>JAWDJD010000001.1:273656479-275093979 GCA_035047305.1 Bradypodion pumilum
GAATAGGTACATTTTTGGTAATCCTTGCCTCTGGACAGGCACAGAATTCTTTCTCTTTCTAAATGGCTAATAACAAAGCTGTTCTTCCTGTCTAACGATGAAAGGGTGGCAGTCAAGTTTTTTCTTTCTTTGCTGGATTATGTAATTGAGGCATGTCATGGATAATTTTGAGAGTTAGAGCTCTGTTAAATGTTTTTTGAGTTAGGCAAAGTTATATATCCATTTTATATTAGCACTTTAATGCTAATAGTCGAATATACTGTCTTTACCTCTGCGCCCAGTATTTGGAATTTATGTTGTTTATGTAAAGCAAATGTAATTAATAGTATTTTTTTTAAAACAACTTTGTATACTAGCATTAAAGCACAACATTCTCAGGTGGAAATATTGTCAAGAAGGGCAAATATGGAATTGCGAGTACTGTTGATTATTTGTATTTAATAGCCCATGTATCGCCTCCCCCTCTCCTCCCCCAATATACGCTATAGCTTGAAAGAATTTTCTGGATGGTTTTATTAAACAGACTAATCATCTCACCAACTGCACATTCTAATTCACCTTCACAAATCCACATCATTATTTTTGGCCGAAGTAATGTCAGTCACTGATATTTGCGGCAAATACAAAAAGGACCCCCTAATGGCATCCATTTTTATTTGCTTCTTAGGATACAAAGCCTGCCGAAAGAACAATTGGATAAAGTTGAGGATTTTCGGGGCCTGGTTTTTGTTCCTGTGAAATGAAACTTTGGTTCTTTTTTTTTCTTCTTCTCCTTCTCCATAAAAGTAGAAGTCTGTTAGGGGGGGGGGGGGCTGTGGCTGTGTCAAAGCCGTTGGGATGCCATTTCTGATCACTTTAATTACTAGGACTAAGGAGGATAAAATTAAAAGTAGCACCATTGAAGCAGTGGAAGAAAGCTTGCAGAGATGTCGGTGAACTGTGAAATATAGAAATTGCATACAAATATCCTTTTTTTAATAAGATGGAAACAAGGAATTATATTATTTATTCGTGAAGAGTTTGTCTTTAAGTTGTGGAACTTTTATCAGCTGAGCATCCCTGTGACCACAGAGGCAGGGGAGGAATGAGAATACATTAAATTTTCAGTCAGCTTTTTGAAACATGGCAAGCCTAGAAGTATTTACTGATGAATTGTTATCTTTGTTGAATGTATCTGCAATTTCAAACTTCAGGTGAGGACAGGACAAGTTGGAGAGAAAGGGAAATAACTTACTGCATATCACAGCATACATGAAGTTTTATCCCTTCTCCATATTGTACAATTTTGGCTTATACAGGTGAAACTCGGAATATTGGAATATCGTGCAAATGTTCATTCAGTTTGGTAATGCAACTTAAAAGGTGAAATAAATATGTGAGATAGACTCATTACACGCAAAGCGAGATAGTTCAAGCCTTACTTTGTTGTAATATTGATGCTTATGGCTTGCAGTTTATGAAAAACCCCAACACCCCAATCTCATGTACCCCATAATCATCACATAATCTCATGTACGCTGTACGCCATGATCATCTCAATTATAACGAATTAAGGCATGACATCTCTCGCTTTGCATGTAGTGAGTCTATCTCATATATTTGTTTCACCTTTTAAGTGAAATGAATGAACATTTGCATGATATTCTAATTTTCCGAGTTTCACCTGTATGTCATAGTGGATTTTTCCCTTCACATTTTGAAAATGAAAGAGACTCTTGTGTTCTTAGCCTATAGGCTGTGTAACACGGTAATAATTTTTCCCGTTATATCTTCTTAGAGTAGAATTTAAGAGAGCTGTCACAATTCAGTATCTTTTTTCCTGATAATAATAATTTTGTGTGAGAAATTATTCTGAGTTGAAAGGATTTTTGCGGAAGAAACTCTGCTCAGGGAACGTCCAAATGAGGCTCCTTTCATGTCTCCAAGAGCTGGGACAGAGATGGGCACTCATTCCATTATGCAGTACCCGGGTCTCGAACTTCTGACCTGCGAGCCTTCCAGCTAACAAGGCGAGCTTCTTAACCACTGAGCCACCACAGCCCCTTTTCCCCCTGATAATATTCAGTATAATGTATTCTGTGACAAGACATAATTTCCTTGCTGTTTCATTGGCTGTCAGACATGGGGCAGAGGAACATATAGTACATAGTCATCGTACCATTTACATGTAATCCAGCCTATTGGACTCCACTGATAGTGTGGTTGGCTAATGTGGTCGATGTTATAGTATGCCTTTTCATTCATTATATTCTAAGGAGAAAGTTTCAGTCTGCTATGAGGTTCTTGCACAATTATCTGCTGGCATATATCACATTCATATCTATTTCCATCTCTAATTATCCTGTCTGCCCCCACAGAGAATTTTTAATTAGGTGGCCATGGGAATGCTACATTTTAAAAAAATTGTGCCACAGAGTTCATTGGAGACAGATATATGAATGCCTAAGATCAGGCAGGGTTTATATTTCACTCTTGAACAGGTAAACTGGCCCCGTAATCCATAGGTGCTCTCTGAGACAACAATTATGTCAACAATTAAGAGAGGAAAAGTTTAGCAACAAGGATTCCTTCAGCAGTATTTTCCATCGCAGCTGGAGTTTTCCCCTCCAGTGTTGTGTAGAAAATATTGTCTTTTTTAAAAGGTAGAATATTACAAGACTGACAGTAGCCAAGGGGCTGCTTACTACTCACCCTGCACTCAGACTGTACTAATGATTTAGGAACACAGGCAGTTTTCTGTCATTGTCAATTTATTTGTCAAACTAAGACATCAAATGTTCCAGGCCAAGTAATTAATGCAATTATTACGTATTAAATGCTCTAAGCCAGTGTGAGCATTCTTAATGAATGAATTCCTGTTGAATTTATTGTTGTTTATTTCCAATTCTAAAACAAATTGTTTAAAGTTTTAAAAATATATTCATTCTGAGAGATCCCAACGAGTATGTGAACTCCAGATTTTAACCCATATTGTTAGATAAAATGAGTTTTGATAGAACCGAGTGATCTGTTGATTCCCCCCCCCCCTTCTTCCATGTCTTGGCCAGATGTGAAACTGTCAAAATGAAGGCACCTTTTGGTGAGTTCAAGGGCCTACAGTAGCTCAAGTGGCTAAGACACTGACTGGGAGGTGGAAGGTCAGCAGTTCGATTCCCGAGTGCTGCAGGATGGAATGAGCTCCCATCGTTGTCCCAGCTCCTGCCAACCTAGCAGTTTAAAAGCAAGAAATTGCAGGTAGATAAATAGGGACCGCTTCAGTAAGAAGGTAACAGCATTCTGTGTGCTCCGGTGTCTAGTCATGCCTGCCACATGACCACAGAAACGTCTGCAGAAGCAGACAGCGCTGGCTCTTCGGCTTTGAAACAGAGATGAGCACTAAACCCTAGAGTCAGATACGACTGGCTTTCGAGCAAGGGAAACCTTGGGTGAGTTCATTCTACAGTTCCTTTCGCCTGACCTAGTGTGAGAAAGATTAGCCGCCAACACAAGGTTGCCGTTACCAGGGTACACCCTGGTTCAAAAATACCACAATCTTCGAGGAGGCTCTTTCTGTGTACCCCATCTGTTGATTAGTAGCCCCCATATATGAAAAAAAATTCTTATTATTTGCAGGAGATACTGAGGCTTTCTGATCTAATGTAGTGAGTACTTTGGCAAATATATTTTTTGATGAAGCTGATACTGTGCATGCTTTTGGGGGTGGGGGAGAATGCTGGAGAAAGCAAACAAATCAAATATGCAATTCTGCTGGAGAGCTGCAAGGCCTCTGCAAAATTGTCTTTATGATGTTAGGACGTTAGTAGAAAAGTAAATTGAGGCAATCTGATAGGGGAGCAACATTCTGTCAATCAGGCTCAAGATACTGTGCTGTGTCCATATACTTTGTTTACTGTAGGGTTTTATGAGTTGTAACCTGCCCATGCAAGCTGTTAATGAGGCTAAATCTTGCTGCTTGAGGATTGAATTACAGCACACCTCTGGGCTAATGGATATAAACAAAAAGTCCCATTAGGGCTGCATTCTTATTCATTCATTTGCATTTTTCCTATTGTACCAAGAACAATGTGGAGTAAATAGCTACAAACAAACAATTTACATGGAAATGGGTAAAATGGACCTAATTAGTATTTTACCCTTGTTTTATTAACTGTTGCTTAAGCCATTGTTAAACAATGCCAGGTGTGGCCCATCTTGTAATTAAAATTTTTAACTTTCAAGCACTTCTCCCCTCCAAGCTTACACAAATATGTTCAGTGTACTTGGATGTCTTCTGTAGAAATCTTAGGATGCATGTATACAATATATATTTTCTCAACAGCTCATCGGTTTTGTCACTGGGAAATACTCATTGCAGACATACAAGAATGTCACAACTCATTTTACTCAGTTGTGATTTCTCCTTTATGACTGAAATATTGTTGCTTAGCATAGTAAGTCACACTAGTGTAGACCAATTGACTCAGCAGAGATTTTGTGAGTCCACTTCCCCATAGGTCCCACTGATTCAAATGTTGCAATTTACTATGTCAAAGTAAGTCACAACTAAAGTAGGTCTATTTGCATCCTCCCTGATTCACTGGGCCTATTTATTCTGGTCTTTATAAGAACCAGCTGAAACAAACCATGAAGGTGTCAGGTATAAACCCACAAACTTGGGAGACAGCGGCCGAAGATCGCTCACTTTAGCGCCAAACCATCTCTGCTACTACCGATCAGTTCGAAGGAGAACGCTGCAGATTTGAAGAGGCTAAGTGATGAACACGAAAACTTCATCAAACTCAACTACGTCCTCCACCATCTATTCAGTGTACTGTGTGCGGTCGCATGTTTCATGCTAGGATCGGTTTATGGAGTCACCAGAGACACATCAATCAACTGAGAAAATGACTTCCAGGAAAAATGTATGCATGGATACGAGTAGAAGCCGACAACGATTTATTCTGGCATGACTTGCTACATTAAGCACAATTTTTCAGCCTATATACTGCATATCAAATTTGTTTGACCCAATTACCCTTAAAAATTGTAGTGTATGCACTGTTTTTTTCTTTTTCATTTCCTTCACCATCTTTCATATATGTTGTATGAGTGTAATTCACTGGGAACTTGTTAATAAGACCAACTTTAATCATATCAAAATGCCAATGATTACAGAATTTGATAGACATAAAATCATACTATTGTATCAGCAAGGCCACTTTCAAAGGGAAATCAGCAAACAAACTGGAAACTCAGTATTCAAGCTGTTATAAAGAAATATGAAGCATCAGGAGAAGTCAAGGACAAAAAAAGGATTGGAAGGCAAAGAAAACTTTTAAATTCGGGTGAGAGTTTCCTTTTTGAGAGGCCAGAGGAAGTCCAGCAAGGATCTGGCTCAGCATTTAGCAGTTTCACCAGGATGCCAAATTAACCCTTCTGCAGTCCAAAGAAGTTTGATCAGGACTGATCTTTGTGTAAGGGTAGCAGCCAAGAAACCACTTTTGTGGAAGGGGAACAGGTAAAAGGGCTAAGATATGCTATAGCTCACAAAGATTGGAATGATGATCATGGGAAAGAATATTATATAGTAATTAATCCAAATTTGAAATGTTGAGGTCCAGTCATTGAGAATATGTCAGAAGAAGAGATAGATAGACAAATGAGTGCTTGCAGCCTTCAGTGAAACACAGTGGAAGGTATGTCCTGGTTTGGGGTTGTATTTCTGCCAGTGGTGTTGGTGAGATTGTATTGATGGAATAATGAATGCTGAAAAGTATAGTGAGGTTTTAATTCATCATGCCATTGTCACCACCCTTCTCTTTAGTCCCTCACTGTCTCTGTAGCACCCCTTAGCTTTTAATCTGGGGCACAACGGGATGTGAGCAGGTGGAGAGGGTGAGGAACCAAGTGCTACCTATATTTGGGATGGTTAGGCCTTGCATCGAGGTCCTCCCCAGACTGACGGGCATCTGATTTTTACTCCCACAGTAGCCCTGAGACAATATCTCCAGTCTGAGCCACTTCTTCCTTTGATTCCCCCTCCTTCTGGACGAGCTACCAAGGACTTACGATGGGAGTATCAAAAGTTTCCTCAACTTTGTAGTAAATATTATCTCGACTCTTGAATCAACAGTCCAGTTCACAAAACAAAACGTCTGTTTGTCTTTCATGGAAGAGAAACCATTGCTGGCTCCTTTCTTTTATTGTAGCGATAAGAAGCAAAACAGAATCCAAAATATAGTTAAACTTAAGTTAATAGTCTAAGAAAACGCTTCTAACAAAATATCCCATTCCTTGGTTCCTGACTCTAATTCTCTACTCTAATACACATACTTAAACTTAAAAAAAGAAAACACACAGAATCTAAGTCTGGTGTCTGATGGAAATTCAGCTAAGTGTTGGCCTGGCGAGATTTCTTCTATCTCCCAGCTGTGACCTGACTTGGGCCCCATAGTCAAAGTCCCATCTCTTGATCATCTCCTGATGTTATCTCCAAATATACAGGGCTTCACCTCTTTTTAAGAAGCACCTCTTTAACTGAACAAATTCAGGGGGTTTTATACACAATTTTCCCCTCTTCCTCCCTCCTAAGGAATTTTTAGGTGGCCTTGAGACCAGATCTTGAGATAACCATTATCTTCTCAAAATCTTTCAAGGTCAGGGCATGTTGGCAAAGTGCCAAGCTCTCATTCTGGGGACCCTCCCTTCTTCTGACAATGTCAATGACCACAAGTTTGAAAGGACATTGAACATGATGTGCAGAGTTTACGCAAGTGCAATGACCTTTGAGATTCCTTCTCATGTGTTTCACTGACCACTAGAGGCAAATTGTATTTGTTTGAATTTTGTGTACCAGTACATATTTCCTGTATTTTCTGTAGTTGTTGTTCAGTCACATAGTGTAATTATGGATAGTTATTAAAACTTTGCTTTAAAAAAAGCAAAGCTGGTGGTGGCCTAAGATTTTTGCACAGTACTGTAGAAGGGACTATCAATTTCTTCATATAGTGTATACCTCTGTAGATCTACCAGGATTTGAATGACGATCCTTGAGATTAAGTAGGCACAACCAGACTCATTGGGATTATTCTGCTTGATTTTGAGAGGATCAGAATTGAACTCCCAGAAATAAGAGTACAAGATCACCAAGGCATTCACAATCCCAATACCATTTGTTCGATAAGAATCAACATAGAAAGTCCCATTATAACAGGGGTTCACAACCTATGGCCTGGGGGCCGGATGCGGCCCATGACATCATATCGTGTGGCGCACCTCTGCCACACCTGGAAGTGCCATGTGTGGCAGGCAGGGCAAAATGGCCATCCAGCCCCCAAAGCTGTCTGACCTGGCCCTTGGCTTGAAAAGGTTGAGAACCCCTGCATTATAAGGATAAGAGGAGATGCTTATATTCAGGATCTCACACACCTCATAGAATTCATTCTCCCACATTTAATCATCTGTTGTTCCAGCTAACAAAATGCCTTTGTCTGCTAATATGGATGTTCAGTCTTGTCCATCTAAGAACTCTGTAAGATGTGGATTTCTCCTACCACCTGAGTTGCCGCCTGTTCAGCAGACCTCTGTAGAAATGGGACAACAAGATAATACCTCTTATCACAGATCCTCTTCTGGCAAATATTTTTTCCTAGTAGATCTACACATAAGTCCCAGAAAAAAGACACCATTTGTTTTTTCACGTGTCATTATTCAGATGCTATTCTGAGAATGGCAAAGTCTCTACAACTAGAGCAGGAGATCTCAACCTTCTCCTTCGTATAGTTTGTGAATCCACACTCATGGGTTATGCGCCTGCGCAGAACGGCCGATCGGAGGCTTGAAAAGCTATTGGTCAAAAGTTTTGGCGGTAAGACCGCCCACCGTACCGCCCACCCTGAGGCGCCCGCGCGCCATTTTACCCCAGTTCTCTTCTTTCCGCCGTAGCAGCAGGACGATCGTTGAGAGCTTCCTCAATTTTTTCGCCCTTCTGAGGGAAAGTCTTTTTGGCAAATCTTAACAATTTTTCTCGGTGATCTTGTCCTCCGGGCAGGATCGCCACCCCGGCTCTGTCTCTTCTCTTGAGTGGATTCAGTAGCCAATTTTTCGCATCGATCACCGTCTCCCCCCTCAAGGGGGTGGCGGCTGGTCGGCCCTTCGGGGTACTTGTCTCCAGAAACTTCCACTGGAAGAATTTTTTCCGCGGTTGATGGCTGCAGCGTTTAAACAGTGCACGGCTTGCCTTAAGAAGTTTCCGGCTTCCGACGGACACAGCCTGTGCCTTTTTTGTTTGGGAGAGTCGCATCAGAGCCAGTCTTGCCCGCATTGCAAAAAGTTTACGCGCCTCGCGGTGCAGAACCGAAGCAATCGCCTCAAGGCTCACCTGATGGAGCTCGCTCTGGCTCCCGCCGCGTCCGCCTCCACGGCCGCCGCTGCCGCTCAACCACCGCCGGCCTCTTCCTCCGTGCTTCCGATGAGGAAGAAGAAGAAGAAGGACAAGAACGGTGAGAAGAAGCGCAAGCGTGGGTCGGAGAAGAGACGGTCGCTTCCCCCCACTCCGCGCACACCCGCCTCTCCCGGGCCTTCGCCGCCGTTCTCGACTGCCCGATGTCCTTCTCCGGGATCCTCCATCTGGGGAGGACGGTCGTCTTCCGGGTCACCTGAGAAAGGACGCAGGGCTGGGGCTCCAGCTCGCCCACCTCAGGTGCTCTCCTCTCCTCCTCGGGGCAGAAATTCCTCGCCGAGGCAGGCCTCCGTCTCTCCACGGCCCAGGACGCCGACGGACGAGGCGGTCGTCACCGTTCCGACGACCGTTTCGCCGACACCGACGCCGGCCACCGTTTCGGCTCCCACCGTTTCGTGGGCCACCATCCCGCCGGCCACCGGAGCTCCACCGCCAGCGGACTCGGACGCGTCTCAGATGGCCCTCGTCCGAGAGATGTTCCAGGTCATGGCGTCGTTTGCGACCAGGTTCCAGACCTCCACGCCTGCGGCCTCTGCGGCTCCGGTTCCGACCACCGCAAGCCCCGGGCATCCCGGCTCTGCCGCGGCCCCACCGACCTCCCGTGGGTCGAGTGCCCGCTCCGCCGGCCCACCCAACCCGTCATGGTGTGGTCCGGACGTTGATGCGGTGGACGCCCATCCCGCCGGCCCGCCCAGGCCGTACTGGCGCGGTCCGGACGTGGACGAAAGACTGCCTCCCTCGTCCTCCGATGAGTCCAGCTCGTCGTCGGAGGAGGACGAGGGAGACGTCGACACCGAGCGCACGCCGGAACAGGCCATCGGCTCAGTGGACCCACCGCGTGGTGAGGACCAGCGCTCACTGACCGCCATGCTCACGAGGCTCGGCACCGCCCTCAACCTGAAGGTCGACCAACCGCCGTTGGAGGGTGAGGATCAGATGACCGCGAAGCTCGACAGGCGTGCTGTGCGGCCGGTCCACATAACCATGCTCCCCTCCATGATGACCACGGCGAGGGCGACGTGGAAGAAACCTTTGGCGGCACACTCCGTTTCGTCCAGGCTCGACAGCATGTACCGGGTCCTGGACGAGAACGTCGAGTTCTTGCAGGCGCACCCCCTGCCGAATTCCCTGGTGGTCAAGGCCTTCCAGCATAGGACGGCCACCAGCGGATTCCCGGTCCCGTCGACGCCGGAGGGAAAGAAACTGGACGCGGTGGGGCGTAAGTTTTACGCCACCGGCTCCCTATTCTTTCGGGCCGCAAACTATTCGGCCGCCATGGGCCTGTACCAATCTCACCTCTGGGAGCAGGTGAAGGTTGAGACGGCTAAACTGCCCGCCGATGCCCAGAAGAGGATTGACGCGCTGGCCACCGAGGGGGACTTCGTCGCCGAGCAGCTGATGCGCACTGCCCGGCATATCAACGATTATGCGGCAAAAGACATGGCCTCCGCAATCTACCTCCGTCGCCATGCTTGGCTCAGGGACACCTCCCTCGATGACGCTATGAAAAAGCTCATCGAGGAGTTTCCCTTCGACGGGCAGGGCCTCTTCGGTCAGGACACCGATAAGGTCCTGAATGAGATGCGCCAGACCAGTTCCACGGCGAAGTTCCTGGGGCTCACCACGCCGGCAACTTCCACCAGGCCGAGGTTCCAGCCCTTCACACGGCGGTTCCAGGGCAATCCACAGCAGCAGGGACCGACGGAGCAGCCTAGATCCAGCTCCTATAAACAGCGGCGACAACACAAACCCCGCTACCGGCCCTATGGACAGGACAAGCGTTCGACCGCGAGGCCCAAGCCCCGCGTTTGAAGCTGCGACGGCCGAGTCTCTCTCGCTCCACATCCCGTACCTCCCCCTCCAGAACTTCCTCCAGGCATGGTCGGGCATCACGGACGACCAGTGGGTCTTAAAGATCTTGTCCTCTGGCTACGCCATCGAGTTCGTGCGGGTGCCTCGAGTAGGAAAACATCGTCTCACCACCTCGTCCCCCCATTTGGAGGAAGAAATAGCAACCCTTCTCTCCAAGGGAGCCATCGAGCGGGTAGCACCGTCCGACTGGGACAACGGCTTCTACTCGAGGTACTTCGTGGTCCAGAAGAAGGACGGAGGCCTTCGCCCTATCCTGGACCTACGCCGCCTGAACAAATGCATCCACACCAGGAAGTTCCGGATGGTGACCCTACAGACCGTCCTCCCCCTCATCAACAAAGGGGACTGGTTCACAGTCATAGACCTCAGGGATGCCTACTTCCACGTCTCCATCCTCGAGGAACACAGACTGTTTCTCCGCTTCCGTATCGACCATTCCGTGTACCAGTACCGATGCCTACCGTTCGGTCTGGCCACGGCACCGCGGGTCTTCACCAAATGCATGGCTCCGGTGGCTGCATTCCTCCGCCAACGGGGCATCAGGGTCTTCCCGTACATCGACGATTGGTTGATCGTCTCCCCCACCAAACCGTCGGCCGTTCGGGACACACAATACACGGTTCACCTCATGGAGAGTCTCGGCCTCAGGATCAACTTCACCAAGTCGAAGTTGACTCCTTCCCAGCGCGTCGAGTACATTGGAGCGGTACTCGACTCGCTTACTACGAGAGCCTACGCCCCCCAGAAACGCTTACGGGACATTGCGCAGGGGGTGAGCGAACTGCGCACGAAACCGTGCATCCGGGCGAAGAAGGCTCAGAGACTTCTAGGCCTGATGGCCTCAACGACGGCAGTGATCCCCCATGCCAAGTTGAAATTCAGGTCCCTGCAATCGTGGCTCCTTCACGAGTTCGACGCACTTCGGGAGAGCCAATCCAAACGGTTGACCCCATCTCCAGAACTGAGGGACCAACTGCTGTGGTGGTCTACACCACTCAACGTGGCCACGGGGAAGAGTTTCTACCCCCCGCAACCCTCGTTGCAGATACTGACCGACGCGAGCAACCTCGGCTGGGGCGCTGCTTGCGGGACTCTCACGGTCAACGACACCTGGACACCGCACGAAACGGTGTACCACATAAATTACTTGGAGCTGCTGGCCATTTGGAAGGCCCTGCGTTCCTTCGAGACTCTGCTCACCGGCAAGGCGGTTCAAGTGGCCTCGGACAATACCACGGCGGTGGCGTACCTCAACAAGCAGGGAGGAACACGGTCCACCACCCTCCTGTACCTGGCAGTGCAGTTGTGGGAATGGTGTCTGGAGAGGCACATTTTCCCAATTGGAGTGCACATTCAGGGCACGCTAAATGTTTTGGCAGATCACCTGAGCCGTCTCACCTCCACGACCCACGAATGGGAGCTGGACGACGGAGTGTTCCAGTCCCTGTGCGAGGTCTGGGGGACGCCGAGCATCGACCTCTTTGCATCGGAGTCCAACAGGAAACTCAGCAGGTACTGCTCCAGAGCAGGCATCGGACTGAACTCCGAGGGCGATGCCTTCATGAAACGGTGGGATCAGGACTATCTCTATGCCTTTCCTCCGTTTCCTCTGGTCCAGAAGGTACTCACCAGGATGCACCAACACAGAGCCAATGCAATTCTGGTGGCACCGGCGTGGCCGCGCCAACCCTGGTTTCCGCTACTGTTGCGCATGTCGTCGCAGTATCGCACACTGCCGGAATCACCGACACTCCTCCAAATGGAGCAGGGCCAGCTGCACCATTCGGACCTGCCCAGCCTCCACCTCACCGCGTGGAGGATAACCCCAGACTGGCCAGGATCCTTGAACTAGCGCGGCGCCCTTCCACAAGGAAGTCCTACGCTTCCAAATACAGGCGTTTTTGTGCTTTCCTGGCCGCCCGGCAAACACCCCCCACGCAGGTGGGACTGCAGGACATTTTAACCTACCTCCTCCAGCTGGCGGAGTCTGGCCTCAGCATCACCTCCATCCGAGTGCATCTCGCAGCAGTGGTAGCGCACTCTCCTGCTGGCTCGCCCGCTTCCGGGGCCTTCCGCGACCAAACGGTAAAGCGCTTCCTCAAGGGACTAAAGAACGCTTTTCCGCCGGCCCGGACACCGACGGCTCAATGGTCACTGTCCACCGTTCTTAACGCGCTCACCAGGACCCCCTTCGAGCCCATGGCTACCGCCGATGTTCGTCTCCTCACATGGAAGACAGCATTCCTGGTGGCCATCACGTCTGCACGACGAGCTGGTGAGCTGGTTGCCCTGCGAGCAGACGCACCTTTTCTCCAGTTCTTCAACGACCGCGTCGTCCTCCAAGCGGACATCACCTTCCTACCCAAGGTGGTCTCCAAGTTTCACATGGCACAAACTATCTCCTTGCCAACCTTCTTCCAGAACCCCACTAACGCCCAAGAAAGGACTTGGCACACGCTGGATGTGAAACGAGCTTTATTGTTTTACACCAGCAGGACTAGAGAGTTCAGGAAGTCGCAACGCCTCTTTGTGGCTTATGGGGGAAAGTCCAAGGGTGAACCCATCTCTGCTCAAAGGTTCTCCAAATGGATCACCTCTACCATCTACCTGGCCTACGAGTCAGCTTCACTGCCACCTCCACCGCATGTCAGGGCGCATTCCACCAGGGCGGTTGCCACATCCACTGCCTTTCTGGAGGGCACACCGCTTGAGGACATATGTAAGGCTGCCACCTGGTCCAGACCTTCCACATTTGTCCAGCACTACAGGGTGGACACCAGAGCCACTGCGGACGCCAGGCTTGGCCGTGTCGTCCTCACCAGAGGGCTCCGGACTCAACGCCCCTGACGGGTCCACCTACGGGTTCTTCAGCTCATCGTGGGATCATCTCATCCGACTGCCCACCGACCAAGTAAGTGTGAGCTTGCTAATCTCCCATGAGTGTGGATTCACAAACTATACGAAGGAGAAAGTTCGGTTTCACTTACCAGTGATAACTTTCGTTCTTCGAGTATATAGTTTGTGAATACACACTACCCACCCTGCCTCCCCTCTTGAGCTGCACGGATGAGATCAGTTGGTTTATCCTGTGCTTGACTTAAGTATGGAACTGAGGTAAAATGGCGCGCGGGCGCCTCAGGGTGGGCGGTACGGTGGGCGGTCTTACCGCCAAAACTTTTGACCAATAGCTTTTCAAGCCTCCGATCGGCCGTTCTGCGCAGGCGCATAACCCATGAGTGTGTATTCACAAACTATATACTCGAAGAACGAAAGTTATCACTGGTGAAACCGAACTTTTTTAAGCCGGGGGCTGGGTCACACTCCATCAGACAGCTTCAGGGGCAGGACGACCATTTTGCCCTTCCTACACCACATGGCACTTCCTGGTTTGGTGGAGGCGGTGGGGGCCACATGAAATGGTGGTGTGGGCCGCATATGGGCCACAGGTTGAGAATCCCTGAACTAGAGGTTCAAACATCTTCTGAACCAGTAGTAGACCCCAGTTTTACTAGAGTCCAATACAGTGCAAATGGCAGTGCCCAGTGTTCAGTTTTACCAACTCTTAACTGACTTAACAATGCAGTCTTGGATTAAACCTTCTGCTGCTTCCCCAACATCTTGTAGGATATAAAATCTTTACAGAGTTAAAGAGGAAGAAGTAAATTATCTCCTTAAAAATCCAATGCCTAACTCAATTATAGTTGAAGTCTCTCAAACAAGACCTAGAGGTCGTCTTCATTCGACTTCTAGTAATAAGGAAGGTCTTAAACTTGATCTTTTGGGTCATAGATTTTATTCCTCTGCAGTTCTGGGAATTTGCATATGTAATTATTGGGCTGCAATGTAAGCCTAACATCAATTTATGTGGGAAAAGCTGCAACTTCTACTCACATAGCTACCTGAGGATAAGAAAACTTTGCCTCTGACACTTCAACATGAAGCCATCTCGCCTGCCTCTCCCCGGGATTTGCTCCACCTGGTCCCGGAGATGGGAGGTAAGGTGCCACCGACACGTCTCTGCCTTCCGAGCCCCGGAGGGCTCAAAAGGACACTGCCATTGCGCCAACGGAGCACTCGCCCGCCTCTCCCTGGGATTTGCTCCACCTGGTCCTGGAGATGAGAGGCCAGGCGTTGGTGCCACATCTCTGCCTTCCGAGCCCTGGACGGCTCAAAAGGATGCCGCCACCGTGCCGCCCGAGGACTCACCCACCTCTCCCCTGCTCTCATCCACTCGGAGGGCAGGAAAGGAAGCAGTTGCAGCCGCCACTTTGTGAGCTCCCTTTCTCACCTCGGAGCCCATGCCACTGGCTCTGGGGAGCGGAGACAGGTGAGAGCTATTACGGATCATCTTTGTCAGCGTGCCGGGATTCCCCACTACCACCATCATGTCGTTGGTCAGGCCTTGGGGCCATGTTGGCAACAGGTCCACTTCTCCACTCTGGGACTTTTGTGGGGGGTGAGGAGAGCTATTGCGTATTGCATTGTGTATTTTGATTTGTAACAGTTTCACTGTAGTTGTACTCTTGTATTGCCGTGTTTGATATTTTGTATGTAATTTGAGCCCACTTGTATACTGTATTTTTTTCTGATTTGCATTTGTACTTGAATTGTATTGTATATTTTCTTATTGCATCTGTTATGCTGTATTGTTTTGTTTTGTATATTGCTTATTGTATTATTGTATTTATATTGTATTGTTTTTGCTGCTGTCTGCTGTGCAGGCAGCACGCTTCACTTGTGAACCACTTTGAGTCGCATTCGGGCTGAGATAAAGTGGTACATAAATAAAACTATTATCATCATCATCTCCTTATCTGCCTGTTTAATCCACTCTGCTAAATATGTTCCATTCAGTCTATGGCATCTGATGTGGCTTGAAGGCACCTTGTGTGGCTCAGATCAGCCATTTCTAAAAATTCTATGTCTTGGATTGAAGGTTTTCCTTTAAGTAGAAAAGGTCTCTTTAATACTAAAACAGGTGAATTGGTAGGAGACCTGGTTAAGAAAAGGAAATTAGCAAGGCAGGTATATTACAGTAATACCTCATACAAAGTCCGCTTCGTACAACATCGAATTCATACAACATCGCCTAGTTCCTTGAAAAAAGTTGCCTCATACAAAGTCGCTGCGACTTTGTATGAGGCATTGGGGGTTTTCCCAGGTTGCATTGTGCCTGGGCAGTATAAAAGGCAGGACACATGCATGCATTGCTCTTGTGGGTTTTGCATGAGGTGAAGAGTGTTTAGGAATGATTTTGAGCGCGATTTTGGATATTTTTTTTGGATTTTTCCGTCAGAATTTTTAGAAGCATTCCTGGGATTTTTGCAGCATTCTTTAGGTTCTTGGACAATCGGGGTTGTTTGACATGTTTTTTGTAATGTATTTAGCCTTTAGACAATGATTTCTTAAAGTTCTGACAGTTTCCTGTCTGTTTCCATGACTTTGCCCTGAAGTCTGTGCTGTTACACTACAATGTATCTCTATGGAAACGACGTTGTACGAGGCATCGTGGCAAGGATTTGGACGTTGTATGAAGCATCGCGGCTAGGATTTTGCATGCCTCATACAAAGTCCAAATCCGTATAAAGTCCAAACTTGTGGAACCAACTTTGGACGTTGTATGAGGTATCACTGTACTGTATTTCAAAGCTATCAGCAAAGTCACTGGCAAAAGGGCCCTCCTGGAGACATTACCAATACTATTCCAAGAACAGATCACCATCAGAGTAGTCCAAGGTGTCTAATCGATCAATACCTCAATCCTATCAGTCTAAATACAGTAAGCCTGGATCTGCTTCTGCTTGAAAGAAGTCAGACAAGAAAACTAAGCAACAATTTTACTTCTCATGCAACTATAATCAGCTTTCTGACACTTCATCAAACAATTTCTTCGCTGAGCAGTAGATACCTCACACCCTTTATCAACAACTGGTACAGAATCACCAACAGTTCACAGGACTTTTCTATTATCCCCTATGGTTATGCATAGAATTTGCCACTATCCCACCTACAAACAAAATTAACAGAACTAAACCACTTCAAGTTTTACAAGAAGAGGTATGAACTTGACTACAAAAAGATGCCATAGATCCAGTCCCTTGAACAAGAGTTTAGGAATGATTTTACTGAAGAAATTTCACTGTTCCCAAAAGGGATTATGGTATTTTTCCTATCCTAGATCTCTACAAATACAGTCAAAAATACATAGTAGCAAAGACATTTCAAATTGTGACTTTGTCTATGATTCTTTCATTGCTGAGGAAAGGGAAATGGTTCACCGTAGTAGACTTGAAGGATGTATCTTTCCACATACCGTATATACTTGAGTATAAGCTGAGTTTTTTAGCCCCAAAATGAGCCCCTCCAAAAGGTACAAGGCTTATACTCGGGTCAATAACCACGAGAGTCCCAAGACCATGCTGGATTGAGATGTGCCAACAATTTAATTAATTTTACCATATTTTCATTATTTTGATTATTGAAACTCACTAGCAGCTGCTGCATTTCCCATCCTCGGCTTATACTCAGGTCAATCTATTTTCCTGTGTTTTCAGGTCAAGTGTAGGTACCTTGGCTTATATTCAGGTTGGCTTATACTCAAGTATATACAGGTAACCATCAGGCAGGACCACTGGCGTTTCCTTCATTTTACCCTTGGAAGCAAGCATTTGGACTTCAAGGTGCTTCCTTTTGGTCTGTCTATGGCTTCAAGAGTTTTCATGAAGCACAACACACTCTCTGGATGTGAGAAGGTCTCTTACATTTTATTAATTTAGAACAAAAGAATTTACAAAAACAGGCGTAGGGTCAGGCTATGTCCTCACAATTTCAATCAAACTGGGTGGTTTCGACAATTAAATTGTCTTATGATCTAGCTAAAGTCCCTCTTCCAACAGCAGTGAGGGGTCATTCTACTAACTATATCAAGCAGTACATCAGCAGCATTTTTAAAGGTGTTTGGATACCAGGCATTTGTAAAGCAGGTAGTTAGTCCCAACTGTTAACTTTTGTTAAACACAATAAGCTGAATAATGAAACAAAAACTGATATTTCTTTTGGCCAAATAGTGATGTCTTCAGCTTTGCAATAATTTCCTATTTGCATGCCAGCCTTCCTCCAATGTTTCAGCTAAGTCACCTAATTGTTTGGTTCACAGAGACCACAAAAAGAAGAACAGGTTGCTTATTTGTATCTGTAGTTCTTCAAGTGGCAATCCATGGATTCACACAACCCACCTTTCTCCCCTCTGTCTGCCATGCTTTCTCTATAATTTTGGGCAGCAATTGGAGGGAGGGAGATTAAGGGGAAGCCATTAGCAGCTCAGCATGTGCACAAGCTGATAGGAGAAGGAAAAGGCTTTTAGCTTTCAGTTGTGCCCGCTGGAAAATTCAGACTGGGTATTGGTACTGGCACAGAACTCGACTGTGTGAATTATTGGATGATCACTTGAAGTACCACAGTTACAGGTAAGCAACCTGTTCTTTTTTCCCTTGTTCACTTTTTTTAGGAACAAGCCAAGGCTTGCATACTGACAGGGAAGACTAGATAAAACATTGACTACTAAGCTCCATGGATAATATGAGTTTGGAAGAACCAGCATGAGAAACATTGTTACAGCCTAGCCAAGGCATCTGCAAAAATAATTTAGGAGGAGGGTCACAATTTAATAATGATATCTATAGACTGGTATCATTTATAGCAGGGGTTCCCAACCTAAGGCCCATGAGCTGGATATGGCCCACAGCACCATTTCATGTGGGTCCCCTGCCCCTCCAAGGGCATTTGAGAAACAAAATGGCCACCCCTTTGAAGCTGTTGGGACAAAATGGCCACCACCCCATCATGCAGGCAGGGCAAAATGGCCATCTGGCCCCTGAAGCTGACTGAGAGTGTGACCTGGCCCTCGGCTTGAAAAAGTTGAGAACCCCAGATTTATAGTACGGTAATAGAGTAGACCATACTGCCAGCAACTCAACACCGAGTGGTGGTTAACTAACCCAACAATCCTGAGGAGTCAACAGCCTTGAGTGCCAAACTCCACAAGGAAGGGTGGTGGTCCCAAAGTGAATTAAATCCCACTTGAATCCATCTTGCTGGAGGGCAGCAGCTTCATCAATACTGGCCTGGGGTTGAGGAGGACTTTGCGTGCCAAAAGGGCTCAGGATCAGAAAGTGACTTGCGGAACTGGACCAATGTCGCACTGCAGAAGGATGAAAGGCCGCTATGTTATATTCTCAGGACAGTCTTCATGGCTGATAGCCATGATGATCACCTATATTTGAATTTAGATACGGAAGAAGAAGATGAAGGAGATGAAGATGAGGGGGAGAGACTGGTGTCTTCACTATATTTTTTACCTGTGTACATTTAAAGAAATACAAAATTTAGAATTCCAGAGGGAAGCAAGTGTTCTTCCTTATTTCTACCACTCATCCACCACAGTCACCCATGAGTCTAGTGCTAGTAATCATAGCTCTTGAAAATTATCCCTTGGAAGAACTTTTAATTGTGGCATTTGGCTGCGTTATTAATGATTTGGGCATTTGTACAAATTTTGCTCAAGTGCGCTTCTGCCTGCTCAAAGTCTAGATCAAATGTTCTATTTATGGTGAATCAGAGATTTCTGCTTATGTTGCTTCCTTATGTTACAGAAATGGCTGTGAGGTTTAACTTGTACTGGTGAAAAGATAGCTTCTGAGGAAGAGGTAGACTTGTATCTATCATTCTGAGTGAATGAACAAATTTTTGAGGGAAAAAGTGAAGAAAGTGGGAGGAGAGTGAGTGAATGATACGAGAGGTCATGCAACTATATGATAGTCATCTGATGCAGTTGTGGGTATATACCACTCACTTGGACACGAGTGAAACACAGCATACATTGGCTACTTGTTGTGCTCTAAAAAGTCCAGGCTGTGATCCTGTAGAGCCAAATTATTTGGAAGTGTTTGGTTAACTATGTCAGTGGTTGAAGTGAAGTATTTAGCTTTCCCAAGATATTGATATTGCTGTAGTGTTCTGTATTGCAATATGAGTTTTTGTATAATTGTGCTTTATTGTTCAATACTGTGATATGACTTTTGGTATTATTGTGTTTATTGGTTATTATTATTATTATGTGAGATGTTATTGTACTCTATAATATTTTGTATTGTATCTTTATTGTCATGTTGTGTTGTAATTGTAATTGTATTTTTGATATTTTGTAACTGTATTATATTTTTGTTGAAAACCACCTTGAGTCGCACTTGTGCTGAGTAAGGCGGTATACAAATTTAATAAATAAATAAATAAACAGATCTAGAAGATAGAGATCTGTGTGCAGGAGATACTACTCTCCCTGTTGGTATGGTATGACAAATCTGTAATGTTGAGAAGACGTACAGGCATTATTAATCTACAACAGCATTTCCCAAGCTAAGATCCGCAGAATCCTGGTGGACTTCAATTCCCAAAAGCCTAAGTCAGTACTTTGGCTGATCAATGCTTTGGATAATTGACTTAGGCTTCTGGGAATTGAAGTCCAAAAACCAAAGATTGGAAAACACTGATTTACCACAAAAGGCGACAGCTTTACCAGGCACCCTTCTTAAGAGGCCTTCAGACAAATCTTCAAGACATACAGGTTCACCACTGTTTGTCAGTTTTCAAATTTTACTGGCGTCATGTGCATATAGTTAGATTTTATTTGATCACCACCCCCACTTTCATTATTTTATTATGCTTTGGGTTTTAAAGCAAGTTTTATATTATTACATGAGGGTTTCTAACGAGGCTTATACTGTAAATCTCTCAACAAATAACTACAATGGTACCTCGAATAATAACAAAACTTGGTTCCCCAAGTAGTGTCGTTAACGGATTTTTGTCGTTATGCGATCCCTATGGGAGATGCCCTGCATAACGACAAAAAAAATTGTTATCCGGACAATGACAAAAAAAAAACAACATTGTTATCTGGACAACGACGTTTTTTGTCATTATGCGGAGCATCACATGGAGCATGACGGACACGTCGTTATGCAGTTTTGACATCCGAACGTGTCGTTATCCGAGGTACCACTGTATTGTACATTGTTACCTATATTTCCCCTTTTCCTTCCTATGAGTTAATCTGTGATGGGACTTAATTTGTTGAAATAGGGGTGGTGTTTCCAGACATCCCAGGCAAGATGCCTGTTGTGCCATGGCTATGGTTTGAACATACTTTATGTGGAATATGGCATAGGCATACATTACCCACAGGCCATACATGTCTAGGTCTGTGGTTTTGGCTCATTTCAACCATTTTTTATCTGTGCATTTTTGCAAGTGGCTCAGTTTTGCCAGCATTGTGGCTGTTCCATAGCCACCATATTTGACATGGCAGCCTCACACTTGGCCTTTGACTATAATAGCGGGATTTCCAAGAATCTTAAAGGCTAACCTTCCCCATCCTCCACATGTGTTGAAGAGACCAGGTTACAAAAATTGCTATAGCCTCCCAGCTAGATAAAGGTCTCCCTTGATCGAAGGCCAGTCATATCCAACTCTTAAGGGTGGTGCTCATCTCTGTTCACATCCAACGAGCCAGCATAGTTTGCATTTCCAGATGTTTCTGTGCTCATGTGGCAGACATGACGAGATGCCAAATCATGCGGAATGCTGTTGCCTTTTCTGCAAAGCAATAACTATTTATCCACTTGCAATTTCTTGCTTCCAAACTGCTAGGTTGACAGGAGCTGAGACAGACAACGGGAGCTTACTCAGTTGCACAGTACTCAGATCTTTAACCGCTGATTTGCTGATCTTCCAGTCGTCAAGCTCAGCATTTAACCACTAAGCCACTGCTGACACAGTCCTGTTGGCGCAGTGCTTAAACTGCTGCCCCGCAACTAAAAGATTGTGAGTTTGATTCTGACCAGGGATCAAGGTTGACACAGCCTTCCATCTTTCCAAGATCGGTAAAATCAGAACCCGGAATGTTGGGGCAAAATGCTAATTAACTTGTGAACTGCCCAGAGAACATGCACTAAGTGCTATGGTATATAAATGTGATTGCTTTGCTTTGCTTTAAATCACAGAGTTTTCTCTTAGAAAACTTTTCTTTCTGGCTGTACAAAGTTGATATATCTGAATTGCTGGCATATGTTATGTTTATTAATTAACACTGCTCAGTAAAACAATTCCATCAGAGATACTGTGAAATAAGAACAACTGCTGTATTGTGATTGTGCAGAGGAAGACCTTGCAGGTTGTGGAGAACTCTTCACTTTGTTTGTATGTTAGTAATCTTTGTCTTTCACTCTGTGAAAAAAGAGGCAAAAATAGTTATGTTGGTCCATGAGAGAGAACGTTCAAAACCCAGTTGGTTAATATCTTTAGCAAGATCAACCTCAGAATCACAAAACACTGAGCATGCTTAATTCAGATGCTTCCTTACTACTTTGTGACATTTTGGGATGCCCTAAGAAAAACATTGGGTTTGGCAAATCAGAAAGAATTACTACAGATAGTAGTAAAAGAGAACAAAGCTGATGAAAAATTGAGATATTGTCATTTAGATAAGGAAATATGAATTACACTTCCCTCCATTCAGATAGACAGTACAGTAAAACCCCTACTTACGAAAAGAAAGTCTGTTCCGTAGGCTTTTTTTAAATCGTTTTTTTACATAACTCGAAGCAAACCCATAGGAAAAATATTTTTTTATGTAAATCAAAGCAAACCCATAGGGAAACGAAGCAACCCCATAGGAAATTGTATAAATCAGGACATGGTTTTAGCACAAAATCATTATGTAAGTCGGGGTTTTACTGTAGTTCTTTCCTTTTGTAATCTATGGCCATCTCCTTTTCTAGCTATATGGACCCTTGGAAATTTGTAAGGCATAAGCACACTATGTGTTTGATGGCAACCATATATATATATATATATATATATATATATATATATATATATATATATATATATATATATATATATATATATATATATATATATATATATATATATATATATATATATATATATATATATATATATATATATATATATATATATATATATATATATATATATATATATATATATATATATATATATATATATATATATATATATATATATACACAGTATTGGACACTTATTGGCCTCAGTATAAATTTTAAAACTGGTTTTTTTTAGAAAAATCTAATACAATAATAGAGAAAATTTTGGGGAAAATGATTCCTAGATGGCTCTAAAAAGTGTGTTGTTGACATCCAACTGATATGGAGCTTCCTATTTATAACATGGGGCAAGCACCATGCTGTAAACCGTTTACTATCATGATGATCAGATTGAGAATGAAATTGCATTTCTGTCAATTACTGAGTTGGCAACTGTTCAATATATCTTAGCAGCAAGATGAAGAGAGACGTCGGCAACTGAGAGAGAGAGCTCGTCAGCTAATAGCAGAAGCTCGATCTGGAGTAAAGATGTCAGAACTTCCTAGCTACAGCGAAATGGCTGCAGAAAAGTTGAAAGAAAGGTCAAAGGCATCTGGAGGTGAGTTAAGCGACCTTATATCTTATTCCTATGGCAACCCAGAAACCTAAGGAAGACCTTTTTGGAATTTGCTTTTGTTCAGACCTCAAAATGATCTTGCATGTAACTGTTGTTCATCAAAAAACACATATCTAGATATATATGTCGCCTCTTAATTTCATACAATCAAAGGAACAGAGTTGCTGTTTGCAAGCTGAATAAGCTAGAAGGCTGTAAATTGAATGTAACTAGAATTAGGGCATTTTCCCTGTCATCCCCCTCCCCCCCCCAACATATTTCCAAGAGACTAACATACACTTGGGAATCAGAGACGTTTTAGAAGTAGCTGCTCAAATCTGGTATTGTCATAGTATGCCTAATTTTGGCTGAAATCCTGTTGTTTAATGTAAATTTTAACTAGTCCATTGAATCAGTGCAAATTACAGAGGAGTAATTCAGCAAATCCCCACTGATTCAATGGCCCTACTCTATTTAAGACTTACTACACCAAACAACAGGGATTCAGCCTTTGTGTTTCAAACTACTAGAGCCAGTTTTGCTCCAAAGCTGTATTTGCTCACATTTGGCTCACTGGAGTAGGTCAACTTAATGCAGAAGAAATGTGTACAACATATTCTCTTCTATTGAACAAATGGCAAAGGAAAATAACAATGTTCCAAAATGAGGCACAACAGTTATGCTTGCTGACTTTTACCCATTTGTTTTATCCTTAGTTCTATTCCTTTCTAACTGGCCAAGTAGCTCAATGTGTTGGGTCTCTTGGCTGCAGAGCGAGAGATCAGACATTCAGCTCTCCAATGTGCCTCCCAGAAAAACAGCCAGTCTGTGCAGCCTTGGCCAGCTGTCCCATCCTAGAGGAAATAGTAATCAACTTGTTTCTTAGCTAGATAAACCTGGAAAGAGTTGCCTTAAGTCAGAATTTTCTTGAAGGTATGCAATTATTATTTCTTCCTTTTTCCAATTAGTCAGCTCTCACCAACTCTCAATTAAGAGGGGAGTTTCTAATAGATGCATTTTGAAAGGGCATCCATGAGCCT
Organism: Bradypodion pumilum; assembly: GCA_035047305.1. NCBI lineage: Eukaryota > Metazoa > Chordata > Lepidosauria > Squamata > Chamaeleonidae > Bradypodion > Bradypodion pumilum. The sequence goes on from JAWDJD010000001.1 coordinate 273,680,354, forward strand.
GCTGAACAATTGGTCATCTGTCTCACTGAGTGAATAGGTATAAAATGCTAGAGTGTTTATGACTTTGGAGCTTCTGGTGTTGATTTCCTTCCCATGAATACTGATGCTCAGTACAATATTATGTTTATTTCCCTATACAAACTGTTTGCCTAGTTGTTGTTTTTTCATTTAATGCATTATTTGTTGACAGAGGTATTAGACATTTAGAGTTACTACTCCTTTTAACTGTAGTACTCTTCTGTTGCAAGAGAGTAATGTAATGTAAAAAATCACATTGTTAATTTCAATGCATTTAACTGCTACTTAAATAGTTATGATTCATTTAGATGGGAAAAATCAATATAACCTATTAATTTATTCATATCTCTCATGGAGTTTCCAAAGCTCTTGGAATTGATGGAAATGCTGTTCCTGTTTGTTTGTTTGTTTGTTTGTTTGTTTGTTTGTTTGTTTGTTTTTTCAAATGGCAAAGGAAAGAAAGTGAGAAACATAAAGAGAGTCCACAGTGAGTTGGATGTAACAGATAGGATACACACTTGGTGTGGAAGAATACACCTTGTCTTAGGGGAAATATGCACCAATGAGGACTTGAGTTTGGCCAACAAAAAAGCCAAGGAAGTGGCTTCATTTCGGCCGTCCAAGGTTTGATCAGGACACGAAAGAAAGAAAAGTCTTGGGAGATGGGGATCACAAACTTAAATATGTGTAATTCATCATACTATAGAAAACTAGGAATCAGTAATCAGTAGAACCAACAGAGGTTTGTTAGGAACTACAGTGCTGTATTTACTGTACGTCCATTTCTCCATCACACAGTTCTCATTACTGTGCTAGCAGTATAGACATTAGCTTTAGTTCACTGAGTTTCTATTTAGGGGTATGGGGGAGGGTTTTCTTCACCACTTCCCACACCTATACAATCCATCCAATTGTGATGGGTTATAGAATGTCTTTTGGTAGTTGCCATTGGCACTTGAGTTGCCTCTCATGGTACAAACTGAATTGCTGGATTGGATTTTGGTCTCTGCTGGATCTCTTACCTTGGTTTTAGATGCAAGCCTTGGTTTTGTTTTAGTTTTTCAAGATTCTTGTGAGTCTTTTATCTTAAGTCCTTTCAGTAGAGGATAAGGGAGGAAATGTTCTAAAGAATAACTGCCTTGAGGTGCCATGTAGCCAGCATACCTTATGGAGTCTGACTCTTTCCCTCTCCACTCTGATGTGACTACTCATCTTCCATCTCACTCTCCTCCTGTTTCCCACCAACTCTTCCTCTGTCTCCATTTTATGGTCCTCTTAGTGAGAAACTTTTTTGCTGGGCTTTTTCTTGCCTTCTTTGTCTTCTCAACCCTCATTGTCTCCTCAGTTGTATGGCTCCAGAGGAGAGTTCTCTGCAGTTTGATACCTAGCAGAAATAATCCATCCTGTGGCCAATGGATATCTTTGGCCAGGACCAACGGAGGCCAATGGGAGATGGGAGTAAATCTGAGTGTCTGCTCACCCACTCGTGCTTGGCCATAGTGTCATGAAAAGAGCTGCACTAGGACTATCTAACCCAGCATTCTGTTTCTTCAGCAGTCAACTAGATGTCACAATAGTAAAACTTAAGCAGAATACAAGAGGGAGATTCTGCTCCTATACATTCCCCAGCAACCGATATTGAGCAATATAATGTACTGCCTCTGATACAGGAGGTGATATGTTACTATCATGACTGTAACCATCGTCACCTTTTCTTCTATGGATTTATCTGACCCCAGAGTAAAGGCATCTAACTCAGCAACTATCACTGCCTGCAGTAATTTATTTCATATGATTATGTACAGTAAGGAGAAGTATTTCCTTGTGATTATCTTCAATTTCCCACCATTCAGCCTCTTTGAATAAGTATGCAGTCACACTGCGTATATAGCTACATGATAAAATTCAGGACAGAGATGGCCCTGTGCAGCTTGCTTAAGAATATGTTATATCCCTCCAAAACCTCCCATAAAACTTTGAGAGTGGCTTCAAGAATATGAGTTATATGGTACTATATATTCTCAGTTCTACTTTGTGGCACAGAGTGGTTCATTTGTTCATCCATGCTATACTTCCCCTACCCCTACCGCTATGTGTGAATATGAAATATAGAGGCCAAAGAAAGCTGTCAAGGACAAAAAATGGCTCAGTTTTCCTCTCAGGGAGCTAAATACAATCTAGTTAGTTAGTTAGTTAGTTAGTTAGTTAGTTAGTTAGTTAGTTAGTTAGTTAGTTAGTTAGTTAGTTAGTTAGTTAGTTAGTTAGTATATTTTTATACCGCTTTCCTCACCTATTGGTGACCCAAAGCGGTTTACAGACAAAGATGGTAAATTACATAAAACTTAAGGCCCATGTCTTAAAAGGTGCACGTATTTGAAATGTGGGCCTGTCACAGCATGTGCTAACTTCTTGGATCACAAGAAGGACCAGTGAAGACTAAGACTAATGAATAAATACCAAGAAATCATAATATTCATTGAATGCAGAAAGCTAGAATACTTTAGTCACATGAGAAGAAACCAAAAGGACAGATTTCTTTAACCTTCACTACAGTTAGCCAGCCTAGCCATTGATGAAACAGAGTTCAGCACTTAGTTCACTGCAGCGCAAGACCTCATTCCAGTGGTGGGCATCAGCAGGTTCCCACTAGTACGCGCGTACCGCTAGTAAAAATGGCTGGCCCCGCCTACCTGCCCACCCCGCCCACCTCCTCCTCCTCCTAGAAGAGGCTTCTGAGGGAGGTGGCTCCATTTCCCCCTTCATCAAAGGCTTTTCCTGGGCTCCCTTTCACCCCAAAGCACATCCCCAGGCACTCCAGAGTGGTTGGGGAGGCACTTTGGGGTAAAACAGAGCCCAGGAAAAGCCTTGGAGGAAGGTGGAAATGGCTTCAAAGAGGGCTCTTCGCTCTTCTATTTTCATCACTCTATAGCGAAACTGTGAAGCCATTTCCGCCTTGTCCAAGGCTTTTCCTGGGCTCCATTTCACCCCAAAGCACATCCCCATCCACTCCAGAGTGGCTGGGGAGGCACTTTGGGGTGAAACAGAGCCCTGGGAAAGCCTTGGACAAGGGGGAAATGGCTTCAGAGGTTCGCTATAGAGTGGTAAAAATAGAAGAGGCTTCTATTTTCATAGCTCTACAGCGAAGAGCAGTCACATGTCCAACTGGCCACGCCCACCCAGTCACATGACCACGCCCACAGTGTGGTAGGAAAATTTGTTTATGCCCACCACTGTCTCATTACAAGACTCTACTTCCTTGGAAACATCACAAAACTCAGGAAAATACTATTCCTTGTTCAAAAGAGCCTGTAAAAAGCCTTTTTGACTCAATTTTCTGCATCACCTTGCTGCTACTATAACACTTTTCTTCGGCAACAGTTGGCATCAGCTCATCAACATATGGCATTCCATAACATCACACTAGTGGGATTCACTACTTTGTTCCATGAGTGTGTTGTAGGTTTTAAGGCCATACTCCTATCCAATAAAGTGTGGTCTGCCGTCACTTCCATAATACTTGTAGAAAAGACCTGTTGTCCAACAGAGCCATCAGACCTCTCACATAGAAACTCCATAGTTTCTTTTTGAGGTATTTTGCAGTGGTGAAGAAGGAAGGGAGACTATAGCCTGTGATCAATTCATAAAAGTATATTCTTACTCTTAATTTAATATTTCATTTAAGGTAGTGACTTCCATGTGATAGAGACTGGATTACCACTATGAATCTCTGCAGTACCTATTGTCTTACTTTAATTTATCATTTGCTCATGATATTATCAAATTTCTGTTTTTCCGTTTGGGATGAAAGTTTTGTCTTCCTTTCTTCAGACGAGGCATTTATGTTGATAGTGACAGCCTGCAAAATGCAAAGGGCAAGGAAAGTGCCCTCTTTATAGTGACAGGTCTTGTTACACCATACAATAGCCAGCTAGGTCACTTGTATCAGTTGTCAGGCTGCACACTAGTTTCCTACAGAATAGGCTATTGAGAGTATTCTTCCTGGAGACTGGAAATGAAAACATCAAGTTGTGGATATTCAAGCCAGTCTCTTACTCACTGCCCAACCTAGGATTCTGCTGTTCTACACATCATGAGTTCCAAGGAGTTTTGTGTTTGCATTCGTGCCAGGGTGAGGACCATCTGAGAGTCTTTCTTGATTCTTAACTAATTAATAAGCCTTTTCAGCTTTCGAATGTCTTAATATCTTGCTCATGTTCAACAGCTAATAGCATAGAATGAGCTAGATATTGTGCCCTATAATGTGATCCATCTTTTAATTTCATTTGTAAGATTCTCAAAACGGACCAGTCATTTTTACACAAAGTAGCTGTGGCTTTCCATGTAGCTCCATGCATTGTTGTTCTTTAAATTCTCCTAAATTACAGAATTGGCCATATGTTCTCTGAATATCCCTCAAGCACTGGCCTTGTATATCTGTTAAGAGGAGGAGTTTTGACAATTTGTTATACCAGGGGTTTGTAAACTTTTGGCGCCGTGGGCCGGCCACGCTCCCTCAGATATCTGTGCAGGCTGGAGGTGTGGTTCTTTCCACCGCTTCCACCCTTCTGGTGGCGTTTTCTGATTTGTTTATTTTTTCCCCATTTCCCATGTTGTCGGGAGCGAGGATGGTACATTTTGGGGGGGGGGTGTCAGTGGTTTTTTTGGCACCTTTTTGAAGGTTTTCTGTGGGTTTTCAGCATTTCTGGTGCATTTTTGGCACACTTCTGGCATGTTTTCAGTGCTTCCGGTGGTGGCGGGGTCCTCACCGTGGGCTGGATCTGGCCAGAAGGCCACAGGTTGTGAATCCCTGTGTTACACAAACAATAAAGGCCCTTATCTGAATGGATGACAACATGAATCACTACCACAATTGTTACTATTTGTGAAAGTGACAAGTCCCCTGAAGAGTCAATCAACCAAGCCAGTAGTTGCTCTGACAACTTTTCTTGAGGGTTGTCCCACCTAATGTTTGCAAATGAGTGACTTGATTGTTGCTGTATACATCTGTTTATCAGTGTCATTGCAGCAAAAGAATCCAGGATAGATGCAGCTTTTGAGGGTACCATTTTGTCAATATTGATAGCATGCTATCTTTCCCCTTCCAATAAATCAGATTGTTAATCTCCTCAAGTTGGGAGTCGCAGAGATCCAGATTTTGAACTGTGAACAGCCCAAACACAGTTTCCCTCCTTAGTTATTTATTATACTGTAGTACCCCGTGTAACAAAAAAAAGTTGGTTCCACGATGTCTTTCGTTATATGATTATTATTTTTTGTTATACGAAGCATGCCTCGTACAGTATAATGAAAATCCCTGTGGGATGCATCGTACACAGAAAATCTCTATGGGGAAATCGTACAACAATTGTTGTACAATTTTTTCCCTATAGAGATTTTCATTGTACGATGCATCTCATAGGGATTTTCGTTATACTGTACGAGGCATGCTTCGTATAACAACAACAAAAAAATTGTACAATGCATCCCATCAAGATTTTCATTGTACGCATTTCCCCATAGAAATGCATTGCTTCATATAACGAAAAAATCATTATACGGGGTATAATCAGTGATGGGATTCAAAAAAAATTACTACCTACTCTGTGGGTACGTTATAGTAGCCGTGGCCAGGGGGAAAGCCTTGCGATGCACCCAAATTAGGACTACTGTACTGTACTTTGTTTCAAAACTTGGATGGGCAAGGCCAGCCAAAATTTCTGCTACTGGTTCTGGCGAACTGGTGTGAACCTGCTGAATCCCACCACTGGGTATAATGGTTTTCGCAAATTCTCTTCGTTGTTTGAAGGCATTCGTTATACGGGGTTCCACTGTATTATTGTTTGTATCCCACAGAGGGTATACCTGACTCTCCTCATTTACCCATCCTCCAATTATCTGGATCTTGAATCTCCCAAATCACAGTTAAAAATTGTAACCACTACATAAGACATCCTTGCAAAAACAAACCAAGTAATGTAAACTCTCTAGGCCCCAGACTGGCCCTTTCCATGTCTTGCTGCTCCGTAACCCTGAAAAGTACAGGTTCAGCTAAGCAGTCAAACACATGAAAAGTGTCTTACCCAGAAGGAATAAAACTACTTAAGTAAGAGCCTGTATAATAGAGTTGGAGCTGTTTCAAAGAAGTGTTCTATTGAGTCCATAAGAGCAGTGTTATCTGTCTCTTACAGCCTTCTCCGCATCTTCTCCAGTGAACTTTGCTACTGTTTTGCATTCCTCAGCTATCCAGTGCATTTTCTAATTATCACTGGTCTTCCTTTGATATGCCAAGCACATGGTCCATCAGGATTCTCTTAGAGTCCTTCTTCTTATTTATTTATTTTATTTTATTTTATTTTATTTTATTTTATTTTATTTTATTTTATTTTATTTTATTTTATTTTATTTAGATTTATGTGATGCCTCCTCACCCTAGGGCGACTCTGGGTGGCTCACAACAAACAATAAAACATATAAATCATCCCATAAAATCTTTAAAAAGTCAACCCCGTAAAAACCCATTCAAAGACAATTAGAAGGCCTACCCACCACCACCACCACCCATCAGTACAAGAGAGGCACTTTATTTTAGAAGAGCCAATAGGCGGGAACCACTTCCCCATCAGCCCCACACACTTGCCCTGCCAGCCAGGTTTTGAGCCCTTTCCTAAAGGGCAGCAATTCCGTCTGCAGCCATAATTCACCTGGCAGGAGGTTCCACAGAGTTGGAGCGGACACGGAGAAGGCCCTCCTCCTTGTGCTAGAGAGATGGGCCCCTCTAGCTGATGGAACAATTAGAGAGCCCCTCCAGTCCGTTCTGGTTGGACAGACAGACATTCTTGGGGATACACGGTCTCTTAGGTATCCTGGCCCACTACCATATAGGGCTTTAAAGGTCATCACCAGCACCGTGAATTGCACCCAGAGGCACACAGGTAAACAGTGCAGCTCCCGGCGCAGAGGCAAGGCATGGGCATAACGCCTGCACCCCATCACTACCCGGGCTGCCACATTCTGGACCAGCTGCAGCCTCCGAATGGTCGTCAAGGGCAGCCCCATGTAGAGCGCATTACAATAATCTAGTCTGGAGATGACCAGAGCATATGTGACCATGAGCAAGGTGTCCCGGTCCAGGAGCAGGCACAACTGGCGAATTACACGGAGTTGTGCAAAAGCCCTCCTGGCCATGACTGCCACCTGCTCTTTTAGCAGCAGTCGTGAGTCTTCTTCTTCGCCATCGTTGTCTTCTTGTTGTTGTCAGTTGATAACCATTCCAGTTTTAAAAGAAAGGATTTGTCCAACTAGATCTTTGATCTCATGCAGTCACAGCAGGGTATGAAACTAAGGGCTTGACTAGACATGGCAGCAGTTGCCTTGTAAAGATGAGGCAATGTCTTTTTGTTTTGTTTTTACCTCAGAAAGGGTATATGGAAGAAGAAAGCTGAACCTACCCTTTTCCTTCATCTTTCTTTCCCATATTTCATTACTTTAGGCAATTTAGCTCAGATCTTATATTAGAAGTGTGTAAAGGTCAAGTGGCTAAGACACTGACTGGGAGGCGGAAGGTCAGCAGTTCGATTCCCAAGTACTGCAGGACGGAATGAGCTCCCGTCTTTGTCCCAGCTCCTGCCAACCTAGCAGTTCAAAAGCAAGAAAATGCAAGTAGATAAATAGGGACCACTTCAGTGGGAAGGTAACAGTGTTCCAGTGTCTAGTCATGCCTGCCACATGGCCACAGAAACATCTGCAGAAGCAGGCAGCACTAGATCTTCGGCTTGGAAACAGAGATGAGCACTACACCCTAGAGTCAGATACGACTGGCTTTCAAGCAAGGGAAACCTTTACCTTTAAAGCAGGTGAAGGCATCTGCTTGGGATTATCCTGAAGCAAATGGTGAGCCACTGTGTGAGACAGAATGCTGGACTGAATGGGCTGTGGCTGTTCCAGCAAGGCTGTTCTTATGTGCTCATTTCCATTTACAGCCAACGAGCCAGTGCTGTCTGCTTCTGGTAGACATTCCCATGGACATGCGGCAGGCATGACTAGACACAGAACACTGTTTACCTTCCCACCGAAGTGGTATCATTTTATTTACTTGGAATTTCTTGCTTTCGAACTGCTAGGTTGGCAGGAGCTGGGACGGAGATGGGAGCTCACTCCGTCGTGCAGCACTTGGGTCTTGAACTGCTGACCTGCCGACCTTCCAGTCATCAAGTTTAGCTTCTTAGCCTCTAAAGCAGTCTCATCAGAAGTGTGTGATACTGAAAAAGAGTGCCTTCAGCTCTCAATCCGTGCAATAGGGAAGATTCAATGCCCCTCCTCCCCTAAGCCCTTCTGGTGATAGGAAGTGTCAGGCCGCTTATGGAACAGATACTTGAACACAAAGAATAGCGGGGAAATATGTGGAATAAAAACAAAATATATGGAATAGAATACAAAAAAAATATAACTATTCAAAACAAAATCTAAAATCTGTCATTATAAAAAGACTTGCATCAAGATACACAACAGCTGCATACAATTTAGCTATCCCCTCTACTCTGTTCACATGTGGATTAATCCTGGCCATCTCCCTACTTGTTGGCATTCAGTGCTCCTGTATGCCATCTGATCTTTTCTCTGCCCATCAAGAGAAAAATTCCTCTAAAGAAAAACTTGGCCAGCAGGCAAGTACTTCCCAGTCTCCGTTCCAGTGTCTGGTTTACAGTCAGCTTATGTCAGAGATTGCCTCCGTTTGCAAGCCAGTTTGGAAAAAAAAGAGTGTTTTAGAGCACTGAACCTTGTTGGCTGAGGTCTTTCTCACTCGTATTCCCAGTGCGCTGTGAGCCAGAACCGGTTACATTGTCGACTTCCATCTCCATTCTCTCTCTGCTCTGAAGATGGTGAAGAAAACAAAACAAAACAAAAAAATAACCACATAAGACATCTGAAGCTCAGCTTCAAAGCTCATACTGGAGTGCTTTGGTCTCATACTTCATGAGAGACAGTGTAGATGTTGGGGGAGAAAGCAGTTATACAGTTAGTGTGTTCTCATGAAAGAAACAAATGAAATCCAGTAAAACCCCGAGTTACGGGGAAAAATCAGTTCTCTGGCCTATTTTGTAACTCGCATTTTTTCGTAACTCGAGGCGTGCATTAATTTTTTTAAAAAACAGAGAGATTTCCTACCTTCCGGCTGCTGCTGATTCCTTTTCTTACACTTCCGACGGTGCTGGGAGTGATTATTAGTGCACAAAATGGCGGCGGCACCATTTTGGGTGCTAAAAAACTGAATTTTCGACTTACAAAATCCCCTCCCCCCATAACCCAGGGTATTTCATAACTCTGTTTTTTTCATAAGTTGGAACCCCAGTCTACGAAAAACTCATTTTGTAAGTCGAAAAATTCATATCTCAAGGCGTTCGTAAGTTGGGGCTTTACTGTAACTCCATTCCTTTCTTCATCCTAAGAAAGAACAAAAAAGAGAAAAGTCAACAGATTTCTCTGCTTATGTTGCTGCATCATAAACAAATGAGGAGCTCTAAGTATGAATGTCCCCCTATGTTCTTTCTGTCAGATCTAACATGTTCTGTACATCCACAAGTGCTGTGCATCTCTCTGGTTCCCTGAACTGAAAATCTGGTGAAAGTGACAAGATGCAAGAACTGACAGTATTGTCCCTCCATAACCTCCATTTCAGAATTGAATATTACAGGTGTGAACTTACAGAATCTTAAGTCATCAGGCTTTTTTGTCATGCTGTGTGCTCACCCAACCAAGCCAGTTTGGATCTATGGGAAATCTATGGTGTCCTCACCTGCTGCCACTGTTACTGCTACATGATGCCTGATGTTCCTGACTTCTGCTTGGTGTTGCATGGCTTTGTGTGGAGTTGTGTTGTTGATGAGTCTGATTATGCCTTCTTCCTCTATATTTATATTTCTCTTAGATATTTACTATTTCCCTTCAAGCTATAAATAACTTACTTTTTCAAGACCTGTATGTTACACCAGCAGATTTTTTTAGTATGAATTTCTCTTGCTTTTATAACTCTCATAAATGCAATTGCTGCAAATCATAACCTGGCACGCTGCCACTATGACTATAAGCACCTTTATTTTGTCTGGCAGAGTCAGAACCCAGCATTTTGCATTGATTGTAACTTTAGGGATAGCAACTCACAAAAGAGTCTGAATGCTGAGATTAATACAAGGGACAGTAGAACCCCGTATAACGAAAATATTTCATTCCGCAGGGCTCTTCGTTATACGATTTTTTTCATTATACGAAGCGCTGTTGGCGATACCCCACCTAACAAAAATAAAATGTTCATTATACGGGGTTTCGTTATGCGAGGTATACCTTGCTTAACGAAAACCCTGTATAACGAACATTTTATTTTCATTATGCAGGGTATACTCGCTTAACAAAAACCTTGTACTGTATAATGAATAATTTGTTATGCGGGGTATCGCAGCTAGCAAAAAAATGCTTTGTTATACGAGTTTTTCGTTATACGAAGCGTTTGTCATACGGGGTTCCACTGTATAACTAACTAGTCACTGGCTCTATAAATATCGTATACTGGTCATGTTAACACATTGCAGCATTTTATACTTATTTCAATACACTTTCAGTACTCTCCTTTGTTTACAGCTACTGTTTGTAAACACATTCAACTGTCAGGAATGAAAGAGATTCTTTGACAAGGCATTGTTATGTGACCTCACTTTCAGAATAGACTGAAGCAAGCAGATTGTTTCGTAGTGCCTTTTAATAAATTGTTGTTCAAACCTTATTTTAAAATACAACGTCCACTTTCAGCATTGCCTTTTCTAATTAGTTATGCAACATCAAGTCAGAATTCGTTTATAGTGACCATAACAGGAATTTCAAGGTAAGTGCGTTAGAAATCCTTGCTGTTTTGAAGAGCTTGTGGACGTTTGAGACAATGATTGAAAGCTCTACACTCAGATGACAATTACTTTGCCATGTTTACCTAAGCTCGGAGTTCTCAACCTTTTAAGCCGGGGGCCGGTTCACGCTCCCTTAGACAGCTTCGGGGGCCAGATGGCCATTTTGCCCTTCTTCCACCACATGGCACTTCCTGGTGGTGGAGGCGGTGGGGATCGACATGAAATGGTGCCACGAGCCACATCCAGCCCACGGGCCGCAGGTTGAGAATCCCTGATCTAAGCAAACAAGAAGAGGCTTACTTCACCTCACTACTGGAACACTCTCTGCATCTGAGTCAATCACATCACACAATGGATACTGTGGCCCTTCATCTCTTAGGAACTAGCAACACAGTAGTAGACATACTCATTTGCAATGCCACCAACTAGGGGCTGCGGTGGCTCAGTGGTTAAGAAGCCCGCCTTGTTAACTGGAAGGCCGGCAAGTCAGCAGTTCAAAACCTGGGTACTGCATGATGGATTGAGCGCCCGTCTCTGTCCCAGCTCTTGGGGACATGAAAGGAGCCTCATTCAGGCATCCCTGGAGCGGAGTTTCTTCAGCAAAAATCCTTTCAGTGTGTAATAATATTTGACACGAAATTATTATAATGCCACCAACTTTCATAAGTAACAATTCCTCCCAACAACAACTCACTGGTTCTTCTATCACTCTGCTTCCATCAGCAATGCCCCTTGAACCCAACTCCACCCTAGCAGGTTGGGACATGACAACTCCTTCAAGGATTTGTTCCTTTACTCTTGGATGAGACTTCTATCATATGGTTCAGATGCATTGTAACTTTTGATGTTGAATGAAATTTTAGTAAATAAAGTTTAAGAAACAGAAGTAAAAATAACTTTTGGAAAATGCTAAACATAGCAGCAAATGATTGCTTTGGGGGATCTTTCTGTGGGATTTTTCTGCTACCAGTTACATTTTAAAAGTAACTTTCTAAACTGTGGGATGAACAATAAATTTGATTTTGGCAAATCTATATTCATCGTCCTAGCAATTTTCCAAAATAGGATATAGCTATTATATATAATTGATATTTTCATTAGGTGGAGCATAAGATATTTCTGTAAATCAGTTTCTGTATTTCAGTGACATTTTGCTTTCTGTGCTATAAATTAATATACTGAGCTGTCATTAAAATATTAATGTTTTCGTCAGTAATGATGCATGTACAAAATAACAAGAACTAACCCTATTATGGCATTTTCTGCAGATGAGGATCAAAATGATAATACTGAAATAGTTACTAACGAGAAGATTCCTGAGTGTACTATTACTGCCGGTGAAGATCAACATACTAACCTAGAAAGTGACCTTGATTCTGATGGTAATTCAACTAATGGCTATTTCGTATCTTTCATATAACTAATACAGTACTGGCTTCATCTGGAGAGTGAAAACAGAAATGCTTGAGTTCTAAGGCTGTAGTCCTAGACACATTTATTATTTCATTCCCATTTTGTTTCATTTTGTTTCCATTATTCTGTTGAAAGGATTCAAAGCAGTTCGCAAATGTTTTTTAAAAGCACATGCCTAAACACACAATAAGTTGCAACTTTTTTTAAAAAAATAGACATATAATTTATTGTTTAGACAGAAATGCTAGAATATTTAAAAGACTGGTGATTTTTTAAAAGTAAAGGTAAAGGTCGCCCTTTCTCGAAAGCCAGTCATATCTGACTCTAGGGTTCAGTGCTCATCTTTCTTTATAGCCAAAGAGCCAAGGCTGACTGCATTTGCAGACTTTTCCGTGGACGTGTGGCTGGCATGCCTAGACACCAAAGTGCACGGAACACTGTTTACCTTCCCACCCAAGTGGTCCCTGTTTATCTACTTGCAATTTCTTGCTTTCAAACTGCTAGGTTGGCAGGAGCTGAGACAGAGATAGAAGCTCACTCTGTCATGTAGCACTCAGGTCTCGAACTGCTGACCTGCTGACCTTCCAGTCAAGTCAATCGTCTTAACCACTAAGCCATCACAGTCCACTTTTAAATTAAAAGATGCCATTAAAAATATAAATTACAATGTTCTCCAATAAGACTCCTGTTTATGTCAAATGTGAGTGCTAAAAGTATACCTAAAACTGAGGGTCTCTATTTCTTGCTAAAAGGTCAACAGGGAAAGGGGCACTTTGCTTTCCTTAGGAAAGTGTTCCACAATCTGGGAGCAGCCACTAGGAAGGCCTCCTCTCACATCCTTACCAAACAGGCCTGCAAAAGTGGTAGGAGCATGACAAGGGTTTCCCCTGAAGATCTTAAACACAGGGAAAATTCATATGTGAGAATAGAATTCTTCACACAGTCGGGAACCAAGTCATGTAGAGCTTTGAAGGTCATAACCAGGGTCCAAAATTGGACTTGCAACCAGTTGGACTTATCCACTGGGTCCAAAGACAGACTTGTAACCAGTAGAATTGTCGTATGCTCTCTCTAACCAGCCCTGACCAGTTTTGTGGCTGCAGCATTTTGGATTAATTGAAGTTTCTTCAAAGATAGCCCTCTATAAAACATACTACAGCAATCTAGGTGTGACGGGTATCACTGCGACCAGATCAGATATCTTCAAAGCTCAGTACAGCAGGCACACTAACTTGGGTAAATTTCCATGTGCACTCTAGGCTATTGCTGAAGCCTGGATGTCCAGGCTCAGAAAATAAGCCAGAATCACAATCAAGTGGTGAGCCTGAGAAGGAGTGAGTGTAACCTTGTCCAGTACAGACTGAATTCCTTTTCCACAATCTGATTGATCTGGCACATCTCTGCCTCATCTGGGCCAAGGTTCAGTTTGAGTTTATACATCAGAGCCGTGTACGGCCCTAAGTGTTTTGGTTATGCTCGTTCAGGAAGATGATAAATTGTTTTAGCATCTGATAGTAAAGGAAAGTTCTCCACAATGTGTTTAGAAAGTTACTATCAGTTAATAGCCATAAATCATGGCTGGTGGCACAATGGTTAAACTGCTGTACTGCAGCCAAACATTGTTAGTTCAATCCTGATGGGGGTTAAGGTTGACTCAGCCTTCCATCCTTCTGAGGTCCGTAAAATTTGTACCCCGCATGTTGGGGGCAAAATGCTAATTAACTGTAAATTGCCCAGAGAGTGCACTAAGTGCTATGGGGTGGTATATAAGTGTAATTGCTATTGATATAAATATGAAAGAAAGGACAAGATTTGTGACACATTTGTGATTAATAAATCTGATTATACCATAGCAGGATAATATGGATCCCCTTTTGGGAACTAAACAAGACCATTTCCTTTCAGATCTTTAGGAACTGGTGTTTTGCTCACTTGGAATAACATATATTTCAAAGTATTTAAACAGTTACCAATCTACGAGTTAAGATCTCTGGGCCATGTGCTAGTTGAAAACACTCTTAAATTACAACTAGAGTAAGACTACTGAATGAGTGAAATTTATAGAGGAATTGACTCACCAATCCCCACTGATTCAATGGGCCTGCTCTAATTTTGACTCTTTACTAGATTTCTGCCAGTGTAATATGAGTAACTTAATTCAGGGGTGATCTAGATTATTATTTGTTTGCTTTTGGAACCCATTTTTATCTCAAGTGTCTCTATGTTTGTTTGTATGTATGTATATGTTTAGATAGAGAGGTAGATAATTGTTTCATTGTTGGGTATGAACAGGTTCATTTATATTCAAACAGCCATGAAGGAAACAACTCCTTGAAAGAAAAATGTTTTCATAATTAACACATGCAATTTAGCAAAAAGAAGAGGTGGTAACATTGAAAGTCTGTGATCTTTCTTGGGTTCCTGCAGGAGGATTGCCTTCGGTCTGCATATGCTTGGGTATTTTATTTTTCTGGAAATAGAGCCTATACTGTAGTTAGTGTCTTGCACAGGATTTTTCTGGGCTTCTTAAGCATTCAGGAAAGATGTGACCAGGCCCTAGCTAGCGTTTCCTCTTGCTAACCCTTCTCATATATTTCTGTGTGATATGTGTAAAATTCAATTAATTTAATTTTTAAATCAGGCAAGATGCTGTTTGTATAATAATCTGCTCATGAGAAAAGATGTTTGCTTAAAGCAGAAACTCATAGTTGAAGCTCTATTCCCTAAAACCAAAAGAATTGAGATCAATCTCCTCTGCTTGCTCAAAATATGGGCATATATATTGATGTACCCTTTTGTGCCTTCACTTCCATTCCAGGTAAACTCAGCAAGATAATCCCACCAGTCTCCCCCCACTTCCTATATAGTACATCACAAGTGGTGTGGAAAAATTTAAGTGACACACGGGCTTAGAAAGTGTCAACTTCTGCAAACCGCACATTTCCAGAGCTGTGCTGTGCATAGAACAGCCCTATCCATAATCTTTATCAGTCCAGTCCAACTGCACTGTGTTTGTTGGAAAGAAGCCTCATAATGTTTAATTATCTTAATCCTAGGTATATTGTTTTTGGTTTGTTTTTTCCTCTTTAGGGAATCAAAAAAGGAAGATATTAAAAGAGTACATTAATATCCCCATGTTTTGAGTAGAAGAGATGTTGCTTTCTGATCTAGCCTGAATTTCTTTGTTTTTAGGAGTATGAGTTCATAACGTCTTGCTTTGAACTAAAGGAAGGGATTCTCCTCCCCTTTGGAAAAAAATTCTGCTTTTTGAAATGTAGGAACACATAAACATTAATATTCAGAAAATTAATTCTGTTTTAGTCAATTTAGGTAAGGAGAATTTCTTTTAAAATTTTTAAGAATAAACCTTACCACTCAGAAAAGAATTCTTGCCATATTTCGTGTACTACATGGTTTACTTATAAATTAGCCTCCCATACGATATTCATGTATCTTTCTGAAAGTTTTCTCCCATATTTTAGGATAGGATTTGTTCCATTCAAAGCTAGTTCTTCTTAGGGGGATGTTAGAAAACCATAGTTTTAGTACCATAACTGCCACTGTATGTTGTCCACTGGACATATTCCATTTAGCTAAAAGGCACAAGTATCAAGCATTAGGATATAACAGGGGGGGTTATCAGTTGTAACTACACAATGGCTAGAACTGTTGCATAATACAATGTATTTATTACTTAATATATGTTCTTCAGTAATCTTTATTACAGTACAGAATTGTAGGGCAGTATTGCTCCCCCCTTTTTTTTTTGCAAGTATGGTGGAGGTTGAATTGCAGTAGCTCAGGTGGCTAAGGCGCTGACTGGGAGGCAGAAGGTCAGCAGTTCGATTCCCGAGTACTGCAGGACGGAATGAGCTCCCGTCTTTGTCCCACCCTCTGCCAACCTAGCAGTTCGAAAGCAAGAAATTGGAAGTAGATAAATAGGGACCACTTGGACAGATACGACTGGCTTTCGGGCAAGGGAAACCTTTACCTTAACTATTGCTATCCTTTTATTACAAGTATGGAGGAGGTTGAGTTTGGCCTGGTCAGGGCCGCTTTGGTTTCTTCCAGTTGGGACAAATTTTCTGCCCTCCCTCTTCTTAGTCCCAGTTGGTTAGGCATCACCATGGGGTTTACCATGTCTTCCACAGGATTTGTGTCCATGTCATAATAAAGGGGAAATATTGAAGCCCATGGTGAATGGTCAGGGGAGTTTAATTGCATATAAACAAGTCTTAGGACTTTAAGGCTTTGGGAGTAGACTCAAAGAAGCTTCTACCTCTTCTTTGGTTTGATTAAACTCCTTGCAGAGCACAGAAAAACCACAAGGGTTGTAAACAGAAAAGATGAGACAAGGAAGGTAATGAGCCTACGCAAGTGCAGTGAGAAAATATCCACCCTCTTGTCCACAAACTGATGGTGAAAGAAAGAGTTTCCTGCTGCTGCTATGAGGACAGTTAAAAGCAGAGGTGAACTAGGAAGCGTCATAGCTCCAAAACCTTCTGCCCTAGAACAATGCAAGGATTCAGGTTCTGTCACTTGTCGCCCCTGTAGGAACAAACAGTACACCATCTGGTGGGCAAGAAGAAGAAAGTGCTGTCAATGTACAGATTTCCCCCACCCCCACCCCCCACATATCAAGGAACAAATATTCACTCTGGAAAATCTCTTACTGAATTGCAAACAATGCTGAGATTTTTACTTGAGATTTCCCAATTCAATGAACCACTATACTACAGTAGCTCCCATTTTTGCATTTCAACCTGCCTTCACTTCCATGCTTATCAATGCTTACTACTGATTGCCCTTTTAGCTCACCAATTAATCAGAGTACTGTGGGAAATATATACCATATTTGCCAGTGTATAAGATGCATTGGAGTATAAGTCGCACCCCATCATTACTAAAATAGCCCACCATAGACACACAGTACAAGACACACTCCATTTTCCCAGTGTCTTTTAAGAGGAAAAAAGTGGGTCTTATATGCCAGCAAATATGGTACTACATTTCATTTATTTATTACGTTTTTATACTGCTCATATTTCCCACTCTGGGCGGTGTACAAACAATTAAATAAATAACTGCAACATAATACAACAAACAACAAAATTAGTAATACAATATAATATAATACCTCGGATAACGTTTGCACCAGATAACACTAAAACCACATAATGTTAAGCAATCTGGGGGGAAAATGATCGCAGAAACATCCTGCGCAGGTCGCTTCTACGCATGCATAGAAGGCTTTTACACATGCGTAGAACGGATCTGTGCAGAACCGTTCTGTGCAGGTCACTTCTACACATTCGTAGAAGGCTTCTATGCATCCCATTCTACATGCGTAGAACGGTTCTATGCATGCGTAGAAGGGTTCTACGCATGTGTAGAAGGGTTCTATGCATGCGTAGAAAGGACCTGCGCAGAAGGGATGCGCAGTAACTACTTTCCCCCACTGCCAAATTACAGGGTAGTGGCAGCTCTGGGCGGGAAATAGAGAAAATCAGCGTGGAATCGCCAATACGGGGTACTTGACAGGTATGACTGAAGCCTGTGCTGGTTACAATATATCTCTATGGAGTTTTCATGTTATGCGATTCATCCCATAGGATTTTAACGTTATGTGATGCATGTATCGCATAACGTTAAAAAATTGGATAACACTAAGACTCGTGAAACCAAGTTTTAGTGTTATCCGGGGTATTGCTGTAATATAATATAATATAATATAATATAATATAATATAATATAATATAATATAATATAATATAATATAATATAATATAATATAATATAATATAATATAATATAATATAATATAATATAATATAATATAAGGAGGGACGTTAACCATTGGACTTCAGCATACACACCCGCACCCGTCCATACTATCATGTACCGAGCCGCCCGCACTTGCCTTTCCCTGGCACGACCATCGCCGCAAGGGTCCGGCAGCTGCCAGTGGGGCAACCGCCCCACGAACGCAAACAAAACAACTTCAAGTCCCAACGTCCTCCGCACTGTGCCACCCCTCAGCCAATCAGGCTGACAGGTGAGAGCAAAGAGAATGTTGGGAAAGCTGGTGCGACCAATACAAAACGAGCCACAGAAAAACAGCTGCCACACGAACGCAAACAAAAGAAACAAAACTTCAAGTCCCAGCATCCTCTGCGCCGTGACCACTTCAGCCAATCAGGCTGAAGGGCGCGAGCACACAGAACGCTGAAAAAGCCGGTGCATGAAAAATAAAATAAAATAACGGCTCACGCAATGGGAATGCAAGACTGCCACATGCGGATGTAGCGCCTCACGCAATGGGAATGCAAGGCTGCCCCAGGCAGACATAGCGCCTCACAGCCTCGCTAACCCAAACCCGCAAAAAAACCACGGCGAGACAACCGCCGGCCTTCTTTCCCAGAGCAGCAGGGAGAAGAGGGACTCCCTCTCCTCCCCACTACCCCACCGAAGACACAGCGAAACCACCGCCGGCCTCAAGGTAAGTTGAGCCAGGGTGGGGGAAAAACAAGCAGCAGGCAGCAATTCATCAGGGGAAGCACACTCCCTGGCGAATGACTGGATGCTGCCTTTGTACTACCCACACTGCTGTTTCGAGAACTAGCACGAAACAGTGGTGGAGGTAATAGAAAAGCAGCAGCCAGCAATCCGCAAGGAAGAACACCACCCCTTACGGATCGTTGTCTGCTGACCTCCCATTAGGTAAGCCTGGGGAAAAGGAGGCCGCGAGGAGAGAACCATCGTGAAGCAGATAGCTCTTCTCTGCCTCCTTCTCCCCTGACTGACCTATCAAACCTTACCAGACGAAGAGCGAGCTAACTGCCGGCTCTTCCTTTTCCCCATCAGTGCATCGAAACCTAATTTCGAAACAGCAATGGGGAAAAGAGGAAACAACAAACAGGCCGTTCTTCACCTCACAAAACACAACAACAAAACAAAACAGTTAACCAGAACGCCAAGCATCAAAAATAATAAAACACAAATAAATAAACAATTCAAATAAACCCAGTAAACAACAAACTCAACAAAAAACACCCGAAATACCAAAGGCTACAAAAAATAACAATGAAAAATCACTAAAAACACCTATCTACAACACGAAAATACCTTACTCAAAAAACAATAATATCACAAATTACAAAAATAAACGCGGGGGGGAAAATAACAACCAGAAATATCCAACACAATAAAACAAATCTAAAATCCAGAAAAATACGAAATAACAAGCAAAAACACTTGGGGGGGGGGTTAAGTAGAAACTCTCTACTTTAACCCCCCAGCCCAGCACCCCAAAATCAAAACAAAATCAAAATAAAATGATAAATCAAGAGCACTTAGGAAAGACGTTCTCCCTCCATGCGTCGGGAACAGAACTGAAGAAATAAAGACAATCGTAGTACTCTAAATCACAGCCCCACCTAGAGGCCGGAAGAGTATAAAACAGACAAAAAAAATTTAAAAATCAAATAAAAATAAATAAAATAAACAGAATCTTATAAATTTAAAAACCACAAATTCACAATACCACCACCCAAACCTCCCCTAACAAAAAAAAAAAAACACACACACACACACACACACAAAAACTATCCGGGAAGGCCGGGCTAATATATGCTAGTATAATATTATATTATATTATATTATATTATATTATATTATATTATATTATATTATATTATATTATATTATATTATATTATATTATATTATATTATATTATAATTCTTAAATGCCTAGAAGCCTAAAAAAACCTTCACTAGCCATTAATGTAGACTCCATGTGAGCTTCACTGTAGTGGGTATTCCAGATAAGGTCCACTTTATTGTGGACTCCCACTTCTCCCCTTTAGTTAGAACAATCTAGAAGAGAGCAGAGAATGATGGCCCTGGGTCTAGGTAAGTAGATCTGTTGTTTAGTGGTTTGGTTGGTTCTCTTTGAGAAATTCTTCACAAATAATCATTGACAAATTGGAGCTTTGTTCCCAGAATTAGGAGATCCTCTCACCTGCTTGCAACTTCTACTTTCCCATTTTAGCTCCCAGAAGCCAATCTTTACCTATAAAATGGTGGATGGGCCGTGCGTGTCCGGCATGCGTGGCCACACCCATTCCTACTATCCCGTAATGAGCCGGCTAGACTTATCTTTTGTCCCTGCGAACATCACTGCAAGGGTACGGAAGCCGAGAGTGGGGCCAACACCCCACAAACCCGAACAAAAAAACCCTACACTTCCCAGTGTCCTCCACGCCACGCCACCCCTCAGCCAATCAGGCTGAAGGACAAGAGCGTGGAGGAGGCAGGGCAGCCGGTGTGTGCATAAAATATGGCCAATGCACAATCACCTTCCACGGGGGTGGGGGTGAAAGCTTTGGCCCCTTCCAACTGATGGAAGCGAACCACTTCCCTCTGGGAGACGAAGGCCAAGAACGGAGCTCCGTTCTGCCTTCGCCTCCCGGAGAGAAGCGATCGCCTTCCACGGGAGGCGGGGGCTGAAAGCCTTCGACCCCTGCCAACCGAGGGAAGCAAGCCACTTCCCTCTGGGAGAAGGCACCAGGCAGGGATCTGCCAGGGTAGGCTCCTCCCCTGACGGATTCCTTCCTCTCGCCCTTGCCATTCTCCTTCCGCTGTTTTGAAAACAGCCCACAAAACAACGGAGGGAGAATGTCAAGGGCAAGAGGCAGAAATCCATCAGGGGAGGAGCCTACCCTGGCAGATCCCTGCCTGTCGCCTTTGCCATGTCTTTGTGCATCCCCTTCTTCCTTAGCATCACACACACACACCCAAAAAAATGTAAAAAAAACAAAGCCTGCCCGGCAAGGACGAGCAAAAATGCTAGTAGACAATAAAATGGAAAATGTTTTTTTATGCTACACAGTAAAAATGCAGATAACCATGTTAAGTGGATTGTGGTAAACAAAGAGAACATGGCTCCATAAATACTAATATTTGCATTATGTTGTTAACAGATCTGATTTTCACAAGTGCTATGTTTAGTTGGAATTCCCTTCCATTCTTCAATTGTTTGCAAATTGGCTGTCCTTGTCTTAGGAAATGGCCAGTGGATTTGGAGAAGATAAATTGTGTTACAGTGTGAAACCTATAAGTCCTTGAAAGTTATTAAATAATAGCTGTGGGATTACATTTACTAGCTAAACATGCTGAAAGGTTGGATAGAATAGTGACTTCATGTTTTGCCCCATATATTAGCTTCTAGACGTGCACTCTGGTTGTGTAGTCATGCCTGCCACATGACCACGGAAACGTCTGCAGAGGCAGACAGTGCTGACTCTTCGGCTTTGAAACAGAGATGAGCACTGAACCCTAGAGTCGGATACGACTGGCTTTCGAGCAAGGGAAACCTTTACCTTTACTAGATGCTTTCATTTTAAAAAGAAAGGTTGGAAATGCATAGTAGCTAATGGTGTAAATGAGCACTGAATGACATGCCTAGAATCCAAGTGAAACTCAACTAATTAGGCAACCCTAATAATGAGGTGGTTTTAATTAGAAACCTCCTGCTTTGTAGCCTATATTTTAGCTACTTTGCTATACTAGTTCTTTTGCTTCTTTTTGAGTTTAACCAAAATATCTGCCTTTGAACATTTGAGAACACATAACCTTGTATAAATCTACCCAGGTATTATTTCTGTTGGATTCAAAGATGGTTTCTCCCAGATGCTGTAAGAATAGCACCCTAAATCATTTAAGAGAGATCTTCTATGGAACCTTTGTGAACAACAGCATCACCAAACATGTCAATGTTGCAGTCATTTTATACCAGTTTTGTGGACAAATACATCACCACAAATGTCTTCGCTTCTAGATCATCTAGTGCTGGGCACAGACCTCAATTGTGCAAGAGGGCTGATAGAAGCAGAATTCCCAGGCCCCTCTTTTCCACAGTAGCCCACTCAGCTGCCTAGATATGTTACACAGCAGGTGAATAGAGTATGTTGTGATGCTGTGCAAGATGGGCTGTTAATGTTGTGGCAGAGAGAGATCTCCAAAACTGGGCAAAGTTGCTTTCTGTAAATGGAGCTGCTTCACCTGCAAAAGGGAGACCCTGGATTCAATTCTTACAATACTTACTCCTGGTTTCATAAAGAAAGCAAGACTGGAAAAGTAGTCTTGTTGCTTCTAAAACTTCAACTGTGACCTTTTCATTCATGCATGTCCTTTACTCGGTGTCCCCTCAGCTTAATATGCAAGTTGTTTTAACTCAAATATGTTTTGTTTGACGTTTTGCCTATTGAGTGGGTATTTTATGTTTGTTTGTTTGCTTGCTTGTGTGGGTGTTTTAATTAAATTTAAATAAGATTAGGCAATAAGGGCTCTTCTGGTGGCAGTGAAAAAACAAAATACGAGAGCCCTGTTCCATTGGTTAAGCATTTGGTTTGTTTTAGACATGCACGTAGTCACTTAATATTGCAAATCTCCAAATACCCAGTTTATTACATTGGTCTGTTCTGACAGCCTTTGTCGTAAACCAGAAAAATCGTAAACCAAAGAATGTTTTCCCATAGGAATGCATTGAAAAAAATAAAAAAAGGTTGCGACTGGGTCAAAAATAATTTTTAAAACCCCAAAAAATCCAACAAAATTGCCAGGCACAATCCTCTCCTATACCCCCATTGACCCCACTAGCTTGTATCCCACTCCTCCGCACCTCGATCACTCGAATTCCCCAGCTGATTAGCGGCTGGGGTAGAAAAGAGAGGGAGTTCTTGAGGTGCAGGACAGAAAGGGGAAGCCCCTAAGAACACCCACTCCTTTCCCTTCCCAGCCGACCCCCAGAGGTGGAGATCGATCAATCTAAGTGCAGAGGAGGTGTGGGGGGAAAAGAGGCAAAAAAAAACAGCAAACAGTAAAAGGAAAAGTGAACAACGAAGCAATCTCCCTATCTTTTGCACACTGCTGCTTCTTCCTGAGCGATTTGTCCGGCCACTGGGGGAGCCCAGGTGGCGGTAGCAGCAGCAGCAGCAGGAGACTGTGGGGACCATATATGCTACATTCCAGTCTTTGTCTGAGCTCCCCCCCCCCCAGTGCTTCAGCCAGGAACCTGCATCACTGTGGAACGTCCTGGTTATGCACCAGGCGCCCAGTTGTGCGTTCCTGGCTGTAGTGTGTGAAGGGACCTCGGATGAAGACTGGAATGGAATGGATATGGTCCCCTCAGTCTACCGCCCCTGCAGCGGTAAGTGATTAATCACAACTCCTGGCAGTGGTGGACAGGTGCCATTTTAGAGTTGAAAATGGCGTGGGGCCACCCTTTTAGACTTTGAAATTGTGGCGGTGATCTAATTCCCGGTCATAAGCAAAAAAAAATGTAAGCCGGGATGTCATTTTCGTAGAATTTTCTATCATAAACTGCGGCAAACGTAACCCAAGGCAGTCAGAAGCCGGGGTTTTACTGTAGTAAAAGTCTCGGTATGAACTTATTCCAGTTAGAATTAATTGCATACCTTTAAAAGAAAAATGTGCCCTTTTGAAGAAGGGTTTGTGATTCTAAGCATAGTTACTTGGAAAATTCAATAGGAAGTAATTTCAAATAAATATGTTTAGAACTTACTTACTTATTTACTTACTTACCCCAGTTATATACTACCCCAGACTGCTGAACACTGTCTGTGTGGTTCACAAGGTGATAATGCAAACTTCAGTTTGTCCCCAAATGATGAAGGATGAGTGGCTGGTTATAACATTTGTGCCTGTTGGGATCAAATTCAGGTTTTGAGCAAAGTTTTGGCTGCAGTTAGCCATTGCCATTGTACCACAGGAGCTTTACTTTATGTGCAAGAAACACAACATGAGAGTATATTGCATTAATTACTCAATAACAAACCATATTTATGAGCCTCGTTTTGTTTTCATCAATCTTAAACTAATTCACTTGTAAATAATTTTCATGGAAATCAATTGATTTACTCTGAAGAAAAGACATTTACTTGCTACCGATAACATTTTAGACACCATATTTTAAGTAGAATATTTGAAGGAACTGAGGCATTGAGAAAAGAGTTGTCTCTTTTAAATATACAGAAGGGGCTGTTGTTTACAAAAAAAATAGGAAGACTTATTATTGCATTACAGTATATGTCAGGTTCTAAGTTCTGTATTCAGTTTCCCTCTCATGTGCAATTTATAGATTACAAGTAGAACAATACAAATGGTAATCTCTTAAATTAATACATTGTTCCAGTGACTCTGCATTTAAATGTATTCTCTCCCATTCTCTCCCCCCCCCCCTCTTGTATTGTGGTGTTTGCATACTTAGCTGAACAGAATAGCAGATTTGTAGACTTAAAACTGAAGAAGTTCCTAGAAGCTCAGCCACAGGTGGCAAGTTCACTTTCCAGTGGCACTCAAAAAGCAGGAACCAGTAACACAGAGCCAGAGTTTAAGGTAAGTTTTTGAGTAACACTTTTGCCCAATAATCTTTCAAGGGAAAGAGGTTAACTGAAGTCCTTCCAAGTCAAATGTTTGGTTTGTGCAACTATGTAGTAATATTTGTGTATACTTTTCTAATGATTGGTGTCTGGTTGTACTAGAATGATTACTCCCTTTGACAACTGTATTGTGAACTTTTTGCCACCTTCTCTATCTCAACTAATCTCCTAAATCGCAGGAGTGTTTGGGTACAAGAGCTATGACACACATATAGCCTCCTTCCCTTTCAAGCTAGTTATCTCATTTACTTAAACATGGGCAGTTTCTTCTCTCTCTTTTTAACAATGACATTTATCGGTTTTACTTATCTGGAATCAAACTTAAGCACACACCTTAACAAGTTACTGAGGTGGGCATTACAGAGGACACTCTAGTGTCTGATGCTTCCAAGGTAAGGTAATGAAGAAAATCTCTCACATTGTAGGGTAAGGGGAGTAGGATTTGGGATGCTTGTTCTCTCTTGCTCAGTCTTCTATCCGGGGCTGTGGTGGCTCAGTGGTTAAGAAGCTCACCTTGTTAGCTGGAAGGTCAGCAAGTCAGCAGTACTGCATGACGCTTTGAACACCCATCTCTGACCCAGCTCCTGCCAACCTAGCAGTTCGAAAGCAAGAAAATGCAAGTAGATAGATAGAGACCACTTCGGTGGGAAAAGATCTTGGGGACATGAAAGGAGCCTCAGTCAAGTGTCCGCTGAGTGGAGTTTTTCCAGCAAACATCCTTTCAACCCAAAATAATTTCTGACACGAAATTATTATTGTTAGTCTTTTATCCATGCAAACATAGATGTTGACATGTGTTGTTGGTACATGCTATCAACTTATTGTCTTCATTCGGTCCTAGCTATAGCTACTAAGTGAAAAGATATTGATGACCCAAGATAATGATGACCAAAGCTCTACTTTTGGTATAACTTTTCACCCACCTGCTGCAGGCTGTGGGTGTAGGCACTGCTGATTGAAAGGATTTCCTTCCCCAGATGCAGAGATGCTTTGAAGTTCCAAAACAATGACTTTCATTGCTTTTCCTCTTATACTGTTGGTTCCGATAAATTGGTGATGAAAGTGTGTGGCAGCAGCAGAGGACTTTCAGTCTCTCTCTTTGAACAAAGGGAAGCTTGGATCAAGTCTGGTTTTTTTTTTTGTTTTTTTTTTTTTTGCGTTCAATTTAGCTTTCTGCAGTGGATTTAATACAAAATGAAGCTGGCCTCAGAATAATACAATGGATTGAAAAGGCTAACTGAATTAGTGGGCTTAGAGGAATACATTTGTAAAGTGGCAGAAGTCCCCAGTCATAAAAAGGCTTCTTAAAATGGGATTTACTAGCTAATCGCACTGATATTTTAACATGTTGCCAGACCTAAAAAATTAGCCATGTTTGTTTATCTTGGCAAAGACCTGAATTTTGACTGTCACATGGCTATTGTATGCACAAGTAGATCTTTTTCTTAGAAAAACAATCATACCAGCTTGATGGCTGAAAAAACAACTCTAGCATGAATTATGCTTTTAAGAAATGAAAGTTAGTTCAATAAATGGCCCTCCATTAGGTCAATTTGATCCATTTAAGGTGACAAAACTGATTCTTCTCATTCTAAATACACACTTTTGTATTATTTTGGGTGCTTTGTTTTCTTTTTTCTTTTTTTTTAATGCTACTCCAGCAGAAAGTGTAGCCCAATCTAAACATGTTTAATGTTGCAATAGAAAATGTGTGCTGTCCATCTGTTCTACTAAATCTTTCAGAACTGAGTTGGATTTATGTTTATAATAAAATGCGTTTTACACATTTATAAATGAGGCTCTCTGTATTTGTGGAACAGGATAAACTGTTACCTTCCCTGGAGGATTCTGTATCCCAGGCCTCCTTGAGGCTAGAGAATAGGCCATTGGAGAACTCCCTCATTACCAATTGTCTCAATGCAGAGGAAGGGCAAAGTCTTGGTAGCTTTTGATAACCAGTTTCAGCATTCAGCAGGCTTAGCTATTAGTCATGCATCTTAGCCTTTCCCTATTTACTTTCAAAACACTTAATAAAAATAATAATAGATTAGGTATAAAATGAAATATTTGTTTGGTACACAGCACCTCGATATCTGCAGTTTCCACACGCCACAGTGTTTTAGTCTTCTGGGATATTTCATGTTGATAGACCCATTTAAATTTGTTACCAGTATTAACATAGGAAGCTCTGGAAAAACAGTCATTGTAGTTTCCTTGGCTGCAAAGGACTTACAAATGTGGATTTAGAAAGTTATAGCTGATGAAATGTGATTTATTTGACGTAGCATTATAATTTTACCTTTTGTTCTTTGTCTAGCATTAGTGTTTTTTCTCAGTGGGCACGACATTAGAAATGAGTTCTTTTCATCATACAAGCCTGTGGTTCCCATTTCAGCAATGCAGAAATCCTTACTGGGAGACACTGTGCAAAAAAGACTAGACCCTCAGTGTTGTTGAAATTATATATGATGTTGAGGGATATACACACTGGTGTATAACTCTAATATTGTGCGTGCGTGCGTGTGTGCATGCGTGTGTGTGTGTGTGCATGTGTGTGTACACTGATATACATATGTTCACTTAGACCATTGTAGGGGGAGGCTAATGTTTCTATAACTCCTCTTTGCCCAAAGACACTTTGAATACAGTTAGCCGATCTCATTGCCTAGCAGCAGAATTTGGCTGAGCATGCCAAGTTAAAAACCCAACCCTGTGTTTTTTTTAGGCTCAGTACATTTTTTTGGTTTTCCTCTATTACTTTTATTGGGCACAACCAGTAATGTGAGCTGTACATTCTTCGCCATATATTACTCTCTTTCTATAACATTTCTACATTTATGAACAAAAGAATTTATGTTCAATTTTGGTTTTCCTGGCAGAGTGAGGCAGAAGAACATCGTGCCGGACGATTACAAAAACCAACAGAACGTTTTAGAAATCCTGTTGTGTTCAGCAAGGATTCTACAGTCAGAAAAACTCAGCTTCAGTCCTTCAGTCAATATGTTGAAAACAGGCCAGGTAGGCAAAAATGTTCTAAAAAGCTCGCTCTCTCCCTTGCCCCATCTTATGATTTAATAATATTTAACAATAAATATATTAAAACCAGATAATGTAAATCCACATTTCAATGCACAAATATCAAGTATTATAATAATTTTACATGTCTGTCCTCCTCTCTTTTTCCCCCTCAAGAGATGAAAAAGCAGAGATCAATACAGGAAGATACAAAGAGAGGAAATGAGGAGAAGGCAGCGATAACTGAAACTCAGAGGAAGCCATCAGAAGATGAAGTGCTTAATGTATATTAATTTTTTGTCTGGTTTCTTGATTGCTGATAATTCTCAACTGTATGTGGAAATAGTGCTTTTATTTGTTAAAATGAGATGTTAGGTTTTCTTAGATGTCAATCTCTAGTGCATTCAAAGCAGAGTGAGAGGGGTGCGCTGTTGAATTAGTCTGCAGCGTGGTGATAATTGTCAGATAAAAAAATGAATTTTTCAGAGTTCCACAGCTCCAGCTTCCTTGAGACATTTCCATCAGGGCACTTCCCATAAAAAGATTCCAGTATTGATCTACCGGGAGGATTTTAATTATTACAATAGCAGATACCGCAGAGCTGCAGTTAGAGGGAAAAGTCACATGAGACCTGCTAGAATTTCTCAGCCAACCCATTTTGTTGGCTTGGGTTAATGGGTGTTCAACCTTTCCATTATCCAGATCAGCCGTGAATTACTAGCTGAATGATGTTTGCATTAATATAATATATATGGTAATTTCTTCACTTAATTAACGGGGAGGTTCAGCTCAGTAGGGGTATGGGCTGATCATGTGTAAAATTGATTTGTGAGGGAAATATTTGATAGACCGCAGGGAGAAAAGCAGCTTTTGATGGACAGCTCCGGGACAGAGGCAGGAAGAACAAGTTTTTGACCTGAATATGTTTTATTTCTATTTTACCCCTCTCTCTTTTATTATTATTTTTAAAATTTTGTCTGGAGGCGCCACATAATTTTTCACTACTGTCATTCATTGCTCTCTGCCATTGGTCTAAATATGTCATTATTGCCGGGAAACCCACTGCCACCTAGAGAACGCAAAATGTTCTAATTGTTATACTAAATGACTGCATGACTTTGCATTTTCCACCTGGCTCTTTTTTAAAAAAAAATTAAGGGCATTTGTACTTTAATAGAACTGAAGAGGTCTTGTTCAGCAAGTTCATAATGTGTATGCAAATTATATATATGAACTCTTGGGAAGTTTTGTCCTGACACAGCATCCTTTTTAATAACAGTATTCTGTAGAGTCCTAAGAGCTAGTAGTCAAAAAGTTGCGTGTTCTTTTCAATTAGCTACAGAGAATGGTGGTTACCTTTCATTAAGACTTCTCCACCCACATTTGTTCTTCCTCTCATACACTTAAGCAGTTAAAATTTGAGGGGGATGGGAATCAGGCAAGTAAACTAAGCCCTTTTTAAAATAGGTCTTTCTGCTTGTTATGGGGCGGGCAGCATCCAGTAAATTTGTATGGACACCTAATGCATACCTACATTGAAATTTTCACTCTGTTCATTGGTTCAAGCAGAGATGTCATCCAATGAGCATATATCTCAGCCTTCAGTAAAACTGTTTAGCTGTTATTTGGGGGGGGGGGGCAACAATGCTGTATGCCAGGTATCTTTTATTGGTTGTCTCATCCAGCAACAAGTGGGGTAAGAAAAATAAAAACTCTGTTTTGTAAATCTTTAGCTCATAAGGTAGAAATCTATACCTAAATCCCTTTGTAAGAGCAGTTAGACTGCAGAAGGGAATTGGATTCCCAAAATAAACTTATATACTCAATGCATTTTGATTAGGCTTAGTAGTGATTCCAGAGTAAATGCTCTGCTCTTCCATTGTCAAAGCATCTACTTGAGTCTCCTGTTATTTCAAACACTACTAATATAAAATTACATGCTCTTAGTACTTAAAGTGAGAAACTATTCTTCATACACTACCATACTGCTAATTTTAATTATTAGTCTAAAATATTTGTACAATACCTGAAAGCATAGCTCTGTGTCTGGTATCATTGAACCTTAAGCATTTCTTTCTTTTTCCCTCCCCCACTCTCTGTCAGACATTCTCTAAGTATTTTTTATTATTATTGAAGAAATGTTAAAAAAACAAGTCCCTCTAAAGGTGAAATGGCTCAAACAGTCCTCAGAGGTGTTTTTTTGCTTTATATTGAGGCTGTACCTGAAAATCTATCTAAATCAATTTTGTCATTACTTGTCAGGATCAGAATTATTAACATTAGTAATTGGCATTATATCGGATATAATTTTGTGGAAACCAGGAGAAGCTTTTATTATTGTCCTTCTTGGTGTCTCTATTAGAATTTATGAAAAGGAGAAAGGTGTAGACTCAAAGTGATGTTCGCTGTAAATGGGGTTTGTTTGCTTTTTTTTTAAAGTTATTATTTAATTCTCCTTGTTTTTAGATTTAGCAAAAACAAAATATTTTGTTTTTCAACTCCTTTTAGGAAAAAGCAATAGCTAAAATTTGACTATGGAGAGTAAAATAATATTTGTGAGGCCTTTTTTGCTTTTGTAGTAGAAAAATGCTTTATAAGTTAAGATCAACTATACTCTTTAAATAGTCAATTATACTCTTTAAAACACTTTCTGTTGCTTCTTCTTTGAGCTCACATGGAGTAGCCTATAGCAGAGCAGGTTTGAAAGGGGGGAAATACTTGAATTTTAAATGTCAGTGAAATTGTAAAGCTAACCTTCAAGGAATGGTATTTTATTATAGCTTACCTCAAACTAACATTTAGCAAATGGGTGAGATTTCGTGAACTGTATTTCCTGCTTTGGTAGTAGAAATGATACTTAAGCAAGTGCTTTACTAAGTGTTTCTGGAAGGGAAAAATGCAACTTAACAAGTGATGTATTTTCTTGTTGTTTGTTCTCTTTAACAGAAAGGGTTCAAAGACACCAGTCAGTATGTTGTAGGAGAATTGGCAGCACTAGAGAATGAGCAAAAGCAAATTGACACCCGTGCCGCGCTGGTGGAGAAGCGCCTTCGCTATCTCATGGACACAGGTACGGTGCCCAATTACACTGTAAACAGTTTTGGCAAATTGAGCGTTCACAAACTCTTATAGAGTTTTGGAAGTGTGAATCTTTGAAGCTTGAATGTTCAGCAAAACTGCCTTGAAAATAAAAAGGCTGCGATTTGCAGCCACCTCTCTGGGCCCTGGTGATAAGAGTGCCTTCGTGGGAAGTGATAACTTGCCCTGATACCGTGTGAGCCAGCACTATTGAACAGTGTGCTCATCCATGCAGAGTTGGAATACACATCTGTGCCTCATTGATATGCCACTGCTAAGAGAGGGGGGGAGTGTGTGTGTGTGTGAAAGAGAGAGAGAGAGATCTTCACTGTTCTACTGATTCAGTGGGGAGAAAAAGATTTGGCCAGCTAAAGTCATGTACCACATGAAACAGAGCACAGTACATGGAGGAAAGCTCTGCTGACTAGATCACTGCATTTGAGAATAAGATCAGGATACTAATGCTCCACAATTATATATTTTTTCAGGATGACATCTTTTTTTTAAAAAAAAAGTATAATACTTTGTGTTGGTGGTATTATCAAAAAAGAATTAAAGCCAATCATTGGGATATTTGTAGTTGTACTATTCTACAAAATTTCAAAGAAAATAAATATTAAATAGGCTAAAATATACTGATTTGTATCACAGATTTCTGGGGCATCAGTTTTGTGTGCTTAGGAACAAACACCGTATATGCTTGATAATTTTTTTAAAAATTAAATATTGCTCAGGGAAGGGATATGTATTTGTTTCAGGTCATATTCATTTGTAAAGGTAACATAATCCCATGGTAACGCCAGTACAATTTTAAACATATTTTAAACAATTTTAAAAGTTTGACTTTACACTGGAAAGCCATCAATTATTGAAGTTAGCAAAAAATCTAGGCATGTGTTGTTATTTAATTTACACTGTATAAAGCAGGGGTGGCCAACCTTTTTGCACTGTGGGCATGACCACGCCCCCGGAACAGTTGAGCTGGCCGGAACACACCCTCTGAAAGCAGAAGTGGGCACATTTATGGCTGTTGTAAATGCGCTCACTTCCGCATTTACGTCAGCTGTGGACGCATTTGCGCATGCACAGGCATGTTTATGGCTGACGTAAATGCACCCACTTCTACTTCTGGGTGCGGGGGAGATGGCAACAGGCTGGATTTAATGGCGTTGGGGACTAGGTCTGACCTATGGGCCGTAGGTTGGGAACCCGTGGTATAAAGGTTCGAGGCATTATTTCAAATACATCACATGAAGTATAATGATGAGTTCAAAATGTAGTATACTGTCTGCAAATGTATGCTTTTTTAAATTTCTAATCATTACCTTGCCAACTCCAGTTTGTTCTCTCTTTTTTAACATACAGGAGGATAAATATATAGCATGAATGAATACTTTATAAAGAGAAAGATAATTTTCCATACTTAGAAGTCTAAAACATCTGTTGTCTACTCTTCTAACAGTAGATACATCTATAGTTACCTGTTTCTTACCGTATTTTTCGCCATATAAGACGCTCCGGCATATAAGACGCACCCAATTTTAAAGGAGGAAAATCTAGAAAAAAAAGATTCTGAACCAAATACTGTACTGTACCTGTCTCCCCCCAATGGGGCCAGTGGCATGGGCTGCCGGGGTGGGACAGGGAGCTGCTCGAGGCGGCTGGCATCATCGTCCCTTTTCTGCTTCCCATTCCAGGGCCAAGCAGCGAGGGCCCCGGGAGAGGCAATGCGGCGGCGATGGCGGGGTTCCGGCGGCATCTCCTTTTAAGCCCTCCCGGCAGGCAGGGCTTAAAAGATGGATCACCTGGAAAGATGGATCACTCCGCTTTCCTCCCACGGAAAGAGGGGGAAGGAAGAGCCGCGGAGCGCGGGGGGGGGGAATATAATAAGCCGCGGATGCCTGTGCATGGGGAAGAGCGCGCAATTGGCAACTCTGTACATTTGTTGTTGTTCAGTGGCACAGTCGATTCCGACCCTTTGCGACCCCATGGACCATTGTCCTCCAGGCACCTCTATCCTCCACCATTCTCCTCAGCCCACCAAGCTCTGTGCCCATTGTGTTTACAATACCATCTATCAACCTCATCTTTAGACGCCCCCTTCTTCTTTTGCCCCCCCCCACCTTTCCCAGCATCACGGCTTTCTCAAGTGAATCCTCTCTTCTCATTTGATGTTCAAAGTACTTTAGCTTCATCTTCACTATTTGTCCCTCCAATGGACAGTCAGGCTTGATTTCTTCTAATATCGACCTATTTCTTCTCTTTGCCGTCGAGGGGACTCTCAGGACTCTCTTCTAATACCACATCTCAAAGGCATCTATTCTCCTGCGCTCAGCTTTCCTAATGGTCCAGCTACGCCACCTCCCTCGGCGCCCGCCTCTCCCCGCGACCCTCGCCCCCCTCCCCACTTTCTCCTTGACTCAGTCAGGAGCATTTAATCGCCCGTGGCTTTTGCCTGCCTCGGCTCGCTCTTTTTGGGCGGGGGAGGAGGTTGCGAGCCAAAGAAGCATGCTCGGCTCGCTCCTCCAGCCGCCGCCCCCTCCTTCCCTCCTGCCTGGCTCCCTCAGTAACCCGACCTCTTCTTTTTCTCCACACAAGTAGGCGCTGGTCGGGAGTCCGAGCAGGGGGCAAAAAGACCCCTCCAGGCAGCTGGTGGAGGAGGGCGAACCCGCCTGGGCTTGAGGGAGAATACGTGTGTGTGGGGGCATACAACGGCAGAAAGGGGTGTGTGTGTGAGAGAGAGAGGAGGTCCGGTATCTTCCTAAACCTCCTTCGGAGGAATGTTGAGAGCCCTCAAGGAGCCACGAAGACGGAGAAGCCTTTCTCTCTCTCCTCCCCCACCATTTTCTGACTAAAACAACCACTCCTCTGACAGTCTATGGGGCGGGTATGCTCGCGCCAACGGGGGGGGGGGATGCTGTGTGCGGACGGGGTAAGGTGGCAAATGAATGCCCGCCGGCGAGCAGAGTCAGCTGGAGTGGAGGCCGCCCCGCGCGTTTGTTCCGTTTGCTGCCTCACTCAGCCAAGCAGCGAGGGCCCCGGGAAGAGGCAACGCGGTGGCGGCGATGGCGGGGCTCCGGCGGCGTCTCCTTTTAAGCCCTCCCGGCAGGCAGGGCTCGGAGGGCGGGGAGACGCGCCTGCCTCCCATTCCCGGGCCCTCGCTGCTTGGCCCGGGAATGGGAGGCAGGCGCGTCTCCCCACCCACCGAGCCCTGCCTGCCGGGAGGGCTTAAAAGGAGACGCCGCCGGAGCCCCGCCATCGCCTGCCTCCCATTCCCGGGCCGAATGGCGAGGGCCTCGGGAAGAGGCAACGCGGCGGCGGCGATGGCGGGGCTCCGGCGGCGTCTCCTTTTAAGCCCTCCCGGCAGGCAGGGCTCGGAGAGCGGGGAGACGCGCCTGCCTCCCATTCCCGGGCCCTCGCTGCTTGGCCCGGGAATGGGAAGCAGGCGCGTCTCCCCGCCCACCGAGCCCTGACTGCCGGGAGGGCTTAAAAGGAGACGCCGCCGGAGCCCCGCCATCGCCTGCCTCCCATTCCCGGGCCGAATGGCGAGGGCCTCGGGAAGAGGCAACGCGGCGGCGGTGATGGCGGGGCTCCGGCGGCGTCTCCTTTTGAGCCCTCCCGGCAGGCAGGGCTCGGAGGGCGGGGAGACACGCCTGCCTCCCATTCCCGGGGCCCTCGCTGCTTGGCCCGGGAATGGGAGGCAGGCGCGTCTCCCCGCCCTCCGAGCCCTGCCTGCCGGGAGGGCTCAAAAGGAGACGCCGCCGGAGCCCCGCCATCGCCGCCGCCGCGTTGCCTCTTCCCGGGGCCCTCGCTGCTTGGCTCGGGAATGGGAGGCAGGCGCGTCTCCCCGCCCTCCGAGCCCTGCCTGCCGGGAGGGCTTAAAAGGAGACGCAGCCGGAGCCCCGCCATCGCCTGCCTCCCATTCCCGGGCCGAATGGCGAGGACCCCGGGAAGAGGTATTTGCCATATAAGACGCACCAACTTTTCCCCCCCAGTTTTGGGGAAGAAAAAGTGCGTCTTATATGGCGAAAAATACGGTATCTTTTCTTTTTATCTATTCTTATAAAAGAATTAACACTACAGTATTTCAAAGGGAATGTTGGTGAGTGTTGCACTATACAGACCTACTACACTGCTTCTATTTAAAATATGGAGAAAGAAAGGATAGGAGTGGGGGAAATAGAGGACGAACATAATTGATGATTAAATACTGGATGATCAATGTGGTAAACCCATGGGAATTTTTTTTATCTTATTCCAATTTGCTAGAAACCTTTGTTTTCATTAGCAACACAATATTTCTGTCAAAACACTATGGGTTTTTTCTAGTACTGCCAGAGATCTATAGGATATAAAGCATGTTCTATAGGATATATGTCAATCCCCCAAAGCACTGATCAGCCAATGTACTGACTTAGGCTTCTGGGAAATGAAGTCCAAAACAAAAGGTTGGGAAACACTGATCTAAGGAATCTCTCTTGCACTGTCAGCTATTAGTTAAATAAGAAATACTATTAGGAGAAGCTCTTTTATTGATGGGCAGCTTTGATGTTCTGTGGCCTTATTGGATGGGTGGAGTTCAGTTTCTCTTCTGCATGGTCCTTTGAAATCTTTTTTCCTGCATGTTTCTCTAGATCTTTTCCGGCCGTGGGCCAGTCACATGGTTCAGCAGGCCAGTCACCTGGTTCTTCTAAAACACACCTCGAAATCTGTTTTGTGACAGGATGAGATAGATTTTAGGCTGCTGTTTTCTCTGCTTAAACCGGGGTGCCCAAACTACGGCCCATGGGCCAGATTCTGCCCCGATGCCAATTCATTCAGCCCAGACGGATGCATTTTACTTCCGCTTCCGTGAACGATTAGGGTGGTGCGGGCCAGATGAATTGGCATCGGGGGCTGGATCTGGCCCACAGGCCATAGTTTGGGCACCCCTGTTCTAGATAATGTTTCTTGCTACCAGCTTCTATTTCATTGCACTAGATTGAATCACTTGTCAACATAGTAGTTATATGTGACATTCGCTTCAGTTTTCTTTCTTCCATAACATTTATGATGTGAGCATTAGTTCAGAACCTCATCAGATTATCAGAAAAGAAGCAGTGTGTTAAGTAGATGCATGCTATTTCTGCATCATGGTCTCACTTCATAACTTTAGTGTTTCCCAACCTTTAGTTTTTGGACTTCAATTCCCAGAAGCCTATGTCAATTCCCCAAAGCATTGATCACCCAATGTACTAACTTGGAACTTCAGTGGCTCAAGTGGCTAAGACGCTGACTGGGAGGCGGAAGGTCAGCAGTTCGATTCCCGAGTACTACAGGACGGAATGAGCTCCGTCTTTGTCCTAGCTCCTGCCAACCTAGCAGTTTGAAAGCAAGAAATTGCAAGTAGATAAATAAGGACCACTTCGGTGGAAGAAGGTAACAGCGTTCCGTGCGCTCCGGTGTCTAGTCATGCCTGCCGCGTGACCACGGAAACATCTGCAGAAGCAGGCAGTGCTGGCTCTTCAGCTTTGAAACAGAGATGAGCACTGAACCCTAGAGTCAGATACTACTGGCTTTCAAACAAGGGAAACCTTTACTACTAACTTAGGCTTATGGGAATTGAAGTCTCCCTGTGGGTCATGTGCCCCATGTTGGAAACCACTGTTTTACTCTTAATAAATTATTACTAATAATGCAAATGTTTTTAAGACTCATCTAGATGGCAACTTCGCCTATATTATTATTATATTATTATTATACTAAAATTCTTCAATCTTAAAAATGTTAATTTTCCCCCCAGTCAAATAGAAAATCTCTTTCTTCCTGTGAAGTTGTCCTATCTGTAATATGGGCTTATGTGGAAAAAACCATCTAGAGCCATGGTGACTAACCTTGGCACTCCAGGTGTTCTTGGACTTCAATTACCAGAAGCCCATGTCAGCACTCCTGCTGATCAGGGCTTCTGGGAATTGAAGTCCAAGAACAGCTGTAGTGCCAAGGTTTGCGATCATTGATATAGAGCATCTTGAACTGGCAGATCACACCAAGGAGGTTGTGCCATGTGAGCCATCAGAAAACTTTGAACTTATTATATTTATTTGTTAAACTTTTTTATAAATTCCAAAATGCTAAGAAATAAAATAACGTGGTATATCTGTGCACCTAGGTCTCCTTGGTCCCAAAGATTACTAGGACCTAGGATGACTAGTACATACTAATTCAACCAGTTTTTTGTTCCCCTGGCAACAAATTCTCCCTATCTCAGTATTTTTGCCCATGTGTACAGAAGTAACATTTATCTGTATTGCTTTTTCTAGTTTTAGCTACATAGTTAAGGATTCCTCATCAATGCCAACTTACCATCTTGAATTGAATGTGCTTCAAGGTATCTTAAGTTAAGATAGCAATAGGTCAGTGAACCATCTTGCTTACGGTTCTTACAAAGATACCCTTCTTATGAGAAGTATTTGGGCATTCAAAACCATTCAGAAAGCTTGATGTCTAGGGGGGGAGACAGATAAATCTTCAGTATTTTGCCACATGTTTTCCTAGAGTTGTTCAGCAACCCACATTGTCAATTTTCTTTGCAAAATATGATTGTTTCTCCTAGCCTTCAATAGTGCATGCAAGTCTAGGTTCCTTTTCCTTGGGTTTTTCAACTTTTCAGCTTCGGGAATGGAATCCCCTTCCTTCTCTGTGTAAATTGTGAAAAGAACTGATGGTAGGTTTTTGTTTCGTTATTTCTTTAATTCTTTTGACTTCTCTCTCTGTTCTCAATGGGTATTAAATTGTGCTGAGGGGTTATCCAAGAAAATTGTTCTGTTTCCATATCATCCCAAAATGTCACTGGTTGAAGACAGAAAATTCTGAGGCATTTATGATAGCTGTTTTCCCCTTCCTTCCACTGTCAGTTCTATTTCAATGTTGATCTGGTTTAAGGGGCGTTTCCTTGTTACAGTGCCATAAAATGCATGTTTTGAACATTTAATGTTTGCTCCACATCCTTATTATTTCTGCACCCAGACCTGCAACATACAGTATGTTAAGTGCATAAGACACTAGTACAGTAAATAATACAACTTTTTGTGTGTTCTTGGAATCTGTTATTACCAAATCTGATATAAAGAGAAGCCCCAGGGCATTTTAAGCAGGCAACTCAGTCTGTGGGCCATTTGATGAGAGTTCACTGCACATGCAGCTTGTGGTTACAAGGGCTCCCCAATATATGCAGAGTTGCCCCTATAATTGAAGGTACTGGAAAACTGGGTAATGCAGGAGCATGTGAGTGTTGGCACATACACACTTGGTTTTAGCTCAAATCTGACACTTCAGAAATCTCTACACTAAAAATATTTGTTTTTTACAGTGGTGGGATTGAATTTTTTTTTTACTACCTACTCTGTGGGCATGGTATGGTGGGTGTGACCAAGGGGAAAGCCCTGCGTTTCCCCCGAGTTAGGACTACTTTATTTTAAAACTTGGATGGGCATGCCAGCCGAAATTTCTACTACCGGTTCTGGTGAACTGGGGTGAACCTGCTGAATCCCACCACTGTTTTTTCACTTATAATCATGCCAGGAGGTTTGTTCATAGTGCTTGAATCATCAACATCATCGGTTTGTTTATACCCCGCTTCCATCAGCCCGAAGGCAACTCGAAGTGACAAAACAACAATGACAAAGCAATACAATAAGTACATAAGTACAGATAATAATTATCAAAAAATATCAAAAATAAACAAGACAATATATAAGCAAACAAATATCGGCAATTATAACATAAGGGGAAATTGCAATATATCAATCAAAACCAAATCAAATACATCAAATACAATAATAAATACATCAATACAATTCCTACCAGCTACCCCTCACAAAAAAACTGAGAACCGTCAGCTGGCATAGTATCGACGGCATTGGCAACAGTGGTCCCCATCCCCCCTACCGCTGGAGCCGCCATCACCCACGCTCCCACCTCCCATGACCGACCGGGCCAGATGAGGAGCTGAGATGGTGATGACTGGAACAGCACCGGCAGTAGTTCTCGCTGCCCCAGCTGCACACATGGTCGCCAATTGTACCCCCTCCGTGACAAAGGCCCCCACCACAGGTGAGGCTCGTTGGCGGGTAGCAGCAGCGCGGCAGCACTCCCTCCTCCAGCGGGGTCCGGGTGAGAGGAACCGGCATCAAAGCAAGTTGGGTTTATGTGGTTCTTTAGCCCATCATGCTGCCTAGTAGTATTTCAAGGCCCATTGCTAAAACTAACACATTGAAAGTTCTGTATGGTCAATAAGATGAGGTATCTGTGTTGAATATGCAATAAGCTTCAAGTAATGAGATAGACAGTAATTCATTATTTGTTTTTGTTTTAATCTCTTCAACACTCAGAAACCCCATCCCTGACTCTTAGTGAATCTGGCACCTTGCCACTGAGATCTTTTGGGAATATAGGGAGCTTCTGTTAACAAAGGATGCAGTCTGCACAGATGTAACTTCAGTTGGTTATCAGGTGGATATTAAGTTCAGAAATAACACTTTCTAGAAAGGTGTTGAAAATAGAGGTAATTAAAATTACCGATGACTACTTTGCTGTTGAATTTTCATCACTTTCATTTGGAAGGTGTAACTTGTGTAACTAGTTGAGCATATTTATATTTCCAGCATTAGATATCTTTAATTTCTCTCTCTCCACAACCCAGAAATGGTCAACTAAAGCAAAATTATATTAGCACACTGTGCTGCAGTGTTTCAGTGAGGTAACAGCCTGAATAAGCTGATGTGATGCTTGTGATTGCACACACTTTGTTATGGTTTGTACAATTGTAATTTTAATTTATTCATTGTATTTAATCAATGGATTAATCAACTAAAACAACAGATTCATAATAACCTGAGGTGAATATTAACCAATGTTGCAGGGATAATTTTTAAGGCTGTGACTGAAGACCACGTTTATTTAAGGCAATTTGTTCCTCTGGTGTTGTTTTTTTAATTGGTCTACAGAACAGAAGTAAAAGGAGTGGATTTAAATTAACTGAAAGCTTTTCCACTTTGAAGTTCCAAGGTTCCCTACTTCTCTCTTTTGCCCTGGGAAGCCTTTGGGAGTCCCAAAATGGGGCAAGAGAAACCTTGAATAGTAAAGAAATTGCCAACAGTTTATTTCATGGGGTCCCAATCCAACAAGTGGAATTGCCAATGGCCACTTTATAGAAGGCTCCCACACCCATTCTTAAGTCTCAACAGGATTCCCATGGCAAAAGGGAGCCCTAGAGAGCATCAGAACCTAAAGAGGAAGTGGGTGGATAAAAAGCTTTTGATTGGTTTAAATTAAAGCATACCTGGGCCAGTTCTGATTTACACAATGGGATTTTGCCCAATAGCTCATACCTTTTGTTTACTGAATTGTAAACCAGCCTGTGTGTTTCAAAGATGTTAGGACATCCCACTCTTAACAAACTGGATGATAAGGAGCTGACAATATAAAAGCAAGTGATCTAGTATTGGTTGCTTCTTTGTAATGACCAGATAGAGACCACTAGGGACTGTTTTAGGAGGTGCCTCTTCCACTTTGAGTTATTTTCTGTGGTGCTCCTTTTATTTGCCATGAAAGGCATTAGCTTTTCTGCATCCTTACAGTTTATTTTCCCCCAGTCAGAGGGGGGAAAGTTGGGGATGGATGGACCAGACACTCACACACTGGTGAGAAGGAGGAGGACAGGATAGTAGGGCCAGCTGAGCAAGGTAAGCAGCCATGGTTGCAGCAGTGATAGAAAGGAAGGGAAAGAGTGACAGGTTTGGCTTGACAAGGAGGTGGCCAATCACCAGCTAGGTAAGGACTTGGAGAAGAGAGAAGGTGGTCTCTTGGTATATCAGTGTGAGACAGTCTTACATGCATGAGGAAAATGGAGACAACAAACCAGAGCAAGGATGGCGAACCTTTGCACTCCATGTGTTCTTGGACTTGAATTACCAGAAACCCAAGTCAGCACTCCTACTGATCAGGACTTCTGGGAATTGACATTCCATAACACCTGGAGTGCCAAGGTTCGCCATCACTGAACTAGAGCAACATGGATGATCTGTGTACCTCTCATTTGTCAAAACAGATCAGTACTTTTTCTGGGTAGCTATGTAAAAAGATGAAAATCAGTGTAAGCACCTCTTCCATGTTTGTTTCCCTTTGTCCTAACCTAAAAGTCCCATCCTTAATAACCCATAACAGTGAAAACTTGCCCAGACCCTACTTACTGATAGTTTATGTTCATCAGAATTGCACTAGTATAATCGCAAAGTGTTGCAGCCCTGTTCTTACAGCCTTCTCCCACTTTTACCACAACCTCTCTGTGTTGGTGGAACTATCCCTCTCTGTCTAGTGCATATGATATTAAACTTTGGCACTGTTTTGATGAGAGTAAAAGAATCCCGGTGTAAACAATATCCATAGTGAGGTTCAACAAAAGATCACAATTCCTTCCACTCCAAAACAAACCTTACTTCCTGTTGTAAAAATTTGTAACATTCTTTAAAGGGAAGTTCTCTGGTCCAAGTCCAATGTTGCCCTGGTAAACCTCTACCACAGTAGAACTGGAGAATTTCCTTCTTCTCTTTTCACCTTTGTAGCCTAGATCAACAACAGAAAATTTATTTCAGATGTTTTCCTTGCCCTCTGGGAGTCTGGATTAACTTTCCAGAGTAAAAACAGAAGGGGCTGTAGAGGAAGGGGAAATGGCTGTTCTCCTGATTCTGTCAATTGAATTGCTTCATTTGAATCCAGCATTTTGGCTTGTATTTTAAAGTTGTAGAAAGCATTTCTGTGATCTCTGTTATCCATTCATTTTATCTGCCTTTATTTGGGTTTTATTTTTCTACCAAGAACTCACTTAAATGAATGTATTTTGTTTGCTAACCATCAAGAGTTTTTTTTTTAATTTCACTAATTAATTATAATTTCCTATTTAGAGAGAGCTAAAGTTGTATACAGTATTCATATAAGATTCTATATGATGCTGTTAAATTGAACATCTTTATGGTAGTATATTAATGCAATAGAACAAAAAAGCACATTCACATAAAACCTGTGCTGCTGCTGATTTAGCACTGATTGTAAATATAATTGAATTAACAGTGCACCAAAATAAATGTAGACAAAATAAATATAGACAAGAGAGTCTAGCAAAAGCTTCTGTAATGTTTTAGATTAATAGGCATACAAAATTCTTCACATTTTTATTATGTTGTCCCTAGATGAATTCAAAGTAATTGGGGTGGTTAATTTTATTTACACAGAGCCGTTCACAGCGCATTAAATAATAGAGATAATTGAACAAGAATTGTCAAGTGTGTACTGATATCAGACATATTACAGAAGGGAATGTGCATAAAACTTCATTTCTATGCAGCCATTGTTTATGGTAATTAAGTACACAGATTTATCCCTTGGTTGCCTTCCAAGCTTATGGCAACTGCCATTGTTGTGCTCCATTAATATGTAATCAGGAAATAGTTTAATTTTCTAATCTGCAGTTTGAGAATTCACTTTCTAACAACTCTTAATTACTGCATTGCCCTAATGATGCTCATGGTTATGAAAATTGAACCAATAAACTCAGTAGAAGAAGCCAGAGGGGATTATAATTCCAGAGGTGGTGCTTACTTAATAAACTTGTTATTCCTTCACCAGAGGGAGCTCAATGTCCTTCAGAAGCATCTGATTTTATATTTTGGAATTTTATGTTTTTGCTTTAGGAAGAGTAAATATCCAGTGAGCAGAAGGGAGAAAGTGGATAGTTGTTTTTTTCTTCAAAAAAGAAAAGAAAAAACATGGTTCACTAGAGAACAAGAGAGATGTGATGGTATCTGTATTTTTGAATATTTCAAATTATATGCTAATTCAGAGTTCAACTCTCTGGGGAAAAGCACCATCAATTTAATACATTTTTCTCTCCCTCCTCTTGCCATTTCTTCCCAAAGGCTATTGTTTTTCTTCATTGCTCTAACATAACAGTACTCATGAATGAATCATATTGACCTGAAGATGTGAATACTTGCTTATAGTCCATTAATCGGTAAACAAATTGGAAATATGTCACAGTAACTAAGGTGGATTGGCTTCCTCCTATGTATGCTTTGGGTTGTGAACATACCATATATACTCGACTATCAGTCACCCCAAATATGTTGAGGTATCTAATTTGGACTTCTAAAACTAGGGAAATAGATTGCCCCAAGTATAATTCGGAGTGGAAAATGCAGCAGCTGCTAGTGAGTTTCAGTAATTAAAATACATGAAAATACAGTAAAATTCATTAATTTAGACATTTGTGTGGGTATGTTTTTGAGTGTTTACATTGACCCGAGTATGTTGAGTTCCATTTTTGGACCTCATTTGGGGGGCTAAAACCCCGACTTATACTTGAGTATATACGGTATATATTTTTAAGACATCAGGAAGTTTCCATACACTTATGCATAAATCATTTTGATTAATAGTAGTACATTTCTAACTTTCCCAACTAATAATTAGATGAAAAAATTAATTTATCTTTGTTTTTTATTCTCATTTGCTGACTTTATACAATTGTAACTCCATGTATAGGAAATGAGTCATTTCTATCTCAGGGGAGCTATAATCAAAATCTGAATCAGGAAAAACTGTTGTTTAGCTCTGTGATCATGGCATCAGGGCATTGTAGCCTCCACCTCAAATATTACTTTCCCTATAAATGAAAGGATTCAAAATAAAGTATCACACAGGCATTTTAAAAGGTCAGCATTTGTCAAGAATACCCAGAGTTCTGTCTGCTGTTTTGTCCTGCTTCCTTGTACATTCTTCTTCATCTGCCATATCCGAATCCAAATATTGGCGTCCTCATGGTGATTAGCCATGAAGACTGTCCTAAGAATATAATGCA
This sequence comes from Bradypodion pumilum, assembly GCA_035047305.1. Lineage (NCBI taxonomy): Eukaryota > Metazoa > Chordata > Lepidosauria > Squamata > Chamaeleonidae > Bradypodion > Bradypodion pumilum. The sequence continues at coordinate 273,724,124 of JAWDJD010000001.1, forward strand.
GTGACCTTTCATCTGCCTTCCGCATCGCATCGTGATACCCTTACCAGTTCCACAAGTCACTTTCTGGTCCCTTTTGGTACGCAAAGTCCTCATCAGCCCCAGACCAGTATTGTACATGGAACAGGAGAAAATGAAGTGTTTCACACAGGTGCAGAAAATTGTTGTTTAAATAAAGCATTGGAAAGATAGTAATCATTATAATCCAGGGCCTCATTAACACATTGCCTTTTCTCTTAAAGTCTTTCCCTGAATTTCACTGAAATTGGACACAATTGTTGCTATGTCTTATCTACTGATTGTTAACATCATTTCTCCCATACCCTGATATCGCCGCACTGTCTCTTTAGCAGAATGAGCTTTCTTGTCACTTCACTGAGAAACCAAAGGTAGCCATTGATGCTCTGGAAATGCATGTATTCTATTTTTGTATTAACTGTTAAATCAGCATGTTCTTTAATTTTGTTTTTTACTTTTATCAAATTTTAATATGATTTTGTGTGGAATGTTCATTTTAGGGCCCAAAGTATCCCCACGATGCTCTGATTAGCAAACTAACTGGGTGTGGCCTGGATAGTACAAGTGTCAGGTGGCTATATAGGCTATATAGTTAGTTAAAGAATCGTACTCTGAGTGTGCTTATTAATGGCTTCTTCTCAACCTGGGAGGGGCTAACAAGTATAGAACCACAAGGCTAAGTCTTGAGCCTTGTGTTCCTCAACAGTTTCACAAATGACTTGGATGAGGGAGTGCAGGGGACAATTATCAAATTTGTGGATAACACAAAACTAGGTGGAATAGCTAATACCTTGGAAGACAGGAGCAGAATTCAAAAAGATCTTGATAGGCTTGAACACTGGGTTGAAACCAACAGAATGAAATTTAACAGGGACAAGTGCAAAGTTTTACACCTAGGGAACAAAAACCAGATGCACAGTTATAAGATGGGGGATACTTTGCTTAGTAATACTACAACAGAGAAGGATCTTGGAATTGTTGTAAATCACAGGCTACTCACGCTCTGGTCACCTCCAGATTGGATTACTGTAACGCGCTCTACATGGGGCTTCCCTTGTCGACCATTCGGAGGCTTCAGCTGGTCCAGAACACTGCTGCCCGGGTGGTGATGGGGCGGGGGCATTATGCCCATGCTTCACCGCTGCTCCGGGAGCTGCACTGGTTGCAATTCAAGGTACTGTTTTTGACCTTTAAAGCCCTTCGTGGCAGTGGACCGGATTACGTACATGACCACATCTCCCCAAGGCATTCTACCTGTCCTACGAGGGCAGACCAAAGAGGTTCTGTGGTGGTCCCTTCGACAAGAGTAGCACATCTGGCTGGGACCAGGGAAAGAGCCTTTTCTGTGTCGCCCCAGCCCTGTGGAACCTCTTACCATCGGACTTTTGCCTCCAGACGGAGCTGCTCCCCTTTCGGAAGGCACTAAAGACCTGGCTGTGCCAGCGGGTCTGGGATCCATCTTGTGGTACGGCCCAGGTCTGCTGGCTGGTCTAGTTGTCCAGGTTACAGGTCATTGCTGCGAGCTGTCAGTTGTTTCTTATGTATCTGTTTTTAGGCACTTTTATATGGTTTTAGCTTGTAAGTTTAGCTTGCAGGTTTTTTACTGTTTTACTTTTTGTAAGGGGTTGGGGAGGGTTTGGGCCTGGGTTTTAGCTGTTTTTAGGATTATATGTATTTCTATGTATGTTGTGAGCCGCTCTGGGTGGCGTTTGCGCCAGGAGAGCGGGATACAAATATGAATGAATGAAGAAATAAATAAATAAATATAAGTCAACAGTGTGATGTGGCTACACAAAAGGCCAATGCTGTTTTAGGAGGCATTAACAGAAGTATAGTCTCCAAAACATGTGAGGTATTAGTCCCCCTCTATTCAGCACTAGTTAGACTACATCTAGACTAGTACTGTGTCCAATTCTGGGCACCACACTTTAAGAAAGATGCAAACAAATTAGAGCAGATATGGAGAAGGGCAATAAGGATGATCAGAGGACTGGAAACCAAGCCATATGAGGAAAGACTGAAGGAACTGTGCATGTATAGTTTTGGGGAAATGAGTCTAAGAGGGGATTATGATAGCACTCTTAAAATACCTGAAAGATGGTCATAAAGAGGAAGGGAAGCATCTGTTCTTCATCCCAGCGTGCAGGATGCGTAATAACAGACTGAAACTAAAAGAAGCCAGATATAGGCTGAATATCGGAGGGGGGGACATCTCTTAACAGAGCAGTACGACAGTGGGACCAATTGCTTTGAGAGGTGACAACTGCTCCAACACTGGAAGCATTCAGGAGGGAATTGGACAGCCACCTGTCCGATCTGCTTTGATTTAGATTCCTACTCTGAGCAGTCAGTTAGACTCGATGGCCTAAAAGGCCCCTTCCAACTCAGTTATTCTTTGATTCTATATACCTTGCCTTTGCACCAAAATGATTCTGCAATAATGATGAATAAATTGAAATCATGTTTTAAATCAAAATAAAGTCAATGATAGAAAGAAACAGTAACTGACCAATTAAGCCCAGTTTCAGTGAAGAGAACTGTTTACATTCTCAAGTCCTCTCTAAATAAAAATGTTTTTCCCTGGTCTAAGCCCGGAGAAGCTAATCAAGCTTCCCTTTGAAGAGAGTTCCAGAGCCACAAAGAAGCACTAAGAAGTCCCTCTGTCAAATATCCGGCTTCCCAGCAAACATATCTCTAACAGTGATGTGAATGAGAAAAGAATTCTTCCTCAAAGATATTAAAACCTAGACACTTCTGTATGGGGGAATGTCAACTTCTAATAGCCTTGTCTTAAGTCATAAAGTGCTACAGTATATAGGTCGGCATCAGCACTCCAAAATGTGTCTGAAAACTGGCCAGGATTCAGTGAAGCGGCTGTAATGAGGGAATCACATGGTAACAAAACCCAGTCAGTCGTCCAGCTGGTATTTTCAAGCAGTTTTTCGAGTAAGATCCATGTAAAATATGTATGCCATTTGTCCATACAACAATGTGGAGTTTTTGTTTTTAACGTATTCACCCCCAAAAGAGTTAAAACAACCGGAGTTGGCCTCCTGTATACTAACTTTAAATCTTCATTTGTCAGCAAATGTTAGCTGGCGATGTGATTAATGCTTAGACCTGCCATAATCGTCTGTCTTGTGCATTAGGCTGGTTGCAGGATGGTGATAACTGAGATTCTTGTATGTATAGAAATACTTCCAAGAGTTATAATCATGTAGCAGCAGAATTGTGTGTGTGTTTGTATTTATTATGTCATGTAACTATATGTGCAAGTCAATGTCAAGACTTTCCCCACCAACATGGCCGCGTACCCTTCATTGTTTTTGTTCAGTTGCACAGTCGATTCCGACCCTATGGACCATTGCCCGCCAGGCACCCCGTCCTCCACCATCCTCCTCAACCCACCCAGCTCTGTGCCCATTGTGTCTACAATATTATCTAGCCATCTCATCTTTGGCCGCCCCTTCTTCTTTTGCCCTCTACCTTTCCCAGCATCAAAGCTTTCTCAAGAGAATCCTCTGTTCTCATTTGATGTCCAAAGTACTTCAGCTTCATCTTTACTATTTGACCTTCTAAGGAGCAGTCAGGGTTGATTTCTTCTAGAATTGACCTGTTTGTTCTCTTCGCTGTCCAGGGGGCTCTCAAAACTCGCCTCCAAAATCACATTTCAAAGGTGTCTATTTTTCTGCGTTCAGCTTTCCTAATTGTCCAGCTTTCCCATCCATACATTACCACTGGGAATACCATTGCTTTGACTATGCGAATTTTTGTTTGTAATGTGATGTCTCTACTTTTCATATAATCATTATCCAATTACTGTTTTAAGAAAGCTAGATGAAGTAGAGCATGTGGGTTCCAGGTATTGATACCAAGAATAGAGGTAACAGAATTTTTTAATGAACAATTTCCACAACATAAAGACTCTGCCAGTGCCTCTTGGCTTGTTAGCTTTAAATGGTGTGTGTTTAATATAATATACCTTTAACTTTTGCATGAGAGTGAGCTGCAGAAACAGTGCAAGGGGCACAGTTGAAATTGGGTTGTCAGGTAATTGGATGACTGATTTGGGAATGCCAAGAATATTGCTTTCTTGCATCTCTTTTCTTATCTTTGCACTACCCAACAGCTGTGGTGGGAACATGCCTAACAGCTATATTATCCAGAAGCCAGCTCCAGAATGCGATTTTCTGGGTGCTGCAACATTATCTGGCTGAATTTTCAGACAGCTTCAGGGCTGGCTGACACCATTGTTAACCATGTTTACGGCTGTGAAACTGCTCTTGGAGCAGGCTCAGGGTCAAGTTGCCAGTAAATTCTCTGGAGGTTCTTTCTGTTCCTATATATGGCATTACCTCCCCTCCCCACTACCACAATTTCTCCCCTTCCAAAAACAAAGTGTGTGTGTGTGGGGGGGGAGAGAGATTAGCTACTAATGGTAAATCAGAAACTACGGACACCCATTTCCAGAAATTCCTCAGTTTGTCTTAAACACTGAGCAATAATCGTAATTGACTATTTTGTATTTTTTTTTCTTTTCTGTGATGCTTGCAAGATTATATTCATGTGTCTACCTGGTAGTGGGAGTTATAATGTGGGAAACACATAATCTAAAAAACAAACAAACCATGAGAATGCTGCTTATAGTTTTTGTTTCTATACAACTCCTCTTAGAATCATTTGAAGAAAATCAAATAAATTTGTCTGCCAAAGAAGATGATTGATTCATTTCTTGCCTCAAATGGTTTTTCTCTACCTCTATATAGATGAACACTGAACCCTAGAGTCGGATGTAACTGGCTTTCAAGCAAGGGAAACCTTTACCTTTATATCTATTCTATGGCAAGGATGGCCAACCTTGGTGTCCCAGGTGTTCTTGGACTTCAGTTCCCAGAAGCCCTGATCTGCAGGTGTGCTGACTTGAGCTTCTGGGAATTGAAGTCCAAAAACACCTGTGACACCAAGGTTGGCCACCCCGATCTATAGCATGCAACCTTGCAAGGTAAATGAAAACGTTTAACTTCAGTGTGGTGGCTCAGTGGTTAAGAAGCTCACCTTGTTAGCTGGAAGGCTGGCGAGTCAGCAGTTTGAGACCTGGGTACTGAATGACGGATTGAGCACCCATCTCTGTCCCAGCTCTTGGGGACACAAAAGGAGTCTCATTTGGGTGTTCCCTGAGTGGAGTTTCTCCCGCAAAAATCTTTTCAATGCAGAATAATTTCTGACACAGAATTATTATTATTACTTTCCCAGAAGATGCTTGTCATTTACTTTTATCCAATGCTACTTCTAGTTTCTGCTTAAATAATCTGTCCGATGAAATTACAGGTCAGTTTTTAAGGTTTAAGGTTTAAAGGACAGACTGCAGTTTAACTTTATTAACAAATAAATGTTTATAGTTATTGTTTTGTGGTATCACATCACCTGTGACTGACAATGACCCTGTGAATGAGTAACCTCCAAGATATCCTTTCATTAACAGGCTTGCTCAGATCCTGCAAACTCAAGGCCATGGTTTGCTTTACTTGAGTCAACACATCACATGTTTGGTCTTCTTTTTCCTGCTGCCTTCATTTTTTTCACAGTATTATTGTCTTTTCCAGGAAATCTTGATTTCTCATGATGTGTCTAAAGCACCATGGCCTCAGTTTTGTCATGTTTGCTTCTCAGGAGAAAAAATATATATATGTAGATAAGTGTTCTTCCAGGGATACTAACACTGTACCCTTATTTTTAAAATGCAGTGAGAGAGAGAGAGAGATTAGTGTAAAAATGAGACTTCTTTAGGAGAAATCAAGCCATCTTTTAAGCATTTTGCCCTTAACTTTGAAATAAATCTGCACGACTTAGCCTTATTGGTGTGCAAATCTGTTTTGTGCCACAGAATCTCTGAACCCAGTGGATAGAGTTTAACATGGATCAGTTGACTCTGGAGGCATGCATGTGTCTCAGTCTATCTGTCAACTTTCCATCTGGAACCAATTCTTACGGCTCAGTTTATGTAACCTATCTGTAACAAACATGACGTTGTCCTACCTCATTTATTTCTTCCACCAGTAATTATTATCTGTACCAATGTGTTCGACCTCTTAGGAATTGGTTTCCCACACATTTTCTGTCATAGTCTTATTTCTCAATCAAATACGCTTAGCATCGCATTGTAAAATAATGGATTCGTATACAGGTGAAATTCGGAAAATTAGAATATTGTGCAAATGTTCATTCATTTCACTTAAAAACAAATATATGAGATACACATGCAAAGTGAGATATGTCATGCCTTAATTCATTATAACTGTGATGATCATGGCGTATAGCGTACATGAGATTATGGGATGATTATGTACATGAGATTGGGGGGTTGGGGGTTTCATAAACTGTAAACCATAGGCATCAATATTATAACAAAGTAAGGCTTGAACTATCTTGCTTTGTATGTAATGAGTCTATCTCACATATTTATTTCACCTTTTAAGTTGCATTACCAAACTAAATGAACATTTGCACGATATTCTAATTTTCCGAGTTTCACCTGTACAGTTTTATTTATTTATTTATTATATTTTTATACTGCCCGTTTGGGTGGTATCCCACTTCTGGGCGGTGTACAAGTTAATATCAAATAACATGACAGAATACACAACAAATCAAGACAGACAACTGACAAAAACTGATTTGGTTTTCCAGTTCTATACTATTTGAAAAGTATAATCTTCTTTAAGTGTTCTTCAACCATTTTACACATATCCACAGAACAGGAAACATAATTTCTGTCAAAACTGAAATGGCATTATGCAATTATTTGACCAATTGTCTGAGTCCTTTCATAGGTTTTTTAAAATGTAAAATTACATACTTTCATCAAATATAGTTATACTCTCAACAATCAAATATACTTATATTAGAAGAAAACAATTGGTGTGTAGAAGGTCTTAACAACTTGAAGTTTACTTATGTCACTTTTAATAATATAGATGAGCAAGATGTATCCTTTATTGTTTGGGACAATGATAAATACACTCAGTTTCTGAACAAATTGCCTGCCAATCTTCATTCATTACCTCTGCCAACATTAATCAGTTTAATCATATACATAGCATTTTACATCCTTAATAACTATTCTGTCACACATTGTAGCATAACCTTCTCCTATTTATAACATTGTCATTCTCTCGCCTATTAAAATATTTATCAGTATTTCTAAATCTTCTGATATAACCATGTTTTGAAATGCAAAATAAAGCCAGAGCTGGTAAATTGTTTTTCATGTCCAGATTTATGTTCAAAAGCATGCTGTCATGGGTTGTTTTCAATAAATATGAGGTAGGCTTAGTCCAATGGTTTCTTGTATAGTTATTTGTACCTGTATAGATTATTTTGCTTATGCCAAGGCAGGGACATGTGAATGGATCATGTACTATAAGGTTATTGGAAACAACTGTTAGAAAATTATAACTTTGTCCCACCTCACTTCTCTTATCCCCCCACTCTAAAATATTCCCCTTTCTAAATTTAAATATTCTTGCGTCTCATAAGTCACACAGCTTTGACGAAAGATTTAAGCTGTAATACGTGAGCAGCATTGAATAAATTGCTTGCGTAGAAACACAAACAGCTAGCCAGGCTCTAAGTATATTATCAGGCAAGTTCTTTCAGAAACGTATTGCTAAAGAAGCTTAACATTAATTATTGTAACTTCGGGAAGATTACATCCACACTAGCCTTGTAAGAAGCAGCATACACTTCTTGACCTCCGATGCTAGAGCTCTAAGACACAAGAATGGCATTTTACCAACTTTAATGGGATAACCAGTATAATCTTTCAGCAATAAGGGAAGAAAAAGTGTTTAGAGTATAATACCCTTCTGAGTTCTGATAGAGAGGCTGTCTGTTTGTGTGTTCATCTGTGAGGCAGTCATAACTCATTCTTGTTCTTCACTGTTGTAGTTCTGTTTTCTTACATAATCTAAGGAAGAAAATGGTACTATTTTTACCCAGGCAATTTGCATATTGGCTGGTAGCCACGTCCATTTCTTTTGTTTGAATGCCAATGTGTATATGAAAGTGTGCATCTGTTTGTAATATAGACTCTGTTTTGGGGTGTTGTTGTTGTTTTGTGTTTCTGTTTTAATTCTTTGCCAGCAATAGTTGTGATGATTCTATATTTCTAGTGGAGAAAAGGCACATAAATGTCTGCATTGCTAAGCTGCAGACCTTGCAAAATCAATAAAGGCAGGGCTTTATTTTAATACAATAGGCACACTGTACAGCATAGAAAGACGAATGTACAGTGTGTGAACACTGAACAGTATTGGGATAACTGTGTTGCTTGAAAAACACTCCTGGTGCTCAAATGCTGAAACCGTATGTGTTGACTTTAAACAGCAGCATAAATGGGTAAAAGTTGGTGGTTTGCAAATAGCACCTAATTAAAAATCAATTAGAATGTGAATGCATGTTTCATAGCTTTCATAAGAATCCTTCCTGTTAGACTTGGAGCACATCTATATTTACATAGTTCATTGCGTAAGATTGTTGGATTATGATTAATTTTAATAGGCACATTTAATAAATACATCTAACATCATTCTTAATTAGAATAATCTCTAAAGCCAGTTAAATGTTTCAGAAGACAAACAGTTTAATTAGCTAACCTACAAAAGCTTTCTTCCCTCCCTTCCCCCATGCGCTGTAGTATTAGTCTTGGTGTTAGCCTTTCAAGACATCTTAAACAATCGGATGAAAAGGGATTTTAGGAAGATTAGAAGATGGGATGCTTTAGAGGGTTGTCCATTAATCATGAGATATGCACCATCTACAAAGTTTCACGAATAAATGAAATTTTAAATAAAATTTACTTTGGTTTATCTAGTTAGCATGAATTACAAGCTATCATATTCAGAGATAAGGCTATTTAATGAATGTATTTGTCTAATTGTTGATAGGAGCAAAAAAATACGTGCTGGGATATACTAGCAAGTGATATACTAGATTAAAATTCTGAAAGAGAAATATCCTCCCATCTGCAGAAACTGTCTCTTTTTTTAGCTATCTTAAACTGCTACTGGGTTTTTCTTTATTTACTTTTTACAGAAACTAAACCTGTAAAACTTTAAATGCATTTGAACCATTGCAGTGACAGGTTGTTCCTATCTTAATACAATCCAAGTCTAATCTGTTGACTTTTTAGAGTTTACATTCCGAAATTGAAACTAATCAACTAAAATAAAGACTCAGTTCTAATATTTTTAAGTGTTCTGTCTGCATATCTTTGTCTCTTGGCTTGTATATGTTGCACATACTGTATGCAATATCTATAAAATAATAATTTTTGTTGCCTTCCTGTCTTGATTACAAATACTACATTGTTGTTGGGTACAAAAAAAATTAGAGTTCCAGTATATCCAGTTAATGACAGCAAGAAAACTTATATTTTCAGTCTAATAATAATAAAGAGGCAAAGGGTTTATTTTAATTATTACCAATGCTTCCGCAAGTTGATGTGATACATTTTGCCATCATCTGCTGCCGATTTAGCATTTGTGTGTTTGGTCTCATTTTACTTCTCATCATATATTGTTTAAATATCTGCATCAGTTGTTCAGCATCATAACCAATACCAGAGCAAGTGCATAAAATGATAAATAAAATATATTTAAATGCATAGAAATTATATAATATACAGTAGCACTAGGAATTAAACAGGTGGGAAAACTGTTAAATAAAAAATAATCAAATCAATTTAGATTCTGTTTTAAATTCTTTTCAACTCTTAAAAGCCAGCTGGTTGCCTTAGACAAACAGTTCAAATAAACAAGGAATCTCTTGATTCTGTAATTATCTGCTTATCTACAGCAAGAGAAACATGTGATAATGAACATTAACCTGAGGCCCGCTTGCAGTCTCCTTCAAGGTAGCACCCCAAAGGTCAAATAGCAGTTGCAGTTCCACTGCCTCTAGTTAGAATGATTATTGGCATACAGTTTGCATCTAATAACTATGATGTGAGCATCAGCATTAGTAGCTGAAATCCAGTCATTTAGCATAGTAAATTGAATTAGAGTAGGAGCATGGAATCTGTGGGGGTTTGGTGGATCAGCTAGTCACCCATTGATTTAAATGGGCCAACTCTCATTGTGACTATCTTTGATATTGAGAGTTGCAGTTCGAGTTGAATCAAAGTTGCTTATGAAGGAGTTGTTTCAGCAAATTCAACAGATTCAGTGGGCCTGTTTTATATTTTATCAAATGTAAGACAAGAAGATGCATTGTTCAAATAGGATGGTGTTCATATTATAGAAATTATGCTATATTAGGAACTCTGGCAAACGTTAAGGAAAGCCTGTCTTTTTCTTCCATTGTTCATATAATATTTATGTATCTTTTTATATTAATAACATACACTAACTTATTTGATTTATATTTCACCTCACTATAATGGGCTTTGAAAAGTCCTAGAAAACTACAAGTGCATTGATGGCATGCCATCTAATAATTCCTTTCTCTCCTGCTTCCTATTAAAAAGAAATGACACCTTCTGTGAGAGACAAGGTCCCATGCCATACTCCACCAGTGGGTCACTTGAAGAAACACTTCACTAAGAGCTACAGGGGCTTTATCAGAGGAGTTGGGCACTTCTGCCCACCCCACTCTTTCTAAGTCACTCCCTGCCCAATAATACTGATTAATAGTGACCATTATCATTGTTCCAGCTCAATTGCTTGCCTTTTCATTGTGTTAGTAACAGTCAGGAGAAGTGTTTGGCATTGGTGTGAAATACAATGAAAGCGCGGCGCCAAAATGGCCACCGCGCTCTTTGCAGCCCCCCCCCACCCGGACTCAGACATCCGGGTGAGTTAGGGGGCGTGGCCACCCCTCTATAAAAGGGGTGGCCACGAGGCAGCCGAGCTGCCATTGTAAAAATAGCGACGGAGAGGAGAGGTTTTCTCCGTCGCTGTTCCTTTGAGTCTTCGGCTCTTTAGCCTTTTCGGAAGGAAGGAGCTGCACAGAGCCTTGGCTTGCTGGCTGCTCTGTGCTTTTTTGGCATAGGCTGATCCCTGGACAGGGATCCTGCTATTTCCACCCATATGCCTCCCAAACGGAAGGCCACGGCGACGAAACCGCGGCCAACGGGGAGGACTTTCGCCGGCCCTGCGCAACGCGGGGGGCAGCCCTCTGGTCGGAGGACCAGGGCTGCGCCCACGCGGCAGGGCACTACCCCCACCGATAACGGTGGGGCGATGCAGGCTGGTGCTTGGCCCTCGGCTGGCCAGCCTTCAACCGGCCCTTCAGGGGCTTTGGCGGGGGGGCGGTGCTGGTGCACAGCATGTTCCTCCTCCGGCCCCTTAGGGGCCGGAGTTTTGGGCATAGGCCTATTCGGGCCCAGGCTCTCATTTTGGGGTGCCTGGTCAAATGCCTGGTGGGCCGTCCGGCCCACTTTATACTGGGGGATCTGTGACAGTGGATGCCTTGCTAACGCGTTTAGCTGTGCTTGAGGCATCCTTGGGGATTCCACACAACCCCATGACAGGGGGCCCTTCACTCTCTGCCAGGGGCCCTTCGTGTTTACCGGCTACCTCGACGGCCGCCGCATTGCAACAAGCGGCCAGCAGGGTCGAGCTGCTTGAGACACTCCGGCCTGCGCCTGCCGGTGTCTCGCAGCTCCCTGTTCGTCCAGAGCTACAGCAGGAGAGTGGTCAGGTGTGGCCCCAGAGCTCGATTCCGGTCGCGAGCTCCGACGCCCGCCGTGGGATGGAACCCCCAGTGGGGGCGGCTCACGGGGGTGCACCTAGTGAGTATCAGGTTCAAGTTAATGCACCCACACCACAGTCCACTTCCAATGGTGGGGTTCAGTGGCCATGGCCTTGTCAAGTCAAGGCGAGTGGGCATCAGTTGCCAGCCTATCCCAGTGCCCCTTGGTTCCATACTGGTACAGCGTTGGGGGTGGGGGTTTCCGCCCCCGGGGCAGTGCCGGGCATCGCAGGGACTGTCCAGGTTCCGCTGTGTATGCCCCGTGTTCCTAATGTGCTGGTGACGGCCTTGCCGATGGCTGGTTATTTATTGCCCCTTGGTGATCATTTGTCCCAGGTCACGAGGGAAAAGATTTGGTGGGGGGAGTACAGTTGATGCGAGTGGGCATCAGTTACCGTCTTATCCCAGTATCCCATGGTGCTAAATGGTCCCTCGTTAAGGGCGGGGGTGTCCGCCCCCGGGGCAGTGCCGAGCATCGCAGGGGCTGTCCGGGTCCTGCTGCATATGCCCTTGATACAGAACGTGCCGTCGATGGCTTTGCCGATGGCTGGTTATTCCTTGCCCCTGGGTGATCATTTGCCACAGGTCACGAGGGGTAAGGTCTGGAGGGGGATATGTGTATATTCTCCATATTGAACTGTGAGCCCACTGAGGAGGAGAGAGAGGGACAGGACGACAGAGACAAAGAGCTGTCCCATCGCCGTAAGCCACCGTGCACCTGGGGCCAACTGGTTGTCGGCATACCTTATATATACGGGGGTATGCCGCAGGGCCCGGCCTGATTGGGCCATCCCGATGGTTCCATCCATTGCTAATATTTACAGGGCGATGGTTGATTTGATGGGCCCATCGCAGTTGGCTTACGACGAGGAATGTGGATGAGGGTGGCCCTACACCCTGAGAGGAGGTGGGATGAGCCCTGTCAGCAATTGTGCTCGTGTACATGACTCCCACATGACTGGCGCCTGGTGATAGGTGCCATGGTGGTCATGCTGTGCAGCGGGCTGCTCAGACACAGGCTCCACGCTAACTGGTCGGGCAGGGGGTTCCAGCCCGCCTGCCGTGCTCGACCTGCTCAGCTGGCGACGTGTGTACTAAGCGCCAGTGTCGTTACCGACTTGGTGTCCCCTTTTGCACTGGCCCTTACGCCGCCTCCGCGTGCCCACGGGTTGGTGGGTTACGGGGCAGAGGTAGGGGTGCACAGGGGGCGATCAGAGCTCCGTCTGAAAGAACTAGCCTTGTCAAAGCCCCCCCCCTCCCCAATTAGTGTACTCAGGCTGGAGTGATGGCACTCAGCTCATCCAAGAAGGGATGATGCGGGGTACCTGCTGGAGGGTTTTCAATGGGGCTTTTGTATTCCATTCGGGGGTGTTAGGGGTCCCAGGATGCTACTAATCTGGTTACCTTGAAAGGTAACGAAGGGGTTACTCCATTGTGCACAGCTACGGGAGTTGGGGCTATGAGAGTAGCGGGTCCCTTCTTGGAACCACTTTCCTAAGTTGAACGTCTCCCCTATGAGGCTAGTACCGAGGTAGAACCAGGGTGGATGTCATTTAATCCTCCATTTAGCTCACCCTGTGGGTTATCCGGTTAGGGATGCCATTCCTGATGACCTTGTTCAGTCAGGTACTCGTAGTTGGTTCAGCCCCTATGGGTGGCTCGCTCATGCAGTCCCGGTGCTTTCCTGGCACAGTGTGATATGCACTCTGCTTTCAGATTACTGCCAGTGCACCCAATGGAGTTAGAGCTATTGTTTGTTTGTTTTTTGGTTCCAAGGTGAATTTTACTTAGATAAGTCCAACCCCTTCTGACTGAGTTAATTCATGTTCAGCGTTCAAAAGATTCGGGACTTTCATTCAGTGGGCCTGTGCTCGCAGGTCGGGGTCTCGGTCTCTAGCCCATTACCCCGATGACTTTTGGTTCGGGGATGAACGGGGCTCGGACACGTGCACGCGTCTCCTCACTACATTTCAGACACTCAGGTGGGAACTGGGTGTCCCCTTGGCGCCTGAAAAGACCGAGGGCCCAGCTACTAAGCTCACATTTCTAAATCGACTCTGTCGCATGGGCATCCGGGTTACCCATGAATAAGGTGGCTCGGATCTCCGCGGCGATTTTGGCATTGATTGCCAAACATAAAGTGTTCCCTTGTGACCTGCCGTTACTTCATGGCTACCTTAATTTTGCCTGCAGGGTGGTTCCACCCGGCAGAGCATTGGCCAGGTGCCTGTGTGACGCCATGGCTGGCCTGTTAAAACGTCAACACAGGGTCCGGCTGATCAGGGGCATACGGGTGGACCTTTCGGTCTGGCTCAAATTACTCCTGGGTTTTAACGGGGTCTCTTCCTGGAGATCAGACCTGATGGTCTGCCCTAGATTTCAAGTATGGTCGGATGCCTCCGGCTCCCTGACTTATGGGGGTTTACTCTGAGGGTAGGGGGACTTACGGCCAATGGCAGCACCCATGGCTTGGCACGGATCGCCTCCGCGATCTTACCTTCCTTGAGTTTCTTCCCATTTTGGGGAGCACTGATGCTATGGGGCGATGAGTGGGCCTACTCAGTGGTCCATTTTTGATGTGATAATGCGACAGTGGTGCACATTGTCAACACCCAGACATGCAAATCCCCCAGGGTCATGACATTAGTTTGTCTATTCTTTTTGAGAAGCCTACGCCTAAATGTGCTGTTCTAGGCCAGACATGTTCCAGGTATTAACAACGACATTGCTGCTGCTTTATCCCGCCTGCAGATCCCCCGGTTCCGTGCCTTACTCCGGAAGCAGATGAATTCCACTCGCCGCTCCCGGCCGATATTTGGACGTTTGGCGAGGAGAGGTGAACCGGGCATGTCATTGTCACCTCGCACGCGTAAGACGTATCACTATGCGTTCATGCGTCGTGTTTTGGGGGGGTGGACACGGGAACGTGTCCGCCGCCCGGACACGCGTCATCCCAGTTCCCAGAGTTTCTGACCCACCTTGCATGAGGCTGGCATTACTTATGTTCGGATAGGTGTGAAGTGGCTCTTGGTCACGCAGCTACCACGGTAGCCTTTTTTGAGCGCTCCGCATCAGTGAGTGGGTGCCAGAGTTGGTACCATCTGTGTAAGGCAGATGTGTCTCGTAGGGCACTGGAACTCGACGATGTCTCTGTCACACATGAGTGGGCTCAAGTGGGGATACAGTCCTCACAGGTTGTTCAGCACGGCGTAGGCAGTGGAGTCAGTTGGTGCCCTACATGAATTTTTGACAGTGCCTGCTGCGCTCCCCAGCCTGTTTTTCTGCCACCAGGAAAGGTCTACCCTTGCCGGAGTAATGTTATTGAGGGTGACCGGTGCCGCGCTTCGCAGTGTGGGGGCCCGTTTTGGCACCCATTTATTTAGGATAGGCGTCGCATTGATCACGGCTACGTTTGGAGTACTCGGAGGCGGACATGCGTGTACGCGCAATTTCTTATATGTACGTGCCCTCACAGTACGAGTACCTAGTATTGTCCTTAACCTCTTCTCCTCTTTTACAGATCCTGTGTGTCTATACACACCGGTGGCAGTGGGGCTGGTGGGCCGCAGCTATGTACACTGGGCAGCAGTATATGCTGTGGCGACAGAGAGTGGACCCCGACTTGGGCTGTGTGCATCCGCACGTATGCGATGGTATGGTATGCGCAGCACAAGGGGGCGGGAACTGTTGCCATTCCTGATGTCCGTCGTGGATGCTGGACCGCCTGATGTTCTTAATAGGCACCTCGGCGGCAACGATCTTATACGGATCACTGCTGTTACTTAATTGTTGAGGGACTGTGACCTGGCGTTTATATCACGTATGGCTTACACACGGTCGCTATGGTCTAACATCGTGCCGAGACACCAATTTAGGGGAGACGTGGATCTCCGTGGTTCGGACTGTTCCGGCAGTCAGTAGACTGGGCTGCTGCTCAGTCCCTTGCTGAGCATGGCTGGGAGACAGCCATTGGACACCTGAGGATAGGCTTACAAAACTTTTGCCGGTAGGCAGGGGAAGGGGTCCACCTGTCGGCTGGAGGTATGTTCCTTGTTCTGGGTGTGGTGCAAGCAGGCCTGGCGACCGAGCTGACGGTCTTGGGGGGGCGGTGAGTCATCATGGATGCCTCCCCGTGTGGCGGGTAGCACTGGTAAGGTAAATATTTATGACCCATAGGTATCCGGCAGGTTCGCAATTGACTGGCCAACACTTAGACAGGTACAGGTGTAATAACGTTGTCCGGTCAACGACGAACCAGGCAAGGGGTGATGGCAGGAGCTTTTCAGCATGCATCACCCCGTGATTTGACGGATACACGTCAGAGGGTGGGGTCAGTAGATAGTTTATTGACTACGGTCAACAATTTGTTTGTGTCAACAAACAAATTGATACAAATGGATACATTGTAGCCAATTGCCATTGGCAATTTTGGGAGGAACCTTACCAGTGTTACTGCGGCCTGCTTGCCTTAAGAATTATAATTGGATGAGTACCAATTGAAAGTTATAATTCGGACAAGGGCATTATTCAATAAAAGTGGCCCAATGCCTTTATCCATATACCGGTGTCTGAGTCTTTCTTTGGGGGGTGCGCCTGCAATGAAAGCGCGGCACCAAAATGGCCACCGCACTCTTTGCAGGGCCCCCCACCCGGACTCAGACATCCGGGTGAGTTAGGGGCGTGGCCACCCCTCTATAAAAGGGGTGGCCACGAGGCAGCCGAGCTGCCATTGTAAAAATAGCAACGGAGAGGAGAAGTTTTCCCTCCACCCCCTCCCTAGTGAACAGTGTGATATTTTGGTCCCTTCGGGGCCGGGTGGGAATTTTTGGCCTGAACCTACAATTGGCCCTTGGGTTCTGGCTTTTTTGCCCATCCCACACTGTTGCTAAGGTTTGATATAGGGGTTTTTGCTCTTGATTTTGGTCACTTAGGCGGGTAGCACTGGTAAGGTAAATATTTATGACCCATAGGTATCCGGCAGGTTTGCAATTGACTGGCCAACACTTAGACAGGTACAGGTGTAATAACGTTGACCGGTCAACGACGAACCAGGCAAGGGGTGATGGCAGGAGCTTTTCAGCATGCATCACCCCGTGATTTGACGGATACACGACAGAGGGTGGGGTCAGTAGATAGTTTATTGACTACGGTCAACAATTTGTTTGTGTCAACAAACAAATTGATACAAATGGATACATTGTAGCCAATTGCCATTGGCAATTTTGGGAGGAACCTTACCAGTGTTACTGCGGCCTGCTTGTCTTAAGAATTATAATTGGATGAGTACCAATTGAAAGTTATAATTCGGACTAGGGCATTATTCAATAAAAGTGGCCCAATGCCTTTATCCATATACCGGTGTCTGAGTCTTTCTTTGGGGGGTGCGCCTGCAAAGACTGTTGGGTGGATGTTTTGCTTACCACAACGAATGCTACCATAGTTGACATTTTTTGTTTGCTTATAGGATACCAGTGTCTTAAATTAAGCAATACTTAAATTACCCTGACTGAAACACTAAGAGTAAATGTCTGTTTAGTTTGTTACACCAAAAGCAAATGCTCCTGGGATTATAATATAAGAAAGATAGTAGTACAAAGTTTTGGAGCATTGCCTTTACAACTGAGTCCCACCCATTCCTCACTAAATTTCTCAGCCTCTATCCAGATCTTGACATGATGGGCAGAAAAGACTTGCTGAACTTTTAAAACAGAACCTAGAAATTCTAGAATAAACCTAACTATTGTTAAACAATGAGACTAGATCCTTGTGTGTTATTGTATCCTTATAGCAGAGATCACCTTCCCAGAGACTATAAAACACAATATACATTTACAATATCCCCACCTCCTACTCCCACTTTAGAACATTATTAAAGCTGGGAGAAAAGTGAATCTCCTGCTTACATTATTTGCATAAAATACATGGCAAGTTAGCAATTGATGTTCAAAAAGCTTAATTGAGATAAAGGGAAGGGGGAGGTCATTTAATTGGTCTATTGTAATGTTAACATAAACTGATATGGTGCAGAATAGACTTTAATGGTTGTAGTGTAGCACTAATGTCTGCATTCACTTGCAAAATTGTTAATTAGGGCTTGGTTATTGATGTGCTTAGTGCAGTAAGGGAAATCAGTCTTAAATGTGGTATTTAGGAAGGTAAAACTGTAACATCCCTTTTCACTGGTAATAAGCACAAAGGTAAATAGTAAATATAATTTGGTTTGCTTATTTTATTAATTGAAAGCATGTTAGGTTTTTAGAATTTTCTAATTGTCCAAAATGCCCTGATGTCATTGAAATAATTTGTATTCCATAAATATTTTAGAATTAACATGGCAAAGCAAAGGGCTTGTATTCAGACATTTAGTTCAGCTCTGTGTTAACTTTTTATTCATAGCAAAACAGGTAATATTAAAGTATGGCATAAAGGAACACATATTGTACTGAAAAATCTGTAATCACCCTTTTTTTTAAAATAAATTATATTGCTTCCATGTTAAAGTAGATCCTGTATTGTTGTATAAGAAGGATGTGCATTTTTTTTTTCAAAATCTGAGTCGTGTAATATAAGTGAATTTCTGAGATCTGCCATTATGGAATGAAATAATTAGATGTATGAGAGAATTATACAGTACTTGAATCTGTTGTGTGCAAACAGACTACGCTACAGCTGCAAGGATAGTAAGTTATACTGTAAACCTTATTGGCATGAGTAAATTATAATAAACCAAATAGAAAAGTAATTATTAAAAACAAGTGCAAGACCAAAATATCCCAGTTGCTACAAAAAAGTAGTTTTGTGTGTCTATTAATATTCTAGTTAATACACACAGAAACTTGGACCTAACAGCTGTTTGGGAAGAAAAACAATAAAACAGGCTTCAATGTTCGAAAGTCTGTGATCCTTAATTTTGTCTGCTCAGTCCTGTATATTTTCATGTGAATTGGAGCAATTTACTTCTTAACTACAAAGATTCTTGTAAAGAGACATGATGTTCAGTTTCATTTTCTTCTATGTATTTGAGAAAGTACTTAGGTGAGATCACAAGTATGTTCACAGGAGCTATCTCTACTTGTGCAAGTTTAATCACAGCACCAGAACATTCTCTTTGTGACTGTATGCAAATGTATTTACATAGGAATAGGTCTTGGGACCTCTTAAAGACAGCAACAAAGTTGAAAACTGAGGCCAACCAATAAATGAAGGTTACTCTAAATCCATTGGATAATAGAGGCAATGTTAAGGCTAACCACAGTGTTGAACTAAACAGAGGGATTACTCTGAGGTTTTGCATCAGTTGTTTTCTGCTGGGTGGCCTCACTTGTCAGGAGGGAAAAAAGTTTAACTGGGGAACATTCACATGGCACATTGAGGAAAGAAGTATGCGTAATTCCATCAAAGCTCAGAAATCAGTCATTAATTTATTCTAACCTCCAATTGTTGGTCATTTGAGAAACATCTGGCCTCTAAGTCATAGGAATGTCAATGTAAGTACAATACAGGCTCATCCAAAGATGTGCATTTCATGCAGTGGTGGAGATTATGTGTCTGTATATCAAACATGGATGTGCATTACATAGTTTTGGTCAATATGTGGTTTCTCAAACATCCAAAATACCTGGAAATGGGAACCATCATTTAATTTACACTGTAAATTAGATTATTCTTCCTTTGGATTGGTGGGGGGAATCTGACCTTTTCACTTTACATAGTGAGATAGCAGTTGGATATTTAGCAATCTGGTAAGTTGCAAGTCAGAAACAGTTTATAATGAAGTTGACATTTGATATAGAAAATGTATAAAAGCTTTCTGGAAAGACAGACCCTATTTTCCATATGGCTAAGTAATTGTTATGATATTTGTTTTAAAGCTGGACTTAGACACTCCTGACTGCCCTCTAATTTGATATGGCAGATCCAGACAATTCCTATTCTAAAAACTTTGGTAGAAGAAGGCAGTGAAGGAGATCAATAATTTTGCAGCTATAAGCACATTACAAAACGTAGGGAGTAATTTAGTTGTTTTCACTGTAGAAGGTTAAAGAGGCTCCAGTTAATCTGAATTTGTAATGGGTTTGAAAGTGACAAAAAAGAGAAAGAAAATGTTATGGAGTAGATTGCAATATTGGTGAAGACCTGAAAGCAGGAAAATACAATACTGCATTTCATTCAACTTAGACAGCACTAGAGCAGATGTTTCACATTTGAATGCAGTCTTTTATTTTGATCATACAGTTCTCCTTCGTATAGTTTGTGAATCCACACTCATGGGGGTTATGCGCCTGCGCAGAACAGCCGATCGGAGGCTTGAAAAGCTATTGGTCAAAAGTTTTGGCGGTAAGACCGCCCACCGTACCGCCCACCCTGAGGCGCCCGCGCGCCATTTTACCTCAGTTCTCTTCTTTCCGCCGTAGCAGCAGGACGATCGTTGAGAGCTTCCTCAATTTTTTCGCCCTTCTGAGGGAAAGTCTTTTTGGCAAATCTCAATTTTTCTCGGTGATCTTGTCCTCCGGGCAGGATCGCCACCCCGGCTCTGTCTCTTCTCTTGAGTGGATTCAGTAGCCAATTTTTCGCATCGATCACCGTCTCCCCCCTCAAGGGGGTGGCGGCTGGTCGGCCCTTCGGGGTACTCGTCTCCAGAAACTTCCACTGGAAGAATTTTTTCCGCGGTTGATGGCTGCAGCGTTTAAACAGTGCACGGCTTGCCTTAAGAAGTTTCCGGCTTCCGACGGACACAGCCTGTGCCTCTTTTGTTTGGGAGAGTCGCATCAGAGCCAGTCTTGCCCGCATTGCAAAAAGTTTACGCGCCTCGCGGTGCAGAACCGAAGCAATCGCCTCAAGGCTCACCTGATGGAGCTCGCTCTGGCTCCCGCCGCGTCCGCCTCCACGGCCGCCGCTGCCGCTCAACCACCGCCGGCCTCTTCCTCCGTGCTTCCGATGAGGAAGAAGAAGAAGAAGGACAAGAACGGTGAGAAGAAGCGCAAGCGTGGGTCGGAGAAGAGACGGTCGCTTCCCCCCACTCCGCGCACACCCGCCTCTCCCGGGCCTTCTCCGCCGTTCTCGACTGCCCGATGTCCTTCTCCGGGATCCTCCATCTGGGGAGGACGGTCGTCTTCCGGGTCACCTGAGAAAGGACGCAGGGCTGGGGCTCCAGCTCGCCCACCTCAGGTGCTCTCCTCTCCTCCTCGGGGCAGAAACTCCTCGCCGAGGCAGGCCTCCGTCTCTCCACGGCCCAGAACACCGACGGACGAGGCGGTCGCCACCGTTTCGACGACCGTTTCGCCGACACCGACGCCGGCCACCGTTTCGGCTCCCACCGTTTCGTGGGCCACCATCCCGCCGGCCACCGGAGCTCCACCGCCAGCGGACTCGGACGCGTCTCAGATGGCCCTCGTCCGAGAGATGTTTCAGGTCATGGCGTCGTTTGCGACCAGGTTCCAGACCTCCACGCCTGCGGCCTCTGCGGCTCCGGTTCCGACCACCGCAAGCCCCGGGCATCCCGGCTCTGCCGCGGCCCCACCGACCTCCCGTGGGTCGAGTACCCGCTCCGCCGGCCCACCCAACCCGTCATGGTGTGGTCCGGACGTTGATGCGGTGGACGCCCATCCCGCCGGCCCGCCCAGGCCGTACTGGCGCGGTCCGGACGTGGACGAAAGACTGCCTCCCTCGTCCTCCGATGAGTCCAGCTCGTCGTCGGAGGAGGACGAGGGAGACGTCGACGCCGAGCGCACGCCGGAACAAGCCATCGGCTCGGTGGACCCACCGCGTGGTGAGGACCAGCGCTCACTGACCGCCATGCTCACGAGGCTCGGCACCGCCCTCAACCTGAAG
This sequence comes from Bradypodion pumilum, assembly GCA_035047305.1. Lineage (NCBI taxonomy): Eukaryota > Metazoa > Chordata > Lepidosauria > Squamata > Chamaeleonidae > Bradypodion > Bradypodion pumilum. The sequence goes on from JAWDJD010000001.1 coordinate 273,745,721, forward strand.
GTCGACCAGCCGCCGTTGGAGGGTGAGGATCAGATGACCGCGAAGCTCGACAGGCGTGCCGTGCGACCGGTCCACATAACCATGCTCCCCTCCATGATGACCACGGCGAGGGCGACGTGGAAGAAACCTTTGGCGGCACACTCCGTTTCGTCCAGGCTCGACAGCATGTACCGGGTCCTGGACGAGAACGTCGAGTTCTTGCAGGCGCACCCCCTGCCGAATTCCCTGGTGGTCAAGGCCTTCCAGCATAGGACGGCCACCAGCGGATTCCCGGTCCCGTCGACGCCGGAGGGAAAGAAATTGGACGCGGTGGGGCGTAAGTTTTACGCCACCGGTTCCCTATTCTTTCGGGCCGCAAACTATTCGGCCGCCATGGGCCTGTACCAATCTCACCTCTGGGAGCAGGTGAAGGTTGAGACGGCTAAACTGCCCGCAGATGCCCAGAAGAGGATTGACGCGCTGGCCGCCGAGGGGGACTTCGTCGCCGAGCAGTTGATGCGCACTGCCCGGCATATCAACGATTATGCGGCAAAAGACATGGCCTCCGCAATCTACCTCCGTCGCCATGCTTGGCTCAGGGACACCTCCCTCGATGACGCTATGAAAAAGCTCATCGAGGAGTTTCCCTTCGACGGGCAGGGCCTCTTCGGTCAGGACACCGATAAGGTCCTGAATGAGATGCGCCAGACCAGTTCCACGGCGAAGTTCCTGGGGCTCACCACGCCGGCAACTTCCACCAGGCCGAGGTTCCAGCCCTTCACACGGCGGTTCCAGGGCAACCCACAGCAGCAGGGACCGGCGGAGCAGCCTAGATCCAGCTCCTATAAACAGCGGCGACAACACAAACCCCGCTACCGGCCCTACGGACAGGACAAGCGTTCGACCGCGAGGCCCAAGCCCCGCGTTTGAAGCTGCGACGGCCGAGTCTCTCTCGCTCCACATCCCGTACCTCCCCCTCCGGAACTTCCTCCAGGCATGGTCGGGCATCACGGACGACCAGTGGGTCTTAAAGATCTTGTCCTCTGGCTACGCCATCGAGTTCGTGCGGGTGCCTCGAGTAGGAAGACATCGTCTCACCACCTCGTCCCCCCATTTGGAGGAAGAAATAGCAACCCTTCTCTCCAAGGGAGCCATCGAGCGGGTAGCACCGTCCGACTGGGACAACGGCTTCTACTCGAGGTACTTCGTGGTCCAGAAGAAGGACGGAGGCCTTCGCCCTATCCTGGACCTACGCCGCCTGAACAAATGCATCCACACCAGGAAGTTCCGGATGGTGACCCTACAAACCGTCCTCCCCCTCATCAACAAAGGGGACTGGTTCACAGTCATAGACCTCAAGGATGCCTACTTCCACGTCTCCATCCTCGAGGAACACAGACGGTTTCTCCGCTTCCGTATCGACCATTCCGTGTACCAGTACCGATGCCTACCGTTCGGTCTGGCCACGGCACCGCGGGTCTTCACCAAATGCATGGCTCCGGTGGCTGCATTCCTCCGCCAACGGGGCATCAGGGTCTTCCCATACATCGACGATTGGTTGATCGTCTCCCCCACCAAATCGTCGGCCGTTCGGGACACACAATACACGGTTCACCTCATGGAGAGTCTCGGCCTCAGGATCAACTTCACCAAGTCGAAGTTGACTCCCTCCCAGCGCGTCGAGTACATTGGAGCGGTACTCGACTCGCTCATTACGAGAGCCTACGCCCCCCAGAAACGCTTACGGGACATTGCGCAGGGGGTGAGCGAACTGCGCACGAAACCGTGCATCCGGGCGAAGAAGGCTCAGAGACTTCTAGGCCTGATGGCCTCAACGACGGCAGTGATCCCCCATGCCAAATTGAAATTCAGGTCCCTGCAATCGTGGCTCCTTCACGAGTTCGACGCACTTCGGGAGAGCCAATGCAAACGGTTGACCCCATCTCCAGAACTGAGGGACCAACTGCTATGGTGGTCCACACCACTCAACGTGGCCACGGGGAAGAGTTTCTACCCCCCGCAACCTTCACTGCAGATACTGACCGACGCGAGCAACCTCGGCTGGGGCGCTGCTTGCGGGACTCTCACGGTCAACGACGCCTGGGCACCGCACGAAACGGTGCACCACATAAATTACTTGGAGCTGCTGGCCATTTGGAAGGCCCTGCGCTCCTTCGAGACTCTGCTCACCGGCAAGGCGGTTCAAGTGGCCTCGGACAATACCACGGCGGTGGCGTACCTCAACAAGCAGGGAGGAACACGGTCCACCACCCTCTTGTACCTTGCAGTGCAGTTGTGGGAATGGTGCCTGGAGAGGCACATTTTCCCAATTGGAGTGCACATTCAGGGCACACTGAATGTCTTGGCAGACCACCTGAGCCGTCTCACCTCGACGACCCACGAATGGGAGCTGGACGACGGAGTGTTCCAGTCCCTGTGCCAGGTCTGGGGGACGCCGAGCATCGACCTCTTTGCATCGGAGTCCAACAAGAAACTCACCAGGTACTGCTCCAGAGCAGGCATCGGACCGAACTCCGAGGGCGATGCCTTCATGAAACGGTGGGATCAGGACTATCTCTATGCCTTTCCTCCGTTTCCTCTGGTCCAGAAGGTACTCACCAGGATGCACCAACACAGAGCCAATGCAATTCTGGTGGCACCGGCGTGGCCGCGCCAACCCTGGTTTCCGCTACTGTTGCGCATGTCGTCACAGTATCGCACACTGCCGGAATCACCGACACTCCTCCAAATGGAGCAGGGCCAGCTGCACCATTCGGACCTGCCCAGCCTCCACCTCACCGCGTGGAGGATAACCCCAGACTGGCCAGGATCCTTGAACTAGCGCGGCGCCCTTCCACAAGGAAGTCCTACGCTTCCAAATACAGGCGTTTTTGTGCTTTCCTGGCCGCCCGGCAAACGCCCCCCACCCAGGTGGGACTGCAGGACATTTTAACCTACCTCCTCCAGCTGGCGGAGTCTGGTCTCAGCATCACCTCCATCCGAGTGCATCTCGCAGCAGTGGTAGCGCACTCTCCTGCTGGCTCGCCCGCTTCCGGGGCCTTCCGCGACCAAACGGTAAAGCGCTTCCTCAAGGGACTAAAGAACGCTTTTCCGCCGGCCCGGACACCGACGGCTCAATGGTCACTGTCCACCGTTCTCAACGCGCTCACCAGGACCCCCTTCGAGCCCTTGGCTACCGCCGATGTTCGTCTCCTCACATGGAAGACAGCATTCCTGGTGGCCATCACGTCTGCACGACGAGCTGGTGAGCTGGTTGCCCTGCGAGCAGACGCACCTTTTCTCCAGTTCTTCAACGACCGCGTCGTCCTCCAAGCGGACATCACCTTTCTACCCAAGGTGGTCTCCAAGTTTCACATGGCACAAACTATCTCCTTGCCAACCTTCTTCCAGAACCCCACTAACGCCCAAGAAAGGACTTGGCACACGCTGGATGTGAAACGAGCTTTATTGTTTTACACCAGCAGGACTAGAGAGTTCAGGAAGTCACAACGCCTCTTTGTGGCTTATGGGGGAAAGTCCAAGGGTGAACCCATCTCTGCTCAAAGGTTCTCCAAATGGATCACCTCTACCATCTACCTGGCCTACGAGTCAGCTTCACTGCCACCTCCACCGCATGTCAGGGCGCATTCCACCAGGGCGGTTGCCACATCCACTGCCTTTCTGGAGGGCACACCGCTTGAGGACATATGTAAGGCTGCCACCTGGTCCAGACCTTCCACATTTGTCCAGCACTACAGGGTGGACACCAGAGCCACTGCGGACGCCAGGCTTGGCCGTGTCGTCCTCACCAGAGGGCTCCGGACTCAACGCCCCTGACGGGTCCACCTACGGGTTCTTCAGCTCATCGTGGGATCATCTCATCCGACTGCCCACCGACCAAGTAAGTGTGAGCTTGCTAATCTCCCATGAGTGTGGATTCACAAACTATACGAAGGAGAAAGTTCGGTTTCACTTACCAGTGATAACTTTCGTTCTTCGAGTATATAGTTTGTGAATACACACTACCCACCCTGCCTCCCCTCTTGAGCTGCACGGATGAGATCAGTTGGTTTATCCTGTGCTTGGCTTAAGTATGGAACTGAGGTAAAATGGCGCGCGGGCGCCTCAGGGTGGGCGGTACGGTGGGCGGTCTTACCGCCAAAACTTTTGACCAATAGCTTTTCAAGCCTCCGATCGGCTGTTCTGCGCAGGCGCATAACCCCCATGAGTGTGTATTCACAAACTATATACTCGAAGAACGAAAGTTATCACTGGTAAGTGAAACCGAACTATCTACAGTGCTGAACTGGGAGCTTAATTCTACTGTAACTATAAACATTTAATGAAGGTTTTTTTAATATGCTAAAGAAAGCACATTTGTGAAAGCGTGTGCATTTTCAGCTGACCTATAAGTGCATCATCTGAGTCAAGTTCAAAATTTATTTGCACCAAGATGGCTATCAATGTTTTTGGTTTTATGGTTACATAATGTATCTGGTTTTCCTCATAATTTATCCTTGAGCAAGGAATTGCAAGTAGGTAAATAAGTACCACTTCGGTGGGAAGGGAAACAGCATTCCATGCACTCAGGTGCTGAGGCATGCCTGCCACGTGTCCATGGAAATGTCTGCAAATGCAATATCTTTGGCTGTAAATAGAGGTGAGCACTGAACCCCAGAGTCGGATATGACTGGCTTTCGAGCAAGGGCAAACTTTACCAAATTCATTTAGTTACCTGTTTGGCTGAGAAAGAGACATTCATACTTTTAGAGGCTGGACATTATCAAGCAAAACAAGTGAAGCTACCTAATTTGGCTTCATTGGTTTTCACTACCTGAAATTAACACTAACTCAGTGAATGTAAAGACTATCTGGTGGCTCTCTGTTTTTCACCAGCAAAGCAGCCTGTGTGCCCATATAGAATGGATGCAGCTCTGAATTATCTGTGGGGGACTTATATATTATTTCACATGGAGACCCTGAAGTTTCTAACTCCCCAGTTCTCAATGGGTAAATCTAACACCAGCATTACACCTGATTAGCCCCATTTCTTTGTCTGCAATATTCCACCCACCCATTACATTCTTAAACAACAGGCAGAGAACAAAGAAGCTAGATCAGCCTTCCCCACTCCACCTCTTCCCTTCCCTACTTTTTAGCAACTTATTTGGTAAAGAAGATATACATTCAAAAGAATTTACATTTTCGTATCTATGCTCATTTTTAATGCCTTTTCCTGCTTGGCTTATAAAGTGTATAAGCTGGTTTAATTCTTGAAACCTACTTTTAAGCACACTTTCATGAACATGGGTACTTATAGGATTAAATGTCTGAACATCATTGTGTTTACAATCCTAACATTTTAGTCTTAAACTAGAAGGACATCATCCTTTCCGTGGCAGTGTAGGTATTGCTAGCAACTACCTAGAGCAGTGATGGTAAGCCTTGGCACTCTAGGTGTTCTTGGTCTTTAATTCCCAGAAGTCCAAGTCAGCACTCCTGCTTATCAGGGCTTCTGGGAATTGAAGTTCAAGAATAGCTGGAGTGCCAAGGTTTGCCAGCACTGACCTAGAGCCAATCAAGTATCTTAATTATCCATTTGCATGTACCAGAAGAAGATGGGATTGAAAACAGTTATGTTGTGCCTTCTCTATACAGGGAAGGATTGTGGCCATTTGTTTTACAATTACATCTTGTTGTGTTTTTTCAAATGTACTGCTTAGAATGGTTTGTATACAAAAGGGTGTAAAACTTCATACATTCCACACATTGTTTTAATTCACATCGAATTTTATATCCAGAGAAGAATAACCAGATATATATTTACACAATGAGGCGTTTTTGTTTTTTGTTTTTCTTATCTCTGCATGCTATGGACTCTTTGCACCCCACTAGAAATAACCCACTAGAAATAACCCACTAGAAATAAAGGAGACCCTCTGGAATGGGGCATGGAGGCTGCAATAGGATGTAGACATTGGAAAGCTGCCTTGCGTAAATGGAAATGCCTCTCTGCTCAAGTAGAATTTGCATTCAAAGACAGTTATACCAGATAGCATGTGAGAGTGATACAAGTAGGTCCAGCACAAAAAAAGACAGAGAAAGAGATCAAGAGGGGAGCCAAAATGGTACAAAGGAAAACTTATTAGAAGTAATCAAATAAAATGTTGCACGCTGTGGACAAAGTAGATAAGGAAAAACTGTTTTCCCTATCACACAACACTACAACTAGGAGACACTCCATGAAACTTTTGGGTGCTAGTTCTCAAACAAATTAGAGAAAGTACTTTTTCACCCAGAGGATCCCTGGTCTATGGAACTCCCTGCCAGAAGACGTAGTGACAGCTGTCAGTCTTGACAGCTTTAAGAAAGGATTAGACAAGTTCATGGAGGACAAGGGTATCCATGGCTATAATTATGGATACCTAAGGACAACCTCCGGGTTGGAGAGATAGGCAGGATATCTCTCAATGCCATTTCCAGGGAATCCTAAGCAGGTGAAGGCATCTGCTTGGGAATAATACCCTAAAGCAAATGGTGAGACAGAATGCTGGACTGGATGGGCTATGGCCTGTTCCAGCAAGCTTGTTCTTACGTTATGTTTAAAATGCTTCACATAGTCATATCATATTAAAATTTATGAATTTTAATGGCTTTCATTATGCTGTCAACAAGTTGCCTGGAGTGCCAAGGTTCGCCATTCAGATCTGCTTTTTGTGTTTTTTCAAGTTATCCTCCTAAAAAATTTTTTTTAATGCTCAAAACAAATCTGTTTTCACTTGTACCATTCTGATTGTGTTTGTTTCCTTGCGGTATATGTACATTGATTCTTCTTTTTCTTCTGTGTCTAGGCCAGATGTAAAACTGCCGAAATGAAGGCACCTTTTGGTGAGTTCATTCTGCAGTTCCTTTCGCCTGACCTAGTGTGAGAAAGATTAGCCGGCACAACAAGGTTGCTGTTACCAGGCTATGCCCGATTGTGGTGCAAAAATGCCACAATCTTCGGTGATGATTGAGTCTGTTTAAATAGTAAATGCTACAATATAGCTTATAAAAGCATGTACATATCATATTCTTCAGGAAAATCTTGCCATGGCTATTAATTTTATCTTTACTTGTTGAATAAAATAACTGTTTTAAGTCATGTTGCCTTTTTTTTCTTTTTACAAAAAGTACATTAGAATGTAAGTCGTCATTTTCTTACTGCTTTTAGTGTAGTTGACAGTGTGATGTCTACGATGGCCAAGAGTTTATAATATGAATTTGTAAATGCAAGGAATAGACACATGATTCAAGAGAAGTGTGTATATAATGTAAAAAGAGTCTAGGAAAGGTAAAAGGGCATTTCCCAAAAGTCATGTTTAAATTTGTTTAACCCACCATTTCAGAAACACTGATGGCAAAAAGTACTGCAAGGATAGTAAAGATGAGAGGGAAATAACTTTAAACAGCCTGTGAAATGTAATGTTTGAAATAGTGCTTTGAGAATGTGCAGATTATAACTTGCATAGTGACTCGTTCCAGCTTCCTGGGAAATGAGCTGTTGACATTCTTTTGGGTCATCGTCTAAGATAGGAGGGCAACCACAAGGATTTAGCAGATAAATTCATTCGAAAAGACCTTTATCCATTTCACTACAACTTGGGGAACATTCATGTCGAATAGCAGCATTAATGTAACTCTTTTAGCTGTTCAAAGTGAGCCTTGTGCTAAAAAAAATATATCAAATGACCAGAGTAATAACTTCTTTAAGTCTTCTAAGAGGTAATTCATTATTTACATAATTCTGTAGCTTAAACCAATCTTTTCTTCAAAAGTCTGTGAAATAGAATTGGGATCTTATTCAGCAAAGGATTTGCTTTTAAATTCTAATCAACTAGATTCCTAGTTTTTGCAAACAGTGGAGCTAAAATTAATTTTTTTTTCTTAGTTTATCTCCTGAAAGAGAAAGAGCAATAAATTTAAAGCTGCTTGGGAGATATTTTTAATGTCCAACTTCTTTTATCACATTGAAGTTAAAATCCCTACTCACCCCAGATGCCTGATCAGATGAATGCTGACAAGACAAGGGCTACATATCAGTATAGGCAATTATTATACAAACAGAGAGAGAAAAAACTTTTTGACTTGAACTAGAGTGATACTATATAGGCTGAATGTGCAGCAATGGTTCCCACAATGCACTGTGAAAACCTAGGCTAACAAACACCCTGCTGCGTTGAAAACCCCCCAAAAAAGACAAAAGCACAATGAAACAGAAAGCTTACCACCGGTAGCTTTCAAAACGACAAACTAGGCAAACTATACATCTCCACCACTCCAATTTTGTCAGAATGCTAATGAGCTTGCTCTGATCTTTACTCGGCTTCCCGTGTTTTCTACATCTTCAAGGACCACATGGCGCTAGCAAAATAAAGACAACTAAATGAGAATTTCGAATCCTTTTTGTGTAAGGACCTGGTGCCTTTCAGCTGATGTGCTCATTGAATATTCTCAACTTAAAAGAGTACAACAGGGGGTTGGGTATGAACTTTTTAGCAGAGGGAAATTTGTACAAAAGTAAATTAGTGTGATGAGGAAAATATGAGAGAAATTTCTGATTAATTTCCACTCCATAATATCAATGACACCTTCCAGCCCCTCTCATACTCTTCTAACAAGAGATGGTGATAAAAGATGAATGATTTTGTGCTGCTCATGGCGAATGTTTAGTGGTTTTTAATAGCGGCATTCTACATAAAAGGCACCAGGAAGTGCTCTGCATTAGCTGTTGAGATCACTAGTTAATAGGATGATGTCTTTTAGCTTTTGTCACAAGATTATTAGAAAGGATAGGTTTCTGTTTTGTTCATAGCATAGTTTGGAGTGCTTGTTGAGGACAAGTGCTGAAATACAGATTTTTCACTTTTGTTTTTTCATGTACAGCGAAAGACTGTTAATGTAATACTTTCTCATTTTTATTTTAACCAGGTGATTTTTCCCATTGATCTTCTTTCAAACCTCTGTAGACGTACTAATCACTTCCAGTGTTCAGTTTTTTAATAGGTTTGTGATGACGTGTATATGGATAGATTCATTGTCAAGAAAACCTTTAAATATACCACCTATGTCTCCACAGAAAGCTGAACATGCTGCAGTGTGCCTTAAAAGCACTGTATGATTGTGAACCAGACTGCTTCCAATTTGTTTATCATTTAAAAGAAAGCACCCAAGAGAAAATCAGTTGCATTTTTAAGATATAAATGTAATTTTAGAGCTCTCTTCCTTAGAAGGTCAACTAGTAAAGATGAAGATGAAGCACTTTGGACATCAAATGAGAAGAGAAGATTCACTTGAGAAAGCCTTGATGCCAGGAAAGGTGGAGGGCAAAAGAAGAAGGGGGCGGCCAAAGATGAGATGGCTAGATGGCATTGTAGACGCAATGGGCTCAGAGCTGGGCGGGTTGATGAGGATGGTGGAGGACAGAGGTGCCTGGAGGACAATGATCCAAAGGGTCACAAAAGGTCAGAATCGACTGTGCGACTGAACAACAACAACAATAAAATCCAGTTGACTTGTGACTAGTTTACCAAATTTTGTGATGTTTTAAATATTAGAAAATATTGTGATAGCCACTGACTTAAACAAGTTTTTTTTAAGGATTAGACAAAATTATGCTCAGTGAGGCTAGCAGTAGCTACTAGTCATAGTGACTAAATATTACCAGCCATATCAGAGCTAGTGTATCTCTCACTATCAGTTATTGCAGAACACAAGTAGGAAGTCACTGTTATGTTTATTTACTCATCATGGGTTTCTTCTTAGAATCTGGTTGGCCAACTATGAAAAGAGTGTGTTGGATCTTTGTTGGTATGATCCTCTTGCACAGCTCTCCTTATGTCTTATGAAACCTATGTTTTTCCCAGGACTGAATCAGCTTTAATCCATAAACTTGAGCGTGGTTCTGATGGCAAGTAAAAGTATGGTTATATATTGATAGGCCCTCTTGTTTCCTCTGCTCCTGTGTTTGTACTATTTGTTCTCTCAGCATGATTTAGAGAGGCTAGTTTTATTATGTAAAACCCAGACCTCGCTATGCATTCCTTTGTATCTCTAGTGTAGTGTTTCCCAAGCATTGCTATTTGGACTTCAATTCCCAGAAGTCTAAGTCAATTCCCCAAAGCACTCATGAGCCAATGTACTGTCTTAGGCTTCTGGGAATTGAAGTCCACCAGGGTTCCACAGAACATAGTTTGGGAAATGCTGGGCTAGTGTAGCAGATGCCTTAATTTATTCAGAATCCTAGAATAATTGAGTTGGAAGAGGCCCATGAGGCCATCAAGCCCGACCCCCTGCTCCATGCAATAATCCAAATCAAAGCAGATATGACATTTGCTACTTTCTCTCCAACTTTGGAGTGCTCACTACCTCCTGAAGTAATTGGCTCAATTATCATACTGCTCTAACAATTAGGTCTTTTGGCTAAGACGCTGGCCGGGATGCTGGAGGTCAGCAGTTTGATTCCCGAGTACTGCAGGATGGAATGAGCTCCTGTCTTTGTCCCAGCTCCTGCCAACCTAGCAGTTCGAAAGCAAAAAAATGCAAGTAGATAAATAGGGACCACTTCAGTAGGAAGGAAACAGCGTTCTGTGTGCTCCGGTGTCTAATCATGCCTGCCACATGACCACGGAAACGTCTGCAGAAGCAGACAACACTGGCTCTTTGGCTTTGAAACAGAGATGAGCACTGAACTCTAGAGTTGGATATGACTGGCTTTCGAGCAAGGGAAACCTTTACCTTTACTATGCTGCCTATATTTGGTTTCCTGTAGTTTGAGCACTTTATTATATTGTCCTGCACTCTGGGATGATCAAGAACAGATTCTGCCCTTCCTCTATATGACTATCAAGTATTTCAGAAGTGATATCATATCCCCCATATTGCCCTCCTCTGAACGTGATCCAGTTTATTGGCATCCTTAAAGTCCAATGTCCAGAACTGGATACAGTATTCTAGATGTAGCCTTACTATGTCAGGTACAAATGGATAGAGCACTGAGAAGTCTTCTTTTCTGGCCTCTGTCCAGGCTTAGAGCTCCCCTCCTCCAGGGGTAGCTAAAAAGACTAAACTTTAATATCTTCCAAAGGCATTGTCTTTCTAATTAGATAGGGATTTACTGGTTGGAGGTAAGACAGAGCTCATTCTGTTTTAAAATGTTTTATGTCATTTTCCTAGCGTTAGAAAGTAACTAATTAGAAATAACATTGTTACACATTATCAGCTACTTTTAGATAGTGAGCAATGAAACTAATAGTAACAGTTACTTTTAAGTAATGTCTGAGTTACGTAGGTGTACAAAGTAATGCCTAACTAGTTTTACAATTTACATTTAAAGGATATTTTAAGGCACTTTATTATGGCCTGTTAGCAATTGCAATGCACACATAGCACAACTAATTACTTGAGTGATTAATGGTCACCTAGCTACCAAGAGGTAATGAATTACAGTTGCTGAAGTCTAGTAGTAATTCACAATTAGAGTAAGCCCATTGAATCAATGGAGCTAACAAAGGAGTTGATTCACTGAATCTTCACTTATTTGATGGGCATACTCTAGTTGTAAATTATTACTGGATCTCATCCAGTGAGTTCTTTTTAAAGTGTAATATTATGCTAATATTGTGGCAACAAAAAACTGAGTCTTTGTATTGAGTCTCATACAGTGACGCTGAAATGTGTGCGAATATCTATGCCTGTGCCCAAAGATTTAATTTAGATATGTTTGGTGAGGGGGATACTGCCTCCTCCCTAAGGGGTGGTTTGTGTTAGCAGAAGTTATTTCTATTTGTACAGAAGTGCCCACCCCATACCATTTTAGGGGGTCTCCCTGTCCTTAAGAGAAGGGGAATATGGGAACCTCATGGGAACAGAATGAGCTGAACTGGGATGGAAAGATTGGAAAGCCTTCTTCTGTAGGCATAACCTATTCAGTGAAGTTAGAAGAGAGCACATAAAACCATTCACTTCTAAAACAATTACCCACCCACCCAGAGAACCCTTGCTTAAACAATCTACCTTTATCTAAGCCATATAACCAGTAGGGCATTTTTTAATTGTTTGGTAGTTACACAGTAAAAGTGGTTCAGAGTTAGGCATATGGCCTTCCATATTAAAAACTGTCTATATGAGAAGTGCTGCCATCTTAGTGAAAGTTGTTCCAAACAAACCTCTTTCCTTGAACACTAATTTTTCATACTCAGTGATTTTTTGTTTTGTTTTAGTGGATCAGAATTTCATATAAGCAATTTCCCCTTTGTCTGCTATAGTTGGACCTCAGGATTTTTCTTTCACATGTTGAAAACTATCGTGTGGGAAAATTAGCCCAACATAAAACCATCAGCATGGATTTTAACTGTGAATTGCCGCAAGTGAAGATGTTAATATTGTATTTTGTGTAAAGTGCTACATCATACCACTGGTGTGTAATAGCAGATGTCTACACTGATATCCTAACATTAAGGTGGTTCACAGCTGAGACTGACAATAATGGACTTGCACAGTGGGTGTAAGTAATAGAGTTCTGGCTGTCATTTAGTTTTATTGCAATCAACCACAGCAGTCATCTGTTGGGATGTTTTCATTTGTTTTTCCAAAAAGCAAATTGTACAGAAAGAAAAGCATCTTGAAATGTGATAATTCTTTCTGTAGTTGACCAAATAGCTCAGTAGCTTAGGTCACAGGCTATGGAGCCAAAAGTTGGATGTTCAGTTCCACGCTGTGCATCCCAAAAGAGCCAGCCTGTGTAGCGTTCCCCAGAAAAAGGGAATGACAAACCACCTCTGAGTATTGTCTATTTTGAAAACCCTGAAAAGGGTCAGCATAAGTCAGAATTTACTTGCCAGCAGATGAGTATTATTAGTTCTTCCTTTTTAAGTATGTTCTTTATTATATCTTCTACAACATAAACAAAATGACACAAATCAACAAACATTCAACAATTAATCATTACCCAACTCCTTTCCCACCCTTGGTGCTGTAAAGGTGTATTGTGCCAGTATTATTAATTTTTTCTGTATTCTAGTTTTCAGTCAGTTCTTCCTTGTTCTTCAAATGTTCTGCTGTGCACTGAGCTTTTTATCTGAAATATAACAAATAAGGAAAATATCCGATTCTTCAGTCAGAACAACTTGCCTATTAACAAAAAAAATGCAATGTTTGTTAAGAAGAATTTTAATATTTGATGAATATTTTTGCATGGTAAATAATTCCTGTGCTTATAAACACAACAGCGTCTCCTTAGTTTTTGTATCAATTTTGCTCTTTGTTATGTTCACTGTTTGGTCTGGCTTGTACAGAGTAGGAACAGTATACTTTAGCAAAGGAGGCATTTGGTGCTACCGCATTCAAGAGCTCTCTGTCTCATACCATACAATTCGTAGGGGTTAGCACAGGGATTCTCAACCTGCAGCCCGCAGGCCAGATGCAGCCCACGGCACCATTTCATGTGGCCCCCACCACCTCCACCACGCCAGGAAGTGCCATGTGGTGGAGGAAGGGCAAAATGGCCATCCGACCCTCAAAGCTGTTTGAGGGAGCGTGGCCTGGCCCCCAGTTTTAAAAGGTTGAGAACTCCTGGGTTAGAACAATCTCTACAAGAAGTCCTCTCCTGAGTAGATAAGTAAAGTTTGCGGTAAAGCTTTTGCTTCCTTTTTATTCTGGATTCTTCTGATGAAAGGGATGAAGATGACTCCGAAAGAGTCTTATTTTCTGATATATGGTCTGATTCACAATAACACACTTAACTGGGCTCTAAGACAGTGCAGTAGTCCCAGAGAGGTCAATAGGACTAAATCAGCTTAATCAAGATATTCCATTAAACCCAATTCTTGGACAGCCCAATTTCTGTTCTGTTTACTCACAAACAGGTTGTGTTTTGCCTAGTGGGCTTATTTTCTTTTGAATTTGCATGCAATTTAGATTCTTTGTGTAACTGGATGAAGTAATAAATGGCAAAGCTGGGCAGTAATCACTTTGTCCTACGTACTTTTAATGTAGTTTGAATTGCTTGCACCAAAAGGGCAGGGTATAATGTAAATAAATAAATATAAAATTAAGATATTGATAGAGTTATTTTCTCTGAAGTAATTCATAAATTACTTAGGTTTGAAATATAATTCATAAATTACTTAGGTTTGAAATGTTGCTGTCAAAAAAAAGAGAATAATGCTGTCCTAGCTGCTTAAGGTAAATCTTTTAGGCACAGCATTTGTGGAAATTCTATTCCCATAGATTTATCAGACAAAATAAAGTCTTTAGTAGGTAAATTTGACATTTTTGACAAATTTTATTTCTTTATTGAGAACATTTGTATCCCACCTTGCATCACAAAATATAAAGGCAACATATCAGTGAAAATAAGTTGTGAAATTTATAGATTTATTAAAGTAATTTAAACAATTTTAAATACAAAAGGCAACTTAAGACCCAGTAAAACCATTGTGCATTATGAAATCTTGACAATTTACTCAAGGCAAGATCATTTAAAACCCAAAGTCCTGACAATTAGCCATGTCTTAAATTGGTGCTGGAATTAAAATTTTTGTAGAAAATGCCCTTTGAGCTAACTTTAAATTTTACAATGCTCATACATCTTCACTCCATGTTGCTTTGTACTCTTGTTAACGAAAGGCTTTGTAGGATGCCTTTTGCCCTTTTCTATATTAAATTTTATAATATTCGGCAACACAGAGAGCCAATTTAGTGATACTGTTCTAAGACTGGATTTCTAAGAATTTTGCTGATAGAGATTGCCATATTCTTGCTTTTCTAATCTGAGTGGTTAAATATTCATTAAGATGTGTTAACTTATCCTAAAGGAGAAAATGTTTCCATCAGTAAATGGTTTCCTCAAAGATTCCTCAGTCTAAAGTCACCTTCAAGTATCAGGTTGGTCATTTGTTGCTCAGCTATCTTGCTCATGTAAAACAGGGACAGGGAGCATTACCTGAATTTAGATGAAATAGTTCTTCCAGTGTACTCTTTCAGAACCTGTATAAGCTACTTTGAAAAACCTTTGTTATTATTATTAAGGTTTTTCAAATTGTTCTTAATTGTAGGGTGGAGACACCAAGCAGGGCCTTTCACAAAAGTTCAGGGGCTACGCAGTCCCTTCTTCCTTGGAACAGTTGTCCATCTATAGCAGTCACGCTCCCTCAAACAGTTTGCGGGCCTGGTAATCCAGATGCCACTACCAGAATCAGCCGCAGACTCATTTACAGCTGTTGTAAACATGTTTACATCATGAGTCCATGGCTGTTGTAACCGCGTTTACGGTGGCCGTAAATTAGTCCATGGCCGATTCCGTCACCAGCAGTAGCAGCTGGAGTGAGGGTGGGGGCCAAATTATTTTGGCACTGTGGGCCGTATCCAGCCCACAGGCCACAGGTTCAGAACTCCTGATCTATAGCCTGGGTGTATACTTCTGCTTCCTTTCTTTTGCCATATCATATCTTAAAATAAAGTACAGTAAAATCCCATTTTACAGAATAAGTAATCAGTTCTATAACTTTTTCCGTAAATTGGTTCTTCCATAAAACGAAGCACAATTTCCCATAGGAATGCATTGAACAATAGAAAAACTGTCCTGACCAGACCAAAAATAATTTTAAGAACCCAAAAAATTATCCCCCCCCAAAAAAAATGCCAGACATGACCCTCTCCCACACCCCCATCATCTCACCATCTGGTGAGCTGCTGGGGTGGAGAAGAGGAGGTGTTACTAGAGCATTTCCCTTTTTCATCCCTCTTCTCCATACCTCAATCAAGGTGTGGGGATGCGAGATAAAAAAGGGGGAAAACAGAACACAAAGGGAATTGTGACCTTTTCCATGCTGCTGCTGCTGTTTCCTGACTGGTGTGTCCGGCTGTCGGGGGAGCCACCGCTATTTCCACAGCCTCCATTGCTTCTACCGGCAGTGGGAGACTGTGGAGAATGTATCCGCTCCATTCCGGTCTTCGTCCGAGATCCCTCCATGGCACACTTTAACCAGGAACACGCGTCGGACAAAGACCAGAATGAAGTGGTCTTTGTCCGACACGCATTCCTGGCTAAAGCACGCTGCAGAGGGACCTCAGACGAAGACCGGAACAGAGATAATACCCCCCCCCTTCCCGGCAGTCTCCCATGCTGGTAGAAGCAGCAGAGGCTATGGAAAAGCAGCAAAACTGCCGCAATCATCGTCGCTGCCGCTGCTGTCTCCACTGCCACCACGGCATGTGATGTCTCACATCTTCCAGCAGCGGGGGCAGGTGACACAGGGTGCAATTTTTGAGTCTAAAACGGCATGGTTTTCCCAGAATTTCCTTCCATAAAAAGATTTTTTTTTCCTTAAAAAGAGGCGTAAAACAGGGTTTTACTGTATCAGTATTCTTGTAGTTAAAAAGCAAATACTGTAAGGGGTTGTCAAACAAATTATATAAAATCTTCACGTATGATTTGTTACACAATAAGGAATGTAAGTAAGGGCTTCTTACCTAGTGGAAACTTAAAATTATAGGATTCTGATCACAATGTTTGTATGAGTTTATGATTTTTACAAAGTCTTATCATTAACAACTTTATTCGGGACTTCCTTTACTTAGTCTTATGTTCAGTCTTCCTCTTTTCCCATTGCCATTCACTTTTCCTAGTATCATTTTGTTATTCAGAGTTTTGCCTTCCCATATGTCCAAAACCCAAAGGCCTTGAAATCCCCTTCTATGTAATGGAAAAACTCACAAATACCCCTATACCTAAACCAGAAAGATCCCTCACAGGTTTTATTTATACTCTGTGATTTCTCACCAAAGATGCCAAATTGTTATCCTCTATACCTACATTTAGACTCAGTCACAATTGAAAATGCGTATGCCTCATTGTTAGTTTTTGGATTTGATCAGAAGAGTGCTTAATTTCATTCACCACTGTAAAGGCAGTAAAATCCATTTAAAATTTACCTGCACTTCTGCCTTTAGACATCCACAAAGCATAGGACCATTAAGAAGTGACTTTTTCTATAACAAGTGTTACATGCATTGAAAGATTACTCATTCTATTTAAAATGTATAGTACTGTACAAATGTCTTAGGTCACCACCATCTGGTTTGGGGAAAAGTCAATGAGTGATTTAGGGGGACATAACACAGCCCTCCAAACCACCTAGACCAGTGATGGCGAATCTTTTAGAGACCAAGTGCCCATACAGAGGGACGGGCTGAACTCTGTGCTGAGGAGAAGAAGGAAGCGCTCCCATTGGGCTGCTGGGCAGAAGGGTGAGGCAAATTCTGTGCTGGGGAAGGGCAGAAGCATCCTATTGGGCTGCTGGGCAGAGGGGTGGGGCAAACTGTGGTGGGGGAGCTTGTGCCGACAGAGAGGGGTCTGAGTGCCCCTTCTGGCACGTGTGCCATAGGTTTGCCACCACTGACTTAGACACACCAACGTTGGAGAGAATCTTCTGTTGACTCTCCCCTCAACCCTCTCCAAGTTTGGTATAGTTTGGAGTTAGGGTGTTTGGAGTATGGCTCCCCTCAAATCGCTTATCGAATTGTCCCCAACCAGCTGGTGGTGGCCTAAAACTTTTGTAGTGTACTGTATGCTGCAATTTAAAGCTAGAGTAAAATTAATATCCCTGTTCTCAAGACAATTCCCACTATCTAGAGCCAGTGATCTTTACATCCTGTACTTTTTGCCCTAGTTGAAAAAATTGTGGAAGCACTAATTGAAAAAATTGTGATTGTTCTAACCTGTAGGGTATCAAAATAGGGGTGGGAAATGACACAAATTCAGTCTTTTTGCTGATGATATAATCTATATTCTGAAGTCCAAAATACATATGTGATCTAAACTAAACATTTCTTGCTGGTAAGAATAGCAGGCATAAAGAAGAGAATTCCCTCAACTCTTTCCCGTTTCAATCAGTTCTAATAGCCATGCTCAATTAATTCTCAATATACTGCTTGATGACTGGATAAATTATGAAAACCCTTGTGATTGCCAAGCTATTAATATATATAGAGAGAGAAGTGTGATAGCTATGTATCACAATGCCATGATAGCTTCCATCTTTTGGAAATTCCCCCAGTATTAGTAAATCACTCAGAAAAATCCAAAAATACTGGTGGAAATGTTTAAACAGTGCTCAGAAGAACTTATATTTACCCTAATAAACATCAAACAACTATTAAAACACTGCAATCCCTTCCTTCTGTCTTTTTTGCAAATTTGGTAAAAGCAGATGAAATACATACTCCCTGTGTATTTTTTCTCTCACAACACTGTTCCTTCACTCTCTCTCTCTCTCTTTTTTTTCTTTTTTTACATATTGGCGAAGTGATACATTTTGTAGGTAGGAAAGAAGCTGGAAAATACACACTGAAAGATACAAGGAAACAGTGGTGGGCATCAGCAGGTTTGCACCAGTTCACCAGAACCAGTAGCAGAAATTCTGGCTGGCCCTGCCCATCCAAGTTTTGAAATAAAGTAGTCCTAATTTGGGTGCAATGTTGGGCTTTCCCCTGGCCACACCCAGCATGCCACACCCACAGTGTGGTAGTAAAAAAAGGAGCCCACCACTGGAGGAGAACCTGTAATTGGTGCTCAGAGCGGACCGGAGAGGCTCTCTTATTCTGCCATCTGCTAGAGAAGCTCGCCTCTCTAGCACCAGAAGGAGGGCCTTTTCTGTGTCTGCTCCGGCCCTATGGAACCTCCTGCCAATTGAGCTGCGTCTCCAGACGGAGTTGTTGCCCTTCAGGAAAAAACTTTAAACCTGGCGGGCAAAGCAGATGTGGGGCACCAGTGATGTGGTGACCCCCGCCTGTTGGCTGATAAAATAATAGCAGTATCACTCCCTTGCTCTATTAATACTTGTTCTTTTCATTCCAGTAGTATTTTTAAATTGGGTTTTAATGGGTTTTTAATGTTTTGGACTGCTTTATTGTTTTTAATGTTATGAGCCACCCGGAGTCGTTTTGAGTTGGGCGACTATACAAATTGGAAAATTAAATTAAATTAAGATTAGAGATACAAGTCTGACTTCATTCCCTTACTCTTTCCCTTATCCCTGCTCAATCTTGCATTTCATTAGTATTAAAACTATGTAACCATAATCAAATAGCCCCTTGACAAATCTGAACCATTATTCTGTGATTGGGATCCTACACCAGTGATGACAAACCTTGGCACTTCTGGTGTTC
Organism: Bradypodion pumilum; assembly: GCA_035047305.1. Lineage (NCBI taxonomy): Eukaryota > Metazoa > Chordata > Lepidosauria > Squamata > Chamaeleonidae > Bradypodion > Bradypodion pumilum. Next base: position 273,764,909 of record JAWDJD010000001.1, read on the forward strand.
TTGGACTTCAATTACCAGAAGCCCAAGTCAGCACTCCTGCTGATCAGGACTTCTGGGAATAGAAGTTCCAGAATACCCAGAGTGCCAAGGTTTGCCATCAAGGTCCTACACCAAAAGGCTTACAGTCAATCATATACAAATTATTATTCAACATAGAGAATCATTCTTTTAAGTAATTGATGGGGTACCTTATCCCAGTAAAATTAACTCATTTTACTCACGGTTCTGTAAATCAGTCTTGGAGAAAGTGTGGACAACTTGGAATGTTTTCTCACATATGATGAGATTGTCTCATTGTGTCAAAACGCCGGGCTGATGTGTGTACTGAAATGATCAATCATATCTTCTCCCTAATTGTACCAGCAGCTAAACTGCATATTGTTACAAGCTGAAAGATTTTGGTGCTTCATAAAGATTTAGTCTCATTCCTCTTAGTAGCTGCCAAACAAAAAGTCACCAAAAGTTAAAGAATGGACAAAACTTTTATTTGGACAACTGGTATAATTGTGTTTGGTGTCTGGCACTGTCAAGAAAGCTAATGTTAGTAAGTTAAAAAAAATCATACAAAAATAAACAGATTTGCGATCACCTCATGTCTGTTTACCAAAGTGATTGTCTTAAATAAGTGTTGTAGGAGAAGTATGTGAACCTCTAATGTTTGCTATATGCACATGTTTTTGTCTTACCATACATTTCTTAATTCTCCAGGAAAATCTCACTTTTAGTTTCAACCAAAACTTACAGACAAGGACAGATATTGCTCCAACTACTAACTTTAATCACTGAAATCACAGACTCCTCATGTCCCAGAGGTCACTTTTTGTTATTGACAAAAAGAGGTACCAAATACTTTAAGTGCACATGTCAGAAATCTTCATAGAAAATTCAACTTCCAAACATGGTGTTCTAAAATAGAACAGTGAAATCTGCTCTTGAGAGCTTTCCTCCTCAAATATTGGTGCCATTTTTCTTAGGTTACAGAGTTTATAATATCACTAGTTTCCAAGACTTTTATTAGAATTGTTTCAAGATGAAATTTTGGCTTCTACAGTATGTTATGAAAATGAATTTGATGTTTACCATGTATTGTGGATTTTAATTAGTTTTTGGTAATATTGAAAATCTTTTTTTAATAAGTAATCAATATAGTTATTTTCAATTCCTCCTTCACATCTTTTCTTGTTATCTTTATTTCTCTTGTCTTTTTCCCATGCTCTTTTGAAGAAACATTCATATAGTAAACTGTTAGTCCTTTATGGCTGTCTCAGAAGTCTACATGGATCATTTGCAATTTGCCCACTTTGAAATCTAACCATATACAATGGTACCTCATACAACGATTTTAATCTGTTCCACGGGGCTTGTTGTTATACGAAACAATTGCTATACGATGCATGCATCGTATAGTGATTTTCCCTATGGGATGCAGCATAGATCGATTTTTTCACTAAATAGTTTTTCCCATTGAAAAATTGTTGTATGATTTTTTTTCCATAGGGAAACTTGTTATGCGGGACACCATTTCTAAAAAAAAAACAAAACTAATTTACATAAGATTTTGTTGCTATATGAGGCGATTGTTTATGAGGTTCCACTGTAATTATCTTTTCATACATTTGATCCACAAATTTTCTTATCACATTTTTTCAAGTAAAGATAATTCCAAGCAAAATTATGCAGCAAATCTCACTGTTAGAGGGCCATCTGATTATCTGACAAAATGAAGCTCTATGGTACTATATGTAAAAACAAGTGTGCAGGTTTATAAAAACTGATGAAATTTACTATCTCTGGCAACTTATATGAATATCCAAAAATACTGAGGAATGGTCTGTTTAAACATGAGATTTGCCTTCAAGAGGGTGAAAAGTACAATGTTGTTTGGATATTGGTACCTGTTTGTCTCACAGTTCTGTCCAGAGCACAGGACTTATTCATATCCTCCTTTCATGTGTATCCCCTGTGCTCTTGTCTTTACAATTATTCCTGAAGAATGAGGGATCATCCAAGGCTCATGGCCCCATTGGTCTAGCAAAAGCTGGACCATTGTTCAACAAGAAGTGCCTCTGACAAGCACATCTTACCATCCAAGTCAGTATCATAAGCAGGTTCTTGCTATTATAAATAGAATATCCAGCACAAATAATGATATTAAACCATCACTGCTTAAGGCTGTGTGTACAAATGATTTCCATGAACCTGTTATTTCTTGCCATACTTATAATTACTTTGGCAAAAGGGAGAGACTTCTGGAAACCTTTTATTAATTATCTTATGAGAGCTGTAATTCATTTAGGCAAAACAGTTAAATACATTTAGATTCAAGATATTTTTTAGGTTTTTTTCTCATTCCGCGGCTTGTCTTGACAGATTTATGATCACATAGTGTGTAGAGAAGTTAAATGTGTTCATCCATTTAAATGGCAAACCAGTCCTGCCCCTACATGTTGCTTCTTTCTTGAAGCAGTTACTCTAAGGAATCTTGGCCATGTACTGGAGCACTTCCTTATCTGTGTACATAGTCATAGACAGTCTTATTTTCCTTGTCAGTAAAGTTACTCTAGGTCAGTGTTTCCTAACCTTCGATTTTTCAACTTCAATTCACAGAAGCCTAAGTCAATTCTCCAAAGCACTGATCAGCCATTGTAGTAACTTAGGCTTCTGGGAATTGAATTTCCTCTGTGGGAACCACTGCTCTTGGTCAATCCATGCTTGATTTATCCCTAGAAATATCAATCTACTAAACCGGGGTGCCCAAATGTTTTGGACCAGGGTCCTGACCATGCCCCTGGAACAGCTGAGTGGACCAACCAGACTATGCCCCCAGAATAGACCGTGTTTGCGCATACGTGTCCATATTTACTTTCTGGTTTGGCTCAGATGCTTCTGTGTGAAAGCGGTCATATTTACTTCCTGGCTCGGCACGGACACTTCTGCACATGTGCGAAAGTGGCCATATTTACATCCTGGTTCGGTGCAGATGCTTCTGTGCATGCACGAAAATGGCCTTTTTCTTCCTGGTTTGGTGCGGCCGTTTCTGTGCATGCACAAGCACATCCATGCCAAACCAGGAAGTAAATACAGACACTTCTGCACATGTGCAAGGTTGTCCATGCTGAACCAGGAAGTAAGTACAAACGCATTCTCACATGCGCAGAAGCATCCATATTTACTTCCTGGTTTGGTGAGGGAGTCGTGGGCCAGATGGAATGGCTTCCAGGGCCATATCTGGCCCACAGGCCATAGTCTGGGCACCTCTGTACTTAACAGTAGTTTTGTGGATAGTGTATTTTCTCTGATTGCATATTGTACTCCACATTTAGTGATTTTGTCAGGTTTTACGGGGGGAAAAAATTAATTAAAGCTTATTTCTTATGTATATTTGATAATTGCATATATTTAGCAGAACATTGTTTCTTTGTTTACATTCTGATTTTGATTGACTACTTAGCAGACCAGTGATCATTAAAATGATTAGTAAAATATGCACATATAAACTGCAGTATTTAAGAGAAATATATTATATAGTGCCAGTTTACATGGAGCAACATATCTGCTCACTGGGACTTTTAATTTAATTTAATTTTATTTAATTTAATTTAATTTAATTTATATACCGCCCTATCCAATGGACTTTAGATGATCACAAGCCTTCTATATTATGAATGGCAAGCATAAAACAACAATCTTGCTCCTGAAATTGACAATTTCTAAAAGCGTGTTGTATTTGTATTCCTGCTTATTCAACAACATTTTACAATTGTCTTTACTACAATGTTTCTTAAAATTGAATTGTTTTAGTGAAAGACTTAGATTTCAAAATGGTTTTTTTTTTCTTCATTCATGACTGAAATAGGTTTATAATAATAAAGGAAGCTTATCACTAAATCAAACTGATGAAGAGAGTCGAGTGGACACTAATATTCAATCTTGATAGCAAAAAGAAGCAGGCAGGCAGGAAAAATGCTTCACACTACAAGTTTATTTTGAAAACTATAGCTCATAACACACACATAATTAATAGTGACTCAAAATTTTATATAGCTCATCCATAAAATGACCTTCACCATTGTTCACATAAAAAGTATTTATAGTTATTTTAAAGGAGCTACAGCATTAATTACTGAGTTTTATAACTCATTGCAAAACTGGCAGTAACATTATATTTGAAAACAGTAAGCCTGGCTTCTATAATTATTTTAGTAAGTTACATCTAAATGGTTGGTGGAGATGTTTCACACACTTAAACCGCAATTGTCTTTAACACAAAGGAGGATTCTTTTCGGACCTCTTCTAAAATGGTTGGCATGACCGTATGATGAAATGGCATGACTGTAATTGTGATCAGAGTGGTAGTGTTTTCTTTGAGATAGTTAACCAGGTGAAATTAAGATGAATTCTGGTCTTTTTCCGAATTTTGGCAATGTTCATTTTAAGCTACACTGCAAATTGTAAAGTGCTTTTTTTCCCTGAGATCAGGTATTGTGGCAGAAGCTTAAACTGCCTTTTCCCCTTAACCATGCCAGAATACAACCTCCATTCCTTTTTGTACTAACAAGACTGCTTTACCACTACAGCCCACTCTAAGTAATTAAATCAATCCTTTGTACTTACCGTATTCTCCTCTAGTGACGGTACTAGATCTGATTATATGCTTCATGCATATTCAGACTACAGCACTGACAGCTCTTTAATGAGCTCTTACTTAATCAGTACGAACAATGTTCATCTTGTTCTTTTCCCCCTTCATACATTAGAGCAACGAACAGTTGAGAGAAAAAATGAAACATCCAGCATTCATTTGAAAAATATATTGTACTTTGAAAAGTGTCTAAGCTGGGGAAGTTGCATTCTGCCCTTTAAAAGTCTGATGGACAAATTGGATTACTAGTATTGGATTAAATAACAAATGGTTAGAGGAGAAATGAGAGAGCTCGCTGTGATCACAGGCTTTTAATATATTTTTTTCTACTTATAGAGCTGAAGGGGTCTTTTACCAGTTATTAAAGTCAGGATTAATTTGCAATGGTCCAACTTACTAGTTTTAAAAGAAAGGTTTCCTCTTTTCTAAAATGATTGAAAACAATAGCAAAATGTGTATGTTATGTTTAAAAAAATAAGAGAACCAGAATTTATAATTCAAATTCTGTTCCCATATTTTATACAGATTTCACGGTCCACCTTTATATCCAAAGCATACATTTGCAAACATGGCTGGCATTTTCACATGTAGTGTAAGTATTTAAACAATGTGTACAGTGGTGATTCCCCACCCCCACCCCAGGAACATGCATGCATTCTTAATAGCCATTTATTTATTGATAAATAATTGCAAAATAAACTTAATAAGCTTTTTAATTGGATGCACATTCCTGGCTGACTTGTATTTAGGTTTGCAAAACAAACTGTTGCCAGAGAAATGTATTTTTTAATTGCAAGTATACGATTAAATTATGCTACCACGCTTTTTCCTTGCTGAAGGAGAAAATGCCAAGTTACTGTATTTGTATAGTAAATGCATGGCGCTTTTTAAAAGACACTTTAAACTTGAGCTTTACATACTTTTAATAGTACAAAACTGAACTGTTTTACATTGTCAGTGGAAAAATTCAATTCCACAGCCAGCTGCTATTAATATTGCACATGTGTTATTTGAGTGATCAAAAAAGGCCTTCGTCAGAATAGTTGGCCTTTTTCCAAATGGCGAGCCTTTTCTCTTTAAGCTTTCTTCTTTTGTTGTTAGTTACCCAAGGATTTGTGCCTGTCCACAACCTATGTCATATGACTAATGTAAGGGCATCACAAGAATTATAAAAAGAATACAGATCCAGCTAACCTAAAAGGCAGTTTACAGTACAGCATTGTAAAAACAAAAAAGTGTTGAAATATTGTAACAAGACCATAAAGGGTTTGTCTTACCCCGATACATGAAAACAAAAAAGTTTTATTTCTCTTACAGTGTCCAATTAAGCTTATTGGCTTTTAGAATTAAAGATGCCACCAGGAAGAGAAACCATTTTAAGCTGTATTCTTGATACTTGACCTAGGATATTTGTTGCAAAACATTTTCCTATCATAACCTCAGGTCATGTAGAAACTAGACCAGGGCAGGGTTCCCAACCTATGGCCTCTGGACCTAATCTGGCCCATGGAACTCATTAATATGGTCCACGGTGGCCACCCGGGCACCTCCAGAAGTTACTACCACCACCGGAAGTCACAATACATCACTTACTACAGCAGTGGCACCAATCATGCCATTTTTGTGGCTTCTTGCACTGCCTCTGCCATTTCCCAGGGCGGCCAGAGGCTTTTCGGATGAATTTTTGCTCCATTTTGGGATTTTTTCCCCCCCTCCACTTCTCTGCTGCATTTCGGCACATAAACCACAGCGGTTGGGGACTTTTGGTGCCAGGCGGAACTTACATCAGTGCCCGGGTTCCCAGTGTGGAATCAGGAAGTTCCCAACCGCCAAGGTTTGGCTGCCGAAATGCAGTGGAGAAGCGGCAAAAAATATCCCAAAGTGGAGTGAAAATGCTCCAAAAAGTTGCCTGCCACCCTGGGAAGTGACAGAGGCTATGCAAGAAACTGAAAAAATGGCGTGATTGGCCGTGTCAACGACGGCGATAAAAACATAAGCAGTAGTTGCAGCCACGCTTCCGGCCTGCACAGCTGAGCATTGGTGGTAGAAACTGGCCCCTGGCAGGAAAACGTTAGGAACCCCTGAACTAGACCACAGCTATTAAATAATGCACACAAATATTAATATTAGTCATATCTGTATGATTTGCTGAATCCATTCATTAGAATAATAGATTTTAATTATGCAATACATTCATGTGTGAGGTCCTGGAAATTCAGGTTTAGATCCAGAACAAAGGTGAACTGGCACTAGCAATTCTTGTAGTGCTACTATTCCACAAACTTTTGGAGAAGAGCTAGTGGAAGCTGTTGTAAGATGCACAAGAAATTGTGCAAACACCTTTTGCTAGAACCGTACTAATTTTGAGATGTCATGCAATGTTATACCCGCCTGCTTTTTTTGGCTGGGAACTGACTGGATAGATCAACGAGATAATATCTGGCTGCAGAGCCAGAGGCTGGAGATTCAGATTATGCATTCCAGAAAAGCCAGCCGTTGTGGCTTTGGGCAAGCTGCACAGTCCCGGGGCACCTCCAGAAGAAGGGCATGGTAAATCACTTTTGAGTACTCTCTTTGACAGCATACAATTACTATTATTTTAATTGGGGGGGGGGCTGCAGTGGATCAACGTGGCCACATTTTCCTCCCTTGTTGCTACAGACAAAGCCACCTTTCTGTACACCTGCTGTCCTTGTGGGGGGGAATTCCAGGCATCCTGAAGAACAATTTGTCTTTAAAGATCATATCTGGCAAGTGTTGCATGGAGTACTTGTTCGTGAAGCTAACATCTCCTCAGCCTTCATAATTCTGTGAGTCAAGGTTCTGTTCAGGTCCAGTTCCAACAATTGACTTTGTCTTCAATCTAATTGTTCTGGATGCTTTCCTGTTGCCTCGTGGTTTTATGGATGCTCAAAGCTTCCTTCCACCTAGGCTTCTGCTCTGATCTTCCATTCTAATAGACTGAGCAGATTGACTGTCTTTGACCCTTCACCTTCAGCGCTGGACTTTGACCACTGCAGCAGCTTTATGACTTTTTCATTACTGTGTCTGAGCTGCTTCCATAAACCTTTCAACATTATATCTCTCTAGGTGTTCCCCCCCCCCAGTTTGGAATATTATTTTCTTTGCTGGAAGCTTTGTTTCTCAAGCAGTAAACAATTGTGTTTGGTTTCAGCAGATGGCAGCTTTGCCCTGTAACCCAGCTAGCTTGAAAGAGTACAATATAATTGTGTGCAAGATTCTTTCACAATGTGTTTTGAAACATGGCACAATTGTTCTATCACCTCACTCCACCCCTACCCCAATTAAAAATCTTTATGATCTGTATATTGCCAGAATTTTTATCAGTGACTGGATCTAGAAGTGTCTTTAGAATTAGATAGCTACCCACATTATAAGGGAGGAGTTTGAATTAGTTCCAGTTTATCCTGTTGTAGAACAATAAATGATCAATTAAGTCATTGCCCTTTATTCATTCAATAAATTGTGTGTGGCTTCTTTGGGATTTGGCTGTGCATAACAAAACAATAATTTCCCTATGTGGGGCTTTCCCTTTTGAGAGAAAACAGGACTTTATTATTATTATTATTATTATTATTATTATTATTATTATTATTATTATTATTATTATTATTATTATTATTATTATTATTATTATTATTATTATTATTATTATTATTATTATTATTATTATTATTATTATTATTATTATTATTATTATTATTATTATTATTATTATTATTATTATTATTACATTTAATTTCTATCCCGCTTTCTTGGCACAAGTGCCACTCAAAGCGGCTTACAACACAACATGTAAATACAATAAATATACAAGCAGGTTAGCTACTTAGCTACAACAACAACAAAGTCAAATTTATATGCTAAAACATGCAAAACTGCCAATTGCTATTGCCTTGTTGTATGCACTTTTAAGAACCAGAAATATCAGATGGGTTGCTTCGGCCTTTAAGCAAACTTTTAAGGGGGAAAACGCTAGATTTGCACAAGTGTCACATGGCAGTATATACAAATTGCAAAAACCGTGACAAAGAGGCACCCTTTGTTAAGGAATCTTGCAGTAATCAAACGTTTTCTGCATGAAGTGTCTTGTCCTGTTGAGAGAACCTAAAATAAGGATTTTGCAATATTCTTTCCAGAGGTGGGCTCCAAAAAAATGTACTGCCACACTGTAGGCGTGGTGTGGTGGGTGTGGCCAGGTGAAAAGCCCTGCATTGCACCTGAATTAGGACTATTTTATTTCAAAACTTGAATGGGCAGGGCCAGCCAGAATTTCTGCTACCAGTTCTGGTGAACTGGTGCAAACCTGCTGATGCCCACCACTGGTTACATCCCAATGCAAAACCCATGTTTTCTGTGAAACCTAGGCACTATCTCCTAGTTCCTATTCTCTTAGTTAATTGGGCCTATAACCAAGTGTTCCATACATGCAAGACAGGGATGGGGAAAGTCTAAGCCATGAAATGCATGTACCACCATGGGTCATTTTGAGCCCCCAGGGCCATCCAGAGATACCCAGTCATCAAAATGTAAATTTTGGGCAAAACAAAAGGGACTCTAAGGAACAATGAGTTTTTATTTATGGACCCGTTGAGGACAAGAGTCAACGACTACCAAAAAGATGTAAAGAAAGAAACTAGAAGTATCCATTGGGATAATAATAATAATTTTGTGTCAGAAATTATTCTGGGTTGGAAGGATTTTTGCTGGAGAAGCTCCACTCAGGGGACGCCTGAATGAGGCTCCTTTCATGTCCCCAAGAGCTGGGACAGAGACAAGTGCTCAATCCATCATGCAGTATCTGGATCTTGAACCGCCAACTTGCCAGCCTTCCAGCTAACAGGGTGAGCTTCTTAACCACTGAGCCACGGCATTGGGATAATCCTTGTTGTTGTTTTTTAATGGCCATGTTCAGTCATTTCCAGTGGCTTGAACTAGGCCCTCAGATCTTGTCTACTCTTGTAAAGCAATCACAGGGTCCAGTAAACCCTGTCAATACTTCCCTCTCCTTCCTTTAGTTTCCTGTGTGTTGAATTTTAGACTGAAATGTCTTCGGAGCAGAAACCTATCTTCTTGTACACATTGATGGTGCTGCATTATTGAAGTTGCTCTTAATGGGGTGTTTTCCTCCCTCTTTATTTCATGGAATAGAAACTGCAAGTTCCTCTATGAGAAAGCCCCACTGCTTCCGTCTCACGGGGGAAAGTGGTTAGTAGGAATAAGTTTCATTTCATGAAATCATCACCACAGAAGAAGATCATTGTTGTAATATATTTTCATCATCAGTCCTTCTCTATGGCATTGTTACAACGCTGACCAGGTATTATTAGAAAAGCATTTTTAGAATAAGCATTAGAAAATGCTTATTAGAAAGACAGGAGTTTAGCACACAGGAAAAGAGGATCTTCTTCCTTTCTTCCTATTATCCTGAGGCAGTTTGAGTCTGCTACAATCTGATCTATGACTTTATCGGCTCCATCCTGAATTTTTTCTTTCTTCCCCACCCCCCCTTTTTTTTAGTTTTTAGAAATACACTGGTACCACATACAACAATTTTAATCTGTTCCATGGGGCTTGTTGTTGTACAAAATAATTGCTATACGATACATGCATCGTATAGTGATTTTCCCTATGGGATGCATCGTACGATTTTTATTTTATTTTATTTGCTATGTGGTTTTTCCCATTGAAAAATTGTATGATTTTTTCCATAGGGAAAATTGTTATGCGGGACACCATTTTCCCCCAAAAACTAATTGCTCTATGGGGCAATTGTTGTATGAGGTTCCACTGTACCTGAGTACAATTCAAATCTTTTCACAGAGGCCCATTGCTTTTTTGATACCACAATAGATGGGATGAATACCATACTCTTTCATCCAAGTAGGTAAAAGTAGGCCACCCTTGCTTGAAGGCCAGTCGTATCTAGAGTTATAGCCAAAGAGCCAGTGCTATCTGCCTCTGCAGACATTTCCATGGACATGTGAAATTTTCATGGACATGTGACAGAACTCTGTTTACCTTCCCACCAAAATGGTCCCTATTTACCTACTTACAATTTCTTGTTTTCGAACTGCTAGATTGGCAGGAGCAGGGGCAGGGACGGGAGCTCACTCCATCATGCAGCACTTGGGTCTCGAACTGCTGACCCTTCCAGTCATCAAGTTCAGCATCTTAACCACTTAAGCCACCACATTCCCTATTATCCAAATAACTCCTCGTTATTGCTTACTATCTGCAGTTATTATATCTCTTATACAATAGAGTCAAAGAAGTTCAATATGCTCGACCCTTCTGTGTTTAACTATTTGCAGAAAAGGACAAAGAAAGGGATTGAATCATTTGGTCATCATAGAGTAGGGATGAAAGGTTCTTTTTGTGGTCTCTGGTACTCCCTCACTTCCTCTCTTTCTGGCAAAAAGATGGGCATTCCAGAAAGCTCTGGAAGTGGTGATGCAATTCTTAAATAAGTCATATCCCTACTCCAACACACTTTAGTGCCTCCCCCCCCAAAAAAAAAAGGTTGGAAGAAGGTGTCTTCGAGAAAATTTGACTCTGTTTAGGATACCCACCCAGTCATAGATATAGAACAAATCATAATTTCTCTTAATTATTTATTAAATGTTTGGTAGAAAGGTGGCCATGTATACTCATGATCAGCAGCTTATCTCTATTAGAACATTTTAGTGGTCTGGGGACACTTTTTTAATATAAAGAAACACTTTTATGAGTTTGAGAATGTTTTGAGCAGCTATCGTAACAGAAAGGAATTTTTCCAGAATCACAGGGTCAGTTGCACATAGAAATTCAAAACATCCTGAACTTTTGAGAATTCTTGTTCAGAAGCAGCAGATATTATTTTTGTGCCTTGTGAATTTTAACTATAGCAGAAATATTTGAGAAAGGCATCAAGTACATGTTCAGTGTCTTAGGTTTCTGGCTGCAAAGCCAGAGGCTGGAAGTTCAATTCCCCACTGCGCCTCCTAGGAGATTAACCAACCTGTGTAGTCATGAGCAAGCTGCACAGTCCCAGGGTGCCCACAGAAGAAGGGAATGGTTGACCACTTCTGTGTGTTCTTCACCTAGAAAATTTGGAAAGCGTCACAAGAAATGAAATGACAGCAGTTGTTGTTAAAATGTGATTGGAGAAATCTGTCCCTCCTTTTAATCTTGAGAAGAATATACATTGACAAATGAAGGGCTGGGGACAAACTTTGGAGTCCTGTTATTTCTACTGCTAATCTAGGACATAAATTCAAGAGACTGCCCAGACATGATTTGTTTTTAATTTTCCGAAGCTTAAAGAAGTACCATGGATGTTGACAGTCCCTTTAAATGCAGTTGTGATTTTTCTCTATGTTTGAGAAGTATTTTTCAGCTAGGATTGTCAGTGTTCATATGTGACGTTCAGATATTCATTTTCCCATTTCTTTTGATTTGATACAACTATGCTGCACCTTTAGATAATGGACTTTTCACTGGTTCAAATGGAAAATGCCAGTGCTCAAATTTTATCTCTTTAATATTCTCACAAAGTCCTTTGTTCACTTTAATGGAAGGCTGTAGGCAACCTAAAAGAGTATAAAATTTGTTTCTCTTTTAAAATTCATAATAGAATCCCTTGTACCCAATATACAGGTGTACTTTAAAAGCCAGTTTCAACATCAACTTTTACCATCTTCATGGTTGTGCAAGGGAGCAATATGACATAATACTGTGCAACTTCACAACTTTCTCCATGTGCTTTTTCAGAATTCCAGATTAAGTAATTCTAATGATACTCCCACTCTATTACCTCATAGCCAAAAGAGAGATTTCTTGGAGAATTTCATTGGGAGTATTGAGTTCACAGTGTTTAGACTACAGTGTTCCAGTCAAATTTGTCATACTGCAGTGTAGGGACGAATAAACTTCCATCTCAGCACCTAACGTGGCATTAACTAAACTACTTTTCTCACCATTTTAGTGCCCAGGCTTCGGTGTGAGGATAATAATGCTAGCCAATGCTATGACTCCGCCAGAATTGTTATTTAGGTAATGTGTACAAAAGTACATCAGAATGCAATCCTAGCCTACTGGTTCTGTCTGTGTGTGAAGAATGAGATGTGCCACTAGCACTGGAAGGAAACTTGGCTAATAGGGAGCCCTCTCCAAGCAAAGACCTTTGCTCTGCCCACCAAAGGCGTAATGGTAGAAAAGGAGCCAACACCTGTGTTCCTACTGGTGGCAAGCTCCAAAATATGGCATTTTGGTAATGCTAACATTTCTGCTTTGGATCCAGGGAATCTGCTTTGGAACCAATCAATTCACTGTTCAACTGAAGACATGTCCTTAAGGCCAAGACAGTATGCCAAACTAGAGCTGGTATAGCTAGCTCTCTTTCATTGTTTTCAAGGGGCAGATTTTAAAACATAATGACCTGCTGGGCTCAAAAGCCTGGCAAAACTGCCCCTGCATGAATGTATCTTTTGTCCTTGCCAGTGTGAGCCATGCCACCTTGGGATGCATTTAGCAAGTATTTTTGTGAGGAGCGGCTATAGTTTGAAGAAAGATATTGAATATTACAATACAATTTTTTGTTTGAGCGGCCGGCTTTTGTGAATCAGTATTTCTCCCCTTGCAGCCTGGATTCTTTCCAAATTAAAAAAGTGGGTTGTACCAACTATTCTCTTTCAAGAAAAGCATTATTGGTACATGTATTTTCAATTTATAAGAGCTGTTTTAAATTTGGGGTGTTTAGGGTCACCAAATTCTTCACAGGGGGGACAGTTTTGCTTCTTTTTAAAATCACGATTCAAAAATGCTTTGCTCATACTTTGCCAAATTTGGCAAAAGAGGACTGTCTGTTACACACATGCCAAATTTGGTGCTGATCCAAAGTCCAGTGACAAAATTATACTTTTTGTTTGGGTTGTCTCTGTTTTTAGACTTGCCTGGCACAATAATATAGCTGTTCTATTATGCAGCTATAATATAATTTACTACTGTAAAGGTAGTAGAAAGAAAAAATTCTGTTGACGTAGCACCTTCCTTTCTCTCTTTTCTGTTCTTGCCAAGCCATAAAAGTTATTAATTGGGGTTTTTTTGCCAAAAATTGGTTAATCATATATTCCCTTAATATTCTGTAACTAGAGGTCCTAAATGATTTGCAGTAGCAATTACCTTTCAAGTATAGCTTCCACTGTGCAATTCCCTTTTAAAATAAATGATCATGTAAGCCAGTGATGGCAAACCTTTGCACTCCAGGTGTTCTGGAACTTCAATTCCCAGAAGCCCTGTTCAGCAGGAGTACTGACTTGGGTTTCCGGTAATTGAAGTCCAAGAACAGCTGGAGTGCCAAGATTCGCCATCACTGCTGTAAGCAATCTATCATTAAATATTGAAATACAGTACTCTGTTACCAAAAATGACTTTCACTGAGATATGAAGTATGATGGTATTTTATGTGGGGTTAAGTTATCTTAGCATGAATGTGTTCATACTTTTTATTTATTTCATCAATCTAAACAGAAAGGTAGCTAATTTTCAAGTAAGAAGATAGCAATCATTGAACAGTATTATCTCCCTTAAATAGGTATATGTGTAAAAAGGTTAAAGAAATAAACTAAGGTGGAAAAGTTTGATTGTGTAAAAGAACACACACACACACACACACACACACACACACACACACACACACACACACACCAAATAATGAGCATGTGGTATCTACTTCAGAATCCTGGTATGGAGGAGTAGAAGGGAATTAAAAACTTCACTATTAAGGGAATTCTCCTTTCCCACCATTCAAATTACAGGTATAGGGTTGATGGACTGACCATGTATGAGATAGTAATGTGAAAGGCATGTTGTCCCTAAGATTTTATATCTGGAATATAACATGGAGTCAAGAAGTAATATTGTTGTGAATCAGTATATATGGGTATTGTTAAGTATTTGACACATGTGTTGAGCCTGTTTCTTTTTGGGAAAAGAAATATCCAAACATTGTGCCAGAAGTCAAGAGGTCTAGATTATGTTTCCTGCTTCCCTAGATGCTCCTTGCACTCAAAGGAGTTTCTTGAACTCTAAGAACATACTTTTAGAGGGTTTTTTTTTTTTAATTTAGGGCTGGGGAAAACTCCTATGAAATTATTTTTACTTCAAGAGGAGAACCTGTGTTTATTCTTCTTTTCAGTAAGCTTTACTAAAGGTTATGGTGCTACCTATCTAAGTAAGTGATTCAATAAGCCCATAACTCTCCGTCTTTGTCCTGAGTTAAATTTCAGACTTGTTTCTTAAAACATCTAGTCAAAAATTTGAGGATGTTCTTTTTTTTAACCATCAGCCTGTTGAAGAATTTTTGTATGACTTAAAAGCTTGTACACTTTTGTGGATTTGCAGTTGATATTGATAAAGGTGTTGCTCATCCATGGAAATGAGATTTTGTTTTTAGGGACTGTGGAAAGGAACCTGAAAAAGCCATGTCCATGTGTGGCTGTTTAAACATCAAGCAAATTTAAGTAATTATGGATAAAATTTAGGAAAATGTATGTGTGTATATAATTTTTTCAGTTTCCTAGTTTTATACATAAGGCTAAAGTTCCCACTGTCTTTTTCAAGTACATTAATACATCCATTTTTTGAACAGGGAGAAACACTGAAGAGGAAGAAGCTATGATGCAAGAATGGTTCATGTTGGTCAATAAGAAAAATGCTTTAATCAGAAGAATGAATCAGCTGTCCCTGCTGTAAGTGTATATATGGATTGGCCAAGATTATTGTACAGGTTATCAAACCTTTTCTCTTCCTTCCTTTCTGTACATTGAAGGGGGGCAGAATTTGAGTACTGTATTTAACTTCCCAATTTAACTGCTTTTCCAGCATTTCAGCTGGAACATCTAAAGCATCTAGTAGTAGTTTGGGTATATGGCTTTGGAACCAGAGGTTGGATATTCAATTCCCCACTATGCCTCATGGGAGAAGAGCCAATCTATATAGTCATGGGTAAGTTACGCAGTGCCAGGGTATGTCTAGAAGAAGGGAATGATAAACCACTTCTGAGTATCCCAGGGCCGTAGCCAGGATTCCAGATGTGGGTAGGTGAATATTTTTTCAGGGTAGGCAACAAAGCCTCTTTTCAATACATTCCTATGGGAAACCACACCCACCCTGGTCCCCCTCTGGCTACGCCCCTGGAGTATCCTGTACCTAGAAAACCCTAGAAGGGGTTGCCATAAATCAGCTCATATTATGGGTTAAGGAGGTTTCAAAACTCAAAGATAAAATACACTGGAAACAAAAATGTTTGGAGAAAGTTTATTTTTAAAATACATATTTCCATACAAATTTTTGTGCACCCCTTTTGAACAATCACAGACTATAGCAGGCATGGGACAAAATAGATCTATGAATTAACACATGTGGAACTGACAAGAAAGCAAAAATATTCTGGTCTCACCTGTTGATCTGAATGGAGAAATTACTTGTAAGCCGGCGAACTCTGTTTGTCAGTGTAGCATCAATATATCAGCTGGATGAAGACAAATGTATCTTAGATTGAATGATAAATGACAAACAAAAATAGAAGCAAGGAAAGTTGCAGGATCAGTAAATATTTCCTTGTAAATGAATTAATGAGAAATATATTTAAGCAACCTCACAGAAATATGACAAATCATGAAACTGTATTAGACAGAAATAGTTTAAGGTTGGGGGCAGAAGGGGAGGACTGGTGATGCAAGTGGCTGACATTTTCTTCTTTTCTTTGTAAAACCCATTTTATCTAATCTTTGCAATATTCAGAAATTGCCAGTGTACAGTAACAAAAGGGATTTGACTAACAGATAGATAAAAGTTTCTGTTTGGATATTATGAACAATATAGGATGCTGCCTTTTCTCAAGTCAGACTATTTGTCTGTCTAGCCCAATATTATCTGTTCAGACTCACTGCAGCTTTCCAGAGTCCCTGCCATAAAAGAGATATAAAACTAGAGTTCCCTGGTTTGACGACAATTAGGTACTCTGGCTGAATACAAGCCAAGATACTAAGATCCTAACTAGGGAGAAAGGGCTGCGGAAGAAATACTTGCTCTCAGTTCTTGTCCTTAGCTTTATAATGAAACCTTTTAGACAGCACCAAAATAAACTGGGCGATTGCTTAGCATCTGATACTACTGTTAGTTAACGTTTGTTCAACAGAAAAACTGGGCCAATAGCCAACAGCGACCAAATGTGGAAAATCACCTCTCTGAACTAATAGCTATGCTATTACTGGAGATGAGGCAATCCTCATCTGAAGATATGTGGAAGCCCCTTTCTTTATTTTTTTAATTTAATATTTTTATTCATTTTTAAAAGAAATAACAAAACAAAAGAATTCAAACAACAATACATTTCAATATAAAATACAATACATATAAGAAAAAATAAACCTTTTCATATTCATTATTTTGAACTGATCTCATTTTTAACAACTCATTCATCATTCATCAAATATATACTCCTTACATAAGTATTATAATATATAACCACTTGTATATTTATATTTCCGTAAATGTATATTTTATTCCTAACTTCCTAATAATATGAAAACATTCACGCTAAATGTCACAGTAATAATAAGTAAACCAAGAAAATAAAAGCAAAAACAAAATAAGATCACCAGTGATATTTACAATGCCCTGGGGATTGCGTTTTTCCATTACTAACTCTTACTGTTTCCAAAAACTCAGTTGACCTGATGCCGGTCTGCCCCCTTTACATTCAATCAATGTATACTCCAAAAATGGCTTCCATATATTCCAAAATTTATTTTCCTTAATTATACCCTTCTTCTGGTTCAGTTCCCAGGTAAGCTTATCATTCAATGCAATTTCCCACATTTCTTTATACCAATCTTCCATTTTTATCGAAAAATCACTCTTCCAATTTCTTGCAATACATTACCTTGCTGTTGTTAATATAATAAGATAACAAATCTTTTTTATTCATATCTATATTCAAGTTATCCATCAATAATTCGGTACCTGATCCCAGCTTAAGGTCCACTCCCATTATTTCTCTGATTTCTTTCTCTATATTTACCCAAAAATCCTTTAACATATTGCAACCCCACCACATATTTTCATACGTCCCCAGTGTTTTCTTACATCTCCAACACATTTTAGTTTTTGTGTTATCCATCTGATGCAACCGTACTGGGGTCAGGTACCACCTCCATAACATTGTATAATTATGTTCTTTAACTCTAACAGACAAGGTTCTCATAATTCTTCTCTTCCATTTATTTTTCAAGCTCAATTCCATAATTTTAATATCCAAATCTTGTTCCCAAATTGTTTTTAAAACTTCCTGTTGTCTTTCCTCTTGATTTAACATCTTATATATCTTACTAACCAAGCCCTTAACCCAGTGATGCACTGTAAAAAAAATTACTACCCACTCGGTGGGTGTGGCTATCTGTGGGCATGGCTATCTGTGAGTGTGGCCTAAAAAAAAAGAAACCTACCTTGCTCTCTTGCTTCACGGAGATGAGGAGGAGGAGTCTCAGAGCAGCCAGGCGCTGCTGGTGGGTCAGTCCCTCACCGTCTGGACACGCTTTCACCAGCGGTGCTGCTCAGAGGTGAGCAGGGCGGGTTGGTGGGCTGGCACTGGCCTCCCCCTACCAGCACCCCCAGAAACACATCCCATTCGCCTCGCCCAGGGCCAAAGGCACGCAGGAAGTGCGGAGGTGAAAGCACGCCTTTGGCCCTGGGCGAGGCGAATGGAATGCGTTTCCAGTGGTGCTAGGGGGGGTGTCAAGAGGTGGACATGGCTGGCCAAGTGGGCATGGCCTGGAATTTCCACTACCGGTTTGCAAGAACTGTTGAGAACCGGCCACAGTATATCACTGCCTTAACCCCTATTTGACCTATTCTTATAATGTAAACCATTTCCTCAAATTCTGTACTTCTCCTTTCTAAACTGGATTCTTCTAAATATTTTTTATTCCACCAGTTCAAATTCAATTGTCTATATCCCTCTAATTTCTTTTCTCTATCTTTACATATCCGCATCCAGGAACACATCATTTCTAGGAAAAACTTCCTCCACTTTGGAAGCCCCTTTCAAAACATTTCTCAACTATGGGAGACAGAAAGAGTCTGTTTAGGGGTCTGTTTTCTGAGCAGCACCGCTGATGAAAGCGTGTCCGGACGGTGAGGGGCTGACCCACCAAGAGCTGAGGGATGATCTAACATGGGGAGCAAACACCAAAGCTCTGATGAAGAGAGCACAGTAGAGGTTATACTTCTTGAGAATCCTCAGGAAGAACAATCTTTCAAAGGACCTGCTGTTGGCATTCTACCACTGTACCATAGAGAGTGTGTTAACCTATGGTCTGTGTGTATGGTTTGGGAGTTGTACAGCTAGGGAAAGAACAATGCTGTCCAGGGTCATAAAGACTGCAGAGCGGATAATCGGGCATACTTTTCCCACTCTAGACCAAATCTATGCCACCAGGTGTTATAAGAAAGCTGTAGAGATTGCGCAAGATAGTACGCACCCCGGGAATGATCTCTTTCAGCTTCTGCCTTCTAGAAGAAGGTATAGGGTCATAAAGACCAGGACCAGCCGCTTGAGAAATAGTTTCTACCCAAAAGCGGTTCTGGCTTTGAATGCAGTGCAATGCAGTCTATGAGGGAGCTTCTGTATATAGTATATAGAGTTTTAGAGCTTTTTAGGGGTTAAATGTGTATATGTGGGGTGGGAGTTTGTTGATAATTTTGTATTGTTGTATTTTGTTTAGGTTTTGTTGGACTGATAAGTGTCCCCTCCCCCCCCATCTCATTGTTCTGTGCAGGACAATGACAATAAAGATTTATCTATCTATTTATCTATCTATATTCTGCTAAGGACTCATGCTGAGCAAGATATATAGAAACAAATTGTCTAAATTCAGCTTAAAACAAGCTCCTAACTGCTAGCAAGATGGATCACCCTCCAAACATCTCACCCCCACCCCCCAAAAAATACCACCATTCTGGATGGTTTCTCAGTCTTCCAAAGAAGGTTTGGAGGGCTCATCAGGGACGACCAGGGAAGGAAAGAGAGCAAATCAATGTGTGATATTTTTAAAGTTTGAACTCTAACATTCATGACGGTATGTTGGCAGGGTAAATTTTGGAGCAACAGAAAAGTTGTAGTGTATTTTGTATGAGCGTACGTAACCAAGTGTCCCTATGTACATACAGGTGAAACTTGGAAAATTAGAATATCGTGCAAATGTTCATTCAGTTCAGTAATGCAACTTAAAAGGTGAAACAAATATATGAGATAGACTCATCACATGCAAAGCGAGATAGTTCAAGCCTTACTTTGTTATGATATTGATGCTTATAGCTTACAGCTTATGAAAACCCCAAATCCACCAATCTCATGTACCCCATAATCATCATGTAATCTCATGTATGCTGTACGCCATGATCATCACAATTATAACGAATCAAGGCATGACATCTCTCACTTTTCATGTACTGAGTCTATCTCATATATTTGTTTCACCTTTTAAGTGAAATGAATGAACATTTGCACGATATTCTAATTTTCTGAGTTTCACCTGTACATTATGTAGTGAGAGATTCTACTGATTATGTGTAATCATGATTAGAAGTTCTGTAGTTTAAACATGACTGAATGGTTTATCTATGGTTTATCTTGTACCCAACACCCATAAAACTCACATAGCCGGACAACATATGCCGCTCAAAAAAAGGCAAGCAAAATTAAATTACAAACGACAGACAATGCACACAAATAAGGTGTGTTCATTTTAAGGGACTTTGAGAGTCTGGAAAGTAGAGCACTGTCTCCTGCCTGGCCTTCTTTTCCTTGTCTTATGTTGCCTGTGGGACTGTATGAAGGTCAGAAGTATTCTCAAGGAAAGCAAGACAAATAGATGGCTCAGTAGTTGGAAGTGGAAAAGATTTTAATTTTTACATTAACATTTCAGGCAGGTTAGGAGAACTTGAGGAGGTCTGAGGATTCCTGGAGCAGCCGTCGGCATCAGATAGAAGACTCCAGTGCTGGAATATAGAAGACTCTTTTAAAATACATATATTGCCTCTTACCATAAGAAACATCTGGCAACACTAATTCTGTCTTTTAAAAAAAAACATTGTTCTTGTGTATCATTTGTTTAGAGTAGCTTAAACCTAAAGAGAAAAGTCAGTTATGAGTCCTGAAAATCAATGTAAATTAAAGGTTCTTCTAAGAGTTTAATGATTTAGTAATTAACATATTGATGAACTTTCACAATTTGCCTAGGGAAAAAGAACATGACCTAGAAAGGCGGTACGAATTGCTGAACAGGGAACTAAGAGCAATGCTTGCCATTGAAGGTAAGACATTATTTTGAAGTTAGATTTATATCAATAGGGAAAAATCTGATTTTAGGTATAACTGGGGGGGGGAAAGTGTCCATTTCTAGAGTAAATATGAACCTGAAAACATATGGGTATGTATAATCAAGGCAGCATGTTTTCTGTTAAAATGAACTTGAAATTAGAATGGTTGGCAACCACAGATTAGATTTACTTCCCTTTGGTTGATGTAGGGCAGGAGTTCTCATCCTTTTAAAGCCAGGGGGCAGGTCACGCTCCCTCAGACAGCTTCAGGGGCTGGACAGCCATTTTGCACTTCCTCCACCACACAGCACTTCCTGGTGTGGTGGAGGTGGTGGTGGGCCACATGAAATGGTGCCATGGGCCGCATTCAGCCCATGGGCCACAGGTTAAGAATCCCTGATGTAGGGGAAGGAATTACAATGACTTTAGCTACACCCCAACAACATTTTTTGTTTGTTTGTTTTGCTTTGGTACAAACAACGCACCGTTTTTACATCTTTAAAATTTGTTAGACAAAATTTCTATAATTTTCATTAGAAAAACATTACGCACATCTCAGGTAAATATTTTATTAGGCAAAATGACAGGATTAGCCACAATCCTTTTGGGGCATGTTTTCTCCATTCAGTATAGCTTTCTAAGAGGCCAGTCACCTGAACTGACTGAAAACTCATGAACAGATTGACATAAGGATAAATGAAACAATTACCTCCTCTTCATAATGCTTTTAAATACCATTACAGTAATCTAGCCTATGATTTGTAATAAAAGTAAACATCCAGACAGGTTAAACTACTGCTTTCTCTTATTTTGCTATTTAAATATGCCAAGTTTTTTTTTATAAAGCTGTTCTACTTATACCTTTCAGCCACAAATTCTGTCTTTAACAGTTCAAAGATGTTTGCTTAAAAGTTAATCCTCTGGTCTCTGTAAAATGGACCTTTTGTCTAATCAATGCAAATTGATTTTGCTATTCAGTATTGACCTTTTAACCCTTTG
Organism: Bradypodion pumilum; assembly: GCA_035047305.1. NCBI lineage: Eukaryota > Metazoa > Chordata > Lepidosauria > Squamata > Chamaeleonidae > Bradypodion > Bradypodion pumilum. Next base: position 273,786,936 of record JAWDJD010000001.1, read on the forward strand.
ACTGTCCCTGGTAATTTCTTTCTTCACCTGATAAGATACCTGATCCATAATAAATCAATTCTAATTAGTTTAGAGACATCACTGAAAGCATGAGTTTGGAAGGAAAAGGCATGAGGTGTCAGGTAGCTTTCTAATCCACCTCTTTGTAGTTCTTGACAAAACTCAAGAACTGTAGGAGTCCCAAATAAAATCTTAAGCAAGAACAGGTTCATTGCTTTCTAAGGAAGAATTTGACGACTGCTGTCATAAAATGTTCAAAACTAAATTTTGGAGTCAGGCTTTTTGGAAAATGTCCTTATGGAAGACCTCTGTTGTGTAAAGGGATATAACATATCTTCTGTAATAATAATGAGGGGAAGACAGATAACCATAGTCTTTGTTAGAATATGTTTTATATTCAGGGTTGGCTCAAATTTTTAAATGTGGTGTAGCACCAAATGAGACTCACCATCCAGGAAAGCCAGGTTGCCTCAGCAATACCCAAATCCAGTGGGAAGAGAGCTCAGATGCACCTGACCACTGCAGTAGAATTATAACCAGCACCAATTTAATAACTAATTACTGTACTGGTATCTGTTGCTGATTCTGTCCTGCTTCATGATAGACTCGTCCCTTTTTACAGTCATGATTATGGTGAGCTACAACAATAGCAGCCCCATTCTTTGCCAAAACCTTAGGTTGCATATAGCATGTCGATTCTCCCTCAGCATTTCCATTGTATTCAGCATGGTATCCAGTTAATTCTTCCCCACTAAGGGAATAATTCCTTCTCCCAGTACCCACTTTAGCATACTCAGATTTTACTCAGGAGTGTAGGGGGATCTCTGGAACAGATCTGGGGCATACCTGTCAACCGCGGCTCCGGACAATCTGGGACCTGCACGCAACGGTTCTGTACAAGTTGTGTTCTACGCATGAGTAGAAGGCTTTTATGCTTGCGTAGAACCCTTTTACGCTTGCGTAGCCTTCTACGCAAGCGTAAAAGGGTTCTACGCAAGCATAAAAGCCTTCTGCGCATGCGTAGAACATGACTTGCACAGAAGGAATGCGCAGTACCTCTTTCCCCCCGCTGCCAATTCCGGGGTTTTGGCAGCTGTGGGCAGGAAATGGCACAAATTGGTGCCAAAAATCAGGAAATCCTGGCCAATCCGGGAAGGTTGACAGGTATGATCTGGGGTGTTGGCAGAAAGAGTACAGATTTAAGTTCTGTTGGGCAAACAGGACCTTGCTCATAGATTTGGCTCTCAAATCTCTTATTTCTTTAGTTTATACAGTGCCCAACCTGCTTTCAAAGTTTCTTTAGGACAGTTCATCTCTTAGTGTCTGGTGTAACAGACCAGTAATTTTCCCTCAATATACCAGGAACTGGTGTGGAGTTGTCAACTTGTGGGGGGGGGGACATTTGGAGGGGGGAAATGCTGGTCTGCTACATCCGGCACTTTGTAAAGGACTGACATAAAGGAATTTTGATATCAATTGGAGTACTGTATAATCTAGAGATATTAAAGGTACTAAAAAAAAAGATAGTACATTCTGGTCATGTGTTGCCTCAAGAAACAAGGTGTGTCTGCGGACATGATGCTTTCCTCACTTCATATGACACAGTGTCACCTGGAGTGTTAGAATGTACAATCTGGGATATCTGAGAACAAATTTATTTCCTGGCAGCTCACTCGGGAGCTGCAACTAATGGATGGTGCACTGGCTCTGGACCACAGACCACCATTTTGAGAAGTTCTACCTTATGTTACTCTTTGGGGGCCATTCAACAATTACGTGATCCATTTTGGGGGGAAATTGACCACCACCTCATGTAATCCGACTGTAATTTTTGCTTCAGGAAACCGCCCTTTTAAAATTACGTAATCCAGAGCTTTTGTATCAAAACTCTAATTTTTAGAGCTTTTCACTATGGTGAAATAGAAATAGACTGCACAAGCAATTCAATAATCTCAAATTGGATCAAAATTCCCAGAGATCATTTTTAAACCTTAAAAAGTGCCATGTTTCGAAACCACAACAGCTCCAAATGGATTATGTAATCTTTGACCTGACTCCCGCCCTGCCCCCACATAATTTTACATAATTCAGATGTCAGCCCCCTCCACCAAAGGATCACGTAATTGTTGAATGGCCCTTTAGTGTGTTTTATACTATATATCAGACACTTCTGAACATACCAGAATGCAGTTCTGAACATATTGGTTTACTTCTCCCCTTACAACTTAAATGTCATGTTGTGTACCATGATGATATGTGCCACGATGATATGTGTTGTGACATAGTGTGTAGAGGATATTTGTTGTATTCAGCCAAGCCAAGGCTCAGAACTCTCAAATGATACTTTTGGTACCCCTAATTTAGCGCAGGAAAACACAATTACATTGGGTATTTAAGATTTAGGAAAGGCTTTATTTATAGTCCTATTATAGAATTGTCCACCATCATGGTATGAAATCCATGGAGGCTTGATATAGTGTTTGATAATGCTTTTAAGGCTTGATAATGCTTTTAAGCATTGCAGGTATCAGTCATATGCATATCCAGATGTAGATCTCTTCAGTGGGATATACGTTCTCATTCTAAATCATCCCCAGCTAAGCAGTACAAGAACTTGTCATCTGGCAAACCTTTCGGATGAATCCAACATGATTAATAAAGAACTTCCACACGTTTCTGTTTGCAACCCTACTTATAATATTTCAGCAAATGCTTCTTACTTTTCATATTTTGTTTATAAATAGTTAGAAATAATGACATCAAACAAAAAGGAGAAGCTTTTGTAGCAAACCTATCTTTGCGGAGAAATGTGAAAGGTAAAATTATATGAATAAGCAGGGCCAGGTCTCAGAAAGCCCCTAGCTAATCGTTAATACCTCATGTGCGTTTGTGAAACATAAAGGAGGTTTACAACTTGTGCAGAATGCAAGTTGTTTCATGTAAACATAGGGTAACTGTGCAGCAACCACCAGCTGAGTATTGAGGATTTTTTGACTCCAGATACTTTCTTAGTTGCATTGCCCCTCTTGTTCAAATGTAATGCCTCCTTAGAAAAGATAAAGTTCATGTTTTGCACTCCTTAGGCTGAGTGTGTGTTCATTTTTCTGCCCAAGAAATGGATCATCTTTAGAATTTTGTACATCTTGATTCATTCTTGGCTTCGAGTTTGAAGTGGGTGCTCTTCTTAAAGGGATTTATGCATAGGTTCACTATTTTTGTAGTTATGGTTTATATGATAAGCTTTTTATATTTAAAATCAATATGTAATCCTGTGGAGGAGCTTATCCCCTAAAACCCCATTTGTAAATCTATTTTAGCTTTGTTACACAGCGCTGCCACAGTATTCCATAGATTGATTAGGTTCAGCGGTAGAATCCTATCAAATAGCCTCCTCTGATGATGATGATGCAAACTCTTTCAGGATTGCTAGTTGACTGGAACTGGTGATAAGGCTATGACTGCAGTCCCCCAATGTGCTCTTTACAAAACTAGCATTAATTTTCATCCAACGTACAAGGTTTATTTTATAGTGACAAGATTGAAGGGTGTTTTTTTTTTAAACTACAGAACTTTCATCATTTTCATTATGGTGTTTTTGTAACTGGAATAGACATCTGTTTTCTTTTCCCGTTGCCATTGCCTTGTTTGAAATGGTAACTATTTTTAAAGAAAAAATAATGATGATATACATATTTTTCATGAAGTGCTTATTCTGTCTAGAATTTTAAAGTTTATATAAGTCATTAAGAATTGAACATTACACACCCACACACACTGCCCTATTAGTGTAACCACTGTTCTGGGTGGTCCACAAGTTTAAACATAAACTCCACAATATCTCATATAACATGCATTGCACAATATATTAATTCATAACAATGGAGATGAACAAGGGGGAAGGGGGGGATAAAATTAACAATAATATTAATAGCAACAGCATCCAGGGTAATCGTTTTCAAGGAAGCCTTGAATAAATCTGTTTTCAACAGTTTCCCAAACATAAAGAGGGATAGGGCCTAGTGCAGTGATGGCGAACTGTGGCACTACAGGTGTTCTTTAACTTCAATTCCCAGAAGCCCTGATCAGCACTCCTGCTGACTTGGGCTTTTGGTAATTGAAGTCCAAGAATACCTGGATTGCCAAGGTTCGCCATCATGAGAGTGTATTTCCATAGGTAACTTGTTCCAGAGACTGGGGGCAACCACCAAGAAGACCTGGTTTCTTTTTTGTTGCTTTTTTGTCCTCCCTCAGTGTGGCCACTTTTAGCAACATGGACTGAGAAGAGCTGGTGAAATGGACAGCTACTTTCTGAGACAAACATTGCAACAAGCATTGAAGCCCTAAACTGTTGAAATTATAGATCATAACCAGCACTTTGAATTGAGCACAGAAACTGACAAAGAGCCAGTGAAGGCGTGCACGTGCACGAATGGGGATATATGATCAAATTTACGGGTGCCAGAAATCAGTGAAGTTACTGCTTTTTGGACCTGCTGAAGTTTCAGTACCGTTTTCAAGGGCAGCCCTATATAGAGTGATACAGTAGTGGATTTTTGAGATCACCCGTGTGTGGAGCACTGTTGCTAGACATTATCGATGACTTCACAAGCAATGTTTCTATGTATGCAGACTAAAAGTGATCTGCAACACACTTTTCAGACACACACTCTTTGGGAATAATGCTACTGATTTCTAAAGAATTTGGTTAGAATGGTAACCCCAAAATCATTACCTAATATTAAGTAAGCTGTGGGGAACCTAGCTGAGCCATTATATCTGAAATAAGAATGGAACAGGGTAAAACTAATTTTTAACCCTGAAGTGAATGTGTCAATATATTTTGCATCTGTCAGTGGTAGGAGGATGCAACGTAATAGAAAGAGGAGTGATACTGATAATTGCTGATACTGAAAAAGCAACTTAGATTCACATAATCAGTTTAGTTTGCAGTCCTGTACTCATTTGATTATGAATACATTCCCACTGGACTCAGTGAGACTTACATCCAAGAAGATATTTACTAAGATGGCATTCTTAAGATTCCCCCCCCCCATCAGCTCCTGTCAACCTAGCAGTTAGAAAGCAAGAAATTACAAGTAGATAAATAGGTACAACTTCGGTGGGAAGGTAAACAGCGTTCCATGCACTACAGTGTTTAGTCATGCCTGCCACATGTCCACAGAAATATCTGCAGATGCAGACAGCGCTGGCTCTTTGGACCTACCCTAGAGTTGGATACGACTGGCTTTCAAGCAAAGGGCAACCTTTACCTGTCTTTATTCAGCCTATGCCTTAATACTACTGTACCTTCAGTTTCAAAAGTTTCAAAAAAAACCTTGGTGACACGGAAGTAATGCACTGTTGCTGTTTGAGTTTAGAACAAGTTTAAAACCCACTTGGACTCACAGAACTAGTTGATGCTTATTTTAGGTAAAGGTAAAGGTTGCTTCTTTTACCCTTGCTTAGTAATGACAATACCTGTTATAAAGCAGTATAGTGAATGGTTTTCTTCATTTCTAAACTTCAGAGAGGCACATAATATGAATACACAAAGGCTTCGGGGAGGTTGGCTGAGATCTGTGAAACCCATTTCTACATAAACCCACATAAGACTGAAGTATGGGCAAGAAATACTAAAGCTACAATTTTAAACAGATTGCTCACAAATGTTCAATTTAAACCAGCAGGATTTTTAGCCTTCCTTATCTTGGACCTTTAAGTATTACAGAAAGTGTGATCAGCATGATTCTTGCCAATATTATTCACAAGTTAAGGAAGAATAAGGAGTGAGTTCTCTGGAAGATATGCATTTCTACTTGTATTGCACAACACGCCTGATGTGAATTGATCTATAAGTGAGGTTGCTTGAAAGAGTTGTTTATTATGTATAATAGTAGTTAGATTTCTTTGCTTGGTTATTAGACTTTGGAAATGGAAATCAACAAAGCTTATAAGTAAGAAATCTAAAGAGGCTTTATCTCAAATTAGAAGTTAGCCTGGTATCAACGGGAACGTCAGGTTATCTTTCAGTTAGCAAGAAAAGCCAAAACTGGGGGTGCAGGTGAGTGAGTGAGTGAGTGAGTGAATGTGTGTGTGTGTGTGTGTGTGTGTGTGTGTGTGTGTGTTTCTGTTATATGTTATATGTTATACATTGACTGAGAATCCTACCAATTTCCATGAAGCTTACTCATTAGTAAGCATGTTACCTATTAGTTGCATTACTATATGCAGCTACCTGAGAATAGGTCACATTAGACTAAGTGTGACTTCTTCAAAGTAGAGTAGGATTGTATTGTTAGTGCCATTTGTCCTATAAAAGAAGCTTGTGTTACAACAAAATACATTCTGTCTGCAGTTGTAAACGTACTTACATAGATAACAAATCTACTGACTTTCATAGGATTTGTTTCAAACGGTATGTTTGAGACTCCTTTTGTGAATCATATTGTGGTTTTGGATATAGGTCCAAATCTGAAATGACAGCGTTTGTGGCCTTGAATATATATGCATAAAAATAGAAGATCTCAAACAATTATGAGTGGCTAAGAAAACACATGTGTAATTATTTTTAAGTGATGGGGGGGGGGGATGCTATCCATACTTTTTCTGCTAGCAAGTGTAGAATTGTGGCAAAATTAGTAATTGTTTGTTTGTTTGTCATTTCTTGTTAGTGTGATGCCTAGTATACAATATTTCTCCATATGCTTGCTATTTTCTGTACCTGCAGATGAACATTTAGATTTTCTCTGCTTGCCAAGTAACTTGTATATACCAACTATGCATATCAAGGAAGGCAATTTAAAGAATGGGTTACACATTCCTGGCTTTTTACTGCTATTCTAACCTTTATTGGATGAATCTGCATCTAATTTTTAATTTGTAAATACAAGCCCAAACTCACTCTAGCACCACTTGCTTTCATAAAGCTTCTGAACAGTTTGCTGCCTTGAATAAATTTTGCTTTGGAGGGGGGTCAGGGGGATTTGAACCAGCACATTCTTGTGTGGTTTGTGAAGATTCACATGGTAACCATTGGTGTGCATTGTTGGGTTTATCTGAATAAGCACCAGCATGTGAGTTTTAACATGATTGCCCAGGGCAATGGAGAGAGGAGAGAGAAATCTGAAGGCTTTACACTGCTTTTCCTCCTTATTTATTTTATTTTATTTTTTTTGGGAAAGTAGATTGAGGAGAGGACACCACATGAGTCAGAAGCTATGGAGTTTCTTTTAAAGCTGGTGTGTCCTGTTTCCCTCCTGCCTCTCATTTGTTCAGCTATCTCCTTCATCATCTACTTCTCCTTCTTTTCATTGTTTACTTTCCTAATGAGGGAGGCGGGACAGGCTGATGTTTGATTGACAAATGCAGGTCCTTGCAGTCTGGCCGGGGGAAAGCAGTTGTTTAGGAGCTTAGAGTGTTCTGAGGTAAAAAGGGCTGCCTTTTCTAAAATGAAACCCTGCTCCTGTTTGCCTTTAAAAAGAGACTAATAATGCATTGCCAAAGGAAAAGACTGAACAAAAATATAAGAGACACACTTACTCTCCTTTCACCTCAAATTGAAAAAATAAAAATCTGTACAGTAAAATAAATTAGTATGCATTTGTTCCCCTCTTCAAACTTTAACAAACCAAATTGGAATTTGTAAAGGCCTGCAGTTCATCCGTTACACAGGCTAACAAACGAACTGTACTGCTTACAGATGAAGCTGTGAAATATTGTCTAGCAGATGTATTTTTACCTCAAAGAAAAATGCTAATTACCTGAGACTGACTTTTAAAGTTATTCTGGTGCATCTGGTGCCCAGTGTGAGGCATTTCCAGCTGCTAAGATGTAGCAAGGGGGGGAAAATTAGCAAAGGACAGGCTATTTGAAGGGGAGACGAGGTTACAGCGTTGTTGTTATTTTAAGTGTTTTGCTTTGGCAGTTTTTTTTTGTCTGTAATTTTCCCGGTTTCGGAAACTAGATCTCTCCACACATAACAAGGAAATGCAAATTGCTGAGATAATCTGAAATAAGAAGCGTGTATATGCATGCTAACAAAGTGTGCCCAATCTCAAAACAACAAGGTAGAAGATCTATTCCATTCCATACAAACCTATATGTGTACGATATTTTGGAAGTGAATATTTGACCAAATGTAATATAGGTGTTGCCTTGCCTTACTGAAAAGTACTGCTCTGATTCATCTGATTTGTCAAGCAGTAACCTGAAGAAGTCAAACAAGAGTCTTACTAGTTTAAAGTTACACAAATCCATAGGAATGTGAAATAATCCTTCAACCCTTATTGGTCACTACAAAAGAACCGCTTCTATGGTGAAAGGCTGATTTGTTTATCATTCGCAAGTGAGGATTTCAAAACCTAAAGTTCTGTATTCCTTTGCTTTTCAGACTGGCAAAAGACCGAAGCCCAGAAGAGGCGAGAGCAGCTTTTGCTGGATGAACTTGTTATTCTTGTTAATAAACGCGATGCGCTGGTCAGAGATTTAGATGCCCAAGAAAAACAGTAAGTTTGGTATCTTGGCCAACATTAACAGAGTGTGTTTTCCCCACATTGTAGTCTTGTTTGATATAATACCATTCATGTAGAAAAGCTTTAAAGTCAGTAATCCAGCAATGAAACAATTAAATTCTGTGGGGTTAATTTTTTTAATGCAAATCCTGGCTCCCAGTCACAATTTCCCCTTAGTTCTCGCCTGCCCAATCTGGTGATGCGCCCAGGGTCAACGAAATGTGGGCTGCTCAGGGCCTGACTTCCAAAATCGTTGTGTGCAAAAGCTACTGCATGAAGGTGTCAAGTGGAACTTTATTAAGAATACTGTATTGTTGACAGTTATATCTGTGTTGTTGTCGTTGTTTTTTTAAAGAGCTGAAGAAGAAGATGAGCATTTGGAAAGAACTCTTGAGCAAAACAAAGGAAAAATGGCCAAGAAAGAAGACAAATGTGTCCTTCAGTGACCAGCTTTATGGAGCAAGGCACTTGTCATGTTTTATAATCTAACCCTTCTTATGTTTTGGAAATACTGACACCAAGACTAGAAAAACCACAAATAATACATTTCAGAAAAAATGTTAAAAGATTTGGCTAGATCAGCTTTACCTTGAATTATTTTAGGATTCCCTCTACCCTTTCATTCAAGCAATATTACTTCACAACTGGCTTTTTGCTGGGATCTACTTGCAGGCTTAAGACCTAATTATTTTAATAAGTTTGCATCCAACCTAGGGTTGTTTGTTGTGGGGTCAGGGGCTGGTATAATGTTTTTGTTGTTGGGGGGAATGTGCAAATAACATACGTTATTTTATGTAATAGCATTGCAAGGTGAGAAAGAAAATGAAAATAATCTGTTTTATTTCATCTAGTCCTGCCATGTGTGTCATTTAATGCCTACCATTTTATAGCTAGAGCCCATATATGATAATGTGCTGTATTTTCCATATTTATTTCAGCAGCAATTTTACACTTTTATTGTAATTATAATTATAAAATTTTAAGACATTCTGATGTGTTCAGAGACCAATTCTTTTTAACCAATCCATTGCAAGAGCCTTGTTATCTAAAATGTGATTGTAAGGATAAGGCTTATTGAAGTGTGATCAGTTTACAGAAAAACATTATTCTATAAAGGATATCCATTTATATTAATTATTTATTTACCACATAGTTAGTTCCCTTCTCTCCATTTTTTGGACCTCTGCATTCTGGCTCCACAATGCTGTTAATATTTATTCTGTATCCATTTGCTCTGTATCTTAGAAGTTTTGGCTTGCCATTGTTTGCAAAATCTTCTTGCAAGTTACTATGTCATCTGCTGACATCCTGACAAACTTTTTTTTGTGGAAACTGTTAAGTTTATTTATTACAATACTGAATTGTGTAAAAATTTTCAATAAAGCTGGATCTTTCTTACCATAATTGTTCTCATCTGCTTTTCTTACCATGTTCCAAAGTCCCACTGTTTCTTAGGTGTGGTTTTGGCGACAGACATCATTTGTCAAACAATAACCTCTTCTTCTTTAAAAAAACTGAATACATTTATTTTTACATTGTTTTTGTTCACTTTTTAAAATTAATTTTGAATGAGAGATTGGGAACATACTGATAGAAAACTGGGCTTGGTTAGTTGCTGGTTTTATGCTTCCCAAGTCTCTCGTAAATATTGTGCTGACTTTTGGCAGAGTTTCACTGTTTTCAGACATCTACTGCTAATCTATTTTTGAACAATTTGTGAAAAATTCAGCTCTTTTTATACCTTGTAATTGTATAATACAATGTTCTATGTGTTTAATAAATAAATTTGATTTAATTCAGTCATATAAACTTCCTAGAAAATGCTACTGTTAATAAAAGTACTGCTCATAATGTGTTTATTTCTCTGTAATATTAGGTGTTGTTGTTTAAAGGTGAAATCCTACACATGTCTACTGAAAAGCAAGACGGGTTGTGTACAAACGGGGCTTGTTCCCTTGTAAGTATGTATAGAATTGCAGCCTGCAGGACTTGTGAAGAGTTATTTTTACACTTGTGCCATCTGCATTGGCTAGCTCTTTGAAAGTTGTCTTGTGCAGAAAATCAGAAGCCTGTTTTCATATAATACATGAGGAAAATGGGGAACTTCTGTCTTGAAACTGAACTGATTTTTAGCTTTCAAAGAAGTTGCCCTGTTAGTCTGTGCATGTCAGACCCCAAAACCGAAAACACACACACTCACTTGTTTGTGAAGCGGGTGTATTAACTAAACTATGCCTTTTTTTAAATAAATAGAAATACACGTGTTGTTGTTTTTAAATGACTTGTCGCTTGTTGGAGAGGGAAAGTTTCCACGAGCGGCGAAGGGGGCCCTTGCTTGCTTTGGCAGTTTCGGCTCCAGACCTTCCCCTTTCTCCTGGCTTGGTGAAGGCCCCGTGCTCAGGTGATCAAATCCGGGGAGGTTGTGAGGGAGACACACAGACTAAAGCTGCTCAAATCCAGCTGGGAGGGCTGGCCGTGAAAGGGAGGGAGGGTGAACAGAAAAACCGGTGCAAGCGAGAATCCCCCGATATGTTACAAAATCCACCTCTTGAATAATCCAGTTAAAATTATAACAAGGATGGCCAATGTAAATACGAGGGACCTGCGCCTTGTGCTTTTGGATGTATCCATAATAGGAATCACTTTCTGAGGGCGTTCATATGCTAAGCGAATTAAACCTCTTATCTTTGTCGATTACTGGGTGAAATTCGGGCCAGAATCTCTCCCTTCCACCCTCCCTCTCGCTTCGTTTCCTCCTCCCCTTTTGGAAAGCTTCACACAGACAGACACACACATATATGCCTCACTCACTCTCACATACACACACACACTCATATCAGCCTCTCTCACACACACACATATCGGCCTCACACACACACACACTGCCTCACACACACACACACACACACACACACACTTTATATAAGGCCTCTCTTTCTTTCTCTCTCTCTCTCTCTCTCTCACACACACACACACACACACACACACACACACACACACACACACACACACACACTTTATATACAACCTTCTCGTCCCCCCCATCCCCGCCCTATTCTCGCCTCCCTGCAAAGCTGACAAATTCCACCCGTCTGCCTTTTTAAATGCCGCTGTTAATTTGGGCCAAGGAAGAGCAAGAGCTAGACAAGTGGGAGACCCTTTTTGTTCTGGGGTATAATGCAGGTTAATTCGCTTTGTTGGATTCTGAGAGTCAGATTAGAATTTATTAAATTGCCTCTGGCCAACAACCGGGTCTGCTGGTGTCATCCGTCCACCCCACCCCACCCACCCCTTCACCCGCCCCTTGACCAGGCACCCCCAGAGAGACACCCCCAGGCGAGGCCGTCAGGTCAGAGCCACCTCCAGGTCTACCAGCAGGACTACTGGGACGCTTGCTGCCCTTTTGGGCCTTTTTCCTGGAAGACGTCTCAGAGCTTTGCTGATGTGGGGGTTACACACACACACACACTTTGCTAGTGTGGGGGTTCTCCACATGCACACACTGTGATACACTATGACACACACGCTCTGCTGTTGTGGGGGTTACACACACACACACACACACAAACACATACCTTCCCGTCTTCAGCTGGCTGACTGACTTCCCTTCCCAGAGGTTGTTTCCCTCCTCCCGCTTCTTCGCAGTCATGTGCCCGGGGTTGGTTTTGTCCTTGTTTACTACCCCACTGACTGGCTTCCTTGTGGGCCGCTCGTTCCATGGCGGGGGGGGGGGTTGTCAGGAGGGTCAAAAAAAATTCAGGTGGGGCAACAATGTCACATATAACATTGGCATCCCAGGTGTGGGTTGGGTTGGGGGGAGCTGTTAGCTCAGGAGGGTTTTGCCCCACCACTATGGCCCTGGAAGGGGCTCCTTTTCCCCCCTCAAAAGACTGAAGTCCTATATCAGTGATGGAGAACCTTGGCACTCCAGCTGTTCTTGGACTTCAATTCCCAGAAGCCCAAGTCAGCACTCCTGCTGATCAGGGCTTCTTCTGGGAATTGAAGTCCAAGAACACCTGGAGTGCCAAGGTCGGCCATCACTGGTCCTCTATCTCTCTCCGGTTCGACCCCCTTTCGCACCCTAAAGGCTAAGGAAGGGGAATGGCAATGTTGGCAGAAAGTGGGCCACCCTCGCCAGCGCCTTTGCTTAAACAACTCCCCCGCATCGCCTGAAGAGGCTCTGTGTGGCTCATTAGCAGCTCACGTGGGGCGCTTTTAAGGCATTAATTCTGGGGAGGTTTTCTAAATAAAACGATGGAGGAGGAGGAGGGCGTCCTAAATCAATGAACTTAGCCCACCCTACATGTCAGGGGCGAAATATGTGTGTCAATGCCTCAACTCTCTACCAGCTGTTTGTGGAGGAAAAAAAAAGCAGGTCCAGTAGCAAAGTTTATTTCAGGTGACTTCAGGACCTTACTTTGGGAAAGGCTGTTTCCATGGGAATCGGACTTGTTGCCAATGCATGGCCACGGTTAACATTTAAACGCATTTTCACCCCATTAATGGGTTGCCCATAATTGAGGGCTGCGGTTCTTTTTTTTCATGTCAGAGGGTGTCGCCCTGGCAATGGGATCTGCATCCAAACGGCGCAGGTGGGTGCTGCCATTCCCCATCACCCTAGAGCCATGATGGCGAACCTTGTCACTCCAGATGTTCTTAGACTTCAATTCCCAGAAGCCCAAGCACCCTGTGAATCCACAAGGATGAGTTTACTGCGATTCATCCGGCCCACGCTGCCCTTGTCGCTCCCGGAAGTGGAAGTAAAACACACCCTTACGGTTAAGGCTCTTCTGGTTTAACCCCTCCTCCATTCGGACGTGTTTTACTTCCGCTTCCGGGAGCGACGAGAGCAGCGCGCGGGCCGGATGAACCGCAGTAAACCCATTTGTGTGGATTCTCAGGGTGCTTGGGCTTCTGGGAATTGAAGTCCAAGAACCTCTGGAGCATACCTGTCAGGTTTTGGGAAATTCCTGTCAAATAAGGGAAATTTCCCATCCAAAACGGGAAACTGGGCAGCTATGCTTATCCTGTGGCTGGCCTCCAGTCTAACTCCAGTCAAATTGCAGTCTAACTAATACGGGATGATGGCAGGAAATAGTGTAAAATATGGGGGGGGGGGGGGTTGACAGAAATTTCCCGAAACTTGACAGGTATGATCTGGAGTGCCAAAGTTCGCTACCACGGTCCTAGAGTGAGGTCGGCAACCCGTCTGGAAAAGATGAGGCCACGATCAAATCACACACACACACACACACACAAGGTTTCTCTCCGGCCAGGAAACAACCTTTTAAATATTTTTAAACCAGTTGCTTCGGACAAATGGGGAGTGACTTCGGTGTCCCCCGCCCCTACTCCCAGTAAGACCAGACTGCCTCTTTTCAGTTACATCGTTTGATAAAGAAAGCCACAACAACAACCACACAGCGAAATAAAACAACTGGAGGTTGGGGTGTGGGCAAAAAAAAAAAACCCTCGGAGCATCATCGTCGCGCTTTCCTCCAAAATGAACCCACAGGACTAAGAAACCCTTTAATTCCCAGGTCCTCTGGCCACCACCGCCCACCTGCTCCAGAAACAGCAGTTGCCCCCCCCCCCGCATAACGCCCAGGTCCTTCGCTTACCTGTGCCTGGCAAGTTAGTCCCACCTGAAGGAGAGCCAGTCGGATCCCCCAAAAATCCTGGCAAGGCAGCGACAGAAAGTCCTTCCCAGCCGAGTCACGGGCGAGGCCACGATCCTTTCATGCTGCAAAGCTGCCTCAAAACATAGGCTTCTCCCTGTGCTGAACTTTTGGGGCTCTGGCTCACCTCTCCTGCCTACTATTCTCTGGCACCTCCTGAATGCCTGTAGGAAGAGCCAGCCAAAGACTCTGGGTGGGTTCGTCTACTCTGGCATCCTAAACTTTTCTGTGTCTGAATCTGCGGCTCTTCTCTTCCTCTCTGGCTCCGGCTTCCTCTTGCCCCCCCTTTGCCTGCCCTTAATCCATGGGTTTTATGGGCTGAGCATTAAGGAAATTCGCCTGCAACTTGGGATTAGACAAATACTCTTATTACAAGGGGGAGATAGAGGGGGGAAAAGCTACAGAGAGAGAGAGAGAGAGAGAGAGAATGTATGTGAGGATATACAACGTAGGGGGTTTAGTGCTACTTGATACTCTGGGCTTTTCTCTAGACTTGATCGCACCGTTTGGAGCTTGAGACGAAAAGTGCGAGTGGGTGCCAAATTCCAAACCCGACTCGGAGAAGGCCAAAGAAATGCATTCCTACGAGACGTGCCTTCTGCGGTCAGCCCCAGGATCTCTCTCTTTTCATTCACTCATGCATTCACTCATTCATTCCCACTTATCATTCCTCATCAATGGTGCAGTGTTGAGGGTGTCTCTCCCCACCACTACCACCACCAAGACAGCAAAGTAGGAAGGAGGTGGAATTTTTTTAGTAACATTCTCTGGTTTGGTGGGAAGATGTGGGAAGATGCGGGTGGGAAAATGTGGGAAGATCTCAGGTAGGGGGTTAGAGAGGACGACTATTTTGATCCATAATCCCCTGGGGATGGGGTTGGTTTTTTGGGGGGTGGGTGGGTGGGTGGGTGGGGGGCTACTGTTGCTGGGCAGGCTGGAACCAAAGAAGAATTCTGACAAAGCTCGGGTCCCACACATGAATAATTGTCTCCCCAAATGGACAATGTCTCAAACGGGCAGGGGCTCCTGCTTAGGCTTTGGCCAAGGAATTGGCATTGGGGGGGGGGGGAGAGAGAGAGAACACGCCTCTTCTTTGCACCTCCTCCATCTTTCCACCTTTTATTTTATTTTATTTTTCCCCTGGGTGAATGAGCTTTGCGGAGAAGTGCCCATGTCGCTGACTTTTGTGGGCAATAGAAGGATCTTGTAAACCTCCCCCCTTTTTCCCCCCTTTCCTCTCCCTCTTTTTGGATAACAAACCCCCCCCCTCCGATTAGATGTCCCTCTCAATCGAAGTAAGGGGTGGAGGGAGAGAAATGTAATTTCGACGGGCTGGCGGTGACTCCCTTTGAACATTAGCTCGCTTTCAGCTCCAACTTCAATTAGAAGGAGTTGATTTTTGAGAGATCAACAAAAGAACCGCAGCAAAGCCCTTATTAAAGGTCCTAAGAAGATCTTCCCGGATCCCTTTGAGAAGCAGTTAAAGAAACAGTGTGCTTCCCTCATATTCTGTTGCCGTATTGCATTGGGACTCTAAAGGAAAGTGTCTCACGAAAGAAAGAAAGAAAGAAAGAAAGGGAAAAAAGCGCTCTCACTTTGAAGCTTCGGCCACTCGTCCTTTAATGACCTCCCTTTTCATTTATTCTCTGAGCAACAAGTTGATTCTGTTTGGGGGCGGGGAAAGAAAGGAAGAAAGAAAGAAAGAAAGAAAGAAAGAAAAAGAAAGAAAAAGAAAGAAAGAAAGAAAGAAAGAAAGCTCACGATAGTAGTGGTGGGGATGGTGATGATTCCTTTTCACTTTACTCTTTCTCTGTTTAGATTTTTTTTTCCTATTAAAACTTTTCTCTTTAAAAATAAGAGAGAATTCCTTATAAAGGATTAGCGCTTATTAATATTTATGAGAATGAGGTAGATACCCTCAAAATGGCGTGCACTGATTTTGTGTGTGCGTGTGTACAGAGGCAGACGATAAAAATGCTCACTCAATGTGTTGTAGAAATTAAACAGCTGAGATTTATACCGACAATCAGGGTTTTTAAAGACTCATCTGAGCAATGGATGTAACATTTATGGACACCAGCCGGACCCCTAAAGAAACCTGTGTGTGTGTGTGTGTGTGTGTGTGTGTGTGTGTGTGTGTGTGTGTGTGTGTGTGTGTGTGTGTGTGTGTGTGTGTGTGTAGGCAGGTGATAAAAATGTTCACTCAATGATGTGTTGTAGAAATTAAACAACTGACATTTATCCCGACAATCAGTTTTTTTAGACTCATCTGAGCAATGGATGTAACATTTATGAACACCAGCCGGACCCCTAAAGAAACCTCTGTGTGTGTGTGTGTGTGTGTGTGTGTGTGTGTGTGTGTGTGTGTGTGGAGGCAGGTGATAAAAATGTTCACTCAATGTGTTGTAGAAATTAAACAGCTGACATTTATCCCGACAATCAGTTTTTTTAGACTCATCTGAGCAATGGATGTAACATTTATGAACACCAGCCGGACCCCTAAAGAAACTTACTTGACTGAAGGATCCGTTGACATCAATTAAAGCTGCAATCCTAAACGCTTTCTATTTTTCTTTTCTTTTTGCAGTAAGCCCCGTTGAAGATCATGAGAGTAAACATACACTTAAGACCACTGAATATAATAATCTCCGCCGCCACCCCAAAATAGAAAACATCTCTGGGATGTTCTGTGTTTAATATCAAAGCGTATTTTGGCATACCCTTTGCTATGTATGATTTTTATTGATAGCTATCTTCGGTGTACTATCCAGAAACTGGGAATGAACCTCCGTGGAACTTCCTTCCGAGTAAACATGTTTAAGATTGAGCAGATTATTGAAAGCACACAAGAAGCTGGAAGCATACCAGGATAATTGTTTTTAGGTGCTTTATACAGCGCTACAGGCAAATGATCACTTAAGGTAAAGGTAAAGGTCGCCCTTGCTCGAAAGCCAGTCGTATCCGATTCTAGGGTTCAGTGCTCATCTCTGTTTATAGCCAAAGAGCCAGCGCTGTCTGCTTCTGCAGATGTTTCTGTGGACATGTGGCAGGCATGACTAGACACCGGAGCGCACAGAACGCTGTTTACCTTCCCATTGAATGGTCCCTATTTATCTACTTGCAATTTCTTGCTTTCGAACTGCTAGTTTGGCAGGAACTGGGACAGAGACGGGCGCTCACTCCGTCATGCACACATGATAGCATTCTGAGCAGAAAGGTGGTCACTCCTTCAGAAGACCCAAACCGAGGGCGTCGCTGCAGCCTAGTATCCCAGCACTCTGGTTATTGTTTGTCCCTGCCCGGGAAAACAAGTTAATTCATCAGCTGGAAGCTGTCCATACAACGAGATTTAAATGGCTACAGATGTCCGAGGTACTCTTTCAGATAAGGTGGAGGATTGATCTTCCCCACCTTCTCTCTTCAAGCTCCGTCCTTCCCCGAGAAATAAAAGCAGGTAAACAAATCCCTTTCTTTGGAGAGCGCTACCCGTGGGGAGTTTTCTTTTAAATTCCCAAGAATCTTTATTTTGATGTGGACAAATAGAACCACTCTTTGGTTCTATTTACGATTCGATTGACCTAGGATTAACTGGCTCTAATTTGGGTAGTATGTTTTCCTGAAAAGAATTGGGATTTCAAGAGAAACCGGCCAGTCTCAGCATCCCAAATAAGGTGCGCCAAACTTTTTCTTTTAATGCCGAGCTTTAAAAGGCGATGGGTTCTTTCTTTCTTTCTTTTATTGGTACGATTTTTTGTAAACGATAGACGGGGTCGATCCTCCTTTGCGAAGTTGTAGCTGAAGGACAGTGTCACCCACCATTCCTGGGTACGGTGGCTATTGGGTGGTGGTCGCTTTGCGCCGGGAAAATCGGATTTATTCATTTTTTTATTATTATTTTGCGCTTACAGGAGAGAAAGCGGCAGCGCTTAGGCTTGGGACACGATCTGGGGGCGCCTGTGCGGGGTTCGTGCTTCTCTCTCACACACACTCACACACTCAGACACACACACACACAACTGCTGGAGAAGGAGGCGGCAGCAAAGGCCGCCTGGAAACTATGTTTAACATTGCCAGAAGCACACAAAGGTGCTTTCTTGGTCCAAAGGGTTTTTGCTGGAGAAACTCCGCTCAGGGGACGCCCGAATGAGGCTCCTTCCTTGCCATGTCCCCCAAGATCTTTTTTTTCCCCCACCGAAGTGGTCCCCTATTTAAAGGTAAAGGTTTCCCTTGCTCGAAAGCCAGTCGTATCCGACTCTAGGGTGCAGTGCTCATCTCTGTTTCAAAGCAGGAGAGCCAGCGCTGTCTGCTTCTGCAGACGTTTCCGTGGTCATGTGGCAGGCAGGACTAGACACCAGAGCGCACGTAACGCTGTTTACCTTCCCACCGAAGTGGTCCCTGTTTATCTACTTGCAATGTCTTGCTTTCGAACGGCTAGGTTGGCAGATGCTGTGGACAGAGAAAGAGCTCATTCCGTCAAGCAGGACTCGGGCCGGCTTGCCGACCTTCCAGCTAACAAGGGGAGCTTCTTAACCACTGACTTCTTAACCACGAGCTTCTTAACCACCGAGCGTGGTTGGTTTGTTGTTGTTGTTTGGGGGGGGCAAAAATGTCCCGTAAAGCACATGGGGGGGACCATGCCGCTGGAAAGTCTTCTGGCGTCTGCTTTGCTTTCCCCCTAAATGGAACCCAAGGGTGTTTTGGGGGGCCAGACTCTGGAGGCCACTTCCAGCCTCCCTCCTGGCCCACCCTTAGGGAGTCGCGAGGAAGACTTGCGGCAGCGGCAGGCAGGCAGGCAAGGCAAGGCAGGCAGGCTGCGCGCGCGGCTGGGACTGGGGTGGAGTTGTTGGTGTGAGTGTGTGTGTGTGTGTATGGGGGGGGGGGACGGACGGGACGGGACGGGACGGGCGGGGGCGTGCGGAGGTAAGAGACTCATCCCGGGCTGCCATTGCCCGGGCGGCTGTCACTCAGCGCCAGAGAGGCTGGGGATTGGCGCATGGCCTCGGTTACGCATTTGCCTTGCGCTCACACATGCACGCGGGGGAGGGCAAATAGAAAGGTGATCCATCTCCATCAGGCTACACTTCCAATCGCCTGAACCACCGGGCGAGACAGCTGCCGCGAGAAGGTAAGAAAAAGAAAAGGACAAGAGACAAGAAACGAAAAGGAAAGGCAAGGCGCTTGATTTAGTCCCACTCCCCGCCGCCACCCACAGGTGAGGCACATGGCTTGCCGCTCCTTTACCTGGCCGTCCCAGGATCACGCTCGGGAAGCAGCCAATCCCCCTTCCCCCCCTCCTTGCGCACTTTCCTCCCTCCCTCCCTCTCTCCCCCCCTCCCCAGCTTCTTCCCTCCATCCCACCCCACCCACCCCCACGGGTTTTGGACTTGGGAGACTACTTGCGAGGGTCCCCCCGTCCCCCCCCCCTTTCGCCTTGCGCTTTGAGAAAACGGCCCGAAGCAGCAAAGGAGGCGGCGAGGTGGGAAGAAGAAGTGGAGGTGAAGGTGGAGGTGGTGGTGGTAGTGGTGGTGGAAAGCAAAAGAGGACGCCAAAGTTTCCCACTCGTAACTTGTCCTTTGCTTTGCAGCTCTGGCAAGGAGGGGCCTGGTTTTGCCGACAGGTGGGGGGGGAGGCTGCCTTCCTCCCTCCTCTTCTTCCTCCGAGGAGAAAGTGCCTTGCAGGTAAGCGCAAAGGGGGGGGGAGAAAGGGGTGGTGCGGTGTTTTCCCGTTGGCAAGGGGGCTCGACGGCGGCACTCCTCCTCCTCCTGGCCGGGGCTGGCAGTCGCCCCGAGAGCCGGCGCTCCGAGGTGTGTGTGTGTGTGTGTGTCTGTGTCTGTGTGTGTGTCTGTGTGTGTGTGTCTGTGTGTCTGTGTCTGTGTGTCTGTATGAGAGAGAGTGAGAGTGAGAGTGAGAGATGGTGGGGGGGAGGTGTGAATAGTAAAGCCCCCACTTTGTCCGCCGCCTGGGCTCCGCAGTCCACCTCCTCCTCGCCCGACCGCCGCCCTTCTTAGCCAGCCAGAGGTGCGCCTGCCAATGTTGTCCAGGGGAAAGAGAGCGCTCTGGTTCGGCTCCAGTTTCCGGGACGCTGAGAGAGTCTTGACAGAGAGTCTTGACAGCACACACACACACACACACACACACACACACACACACACACACACACACACACACACACACACACACACACACACACACACACACACACACACACACACACACACACACACACACACACACACACACACACACACACACACACACACACGTGTATTGTCTGCCTGGTAACACACACACACATACACACACACACGTGTATTGTCTGCCTGGCAAGTTGGGTCGCTCTACTTCCTTCGGGGTGCAACTTGGGACCCCTTGGCCTCGCCTCTCTTGGTGCGCGCGTGTTTTGTCTCTCCGCGTGTCGTGTTGAGACGCGAAGCCGACGGGGAGGCTGACAATAGTTGCGGGGTGGCGGGTGGGTTCAGGATCCGGAACCCGGTGGAGTTTCGCGGACGTGGGTCACGCTTTTAAACGGGGAGCAATGCAGAAAGCTGGTTCGTTGCGTGATCTGCCAACTGCTGCCCAGAAACTTGCACCGTCGAGGACTTAAGTTTAGCCAACGACAAAGCCAAGGAAGTGGCTTTAGTTCGACAGTTCAGGGTTTGATCGGGACCGCGTGTGAAAAAGGAGGGGGGGGGGCTTTGGTTCTTGGGTGTGAATGGACGGGGGGAAAACCCATCCCTGCGTCGAGATCTTCGCTCAGGAGACGCCCAGTGCCGTCCCACACAAAACCTGGCCTGAGAGCAACTCGAGGAGGGGGGGGGGGGGCTTAGTAGGCGAGAGTGGAGAGAGGCAGAGAGGACTCGGCTCAAGTCTCCAGGCCTTTCGGGGTCGTCGTAGGCCTCGATCAGATTCGCTCCTTTTTTTTGAGATCTCCTTCCCAGACCCTGGGAGAACCAGAGAGGAGAAAAACCTAAAGGTCTTCTTTTTCCTCCCTGATCTCCCGCGATCTATTGGAGGGTCGGGGCAGCAGGAACACCGGGATCCCTGGCTTAAGGCTCGGAAATGGCGATCCCCAAAGTTGAAAGTAAGTTTCGACGGGAAGGAACGGAGGAAACACCTTAAAACTTTCCCCTCTCGGCAGGTTTCCAGCGGAATTTTCCTAAAGTGGGGAAAAGGAACTGGCTCCGAATCTAAAAGGCATTTTTTGCTCTCGAATTTTTTTTAGAGACTGTTGTTTATTTAGCACCAAGTTTCTAAAGTTAAACCGAGTGGGCTGGACTTGGCAGGGGTGGCTTCGTCTTCAATAAAAACGTAGGGGAAACTTCAATAGGTTAATTATTGAAGTTTGGATTGTCTAAAGTAAGTCGGAATATGTTGACTTTCATAGTTTGTGACTGTAATAAGTGTCGCTTAAATCCCACCTTCCGCTCTTTCTCCCATTCTTATTTATCTGTCGTTTAATTTGCTAATGTGCGAAATGATATTTTGGAAGCATCAGGGCCTTGCGGTCGAATTAATTTTTGTGGCCGGTGGTTAAACAGGATAAATGCCTCTGCCATCTGCTACTACTTCCAGATCTGGGATTTTATTTGTCCACTTGGTTCGTCTAATTTATTTAATCTATATATAATTTTTTTTCCACCCTTCCTTAACGAATTTACTTGGGGAAACAAAGCTTCCCCGATATAGCGATGAACTAAAATCTCTTTGGGGAGGGGTGGGGGAATAAGTAAATGACAATCCACCCAATTCCCGCAGTTTTATCTACAAATCCTTGGGGTTACATAATGCGGAGAAACATCAATAATAGTAAGAAAGAAGTTATAGAATTAACATACAATGACAACAGCATCAGGAACAGGCAGGTTAGACTCTCGGAGGACCATCTACCATACAGCTAAGGCAGTCCCTTAGGTTTAAATTGGCCTTATTTCCAAATAAACATTCTGTTTCTCTTCTCCCAGATGCTGGAGATAACTTGTGTCCAGTGATGGAATTTGTGAACGGGTTGCCGTGTCCTTCCTCTAAAACTTTATAGTTTTCCCGACTGTCAGAGGAAATCCTTTTGAATATGAATTTCAAAGTGACTCCAAAAACCTGTTTGTTTTTGAACCATTCGCCATTTCTAATTAATGTGCGCCCTTCTGTTCTCTTTTAAATTAATTATACTTCCCTCTTTTTTTGGTATCTCGTTTTGATTTCTAATCCAATTATCTTTTTAAATAATTGCTTTATCTCCCTCATCACTGAGTATTGTACTCCCTCGTAGCCCCTCGGCGACTGTATGGTAATATGCCTGAGTAGCTTTTTTTTTAAAATTAACAATCCCACTTTCCCCTCCCTCACTCCTCCGCCTTTACACTTCACTCTCTGCCACTTTCTAGTTTCCCTTCTTTTCTTTTCTTTGGGAGGGGAGATACCCAAAGATACTGTTTCTTTGAGAGCGTGGAGTTCTTTTTAAAAATAATAATAATAATATTAAAGGAGATACTTATAAAAGGGATAAAAATAAATATTTCAAAAAAAAAGCAAACTCACTTTTAAGGAAGCTCTAAATGTGACTAAATATCAGTACATGTTGCTTTTCTTCTAGATTAAGTCACTTTCCTTTTTTAACATCGGCAATGGGAATTTATTTAAATTTCTCATGTGTTTTCTTTTGTCTGGGGGGGGGGAACCACTAGTATGCAGTATATACAATTGAACTGTACATTTCTTTAAAAAAAATTACAACGAAAAAAATATGTTTCAGGTTTGCCCAACCTGTTGAAAAGCTAAGAAAACAAAAGAAGTCAGGAATATTTTGAATCTGCTGGAAAGGTGTTTTCATTTGTCTTATTCTCCCTGGTTATTTGTATTTTTACTTCTGTTTCTTACAGAGCCGCTGTGAGAGGCCACTGGGATTTCTTTTCTCTTACTTCCTTGGAAGAACTGATCTGAGGCAGAACACAAATACCCAGGACGTTAAAGAGACATTAGAGGGAGAAAAATATTAATTGCTTGCGGGCCATTTGGGAAAATCTTTCCAGCTTTTAGCATGATGTCTTACCTCAAACAGCCCCCCTATGGCATGAATGGGCTGGGGCTAGCGGGACCAGCAATGGATCTTCTACACCCTTCCGTGGGGTATCCCGGTGAGTATCTGTCTTATTTCCTCGCCACTTTAAAACCCTCTAGAAGAGGCAGGTTAAGCCATCTCAAGAGGAGGCAGGTCAAGCCATTTCAAAGAGCCTCCGGAGAAATAATAAACAAGTCTCTTCCAATTGGTCTGGTAGGGGCCACACAGAAGGTGATTTGATAGTTGTTCTTTAAACTAAACTTTTTACATTGCCCTCTCCTAATACTACTTTCCCCTAGAAAGCCACCTAGAATTTTGATAGGATTCACTTTTGAATAGAAAGCTCCCAACAGCGGCCTAAATAACTCCAAGCAATCTTTGAACTTACTGCTTGGATAAAAGTGCCTTCGAAAGAAGCATTTAAAGATCCAAAGTGTTAGCTGAAAAAGTTAGCATTTGTAATCCAATTTCGTCGTGGTTGTTGCTGTTGCTATTAGGAAAGTTGTTTTGATTGGCTCCTACTTTGAACATGGGCCCGGTGTGCATGCATGCTTGTGTAAGTGTGTGTTTTTAATTTACTCTCCTAAAATGTAGGGGGATAAAGCCACTTTTTGAGATGGATGTAACATGAAATGTAAATTCTCCATCTTTTAAATGTCAATTTTTTTTGAATTTATTTTTCACTGAAAACTAAAGGCACCTGCAGAGGGGTGTGTGGGGAGGTGCCTTAGATTGTGACCTTGAGCGGCTGATCTAGTCCCCAGATCTATCTGAAGTCAGGACCCATTCCTACTTTCCTACCGTTTTTTCATTTACACCATCACTTTGTCCTGCAGCTCCAATTTGTAAAAGGCCATTTATCTCTCTGTTGTAATTTTTTTAAAAAACAGAAGCCTCTTCTTCCGTGTCTAGGTCAGGCATTAAACTGCTGAAACGAAGCCACCTTTGGGTGAATTCATTCTGCAGGGCTTTTTCCGCCTGTCCTAGTGTGAGAAAGATTAGCCTAGCTGGCACAACAAGGTTGCCCCTTTGCCCCGGGGTACACCCGATTGTGGTTCAAACATACCACAGTCTTCGAGCTCTTTCTGTGTACCCCTTCAGAAGCTGATTGGCAGTCTAGTTAATCTAGTTATTGTTGACGGTTTAATTGGAGGAAGTACTTTTCTAGCTCCGTCTCAGTTAAACCGACGTTGGCTGATTAAAAAGATGTGCGTTTTGCCTCCCTGGCCTCCAGAAGTCCCAGTCCCAAGTACCAATCTCTGACCTGTATGTAGTTTATTCTGAAACGCAACCCTGCTCGCTCTCTCGACTCCTCTGCTGGCATTTCAGCCTTTTCTTGCTTTCGAACGGCTAGGTTGGCAGGAGCGAGGACAGAGACGGGAGCTCACTCTGTCGCGCATTGCTCAGGTCTCGAGCTACTGACCTGCCAGTTGTCAAGTTCAGCGTAAACCTGCTTACTCTGGAAGTAAACCCAATGAAATTCAACTGGATTTGCTCCATGGGGATGCTATGGGTAGTACTGGAGCGTTCACTGGGATCTACGGCGGCGGAGAGGCCAGAAGGGTCCCTTTGACTGGCGGATTCCTGTGTTGTTCACATTTATAGACCACGGGGTGAATAAGTCCTCTGGTCCTTGCGCTCGCTGGCTCTCCCTCTGCCCCCTTTTTGTCCCTCCTGGCATCGCCCCAGCCTCTTCCGTGTAAGCCAGCACATTTAATGCCGGAGTTCAGTCTCACTCAAGGGACTGCGGTGATTTAGTGGTTAAGACGCTGAACTTGACTGGAAGGTCGGTGCAGGCCAGCAGTTTGAGACGTGAGCGATGCCCGACCGAGTGAGCTCCCGTCTCTGCCCCAGCTCCTACCAGCCTAGCAGTTCAAAAGCAAGAGCTTGCAAGTACAGGTGAAAGTCGGAAAATTAGAATATCGCGCAAATGTCCATTCATTTCACTTAAAAGGTGAAACAAATATATGAGATAGACTCACTACATGCAAAGCGAGAGATGTCATGCCTTAATTCGTCATAATTGTGATGAGCGTACATGAGATTATGTGATGAGCATGCGGTGCATGAGATTGAGGGGTTGGGGTTTTCATAAACTGTAAGCCATACGCATCAATATTATAACAAAGTAAGGCTTGAACTACCGGTATCTCGCTTTGCAAGTAGTGAATCTATCTCATATATTTGTTTCCCCTTTTATGTTGCATTACTGAACTGAATGAATAGTTGCACGATATTCTAATTTTCCGAGTTCCACCTGTAGATAAATAAGTATCGCTTCGGTGGGAAAGGTGTGCTGCTGTCTATCTAGTCATGCCTGCCACATGACCACGGGAACGGCTGCAGTCGCAGACAGCACTGATTCTTTGGCTAGAAACGGACGTGAGCACCGAAATCTAGAGTCGGATACGACTGGCTTTCACGCAAGGGCGGCCGTTACTTTTACCTTAGTCTCACCTCGGCTTTTTGGGACGCAAATAGCGGGGTTAGAAACGGGTGGCCAGTGCGGCAGTATGTGGGGC
Source organism: Bradypodion pumilum (assembly GCA_035047305.1). Classification (NCBI taxonomy): domain Eukaryota; kingdom Metazoa; phylum Chordata; class Lepidosauria; order Squamata; family Chamaeleonidae; genus Bradypodion; species Bradypodion pumilum. The sequence continues at coordinate 273,812,701 of JAWDJD010000001.1, forward strand.
TGGGGCTGGTGTGAATGAGCCTCCCCTCTAGCATTGGGGTGGTGGAAGAGTTTGGGCAGCTCCGCAGAGGCTGATCCCGACGCTAACCTATCTCGTGTCTCCTTTGCAGCGACTCCTCGGAAGCAGCGGCGAGAACGCACCACCTTCACCCGCTCCCAGCTGGACGTCTTGGAGTCGCTTTTTGCCAAGACCCGCTACCCGGACATATTTATGAGAGAGGAGGTGGCGCTGAAGATCAACCTGCCCGAATCCAGAGTCCAGGTCCGGTGACTGACACAAAAAAGGGAGTGTGTGGGTGCTCTGTCCTCCTGGGAGGGAAAGGGGTCTTGTATGGTGTCTCTTCCCTTCCTTCCTTCCTTCCTTCCTTCCATCCTTCCTTTCCGCCCTTTCTCTGAAAGCAGAAAGTGTTGCTTGGGTCTGAGAGATTCTGCTTGCCCTGGATCATGGCTGAGTCCTGAGCCACCTCCTCCTGGGCAGATCTAGTCCTGGATCTAGCCTGGCATTTTTAGATTACAGTGTGTGCAAACAATTCCCACTGGTGTACAGGTGAAACTCGGAAAATTAGAATATCGCGCAATGTCCATTCATTTCACTTAAAAGTCATCATGCCTTAATTCGTTATAATTGTGATGATCATGGCGTACAGCGTACATGAGATTATGTGATGATTATTGGGTACATGAGATTGGGGTTTTGGGGTTTTCATATTGGGTACGTGAGATTGGGGTTTTGGGGTTTTCATACACTGTAAGCCATACGCATCAATATTATAACAAAGTAAGGCTTGAACTATCTCGCTTTGCATGTCGTGAGTCTGTCTCACAGATTTGTTTCACCTTTTAAGTTGCATTAGTGAACTGAATGAACATTTGCACGATATTCTAATTTTCCGAGTTTCACCTGTATGGTTTCCCTGCTGCTGTTCCTGACGCCCCTGCTCCCATCTACCGCCACAAAGTGGGATTGACCCATTTGTTCCCTTACATGGAACAACTACAAGGCCTAGTGTTTCAATCCCATAGGATTTGAGTAGGTAGTTGCCAAGTCCCACTACAGCTGTAGGATGGGAACTCTCTGGCTCTAGCTTAAACATGTGTGCTCGCTGAGTTCAATTGGCTTTGGTACCAGGATGTTGTTTTTGTTTCAGAGTGTGACTAATTTGTCCTTGGATGCATCTATCGTGTGCACAATCCAGTTCATTGTGCACATCTCGGTTTCTTTCAAAGTGTAAAGCTTCTCAAACACATTTACTTTGAAGCAAGTTAACCTCCCTCTCCAAATAAAAAGGTAAAGGTTTCCCTTGTTTGAAAGCCAGTCGTATCCAACTCTAGGGTTCAGTGCTCATCTCTATATCAAAACCGAAGAGCCAGAGCTGTCTGCTTCTGCAGACGTTTCCGTGGTCATGTGGCAGGCATGACTAGACACCAGAGCGCACAGAACGCTGTTTCCTTCCCACCGAAGTAGTCCCTATTTATCTACTTGCAATTTCTTACTTTCCCACCGAAGTGGTCCCTATTTATCTACTTGCAATTTCTTACTTTCGAACTGCTAGGTTGGCAGGAGCAGGGACAAAGACGGGAGCTCATTCCGTCCTGCAGTACTCGGGAATCGAACTGCTGACCTTCCGCCTCCCAGTCAGCGTCTTAGCCACTGCAGCCCCCTCTCCAAATAGTTCTAAGTAAATATATGTTAGATGCTAGATGCCAAATTCAAAATCAAATTTGGACCCTAGTGCTAAATAGACTTAACTTTGCTTAGCTATTTTCAAAGTACTGTATGTTAAATAAAATTTTGGCATACTGTACATCAATCTCACTGTCACTTACATTCCCAAAGTAATTGTGCTAAGATTCCTGTTATTCCTATGGAGTCCGTTGCAATCTGTTTCCCAGTTAGGGAGGGGGGGCATTACCACTGAAGGTTTGTGGGAGAACTCCAGTTCTTACCTTGTTGACTTCCACAGCACTGTGAAACAACAGCTCATTGGGATACAATTCTGGAGCATATAGGTGTATATATAGGTGTATGGTTTTCTACTTTTACCATCTATTCCCCTCTTCTTCCCCTCTTCTCCTTCAGCAGAAGTAAATCCCAGGTATTAATCTGAAACCCACATATTGACTTGGGCTGGCCTGTGTGCCAGATTATTTGAAGGGGCACTGTGGGTGTGGGTGTGCATATGTTACATACAAAGTGAGTCAGGCAGATGAAGAGACACGCTGTCTCATGGTAGCAGAGTGAGAATTCCTTGAAGGAAAACTTTTTTAAAAAAAAAAAAACCACTATTAGCATACATTTTAAAACTTTAGAGAATTTGAAGTAGGTTTCTCCTATTTTCCTTAGATTTGTTTGCTTCTGTGTCTTGGTTGTGTTACAGCTGGTAGCAAGGGCAAAGCAACACTCTTGCTGTTTATGATGGTCTTTTAGGTGCTACAGAATAAATAGCAGAGGCATTGCAAGAATTCAGATGGGATAGGCTCAGTTTTAAAGCCGTTATTAATTCTCATATGAAAAAGAAGAAAGGAAGGAAGGTCTTCCTTTTATTTTGCTTGGCTTCCTGACTGAATGAGACAGTGACCACTGTCTTCGCAATTTGTGGTGTGACCTCCTTAGCTACACCTTGCATTAGATCGTCTGTTTGAGATATGTCATCTTCCCCAGGAGCCATACTTGTTTGGCTAGAAGTTGATAAAGAGTATCTTTTGAAAATCCCTGGAAATCAAATGATTAAACTTCAGGGATTTGAGATAAGGTCATGGAAAGTAATGCTTGGCCATGCCCTTAGAAGTTTTAGAACAGAAGTTCCCAATCTAAAGCCCATGGGCTGGATCTGGCCTACAGCACTATTTCATGTGGCCCCCACCCCTCCAAGGGCATTTGAGAAACAAAATGGCTGCCTCTTTGAAGCTGTTGGGACAAAATGGCTGCCCTCATCATGCAGGCAGGGCAAAATGACCATCCGGCCCATGAAGGTGACTGAGAGAGTGTGACATGGCCCCTGGCTTTAAAAGGTTGGGAACCCCTATTTTAGAAGATGGGGATGGCCTGAGAGAATAGGCAACAAAACAGCTCCTTAATGTGTCAATGTGTGTTATTAAAACACAGCCACACCTTGGCCATGCAAGCTGAATTCTTTCTATTTATTAATTGCCTGGTTTGTGTCCTCCTTTTCTTTGAAGGTTATTTCCGGTCTTAAGACTTTCTATGTGGGAAGTATTTAGGTGAAATAAAAATGGAGAAAAATAGTGTACAATAGATGTGATTATGTGTTTCAGTGCCCGCACATATGCGTGTTTGCAAACAAGGATAGGCCACATGTATGTGCAGGGGGAAAAAACTGTGTATGTGCCATTGCAACACACGTTGATTGTGGAAAACCATGTGGAACATTTAGAATATCTCACATGGCCCTAAAATCCTAAACCACATAATGGCCTGATCAGAGCAAAAAATCCAAGGTGTACTTAGATTTAGCCAGTTTCCAGTTGTTTTTGTATTTGGTGGGAGGAGAAAAACAGCTGTTCAGGTATGTTCTCCTTGATAAATCTTGGAAAGGAGCAAATGATTTTATGGTTCACATTGCAACAAGACATAGGTTAGCAGAAGTCTATGCAAGTTCATTGGGGACTTATACTGGAGCAGTGGGGGGTGGGAGCATAAAAGGGAATTGTTGGTCTCTTGGATTTTTGACTCAATACTCTGAGAACAGAGATTTCTGTACATAATTCTCAGTTCCTAGATAATCTGCGCACTGTTGGGAAGGGACTTTCCTTTCAGTTAATGAATAGGAAGAACAGCATGTCCATCTAAATATCGAGCACTTTGGTTGGAATAATTCCAAGAATGGCCGAATATTGGAAGTGAACAGTGTAACCGGGAATACGTAATGTTTGTCACACTTGTCAGGCACCAGTTGAAATTATGTAGTGTGGGTGGTGTTGAACATGACACTGTCTTGGAACTCTATAATGGAGCCATCTTTGAAGAGCTGGATGTAATAGAGTACTTATACAGCTGGGTGGTGATTGTGTTTGGCAGCAAGAGGTGGATATTATGCTGATTGCAGCATGATTTTCCTGTTAAGAACTCTGGCTAGAAAGGAATGGGAAGCTGCCAAAATTCCCTACAGTATATTCCTGAACTTACCTGAAGAATTATAGAGGAAGCAACATTTGTTTTCTAGTTTTAAGTGTTTTACCTGGTTAGGGCATTTATACGTGGATGTTCTGGTTTCTTGATTTTCTATTATAAAGTACTTTTAAGTTTTATCCAATATTTGTAGTTTATAAGTTGGATATAAGGACATGTAATGAATGTATGCACTCTTCATCTGTTTGGAAACTGATATAGTTTCAGAGTAGCAAATGTTTTTACCTTCCTGTTCCACAGGCTCGCTTAGGAACAAAGTTAACAGCACAGACGTGTTTTCGAAGTGTTCTATATTTATTTCAGGTTTGATGCGTTATTTGTGAGTCATGAATTTTGAGATCAGAGTGATGGGGCTCCCAGAGTTTGATAGGGGGTGTTGGGTAGTTTAGAGGTACTGGAGATGTAAAGAAGGTGGCTGACTAACCCATGAGCGAAGGACTGAATAGACTTAAGTTAATGGAACTTTTAGTATGGATGCCATCGGCGGTTGACTTTTCTAGATTGAGAGATAAGGAATTGAATAGAGGAAGTATATTGACCTGCCCTAGAAACTGGTTGCAAAGAATGATTCCAATAATCCTTTGTCTTGGTACATGTTTGTGCCCACAGCTGAATGTAACAGGTGAATGGTTAGTTTTTAAGTCTCGGAATGAGAAGAGTACTTTGGTGCAATTGATATAGAGAGGCTGATAAACACATTCAGGGGCGAGGATGCTCCTATATAGCAACATTTCTCTGTTTCTAAAGCAAGCAGTATTGGGATGTTGACGTTTAACTTATCAAGGGTAAGCAGCCATGCTACGAAAGGAGTGATTGCTGTATGGAGAGCTTTGAGAAGACTAAGCTGGGCTCTGAGTTTAGAATAACAGACTGAGAACTGTATTTACTCAATTTCACATGCCTTCTATCATTTCAGGCATAAGAATATATTGAGGCAGTAGCAAATGCATTGCCAGGCTGTGTCCCCCCCAAAAAAATCTGTGACATTTTGGGGCTAGAAAAATAAATTGCCTGCTAAGACTGGTGATTGCTAGCTCCCTCCTGCCCTCTTCTATAGAGTCATAGTGGTGGAAGGAGCATGTCATCCTGGCTGCTGTAAAGTCATCTTATAGCTTAATTCAGGTTATAAGGAGGATAACGCTGTGAACATTTTTCCCCCTCCTAATTTTGATTCCAGGCAGGGTGTTGCTAGGCTAGGGGCTCTGGCTGCCCTGTATCTGAAAATTAATAGAAGTAAAACTTATTAAGTCTGGTCAGTGGAAGAACAAGAACTCGATCAAGTCTGAGACTAATGTTGGAAGTATAGGTAGAAAGTAGGGGGTCGAGCACTGTTGCTGCAGAGGTTCTGGAGTCGTTTTTGCTAGGACTGGGGCGCTGGTGACCAGATTGTAGCCACTCTTTCAGGAATGCTTCTGGTCTACTTGCAGGCCCGTAGCTTATTTATTTAAATTTTATTTATTTATTCAATTTGTATAGCTGCCCCAATCGGCATGCAACTCTGGGCGGCGTACATAAAATCCCAAAGGTTTAAACTATAGAAACCCTTAAAATTCCTTTTTAAAAAAAACCCCACTGAAAAACTACCTTTTGGGGTGCGCAGGCCAGTCACGTGGTTCAGGGGGCTGGTCACTATGGCCCGGGGGCCGGATCCAGAGGCCAACGAAGCCCTCGTCGCTCCTGGATATGGATATTTATATGGGTGCATTTTGCTTCCGCTTCCGGGAGTAACGAGGGCCTCACGGTGGATGGAGTGGTGTGCGAGCGAGGGCTTCACGGTGGATGAAGTGGTGTGTGTGTGTGTGTGTGTGTGTGTGTGTGTGTGTGTGTGTGTGTGTGTGTGTGTGTGTGTGTGTGTATGTAGGCTGGATCCGGCCCCGAGGCCATAGTTTGGGCACCCCTGGACTAAAGTGTCCTGGCTGGGGATGGGAGGAAGAAGGGAGAGAGAGAATGAGTGGTGGTGGTGGTGGGGAGAGAAACAGTTCTCCGAGGGCGCTCACTATTCCCCCCCCTCCCGGGGCTCGGTACGGGCCGGCCAAGGGACTGACGGGTCCGCTTCCTCTCTCCCCCCCCCCCCTTTGCAGGTCTGGTTCAAGAACCGCCGCGCCAAGTGCCGTCAACAGCAGCAGCAGCAGAGTGGCAGCGGTGCCAAGAGCCGTCCAGCCAAGAAGAAAGCCTCTCCGGCCCGCGAGAGCTCCGGCTCGGAAAGCAGCGGCCAGTTCACGCCGCCGGCCGTCTCCAGCTCAGCCTCTTCTTCCTCCTCCTCCTCCTCTTCCTCCTCGTCCGGCTCCAACGCCTCGGGACCAGCCGCCAGCGGCGTCGGGGCGGCTTTGGGCAACCCGGTGGGCTCCGCGTCGGCCAATTCATCTTCCTCCTCCTCCTCCTCTTCCTCCTCCTCGCTGGGCATCAGCGCCCCGTCGGCCGTGGCCGCCTCGTCTATCTGGAGCCCGGCGTCCATCTCGCCCGGCGGCGTCCCGGAGCCGCTGGCCCCCGGCGGGGCTTCCTGCATGCAGCGCTCCGTCCCTGGGGCCGCCGCCGCCGCCGCCTCTTACCCCATGTCCTACGGGCAGGGCGGCGGAGGGTACGGGCAAGGCTACCCCGCGGCCCCGCCGCCCCCGCCCCCGCCGCCGCCCCACTCGACGTCCTACTTCAGCGGCGTGGACTGCGGCTCCTACCTGCCCATGCACGCCCACCACGCGCACCACGCGCACCAGCTCAGCCCCATGGCGGCGCCCACGTCCATGGGCGGCGCCCACCACCACCACCACCACCACCACCCGCTCAGCCAGAGCGCCAGCCACCACCACCACCACCACCACCACCAGCCGGGCTACGGCGCCGCCGGGCTGCCCTTCAACTCTTCCGACTGCCTGGACTACAAGGAGCCCGCCCCGACGGCTGCCGCCGCCTCCTGGAAGCTCAACTTCAACTCCCCGGACTGCCTGGATTACAAAGACCAGGCCTCCTGGCGCTTTCAGGTCCTGTGAGGCCCGGAGGGAGGCCACCTGGGGCAGGGTGGGTGGGGTGGGTGAGGGGGCGAGGCCTGCCCAACCTGCCTGCCTACCTACCTGCCAGCTAGCCCCCTCCGTCCTTAATCTCTTCCCCTCCCATCTCCTTCTCCCTTGGGGGTCGTCTCCTTTTAACCCCCTCCTCCTTCTCTGTCTCCTTCTCCGTATTCAAACCAAATCATCGTGATTTCTAAATTTTTATTATTATTTTTTTTTAAAAAAAAAGAAATTTGGGGAGGGAAGAGGGAGGAGAAAGGAAGGGAAGAAACAGAGGTGGCCCCTGTCCGGTTGGCGAGCCACTATCCGGTCCTTTGGCCACGACCAAACAGGTGGCTCAAGGCCAACGCTGCTGCTGCTGCTGCTGCTGCTGCTGCTGCTGCTGCTGCTGATGATGATGATGATGATGATGATGATGATGGAACAGGCCCGTCTGGGTTTGCTTCTCCTCCTTCTCAATCCTCTTGTCGACCCACCAACGTGGCAGGGCCGTAGCCAGGGGGTGGCCAGGCAGTGGGTGGGCATCAGCAGGTTTCGCAACCGGTTCACCAGAACCGGTAGCAGACCGGTTGGGCCCGCCCGTCCTAATTCCAGTGCAATGCAGGGCTTCCCCCCTGGCTGCGCCAACCATACCACGCTCACAGTGTGGCAGTAAAAGAATTTTGGAACCCACCACTGTGGCCAGGGTGGGCTCGGCCCACCCCGAGTTAGCACTTTGCCCACCCCTGGCATAAAGCGTGGTTTCCCATAGGAATGCATTGAAAAGAGGCTTCGTTGCCCATCCTGAAAAAGTATTCGCCCACCCACATCTAGAACCCTGGCTATGGCCCTGGAACATGGCACGCTCCTGGTGGGTCCTACCTTCGCTCTCTAGAACTGAGGTCTGCGTGGACTTTGAAGCATAGAAGGGGACTTTAATTCGAAATTCATCATCTTTTTTCCCCCTTCCTTTTTCAACAGATAGATTCTTCCCGGACATGTGGCTTGCCTGTACGCTTTGATTGATGAGCCTTCATGTCCGTGGAAGGGCCAAGGTGAGAGAAAGGGTAGATTACTCTTCCTTTTGCCTTTCTGGCCCGCTGCAGACTTTGGCATAGAGCAGGGGTGCCCAAACTATGGCCCAGGGGCCAGATCCCGCTCCCAACGCTAATCCATCCGGCCCACGAAGCCCTCGTCGCTCCTGGAAGCAGAAGTAAATGCGCCCATATGGGCATGTTTTACTTCCACTTCCAGGAACAACAGGGCTTTGCGGGCCAGATGAATTGGAGTTGGGGCCGGATCCAGCCCCTAAGCTATTGTGAACCAGCTCCTTGAACCACATGACAGGCCCGTGGCCCAAAAAGTTTGGGCACCCCGGCGTAGAGCTCCTAATGGCTGGTTTCCTCTCGGAGAGTCTCCCCTTCTCCCAAGATCTTGCCCTGCAGGAGTGCTTGCCAAAAAATAAAAACCCTACATGAATCGTGTCTATAGATGAAACTCGGAAAATTAGAATATCGTGCAAATGTTCATTCAGTTCAGTAATGCAACTTAAAAGGTGAAACAAATATATGAGATAGACTCATTACATGCAAAGCGAGATAGTTCAAGCCTTATTTTCTTGTAATATTGATGCTTATGGCTTACAGCTTATGAAAACCCCAACCCCCAAATCTCATGTACCCCATAATCATCACATAATCTCAAGTATGCGGTACATACATCACAATTATAACGAATCAAGGCATGACCTCTCTCGCTTTGCCTGTAGTGGGTCTATCTCATATATTTGTTTCACCTTTTTAAGTGAAATGAATGAACATTTGCACGATATTCTAATTTTCCGAGTTTCACCTGTATAGTGCATTAATAGGTCCATTCCAGCGACCTTTTTAAAAAAATAATCAGAATATTATTACTATTCGAGGTGAAGGTGAACACTTTTTCTGCCTGAAATACGCAGGAAAACAAAGGAAGCCCACATTTCTCTCTGCCACCCATGAGGTCCCCTTGCCATGTTTTTCGTGACTTATTTGGAGACATTACAGAGAGGTTTTTTTTTTTTCTAAAACGGGAAGGAGGGAAATAGTGAAGAAGAGAGGGGGGCAAAGATCACTGGAGGAGGAGTTGGAGGATGAAGTATTGGGGGTGGAAGAGCTCTAGTCGCCCCTCTTGCATTCCTCTCCTGCAGGCCTGGATGGACCCATTGCACACACTTGCTCATCATCTGGCTCCCCAGAGGCGCTTTTTTATTATTTAAATTAAATTTGGGAGGGGTTAGTCCCGCTTTCTTTCTTTTTTTTTTGGGGGGGGGGGAGGAGGAAAATTGTGACGTTGATTATTTACGCCCGCCGTTAATCCCAACAGTCACCTGTTGAAATGTAAGGCAAATCATCCCCTTTTATCTACATACCCCATAATAAAAATTCAAGCTAATAAAAAGCCCCTTGTCTTTGTCATCTTTCTGGGGCAAGGGGGGTGGGGGTGGGGGGAGAGACCTAGAGCCGAGAGGTCATTTTAATTTAATTTAATTTTCAAACTTCTACCGCCCACTCAGGCAAACCGGACTCAGGCCGGTTTACATCAACTCTAGAAACATGTAAAACACATCAAAACTCCCCAATTATCCCACCCTACCCACCCCACCCTATACATAAAAAGAGAGAGGGGCTCCTGATTACTATCTTGGTGTGAGCCAACAAGGGGCAGGCGTATATCCATTAGGACCCCACACCTGCCCTGCCAGCCAGCTTGTCAAGCCTTTTCTAAAGGGCAGCAATTCTGTCTGTAATCCTAGCTCTATTGGCAGGAGGTTCCGTAGGGCTGGAGCCGACACCGAGAAGGCCCTCCTTCCAGTGCTAGAGAGATGGGCTTTTTAATGGGATTTTTAATGGGATTTTATTGGTCTTTTTAAAAACTGCCATTGGTTTTATTTTCTGTGAGCCGCCCAGAGTCGTTGGAGTTGAGCGGCAATAGAAATAATAAATAAAATAAATAAAATAAAATAAAAGCAGGAATCCCTCCCCCCATTAGCTGTACATCTCTTGAGTCAGGCAGGCCCTGGAAGATCGATATTCTTCCCAAAGCTAGGCGAGAAGGGAGGGCTGGGCCGCTGCACTTTATCTCGCTGAGCTGCCTTTTAATGACTGTAATTGGATTGGCGCATAACCAAAACTTTGATGGGTTATGTGCGCAGGGAGCACAGGGCGAATGCGCTTCCCTGCCTTCTCTCTCTTTCTCTTTGGGGAAGTGCAAAAGTTTAGCCCCGCAGCCTAGGAAGGGAATTGAGAAGGGAGAGAGGTTTTGGACCCCAAGTATGTGAACTTTCTGGCTTTGGTTTTCCTTGCTCCGAAGCCAGTCGTATCCGACTCTAGGGTTCAGTGCTCATCTCTGTTTCAAAGCCGAAGAGCCAGCGCTGTCCACTTCTGCAGACGGTTTCCGTGGTCAGGTGGCAGGCATGACTAGACACCGGAGCGCACACAACGCTGTTCCATTCCCACCCAAGGGGTCCCTGTTTATCTACTTGCCATTTCTTGCTTTCGAACTGCTAGGTTGGCAGGAGCTGGGACAAAGACGGGAGCTCATGCCGTCCTGCAGTACTCGGGAATCGAACTGCTGACCTTCCGCCTCCCAGCCAGCGTCTTAGTCACTTGAGCTACCGCAGTCCCGACTGAAATCTACATCCCTACAAAGGCACCGCCATTATCCCCATTGATGTATTGGGGCCGCAGTGCAATAATTTATTGTAACATCGGGTGCGGTGCAGAGGAGTTTCTGCTCAAAGGAATTAATTTAGAAATGTAGCTCTCCCAACTGGAAGTTATTTAAAGCTAGCGCTGGAAAAAGTTAAACACATAGTTGACCGGAATTAAAAATAAGAACAAAAGAAACTCTCATCCATAACTTATCTGTAAAATCAACATAAATGAAAATCTTAATAGTGGGATATTACAGTACTAGTACCCTTCCCCAAAGCTAAAGCTGGCTATAAAAACCTGATAAAGTTTGTGCGGCAAAACGTTAACCATAAAACAGTTAGAGAAGGATCGCTCATGTTTTCAAAAGTTTTAAACTAGATTTTTAATTGGTGCGGGTGGGAGGTAGTTTTTCAGCGTTTTTAGGGATCTTAAGGGTTTTTATAGTTTAAACGTTGGGGATTTTATGTACGCCGCCGGAGTCCCATGTCGACTGGGGCGGCTATACAAATTGAATGAATGAATGAATGAATGAATAGTCCCCATTTTGATGTTCCTATCCAAACTTTCCATCGTGGTAAAAATTAATAATAATCACCTTTGCACTCTCCCCCTTGAAGGGGGGGGGAGGGCATAATCCGCTGGATCAGTTTAACCTCGGGAGAAAATATTTGTAGGCTCTAAGGTTAAGTAGACGATTAAATACCCCTGAATAATTGATTGCGCTCATTAACGAGGCTCATAATGACAACAGATTCAGTGCTGGGTGTGAATCCCGTGAGGAAAGACACCTGTTCAAGATCGACCCCACTCCGGTGTGGAATTGTCAGTCCGGAGTTAAACTACAAACTATATCAAAATTGAGGATATGGAAGTTCCAGCATCGGTGCAACAGATTTTTAGAGTCTTGTGGCAGAGTAAAAAGGCTTTTCTGGACTGCAGCCTGTTTGTACCGGATAACGCGTGCTGCAATCCATGGAAGGAGAGGCCAAATCACACACCTGTGAGTCTTTCACGTTGCCTGCATACACTTTTTTCTTGTCGTTATTGTTGCACAGATTACCGGGTAGAATGGTGTTAATCTCAGCCACCGTTAGAGGGTCTAAATGCGCACCTTGTTTCTTCTTCTTCTTCTTCTGCCGAATCCGAATCCGAATAGTGAGGATAACCATGGCAATCAGCCATGAAGAGTGTCCTGAGAATATAATGCAGTGGCCTTTCATCTGCCTTCCGCATCGCAGCAGTGTGACCCCCGTACCACTGGTCCAATTTCGTGAGTCATTTTCTGGTCCTGAGTCCTTTTGGCACACAACCTCCTCATCACCAGCTCCAGGCCAGTATTGATGAAGCTGCTGCCCTCCATCAAGATGGATTCACGTGGGATTTAATCCGCTTGAAGACCATCACCCTTCCCTGTGGGTTTGGCCACCCGAGGCCGTTAGTCCTCAGGGTGGTCAGGTTAGTTAACCTAACGATCGGTGTTGAGTCGCTGGCAGTATGGTCTACTCCCACGATGGCGAACCTTGGCACTTGGTACGGGGTGGGTTTTACTTCCGCTTCCGGGAGCGACGAGGGCGGTGTGGGCCGGATGAATCGCAGTAAACCCATTCGTGTGGATTCACAGGGTGCTTGGGCTTCTGGGAATTGAAGTCAAAGAACATCTGGAGTGCCAAGGTTCATCATCACAGGTCTACTCTATTACCATAGCAGGGTTACCTGGCCAGACTCTCGTCTTTTGTTTTGCATGGGCCAATGTGGCGTGCGAGGCAAGGGCTCTGATTTTACCCATTGCTGCAACCCACTTTTTCCTTGGCCAGAATACTCTGGAATGTCTCCATACAGTAGTGGGCACCAGCAGGTTCGCACCAGTTCGCCAGAACCGGTAGCAGAAATTCTGGCTGGCCCCGGCCATCCAAGTTTTGAAATAAAGTAGTCCTAATTTGGGTGCAATGCAGGGCTTTCCCCTGGCCACTCCCAACATGCCACGCCCATAGTGTGGTAGTAAACTTTTTGGGAGCCCACCACTGTCTCGATACGTTTCTCTTCTCCACTCCTTACAGAGCTTCCCCCTCGCAGATGGCCAAAATCCCATGGAAGAAGCTCCTGCCTAGGGGACGGGGACCGTGTGACTCTCCGGCTCTTCTGCTAAGCTCCATCTCTGGTCACAGCCAGATTTCATCCATTTGGCCGGAGTTGAGCCTGAAGTCCCACCACCCGGAGGGAGGGCTTCAACTTGGCCAGCCCCTCAACTACCCAAGCCAGCTGGGATCGGGACGCTCCTGTGCCCCCTTGATCCTGGACCCCCGAGATGCTACCAGATTTGCTCTGGCTCCATATCCTTCCTTTAGGGCTGCTCGGACATTCAGCCTAGTTTAAAAGGAGTCCATGGTGGGATGGAGTCGGAGAGGCTTCAGGAGGCACTAGCTCCTCAACCCCTTCTTTAGGAATTAAGATCCGCAGGAGTTGATGCTGTTTTTTAAGTAAAGGTTTCCCTTGCTCGAAAGCCAGTCGCATCCGACTCTAGGGTTCAGTGCTCATCTCTGTTTCAAAGCGGGAGAGCCAGCGCTGTCTGCTTCTGCAGACGCTTCCGTGGTCATGTGGCAGGCATGACTAGACACCGGAGCGCACGGAACGCTGCTTCCTTCCCACCGAAGTGGTCCCTATTTATCTACTTGCCATTTCTTACTTTCGAACTGCTAGGTTGGCAGGAGCAGGGACAAAGACGGGAAGTTGAGTGGCTTAGTGGTTAAGACGCAGACCTTGACGACTGGAAGGCCGACATGTCAGCAGTTCGAGACCCGAGTGCTGCATGACGGAGTGAGCTCCCATCGTCGTCTGTCCCAGCTCCTGCCAAGCTAGCAGTTCGAAAGCAAGACATTGGAAGTAGATAACTAGGGACCACTTTGGCAGGCAAGGCAACGGCGTCGAGCCATGTCTGCCACATGTTGTCCACGTCTGCAGCATGGGCTCTATGGCTGTAACCCGAGGTGAGCACCGCATCCTAGACTCCGATACGACTGGCTTACCTCGCCTCTTTGTAGCAGGGCGGCTCTCTCTCTCTCTCTCTCTCTATGCCAGGCCGAGTTGAACTCACGGCACAGTCTTGCCAGCCAGAAGGGGCCAGACTGCCGAAGGGACTTCGAGGGGATCTCTTTGCCATTGAGAGAGCGGCTGGATTGAATCGTTGCCTCTTCGCTTTCCTCTTTCTCCCAACGTGGCTCTCCCTTTGACTCTCCAGAAAGGGCTAAGCTAAAGCCACCCCCGCCACCCCTCTTTTCGGTGGGTCATCTCCGTCTTGCGGGCAATCTCCAATTTCAGTGTCAACGTCCCGTCCCCCCCCCCCAATCCCCATGGAGAGCATCCTTTCCGAACCATGTTTTTAAAAGTTTTTAATTAGATTTTTAATTAGTGCGGGTGGGAGGTAGTTTTTCAGTGTTTTGGGGAATTTTAAGGGTTTCTATAGTTGAATAAATAAATAAATAAATAAATAAATAAATAAATAAATAAATAAATAAATAAATAAATAAATAAATAAAGAAAGAAAGAAAGAAAGAAAGAAAGAAAGAAAGAAAGAAAGTGAAAGTGAAGCAGAGAGCACATTTAGCGCACCATCTCCGTTTGTGCGCAGCGGAGTTGAAAGGCAGTTTCGCAAGAATGGGGATTTATTATTATTTTTGAAGTGATCGCCAGTGTTAGTCTGTGCCAGTTTATCAGAGAGGAAACAAAACAAAGAGACTAAATAAACAGGTTGTGGCACCTTAAAGAATAACTCGTGTACTGTATTTTGATGTTACCTTTCGCTACCTTTTGTTGACTCTCTGATACACAGGTGAAACTCGGAATATTAGAATATTGTTGTTGTTGTTGTTCAGTCGCACAGTCGATTCCGACCCTTTGCGACCCTATGGACCATCGTTCTCCAGGCGCCTCTGTCCTCCACCATCCCCCTCAGCCCTCCCAGTTTTGTGCCCATTGTGTCTACAATACCATCTATCCATCTCATCCTTGGCCTCCCCCTTCTTCTTTTGCCCTCCACCTTTCCCAACATCACGGCCTTCTCAAGTGAATCCTCCCTTCTCATTTGATGCCCAAAGTACTTTAGCCTCATCTTTACTATTTGACCTTCCAATGAGCAGTCAGTGTTGATTTCTTCTAAGATTGACCTATTTGTTCTCCTCGCTGTCCAAGGTACCCTCAAAACTCTCCTCCAACACCACATTTCAAAGGCATCTATTCTTCTGCGTTCAGCTTTCCTAATTGTCCAGCTCTCACATCCGTACATTACCACTGGGAATACCATTGCTTTGACTATTCTAATTTTTGTTTTCAAGGTGATGTCTCTGCTTTTCACTATGTTCCCCAGGTTTCTCATGGCTTGTCTCCCTAGAATCAGCCGCCTCTTTATTTCATGGCTGCAATCTCCATCTGCAGTGATCTTAGATCCTAAGAAAGTAAAATCTGTCACTGCTTCTACTTCTTCCCCGTCTATTTTCCAGGAACTGATCGGGCCTGTTGCCATTATCTTGGTTTTCTTGATATTGAGTCTCAAGCCAGCTTTTGCACTCTCTTCCTTCAAACCGATCAAGAGATTCTTTAGGTCTTCCTCACTTTCTGCCATTAGGGTGGTGTCGTCTGCATATCTCAGATTGTTGATGTTGTGCAAATGTTCATTCGTTTCACTTAAAAGCTGAGACAAACTCTCTACATGCAAAGCGAGAGTTATGCAATGCCTTAATTCGTTATAATTGTGATGATCATGGCGTACACCGTACATGAGATTATGTGATGATTATGGGGTACATGAGATACATTGGGGGGGGGGGTTGGGGTTTTCATAAACTGTAAGCCATAAGCATCAATATTATAACAAAGTAAGGCTTGGACTATCTCGCTTTGCATGTCATGAGTCTATCTCATATAGACTCATTTGTTTCACCTTTTAAGTTACATTACTGAACTGAATGGATATTCTAATTTTCCCAGTTTCATCTGTAGTTTCCCAAAACCCTCTCTTTTGACGGCTTCTTGCCCCTAAAACTCCCATTTGGGCGAAAATCAAGGTTTGCTGTGGGATTTTGTTTTTTTCAAATAAACAAAACTGGTTCCATTTTTTCCTAGCTCAGGAGGCCGAGATAAACAGAAAGCGTCTCCTCGAAGATTGCGGTAATTTTGAACCCTAGTCGGGCGCACCCTGGTAAACCTTGTGTCGCCGGCTAATCTTTCTCACACTAGGTCAGGCGAAAGGAACTGCAGAATGAACTCACCCAAAGGTGCCTACATGTTGGCAGTTTCACGTCAGGCCGAGCTAGACACGGAAGAAGAAGAAGCATCTCAGGAGGGTTTTCCTAGTCGCTAGGCTGGAAGTTGCTTAAAAGCAGAACCCACAGCAGTTGTAAAGGTAAACGTAAAGGTCACCCTGCTCGAAAGCCAGTCGTATCCGACTCTAGGGTGCAGTGCTCATCTGTTTCATAGCCGAAGAGCCAGCGCTGTTTGCTTCTGCAGACGTTTTCCGTGGCCATGGGGCAGGCATAACTAGACACCGGAGTGCACGGAACACTGCTTACCTCCACACCGAAGAGGGTTCCTTATTTATCTACTTGCAATGTCTTGCTTTCGAACTGCTAGGTTGGCAGGAGCTGGGACCGAAACGGGAGCTCATTCGTCCTGCAGTATTCGGGAATCGAACTGCTGACCTCCCGCCTTCCAGTCAGCGTCTTAGCCAACGCGCAAGAGGGCAACCGGCTGCCAATTTTTTTTAAAAAAAATAAATACAAATAGATTTTTTTAATATGAAAAAAAGTCTCAAAATGAAACCCCAAGGAGGGGTGAAGAAAGTCTGAGGAGCAGTCTGGTTCGCCCATGGGATGAACCACCTAGGAGGTCCGGCTCCCTCGAGATGGAGCGATGGCGAACCTTGGCACGCCGGGTGTTCAGGAACTTCAGCTCCCAGAAGCTCTGATCAGCAGGAGTGTTTACTTGGGGATTCTGGGAATTGAAGTCAAAGAATACCTGGAGTGCCAAGGTTCGCCATCACTGCATCTCGAGGGAGTCTAACCTCCTGGGTCTCTCTCTCTCTCTCCTTCCCCCCCTCTCTCTCTCTCACACACACACACACAGAGGGAGGGAGAGCCTGATAGGGTAGGGTAGCCTCCAAAGCAGGGCGGGCAGCCAGACAGGCGTTTGAACTCCTCTGTTCCGGGCGCTCGCCACCCCTTTTGCAGACTCAGCTCAGCTCCGGCGGTGCCAGACGGCTGCGGTTGGAGGGAGGGAGGGAGGGAGGGAGGCCTCGCCTCGCCTGGGGCGTTTCGAGCGCTACCCGTTCCGACGTTGTTCCCGAAACTTCCGAAGGAAAAAGTCTCTGGGCGTATTCCTATCCCCACTCCAAGCCCGGAAAACCGCAGGCTTCTAGATCTGCTGGGATGCACAGGGGAAGGACGAGGCCCTTTCTTTCTTTCTTTCTTTCTTTCTTTCTTTCTTTCTTTCTTTCTTTCTTTCTTTCTTTCTTTCTTTCTTTCTTTCTTTCTTTCTTTCTTTCCTTCCTTCCGTCTTCCTTTCCTTCTTCCTTTCCTTTCTTTCCTTCCTTCCCTTCTTTCTTTCTTTCCTTCCTTTCCTTCTTTCCTTTCTTTCCTTCCCTTCTTTCCTTCCTTCCCTTCTTCCCTTCCTTCCTTTCCTTTCCTTCCTTCATTTCCTTCCCTTTCCTTCCCTTCTTCCTTCCTTTCCTTCTTTATTTCTTTCCTTCCCTTCTTTCTTTCCTTCCCTTCTTCCCTTCCTTTCCTTTCCTTCCCTTCTTCCTTCCTTTCCTTCTTTCTTCCTTTCCTTCCTTTCCTTCCTTCCTTCCCTCCCTCCCTCCATCCATTTGCTCGCAACTGGCCAGCCCGCTGTTTTGGGATGAAATAAGACCTCTGCAGTGGCTCAGGTGGCTAAGACGCTGACTGGGAGGCGGGAAAGGTCAGCAGTTCGATTCCCGAGTACTGCAGGAAGGAATGAGCTCCTTCCTGTCTTTGTCCCAGTTCCTGCCAACCTAGCTCGTGCATAGGATAGCGGTGTAAATTACATTGAACTCAGCCGAACAGCAGTTCAATACCCGGGTACTGCTCGACAATGAGCTCCCGTCTCTGTTCTTCCAGTTCCTACTAACCTAGCAGTTCGAAAGCAAGACATCGCAAAGGGGTGGGAAGACAAACAGCGTTCCGTGCTCTCCGGTGTCTAGTCCTGCCTGCCACGTGACCGCGGAAACATCTGCAGACGCAGACAGCGCTGGCTCTTCGGTTATGAAACAGAGATGAGCACTGAACCCTAGAGTCGGATACGACTGGCTTTCGAGCAAGGGAGACCTTTACCTTTACCAGTCGAATACTTCCAGTGTGTTGAGGTCCTTGTATAAAATACCTTACATATGAGTACTTCATATTTATGAAGTCTCCCAACATAGCAGCAAAAATTAAATTCAAAGCATCATTAATCTTTTTAAAAAGCACTTGGATATAGAGGTAATTTTAACAAGACAAAAATATAATTAAGAGTTCATAGGAGATTACTTTAACAACAACAAAAAACACCCCTCCACAACAACTTAAAACCCATATATTAAATAAACTTTAAAGGGCTAAACCTCAGGCAATCTAATCGTTCTCATATTGTAGATTAAATTACAGATTTTCATCCCGTAACTCCTTTAATTTTCTCTTGTCTTCAAAGTGAACAAAATTAAAAGACTGGGATCTTACTTAACTTGCTCTCATCTGAATATGCATTTTCTTCTTTTGTTTCGGCTGAAACAGTCCTGGATTCTGGTTAGGCAGGTCTAAAGGTACTTGTGTGCCAAATCTGTAGTTAGCAAAGCGATCCGGTTTGGGGTGCGAGTCTGGCATCTCAAAGCAAAATATAGTTTACTTGGCTTTCCACATTTCCATGGTTATTACCTTTCAATGGGAAATTTATGATTGGCGTAGCATCGGAAATATTGGTGACTCCCACTGATGCCAGTTGGATGAAACCGACTTAGAACCTAGTCGTGGGATGATTCCCTCGAAAGTAAAATGAAGAGAAAAGATACTTTCTTGTGATGCAAAGTAGCTGTTCTTGAACCACCAGATCTAGCCCAGTTTCTGGACTTTGCACACCTTTCCTCGAATTTGTTTTTACCTCCTAAGAACTTTATGACGAGTGATTCTGCCGTAGGTGGGACCTTGCAAGAAGTTGTGGCCAAGAGATGCTCAAAACTAGCAGAAAGATATTCTTACAGGACCCCCCCCCCCCCGAAAAAATCAACCAACTCCTGTTGACATTGTTGGTTGGTGTGCTCACAAAAGTTTTGACCAAGTGTGAATTTTATTTTAATTCTGCTTCGCTGCAAAGTTTCCTGAGCAGTCATAACAGTAAATCCTCTGTGTGTGTGTCTAGCGTGTCTACTGAGACATCTGCCCTATGAATCCAATGGGTTGTAGTTAGGTGCCAATAGGGCTAGAACCGTATAAGCCTCCAAAGAAGGTTTTAGGTTCGATTTCAAAGAGAGGGAACACTCCGACATTTTAATTTTTAATAATAATAATAATTAAAGTGTGTTTCTTTTAACTCTGCTGGTGTTGCAGAACAAGGCATTGTAACGGGAATCGCAGTCCACGTTGGCACTTCGGCGCAGAAGGGCTTTTACAGGTGCAGACTGCCCATTTGAATGTATTGCGAAGAAATGGAAAGTGGAGGATGATCCGGAAGGAAGCTGGCATTCATTGTCCCTTTAACTCTCCCTTGATCTTAACAATTTAGGAAGGAGAAGCCAGTGGGCGACTCCTGTCCAATCAGGGCCTCAGTTTGTATTTAATTTAATTTAATTTTTGCACTTGTATGCTGCCCAATCAGGGAACCCAACTCAGGATGTCTCACATGATAATTATACAATATATACAGTAATACAATATACAAAATTCAATGTACAAAAACAGCATATACTAATATAGAACAACACAATACAATACTATAACGGCCTCTCCACCCTGGAATGAACTCACCCTGGAATGAACTCAGGGCCGGTAGCAACTCTCCAAGTTGAGCTGGATTCAGATGAATCAAGAGGTGTGGAAATTGATGTTTAAAAACATAAATTATTTAAGATATGCAGCTGACACCATCTTTTTGACAGAGAGCAGCAATGGCTTGAAATGACTGTTAGTGAAAGAAGAAAGTGCCAAATTAAAATTGCAGTTGAGTTGGACCATTAGGAAAGTTGAGCGCAGAAGAATAGAAGCCTTTGAGATGTGGTGTTGGAGGACAGTTTTGAGAGTCCCCTGGAAAGTGAGAACAAATAGGTCAATCTTAGAAGAAATCAACCGTGAATGCTCCTTAGAAGGTCAAATAGTAAAGATGAAGCTAAAGTACTTTGGACATCAAATGAGAAGAGAGGATTCACTTGAGAAAGCCTTGATGCTGGGAAAGGTGGGGTGTAAAAGAAGAAGGGGCGGCCAAAATGAGATGGCTATATGGTATTGTAGACGCAATGGGCACAGAGCTCGGTGGGCTGAGGAGGATGGTGGAGGACAGAGGTCCATAGGGTTGCAAAGGGTCGGAATCGACTGTCTGACTGAACAACAAAAGCAAGACTACAGAGGAATTGCATAACATTAATGTTGACAGTGAAGAAATTGAATTAGTGAAAAATTTTGTATACTTTGGTTCAATTGCCAATCTAAATGGGGACCGCAGCCAAGAAATCAGGACCTTGGAAGGGGTTAGAAAAGATCATTATGTAAGGAGGTGTCACTGGAGACAAAGACTAAGATCATCCACATGCTTGTATTTTCAATCACCATGTATGGGTGCAAGAACTGGATGGTAAAGAAATCTGACAATGGGGAAATGAATTGTTTAAAATATGGTGCTGGAGGAGAGCCTTGTGGATAACCTGGACTAAACCTGGATAAAGACAAAGAAGTGAATCATAGAACAATTTAAACATGAACTGTTTCTGGAGACAAAAATAATGAAGCTGAGGATGTCTTACTTTGGGCACATCATGAGAAGAGAAGAATCTCTGGAAAAGATAATGCTAGGAAAGGTAGAACACTGCAGGAAAAGAGGAAGGCCAAATATGAAATGGTTTGACACCCTAAATGAAACCATAACCTTGTGTTTTCAAGAGCTGAGCAGGGCTGTTGAGGACAGGACATTATGGAGATCTCTCATTCATATAGAGCCACAAGTCATGGGTGACTTGCGGCACATAACAACAACAACAACAACTGGTGAATGCAGGGTTACAGGAGTCACTATGAGGGACAATCATGGTTGGCCAACTTAGCTTTTAGCACTCTGCAGCCACTCTATAGCCAGTTTTCACTGGAAAAACCGTGTCTCTCAGGTGGTAGAAAAAGCATGAGAACCTTGAACCGCTGTAAGAGCGTCTGACATTCAGGCTGCTGCCTTTGAACAATCTGTGTTTAAGACAAGACCACTGAAATATCCTCTTTATTTTGTATGCAAATATACTTGAAGCTGATTGGCTCATTGTCTCTTCTTTCTCCTGGGAAAGATGGTATTAAAGGGAAGAGACAATGAGCCAATCAGCTTCAAGTATATTTGCATACAAAATAAAGAGGATATTTCGGTGGTCTTGTCTTAAACACAGATTTTTAAAAAATAAAATTGAGGTACACAAGGCTAAGCCAGTAGACAATTAAGTGATATAAGTGTAAAAAACAGTTCCATGTAAAATCACCATATTATGAAATGCTGTGGGAGATAATGGGGAAAGAGATTTAAAATAGAATTATTATAGTATTTATCTCTTCCACTGCAGCAGAGGCTGGCCTGTTGAGGCTGGCCTGCTGCATTGCTCCCCATGACGGGCAGCAGTGGTGCTAAGGGGAGTGCCTAGGGGGTGCTTCCTCCTTCACCCGGGGGAGCCCAACACTCCTCCCTGGCTCTGGTATGAGGAACATATTCTTTGACACCTTGGTTTTATTTTTAATAATAATAATAATAATAATAATAATAATAATAATAATAATAATAATAATAATAATAATAATAATAATAATAATAATAATAATAATAATAATAATAATAATAATAATAATAATAATAATAATAATAATAATAATAATAATAATACAGGAGAATTGTGGGAAATACTAATATGGGAGGGTGGCAGGAAAGAGGGGTAAAATATGGTAATTTCCCGGCCAAAATGGGAGACTTGACAGCTATGCTCAAGGCCCCCAACAGGCATCCCATCACTTCCTGTCCACTGACCTCCCAAGGTGCCCAGCACACCCCTGCTTTAAGAGCTCCTGGCCCAAGTAGGAGTTTAGCACTGGAGTTCATGGCATAAGCATTCAAGGCCCAGACACCCTTCCCAGCCACAGAAGAAAAGAGACCTCATGGGGTGGGAGTAAGAGGGCGAACTGGGCCAAGGGGTGAGCCAGGACTGGCCCTTCTAAGGAGGCCAAGTGGATTCCCTCTCCTTGCTTGGAATAGTGTCTTCTCCTGCTGCTCTTTAAGGCTCCCGTGTGAAGGGGACGTGTCATGGAAGGGGAGGTGTCATGGGTCCTCTCTGTAAAGGTGGCACCTTATTGTGTGTGTAAGTCATGGTGGCCAAGAACAAACATTCTTGAGGGTGCATAAGAGAAAAACCAAATTAGAAGATGGAGGAAGGAGCTCACTTGGCAAGGTACATCATTAAAGGAGGATATGTTAAGAATTGCAGAGCGAGCCCTTGAGTTGGAAGGGCACACCAGCAAAAGTCTGAAGACACAGTGAATAACACAGTGAATGAAGCAAATGCACTCTGTTGTGCATAGAGTTATTTTACTGGTGGCAAAAACAAAGTTCGAGGTTTCCCAAAGGTATATACAATAACAGAAGTAGTCCCAAAGGTAAACCAGATAGCTTTTCCTCCTCTTACCAGTCAGTTCAGTCATTGAGGAAAAAGTCCAAGAGTACATAGTTCCAAGAAGCAAAGTACAAAGCAGCAATCTGTAAGCTTGCATAGCAGCAACAAACGGTTAGCATTCAACTTATGAGCTTCTTTCAGTAGTTCAGCTTCCAGCAGCCTTTCAGTATAACAGCCGACAGTGAGCCTTCAGCAATTGAACATTCGGCTAAGGCAACTGTGGCTAAGACCTTTTTAAAAAGCACAATGCTCACAGGCTAATGTGCTAACACATTCAACCTGTTTTGACATACATTTAGTACTCTTAAAGTGTTATGATAGAAGTATATTATCCTGCCCAATACGTTCAGCAAATACTTATGTCCTAACAGGGTATAGCTGAAGATCTCAGTCTCCCCTACATCATTTGGAGGACCCTGAATAGGCTGAGGGTTGGAGTCCCTAAATGCAAGACCAACATGCTCAAGTGGGGGCTGCTGGTGGACAACAACACATGATGTGAATGTGGAGAGATACAGAATCTGGTTCCTTTACTGGTCTGCTGATTGCTGCCAGAGAATGCACTGATGAGAACTTGGGTTTGGACAATGACAAAGTGAAGAAAGGGGCTTCATTTTGGCAATCAAGGGTTTGATCAGAGCACGAATGAAGAACCAATGCACTTGTTAACTCTTGTTGGGAGAGGGGGATAACTAATTAGCATGGAAATAGCTACTTTTAGCTACCAACTTGGCTCATCAGAAATGATGGAATATGTTTCTTCTGAACAATTTGAGTGATCATGCCAGTTACCCCATCATAGCATGTTCAGATAAAAAGAAAAGAGAGAGAAAACTCAATTCTTATAGCTTTCAAAAAGTGTTCTGGCACATTTGCATTACTGTCATCTTATACAATACGGTACTTGATAAGTGTCAAGAGTCCCTTTTACAAATTCTCTTTTCATTGTAGCTGGTAGACTTTATAGGACTGAGCTTGGAGACTGGAAGGTCAGGGTTCAATACCCAAGTGCTGCATGATGGATCTAAAGGACATGAAAGGAGCCTCAATCAGGCGTCTCCTGAGCTGAGTTTCTCCAGCAAAAATCTTTTCAACCCAGAGTAATTTCTGATATGAATTTTTTTTAGCAAGTCATTCTTCTCCGGTGTCTTCTAGTCATGTCTTTCACATGACCATGGAAAATGTCTGCAGACATAGACAATGTTGGCTCTTTGGCTATAGGCAGAGATGAGAACCGCTCCCTAGAGTCTAGCAAGGGTGGCCCTTACCTTTAATGTTCAACTCTTAAAATGACATAAACAAGTTTTGGCATTTTCTCGTGTGTAGGATTTATTTCAACAAGTGTTCAATTTCAACAATCTCTTGACTTCAAGCTTAGGCTGCTGTTTTAAGGGTCTGATTTGTTACTGTTTATTTATTTATTTATTTATTTATAAGTCACATTTGTATATGCCGCCCACTCAGGCAGAACCCGACTCAGGGCGGCATCACAACACTTCTAAAAATACATAAAACATTATAAAAACCTGTAAAAACCCACTTCCCCCCCATTTAAAAACCCATATCCCACCCACCCATCCCACCCACCATACAAGAAGAGAGAGTTGTTATAAAAGCCAGCCGGCGGGAACCATAGTCCCGTTCGGGCCCCACACCTGCCCTGCCAGCCAGGTCTTTACTCCTTTCCTGAAGGGCAGCAGTTCACTTTGAAGTCTTAGATCTGTTGGTAGGAGGTTCCAGAGGGTTGGTGCGGACACGGAGAAGGCCCTCCTTCGGGTGCTAGACAAATGTGCACCCCTCGTTGATGGCACCATTAGAGAGCCCCTCCGGTCCGCTCTGGTTGGACGGGCAGTCACTCTTGGGACGATGCGGTCTCTAAGGTATCCTGGCCCCCTGCCATATAGGGCTTTAAAGGTCAAAACCAGCACCTTAAATTGCACCCGGAGACAAACTGGTAACCAGTGCAGCTCCCGAAGCAGCGGGGAGGCATGGGCATATCGCCCACACCCCATCACCACCCGGGCCGCCGCATTCTGGACCAGCTGCAGCCTCCGAATGGTCGTCAAGGGCAGCCCCATGTAGAGCGCATTACAATAATCTAGTCGGGAAGTAACCAGAGCATGAGTGACCATAAGTAAGGAGCCCCGGTCCAGGAGCGTGCGCAATTGGCAAATCACCCGAAGTTGGGCAAAAGCCCTCCTGGCCACAGCCGCCACTTGTTCTTCCAGCAGCAGCCGTGAGTCCAGAAGGACCCCCAAGTTGCGCACTGGGTCTGTCTGGGGCAAAACAGCCCCATCCAGTACCAAAGATGGTAACTCCTTGGATAACCTGGGGCCCCTTATCCACAGCCACTCTGTCTTGCTGGGATTCAGTCGAAGCCCATTGGCCCCCATCCAGACCCCAATGGCCTCCAGGCATCCGGATAGGATTTCAACAGCATCACTGGGGTCCCCACGGGCCGAGATGTACAGCTGGGTGTCATCCGCGTACTGATGGTACCGCACCCCGTGGGAACGAATGATCTCACCCAGTGGCTTCATGTAGATGTTAAATAAGAGAGGAGAGAGCACAGAGCCCTGAGGCACCCCATACTTGAGGGGCCTAGGGCTGGACCTCTCACTCTCTAACCACACCGACTGGGTACGGCCCTCCAGAAAAGAGGAAAACCAGGACAACACAGAGCCCTGGATCCCCAATCCTTCGAGCCGTTCCAGCAGGATACCGTGGTCGACGGTATCGAAGGCCGCTGAGAGATCAAGAAGAGCAAGGACGGATGGACAACCCCCGTCCCGCTCCCGCCAGAGATCATCCAACAGTGCGACCAATGCCGTCTCCGTTCCATATCCGGGCCTGAATCCCGATTGAAAGGGGTCTAGATAATCCGCTTCATCCAGGACACTCTGCAGCTGGCGCGCCACCGCCTTCTCCAAAACCTTACCCAGAAAGGGCAGGTTGGAAACCGGCCTGTAGTTGTTAAGGACAGCTGGGTCGAGGGACGTTTTCTTCAGGAGGGGGTGCACCAAAGCATGTTTTAGCTGTGCAGGAAATACCCCCTTCCCTAATGAAGCATTTATTATCCCCCCAACCCAGCCCCCTGTTACCTCCTTGGAGGCTTTCACCAACCAGGTGGGACAGGGGTCCAGAGGACATGTAGTGGCACGAACATCTGCAAGGAGCCTGTCCACTTCATCAGGGACAACAGGATCAAACTGATCCCAGATCGTACAGCAAGACTGCGCCCCGGCACCCCCCCCGACCCTCCCCATCCACGCCAGGATTCAATCCTGAACGAATCCGATCGATTTTCTCCACCAGATGGTCAGCGAAGTCCTCAGCCGAACCCTGCCAACCGGGCACCGATCTCCCTCTACCGAGGAGGGACCTGGTTACCCGGAACAGGGCGGCTGGGCGATTATCAGCGGAGGCAATAAGGGCGGTGAAGTATTGCCGCCTCACCACCCCCATCGCCACTAGGTAGGCCCTAATAGCGGCTCTAGCTAGTGTCCAATCGGAGTCATCCTGGGTCTTCCCCCAGCGGCGCTCTAGGCATCTCTTTGCCCGTTTGAGTTCACGCAGTTCCTCTGTGAACCACGGAGATGACCTAGTTCCACGGGCGCGGAGAGGCCGCAGTGGCGCGATTTCATCCAAGGCAGCTATTGTCGTCCTATTCCACAGGTCGACAAGTGCCTCAGGTGAATCGTGTAGCCGATCCAGAGGAACATCCCCCAGTTCCCTCTGGAATCCATCTGGATCCATTAGTTAACGAGGGCGGACCAATTTAATAGGCCCTGCCTCCCTACGATGAAGTGTCGCCCCCAGGAAGTCAAGAGTCACCAGGTAGTGATCCGACCATGGCATAGGTGAGATGGCTAAATCCTGTAGTCTCAGATCACTCTGCCACTGCTCCGACAAGAAAACTAAGTCTGGCATGTGACCACTGCCCCTGGTCGGACCCCGAACTACCTGAGTCAGGCCCATGGCTGCCATGGAAGCCATGAACTCCCTTGCCACCTCAGAAGCCATCCCCAGCGATGGCAAATTGAAGTCCCCCAGAACCATAAGTCTCGGGAACTCCAACGCCAGCATCGAGGTGGCCTCGAGGAGCTCTGGCAGGGCATCCCTTACCCTGCAAGGGGGCAGGTACAGGAGCAAGATCCCCAACTGACTCTTGGGGCCCAGCCGTAGAAGCAGGGCCTCACAACCAGACACTTGTGGAGCAGTGGCCCTAGCAACTCCCAAAGACTCCCTGGCAACAATGGCGACACCACCGCCCCTCCCCTCACCTCTAGGCTGGTGCCAAATACCGAACCCAGCTGGACACATGTCCGAAAGAGGTACTCCATCCTCAGGAGTCAGCCAGGTTTCGGTGATGCATGCCAGGTCGGCCCGCCCATCCTGGATGGCATTTTGAATCAGGGGGGCCTTATTACAGACCGATCTGGCATTCACCAGCAGCAGCCTAAGGGCGGGGTCACTCCGGATCTGCTGCTCAGGACCCAGAGATGTACCTGCAGGGCTGGAATGAGGGACCGCACTTAAACATCGGACCCGCCTTCCCCGAGTGCGGCCCGCCCCACGGTACCCGCCATACCGCCCCATGCCCGTCACAACACCTATATGCATCTCCGGAACCTCCCTCGACGGGATGCTGCCCCTCCTTCCTGGCTGGTAGGGCCAACACTGTTATTTTTAAAAAATGCTAACTTGAGTATCTTGCAACATTGTCCAAGTTTTTTTGGATATATTTTGTTACCTACATTTTTACAAAAAATAAACCCTATGAAAAATGAATAAAACTGCATTTAGTTTAACTGAAAAACACCTGGTCTGTGTAGATTATAATAATACAGTGCTATATGAATAAAATGTTGATTTTAAAGAAATGCTATCTAGACAATATAAAGGCAAACAACCAAGGTTATTGTTTCATGGACCATGCCAACATGATATGAGAATTCTTCTTCCATCTTAGCAGGTGGGTCCTCACTGGGATGTGTGTATGCACCATCATTATGGCGGTGGCTAAGTTCTCTGGGGACCTCGGGACCGAGCATGAGTGGTATAACCCTAACAGCTACAGATCCTGAGGAAGCAATAGTCTTTGTCTCAGGGAGTAAGGAACACAAAGATCACTGCACCTGAAGTAGCGGCAGCATCTGCATGGAGGCGCTAAGAAGGCAGCCCCTTCACCCTGCTAGGGTGCTGAGGGCCAATCAACCTGCACACCTGAATTTAACTGATTAAAAGAACCCACAAAGAAGAACCAGATGGAGAGGTCCCAATGGAAACCCTTTGTGGAATCCTCTACACCAGGGCCTCCATAGGATCTGGAGCTGACAGGGGCCCTGCCGCCGCTGGCCATAACTGTGACATTACTATGTGTGTGTGTGTGTGTGTGGGGGGGGGGGATAGTATTGCTCAGTATGAGGCCCAGAAATTTCTGATGGCTGCCCTGCTCTACACCGTAAGGTAGAAGAGGAGGCGATTAAGAAAGTAAGAAAGAATGAGTTCAAAGGAATCAATATCACATGAAAAAAGTTAACCCACCTCCATACCTATTACTGTAAGAATCCAAAATGCAATTCTATATTTTAAAAACTTTCTTGTGTTGGTGACAGGGAAGACACTGGAAGCTGAATGGGTTTAAATGTTTGCAGATATAGCCATTGAAAACTAAATAAATAAGGTGCCCAAAGGAAAATCTTTTCCTCAAAGGGAATGAAAAAGCTATTAATGGTAATGTTGGCATATAACTCCATTAACTATCTGTGCTGTCACTTGAAAATATGTCTTAATTGGCTGCAGGGAAGATGAGTTTCCTCCTTTGTCCTTTTGAAACTCACAGTTAAACAGGTATTGAAACAGTGCCCAGGAGCACTGCTGTAATTTAAGGGTTTGTCAACATTTTCTCTGTTGACAAAGAATAAACTGGTGGGGTTTTAATGCTTTTTTTTTTGTTCATTAACATTTCCAACTAGAATGCTGAAATATTGCTTCAGGCAGATAGCATACAACTGCGATGTCAAAGGATCACTCTTTCACACATATAGGAAGGCTTTTTCAACATACAGTACATGCCCACTTTAAGCCAGTTTTGTTCCTTTGAAGTTCAAGTACCAAATTCAAGCCCTTTCTCTTAAATTGGCTAAAGACCAGCCCGCGTAAAAGGTGAAGATGCACTTGACTTCTTCACTGCCCCTCTGGTATTTTTCTATACATCCACATATAACAAAACATATTGAGGGGAAAAATGTGTTTGAAACAGTTAAAACAGATCTGAAATGCTACTTGTAACTTCTCTGTGCTCGAAATCAACAATAAGAAACTAATGAATATTTTGGGAAATTTCCACATGGGTAGCTGTGTTAGTGACTTGCAGCAAACGTAAGGCGTCTTTGTTGCGCCTTAATGACAAATGAGTTTTCATTGGGATAAATTTTTGTGGACTGTAACCCCATTCATTTGAAGAAGTGGGCTACAGTCTACAAAATATTAATAATGATCATGTACCATCAAATCAATCCTGACTTACAGTTACCCTTTTCAGTGTTTTTAAGATAGAGAGTACATAGAAGTGGTTGACCATACCCTTTTGTGTGTGTGTGTGTCCTGGGATTGTCCAGCTTGCTCAATGCTATGTAGGCTGGCTTTTCTGAGATGCACAATGGGCAATTGAACCCCCAACCTAGCCCACTGACCTATATATCCAGCCAGCAATGGCTTACTACCCCATATATTTTGTGGTACTGTATAAGTATTAGTTCTGGCATTTAGGGTAGGTGAATTGATTTTTTTATAAATAAATAAAATATATATTTGGGGTAGCAGTAACTGAGGAGTGGCAATCCAGCTAATTCCTGAACCCAGATTTGTTAGGTTGTGTGTGTGTGTGTGTGTGTGTGTGTGTGTGTGTGTGTGTGTGTGTGTGTGTGTGTGTGTGTGTGTGTGTGTGTGTGTGTGAGTGTGTGTGTGTGTGAGTGAGTGAGCGTGCGCACGCGCGCGCACAGCAGTAGGTGGGGCAGGTTTAAACAAATAGTTATAGTAAGCAAGTTCTTCATGCAATAGACTCCCATTCTAGCCCAGCAAATTAATCTCTCCATATGTCTTGAAGGGTTGTTGTTGTTGTTCAGTCACACAGTCTGTTCTGACCCTTTGTGACCCCATGGACCATTGACCTCCAGGCACCTCTGTCCTCCACCATTCTTCTCAGCCCACCCAGCTCTGTGCCCACTGCGTCCACAATACCATCTAGCCATCTTATTTTCTGCTGCCCCTTCTTCTTTTGCCCTCAACCTTTCCCAGCTTCAAGGCCTTCTCAAGTGAATCCTCTCTTCTCATTTGATGACCAAAGTACTTTAGCTTCATCTTTACTATTTGACCTTCTAAGGAGCAGTCAGGATTGATTTCTTCTAAGATCAGCCTGTTTGTTCTCATCGCTGTCCAGGATACCCTCAAAACTCTCCTTGCACACCATATTTCAAAGGTGTCTATTCTTCTGCTCTCAGCTTTTCTTATGGTACAACTCTCACAGCCATACATTACTACCGGGAATACCATTGCTTTGATTATGTGGACTTTTGTTTGCAAGGTGATATCCCTACTTTTCACTATGTTCCCCAGATTTCTCATAGCGTATCTCCCAAGAATTAGTCGCCTTTTTATTTCATGGCTGCAATCTCTGCAGTGATCTTAGATCCTAAGAAAGTAAAATCTGTCACTGCTTCTACTTCTTCCCCATCTATTTCCCAGGGACTGATAGGGCCTGTTGTCATTATCTTGTTTTTCTTGATATTAAGTCTCAAGCCAGCTTTTGCACTCTCCTCCTTCAACCTAAGCAGGAGCTTCTTTAGGTCTTCTCCACTTTCTGCCATTAGGGTAGTATCATCTGCATATCTCAAATTGTTGATGTTTCTCCCAGCAATTTTGATTCCAACTTGTGATTCGTCCAACCCTGCATTGCGCATGATGTGCTCTGTGTATAAGTTAAATAAGCAGGGTGACAAAATGCAGCCTTGTCTTACGCCTTTTCCTATTCCAAACCACTCCGTCATTCCGTATTCCGTCCTAACTGTTGCTTCTAGGCTCATGTTATTCCCATCTCTTTAATTACTTGCCACATCTTGTTGTGGCCCACACAGTCAAAGGCCTTGGTGTTGTCAATGAAACAGAAGTAGACTTGTTTCTGATATTCCTTTGATTCAACGTATGTTGGCAATGTGGTCTCTAGTTCTCCTGCCTCTTCGGAACCCAGCTTGCACTTCTAGTAATTCTCTCTTCACATGCTGCTGAAGCTTATCATGTATTATCTTGAGCATGACCTTGCTAGCATGTGGGATGAGCGCAATTGTTTGATAATTTGAACATTCTTTGCCATTGCCTTTTTTTTGGTATTGGGACATATACTGATCTTTTCCAATCCTGTGGCCATTGCTGTATTTTCCAAATCTGCTGGCATATAGAATGCAGTATTTTAACTCCATCATCTTTTAGGGCTTTGAATAATTCAGCTGGGATACCATCATCTCCACTTGCTTTGTTATTTGCAGTGCTATTTAGGGCCTTCGTGACTTAACTCTCTAGGATGTCCAGCTCGAGTTCGATGTTCTCATCACTATGGTTATCAGGGGTGTTGAGGTCCTTCTTGTAGAGTTCCTCTGTGTACTCTTGCCATATTTTCTTAATCTCTTCTGCATCTACTAGGTCCCTGCCATTTTTGTTCCTTATCCCGGTCATTTTTGCTTTAGATGTTCCCTTGATTTCCCCAATTTTTTTAAAAAAGATCTCTAGTCCTTCCCCTTCTGTTATTTTCCTCTATTTCCTTGCACTGTTCATTTAAGAAGTTTTCCTTATCATTCCTTGCTTTTCTTGAAAGTCTGTATTCAATTGATTGCATTTTCCCTTTCACCTTTGCCTTTTGCATTCCTTCTTTCCTCTGCTGTTTTGAGAGCCTCATCAGACAACCACTTTGCTTTCTTGTGCATCTTTCCTTTTGGTATGGTTTTACTTGCTGGCTTCTGTATGATGTCCAAAACCTCTGTCCATAATTCTTCCGGGACTCAGTCTATCACACCCAAACCATTAAATCTGTTCCACACCTCTACCGTGTATTCCTTGGGGATGTTGTCTACAATAGATCATACCTGTTTGGCCTAATTGTTTTCCATATTTTCTTTAATCTAAGCCTAAATTTTGCTATCAGTAGATTATGATCTAATTCTGGAGAGTGAAGTCAGAAAGGCCCTAAAAAGCACTGCAAACAATAAAGCTAGTGGAAATGATGGTATCCCAATTGAATTTTTCAAAGCCCTAAAAGATGATGGAATCAAACTACTGCATTCAATATGCCAGCAAATTTGGAAAACAAAACAGTGGCCACAGGATTGGAAAAGATCAGTGTACGTTCCAATCCCCAAAAAAGGCAATGCCAAATAATGCTCAAATTACTGAACAATTACGCTCATCCCACATGCCAGCAAGGTGATGCTCAAGATAATACAGGATAGACTTCAACAACATGTGGAGAGAGAACTACCAGAGGTGCAGGCCGGTTTCAGAAGAGGCAGGGAGACTAGAGACCACATTGCCAACATACATTGGATCATGGAGAAAACAAAAGAATACCAGAAACAAGTCTACTTTTGTTTTATTGACTACACCAAGGCTTTTGACTGTGTGGACCACAACAAAATGTGGCAAGTAATTAAAGAGATGGGAATACCAGAACACCTTATATGCCTCATGAGAAATCTGTACACGAACCAAGAAGCAACAGTTAGGACAGAACACGGAATGACAGAGTGGTTTGGAATAGGAAAAGGAGTAAGACAAGGCTGCATTTTATCACCCTGCTTATTCAATCTATACACAGAGCACATAATGCGCAATGCAGGGATGGAGGAATCACAATATGGGATCAAAATTGCTGGGAGAAACATCAACAATTTGAGATATGCAGACCATACCACCCTAATGGCAGAAAGTGAGGAAGACCTAAAGAACCTCTTGATTGGATTGAGGAGGAGAGTGCAAAAGCTGTCTTGAGACTCAATATCAAGAAAACCAAGATAATGGCAACAGGTCCCATCAGTCGCTGGAAAATAGATGGGGAAGAAGTAGAAGCAGTGACAGATTTTACTTTCCTGGGATCTAAGATCACTGCAGATGGCGACTGTAGCCATGAAATAAAAAGACGACTGATTATGGGGAGACAAGCAATGAGAAACCTGGGGAATATAGTGAAAAGCAGAGACATCACCTTGAAAACAAAAATTCGCATAGTCAGAGCAATGGTATTCCCAGTGGTAATGTATGGGTGTGAGAGCTGGACCATTAGGAAGGCTGAGCGCAGAAGAATAGTTGCCTTTGAGATGTGGTGTTGGAGGAGAGTCCTGAGAGTCCCTTGGACAGCAAAGAGAACAAATAGGTCAATACTGGAAGAAATCAATCCTGACTGTTCATTGGAGGGACAAATAGTGAAGATGAAGCTAAAGTACTTTGGATATCAAATGAGAAGGAAGGACTCACTTGAGAAGGCCTTGATGCTGGCAAAGGTGGAGGGAAAGAGAATAAGGGGGCGTCCAAAGATGAGATGGATAGATGGTATTGTGGACACAATGGGCACAGAGCTTGGTGGGCTGAGGAGAATGCTGGAGGATAGAGGTGCTTGGAGGAAAATGGTCCATGGGGTCGCAAAGAGTCGGAATCAACTGTGCGACTGAACAACAACAAGATTATGATTTGAGTCACAGTCTGCTCCAGGTCAGGTTTTTGCTGATATATGGAGGTTCTCCATCTTTACCTGCATAGTATGTAATCAATCTGTATTTTTATGTTGGCCATCTTGAAGTACTGTATAATAATAGTCTTGAAGTACTGTATAATAAAAAAAAACCCAGTTGTTTACTTACAGCTGTATTTCTTGAGACAGAAGAATAAACAGTTGCTTTGGTTGATAAACAGTTCTGTACAACAACTTACATTTAAACAAACACACTTTGCTTGTAAATCAAATTGGAGAGTGTAGAGAGAGAGCAGAATATTAATAGGATGATGAAAAAACTTGGAGAGACACTGACTGACAGAAAACTGAACAGCAAGCAGTCTAATACAGATCAGGTAACCCTACAGGTAGGAAACTAGAGAACTCTTCTTATTGGCTAGTTATCTACATAATTTACACTATCAACCCTTTGCATTGTGGGGTTGCATTCAATATATTCAACCACATTAGCATAGCTGTTTTCTGTAATCACATCCATATGTTGAATTTTTCCTTCAAACAACCAAATCAGCAAATTAACTCAGCAAAGTACTTCGATTCTGCCCAGTTCAGGTGTTTGGTGGGTTGCAGTCAAAATATTTTGAGGGATTCCATAAATTTAAGTTTGCATCTGTGTCTAGTTGGCAGGACAGAAGGCTCTGAAATCTCTGTTCTACACTGACAGAGAAGAAGCCCAGTCTATTATGCAGTTGCAGGCTGTACCTAGGAACTGAGATCAGTTGATCAACAGTAACAATGAAAAGAAATTGCCAGTGTTTTTATGGTCATGACTGCTAAGAGGTTGATAAAATAATAAAAAGGTTAGACATGTGAGCCCCATCTCTGGAAGAAGGCCAAAAGTGGTTAAGGTAAATTCCATCTTCTATATAATTATATCTTTAGAGGCTGGAGCATTTTTATCTATGTACAAAGTTAAAAGACCTAGACTCTTAACAATAAAGGAGCTACTCTTGAGGATATTTCCTATTCTAAAAGCCTCTCTCATCTTTCATTCTTATAAACTGCTTACCTTTAAACTCTTGTATTTATCCATTTGTGATTATGGGAATAACTTTACTGCACAATCATTCCTCATACAGGAAAAGAAACAAAACATTAAGTAAATGATTTTATTCGAGTTTTAACTAATAACATCTGGCCAAAGTGAGTATATTATCATCTGCCATTTTATTAGAAGTTGTTGTCTGGTTTTTGAAAACCAGTTCAGTTTTTAATTTTCTAGAGCAAGACAAATATTCTTCTGAATTGCTGATGTTGCATTGTATTATCATGCTGAAGAAATGATGGTAAAGGCGTGTGTGTCGAGTTGACATAAAATTTGAGATCCGCCTAAACTTAATGGGATAGTTGTGGCCCAAGGAAGGAGGTTAAAAATAGAGAATATACTACCTTCACAAGTGACCTAAATGACTAGATGAATGGTGAGAAACTTTCAGCGGCCTGGGGACTGTAATATGCTCTTTACCTCATGTCACAACAACAACAGCAGCAGCAGCAGCAGTAGCAACAACAACAACACAGAAAAATCCACAAAAAGCCCAAAAAAAAATCCAGAAAATGTCAGACAGACACGATTGTCCCCCACCCCCACAAAAGCGATGAAGCAATCTCCTAACCTTTCCTATGCCATTTGGGGACATTATTCGCTCTGTTCCGACCAGGGGGAGGTATGTGTTGAGCCCATTTTCTGCCCCTGCTGTGCTCGGGGAGGGTTGGGGGACCTTATCCATGCTGCTCCAACCTTGCTCCAAGGTTCCTGGGCAGTGCTGCAGCTGAAAATGCACACCTGGGAAAGGTGCACGTACAATGAAATAACTCCATTCCACAGGGTTCTTCATTGTGTGGTTTTTTCAGCTGTATGGGGTTCCACTAGCCGCACATGCACGTGATCGCCAAGGGGCTTAGCAATCCAGCTGGGTGGCTTTTGGAGGGGCTGGGAAAAGCCTTTGCCTGCTCCGAAATCAAACCGGCTGGATGGCTAAGCCTCTTAGCAATCCAGGCTCACCTCCCTCCTTCCAAAGCAAGCCGGGGCTCAGGGGGTCCGAACCCTGGGCTTGCTTGGGAAGGTGGGGGGCACCCATTCACCTCCCTCCTTCCCAAGCAAGCCGGGACTCAAGGTTATGAAACCAGGGCTTGCTTGGGAATGAGGCAGCTGACTCGTTCAGCTATCTCCTCCGAAAGCAACATGTACAATGGAAAAAACTGTACAATGAAGAGGATTTTGGAACAAATGTGTGCATCGTACAACAAAAATTTTCATTGTACAATGCACCCATTTGTTCCAAAATCCTCTTCGTTGTATGATGCTTTCATTGTATGATGTATTCGTTATACGGGGTTCCACTGCAGATGTGTTTACCTAGCTTTTTAGTTCAAAGAATTATGTCAAACATTCTTTGGTGGAGTCAAACTCGTTAGCTCAAAATGCCTTGAGGGTGATAGCAGTAAGTAAGCAGGTTGGAGGGCTGCCCTTGGAGGCTGTATGTGGCCGGTAGGTCACTGGTGTAAATGGGATGGAGTTTCTCCCAGCTTTCCTGCTTTGGACCTTAACGGTAACCTTGTGTTGCTGACTACTTTTTTCACATGAGGTTGGACAAAGACAACTGCGGAATGAATTCCCCAAAGGTGCCTTCTTTTTTGCAGATCAGAGGGCAATCAAAAACATAGACCAGAAAGTTTTGCACCGTAAGGAATAACTTCCGTATTTTTTAAAAAATACTATCCCCACTCCCTTCCCCTCTCATACATGTGCACCACACACACACACACAGCTACACAGAAACAAGGCATGTGTGTGGGAATCAGGACAGCCGTCCCAGAGGGTACCCCGCTTCAAAGAGCCGTGGATGTGCCCTGGCCTATGGCTTGCGGAGAGTCAGGAGAAGGGGACAACCTGCCAAAGCCAGGCAGCCTGGCCCACCTGAGGAAACTCTGGGGCCACAAGGCTTTCCTTCCTACCCTGCCACCTTCACCACTGTTTCCTCCATCTCAAGTTGCCTTCACTGCCACCTCAAGGTCGCCTTCTCTGCCGCTTCCACTGCCTCGAGGTCTCCAATTACTGCCTCCAGCGACTCTTCTGCTGAATCACCACCTCTAGTGACCCTTCCACTGAATCATTGCCTGAAGGTGGTGATACAGAGGAAGGGTTGCTGGAGGTGGTGAGCCAGCAAGTCAGTGGAAGATTGAAGGCAGTGATCTGGTGACCTTAAAGCACCAGAAGCATCAGTGAAGGCCCTTCTCTGCCTCTTCCACTGCCACGAGGTCAGCAAATCACCGCCTTTGACTCTTCTACTGACTTCATGACTCACTGCCTTCAACTTTTCCCCTGACTCACACGTGGGGGGCCTGATGGAATGGCACCACGGGTGAATCCGGCCCGTGGGCTGTAGGTTGCCTACCCCTGCTTTAAACAGTTACATGACAGATATACTTAATAATTTATACATGACATGGACCTGAATTCAAACTGTATTCAAGCCACATTTGGCTCCCACGATTGTTATGTGGGAGACTGGAAAAGTTTCCAAAATCAACCCAGAAATCTGAA
Organism: Bradypodion pumilum; assembly: GCA_035047305.1. Taxonomy (NCBI): domain Eukaryota; kingdom Metazoa; phylum Chordata; class Lepidosauria; order Squamata; family Chamaeleonidae; genus Bradypodion; species Bradypodion pumilum. The sequence goes on from JAWDJD010000001.1 coordinate 273,849,737, forward strand.
CTTGTGTGTGGGTCTCTTTTGAATGTCTACTGCAATATCTTGTTCTGTTTCTCACTAACTCAGGTGGTTTGTAGCCCTCCAGATGTTATTGGGCTACTTGTTAGAGTTGCAGTCTAACAACATGTGGCAGATTTTTTTTACTAATTGCCCACTCCCGTTTTCATGTTCATTCATAATGGGATACCTTTTATGTGAACACATTCAGCGTTATAGATGAGGTACCAGAGTACAATAGGAAATACTCTTCACTGTTAATTCCTCTGAAACAAATGGAAATTTCCCCATGTATTATGCTAGGATGTCATATTTTTAAATTGCCCACTAGCCTTTGGTTACTTGTGTAGCTTCTGTTTGCTTGGTTTTAGTTGAGTTGCCATTAGAAATCTTTTAAGAACAACAGTATAGCTGTAAGACTTTGCTGTTAAAATGACCAGAAATTAGCTTTTTGTTTGTTTGTTTGTTTGTTTGTTTGTTTGAAGAGTTTGCCCTAGCAGAAATTCGGCATTGTGATAGTGGAATCTTGCTACAGAGCTTTTCTTTCTCTGAAGCCCTCTCTATTTACATCTGCTTTGAAAGGTTCCTGGAGCTGATTTTATGGGGTGGATGCTTGGGAGAGAAAATGGCCGCCCTCTATCATTGTCAGAGGCTGTTCTGTTATGGTAATAATTTGGGATCTAGTCCTCCATTGGGGATCAATGTACACTCCATGCAATTTATATTGTTCAATCATGAATTACTGTTACTGTCACTGTTGGAAATTGTGTGCAACTCAATACACAGCACCTTTTTCAATTAGTAATCACGATACTTAATGCATTTGTCTCCTTGTAATCATCAGCACAACAACTGTAAATAAAATTAGTATTTCAAGATTTTCTCTACAAGGGAAATTTCAGGAAACAGCCACATTTTGACCCCACTCTCCCCCAGTGCTCAATCTCCTGAGATTTTCCATGTTCACTTTTTGAAATCTAAGGAAAAAAACTTGGGACCACTTGAAACTGACTAGTAATTACCTGAGAACAAATGCTCATTCAGAAACTAAGATGGAGTGAATTCTATACAACCCAGATCCTTCCATATCCAGTAACATATAATTACCAATTCTAAGAAGAGTAGTACAGAATTCTTAAGTTAACAACTCCTCCTGGTTGTTGTTTTTTTTAAACACTGCAATGGTCGTCAAGTAATAATTAACAGGCATCCCAATCCATTTTCCTATGATTACTTATTATGTGCTTGGAATAATCATGCCAACAGTACATCCTTATTATGTAGTTTAGGCATGAAAATTAACCCACCCTGTACTGAAGCAGTGTCTGTTCTGGAAAAAAATATACATACAGTCAACCTTCACATAACAACGCATTCGGATAACATCATTTTCGCTTAACAACGCATCATCATGCACCACGTGTTCCCCTGCATAATGACATTTTTAATGTTGTTGTCCGGACAACAACACTAAAATAACAGGACAACGATGCTAAAAATGTTGTTATGGAAAATCCATAGAAACCCGCATAACAACAACAATTGCTTAGCAACACTACTTGGGGATCCAAGTAACGTCGTTATGTGAGGGTCTACTGTAAATGAATTGGGAAGGTTTTGTGTTTGTTGCAGGAGAGGAAAGACATCTCAGCTATCTTAATATAGATTGATATAAATATATGGACTATCATTTTGCTTCCATTCTAGCCTGTTCCTCTTATTGGCTATATCAGAAATGTATTAATTTCCTCCTGGATCCTCCAAATCATTTGGGACTGCAACTCCCATCAGGCCAAGTAGGCATAGCCAGTAATGTGGAAATCTAGAAGTTGTATTCTAACAACATCTGGCTGGTTGCCCTTTGTTCCACCCCCACCCCCAGCTTACTGTGTCAGAATGGTAAGACTATAATTTGTTTACCCTGATTACATTCCCAGGCATGCATCTCTGCATGTGCTTGGCCTATTTAATTCTCATCCCAAAATTTTGATTATAATTATGCACATACTGTATAGCTAAACAGATGAGGAGAGGTAAGGGAAAAGAGATCATTTTGGAAACTTTTGAGGGGAGTACAGAGGAGTGTGTTGGAAGTTGCCAGCACTTCTGTGGGTATATAACATAGACACATGCAGAAGACACAACTGCAATGAAAAACAGCACTAATGGGGGGAAAAACTATAAATTCAAGAGAAATGCTTCTTCCTCATCAACTGATGTTTCCATACTCCAGGAGTTTCATTTGTGTTGATGATCTTGACTTGACAGTCTAAGGGGAACATCTGAAGTCTATAGAGCACCAGCTAACCTCTGTTTTAGAAGGTCTTTATAATACAAAACAACCACCCAAAACCAAACCCTTGCCACTTAAAGAACAGAGAAGCAAAAAGAAAGCACCATGTTTGCTGAGAAGCCATGATATTGGAATATTGTCCTACCCCCCAAAGTATTTGGGTGTCACTCTGGATTGAACCCTCATAAAAAAACATTGTTTAAACATCAAACAGAAAGTTGCCACCAAAAATAACTTGCTTAGGAAATTGGCTGGGTCAGACTGAGGTGCACACCCTTAAATAATAAGAACAACAGCTTAGTTGCCATGCTTCGCCACAGAATGTGCTAGAAATGTGTGGTATAACTCAGCACATGCCAAGCATAAAGAATTATGCAGGATTATTAAGTGGCTGTCTGAAACCTACCTTTTGTCCACTGAAAGAGTCTATTATCTGGCTGGTATTGCTCTTTGGAAGTGCACCAATAGATGCTAGCAAATAACAAGCAAAATAAGATAATAACACACCAAATCCATAAACTTCAGGGCCTTCAACCCCATGTACTAGAGTTAAAATCAAGGAAAGCTCTTAGCTTTTAAATATTAAACCCAAAGATGTTAAGATAAACCTATGGAGAACAAGAACCACATCCTGCCAAATGGATGAATGCTAAACAGTGTCTCTCATCCAGACAAAATTATGTCTGGACCGCCTCGAAGTCATGTAATAGATTTCAAAGAAGAGTAAGAAGACAAAAAAATAGTCAAGTAAAACGGGGCTACTTAGATATGGAAGAAATATTCTGTGAATGTGGAAAAATTCAATCAATGCAATTATTATGTGCATGCAATTTATGCCCTGCCAACCAATATATCACTATTGAAGTAGCTTGTTTCTGATTTTAAAAATACAGTAAAACCCCGACTTACATGTGCCTCGAATGACATAAAATTTGACTTATATAATGATTTTTGCACTAAAGCCATGTCCCGATTTACATAAATGTCCCAATTTACATAACACAATTTCCTATGGGTTTGCTTCGAATTACGTAAAAAAATGTTTTCCCTATGGGTTTGCTTTGAGTTATGCAAAATATCATTTTTCCTATGGGGTTGCTTTGATTTACATAAATATCATTTTCCTATGGGTTTGTTTCGAGTTAAGTTTAAAATTCATTTTTCCTATGGGTTTGTTGTGGAATGAAAGCAAGACAAACCACTTTCCAGCTAAGACAGATAAGAGATTTATTATTATTTGGCCAAACAGATTCAGGGACGCTTTAACAAGCCAATAATCCCTGCATGAAAATACATTTTCAGAGCCATCTTTTTACAGCATAAAATTAGGAAATTTCTACACATTTCATCACTATGGGATAAGCCAAAATTATTAATTAATCTTTTGACATTGTCATGCAGTTCAGGTTAGAACATTCAGAATATTTGTTCATGTCATGTCACACAAATATTATTCAGCATTATGGTTTCTTGAGTCTAAGAGAAATCTCTGTCAGCTGTACAACCTGTGCTAGGCTTGTGGACACAAGGCCTTCTGTTTACTTAGCCTCGTCATTATGTTCTATTTGATTAGGTCAATCTGATCTGTTTAACTTTACAGAGTACTGAGAAAATGATTTTTACTTTTTTAAACCAGAATTAATATTAGAATTAATATCTTAATTCTTTCACTCCTATTTCAGGTTTGCTTCGAGTTATGTAAAAATGCATTTTTCCTATGGGTTTGCTTTGAGTTAAGTAAAAAAACTGATGTACATAAAAGCCTATGGAACAGACCTTTTACATAAGTAGGGGTTTTACTGTACTGCAGTTTAATATTTTAAAATTATAGTTTGTTTGAATTTTACACACACACACACAATTTTTAATTATGCAATGATTTTATACAAGTGAAGAGTCAGGTGCAAATTACCCTCTGAGTGCTGGAAATGTTAATTGCTAGACAAGTAAAATATAGTTAGGTTATTCTGTAATTAGCCCAGTAGCTGATGGAAAGACTTCTGGATCTTCTGCAACATTGGTGTAATGATTGTTTAATGCCATGAAATAGCATAGACTCTGTGAAACAACACGGCTGGTCTGAGAATTCTCTTAGCAGGGCTTATTCCTGAACAGAAGTAGAAAAGGCTTTAAAACCTTGTACTTTGATTAAAAAACAAAAACAAACCTCTGACATGAAAAAAACTCCCAGAAAGCAGATCCATCTGCAATTGAGGTGATCTAGACTACCTAAATGAAACTAATACTGTATAAGTCTTATTAACTTTAGTCTGATCTGTGGCACAGCTAAGTGGATGGATCTTAAGCTGATTGATACCTTGACCTTATACATGTTACCTGGAAACAAGTCCTATGGAAATCAATGGGACTTGCTAGTAAGTAATGTGTTTAGAATTGGAGATATAGTCAATTGGCTTAAATCCTAGTAATTCACCTTAAATGGATTTGAGAATCATGCAGCTCTTAAACATTCCTGTCCATTAAAACAGAGCAGAGATTATTTGAAGTGGGGTAAGTACTACAGCTAGTTTGGCTCTGTGTTACCTTCATTGGGATGACCTATATAAGACAGATCTGTAGTTGATGTTCCCTGGAAGTTATATATTTTTGAAGGTACTATAAATTTGGTTTTAAAGATTGCTGAGCAGGCCAAAAGGGTGATCATCTTTAAAAGTGATAAGAATATAGGGCTCTGAAAGATACAGTACTTTTATGTTTTTAATGTTGTTACAGTAGAGAGAGAGAAAAGAAAAGAAAGGTGTGGCTTTTTATGTAGTAAAAGCACTATATTGGAAGCTTACACACATTATCTCAGTTGTGTATGTTGAACGCATGCAAATCACCTGAAAGGTGGGGAACTAGTTTATTAAATTCTGAGGCATTCTTTTTTTTCAATAAAGGTAAAGGTAAAGGTCACTCTTGCTCGAAAGCCAGTCGTATCAGACTCTAGAGTTCAGCAGGGCTGTAGCCAGGGCGTGGACCCACGCTGAGTTAGCAGTTTGCCCATCCTCAAACTCCTGGCTGCTTATATATATGACATTGTTGCTCATCCTGAAAAAATATTTGCCCACCCACATTTAGAATCCTGGCTATGGCCCTGGTTGTAACAAGTTAGTCTCTCAAAATATTCTCCCACCCACATAAGCAGCCAGGAGATAGAGGGTGGGCAAAATACTTACTCAGGGTGGGCAAAGCCCAACCTAGCCACTCCTTAGCTGGTTGCAACTAATGTTTAAATTGAAAACATTTAACTCATTAAATTAACATCGTTAATTTGTTGATTTAAATGTTAGTTTTGTGTATTCTTTATAGAGGGTGCATGGCAGCCCAGACTTCTGGTAAAACACCAGTATTTCTCTTTCAAAACTATGTTTTTACTAGGAAATCCAGCCTAGGCTTTCCAAGGGGCAGGCTCTGATCAAAGTTCAAATCAAACCATATTTTCAGCTAAAGCTTCATATATGCTCATGCCAAAGAAATGTAACTTGAAATTGTTAATTGGCTCTTTTTAGAACAAGTCCTTAAAGAGATGGGAGTACCAGACCACCTCAGCTGTCTTCTGAGAAATCTGCATGTGAGTCAAGAAGCAACAGTTAGGATAGGATATGGAACTACTGGTTGGTTTAGAATAGGAAAAGGAGTAAGACAAGGCTGCATATTGTCACCCAGCTTATTTAACTTATATGCAGAGTACATCATGCATAATGCAGGGCTGGATGGAGCACAAGCTAGAATTAAGATTGCTGGGAGGAACATAAACAACCTGAGATGTGCAGATGATACTTCCCTAATGGCAGAAAGTGAAGAAGACATAAAGAGCTTCTTGATTAGGGTGAAAGAGGAGAGTACTAAAGCTGGACTGAAACTTGACATCAAAAAACCAAAGATCATGGCATCTGGCCACATCACTCCCTGGCAAATAGAAGGGGAGAAACTAAATCAGTGACAGACTTTACCTTCTTGGGATCTAAGATCACTACAGATGGTGACTGCAGCCATGAAATAAAAAGACGCTTGCTCCTAGGGAGGCAAGCTATGAGAAAACCTGGGCAGCATAATAAAAAGTAGAGACATCACCCTGTCAACAAAAGTCCGTATTGTTGAAGCAGTGGTCTTCCCAGTAGCAATGTATGGCTGTGAGAGCTGGACCATAAAGAAGACTGAACACAGAAGAATAGGCACCTTTGAACTGTGGTACTGGAGAAGACTGGAGAAGACTTTTGAGAGTCCTTTGCACTGCAAGGAGATCAAATCAGTCAATCCTGAAGGAAATTAATCCTGACTGCTCCTTGGAAGGACAAATACTGAAGCTGAAGCTCAAGTACTTTGGCCACCAAATGAGAAGAGAGGACTCACTTGAGGAGGCCTTGATGCTGGGAAAGATTGAAGGCAAAAAGAGAAGGGGTGGCAGAGGATGAGATGGCATCGTTGACACAGTGGGTGTTGTTGTGTTTGGAGTAATGTGCCTTTAAGTAATGTAACACTCGAATGAGTGGATGTAACAATCACCAACTGTAACACTGTAACCTTTTGTATGAGGACGCGAGCTAGTGACCACTAGGGGCAATAGCGAGCGCCTAGCTCACATGGTTCCAATTCCCCAAATACCTACAGCCGTGGGAAGATTCCCGCCACTACCTCACCTGGACAAGAAGGGCCTGACGGAGAGTGACATCACGCAGACAGTAGCCAATGGGCTACCGAGGAGCGACATTCAAATGTATAGCCACTGTATATATTGAGCTGTTCGTCCGCCATTACCACATGTTCCCCCTGACCATCATGCAATAAAGATGCGTTAAGCCAGGCTTTCGGCTGTTTCTATTGTCTTGGTTCTCAAACACTAAATTGGCGACGAAGGTGGGATGATGGATCCCCACGGAATCAAGACAACACAGGCCGGTTTCAACATCAACAAACCGGAGGAATGGGAACTGTTCGAGATGGATTTCCAAAGCGCACTGATGGTGTCCGACATCTCGGACGAGGGGAAGAAAAGGGCCATCCTCATCAGGATGCTCGGGTTCCTGGCCATGAAGGTTTAGGTGGACCTGGTGTCTCCAAGGAAGGTGGGCGAGGTTCCGGTCAAGCAGCTCCTGAAAGCAATGCGGGACCATTTCCAGCCCTCGGTCTCAATGTTTTCAGCTCGGGACGCATTCTGGAAGAGAGTCCAGTCGCCTGGTGAGTCTGTGGCTGCCTTTGCAGCGGCCCTCTGTTTGGCTGCCGGCCCATGCAAATGGGAGAACCTGGAAATCGCCCTCAGGGACCGCATGCTGTGTGGCCTGTGGGACGAGGTGGTCCAGCGAAAGCTGATGAACAAAGAGCCGCCCCCAACGTTACAAGAGGTCGTAAAGGAGGCGCAGGCGGCAGAAGCCATGAGGGCCGGGGTTAAGGGGTTCAGGACAAAGCCCCCACAACTCGACAAGGCAGCTGGCTTGGTGCAAGCGGCCAGGCGAGCACCACACTCCTCCACGGAGAGCAGCGAGGATGAGGACATCCAGAAGGTGCGGAAGGACGGCCGGCATTGCGACGGCTGCGGGGCGTCCCATGACCGCAGTAAGTGTCTGTTCAGAAAGGCGGAGTGCCATAACTGCGGGCGCCGGGGCCACATAGCCAAGGTTTGTAGGCGACAGCGCAAAGACCGGTAAAGGCTCGACAGTCCGCTCACCGAAGAAGCAGGAGGGCGTCCGGTCCTCGAAGAAGCAGGACGGCGTGGGCCGCATCTCCAACGACAGCGACGACGACACAGCAGTCCACAGTGTGTCCTTAGGACACCCACATTATTTTGTAGAGGTACTGGTGCAAGGGGTCCCCATTAAGATGGAGATAGACTCGGGTTCCTCCTATTCCATCATTTCCCAGAGAGAGTTTTTGAGGATTTCCCCCAACGTGCGGCCCAAGCTCAAAGCACTGAGGTCTACGCTGCGGGACGTACAGGGAAATAGCATTCCGGTGTTGGGGGTGGGAAAATTCAAGGTCCATTACAAGCAACACGCCTCGGACCTCCCTCTGGTTGTAATCAAGGGGGGGGACTGTTGCCTCCTCGGGACACAATGGTTTAAGCCCCTGGGTTTGTTCATTGGGGGGGGGTGCATACTATTGGAACTGACCCAATACAGGAGGTGTGTAATGCGCATCCCGAGGTGTTCAAGAAGGGACTCAGAAAATTCAAGGGGCCCCCAGTTGCGTTCGACCTGGACCCGGAGATCCACCCAATAAGACTCAAACCGCGAAGGGTGCCTTTTGCACTTAAGGACAAAATAGAGGCGGAACTGGACAAATTGGTGGGCCAGGGCATTCTAGTTCCTGTAGATTCTGCGGAGTGGGAAACTCCGATTGCAACAGCGCTAAAGGCCAACGGGGAGGTTCGAATTTGCACTGATTACAAATGTACCATTAATTAGGCGATACGCCCAAATGCGTATCCGGTGCCGGTAGTCATCCACCTGTTGGCCAGGTTACATGGGGGAAAGTGTTTTGCGAAGCTGGACCTGGCGCAGACTTATCAGCAACTCTCGGTAACCCCAGCTGCAGCAGCTGCGCAGACGATAGTCACCCACAAAGGGGCGTTCCAGGTGACGCACCTACAGTTTGGCGTGAACTCGGTGCCAGGCATTTTCCAATCATTAGTGGAGCATCTGCTGAAGGGTTTGGAGGGGGTCTTGCCATATTTTGACGACGTATTGATAACAGGGGGGAGTGAGTCAGAATTGGCTGAGAGGCTAGACAAAGTACTGACGATATTTGAAAAAGCGGGGTTGAGGCTGCGGAAAGACAAATGTGTCTTCTTGGCAAAAGAGATTGAGTTCCTGGGTTTCCGGGTAACTCCTGTTGGCATAAAACCCTCCGAATCAAAGGTGGCCACCGTTCAGAATGCTCCTCGCCCCACCTCCAAGCTAGAATTGCAGTCGTTCCTGGGGCTCTTAAACTTCTACCATTCCTTCCTGCCTAGGAAGGCGTCGGTAGCGGAGAAGCTTCATAAATTGTTAAAAAAAAGACGAGGCGTGGCGATGGGGCAAGAGTCAGGAGAGGGCATTCACTGAGCTGAAACAACTCTTATCCTCAGACGCCATACTAACCCATTTCGACCCCAAGAAACCAGTGGTTCTGGTATGTGATGCTTCTCCAGTGGGGGTGCGGGCAGTCCTGTGCCATGTGTTGGAAAATGGGCGGGAAGCCCCGGTGGCGTTCTACTCCAGGTCCCTGTCTAAGGCAGAGCGTAGCTATGCACAGACAGACAGGGAGGCACTAGCGATAATTGCTGGGACGAAGAAGTTTCACGATTTCCTCTATGGCCGCCCCTTCACCATCGTGACTGACCACAAGCCCCTGCTAGGCATTTTCACCGCAGACAAGCCCACACCGCAGATCCTGTCCCCTAGAATGCTAAGGTGGGCCATTTTTTTAAACGCGTACTAGAACGCGCTGGTTTATCGCCCTGGAAAGGACATAAGCCATGCGGACGCCCTATCGAGGTCACCCCTGCCCCACATGGGCAGCCCCGTGTGTGAGGTGGAACAAGACCACCAAGTGCTCATGATAGAGGTCCTGGATTCACCCCCCATAGTGCCCGCGGAGATCACCAAGGTGACGGGTAGAGATAAGACGTTGGCCCTGGTTAGTTCATGGGTGCAAAAAGGGTGGCCAATGTCTTCCCCAGCGGCAGAATTTGCTCTGTTTTTTAGGAAGAGGTTGGAACTGTCGATGGAGAGGGGTTGCCTCCTGTGGGGCCAGCGGGTCGTCCCTGAATCCCTGAGAGCAAGAGTGCTCAAGCTGCTGCACGTCAGCCATCCAGGGATTGTCCGCTCCAAGGCACTGGCCAGGAGCTATTTCTGGTGGCCCCAGTTGGACGCTGACATTGAGCACATGGTGGGCACTTGTGAGAGTTGCCAAAGCTCCCAGCCCGAGGAGGCCCGACTTCCGCACAGGGAATGGGATGCGGCAAAGGGGCCTTTGCCCCGCGTGCACATTGACTTCACGGGCCCTTTCAGAGGTTCGCTCTTTCTCCTTATAGTGGATGCTTATTCCAAGTGGTTAGAGGTTATTCCAGTGGCAAACACATCCTCAGCCACAACCATTAAACAGTTGCGCAAGGTGTTCAGTTCGTTTGGCATACCCGATACACTTGTGAGCGATAACGCAAGTTGTTTTACATCCGCCGAATTCTGGGCGTTCATTGACATTAACGCCATCCGGCACATCACCTCCGCGCCCTTTCACCCGGCGACAAACGGCCAGGTAGAACGCCTCGTGCATACCACCAAAGACGCGCTGAGGCGCATGGGCCCCGGGGACCTGAACCTACAGTTATGCCAATTCTTGCTGGGGTATAGGGTGACCCCCCTGGCGTCAGGCTATTTGCCCACAGAGCTCCTAATGCGCAGGAAGCTGACTACAGTACTGACAAGGCTAGACCCCATGAGAGTGGAAGACACTGGGAGGAACATCGGGATAGCGGGCACAAAGTTTCGAAATAGGCGCCCCGGTCCATTGCAGAAACTACGCTAGCGCAGGGCCGGCCTGGGTTCCGGGAGTAGTCATTGGGCAAACGGGACCTGTGTCGTACTGCGTAGAGACCAGCACAGGTCTACTCTGGAGGCAGCACGTGGACCAACTCCGACGCCGGGTTCCCGGTAACCAGGGCGGGGAAACCGCGAAACAGGACTCAGCGTTAGGGTTCTCCCCCACCCGTTCAGCCCAAGGGGGAGGAGAGGGGGGCCAGGGGTCCCCACCGAGGGGGGAAGGGAATACGTTTGTCCCCACAGATATCCTGGAGGATGCCCCCACAGATATCCCAGAAGATGATTTTGACTTTGAGTTATAAAACTGGGGGGGTTGGAGTGCTCCCCCACCCATCCAAGCAAGAAGCGGGGGTTTTCGTTAGCCCCCAATGCCCCCAGTTTTCCCACAATGGAGTTTACCCCTACCCCGAAAACCGCAGAACCACGGCGAGTCGCTAACGAGTCTCCCTCTCCCATTGCAGGACAAGAGACCAGGGAACACAGAAGTGATAGCGCCCCCGGATAAGCCAGCCAGCCTTGCGCCCAAAACGCTCTTGCAATAAACCATATTGGATGAGAGACTTCGTCTCATCCTAGGGGGGAGGGATGTTATGTTTGGAGTAATGTGCCTTTAAGTAATGTAACACTCGAATGAGTGGATATAACAATCACCAACTGTAACACTGTAACCTTCTGTATGAGGACGCGAGCTAGTGACCACTAGGGGCAATAGCGAGCGCCTAGCTCACATGGTTCCAATTCCCCAAATACCTACAGCCGCGGGAATATTCCCGCCACTACCTCACCTGGACAAGAAGGGCGTGACGGAGAGTGACGTCATGCAGACAGTAGCCAATGGGCTACTGAGGAGCCACATTCAAATGTATAGCCACTGTATATATTGAGCTGTTCGTCCACCATTACCACATGTTCCCCCTGACCATCATGCACTAAAGATGCGTTAAGCCAGGCTTTCGGCTGCTTCTATTGTCTTGGTTCTCAAACACTAAAGGTGTAGATCTGGGTGGGCTACAGAGGATGGCAGATAACAGAGGAGCCTTGCGTGCAGTGGCCCATGGGGTTGCAAAGGGTTGGACTTGACTGTGTGACTGAACAACAACAGAACAAGACGGACTAAGTCTGAGGTCATAGGGACTGAGTTTAGGTGTCTAGCTTCCCAAAAAGGCTGTGTTGTGCCCAGAAATGATAGAACATGACCATTAAAAAAATCAAACAAAATGTGTTATGATTTGTATTGATTTATTTAGGTTTTGAGGGAGAAAGGATGAGGGGATTTTGGTGGATGACCGAGGCACAGAAGTGGAATAAATTAAAGCTACTATCACATTGATGTTACATTCCCAGCATATCCACTTCAATAGGTTATTACATCTACATGATCTGATCCAGATTCTAATAGAAGACAGATTCTAGTTGCTTTCCTGTGCTCCAGCAACTTTCTTTTGGTCAAAGTAAGATCTTTGCAGCACTTTGTCCACTTGTTCTAAAGTAACTGTTCTTAACTATGGGCTGCTGGAAACCATGACATACAACTCTCAGAAGCTTGGTAAAATATTATAACTAAGGCTCTTAGTTAATAAGGTGGGTGGATTAGGCCAAAGGCATTTATAGGGCCAAGGTTAGGCAACCCAATATAAATTCATGTTTGAAGGAAATATATATCTTCTGGCGTATAAGGCGACTGGGCGTATAAGACGACCCCCAACTTTTCTAGTTAAAATGTAGAGTTTGCAATATACTCGCCGTATGACTACCCCTCTTCCAACGGCGGTGTCTTTGGAGCTTCCCGGGCCGGGGATGGCTCCCTTTACCTACTGGGGGTGGTGGTGCAGAGGAGGAGGAGGAGCTGACCGGCGAGGAAAACCAGCCACCGCCACCGCAAGGTGTCTGGAACAAGGGGCCACCCAGATACCAGCACCCCAGCCGGGGGTGGGGGGGTGAGGAGGAGCAGCAGCAGCTGACCGGCAAGGGGGGGGGAGCCAGCCGCAGCCGCGAGGCTGAGGGTGGTGGTATCCGGGTGGCCCCTTGCTCCGGAGGCCTCACAGCGGTGGTGGCTGGCTTTTCCCACTGGTCACCTCCTCCTCCTCACCACCCAGCCAGGGTTGGGGGGGTGAGGAGCAGGAGCAGCAGCTGACCAGTGGGGGGGGGGGAGCCAGCTACAGCCATGAGGCTGAGGGTGGTGGTATCTGGGCGGCCCCTTGCTCCGGAGGCCTCGTGGTGGCGGCGGCTGGCTTTTCCCACCAGTCACCTCCTCCTCCTCCTCACCCCCCGGCTGGGGGGTGGTGGTGGTGCAGAGGAGGAGGAGCATCAGCTGACCAGCAGGGAAAACCAGCCACCACCACAGCGAGGCGTCCAAAACAAGGGGCCACCCAGATACCAGCACCCCAGCCGGGGGTGGGGGTGTGAGGAGGAGCAGCAGCAGCTGACCGGCGGCGGGGGGGGGGGAGTCAGCCACAGCCGCGAGGCTGAGGGTGGTGGTATCTGGGTGGTCCCTTGCTCCAGAGGCCTTGCGGTGGTGGCGGTTAGTTTTCCCCACCGGTCAGCTGATGCTCCTTCTCCACTGCACCACCCCCCCCCCCCCCAGCCGGGGGGTGAGGAGGAGGAGGAGCTGACTGGTGGGGAAAACCAGCCTCTGCCACCGCCGTGAGGCGTCTGGGGCAAGGGGCCACCCGGATACCACCACCCCAGGGGGGATGATGATGATGAGGAAGATCAGCAGCTCACCGGTGGGGAAAGCCATATGCCGCCGCAAGGCTGGGGGTAATGGTATCCGGGCGGCCCCTTGCCCCGGAGGCCTCATGGCGGCGGCGGCAAATGGCTTTCCCCACTGGGCGGCCCCTGGCTCCAGAGTACCTGGCGTATAAGACGACCCCCAACTTTGGCACAGATTTTACGCCGGGAAATACGGTAGGTGCTTTTCCCTTTAGGGAGGTGAGCATGAATGCACCAAACCCAGCATTTTAAACAAATGCAACTCAGGTTCATTTTAGATTTGAAACATTCTTGTTCCTAATGCATTAATATAAATGTGTTGTTTCCAAGCCTTGATTATAATTATAGGTATGCTTAAGGGAAATATCCAAAGTCTTAAGGGATCTCAATAATGTTTAAGGGAAATATTATCCAAGTCAATGTTCTATGTTAGGTCAGCCATCAGTTCTGTTTGTTTTAGTTTGTCCAGTGGAGAAATCAGTGAGGGGCAATCACTAAAATTTTCTGAAAATAGTAATGCCAAAATATATGTGGCACTTGTAGGTAAAGAGGAAGTACCATCTCAACACACAGTAGCCCCAGGGAAGGGTGGAAGAGTGGTGGGGAGATTGTGGTCCAAAATTGTGACTGCATTTTCCCTCCTTTTCTTTTCTTTTGAAAGATGAAGCAAAAGGAATGTAGGTTCTAGCGGTGTTGTGAACTGCAGTGGAATAGGACCTGAAGGATATTAACCTCTTAATGGTTAGAGCAGTATGGCAGTGCTACCCTGTTGTGTATGTACAATGTTGCTTTAAGAAATGTATGAATGTAACCTGACCACAATTGCAATGTAGCTCAGCTGTTAAGGAACGCGAGTAAGCTGCCTATAGAGGGCAGCTGCGAGCGTTCAGCTCACATGGTTCACATTCCCCAAATCACCGGCAGCCGCGGGAATCTTTCCCGCGCGAGGATCACCTGGAGAAGATGGGCGTGACTCAGAATGACGTCACGCCGGTAGCAGCCAATAAGCTACCGTGCAACGAGATTCAAATGTATGTACTGCAGTATATAATGAGCTGTACCTCCGCCATTACCACATGTTCATCCTGATCATCACCCAATAAACCTGCGTTTAGCCCTCACTGCGGCTCCTTCTTTGTCTTCCGTGCAAGACACTAAATACCCCGAGAGGTGGTAAGTGTTCCAGCACTGGAAGCATTCAAGAGAGAATTGGAGAACCATCTGTCATATCTGCTTTGATTTGGATTCCTGCATTGAGCAGGGGGATGCATCCAATGGGCTATAAGGCTCCTTCCAACTCAGCGATTCTATGATTCTATGTTTATCTGCAAGTTAACACAATGGAGTAAGGGCCTTAGTGAAGTGGTACAGAGTGAGGGTTGGAAGTGCTGAAGCAGGACTTGGGAGAACTGGATTCAAATCATATCTTTTATTATACTATGCATATATTGTGACTTGTTACATGATATATGTTGGATCCTATTTGGTTGAATTTGACTAGAGAATGCTATAATCTGTTTCGTAGTCTCACCACAGTATGTCCAATCGTGTTGCAAATGTTTTGTCTATATTCTGTTCTGATCTTTGATTGTAATAAGTTGATTGATTGGTTGGGTTCAAATCTGCATTTACTGGATTACCATGGGACAGTCAATTTTTCTCCGCCTGGCCTATCTTGCAGAGCTATAGTGATAATACGATAGGGAGGAGGAAGGCCATGTACAGGGTCCTTGCCTGGCCACAAAGAGAATAGGGCTCTGCTGGGGGAGGGAGGAAGCACTTCCATTGGGCTGCCAGGCAGAGGGGTGGGGCAAACTCTGTGCTGGGAGGAGGGAGGGAGGACTCCCATTGGACTGCTTGGTGCTCCAGAGGGGCAGGGCACATGACCACAGGGAGGGACAGGTTGGGCAGGGACTTATGGGCCACTCTGTACACTGCATTGAACTCACTGGAGGAAAAGCAGGATAGAAATGTATTAAGTAAATCATATTTATATACAGTACTTGGCATTTAGAAGTTCTCTGATTCTGGTTGTGGGAGATCAAAGGTGGCAGAGCAGGACCTCCAGCCCCTGTGAACTTTGAGAGCTGCTGCTAGTCTGGCCAAAAGATACTGGCCCAGGGAACCTGTGGTTTCACAGTATAAGACATTTTCATGTAAGAACAGGCCCTCCATTCAAAGTGCATTTAAAATTCCATGCTTACATTTACACCACTAATCTGTTTAAAGCCAGATACTTTTGCTTCACTAAGAGTCTAGATCAGATCACCCAAATTTAACAATAACACAAGTGTGTGTGTGGGATATGCTGAAAACATAACATCAAAAAGGTGGAAGCTTTAAGACATGGGTTCAGATAAAGCAACTAGCAGAAATGACTAAGGAAGTATTTGAACATTCAGCCACGTTACTATCCAGCTCTTCCTTTAAGCAAGTTAATCTTGGGTCTGCAAGATCATAACATTAATAGAGATGTGTGCTGAAGGCATGAATATAGACAAATGCTGTCTGTTGGCTCCATGAACTTCCGATGGGAAGACAGATTAGTATACTGGAATGTGGAATTTTACAGATATATCCAGGGATGAAGAAGTTGTCCATAAAATGATGTAATAAGGCTGTCTTGTCTGAATGATTAGTTTCTTAAGTGACTGAATTTTGTTTTGGAGGAATCTAAGAACTGTTTTGAATCTGCTGGGATTTGGCCATTTCAGCTAAAAGGATAGGATGGTATCAAACTGCACTTGGATTTTTTTAAAACATCTGTTTGGTGGAGCTACATATAAAATTGAACAATTATTTAAATTATTACATATTGTTATGCTAAATGAAAAACAAAGTGGACCAGATCGAAGGTTTTGGGCAGTCCTATCTACTGTTTGTACCAATGGGAGTGTATATGGATACATCCCCAGGGAATTGCAGCATTCAGTACTAGAAAACATCATTAAAGAGAGCGGAGGACATGGAATGTGTTCCCTGAATATTTTGAGGGCTGTGGACACATTTGAGCATCTGCTGGCCATTGATATCATCCTGTTGGCTGATCCTTCCACTCTAGTACCATTAGATTGGCAAAGATGATTAAAGAGAGCAAGTTTGCTGCCTTGATCGGTAGAGGCTGGGGAAAGTAGTGACAACCTCTTCTCAGCCATTCCTCTTGAATGCTGTGGTCATTGGAGATGCAAAGCTGTATGCTATGAGTTAACAAGGAAGCCAAAGTAGGCCTTGTGTTTGCCGATTTTAAAGAGATGGTCGTATGTTATGTGTAAAATGAAAAGTGTCCCATTGTTTTAAAATCGTCCACTTACATTGAAAAATGAGATCCCTTGAAATAGTAAAGAAGTTATGAACGATATATGAGATGATTTGGTGACAATTATTTTTTGATGGAAGGATTGTAAAAATGTACACCTTCAAATACAACTTTCTCTCAGGAATGTATATATAATACATGCTTGCATCTTCTACTGTACATGAGCAGTGGCAGGAGGAGCTCAGAAAATGCAAAGGAGGTATTCTTCTTTGGCAATTATTTCTTCTGAAAAAGAAGAAAAAAGGGGTTCTTTTGCTGGTATCTAGCCTGAATTTTTTTAAAAAAAAATTTGGGTGCTTTTGTAAGAATAGGAATATGAAATGTCTTGTTCTAAAAAGGCACTCTGTAATCACGTGTTGTATATTTTGCACAAGTCTTGAAGAAGAATGCTTTGTGATGAGATGGGTGTACCTGGGAAAGATGTATTAAATTCTTTTAAAAAGAACCCTTCTGTTTATGAATACGTGATATTGTGCCTCTATATCCTTGATTCAAAATGCCAAGAAGTGACCCAATATTGGTGCACAGTATCATGCCACACTGCTAGCAGGAAAAAGGATATCAAACTTAACATAGAAAAAGGGAAGCCTGAATGTTGATGATACCAATGGTGATGGTCAAGATGGTCTACAGTGGGGGTGGCCAACCTTGGTGCCCCAGGTGTTCTTGGATTAAAATTACCAGAAGCCCACATAAGCACACCTGCTGATCAGGATATCCTTTTGGAGCTTCACCAACCATGTTAGCAAGGCCTACTATGACAAACTTGTGGCTTAATATTGTGACATATTATCAACTATACAGGTTTGAGATGTATTATTACATCTTTCCACATGAAATCCCATAATCAAGATCAGATCATTCCCTGTCAAAATGATGAATCCTGTCAAAAGGTCAGCAATGGCTTTCACCATGCAAGTGGTGGGGAATCAATTATGTCAATCTACTTAGATATTTATGGAATATCTCCATCTACCCTTTGTCAAATCACCTGAGAAATGTTTCAGCCAACAGTATTGTAAAGGATGCAGTCAATAGCCAATCAGAACATCAAGGATCAGGGGAGTGGGAATTTTGAACCTGTAAAATGGCCTGGATTAGTTGGAATGTAGTGAAGGGAATGCTTTACTTCAATTATTCTTCTGGAAATTTGTCTGTTATCTCTTGGTGCACTCCATTTTATATTGCACTGCCTGGCTATTGGACTCAGAAGAGAATACAACAATGGTAATGGGAAGAGGAAACTCAACATATTTTAATTATTTTGCTTTGGTGATGGTGGGACTTTGATTGTATTTGTTTCTTTATTACTTGCTCATTTTTGTTGGTTTTGGGATAAGAGGCTGTGTGTATATGTTTATTTTTCTGTTTATCCCGTGTTTCTCTGTGTGCATGTATAGGTGTGTTGTTTCCTCGTTAGACTGATTTTTAAAAAATTGCTGTTTGGTTAGTTTACTGTTTATTTATTCTGTTAGAAGTGTATATTTTTATGGGAGGGCTTATGATCTTTCTTAGTTATTGTTTTCTTTTGGAATAGATTGGTTCTCTGTCACCTAACCTCTGCTTTTTTCAAGTAGTTTTTAAGGATTCTTTAGGGTTTTTAGTGAGTACCAGAGTGAGCATGAATTGGGGGAAACAGAATGAAAGAACCCCAAAGGAACAGTCCAATTTTGTGTTTAATGAAAGGGCTATTGCAGGAAAGACATGGAAATAAAATAGGCATCTCCCTGGAAGAACATGAAGTGAAATAAAAATGATTATTTTCACTGAGCACAGCTCTATATTTAGTGGTTATCATGGTGGGTAAATGGTCTTATTTCTCTAACACAGCTGTATCCTTGAGTAGCTATCTTGTGGAGATTTTTGAGTCATTAAGTGATTATTAAATCTAAATGAAAAATGAGGGACCTGTAGTCCTGTTGATGTTGGACTGCAGATTCAATCATCCCTCACCATTGGTTATATTTATTAGAACTGATTGGATTTCTAGTTGAACAACATCTGGAATGTCACATGTTCCCTATCTTGGTTTTGGAAAGAATGATCTAAATCTAGAATAGACCAGCTGAATTAATCAATAAGAATTGATTAAGTCAGTCTACTCTAGTCAGTCTCTTAACAACTGGGTTTAAAAGTGTTTGTAAGAAAACCTGGAGGCTTGCTGTGATGGGTTGGCTAGGAACTATGAAGATAAAGCTGATTTTGACTTTGATGATATTGTTAATAAGATTCCAATGAAAGAATTCAGAACGTCTTGTCTGATTTTAATGTCTTAAAATTTTAGACAAGGTGTTAGGAAGGGTTCATCCATCCCTCCTGCCTACCTTGGTTACTTATCTAGTGGAAAGGCATTGAGTGGATGGATGAAGATGTTTATTAGCTCTTAGAGATTAGAACTATCTACAAATAAGCAGTTATGTGTCTTCTTCTGCAGCAACAAAACCATACCTAAGCTATAATTATAAGGGATGATCTTACTTTTACTATATTATAACGAATTATAAGTTATTTTTATTGATTTGGAGATGGCCTCACTTAATAGTGGAAGAGAAATATCATAATGTTCTATTATTGGTTCTTAGCAATAGCAATTTGCCCCCAACATGCTGGGTACTAATTTTACTAAACTTGGAAGGATGGAAAGCTGAGTCAGCCTTCAGCCATTGACAAGATCAGAAGTCACCAGTTTTGCCTGCAGTACCACTGCGCTACCATAGCTCTTATGGTGCCTCATGCTTTGTTTTTAGCATTTCAGTGAGGTTGGGTAGAAGGGAAGAGGCTATTTTGTACTGCAGATCAGCAGCTTGTAGACTCATTTTTTTGTTTTCATACCAAGATTTGGCACTGAAATAACACGGGACATTCTGTCAACTTTCCTTGCACTGATAGTGGGTCATGCAGTGGGAGTGCCTCCTACTATACAGATTTTCCCTCTTGATTAATATCATCCTATTGGGCCCCCCACAATCCTATTGTGCAAATCCTGACAGGGGCCCCGCCGGTGGCGGCAGGGCCCTGTCAGCTCCAGGTCCTATACAGCAGTACTTGTAGTACTGCCCTGATGGCGGCCCTGTGGCCAGACCATTTAAACTGACCCTCTAGGGAAAAAATCATCCCTACTCAGGGCAGCTAACATCATAAAACCAGTCTTAATTGGTAGTCTTTTGTTTATAAAAGACTACCTCTTTATGAGCTATACCTCTTTATGAGGTATCATTTTTGTTCTAATATTGTATTGAAAGGTGAGATTTTACTATATCACACTAAAAATTGCTTTTGGGGAATAAGAATGGCATCTATAATTTTTTTGAGGAATGAAAAAATTTAGTCCATTATTTATAAAATACCCAAGAGCATAGAATCTGTTTTGATTTTGTCAATAGAATATCTCCATGTAGCACTCTGTAAATGATATGCAGCTGAGGAGACCTTTTTCATTTCATGCACACATTCAGAGCTTGGGGGAGGGAGGGAAGAGGAGCACAGTTGTATGGCTGGGGTGATGTGGGGAAAGCCCATTTCCTGTTAAATCCCTTTTCAAAGCTTTGAAAGAATAGAACTCCAAGAAATCCATAAAGGGATTTCATTTAAAAACTGAGATTTTAGGAAACGGTATTCCTGATCTTCTGCACATTTCTAGCATCACTTCCTGTGTATTTTAAAACCAAAATCCTCTTAGCATGCAAAGTAAATAGATTATGATATACTGAAGGATTAAGGATCACTGTCTGGTGTCAGATTAATCCCTCATATAGACCATCAATTGTACTGACAGAAATATGGCTGCAATTCAGCAAAATAGCTCCACGGCTAAGTAACACATTTCAGCATCTTTAGGTTGAACAAGCAAAACATGTATTTGATCTGTTGTTGGACTACATCTACGTCAGAAAGCGCATTTACATGTAATACTTTATAAGCCATATGCTCTTCTCAGATCATTTTTTAAAAAAGCATACAAATCATTTTGTTTTATGCACAGCTTCTCAGAGTGGGATCTTAAATAGTTAATGACGTCTTTTGTCTTATAGCAGTTGCATTACTAATGTGCGCCCCCCCCCAAATGTTGAGAATCTTATGTGTTTTGCTACTTTTTGTCTGCTGAGGATATAAGCTTTTCCGGACAGATTTTATGCATTCATCTGACTTTTACTGATAAGTTTGTATCCTTTATTTTCCTCCTCCTTCCGAGAAGGGCGGCAATAGAAATTTGAAGAATAAATGAATAAATAAAATAAATAAACCCATCCTCCACAGGGCAAGTGCAGTACAATTTTTGAAGGTTTTAAATTGAGTGGCAACCTAGAAAAAATATATTTAACACAAACTTGACAACGGCTCCATCGTTTTCCATCTTTTTATATGGCAAAAGTATATTTTAATGATACAATATAATGATGTGATATACATAAACGTCCGGTTATTTTCATTTTAATCTGAGAAATCAAGACTACATTTAAATTATTTTATACCTCTTCAGAATACATAGGCATGAATGTAGGGGTAAAACCATTCCTAATATACAATTACAAATGCTGTTATTGCAATACAGTATAAGAATCCCTTTTCAGCCCATTTTATTTTTTTGTTAACGCTTGAAAATGCTAAATAAATCTTCTATAGCAGTTTAGAAGTGGGCAAATCATGGTTATTCAGCTAAACTGATAGGGGCAGATTGGAAAATTGAGAGCATCTTTCTTCAAAACATTGTGCTGACTGTTAAAGGCTGATCTTTTGCAGAGGTATCCTGTGTGATGATGTTATCTGTTCAAATGTTACTAGACTATCTCTTGCAGAGCCTTAAGTGGAAATTCAAATCTGCGGGCATACAATGGAAGGAGGAGGAGAAAATTCTCAGATGTGTACATTCTCTTTAACAACTGCTCCTGCCACTATCTGGATTATGTTCATGCTGGTGCTAGAGGAAGACGTAGAGAAGCACAAAAAGGCTGTTTCTTCCAAGGCTGCTGCTGCTTCTGTGTGCTGTTTCCATGGTGGTAGCCCCATCACCACAGCTGTCCTTGCTTCGGAGCGGGGGAGAAGGTGCAGTTGATCACCTCTGAGCAATGTAAAGATGAGGAACTGAAGCCTTCGTTCTATGTCAACATCAGTCTTCCTTCTCATCGTTCTTGCCACTTTATACCATCAGTTGATATGAGCTGGGAGAAGAAAATCCTTAGGACTTCTAATCTCCATGTCTTTGAGATCCATATTTCTAATTTCTGTTTACCTTAAAAAGCTCTGTATAGTGTTTATACTGCCAGCAACTCAATGCTGTCAGGTGGCGGTTAACTAACCTGACCACCCTGAGGACTAACAGCTTTGGGTGCCAAAGTCCATAGGGAAGGGTCATGGTCCCCAAATGGATTAAATTCCACTTGATTCCATCTTGGTGGAGGGCAGCAGCTTCATCCTGGGGCTGATGAGTACTTTGTATGCCAAAAGGGCTCAGGACCAGAAAGTGACTCACAGAACTGGATCAGTGGTACAGGTGTCATGCTGTGATGAGGAAGGCAGATGAAAGGCCACTGCATTATAATCTCAGGACAGTCTTCATGTCTGATCGCCATGATGATTGCCCATATTTGGATTTGGATACAGCAGCAGCAGAAGGGTTGTTTGTCATACTGCTTGGTTGCTTGGTGTTTCATGCATCAGGTTGACATGGTGAATCGAAGCATCATTTCCCACTGTTTCCGATTCCGCTTCAGTCTCATTCAGGGCCTCAGGAACTTTGCTCTGAATTGGTCTTACCATCTGGTTGCTGGCCTTCCTCGTGGTCGCTTTATGGTCAAGTGGTATCCACTCTGTGATAGTTTTCATCCACCTGCCATCTTTGAAGCAGCACACATGCCCACCGATACCTTGCAAACTCAATCAATGTTGACGTTTGTTTTGCAATTGATTTTATGTGCAGTTTTACACACTGTTTCTCTACAGTATGTAAAATTGCTTTTGCAGTTTACACTTTTGTAAAGTGGAGGGAACTATGCAGAGAACATACAAGCCTTCTTAGAAGAGGATAAGAGGTTTTGGAGCAATAGTGCAGCCAAGAATGTTTAGAAATTGCAGGCAGGCTCCAGTGATGCACTACACAAAAATTTACTACCTACTATCAAATCTATGGGTGGGGCCAAATCTGTGGGCATGGCCAAACATCCTGCATTATGGGCTATGGATAGGCATGGCCAACCAAGTGGGCGTGGCCTGGGAAATTTCCGCTACTGGTTCTGCAGAACCTGACAGAAACTGCTGCAGTGTTTCACTGGCAGGCTCAGAAGATGATTTGGAGCACCAGCCCTAGATCTGTATATCTGATGCCAGCTCCTCCAAGTCTCTTCCTAATGTTGGAAGAATTTGGATTGTGTAATTATCAGATAGTCTCCAAATGCCTTGCAATATTTTCTGGACTTATTTGTGAGACTGTTGCCAATAAATATACCAGAACATCACTCTCCTCTTCCTGCATAGCATGAAAAAAATAGACTCTCAAAACAGATATCTCAGGTCGTTGATATCTTTCCCAGCAATCTTAATCCCAGCCTGTGCTTCTTTCAGCCCTGCATTACGCATGATGTACTCTGCATATAAGTTAAATAAGCAGGGTGACAATATACAGCCTTGTCATATTCCTTTTCCTATTCTAAACCAATCAGTTGTCCTGTTCTAACAGCACTTGGGTCTCAAACCCCTGACCTGCCAACCTCCTGGTTGTCAAGCTCAGTATGTTAGCTACTAAGCCAATGCAGCCAATGCAGCCACTGAGATGTGCCTTATCCAGGGCCCAAAGAAACAAATGGAAGAGGAATAGACCTTTTAAAATGCTTAGAAAAAACATGTGTCTAAAGTTGATGTGAAACAACAACTGGTTAGTACTCCCATCCACAAGTCTAGGTATTATCTTGGCATATGCACAGCAGTGTATAAACAGGTCCTGGGACTGTGCTGTATAGTGAGCATAGATTCAGGCAAAGTTAAGCACATTCAAATCCTATCAGTTAAAACACTTGCTTAGCCTTCTCACGTAGAAATGACTGGTGCTAAAAATAACATTTGTTGTTGAACTACTTGAATAAGATTTCAGAACTGACATATAGCTGAAATATACTTCTGTATCTCCCCATAAGTGGCGATAGGTTTCACTTTCTTCCATGGCCTAAGTGCTGACCATTCTGGCTTATACTAGACCAAAATGCACCACTTTAATAGAGCTGTTTCCTCTGATTTCCTGCAGAAAGAAAGCAAAGCAACATTATAGTGTATTAAATCCACATGTTATAGATTAAAGTCTTTCTAAACAAATCCAAGCAATCAAATAGGTTTTCTAAAAACTAAAAAAATAAAAAATAGGGATGCTTTGTTTGTTTGTTTGCATCTTGTTAATTTTCAGGCATGGGCAAGTTTGCATTTTTGGAAAGCCGTTTCCAGTTTTTCCAAGATTTCTCCTGGTTGAGTTTGGGAGTTGCTGTGCAAAAACAGAAATCTGCCACACTTCTACACCTCACAAACCAAGTGGGGGCAAACTCTTTTATTAGGTAATCATCTGCATACGTATGCAGATGGGGAGAGAACTAGCAAAAGGAATTGAGTATGTATGATTTGCTTTAATTTGGATCCCTGCATTGAGCAAGGGGTTGGACCCAATGTCCTATGTGGTTCTATGATTCTACGGATGCAAGAAGTGGGTGGCCGTTTTGTGCAGGGACATCTGCCTGCTCTGCCTTCAGTTGCCAGCTTAGTCACTCTGCCTGTGTGCGGTGTTGTGGGCATTTGTCCATGAAGAAATAAGATGGCAAATGGCAGGTCCAGAAGTGTGAATACCTGAGCTGGATACTGAGGAAAGGTGTGCAGGTCTATGGATTTGAACTGTAGCTTTCAGAATTTTGCCTGATAAATACTTGGAAAATTCTGGGAGTTGCAGTCCAATTCTGGGAGGTGGCACAGTGGTTAAACTGCTGTACTGCAAGTTCAATCCTGCGAGTTCAATCCTGACAGGGATCAAGGTTGATTCAGCCTTCTATCCCTAAGGAAGCATTAGGTTCTCGAATGTTGGAAATGATCTCAGCCCTGTTTCAGCTTTTGCCAGCTCCTTGATGGTAACTCATGGGAATGCTTTTGTGGCGCAGCATTGAGCCCTGGTGATGCAGTGGTTCAACATCTGTACTGCAGCCAGAATGTTGTGAGTTCAATCCTGACCAGGGCCCAAGGTTGACTCAGCCTTCCATCCTTCCGAGGTCAGTAAAATGAATACCCAGCATGTTGGGCGGGGGGAGAATGCTAATTAACTTGTGAACAGTCCAGAGAGTGCACTATGTACTATGGGGCAGTATATAAGTGTGGTTGCTACTGCTACGTGGGGAATTCTGAACATTACAGACCAAAAAACATGATCTACACATGTCTATTAATTTTGTTCTTGACTGTGTTAATTAAAAACCAATGCCATAATTTTAATCAGTGCTCAGGTGGATTGATCAACGTGTTCCTGCAAAAATTATGAAATGGTATACATTTTTTTTTAAAAAAGGAGGCACTTTCTAAAATGTAGACTTTTAAATATGGGGATATTTTGTAATATTTGATACCATGTTTTTGCTACGTAAGTTATTTCTCTGCCAAAAGGCACCACTTTCGTTTGTAACTGTTGAAATCTTTTCCCTCGATACCCAAGGGGTAAAAGAGGAAGCAAAGAAAGTATACATCTTTCAGTCTTCAGTGTAAAGAGAACTAGGTGTGTAATTTAAAACTTGCCTTGCTGCAATTGTCAATATACGTTCTAGTTATTTCAGTAAAAAGTTATAAAGTTAGCAGCAAGAGTGTGCAAATTAGGGCTACGCCAGACTTATTTGTGTGCACCAAGTTCAGGTAGGACCATAACAGTTTCCTAAACATTCAAATGTCAGAGTAGATCTATTGCAAAAAAAAGATCAGCAGCTCCATCTCATGGTATACTTGTTCCAACAATGAGATAGAAGCAACAAACAGTACAATGTTGCACAAAACTTGCATTTCAACATGTGATACTTGTCATCCATTTCCAGCATTGCTGCCTTTTCCTTCTGTATAGAACATTGATCTAAATAAAAATCTGGACATGAATAGGATCACTTGGCATTTCCTAACAAATCCCAAAGAGCTTTCTTACTTTGCACAATTGAAACATGTTTCTCCATACTCTCCAAACAATAAACATCTTTTGCACTGTACACCTCCTCACGATTGTCCAACAGAAACGAATTAGTATTTGGTTACACATTTCAAAAATTGCAGACAGGGAGTTAATCTTGCGCTATCTGAACTGTGATCTCTAATTTTGCAATGGTCATGGTTTGGAATGTCCTGTTCTAAAAAGACAAGCTACTGCAACTTTACTTAGTGAAAAGCTCTCAGTTGCGTCTTAAGAGTTTAAAAATTCTTCAAGTATATTCTGAATTTGGAAATTCTGCTTTGGGACTTTGGGGGACTGGATTTGTACATACTGTATATGTCTATTTGTATACCTGTTACAATCTTTCATTTTAGGAATGAAGGCAATACTAAAATAAATGTGCTATCAGTACAGTATATGAAATTTATATAATTATTTACATTTTGTTTATTATTATGATTTTTTTAATCAGCAAACTTGTGTTCTTTCTTCTTCTGCCATATCCGAATTCGAATACAGTATAGGCAATTATCATGGTGACCAGCTATGAAGACTGTCCTGAGAATATAATGCAGTAGCCTTTCACCTCTCTTCCACATAGAATAGAATAGATCTTTATTGTCATTGTCCCCTTGCAGGAGCAACAAAATTTCTTGGTTACTATATCAACTCAGATAAGGCACTCCACATAACTTAAAGCAGCTGCAAAACACTAATTGAAACAGTACAACACAGTACAAAATAACAAATAAAATAAGATGACTTCAGAGTCCAGAGTTTTCATTTAAGGCCAAAATTGCTCTAGAGAAGAAACTGTTCTTGAGATGGCTCGTTCTCGCCTTCATTGTTCTATATCTCCGTCTCGATGGCAGAAGCTCAAAGAAGTGATGACCAGGATGCGATGGGTCTCCTAAAATATCTAATGCTTTTCTATGGCACCTAACGGTGTAAATTTGTTCTAAGGTGGAGAGTGAACAACCAATGATATTGCAGCATGACCCCTGTACCAGTGATCCACTTCCGTGAGTCACTTTCTGGTCCTGAGCCCTTTTGGCACACAAAAGGCCGGCATTGATGAAGCTGCCGCCCTCCATCAAAATGGATTTGAATGGAATTTAATCAACTTGGTGACCATTACCCTTCCCTGTGGACTTCTGCACCCAAGGCCGTTAGTCCTCAGGGTTGCCAGGTTAGTTAACTGCTGCCTGACACTCAGTGTTGAGTTGCTGATAGTATGGTCTACTCTATTACCATAGCAAGATAACCTGGCTAGACTATTATTAACTGGAACAAAAATTAACTCAATTGCCTTGTAAGATGACTTCTTCTGAGAGAAAGAGTGACCCTTCTAAATATTTTGTGACTTAGTGTTTCTAATAATACTAACTGTGATTTGGAGAAGAGCCTTCTCGGTGGTGGTACCAACTTTGTGGAACTCTTTTCCAGTTGAGCTGCGCCAGATTTCATCCCTGCCTATATTTTAAAAAACAGTTAAAAACATGTCTTTTTAAAGAAGCTTTTGGGAGTATATTGCCAAAGGCTGAGCGTTAGGTGTTTTGTTTTATTTCTCTCTGTCGCCAATAGGGTTTTTTGTTCCTGGCATATTTATATGTATTTTTTTAAAAATGTGTGACTTTTTTAAATGTGTGAGTTTTCTGTTGTTAGCTGGCCAGAGTAGGAAAATCTCCTAGATGGGTAGGTATAAATATAATAAATAATAGGTAATAAATAATATAATAATGGGTAGGTATAAATATAATAAATAATAAAATAATAAATAATGTGATATCTTTCGGGGTAAGATTCTTTTAAGAAAGGGGTTTGCAACCTACGGTCCGTGGGCCAGACCCAGCCTGTGCCAGCAAATCCTCCAGCCCATGGTGATGACCCTGGAAGCGGATGCATTTACAACAGCCATAAATGCGCCCGTGCATGTGCATGTGCAAATGCACCTGCCATGTTTTACAGCAGCGTTTATGGCAGAGGGAACCCACGTGTGTGGCCCGCTCAGCTGTCTGAGGGGGCGTGGCCAGGCCTGTGGCACAGAAATGTTGAGAACACCTGCTTTAAGGCACTTTGCTTTGTTTCCCTTTGGTTGGTTGTCCCTAGAGGGCACTGCTGAGGTGTTTCAGCTCACCTCTGAGGAACTGTATTTTTTTTTTTTTTGGAACTTTGGGGATCACCTTATTCTCTGCAACTCGCTTTAACATATGAAGGTCGACTGCAGGTCATGCAGAGATCTGGAGGTATGATCCACAGGTCCATAACAGTGAGCCTGAGGCATCCGGTGTTTTCAGGGAATGGGTGAGGTCCATTGACTTAAGAATCATTCCAGATAAGATGAATGCATTCATAATTGGTGTCTTATCTGATGGGCCAATTCATTGTCCAACCTTTTCAAAGGGGGTTACAGTTCCTTTAAAGGATCAGAGTCACATTTTGTAAGCACTAATTGATCTAATGTCAGATGTGAACAGCTATGATTTCCTTTTATGAGCTTTGGCTGCTAGACCAATTGTGAGCTTACCTGGCTAGAAACTGCCTAGTTATAGTCACCCTCCAAACTACTTCAGCATCTTTTACGGCAGGGGTGCACAAACTTTTCAGGCTGTGGGCTGGTCACGTGGTTCTGGGAGCTGGTAACTATTCATCCAGCTCACAAAGCCCTTGCCTCTCCAGGAAGCGGAACGGGCGTGTTTTACTTCCACTTCCAGGAGCGGCAAGGGCTTTGTGGGCCACATAACTGGCATCGCGGGGCCACATCCGGCCCCCAGGCCATAGTTTGGGCACCACTGTTTTAAGGAATTATTTCCAGCTCTTGCCAACCTAGCAGTTCGAAAGCAAGAAATTGCAAGTAGATAAATAGGGACCACTTCGGTGGGAAGGAAACAGTGTTCCATGTGCTCCAGTGTCTAGTCATGCCTGCCACATGACCACGGAAACATCTGCAGAAGCAGACAGCACTGGCTCTTCGGCTTTGAAACAGAGATGAGCACGGAACCCTGGAGTCGAATACAACTGGCTTTCGAGCAAAACCTTTACCTTTAGGGGTGCTGCTTTCAAAGTGTAAAAACCTGAAACAGCTTTCTCTGTTATTCCCTTAGGCTGAATTATAGACCATAAATCACTTCTTTGAGACTCACCTTCTTATACACTTTAAATAATTAGGTACTGTAATAGCAAACCTGAAAAGATAGTACTATGCATGTGGGAAGAATTTTGAAATTAATGCATTTTATTTTGAGTAAAAAAATTAAAATAAAACCCTTTACCTGTCCATCATGTGCTTCTTCAGGTATTTCTGGGGGAGAAAAGGGGGTGGGGAAAGAGACAAGATAATTTGGTGAATTAATCATGGAACCAGTGTGGTATAGTGGACAGAATGATGAACATCTCAGGAGATATGGGCTCAAATCATTTCACAGCTATGGAAACTCAATGGGGACTGGCACTTCTTCTTCTTCCATGTCTAGGTCAGATGTGAAATTGTCAAAATGAAGCCACCTTTCAATGAATTTATTCCATAGTTCCATTTGCCTGACCTACTGTAAGAAAGATTAGCTGGCACAAGGT
Source organism: Bradypodion pumilum (assembly GCA_035047305.1). Classification (NCBI taxonomy): domain Eukaryota; kingdom Metazoa; phylum Chordata; class Lepidosauria; order Squamata; family Chamaeleonidae; genus Bradypodion; species Bradypodion pumilum. The sequence goes on from JAWDJD010000001.1 coordinate 273,879,295, forward strand.
TGCCATTTCCTGGGATACGCGTGATTGTGGTTCAAAAATAGCAAAATCTTTGAGGAGGCTCTTACTGAAATCACAGACGTTGAAAACTTACTAGGACTGCTATAAATCATTATGTGAACTGGTGGCACGTAATGTAACCTAACCAGGAAAACGTGCAAGACTGAAATAGTAATTCAATTAACTCTTCAGTTTGTTTTTAAACCATGCTTGTTAAATGCTTTTTACATATTATTCTCACAATTGCTGTGTGTGTTTAGAAAGAGGCTATACATAGGCTAACTCCAAACTATTGGTCAAGAATACGAGAGGGATAATGTTCCATTGGTATGCGCATGACAAGTGTTCTTATGCATCAAGTTTCTTCTTTGTCTCAGTGTTTGTTCCTGTTTCCCTGAATGTGTTTAAGTGAGCTACCAAGAAATCTTTATCACCTAGTGCAGGGGTGCCCAAACTACAGCCTGTGGGCCAGATCTGGCCCACAACATCAATTCATCAGGCTAGTGGCTCCCTCGCTGCTCCCAGAAGTGGATGAGGGATGCGCCCACCAATGTGCATGTATGTCCAGAACCACTCCTGGAAACGTGTCCATGCCACTCCTGGAAGTGGATGGGGATGTCCCTGCGCACGTGCAAAAGTGCTACTCCCAGGAGTAGTTCCGGACATGCATATGCAAACACGCCTGCTTCCAGGGGGCCCTGGCGCAAAAGATTTGGCCACCCCGATCTAGTATATTGTGGAAAAGTAAAATGTAGGTGGTAGTGACCCACAGGTCTGAAGCATGGTGCTTTTGGCAAACACCACTGGTTTCCCTGTCAGGCATATGCACTAGACTAGAGAATAGGTGTTCCAGGTTGTCATTTAACATTCTGTGTTAGTAGAAGAGCAAACTGGCAAGCTGCAACATTTCTTTTTAGAACAGACTGAAACAGCAGCTCTGTTTGTCATATTGAGATTTTCCTCTTCCCAGGAAGTAGCAGAAGCAATAAGCATCAAGAATTCATTACCATATTCTGGGTATATAGCACAATTTATAAACAGGGAGTGTATGATGATCTGGGTGAAATCTACCCTTGTGGTACTTATACCAAAAAAAGGTCTATTTTAGCTCTTTAGAAAATACTATAAGCATTCAAGGTGTTGCAACTATGCACTGTATCCACTAACATATCTACTCTGAACTAATTCTCAGAGTTGAACAGAAGTTTTTCCAAAGCATTTCAGCCTTAGAAGTGTCATCTAAGGCCCTTGGCCTTCATCTTTCCACTAGCGGCACAAACACACAATCTTCTGCCAGTTTTGAAATTTCCCTTTTGTTTTCTTGTCTCATTTTACTGAATGCTTCTCAACAATGGCATTCAACCTACTTCATTTTGTTTTACCTAATGGTGATTAAATGTAATAAAACTGATCTCGGAGGAGGAAATGTAGGCACATGAGAGAGCTGGAGTTTCCAATCTATTGCTCTCCAATTGTTTGGATTTTACATCTAGATGACATGATGTTGAGGAAAGCTCAGTTAGAGTATACCAGTAATACACAGATTATATTGCAGAGCTCTCATGACATACAAGGTAATAGGTTTACAAACATACTAAGTCTGAATGTGAAAAAGAGTGTGACTATCAGCCTTCTTCTTTTGTGTCCAGATTAAACTTTGGATTGCCAAAATGAAGCCAGTTTCTTGGCTTTGTTGTGGGTCAAAGTCAGTTATTTTATTATATATCATGTTGAAATTCTTACTGTCAGAGAGATCCTGGACTATGTCATTACTAAATTTTAAACATCAATAGTGCTGATATTTTGATGAAATCTAAGGAGGGTGTATCCATCACTGTTCTGAATGGTACTAGTCAACCTATGAAAAAGGGAATTGTTTGATACCGGTAGGTACAGTGGAGTAGCAGTCCCAATGAGCATACCTGTCAAGTATCCCATTTTGGCCAGGATTTCTCATAATTCACCGCTTCGTCACGCTCCTTCCCGCCACCATCCTGTATTTGAACAGCCAGGAACGGGGTCACTGTGCATGCACACCACTGCCTCTGACAGGCATACATGCACAGTAACCCCTTTCCTGACCAAAGGGGTTTCTGCGCATACACATAGGGGGTACTGCACATGCATGCAGGGGTTACTGCACATGCGCATTGCTGCCTCTGATGTCAGAGGCAGCGGTGCGCATGTGCCAACACCGGCACCCGGAAACCTTCCCGTATTTGGACACCGCCAACTTGACAGGTATGCCAATGAATAATAAATTCTTTCTAAACTAATAACTTTCCCCAGAAGCATTAGCTTGCCCAAACACTCCAGGTAATAGATATTTGACAGTTCCCCTACCTGTTTGACACCAAGGTGCAGGTTTGTCCCTCTGTGGTGTAATATCCGTCTCTGTTACAGATTCATTTCCCCTTCCTTCTGTTTCCCTAGGAAAAGCAGATCTTGGAATAAGTGAACAGCATTTTACATGGTCACACAATATACTGCAAAACACTACTTCGGCAGAGGTGAGATGACCCATTTTTATGTCTCCTGCCACCAATTTTATCGCTATGCTGCTCAGCTTCCAACCCATACACTTTCACTTTAAAACAAAGAGCACAAGAAGTTCAGGCTTGTTTTAAAACCAAGTTGTGCACCAGGAGGTCTACTTTATACGGTAAGTATAATTTTCTTTGTAAGAGCTACCAAGCACCCAAGCTCATCTTGGGCTGTCCTTCCACTTTGGCCAGGGTATGTGTGGGGTAAAGCTATGTCTCTCTTGCACCTTTCTGCTTCTTGTCTGGACCACATTCCCCCAAAAAGGGAAGGATTATTACAGGGGTGGCTAGCCTTGGCGACCCAGGTGTTCTTGGAAGTCAATTACCAGAAGCCCAAGTAAGCACACCTGCTGATCAGGGCTTCTGGGAATTGAAGTCCAAGAACATCTGGAGTGCCAAGGTTGGCCACTCCTGGATTATTGGGCAAGATCTTAAATGCACTCCTTTTTGGTAGCTGACTTGAGGGCCTTCACCCACACAAGGGCCTCAGGGTCATGGGGTTATTTTCTCCCTGCCCAAAGGTTAGCTCATTCTAGCACAGGTATCCCACATCAATCAATCCCCAGCTGTAATAAAGTCCAAAGGCTGATCCTGGGATGCACGAGAGACAAGTGGGGCTCCTTCCAAAGCTGCTAGCTGGCTACAGATTTAACACTTCTCAAACCATAGGAAGCCAGATATAGGCTGAATATTAGGAAACACCTCTTAATAGTTAGAGCAATATGACAGTGGAACCAATGAGCTCAGGAAGTGGTGAACGCCCCAACACAGGAAGCATTCAAGAGAGCATTGGACAGCCCTCTGTCAGATCTGCTTTGATTCAGATTCCTGCATTGAGCAGAGGGTTGGGTTCAATGGCCTAAAAGGCCCCTTCCAACCTAGTCATTTTATGATTTAATTTAATTTAATTCTCACACTTGTATGCCGTCCAATCAGGAAACCCGACTCAGGGTGGCTCACACAATATTATGCAGCAAACACAACAATACAATATACAATATAGACAACAATTATACCATATTCAGCCCACAAAAGCACATATCATAATATAAGACAATACAATAGTACAACTGCCTCTCCACTCCGGCTGCAGGCAAGTCTGAGGGCGGCAACAAAGTCCTGTCGTGCGCCGCTGTAGCAGCCTTTTGTGCCCTGGGGCGGGGTCCAGACACCGACGGTGGTGGAGGGTCCCATTGCCTGTCGCCACAGTGGCCTCTTCGCCCCCGGCCGCAAGGAAGTCCAGGGGCAGGGCGAAGAAGAAGGGACCCAACAGTAGCAAGAAGGGACCCAACAGTAAGCATCACCTCAACCGTCCTGGGCTGTGGCGGCCTTTATCCTTCTCTGGGCGGGTGAAGCCCAGAGTTAGGTGGGCGGGAGAGTCCTCCACCACCCAAGCGGCCACAGCTGGCCCGGTCCTCCTCCTCTGGGCAGTGACAGGGCCCGAAGGTGAGCAGGCGGGAGTGTCCTCCAGGTCCTGGGCTGTGGTGGCCTTTATCCTTCCCCGGGCGGGTGGAGCCTGGAGGTAGGCATGCAGGAGAGTCCGTCCGCCTAACTCTGGGCTCTACCCGCCAGGAGAAGGATTCTAAGGTTGTTGGCCACCACCCTTTTCTTCCCTTAATATAGCTATTAACTCTTATGGGGAAAGTTTTTCTCAGTATGTTTTGAGCATATTATTGAATATTTATTAATTAAATCATTCAAAAGGAATCTGAAAAGGTAAACTCCTCTCAAAGGTTTCCAATAATCAACAAAAATATGTTGCAACTAATGTAGTTACAAAGTCTAAGAGTTAACGTTGTTTCATTCTGCAAGTTAGTCTCTAAGCGAGGCACTCTTTATGCGAGGTTTTGCTGTAATGATGGAGCTTATGGCACACCCTTTGGTAATGTTGTCACAAATGGGGACCAACAACAGTGGAAACATTTTTCACCCTACCAAAGGTTTGAAGGCAAATATGATGGAGAGAGTGAAGTCCTTTAAATAATGTTGTTTAAGGCTGCAAATGTTACAGCTAGGAGTTTAAATTGGACCTAGGAATGTACCAATAGCTAATTTAGCTGATACAGTACATATGTGAGATACTTGGACCTTGGCCCCACAAGTAACCAAGAAGCCACATACTACATGAGCAAAGTTTTCTGAATAAATGTTAAGTGAATCTGACCATAAAGCACATTACACTACTAAAAGTGTATAGGTCTTTACCTATAAGGAGGGATGTTAACCGTTGGAATGTAACAAAGGCTCCCGCACCCATCCCTACTATCCCCTACTGAGCCACCTGTACTCACCTTTATCCGACCCGACCATCGCTGCAAGGGTCCGGCAGTCGCCAGTGGGGCAGCCGCCCCATGAAGTCAAACAAAAAATAAAACTATGTTTCCCAGCCTCCTTCACACCATGCCACCCCTCAGCCAATGAGGCTGAAGGGCATGAGTGTAGAGGAGGCTGGGCATCTGGTGCAGCGGTATTAAAATAAAAACCGCACCAAGAGCAAAAAGCTTACATGTACCCAGCTGGCAAAAGGTAAGTGCAGTCGATGGGGGTGAGGGAGGGGGAAGCATGGCCCCGGTAACCATGCCCCCTGCCCACCCCACCACCTTGACCCCCCCCCCAAATCCCTAACCCCCACCGACTGCACTTACCTTTCGCCGGCTCCGGCTGGGTCTTTGAAAGTCTTTCCCTCCCGGCACGGCCTTCCGCATTGGAAGGCACACTGGCCTTTCATTTTGACCATGCGGGCGTGGAGGCCTCCATGCCCACAGAGGCGAAGGACAGGCTGGTGCTTCTCCCAACACAGAAGGCTGCGCAGGGAGCAAAAGACTTTCAAAAACCCAGCCTGAGCTGGCAAAATCTAAGTGCATTCGGTGGGGGTTAGGGAGTTGGGGGGATGGCATGGCCACAGTAAGCACGCCACCCCCTCCCCACCAGCTTGCCCCCCCACTCTGTAACCCCCACGGACCGCACTTACCTTTCACCAGCAGGGTCTTTCCCCACAATGTGCGGCCTTCTGCATTGGGAGGTACAATGGCCTTTTCTTTCGTTCCAGTGGGCATCGAGGACTCGACGCCCACTGGGACGAAGAATAGGCCGCTGTGCCTCTCAACTGCAGCGCACTCCCCGTTTGCCCGGGAACACAGAGCTGAAGGACCCGGCCACTGCCTCTGCCACGGGCAGTGGGGAACGCAAGGGTGCCAAAGGTGCCCGCAGTGAACTTCCCATTCACTTAGGGAGGACACAGTGGTTGGATTCTTCAGCCCTATGTCCACCCCGGACACTAGCCAAACAGCCCTGCCCTATCAGAAAAACCCAAACTAAAAACAAAAACACACAAATAAATAAACAAACGAAACAAGTAAACAACAAAACAATCAACCACTAAAACCACCTATCTACAACAAAACAACACCATGAAAAGCCATTACTAAAAATAAAAAAACAACACAATGAACAAAAATAAAGACTAACAAATTCAAAATAAGAAATAGCCAGAAAAACAACAACCAAAAAAACACATAAAAATAAAAAATACAAAAAAACAAGCCAAAACACTAAATTACATAAACAAACACTCTACTTAAAACCCCTAGCCCATCATCCCTAAATCAAAACAAAATAAAAACAGAATAAAAAAATCAAGAGCACTTACCAAACATGTCCTACCTCCGCGCCTCCGGAACAGAACTGAACTAAGAAAGACAATTGCACTACTCTTAATCACAGCCCCACCTAGAGGCCGGAAGAGTAAAAAACAGTCAAAAAAATTAAAAATAAAATAAAAATAAAATAAAATAAATAAAAATAAAAAACCACAAATTCAAATCAACACCACCCAAACCACCCCTAACCAAAAAACACACACAATAAAACTGCCTGGCAAGGCCGGGCAAAATATGCTAGTAGATAGTTATGACAAGACAAACCTTCTTGAAATAGGTTCTGTGTCTGGTGTAATGGCATTAACTGGAAAACAGCGATCTTGGCTACCACTGCCATCTGAGTTGCTCTTAGTGAGGTTTCTAGGAGAACTCTCCAAGTGCTTCCTTGACCCTTCATTGGATTTGTTCGGATTCTCTAGCAGTGGAGCCTTAGGCTGGGAGTTCAAATCCCCATTTTCCATACTTGAAAACCTTGAATAGGATCACTATAATTTTGAATAGCATGTGGTTATTATAATTGCTGGCTGGATAGCTCAGTGGTTTAGGTACCTGACTGAAGAACCAGAGGTTGGGGATTTGATTCTCCACTGTGCACTCCAGAATATCCAGCATTTGTGGCATTAGGCGGGCTGCACTTAGTGGTTAAGACACTGAACTTGATGACTGGAAAGTCAACAGGTCAGCAGTTCAATACCCAAGTACTGCACGACAGTGTGAGCTCCCAGCTCTGTCCCAGCTCCTGCCAACCTAGCAGTTTGAAAGCAAGAAATTAGGTAAAGGTAAAGGTTTCCCTTGCTCGAAGGCCAGTCGTATCCGACTCTAGGGTGCAGTGCTCATCTCTGTTTCTAAGCCGAAGAGCCAGCGCTGTCTGCTTCTGCAGATGTTTCCGTGGTCATGTGACAGGCATGACTAGACACCGGAGCGCACAGAACGCTGTTAGCAAGAAATTGCAAGTAGATAAATAGGGACCACTTTGGTGGGAAGGTAAACAGTGTTTTGTGCACTCCAGTGTCTAGTCATGCCTGCCACATGACCACGGAAACGTCTGCAGAAGCAGACAGCACTGGCTCTTTGGCTTTGAAACAGAGATGAGCACTGAACCCTAGAGTTGGATACGACTGGCTTTCGAGCAAGGATGACATTTACCTTTACAGTCCTAGGATTCCTCCAAAAGAGAGAGATTGATAAATGATTTCTGTGTATTCTCTGCCTAGAAAACTCTGGAAAGGATGGCCATAAGTCAGAATTGACTTGATGGCGCACAATTACTATTTTATATTTACACATGATAAAAATAATTTAACAATGACTTTAGGCATTTGCCTTCCTGAAGAAACAGAACCAGGATCAAGTTTCAGTATGTTGTGAAAATTCTCAGATAGTGAGCAGTTAAACATAATTAACATAATTAACCTTCATTAAACATAAAATTGGTTGCATTTATTTATACTTTGATGAACCCTGGTTGAACAGAAATAAAATAAAAAGTAAAAAGTGCAGCTCTGCTCAGAATAAGGAAAACAAACAGTTCAGGATATCATGGGTACCCCTGTCTTCATCTTTCCACAACAGGAAAATATCTACTAAATTGCAGAACTATGACACTGCCTGCCATTTTCTAAGTCTGTAACAAAGATCTCCTTTTCTCTTGATACAAGCAAGCCTGGGAATGTGAACACTAACATAATTGCACATTACCTGTTAGTTAGTTCTAAGTTCCTTTGAGAATTCAAATGATATATTCAAAATGTAACTCTCCTTTGATGACAAAACTTTGGCCTTGTGTTGCATTTTTCAATTTTTTTGGTGAAGGCACTTCTATTCTAGTAAAGGTTTCCCTTGCTCGAAAGCCAATTGTATCCGACTCTAGGGTTCAGTGCTCATCTCTGTTTCAAAGCCGAAGAGCCAGTGCTGTCTGCTTCTGCAGACGTTTCTGTGGTCATGTAGCAGACATGACTAGACACCGGAGCGCACGGAACGCTGTTTATCTTCCCACCAAAGTGGTCCCTATTTATCTACTTGCAATTTCTTGCTTTCGAACTGCTAGGTTGGCAGGAGCTGGGACAAAGACGGGAGCTCATTCCGTCCTGCAGTACTCGGGAATCGAACTGCTGACCTTCCGCCTCCCAGTCAGTGTCCTAGCCACTTGAGCCACTGCAGTGCCTACTTCTATTCTGTTTACAACTAATCTGAATGACAACCAGAGATCATCTGCCACTACCAATTGTATGAAGCCACATTTATTTGTATGCTTATCTGTTATGCTAACAAATCATGCTGTACCTGATGTGTATAAAATTGATGCCATGAAGTCTCACTCCCATGTCTGACAAAGTGGACTTGATCCACGAAAGCTAACATTAAAATATAAAAGTTAATCTTCAAAGTGCTACAGCCTTTTGTTTTGTTTATTCTCTGATATGCTTGAAACACAGACTAACACAGCTACTATTCCAAAAAATTATTTTATTCCTTGACTGATTTTATTATATTAACTGTTATTCCTACCCCCCCCTACCATTATGATCAATTGCAGAAACATGTATATGGGACTGAACTGAGTGAAGTTTGTGCATGCAGCTGTGAATTTAAAGTGACACTGCGCTGCGGCAATGTAGCTTTCCCTGAGCTGTGCTGAAGCTATAGTAATGCAACCACCCCATCCTACTAAGCTTTATTGGCTCAGGAAAAAAAACAACTAAGAAACTTTATTGGAGACCAGATTAGGTGAGCTTCAAAATGGAGAGATCCTTTTCTCTCTCCAGCTCCATTATCTTTTTTTTCCTCCCATAGTCTCCTGATCAGCTTTCTTACACATTGCTGCGGATTCAATGGTGACCTGTAAATTGCTTTTTTGGCTGCCAAATTGCTGTATCCTTCTATTTTTATGTTTTTAAGAGAGCTTAAAGCTGTCCATCCTCTTTGGACATTTCTTTAAAATTGGTCAGTGCTTTGCAGGATTTCACATATATCCAAAAGGCTTAGGAGAAGATGTTACATCTAGTTTTTATTAAACTCAACAGACATGAAAAGCTCAGAAGGGGGATAAAAGCAACTTAGCCACTTACATCTAATACATAAAAATCTACCTAAAAGCTCTGTGCAGGAGAAGTACTGAAAGTGCCACATTTATTTCTATTGAAGATGTATTTCTATTTAAGTGGCATGGGATAGGATATACAAATAAATGCTGGCTGGATAGCTCAGTGTTTAGGTATCTGGCTGTGGAGCCAGAGGTCAGGAGTTCAATTTCCCGCTGTGCCTTCCATGGGTACAGCCAGCTTGTGTAGCCTTGGGCAAGCTGCATGATCCCAGGGTGTCCCCAGAAGAAGGGAATGGTAAGCCACTTCAGAGTACTCTCTACCTAGGAAACCTTGGAAAGAGTCACCGAAAGTCTGAGTTGGCTTGATGGCACATGATAGTGATTATTATCAAGATGGAGAAATAAGCTTGATGCCCTAATGCCACGTGCTCCCTCACAGTGTCAAGCTTAATATGAATCAAATGAGTAAATAAGGACTGGGTCAAGTTGGATTAAAAATAATTGTTAGACTTTTCTGTCAGGGTGACAGGTTGTTTTGACACAGTTACGCTACAAAATGTTTCAGTAGACCAGTTGCCAGATGTTTATCCTCCCTTAAAAGGAATAGTGAAAGCTTTCCACTGTTATACAAACAGCTTCAGCTTGTAGCCAGGATTACTAGTTCAAAACAAGAGAAAAAGATAATTTAAAAAAAATAGCTCGTAGAAAATATAAGAATTGTGTTTTCTATCTAGATTATTTAAATCTAGACACACACTAAATTTCAATCTTTCAGCATTTCCCATGGTCATGTTTTCATTTTCTTCCTATCCTTGTTTTGTATCACATTGTGACACTTTCTGTTTTGGAGGGGCGTGTGTAGGTTTTTCTAGGGAATTTGTGTCCTTTTTATAGCATTTTCTTCATATGGGCATTTATTCAACTGTTTTATCTTTTCCCCAATTGACTGAAGTCTATATGCACAAGTGTTGGGTCCCTTCCACAATTATTTGAATGTTTAGCCTTTGGAATTTTGAGATACAATAAAACCTCATGTAAAGAGGTGATTTGGAGTCACCATTAGATAATCTGTGGGTAAGAGTCACAAGGATGGTCTAACAGTAGGCATATACTATCGGCCTCTGACCCAAACTCCTGAGGGAGACTGGCAGTTGGAAAATGTTGAAAAGGAGGCATCCAAGGAGGGAAGCCTGGTTATAATGGGGGACTTCAATTACCCTCACATAGACTCGGTGAACTGTTGTTCAGCACATGATAAAGAGATAAAGTTCCTAGATATGCTCAATGATTGTTCCCTGGGACAGATGGTTGAAGACTCAACTAGAGGTACAAGAATCCTTGACTTGATCCTGAGTAATACTCAGGATCTGGTGCAAGATGTTAATGTGACTGATCCAATAGGGAACAGTGACCACAACTCAATTATGTTTAACTTGATCACAGACCACAACTCACTGATAAAATCTAACACAGAGACCTTAAATTTTCAAAAAGAAAATTTCCCAAAGATGAGGAAAATAGTAAAAAAGAATCTGAAAGGGAAAATTGAGAGAGTCCAAACACTCCAAGAAGTTGTTGACAAAAACAATAACAGAGGCCCAATTGGAATGCATACCCAAAAGGAAAAGGGGCACTGCCAAGTCCAAGAGGACTCCGGTGTGGCTTACAGGAGCTGTTCGGGAAGTGATCAAAAGCAAGAAAAGCTCATTTAGAAGATGGAAGGCTTGTCCGAATGAGGACAGCAGGCAGAAACATAAATTCTGGCAGAACAAATGCAAGGCAACAATCAGGAAAGCAAAGCAAGACTTTGAGGAGCATATAGCTAAAAACACTCAGAGAAACAACAAAGACTTCTTTAAGTACATTAAAAGTAAGAACCCAACTAGGAAGGCCATTGGACCACTAGACGATAATGGAAGGCAAGGGGTTATTAAAGAGGAAACGGAGATTGCAGAGAGACTCAATGAATCCTTTGCTTCAGTATTCACTGAAGAAGACAGAGACCACATGCCCAAAACAGATCCTATCTTCGTAGGGAGGGAAACCGAAGAATTAAGCCAGATAGAAATAACCAAGGAGGAGGTTCTTGCATGTCTTGTTAAACTAAATGCTAACAAATCACCAGGACCAGATGGCATCCATCCACGGGTTCTCAGGGAATTTAAAGATGAGATCGCTGATCTCCTAGCCAAAATATATCATCTTTCCCTCAAATCTGGGTTTGGGTCTGATGACTGGAAGGTAGCGAATGTAACACCAATTTTCAAAAAAGGATCCAGGGGTGATCCAGGAAATTACTGACTGGTCAGTTTGACATGTGTCCCAGGTAAAGTGATGGAAACCATCCTAAAAGATAGAATTAATAGGCACATAGAAAAGAAGGCGCTGCTAAAGGGGAGCCAGCATGGCGTTTGCAAGGGTAAATCATGCCTCACTAATCTGTTGGAATTTTTTGAGAGTGTCAACAAGCATGTAGATAAGGGGGATCCAGTTGACATTGTTTATCTGGACTTTCAGAAGGCTTTTGACAAGGTCCCGCACCAAAGGCTCTTGAATAAACTTACCAGTCGTGGAATAAAGGGACAGGTCTTGTCCTGGATCAGCAACTGGCTAAGGGACAGAAAAGTGGAGGGAAGTAAAGAGTGGGGTCCCCCAAGGTTCAGTACTGGGACCCCTGCTTTTCAACCTCTTCATCTAGAAGTAGGAGTAAATAGCAAGGTAGCCAAATTTGCTGACAACACCAAATTATACAGGGTAGTGAAAACTGTGAGAGATTGTGAGAAGCTCCAGAGGGATCTCTTGACACTGGTGGAGTGGGCAAAACAGTGGCAAATGAGCTTCAACACTAGTAAGTGCAGAGTGATGCACGTTGGGGCAAAAAAGCCCAATTACATTTATAAACTGATGGGGTCTGAACTCTCTGCGACAAACCAGGAAAGGGACCTGGTGCACAGCTCAATGAAGGTGTCAACCCAGTGTGCCTCAGCAGTGAAAAAAGCAAACTCAATGCTAGGGATCATTAGGAAGGGTATAGAAAATAAGTCAGCAAGTGTCATTTTGCCTCTTTATAAATCTATGGTGAAGCCCCATCTGGAAAACTATGTACAATTCTGGTCGCCATACCTCCAGAAGGATATTATGGAGTTGGAAAAAGTGGAGAGGAGGGCAACCAGAATGATTAGGGGACTGGAACACCTTCCTTACCATCTGAGGCTGCAACGGTTGGGACTCTTCACTCTTGAACAATGGCGTCTAAGAGGTGACCTATTTGAAGTTTATACAATCATGCATGGTGTGGACAAAGTAGATAAGGAAAAACTGTTTTCCCTATCGCATAACACTAGAACTAGGGGGCACTCCATGAAACTTTTGGGTACTAGTTCTCAAACAAATAAGAGAAAGTACTTTTTCACCCAAAGGATCACTGGTCTATGGAACTCCCTGCCAGAAGAAGTGGTGACATCTGTCAGTCTTGGCAGCTTTAAGAAAGGATAAGACAAGTTCATGGAATACAAGGGTATCAGTGGCTACAATTATGGATACCTAAGGACAACCTCCGGGTTGGAGAGATAGGCAGGATATCTCTCAATGCCATTTCCAGGGAATCCTAAGCAGGTGAAGGCATCTGCTTGGGAATACCCTGAAGCAAATGGTGAGCCACTGTGTGAGACAGAATGCTGGACTGGATGGGCTGTGGCCGGTTCCAGCAAGGCTGTTCTTATGTTACGTTCTTATATGTTAAAGAGTGCCTCGTTTAGAGACTAACTCACTTAAAGAGCAGAATTTTATCTGAATGAGAAGTCACAATTGGTCACTTACAATGGTGTTTCACTTAAAGAGCAAACTCGCTTAAAGTGCAATCCTGTGAAACGCATTATGCTCTTTAAGCGAGGTACCAGTGTATGTCCATTTTTAACATAATTTATTTATCTGAAACAAATTATAAACCTTCAGGTTCACAAAGGCAAAGTGCTTTCCATGTTGCAATGTGTCTCAAGAGCGCGAAAGGTTAACTGCGTCAAGACTGTCAGATTAGCTAAATTCTTCCCCAACCCTATTCATCAAGTATTATCTCCCTGCCTCATTTGTCTCTTATACTGCCTTTTAGGCAATTCACATTTTTGTCAGCATCTTGTTTCTTTTCATGGGAGTTCAGTGTCTCTGTTTGTCAGAGCTCTCCCTGTATTTTCCTTTTCAATCTTTGACTTTCTGCTTGTGCAAAGGGCTGATTCTCCCTTGCACAAGTGGAACCAGAGAAGAACTGCTGGCAAGACAGGTTGTTTAACACACGCTCTGGGATTAACAAGATACTGGGCTATGTGAAGTGAAGCAATCTTTCATTTGCAGATTTATGCAAATGAAATCACTATAGGTAAACTTCAAAAATGTAGATTAAACGAGAAAGAAGATGGATCCACTTTAGTCGTTTGCAACTCGATGTACAAATGCTATCCAGGTAAACCAGTTTGTTGAACTTTTTGTAAATCAAATGCAGGATAATTAGAATGTTTGCTGTGTTATGTTAATTGTACACTCTTTCGGACACACCTTTAGTATTAGTTAGTATTAACCTTGTTTCCTTGCTCAAAAGACAACTAGCAATAAAAAAATGAATTTAGCACATTGTTCATTCTTCAGTTGTTCTAGTGACATCGTGCAAAAAAGGATGTACAAGTGCTTCTATGTGCATCGCAAATATGCAGCTCCTTGCTCTTAACAGTAAGACACACACATATGAATGAAACTAGTGAACAGTTTGTTACTGTGTATTTAAAGCTAACAATATACAGTCCAAAATAGCATTAATGATGGAAATGAACTTGGCAGAGAAAATATAACCATAGGATTAAGGTAAAGGTAACCCTTGCTCGAAAGCCAGTCGTATCCGACTCTAGGGTTCAGTGCTCATCTCAGTTTATAGCCAAAGAGCCAGTGCTGTTTGCGTTTGCAGATGTTTCCATGGACATGTGGCAGGCATGACTAGACACTGAAGTGCATGGAACGCTGTTTACCTTCCCACCGAAGTGGTACCTATTTATCTACTTGCAATTTCTCGCTTTCGAACAGCTAGGTTGACAGGAGCTGGGACAGAGACGGGTGCTCATTCCATCATGCAGTACTCAGGTTTTGAACTGCTGACCTTCCGCCTCCCAGTCAGCGTCTTAACCATTTAAACCACTGCAGTCCCTAGCATAGGATTAGGTACATTTTAAAAATGAAATCAGACACTTAAAAGAGAGTAAGTCCAGTTCTGCATAAGAAAGAGAAGAAATTATCATTATGGTTAATAATAAAGTTAAAGATTTCCCTTGCTCAAAAGCCAGTCATATCTGACTCTAAGGTTCAGTGCTCTTCTCTGTTTCAAAGCCAAAGAGCCAGCGCTGTCTGCTTCTGCAGATGTTTTCCGTGGTCATGTGCCACGCAGGGAGTGCAGTGGCTCAAGTGGCTAAGATGCTGAATGGGAGGCGGAAGGTCAGCAGTTCGATTCCCGAGTACTGCAGGACGGAATGAGCTCCTGTCTTTGCAGGCGCACCCCCCAATAAAGGACTCAGACACTGATAAAAGTGGATAACGGCATTGGGCCACATTTATTGATTCATGCCCTAGTCTGAATTATAAATTTCTATTGGTAATTGACCAATCATAATTCTTAAGGCAAGCAGGCCGAAGTAACACTGGTAAGGTACCACCCAAAATTGCTAACGGCAATTGCTACAATGTATCCATTTGTATCAATTTGTTTGTTGACAACAAACAAATTGTTGACCGTAGTCAATATCTAACTAATGACCCCACCCTCTGACGCATATCCGTAAAATCACGGGGTGATGCATGCTGTCTAGCTATAGCCATCACCCCGTCGCCTAGTTCGTCGTTGACCGGACAACGTTTAACCAACTTATGCCTGTCTAGTGTTGTCCAGTCAATTGTGAACTTGCCGGATACCTGTGGGTCATAATGTTTACCTTACCAGTGCTACCCGCCCATGTGACCAAAGTCAACAGCAGCAACAGAAAAACCCCTATGTCAAACCATAGCAACAGTGTGGGATGGGCGAAAAAACCAGGACCCGGAAGCCAATATGGGTCACAGCCAAAAATTCCCACCCGGCCCCGAAGCGACCAAAACATCACACTGTTAACTAGGGAGGGGGTGGAGGGGAAAAACTTCTCCGCTCCGTCGCTTCGCAAAATGGCAGCTCGGCTGCCTCGTGGCCACCCCTTTTATAAGGGAGCTGGCCACGCCCCTAACTACCCGGATGCCTTCGTCCGGTGAGGGGGCCCCCGCAAAGAGCGTGGCGGCCATTTTGGCGCCGCGCTTGCATTGCAGGCGCACCCCCCAATAAAGGACTCAGACACTGATAAAAGTGGATAACGGCATTGGGCCACATTTATTGATTCATTCCCTAGTCCGAATTATAAATTTCTATTGGTAATTGACCAATCATAATTCTTAAGGCAAGCAGGCCGAAGTAACACTGGTAAGGTACCACCCAAAATTGCCAACGGCAATTGCTACAATGTATCCATTTGTATCAATTTGTTTGTTGACAACAAACAAATTGTTGACCGTAGTCAATATCTAACTAATGACCCCACCCTCTGACGCGTATCCGTAAAATCACGGGGTGATGCATGCTGTCTAGCTATAGCCATCACCCCGTCGCCTAGTTCGTCGTTGACCGGACAACGTTTAACCAACTTATGCCTGTCTAGTGTTGTCCAGTCAATTGCGAACTTGCCGGATACCTGTGGGTCATAATGTTTACCTTACCAGTGCTACCCGCCACACGGAGGGGCTTCAAAGAAGGCTCGACGCCCCCCCCCCCAGACCGTCAGCTCGGTCAACAGGCCTGCTCGCCAATCACCCAACAGGAGGTCCATACCTCCCTGCGACAGATGGGCCCCATCCCCTGCATACAAGTCATAATTTTGTAGGCTAATAGCGGGGTGACGACTGACCCGCCCCCAAGCCCTGTCGACAAGGAACCGCGCCACTGCCCTATTCACCATGCGTCTAGCGCGGTCAAGGGCCAGGAGGTCAACACCCCCTCTGGAGGAATGGCGCGGGACCATGTCCGAGCAAACAAGGGTTGTGGCGGGTCAGACGTAATGCAGGTAGGCGAGGTCCTCGCAAATCGCATGCTTCAGCGATAAGCCGGTGACCTGGCCCAAATCATTGCCCCCCAGGTGTATGATCAGAATGTCAGGCGGGTCAGCATTCTGGCCTGAAAAAAGGAAAGGCAGCAGCTCCCGCCATAACATCCCGGGCTTACCATGCCATGTGAGACTTGCGTATGCACCCAGTCCCAGTCGGGGTCCCACTCTGTCACCGCAGCGTAACGCGCTGCCCTGTGCACGTAGCTATGGCCCACCAGCCATACTGTCACCGGTGTAATACGACACCCAGGGTCTGTAAAGAAAATTGAGGAAAAGAAGGTAAGGTGACTGAATTGGTACTCACGGCGGAAGTGGGCGCACATAAAACTGAAAACATTGCGAACCCCACCTTCCCATGCTGCGTATGTCAGCCCCGGAGTACCCAAAAGCAGCTGCGGTTGAGGCCGCCCCTATACGGAATGAATGGGCGCCATAGCTGGGAGGCCAACACTGGATAGTGCCATACCGGTCACCTTCCAAAATTGAAATTTAGTAAGGGGAGACCCATCTTGGTGACAGAAAAACGGGCCATGGTGCGTGCCACGCAGTGCAAGGAACTCCTGTAGGGCACCAACCGGACAGATGTCTGCCAAAGAACACCGTAGCAGTCGCACACCACTGCCTACGCCATGCTGATCCGTCTTAGAGGAGCGTATCCTCAACTGAGCCCAGTCTTTGGCAACACAGACATCCTCGAGTTCCAGTGCCCTACGACTTGCATCCGCCTTAGACAGCATCACAAACTCGCTGATGCGGAGCGCTCCAAAAAATGCCACCGTTGTGGCTGCATGAAATAGGGCTGCCTCATATGTATCAAAACAGAGGCAAGGCCAGCCCCGGGCCAACTGGGTAAGGACCCCTGGGGAAATCGGGTGGCGGTCGTCCGGGCAACGCCCGCGCTCGCGCACCCACCCCTCCAAAACATGTCTCACACGGAAGTCAGAGGTGCTGTCCACATGACCTCCCACTTTGGCCATAAAAGCCAACGCTGAAAGCTTAGATGCTATGGTGCGAGGTGCAAGGCCCTGAGCATGCAGGTAAACCATGAACCGCAGAACATGGGTTACCGGGATCGGCCAGGTTCCTGGCAGTTGAAATTGGGTACAGAATGCCCTGAAAGAATTAATTGCGTGGTGATACGCCTTACACGTGCGTGGCGCTAGCGACAGGCCAATCGCCCGGTTCACCTCTCCTTGCCAATGGTCCATATCTCCTCCGGGAGTGGCGAGGGAAATTCCTCCGCATCCGGGGCCAAGGCACGGAACCGGGGGATCTGTAGGCGGGACA
Organism: Bradypodion pumilum; assembly: GCA_035047305.1. Classification (NCBI taxonomy): domain Eukaryota; kingdom Metazoa; phylum Chordata; class Lepidosauria; order Squamata; family Chamaeleonidae; genus Bradypodion; species Bradypodion pumilum. The sequence goes on from JAWDJD010000001.1 coordinate 273,896,984, forward strand.
AAGCGTCAGCAATATCATTATTAACCCCTGGGACATGCCTGGCCCTGAACAGGACGTTGAGGCGCAGGCTGCGCAACACAAACTGGCGCACTAGGTCCATAACCCTGGGCGATTTAGAAGTCTGTGCATTGACAATGTGGACCACAGCCGCGTTGTCACACCAGAAATGCACGACCGAGTTGGCCCACTCCTCGCCCCATAGCATGAAAGCACCCAGGATAGGGAAAAACTCCAGATATGTGAGATCACGCAGGCGACCCGTGCCTGCCCAGGCCGGTGGCCACCCACCATAGGCCCACTTCCCATTGAAGTACATCCCATAACCCAGGGATCCCGAGGCATCAGATTGAATCTGAAAACGAGGGGAAGCCAGGAGGTCATACCTCCAAAATGAGACCCCATTGAACTCCCTCAGGAACTGTAACCAGACAAGCATGTCTGCCCTGATACCCCGGGTAAGCCGAACCCTATGGTGGGGCCTGGATAATCCTGCCATGGCGTCGCACAAGCGCCGGGCAAAAGCCCTGCCCGGTGCGACCACCCTGCAAGCGAAATTAAGGTGACCATGTAGCACCTGCAGTTCTCTCAGTGATGCCTTGCGCTTGGCCAGCAAGTCCAAGATAAGGGCCACTATCCTTGACACCTTATCCCGCGGTAACCTAGACACCTGCGCTATCGTGTCAATCTCCACCCCCAGGAAGACTAGCTGGGTAGATGGGCCCTCGGTCTTTTCGGGCGCTAAAGGGACACCGAGTTCCTCCATTAGTGTCTGAAATGTGTTGAGGAGACGTGTACACGTGTCCCAGCCCCGTTCACCCCCGAATAAAAAGTCATCCAGGTAATGGGCTACAGACCGGGACCCTGACCTGCGGACGAAAGCCCACTCTAGGAAGGTACTGAAACGCTCGAAAGCCGAGCATGATATGGAACAGCCAAAAGGCATGGCCTTATCAAAGTAATATTCGCCCCGAAATTTGAAACCCAGCAATTCAAAGTCGCCCGGGTGCACCGGCAAGAGGCGAAAAGCCGACTTAATGTCGCACTTAGCCAGCAGCGCACCCGGGCCACATGAGCGCACCATGCGCAGCGCGTGGTCAAAAGATGTATACCTGACTGAGCAAAGGTCATCAGGGATAGCATCATTGACCGATCGGCCGGCTGGGTAGGACAAGTGATGGATAAGGCGAAACTCGCCTGGAGACTTTTTGGGAACCAAGCCCAGGGGCGATACCTTAAGGTTGGGGAACGGGGGTGCAGGGAAAGGGCCAGCGACCCTGCCCGCATCGACCTCCTTATTAATGCTGGAAGCAGCCACCTCCTCCCTCCCCCTAAGGGACAAAAGGTTGGGGGCATCCTGAGGGGACCTATCACCCATGAAAGGGATACGGAACCCCTGCCTAAAGCCCTGAAGGAGATAATCCACATCCTCCCCTTTCGGGTACAATGTGAGCCAACGCTCCAACATGTCCACATTAATTGGGGAGGGAGCCTTTCGGTGAACCAGCTCCATCTGCGGCAGTCTTGCCAGCCCACTGTCCGCCCCTCCTTCTGCCCCGCGTCCCTCCAGGCCTGGGACAGGCAGAGGCTGCGTGGGGGCCCGCACAGGTGGGACACTCATGTCTGTACTTGCAATTCTTCCTATTGCAGGAACCATAGGACGAGAAAGTCCAGCACAGCAGGCGGGCTGGAACCCCCTGCCCCGCCACCTGGCGGGGAACCTGTGCTGGAGCCGTTCGCTGGACCGCATGTCCACAATGGTATCTTTCCCCTGGCGCGGGGCGCGTGGGCGTCATGTACAGAAGCCAAAGCCTCTGGCATGGCTCATCCCACCTCATCTCAGGGTGCAGGGGAATCCGCATACGGAATTCCTCGTCATAAGCCAACCACGACGGGCCCAGAAAGTCAACCATCGCCCGATAGATGTTGTCCAAATACTGGACCATCGGAATTGCCAAATCCGGCCGGGCCCTCAGGTACACCGCCATGTAGATGAGGTAGGCCGGCAGCCAGTTGGCCCACGTACGTGGTGGCTTGCGACGACGTGCCTGCTCCTTATCCTTCTCATCCTGCCCCTCCCTCTCTTCCTTGGTGGGCTCCCTGTTTAGGAGTGAGAAGATATCTACATACTCCCCCCGCCATATTTTCTCTTTGGTGGCCTGTGCCAAGTGGTCACCCAGTGGTAAGGAATACCCCGCTGTCGGCAAGGCCGAGACAGGCACCGCAGAAACTGCAGGCATCTGGAAAGGGGCTTGGACTAGCCCAGACACCCCCAAAACATTCCCCACAGGGTAGGAAACACCCCCCACCCCGGGGCCCTGGGTGGTAGTTGTCGTCGCCGGGTGGGGCGTCAGCGGCTGTACCGCCGCACCACCCACGCGAGGCCAAGGCCATTGGAAAGCCCCCCCCAACGTGGCCACGTGTGTAGGTGCACTAGTTTGGACCGCATACTCACATGCTGCACCCCCGCGGGCCGCCCCCACTGGGGGTTCCAGCCCACTGGGGGCGTTGGAGCTCACGACCGCCGTAGAGCTCGTCGCTGGGGCCTGACCCGCACTGGCCTGTTGGTTGGGGAGCTGCGAGGCAGTGGCCGAAGTCGCGCCACGCGCCTCAAGCTGCTCGACCCGTCCCGTCGCCTGCCGCTGCCCTGCAGACGACGCGTCAAAATGAACCCCAAAGGAAGCCCCAGCATGGCTGGCCCGAGCCAGGGAAGCCTCGAGGGCCGCAACGCGGGCCAGTAAGGCCTCCACACTGACGTGGGGCCAAGGGCCAGCCGGCCCGCCTGCTACAGGCGTGGGTACAGGTCCTTGTACCCCGGGGCCCAAATAGGGCCATGACCCCACACCCAGGCCCGGTAGGGCCGATGTAGGCACCTGCCAGGGAAGGGGACCACACCACCCCCCAAGGCTGGAAGGCCCCGGAGTGAGCTGCGCCCCTATAGAGGAAGGCCCAGTAGAATGGGAAGCACCAGGAGCGGTGTCCACCGCTTGCGGGCCGCGGGCCGCAGCCCTTGCTGGACCCATGCTTGGGTCCCCAGCCTCCGGCCAAGGGGGAATAGACCCCATCCCACCGGTCCCGGTGGGTGCAGGCAAAGGCGGCTGCTGGGGAGGCGCAGCCGCGGTCCTCCGACCCGGATTGCGCCTCCGAACCGCGCGAGCCGCGCTCGCGGCCGCCTTCTTCTTCGAAGGCATCTCAGTCCAACCTATGGGAAGCCGAAAGAAGAAAATCAGCAGCCAAAAGGCTTCCCAGTCAAGGCAAAAGCGACGGAGGTAAGAGGGAAAAACATCTCCGCTCCGTCGCTTCGCAAAATGGCAGCTCGGCTGCCTCGTGGCCACCCCTTTTATAAGAGAGCTGGCCACGCCCCTAACTACCCAGATGCCTTCGTCCGGTGGGGGGGCCCCCGCAAAGAGCGCGGCGGCCATTTTGGCACCGCGCTTGCATTGTCCTAGCTTCTGCCAACCTAGCAGTTCAAAAGCAAGAAATTGCAAGGAGATAAATAGGGACCACTTTGGTGGGTAGGTTAATAGCGTTCCGAGCGCCCCGGTGTCTAGTCATGCCTGCCACATGACCATGGAAACGTCTGCAGAAGCAGACAGCGCTGGCTCTTCGGCTTTGAAACAGAGATGTGCACTGAACCCTAGAGTCGGATACGACTGGCTTTTGAGCAAGGGAAACCTTTACCTTTACCTTGTGCCAGGCATGACTAGACACCGGAGCGCAAAGAACGCTGTTATCTTCCCACCGAAGTGGTCCCTATTTATCTACTTTCAATTTCTTGCTTTCGAACTGCTAGGTTGGCAGTTTCAATATCTTTAAAATGGGATATTATCACATCAGCAGAGAGTTTTTGGTATTCTAATGTCTAAGAAAGCAAACAAAAAGACAAGATGCACATGTACGTTGGTTTTTAAGAAAGCCAATTCTAATAAACTCGGAACAATGATAAGTAAGATGCCATTTTCGGATCTCTTAACAGGAAAAGCAGTCCAGGATGGATGGGATTTTTTCAAAAGGAAGGCACAACTCCAAATAATTCCAACAAAGATGGGAGATAGCAAAAAAGAACATCGTGGCTTCAAAAAAGCTCAGAAAAGAACGGAAAAGAAATCATGGACACATATAGGAAGTGGAAAGAGAAGGAGAAGGCCAGACAAGCATCAAAGTATTGCAGAGATAGTGTTGGGAAGGGAAAAGCTGAGAATGAGATGAGGTTAGCAACAGACACTAAAAACAAAAACAAAAAGCATTCTTCACGTGCATGCATAGCAGAAGACAGAGAAAAGATGTAGTGGCTCAGATACTCAGTGGGGATGAAAAAATAATAACTGACAACAAAGAAAAGGCAGAAGTGCTCGATTCCTACTTTAGCTTGGTATTTCCCCAAAAGACAGCATATGACTCTTCAGGCAATTGAGAAGTACAAGGATTGCAGCTTGAGATTGATAAATAGTTAAGGAATACCTTATTAGTTTGAATGTGTCAATATCGCCAAAGCCTGATGAACTGAATTCAAGAGTATAGAAGTAACTGGCGGAAGAACTCTCAGAACCACTTGTCTTATCATTTTCATGAAATCTTGGAGAATGGGTGAAGTGCCAGATAACTGGAAGAACACTAATGTTTTCCCTATCTTCAAAAAGGAGGAATCTGAGAATTACAGACCAGTCGGTCTGATCTCAAACCCAGGGGAAATTATAGAGCAGCTTATAAAGCATTCACTCTGCAAGCACCTTGAAAACAATGCTGTAATAACTAGAAGCCAACATGGATTTGTCAAAAGCAAATCTTGCCAGATTAATCTGATCTCATTTTTTTGATTCGGTAACCTTCCTGGGAAGATGGTGGTAGGTTGTAGACATAATATATTTTGACTTCAGCAAAGCTTTTGTCAAATTATCTCATTATATCCTGATTAGCAAACTAAGTAGGTGTGGGCTGGATAGAACAACAATTGGATGGTTACAGAATTGTACCCAGAAAGTGATCAATGACTCCGTCTCAAACTGAGAGGAGGTAACATGTGGGGTACTACAAGGCTCAGTCCTTGGACTGGCGCTCTCCAACATTTTCATTAATGACTTGGATGAGAGAGTGCAGGAAATACTTATCAGATTTGCAGATGACACAAAATTGGGTAGAATAGATAATATCCTGGAAAGCAGACTGCTGCTGATTAAAAGCTTTTTTTCACAATTTTAAACATCACTGCATTTGAACAAGAAGTGTGCACCCCAAAATTGCAAAAAGCTTTTAATCAGCAGCAATCTGCCACCACTGAGGACCTCTATCTTGTTGTGCGAGGGGACAAGTGCAAGAACATTCCACCCATTGTATCATTTCGCTGGCTAGTTTAGTCTGTTTACTGTTAGTATATCTGGTTTTGTTATATACACTCTTGAGTAACTGGGTGCAGTTAACTTGCAAAATCCCCCAAAAGCCATTTTAGAATTATAAAAGCAAATGGTTGAAATCCCATGTTAGTTCTGTCTGTCATCAAACCAGATTTTTTTAAAAAAATTAAGCATTTCCCATCCCGATTTCAAGACCTATGGAGGATCCTACATAACACCTTTTCGTCATCAGGAAAGGGGGTACACAGAAAGAACCTCCTTAAAGATTGTGGTATTTTTGAACCACAATTGGGCGTAACCTGGTAATGGCAATCTTGTGTTGCCGGCTAATCTTTCTCACACTAGGTCAAGCGAAAAGAACTGCTGAATGAACTCACCAGAAGGGTCATTTTGGCAGTTTCATGTCTACCCTAGACACAGAAGAAGAAGAAGAAGAAGCAGTCATCAGGAACAGGTGGGGGTTGAGGAACAGGAGGAGAAAATATTGAATTCTTTAAAAAAAACTGCTTCTAGCAGTACAGTCATCCAAGTTGCAGTGATTTTTCAGTTATTAAATATTTTTCCTCTCCCATTTCTTGGACCCTGAATATTCCTGATAATAAAAAGGATCACTTGGTACCTGTAGGGGTTTTGTGAAACATGGGATGAAATGTTTAACACATACACACACACCGGCCAAAAATATATATATCCAAATTGCCCTTTTGAATGACATCACCAGCCTTACACTTTGGAACTTATGCAAAAAGGATTTCACCCAGTGCACACATTCTAGTTAAGACTCCTGCTTAATGATAATAATCCTTAATAATTAACTTCATTTCAAAACATCCCAGTAACATAGCCAGGTTTTTATCCTCACCCCACAGTGTGTACAAATGTACATAAATACTTGTATAAGGAGATTAGGGCTCTTGGGAGGCATAAGGATTACTAGTGTTGGTAAAACACTTGGTCAAATATATTTAAGAAAACAGCCATAGCTGGTGGTTGGTTCACTTTGTGATTACTACTGAAGTGTTGCCTCTCCTAATGATAATTTTACACCACCTTTCTCTCCAGAAATCTCTGTTGGGCAGGAAAGGGAGATTATTAACATAGAAAGGAGGAACTTGACAATATGTAAATCTATGCAAATATTTCCTTAAATTAACACATTATGTTGACTTGCAGTGTTTTGCAGCAGTGAATGGAATGCTTCTAAGCTTCATGGTTTCCAGTAGGAGTCAATTATTCTCTGTGGCAATGTGACATTTTCACAGGGAGCTTCTTTTGTATTGAACACAAGGTTTGTGATTCTTCTAAAGTTCAAATACAGGTGAAACTCGGAAAATAAGAACATAGTGCAAATGTTCATTCATTTCATTTAAAAGGTGAAACAAATATATGAGATAGACTCACTACATGCAAAGCGAGAGATGTCATGCCTTAATCCATTATAATTGTGATGATCATGGCGTACAGCGTACATGAGATTACATGATGATCATGGGCTACATGGGATAGGGGGTTAGGGTTTTCATAAAATGTAATCCGTAAGAATCATTATTATAACAAAGTAAGGCATGAACTATCTCACTTTGCACGTAATGAGTCTATCTCATATATTTTCTTCACCTGAACTGTATGAACATTTGCACATTATTATAATTTTACGAGTTTCACCTGTAATGGAGATGCTATGGTGTTGTTTGTTTTTGATAGTTCAAGTGATTTTAAAAATCTAGATATACAAGATCTGCCTTATTTCTAGAGTCTGAAGCATATATTTAGATGTCAGTGGTATGAAGGAGCTATTTAGGAGGCTTACAAGCTCTTTTTATGTTTTCTAGCTCACCAAGTGATAATCTAAGCCTTCAAGGGCAAAGTATGTTATGCAGCTTCACTGCCTGCAAATAGGTTCAGTAGGGAAGATTAATGATTTGGGATGAAACATCCTTGCTGATCTGTTGAAGTATTCAAGTGAATGAAGCAAGGCATACAAATATTGCTGAAGAACTTTGAGATTACTAAGAGCAGGGAAACTAACAATTAACAATGAAGAACAAGTTGTCCTTTAGCCTAGAGAAACTAAATGTTCTAAAATATTCCTAATGGATTTTGGATAATGGTGTAAACTATTTTCATAGAATATTGTCTATCCTTCCTCACAAATCTCAGGAATGTTTTAACACAACAAAACATACTTGAAATTAATTCTTCCTGAATTAGAGAAATTTGTTTCCGAAGATACATGTTTAGATTAGAGCAGCGGTTCCTAACCTTTTTTTGGCCATGCCCCGCCTAAGTACAGTACAGTGGAACCTCATACAACAATCACCCCGTATAGCAACAAAATAGCATAACAAATAGATTTTTGGGGGAAATGGCATCCTGCATAACAATTTTCCCTATGGAAAAAATCGTATAACAATTTTTCAATGGAGAAAAAACTTAGCAAAAAAATCATTGTACGATGCATCCCATAGGGAAAATTGCTATACGATGCATGCATCATATATATAGCAATTGTTTCGTACAACAATGAGCCCCGTGGAATGGATTAAAAACATTGTATGAGGTACTATACCACTGTATTTCTAAAATCCTGATGCCACCCCTGTGATATATAATTCTTATTATTCAAAAAGTGAACTCCTATTCATATGGAGGAAGCCTAAAAGGCCATTCACTGTTAATAATGCATTCTTGAATTGCCCCCCTTAAAAATCAAATTGCCCCCTGTGGGGCATGTGCCCCATGTTGGGATCCACGGGATTAGAGCCTTATATTGATGATGAAACATGGGTTTGTTTCAAAAATCTGAGGAAAAGCTTAGACACTTACCTGTACATGTTTTATTGAAATCAAGAGTCTGATACAGATGTAACTTTCTTCATCAAAAATCATGGGTTATTGAACCAAGGATCACCTATGTCCCTGTACATTCCTTTATATTATTTATACTATCTAGCTTGGAATAAAACCTTTTTTTTTATTTAAATTTTTATTAGAATTTTTCACATACAATAAACAATAATACAACAATAATACATACATAAGAAAAAAGAAAAAGGAAAAAAAAGAAAAACCATACAAATGCATTCTTGCCTTCATACATTAATATATTACCTTATTAAACCTATCTTTGTACATGGCAATTAAATCTTATATACTTTATTTGAAATATGGCTGATAATTAATTTCTTAAACTTCATAATAATAATCATACAAATACTAAATAATAATGTAAATAAAAATAATATTAATACACCCTGTGATATTTACAATGCCCTGGAGAAATCAGATTGTTTTAGTAATTTCATTCCAAAAATTTCTTTGATCTAGTACAGGTCTATTCATTTCATCCCCTCTAAGTGAGTAGTCCACAAAAGCATGCCAAATTTTCCAAAATCTGTTCTCTTTAATGACACCCTTTTTTATTTATCTCCCAAGTTAATTTATCATTCAGTGCTAAATTCCACATTTCTTTATAACATTCTTCAATCTTTATATTTACATCATTTTTCCAATGTCTAGCAATACATTGTCTACTTGTTGTGAGCATTATTTCTAATAACTCTTTTTCATCCTTATTTAAATTGAAACATTCCACATCAGTTAGCATAGTGATACCTGACCCTAGTTTAACTTTCTTACCCATAATTTCACCAATCTCTTTCTCAACTTTTTTCCAAAAGTCTTTAGCCACTGTGCAACTCCACCACATATGTTCGTATGTTCCTATTGCGTCTTTACATCTCCAACACATTTTATCTTTTTTATTATCAATCTGATGCAACCTTACTGAGGTCAGATACCACCACCACAACATTTTATAATTATGCTCCTTTATTCTAACTGACATAGTTCTCATTATCCTTTCCCCCCATTTATTCCTCCATGTATCATTTTCTATCTTTACATTCAAATCTTGCTCCCAACTTATTTTCAAATCCTCTTGTGGATTACTCTCCTTATTCAATATTGTATATAATTTACTAACTAATCCCTTAATATTTCTATCTCCTTTTCTTATTTTTACAATCAGCTCCTCAAACTCTGTCTTCTCTCTTTCCAACTCAGGTTCTCTCAAATATTTACTGTTCCATTTATTCACCAACACTTTCTGAAACCAATTCAATTTCATTTGCCCAAACAAATCTGTTCTTTTATTGGTATCCGTACAGGTCCGTAGCCAGTCTTTCAGCAGGAAAACTTCATTTTTATCCAAAACTTCTTTTACCCCTTTATCTATCTTTATTGGAAAATTTGCCATGTCCTCCATTTCAATAATCGGTGAAATATTTGGGACCAAAACCTTCTTAACTTTTTTCCATGAACTCATCAGTCCCTTCATCATGGTATTTTTTGGTTGCTACTTTCCCATATTATCTCCTAAAAAGACCATATTGCCAATGTGTACTTTTTGGTTACTACTTTTCCCATATTAGCTCCTAAAAAGACCATATTGCCAATGTGTTTATAATCCTTCATCTCAATTTCTTCCCAAATTAATTTCCCCTAGCCAATATCTTCACAACATTCTTAATTTGAAATGCTCGATAGTATACCAACAAATTTGGTATTCCTAATTCTCCCTCTTTCTGAGATAAATACCAAAATCTTATAATTCCTCCTCCTCCTCTTTTTTCTTCCGCATCCGAATCCAAATATAGGTGATCAACATGGCAATCAACCATGAAGACTGTCCTGAGAATATAATGCAGTGGCCTTTCATCTGCCTTCTGCATCGCAGCATGACCCCCATAACATGGATCCAGTTCCATGAGTCACTTTCTGGTCCTGAGCCCTTTTGGCATGCAGAGTCCTCATCAGCCCCAGGCCAGTATTGATGAAGCTGCTACCTTCATCAAGATGGATTCAAGTGGGATTTAATCCACTTGTGGACCATTACCCTTCCCTGTGGACTTCCACACCAAAGGCCATTAGTCCTCAGCGCTGCCTGGCACTTGGCTTTCAGTCGATGGAAGTATGGTCTACTCCAAGGGTTCTCAACCTTTTCAAGCTGAGGGCCAGGTCATGCTCCCTCAGACAGTTTTGGAGGCCGGACAGCCATTTTGCCCTGCCTGCACGATGGTGGTGGCCTGTACATTAAATAGGAACTACACATGGCAATTCTGGGTGTGGTGGAGGCAGTGGGGGGCCACATGAAATGGCACTGCAGGCTGCATCCAGCCCATGGGCCGTAGGCTGAGAACCCCTGGTCTACTCTATTACCATAGCAGGATAACCTGGTCAGATTGGATACATTCCCCCATCCCCTGAAAACTAAATCCGGCTGAAGTCAATAGAACTTACTCTTAAGTAAACAGGTTAAGTAAATAAGAGTTTTACAATATATCTAAATTGGTAAATTGTGGTTTAAAGGCTGTCTCTCAAAAAGGATATGAAACCAAAATCTAGACTTAGTTTTGAAATACAGTAATACCTCATACAAAGTCCGCTTCATACAACATCGGATTCATACAACATCACCTAATTCCTTGAAGAAAGTTGCCTCATACAAAGTCGTGCGACTTTGTATGAGGCATTGGGGTTTTCCCAGGTCGCATTGTGCCTGAGCAGCATAAAAGGCAGGACACATGTGTGCATTGCTCTTGTGGGTTTTGCATGAGGCAAAGAGTGTTTAAGAGTGGTTTTGAGCACAATTTTGGATTTTTTTGAATTTTTTTCGTCAGAATTTTTAGAAGCATTCCTGGGATTTTTGCAGCATTCTTCAGGTTCTTGGACAATCAGGGTTGTTTGACATGTTTTTGTAATGTATTTAGCCTTTAGAGAATGATTTCTTAAAGTTCTGTCAGTTTCCTGTCTGTTTCCTTGACTTTGCCCTGAAGCCTGTGCTGTTACAGTATACTGTATCTCTATGGAAACAACGTTGTATGAGGCATCGCAAGGATTTGGACGTTGTATGAGGCATCGCGGCTAGGATTTTGCATGCCTCATACAAAGTCCAAATCCATATAAAGTCCAAACTTGTGGAACCAGGTATGAGGTAGCACTGTATTGAATCATAATTCCTGTATTTAATGTTAGATGTATCATATTACAGTATTTCTAATATTACTGTAGCCTCATTACAGCATATGTTTTGAAGTTAGTACTGATGCAGTTAAAAGCTCTGCATGGTCTATATTATGTTAAGTGACAGTAGCAGTTGAAATGTATTTTTATCTAGATAGTTTTTTGCTCTGCTACATACTTTGAACACCTTACCTGGTAGAGCTGTTGTATGTCATAAGAGTGAAGCGTTGAGCATCTGTACTGGAGGGGGGACATTTGCTATGAACCTTTGCCTCCTCTTGCGGCAGTATCGTCAGATCCATAAAGGTTTTGCTTAACACATCTTCTCTACTTATATGTCCTGGGATTTCTAGATGTTTAAACAAAATGGAAATAAAACAGAGCAGAAAATAAGGATGAAGTGTTTTGTTGTCTAAACATGAATACCTTGCAGCTGCTAACAGTTGCCTTATGTCCAAATTATTACAATTGGGCTGGTGAGCACTAATTAATTTAATTTAATTTAATTGCCACATTTATATACCGCTCACTCGGCCAAAGCCAACTCAGGGCGGTTCACAGTAAAAATTAAAAAAACACATGTTAAAAACAGTTAAAACTACCCACCCCCTAAAAACAAGGGGTGCAGGATCCAAAGGCACCATGGGGAGGAGTTCTTCTACACAAACCACCCAATGGAGGTTACCCTTCCACCTGCACCCCACACTTGACCAGCCAGCCAGGTTTTAAGTTCTTTTCTGAAAGGCAGCAATTCCGTCCGGAGACGTAGCTCTGTTGGCAGGAGGTTCCAGAGGGCCGGTGCAGACACAGAGAAGGCTCTCCTCCTTGTGCCAGAGAGGCGAGCTCCCCTGGCTGATGGAACAATTAGAGAGCCCCTCCGGTCCGCTCTGGTTGGACGGACAGACGTCCTCAGGACGATGCGGTCTCTTAGGTAACCCGGCCTATAATGTTTTATATTCATTTGTCAGTTACACATTGTCTATAACATTTTGCTCTGAACTGAAACATATAATTGGGATTTTGGAAGAGATAGCTTTGTTAGCCTGTGTAAGCATATCAGAAAGTAAACAAAACAAAACAATAAAAAAGATTTTAATTTTTTTGGCACTTTAAAGATGAACTCTTGTACGCCACAACTTTTTGTCTTCTTTATTGTTTTGTTTACTGTCTGATATAATCGGGAATCACGGATGTTACTTATCACCCAGACTTCCTTCATTAATATACATATGAGCAAGTTGCCTGATAATAATTGTCTAGTTAGTAGTAATGCATCTAGTTGTTGTTGTTCAGTTTCACAGTCGATTCCAACCCTTTGCGACCCTATGGACCATTGATCTCCAGGTACCCCTGTCCTCCACCATCCTCCTCAACCTGCTCAGCTCGGTGCCCGCTGCGTCCACAATGCCATCAAGCCATCTCATCCTTGGCCGTCCCCTTTTTCTTTTGCCCTCCACCTTTACCAGCATCAAGGCTTTCTCAAGTGAATCCTCTCTTCTCATTTAGTGTCCAAAGCACTTCAGCTTCATCTTTACTATTTGACCTTCTAAGGAGCAGTCAGGACTGCTTTCTTTCAAGATTGACTTTGCAGGCGCACCCCCCAAAGAAAGACTCAGACACCGGTATATGGATAAAGGCATTGGACCACTTTTATTGAATAATGCCCTAGTCCGAATTATAACTTTCAATTGGTACTCATCCAATTATAATTCTTAAGGCAAGCAGGCCGCAGTAACACTGGTAAGGTTCCTCCCAAAATTGCCAATGGCAATTGGCTACAATGTATCCATTTGTATCAATTTGTTTGTTGACACAAACAAATTGTTGACCGTAGTCAATAAACTATCTACTGACCCCACCCTCTGACGTGTATCCGTCAAATCATGGGGTGATGCATGCTGAAAAGCTCCTGCCATCACCCCTTGCCTGGTTCGTCGTTGACCGGTCAACGTTATTACACCTGTACCTGTCTAAGTGTTGGCCAGTCAATTGCGAACCTGCCGGATACCTATGGGTCATAAATATTTACCTTACCACTGCTACCCGCCACACGGGGAGGCTTCAATGAAGACTCACGCCCCCCCCCCAGACCGTCAGCTCGGTCAACAGGCCTGCTTGCAAATCTTCCAAAAAGAGGTTCATACCTCTAGCCGACAGGTGGACCCCATCCCCTGCATAAAGATCATAATTTTGTAAACTAATGGTGGGGTGTCGGATGACCATCCCCAAACCCTTGTCTGCCAAGAACCGGGCAACTGCCCTGTTCACCGAGCGGCGAGCGCGGTCAAGGGCACGGAGGTCGACACCTCCCCTGTAAGCGTGACATGGTATGATGTCTGACCATAGCAGCCTTGTGGACGGCCACACATAATGCAAATAAGCTAGGTCACTGCAAATCATGAATTTTAAAGAAAGGCCAGTGACCTGGCCGAGGTCATTGCCCCCGAGGTGCAGTACAAGGACATCAGGCGGTTCAGCATCCCTGATGGAGAAAAGGAATGGCAACAGTTCCCGCCATCTCATTCCACGCTTACCGTACCAACGTATGCATGTGGATGCACGCAGTCCAAGCTGGGGTCCCCACTCTGTCGCCGCAGCATACTGCGCTGCCCAGTGCACGTAACTGTGGCCCACCAGCCATACTGCCACCGGTGTGCGGGGACACACAGGGTCTGTAAGAGAAAAAAGAGAACAGTGACTTAACTGGTACTCATACCTGAAGAGGGCGAACATATAATGCAAAACACATAGATCCCCATCTTCCCATACGGCGTATATCAGCCTCAGAGTACCCAAATGCAGCCGCAGTTGAAGCAGCACCTATCCTAAACGAATGGGTGCCGTAACGAGCCCCTGGGAGGCCAACACTGGATAGTGCCATACCGGTCACCTTCCAAAATTGAAATTTAGTAAGGGGAGACCCATCCTGGTGGCAGAAAAACGGGCCAGGGTGCGTGCCACGCACTGCCAAGAACTCCTGTAGGGCACCAACTGGACAGATGTCTGCAATGGAACACCGTAGCAGTCTAACTCCACTGCCTACGCCGTGCTGATCAACTTTTGAGGACCGTATCCTCAACTGAGCCCACTCATTAGAAACATAGACATCGTCGAGTTCCAGTGCCCTACGAGTCGCATCTGCCTTAGACAGTAGTACCAACTCACTGATGCGGAGCGCTCCAAAGAAGGCCACCATGGTAGCTGCATAAAAAAGAGCCGCCTTATACCTGTCAAAACACAGGTTATGCCAGCCTCGTGCAAGGTGGGTAAGCACCCCTGGGGAAATTGGGTGGCGAGTGTCCGGGCGGCGGCCACGTTCCCGTATCCACCCCTCCAAAACATGCCGTATGCGGAAATCATTCATGCTGTCAGCAAAACCCCTCACCTTGGCAATAAATGCCAGTGCTGACAGCCTGGATGCTATAGTGCGGGGAGCGAGGCCCTGACTGTGTAGATAAACCATAAATTGTAAAACTTGTTCCACTGGAATGGGCCACACTTCGGGCAACTAAAGTTGCACGCAAAAATTTATAAATTGAACGAAAGCATGATGATACGCCTTACGCGTGCGGGGCGCCAAGGACATGCCGATCGCCCAGTTCACCTCTCCTCGCCAAATGTCCAAATCTCAGCCGGGAGTGGCGAGGGGAATTCCTCTGCATCCGGAGCCAAGGCGCGGAACCGGGGGATCTGCAGGCGGGATAAAGCATCGGCAATATCATTATCAATGCCTGGTACATGTCTGGCACTAAAAAGCACATTCAGGCATAGGCTACGTAACACAAACTGGCGAACTAAAGCCATCACCCTGGGTGATTTAGACATCTGAGCATTGACAATGTGCACTACCGCAGCATTGTCACACCAAAAGTGGACCACAGAGTCGGCCCACTCCTCACCCCATAGCATCAAAGCTCCCAGGATTGGAAAAAACTCAAGGAATGTAAGATCGCGGAGGCGATCCGTGCCCCGCCATGCTGGAGGCCATTGGCCATAAGCCCACCTCCCCTCGAAGTAAATCCCATATCCCAGGGAGCCGGAGGCATCCGACTGTACTTGAAACCTAGGGGAAACTAAAAGGTCGGATCTCCAAAAGGAGACCCCGTTGAAGTCCCGCAGGAATGTGAGCCAAACCAAAAGGTCAGCCCGCATGCCCCTGGTCAGTCGGACCCTATGATGGCGCCTTGACAGGCCAGACATGGCGTCACATAGGCGCCGAGCAAATGCCCTGCCAGGCGTGACCACCCTGCAGGCAAAGTTAAGATGGCCATGTAGAACCTGAAGCTCACGAAGTGACACTTTACGTTTGGCCAGCAAGGCCAAAACCATCGCGGAGATCCGGGTGACCTTATTGATGGGTAACCGGGATGCCTGTGCGACCGTGTCAATTTCAATACCCAGAAATGTGAGGGTAGTGGATGGACCCTCGGTCTTTTTGGGTGCTAAAGGGACACCCAGTTCCTGCATTAGAGTCTGAAATGTGGTGAGGAGACGCGTGCATGTGTCCAAGCCCCGTTCACCCCCGAACAAAAAGTCATCGAGGTAATGGGCTACAGACCGAGACCCGGACCTGCGAACAAAGGCCCACTGAAGGAAAGTGCTAAAACGTTCAAATGCTGAACAGGATATAGAGCAGCCAAAAGGCATGGCCTTATCTACATAAAACTTCCCTTGGAATCTAAAACCCAATAGCTCAAAGTCCTCCGGGTGCACTGGCAACAATCGGAATGCCGATTTAATGTCGCATTTTGCCAAGAGGGCACCAGGACCACAAGAGCGCACCATTTGCAGGGCTTGGTCAAAAGACGTATACCTGACCGAACAAAGGTCATCAGGAATAGCATCATTGACAGAATAACCCGCAGGGTACGATAAATGGTGGATTAAACAAAATTCCCCCGGGGCCTTTTTGGGTACCAACCCCAGAGGGGAGACCTTCAGGTTGGGAAAGGGTGGTACAGAAAAGGGGCCTGCCACCCTCTTGGCCTGAACCTCCTTAGCAATACTCAGGGCAGCCACCTCTTCTCTACCCTTCAGGGACAGTAAATTGGGTGCATCTTGGAGTCCCCGCACTCCTATGAATGGGATACGGAAGCCCCACTGAAAACCCTCGAGGAGGTACCTCGCGTCCTCTCTCCTTGGATAAGTTGAGAGCCATCGCTCCAACATATACACATTAACTGGGGAGGGGGCCTTTTTTCTGGCTAGCTCCATCAGCAGAAGCTCTGCCCGCACCCTGTCCACCTCTACCTCTGCCCTGTGACCCACCGGCCCGTGGGCACGCGTCAGCGTCGGCGTGGGGGCCAGCACAAGAGGGACACTCGTGTTTGTATCGGCACTGCCGCTTATTACACACGCCGTTAGCCGAGCAGCTCCAACACAGCAAGCGGGCTGGAACCCCCTGCCCCGCCGGCTGGCGGGAAGCCTGCGTTGGAGCAGCTCGCTGCACGGCATGGCCACAATGGTACCTATCCCCAGGCGCCGGACGCGTGGGGGTCATGTACAATAGCCATAATTTCTGACAGGGCTCATCCCATCTCATCTCCGGGTGCAAGGGCACCCTCATTCTAAATTCCTCATCGTAAGCCAACCACGATGGGCCAGGAAAATCCACCATTGCCCTGTAAATATTGTCCAAATATTGGACCATAGGAATGGCCAGGTCAGACCGGGCCCTAAGGTACACCGCCATATAAATAAGATATGCGGGCAACCAGTTGGCCCAGGTGCGTGGTGGCTTACGACGGCTGGACAGCTCTTTGTCTCTGTCGTCCTGTCCCTCTCTCTCCTCCTTAGTGGGCTCACAGTTCAATAGGGAGAATATATCCATGTACTCCCCCCCGCCAAATCTTTTCCCTCGTGACCATACCTCCAGAAGGATATTATTGAGCTGGAAAAAGTGCAGAGGAGGGCAACCAGAATGATTAGGGGACTGGAACACCTTCCTTACCATCTGAGGCTGCAACGGTTGGGCCTCTTCACTCTTGAACGACGACGTCTAAGAGGTGACCTGATTGAAGTTTATAAAATCATGCACGGTGTGGACAAAGTAGATAAGGAAAAACTGTTTTCCTTATCGCATAACACTAGAACTAGGGGACACTCCATGAAACTTTTGGGTACTAGTTCTCAAACAAATAAGAGAAAGTACTTTTTCACCCAGAGGATTACTGGTCTATGGAACTCCCTGCCAGAAGAAGTGGTGACAGCTGTCAGTCTTGACAGCTTTAAGAAAGGGTTAGACAAGTTCATGGAGGACAAGAGTATCAATGGTTATAATTATGGATACTTAAGGACAACCTCCGGGCTGGAGAGATAGGCAGGATATCTCTCAATATCATTTCCAGGGAATCCTAAGCAGGTGAAGGCATCTGCTTGGGAATACCCTGAAGGAAATGGTGAACCACTGTGTGAGACAGAATGCTGGACTGGATGGGCTGTGCCCTGTTCCAGCAAGGCTGTTCTTATGTTCTTATGTTCTTATGACCTGGGACAAATGATCACCAAGGGGCAATGAATAACCAGCCGTCGGCAAGGCCGTCACCGGCACATTAGGTACCCGGGGCATACGCAGCGGAACCTGGACAGCCCCTGCGATGCCCGGCACTGCCCCGGGGGCGGAAACCCCCACCCCCAACGTTGTGCCAGTATGGAACCAAGGGGCACTGGGATAGGCTGGCAACTGATGCCCACTCGCCTCGACTTGACGAGGCCACGGCCACTGAAACCCACCACTGGAAGTGGACTGTGATGTGGGTGCATTAACTTGAACCTGATACTCACTAGGTGCACCCCCGTAAGCCGCCCCCACTGGGGGTTCCGGCCCACGGCGGGCGTCGGAGCTCGCGACCGGAATCGAGCTCTGAGGCCACACCTGACCACTCTCCTGCTGTAGCTCTGGACGAACAGGGAGCTGCGAGACACCGGCAGGCGCAGGCCGGAGCGTCTCAAGCAGCTCAACCCGGCTGGCCGCTTGTTGCAGTGTGGCGGCCGTCGAGGTAGCCGGTGAACACGAAGGGCCCCCGGCAGAGAGAGAAGGGCCCCCTGTCATGGGGTTGTGTGCAATCCCCAAGGATGCCTCAAGCACAGCTAAACGCGTTAGCAACGCATCCACTGCCACAGATCCCTCAGTATAGAGTGGGCCAGGTGGGCCGGAGGGCCCACCAGGTATTTGACCAGGAACCCCAAAATGAGAGCCTGGGCCTGAATAGGGCCATGCCCAAAACTCCGGCCCATGAGAGGCCGGAGGGGGAACGTGCTGTGCACCAGCACCGGGCCCTCCCCCGCTGACCTGACCCATGGCCGGCAACTGCGGGCCGAGGGCCGAAGCCCCTGAAGGGCCGGTCGGAGGCTGGCCAGCCAAGGGCCAAGCACCAGCCTGCATCGCCCCACTGGTATCGGTGGGTAAAGCTGGGGTAGTGCCCTGCCGTGTGGACGCAGCCCTGGTCCTCCGACCTGAGGGCTGCCCCCCGCGCTGCGCAGGGCCAGCAAAAGTCCTCCCCATTGGCTGCGGTTTCGTTGCCGGGGCCTTCCGTTTGGGAGGCATATCTGTAGAAAGAGTAGGATCCCTGTCCGGGGATCAACCTATGCCAAAAAGCACAGAGCAGCCAGCAAGCCAAAGGCTCTGTGCAACTCCTTCCTTCCCCGCCGGGAAGGACCAAGGGCTAAAGAGCCGAAGAATCGATGGAACAGCGACAGAGAAAACCTCTCTTCTCTGTCGCTATTTTAAAATGGCAGCTCGGCTGCCTCGTGGCCACCCCTTTTATAGAGGGGTGGCCACGCCCCCTAACTCACCCGGATATCTGAGTCCGGGTGGGGGGGCCCTGCAAAGAGCGCGGCGGCCATTTTGGCACCGCGCTTTCATATTTGTTCTCCTTGCTGTCCAGGGTACTCTCAAAACTCTCCTCCAACACCACATCTCAAAGGCGTCTATTCTTCTGCACTCAGCCTTCCTAATGATCGAGCTCTCGCATCCATACATTACCACTAGGAATAGCATTGCTTTGACTATACAGATTTTTGTTTGCAAGATGATGTCTCTACTTTTCACTATGTTCTCCAGGTTTCTCATGGCTTGTCTCCCTAGAATCAGTCGCCTCTTTATTTCATGGCTGCAATCACCATCTGCAGTGATCCTAGATCCCAAGAAAGTAAAATCCGTCACTGCTTCTACTTCTTCCCCATCTACTTTCCAGGTGCTGATAGGGCCTGTTGGTTTTCTTGATGTTAAGTCTCAGGCCAGCTTTTGCACTCTCTTCTTTCAAACTAATCAGTAACTTCTTTAAATCTTCCTCACTTTCTGCCATTAGGGTGGTATCATCTGCATATCTCAAATTGTTGATGTTTCTCCCAGCAATTTTTATCCCATATTGTGATTCCTCCATCCCTGCATTGCGCATTATGTGCTCTGTGTATAGGTTGAAAAGGTAGGGTGATAAAATGCAGCCTTGTCTTACTCCTTTTCCTATTCCAAACCATTCTGTCATTCCGTGTTCTGTCCTAACTGTTGCTTCTTGACTCTTGTACAGATTTCTCATGAGGCATATGAGGTGTTCTGGTATTCCCATTTCTTTAAGTACTTGCCACATTTTATTGTGGTCCATGCAGTCAAAGGCCTTGGTGTAGTCAATAAAGCAGAGGTATACTTGTTTCTGATATTCTTTTGTTTTCTCCATGATCCACCGTATATTAGCAATGTGGTCTCTAGTCCCCCTACCTCTTCTGAAACCCACCTGTACCTCTGGCAATTCTCTCTCCATGTGCTGCTGAAGTCTATCCTGTATTATCTTGAGCATCACCTTGCTAGCGTGTGGGATGAGCGCAATTGTTCGATAATTTGAACACTCCTTGGCACTACCCTTTGGGATTGGAATGTATACTGATCTTTTCCAATCCTGTGGCCACTGTTTTGATTTCCAGATCTGCTGCCATATCGTATGCAGTAATTTGATTCCGTCGTCTTTTAGAGCTTTGAAAAATTCAACTGGGATACCATCATCTCCACTAGCTTTGTTGTTTGCAGTGCTTTTTAGGGCCTTTCTGACTTCACTCTCTAGGATGTCTGGCTTAAGTTCAATGTTCTCATCATTGTGATTATCAGTGGTGTTGAGGTCCTTTTTGTAAAGTTCCTCTGTGTATTCTTTCCATCTTTTTTTAATCTTTTCTGCATCAGTTAACTCCTTGCCGTCTTTGTCCCTTATCATGGTCATTTTTAGTTAACATCTAGTTAACATCCCTATAAAGAGTTTGCATTCACCACAAGAGAGAGCTATTGGCAAGAAACCACAGAGTGTAATTCATGCTTAGGTTATGCTTAGGGACTCACCGAAATCAATAGACTTTAAAAATATGGTTAAGCACATAAGGCTCCAATTCTAAACTCCAGGAATAAAGTGTAAAATCCATTGACCATGTTAGGAATTACTTCTGAGTAAACATGCAAAAGGTTTGGTTTTATAGCCCACTGATTGCAATGAGACCTAAATGTGCCTAACTGCCTGTATGTAGAAATTTTTGTTTTTCCTAAACAAAAATGTATTAAGCAAAAACTTGTTGAAGTAATTTTATTGTAATCTAAAAGGAACCGTATTCTTTCCGTTGTCTATTACTTCTTTTGTTCATTAGCCTTTAATGACAATGCACGTGACCCCGCTGAAATTGCATTTTTCATTCTGATATTTCAGTAGGAGACACAGAATGTGCTTATATCTCCCCCCACCCCTGAAATCAGTGGGGCTAAAAATATTCAGCTAATGATGCATCTTGATTTGCAAAAGATGCATTTGTGTTGATTTCGCCAGGTTTGGAATCTTCTTCCTCACCTCAATCCTAACTTGCTACATTATTGTCTTTATCTCTTTGTTCACCTCAGTTTTTGTGTCCCACATCCAGATTCCTTGTTATTACTCCCAAGAATTTGATTCTTGCCCCAGGTTATTTGCATTTTGTTAGACTTTTGTTAAGTCAGTACATAAAACAATATTTCTGGACTGTTTTCTGGATAATAGAAGTCTTCTTGCCATCACTGTTATTCTACCCAAAAGCGGTTCTGGCTTTGAATGCAGTGAAATGCAGGTTATGAGGGAACTTCTGTATATAGTTTTTAGAGTTTTAGAGCCGTCGGCTCCCTCCCCTGACTCGCCCAGTCAGGGGGGATGGGGGTAGGAGCACGCTGCAGCTGCCCTGGGTTCCCGCCGTGGGGCTACAAAAGAGCCGTCGGTGCTGAGCCGTTGCAAGACCGTTGGCTCCCTCCCCTGACACGCCCGGTCAGAGGTGGGGGTGGGAGCACACCACAGCTGCCCTGGGTTCCTGCCGCGGGGCTACAAAAGAGCCGTCACTGCCATGCTGCCGCAACACCATCGGCTCCCTCCCCTGACTCGCCCAGTCAGGGGGTGGGTGGGAGTACAGCTGTTGCTGGAGCACAGTTGCCCTGTGGCAGGACATCCTGAGTGGTGCGTTGCACTAGAAGGGCAGGGTAGGAATAAATAAATAAATAAATAAATAAATAAATAAATAAATAAATAAATAAATAAAAAAAAATCCTCTCTCTTCAGCTGGGATGTTTTGAGCCACTGAACCCCGCCATGGACGGTTGAGTTTTTTTGGGCTCCATCTTGGACTTGTAGCAGCCGAGGGTACTATTTGGTATTTAAATGCTAATTTGTATTGTGTTAGGATCTGTATTAGACTTTGTAATTTTGTATCTTTAATATTGTATTTTTAAAATTATATTGTTGCTATTGTTGCCAATCTGTATTTTCTGTATTTTGTTCTTCTAATTGTATCCTTATATTTTTTGTAAGCCGATTTGAGTCATCAATTGGATTGAGGGAAGCGGGATATAAATAAAACATTATTATTATTATTATTATTATTATTATTATTATTATTATTATTATTATTATTATTATTATTATTATTATTATTATTATTATTATTATTATTATTATTATTATTATGGGTTAAATGTGTATATGTGGGGTGGGAATATATTGATAATTTTTGTACAGTTGTATTTTGTTTAGGTTTTGTTGGGTCAATAAGTGGATTTTCAATCTTGTTGTTCTGTGCAGGACAATGGCAATAAAGATCTATCTATCTATCTATCTATCTATCTATCTATCTATCTATCTATCTATCAAATAGAACAAGGGTGCACCATATGCAGGCATCTTATGGTCCCCTGCCTCTGTCATTCCCAAATTCCCCATCATCCTCTTTCAGAGCAGTGATTCTACTTAGGTAAGGCCTCCTCTTCCCCTCAGAAGCCTCTTGTGATGGCAGTTCTTGTGTCATGAAAGTGCACAGCCCTTAACACCTACTATGGCCATGCAAGTATATATTGACATAACGGTGTGGAACTTTAGGAGCATTCTCCATGCTTCAGTCTATGGGTGTTGTAATTCTTAGAATAACCCTGACCACATTCATAGTACCTGGCTGTATGCGTTCAAGGCTTATAAATAAGTAAACATTTCTAATGCATTTTAATGCCGTATACTTTTAAACTGCACATTTTAATCTGTTAGTAGAAGCAAGGAAGGGGGGGAGGGGGAAGCATCAATATTGCCAGTTTCTCAACAGATCCTAGTGAAGCTCATTAACAAGGAATAGAAGGCTGGAGCCCTGACACCCAAGATTAGAGAGATGGGACAATATGTAACCTTTGGGAGCTCATGTAATACCAAATCATTGTTGATTTCCAAATAATTACCTATTGTGAATTTAGGGGCTAAATTCAATTGTTAGATCCACTGAATCCACTGGAGTTACATAAACGTTTGCTTAACAAGTCCCATTCATTCATTAAGATTAACATTCCTCCTTAGCCCTACGAGTCCTGAGGTCTTGTGTTGATCCTTTATGAATATTTTTAAAAATCCGTCTAATCATCTTCTGAATTTATTAAAAGTACTGTACATGAATAATACTTTTTCATGAAAGTGACTGCTGAAAGAGGCAAATAGTGAATTCATGGAAAGCTTTTTAAAAAGCATCAAGTTTTAAAGTATCTGAAAACACATATTTTGCTGAAGTTACTTCCTCTGTCTTGACCTTAGTATATTTCTTCCAAATTAACCTAAATTCTGGATAAGGTCCAACATAAATAATGAAATAAAAATGTTTGCTAATAGTTTCTTGAGCTCAGCAATTCTCAGATTTGGCTGTAACTCTTTAGTACTTTAGTGCATGTAGGGAATGAGGATATGGCTTAAATATGTGTTATTCATATTTTAACTGTTTGCTACATATTTGTTGCAAGAGGTTTTCCTGTACAGCATTTTATATAGCAAACTTTAAATGTATTTTACCAACATTTCTTTATGGAATTGAGTTGTTTATTTGGAAGTCTTCAGCTGAACTTTTCAAAGACATTTATAAGATAGAACAAAGTAAAATAAAATATAAATATAATTACCAGCACGAAACCAAATGCATCAGTCTAATAGTATGTAAATGGTGGAATTACCCTAAGAACACTCTGTGCAATAAACTTTCATCAAAGACTCCCAAGCCATAGTCAAAAACATAAAAAAATCATTGAACGCAAGCTGTGGAACAGTATGAAGTCTTAATTATATATAGGACAAAACAGGCCCATTCTTGCTTTGGGCAAATCTAGAATTGGTTCAGATCCAAGAAAATTAACTGGAAGATCTTAAATCTAGACATGGTTTGTCAGTTTTCTTACTTGAGGAATTCTGCCCCTTAACTTAAAAAGATAAAGGCACTTCTCTAAGAAAGCAAGATGTTATTTCATGAGACAAACAATCAGAAAGTCCTAGCGTACATTGAGAATTAATACACAACCCCTTTTGCTTTTTATTTGCTGATAACTTGACTAGAAAAATGAGCCACCTCTTTCACAAAAAGTTCATCTTGAATGCTTCTACAGTTTTGTTTGCTTTAATATGCAATAATGGAAAGATATCTACTTTTGGTTGGCACCATGCCCACAAATCAAGACTGATTTATTTTCTTAAATTTCTTCAGCACTTTCTAGGATGAAATATATTTCAGAGGCATGTGATGACATGGAGGAATGAAAGTGGTTGCTTAATATTGTTTGCAGCATTGACAGCTCTATTTAACAGGAACCATTAAAATATTTCCAAAGTAGCAGCTGTTCTGCTATTGAAACAGCTTTAGCATGAAAACTAAACTTGGTAAGTAGTTTATTTTATCATTCTTTAAATGTGTTTGTACTCCACAAGGTATGCACAGCCAATTCTACAGAATCTGATGTTTGTAATATAATTGTTAGGGGAAAAGTAGTGGGGCCAAATGGTGTAACAGTGGAAAGGAGCGAAAAAAACATTTGTAAAAAGTAGCTTTACTAAAGGAAGTAATAAGGGTACAGTTAATGAATGCAAAGAGGACAATTCAAGTCCTAATAACAGGTACAAAAAAATTCTGTAAATTCAAAAATTGAAAGCCAAATGTCCCGAGAATCAGGTATACAATAAATGATAAAGTGAAATAATAACTCTCAGAAGAGAGAGGTCAGGGACCAAAGGTAAAGTCTTCTAAACATATGCAAAAAATATGCAGAAAATATATAATATATTAGTATAAGGGACCATGAGTAAATGCTGAAGGCCCACGAAACACAACCTGTAGATAGTTATGTAGAAGTGAGGATATATCCGAAGCTATCCGGTTTATTAGCTTTTCAGACTTGCTGTCTTTTATCAAGGAATCTACAAACAATTAATAAAAAATAATTATAGTATATATACAACAATGGCAGATAATAATATTACATGCAACAATGCTCACCAAATATGAGCTGCACTATATATGATAGATTACAAGATATGAGTTCAGAAACTAAACAAGTTATATAATATCTGTTAATTTGGAAGCATTTGGGGAGAAAATTACCAGTTCTTTGAGTAATAAGTCAAAAATAGCTTAGAAAGTAGCAATAATAAATGAAGAAAGCTTACCATATTTTTAGTAATTATTTATGCACGTCCATCGCCTCTCTACAAATACTGTATAATGTGCATTGGGATGTTAATTAGGTCTGCTACTTCTAATGCTTATGTAGAGAAAATATTACTAACAGGTGTAGAATGGAAAACACCTGCGCAGGCAAGGTAAAAAGTAAAAAGGACTACTAATACTTACAGACCTGGAAGCTCAAAGAAAGGAGGAGAGTTCAATATCAGAATTGAGTCCCTGCGGAGCTAAAGTGTTAAAAAAATGAATATAGAAAGCTTCAAAAATTGAAGTAATTATTTTCAAGAACTATGTCTAATAAGTCAATCAAAAATGAGTAGGAGTGATGTGTTTGGGGATCAAGGAGACAGCGGAGGCTTGATTCATGAAGAGGCATAGGGCAAAGATAGCTCGGACGGAGTTTATTAGGAATAACAGGACAAAGACATTCCAGAGAAGAGTATGCAATATATCCTTATTGGTTACCTGCGATAACATAAGGTTACATAATTGGCTAAATATCAGCGTGCCTGCCTCGTGCACACCTTGCTGATTGGTTAAACAGCTGCGTGTTGGTTAAGTGACTGCGTGCCATATCTGGGTATAGTAGGGAGGGCTAGACAGCCTTGAGTCATGGTATCAGAGGCCCAAGCTGGGGGCCCAGGCCTCTAAGTTACGGCATAAACAGATGAGGCAGGAGAACGATCACCCACGATTTATGACCATGGTTTACCAATAGCCACAGCGATCGTGCTGTGAACATCCTCACATCTCCCCCCTTCTGTTTTTAAGAAGCTTATAAGCATAATAAATTTGGTCCTTGCGTGCACGAGGCATCAAGCGAAATCCTTGCAGGCAGGTGGCTAGCAACGAAGGTATGCATTGAATAAAGCAACAGGCAGTTATCAGAATGGCAAGAATAATTAAACCGTTGGGAAGCCAGGACCAAAGAGTGCTCCACCACGAAGGCAGAGGATTTTGCTTAATATCAGAAACAATGTTGGTTAAAGAATCCAATTGGTTTTGTACCTTATTAGAATTATTGGATAAGTTAAAGCAACACATATTACGCACAGACTCACAACCTTGATGATGCAACATCAGCAAATAATCGATCGCAGCACGGTTATCTAAAATGGCGTTGCGAAGCTGAAATTGCTCCCTGTTCAGGAGGCTAATAGCTTGGGAAGTGTGATTAACGGCTTTTACAAATGCACATGCAAGCTTTCCAAGCTGCCTTGCATTCCCGGCTGCCAGGCCAGGCACGCCAACAAGACTGATGGCCAAGGATGTGTACTCGGCCTGGGAAAGCACCTTAACAGTGCTATCGCAATCAGAGGGTAACTGCTCAGCGGCAGTACCCCGGGTGATGCGTTTGCAGGCGGGACGCTGACGGACCAGCGTAGTGCGGTTGGGCAAAGCAACAATCATACGACTAAGGCAACAAGTGGTTTTAGAGAGGTTAGCAGGAATATAGTTCCAAGTTCGTGACCCACAGGTCCAGAACCACCCAGAAGGCAACAGAATGTGCTGAAAGTTAAAATGAAGGTCCTCTGTTTCTCTCCCGGTGCAATTAAGACCGCGACTGGGCTGGAAACAGCGAGGCTTTGACTTATGTTGAGTACAGTTCACAACCGTGGCACATTTACTAGCATTACTAACAGCTACAATAGGAGTATAGAGAGACAGGGCATCAAGGGGCAGCCTTTTGGTTGCCTTTCCCCAAAGGGGGCTAAGAGCATATTTGTTTTTGACCTTGTCATTAAAGTCGGCCATATCGTAACCCAACACTGACCTACTGACGTTTTGGGGAGTGTAGCAAATGGGAATGAGACAGGTGCTTAACAGGTGATAGGAGTCAACGCTTTGGTTAAGGCAAAACTCAGTTTGATTAGAAATGCGGGCAAGCTCATACCACAGGTTATACTCAAAGCGTTGGGACAGCTCACCTTGGACGGCAAGCGCCCCTGGAAAGAGAAGCATGTAGCAACAAAGAATCATTATAGAATTAGCATTTAGACAAGCTATGATAGCAACAACAAAGTTCTCAGGAGTCTTTTCCACCCGGATTTCGTCCAGCATGGACTGGGCTTCATCCGACAATGCTTTCACCTGGCCCCAGGTTATTGGCGGGTTTTGCCCCCTTCGCCTTCCCCCTCGGTTCCGTCTCCTCTCCGGGAGCTCGTGCAGGTGAAGGTTGAAGTTTGGAATGGGGTTGCTGAGACCCTGATGCCATGCCATGTTTCCACGGTCAAACAAACCGGGCAGGGACCCAAAGAGGACCTTCTGGCGTAGACACGGCGGCGTAGCCCCTTCCCCAGGTTATGAGGGGAACAGGCCCTTTCCACTCCGGGTCCGGCAGGCGTCTGTACTGGACCTGGGGGGCAGGCAGAACCTCAAGCTGGCGGTAGTGACGCTGAGCCCTGGATAAAAATTGAGAATTAAATTGAGACAAGTTAAGGTGGTTTAGAGTAAACAGTACACTAGCAAGCCACTCCTCCTTTTCCAGAAGTGAGAGGGAGACAGTTCCCCCTTTCCTTTTTTGGCGATCTAGCGCATCTTTCAGTGTCCTATTGGCCCGTTCGACCACGGCCTGTCCCTGAGAATTATAAGGGATGCCGAATGTGTGGACAATCTGCCAGCGGGTACAAAACTCTGCTAGGGCAGTAGAACAATAGGCGGGGGCGTTATCGGTCTTCAAACGGTCAGTTTTTCCCATGACCGCGAAGCAGCGGACAAGGTGATTGCAAACGTGTTTGACCTTTTCTCCCTTCTGGGGCGTGACCCAGATATAGCCAGAGTAGGTGTCAACACAAACATGTAAATATTTCCATGGTGCAAAAGGCGCAAAATGGGTAACATCCATCTGCCAAAGCTGGTTAGCACCCAGACCGCGAGGATTTACTTCTGCAGCAGGATTCTGGGGCTGTTGTGAACATTGTGGACACTGCTGAATTATGGCCCTTGCATCTGCAAGGGGAATGTTAAACTCTTTAGCAAGAGCTTTGGCATTCTGATGATGCAAAGCATGGCTTTCAATGGGGGAACAATACATGGCACGTAATGCGCCATCTGCACGGTCATTCCCTTCGGTCAAGGGGCCGGGGAATGGCTGATGACTACGAATGTGTGCAATGAAAAAGGGTACTGTTCTCCGTTGGAGCAGCATTTGTAGAGACAGGAACAGTGACAGCAAGTTGCTATCTACTGAAGGTGACACATAACTTCCCACAATGTTGGACACGACATTGGTGACATACAGGCTATCAGAGATCAAGTTAACAGGCTGATCCTGAAACAGACTAAAGGCAAGGACAACCGCCGCAAGCTCTGCGCGCTGTGGCGAGCGCTGCAGCAGCGTAAATTGACTTTTCCATGTCCCCTGCTCCTGCCAGGCAACCACCCCACGGCTCGGGCTACCATCAGTGAAGACAGTGAGAGCCGGCAAAAGGGGCGTGGGAGAGAGGAGGTGGAAAAGCTTCAAAGGTATATGCTGAGCAACCTGGAGCCGAGGATCCTTAGGAGAGTGGTACACTACCTGGCCTGTAAAATCTGCCATAGCAAGTTGCAGCTCGGTAGAAGAGCACAGTCCCGCTTCCCAAACTGCGAGGGGAACGGGAACCACAATCTCCATGGGATCCAGGGCAAACAGGGCGAGACAGCGGCGGCGGCCTTTAGAGACGACCTGCGCCAGCATGCTCAAAAAGGGTGTAATGGTATTTTTTGTGGTGTGTGAAAGATACAACCATTCTAAAATACGAATTTTCCCATCTGAAGGCTCCTGATGTATGACAGCATATAATTGTTTCACATCTCCCAGGCAAAGGAGCTTGGGGGGGGGGGGCAATTTGGTTCAGCCCTATCAACCCAGACCTTGGCCATGGCAGAGTTAACCATGGAAAGGACCTCCCGTTGCGGGGCGGTAAGGGTGATCAGATCTCCTGGATTCTTCCCTGCTCTAAGAGCGTCAAAAAGGGGGCTGAGCGCAGCGGTGGTAAGCTTAAAATAAGGGCGGAGCCAATTGACAGCTCCAAGTATCTGCTGCAGGGTGACATAACTGATGGTAGGCGGAATTTCAATCCGCGGCAATGCTGGCATAGAGTACGCAGCCATCATGCGGTGCCCAAGATAGGAGAAAGGTTCGGCTAACTGAACCTTTTCCTGGGCGATTATAAGGCCATAAGGGCTCAGGGTCTCCTGAAGGCGAGGGAGCCACCCCTCTGGGAGGGAGGTCCCGGCCACCAAGATGTCATCCATGTAATGATATATAACCAAATTAGGGTAAGCCTTTCTGTACGGCATGAGAGCTGCATTTACATAAAACTGACACATGGTGGGGCTATTGAGCATTCCCATTGGCAATACCTTCCAATGGTACCGGACTGTGGGCTGGGAGTTATTCAACACTGGGACCGTGAAAGCAAAATACTTCCGGTCCTTTTCCTGAAGGGGAATGGTATAAAAACAATCCTTGAGGTCAATGACAGCCATCTCATAATCATGGGGTATCAAATTTGGGTTCGGGGTTCCACACTGGAGCGAGCCCATCGGCTCGATTATCTTATTAATCTCCCGCAGGTCATGGAGCAACCGCCACTTCCCGGACTTCTTTTGATGACAAATACCGGGGTATTGAACGGACTACTAGTCGGTTCAATGTGACCCGCATCCAGTTGTTCCTGAACGAGCTGCTTAAGCGCAGTCAACTTCTCTTGCGGAAGTGGCCATTGCTCCACCCATACGGCCTGATCGGTCTTCCACGAGAGTGGAAGAGCACAATGTTGATGGCTATTCATGAGTTATGAGGGTGGTGCCAACTTGCGCCAGCAAATCCCTCCCCCACAAGTTGAGATCAATTTGTAAAATACAGGGCTTGATGCGAGCGATCTCAGGCCCGCCAGGTTGGAGACTGACAGATAACCACTGAGCACTTTTCCGGGAGGCCTGGCTACCACCGATGCCCCAAACTGAGGGAGCGGTTTCGGTTGGCCACAAGGGATCCCAGTGCCCAGCGGCTATCACAGAAATATCCGCCCCCGTATCCAACAATCCTTCCAACAACTTACCGTTTACCCAAAACTTACGGGTCGGCTTCTGTTGTCCTATCTGTTCTTGAAGGGTGGCAACCTGTGGATGATAGGTGTCTCCATCGGCCCCAGCACGGGTGGAACCAAACCCCCCTCTGGAAGGGCGGGCTCCGCTCCCCCTGGGGTCTCATAAGAAACAATGATCAATTGTGCCCAGGAGTCCCCCTTGCGCAGTTGCAATGGGAGGTGACTCCAAAATTGTACATAAATGATGCCTGTGTAGTCTGCGTCTATCACGCCAGGAACTATCATGATGCCATGTTTGGCCGCTGATGAACGTGGCAGTACCAGACCAACGGTCCCTTTTGGCAAGGGGCCAGTAAGGTCGGCAGGCATCAGGATAAGCTCCCCAGGCAACGCAGTTGTCATGTCCTGTGTGTTAACGAGATCGAGACCAGCGCTGCCAGTAGTAGCAGCCTTGCGCTGATCGACCCGTGTCCCCTTTATTTTTTCGGGGCCCGGGTAGGGCCCGGTATCTAGTTTCCCTGTGGTGAGGGGTTGACTCTGCACTGGCTAGCCCAATGGTAGCCTTTGCCACACCGGGGGCACTTCTTGCTGGGGCGCCTGACATCCTTTCCACCTCCCTTATCCGCTCCCCCTCCGGGGACGTGACAGTCTTTCTTGAAGTGGCCCAGTTTCTGACAGTTGAAACAATTGCCAGTGGGCTTGTTTCCGGCATGAAGCGCTCCAGCCAGAAGGGCCATTGCATGTGTTTGAGTGCCCACCTCCATACAGGCTTGAATCATGTCAGCTAAACTATACTCAGGGCGGTGAATGACATTTTGCAAAATCTTCTTGCAATCGGCATTGGCCTGCTCAAAAGCCAGCCATTTCAGGAGTTCTCCCTGGGCATCAGGGTTGTCTATCTGTCTTTGTATGGCTTCCTTCAATCTATCAATGTACTGTGAGTAGAGTTCAGCGGGCTGCTGCCGTGTGGAAGTAAAGGAGCGTGTGGGTTTCCCAGAGATGGGGACCCTTTTAAAGGCTCTCATGACGCACATAAAGGTGCGGTGGAAAGACTCCCGAGGGAGTTGCATCTGCTGTTGGAGGGTAGCAAATGCACCTGCTCCGTAAATCTGCTCAGGGGTGTTTTGTGGCGTACCAGCCGCCACCGCAGCCGCTCGGAATTCACTATCCCAAATAACATACTGTGAAGCAGTCAAAATCATTCGAAACAAATCCTTCCAGTCTTGGGGCAGCATCGTGTACCCATTCCCAATTCCCTCAAGCAACCCTTGCACAAAATTTGATCAGACACCAGCCTCTCTAATGGCTTTATTAAGTTCCCTAATTACTGTATATGACAGAGCTTGCCAATGGATACGTTCCTCTGGATTCCCATCCGCCCCCACCCCCATCTCAACCGTAATGGGAAAAGCAGAAGGACTCTCTCCTTGCCACTCTTCCGCCTCCTCCAGGGACAAAACCCCATCGCTCTTGGCTCGATGTATAGCGGAGCGAACATTTCCCATCACACCGCCAGGGTAGGCAGGCGGCGCCTGGAGAACCAGGCTCGGGATGGGCGGCACCAATGGTGCCGTAGGTGGTAAAATAGCAGGCAGCACTTTTGGATAAGGAGGTGGTGGGTCCTCGGGTGGATGAGTCAGAGGATTGGTCAGGGATGCCTCTGCTGGTACTAATTTCCTGACTGCCTCGTTAATTCTTTGCCAAATCAATAAATGATGAACCGCTGCCCTAGGTTCTTCCAATAAAATTGTTCCAATTCTTTGCCAATCATACCGTTTGAGTGATCCAATTTCTGGGTACCAAGGACATTGGCATTCGACTTCCTTAATGAAGTCTTCAAGACTATTAAGCGTGATGTCTGGACATCCGCTCTCCTTGATGATTTTCTGTAATTCCTTTGCATGGGTCTTTTGCCCTAAAGAAAGTTTTCCCCCCCATACTCACAATCGGGAGCTCGAAAGCTGAGAGAGCCTAAAGGCTGAGGTGACCAGGGGGCTATTCCAGCCGGTGAGTCGGGGAGTTGGGGTCCAGCAATCGCGTCGCGGGTCGCCAGATGATGTGTTTGGGGATCAAGGAGACAGCGGAGGCTTGATTCATGAAGAGGCATAGGGCAAAGATAGCCCGGACGGAGTTTATTAGGAATAACAGGACAAAGACATTCCAGAGAAGAGTATGCAATATATCCTTATTGGTTACCTGCGATAACATAAGGTTACATAATTGGCTAAATATCAGCGTGCCTGCCTCGTGCACACCTTGCTGATTGGTTAAACAGCTGCGTGTTGGTTAAGTGACTGCGTGCCATCCCTGGGTATAGTAGGGAGGGCTAGACAGCCTTGAGTCATGGTATCAGAGGCCCAAGCTGGGGACCCAGGCCTCTAAGTTACGGCATAAACAGATGAGGCAGGAGAACGATCACCCATGATTTATTACCATGGTTTGCCAATAGCCACAGCGATCATGCTGTGAACATCCTCACATAGGAGGTTCACATATATCTCTAGAATCTAATACATCTTGGATAACTAACCTAGCAGCATCTGTGGGGATGTTGGTGTAAAGAGCTTCAACGTCCATGGTAAGAATGATTGCACCTGGAGGTATGTAAGTACCTTCTAATTCAGAAACAAACTGAGTAGAGTCTTTAATATAAGATGGTGTATTTTTAGCAAAACAATTTATATGGGAATCTAAGTATTTTGATAGTGGCTCTAAAAGGGAATTATTGCCTGCTATTATGGGTCTGCCTGGGGTTGGGGCTCCTATTGGTTTGTTTTTGTGAATTTTAGGGATGAGGTGAAACAATGGTATTCTGGGGTACTCATTCTGTAAATATTTAAATGTGTTGTCAGAAATATATCCAAGCGAGAAACTTTCAAACAATACTGTTTTGATTATGTTAAAGATCCTTTGGGTTGGATCTTGCAGAAGCTTTCTATAAAACGTAGTATTGGTGAGCTGTCTATGAGCCTCTGCTAAATATTCAAACATATCCATAACCACTATACCTCCTCCCTTATCTGCGGCTATAATAATAATAGATTGGTCATTAGCTAAATCCGAAAGAATCTGATAGTCAGTCTTAGAGATGTTACGTCTATATCTGCATGCCTGGTATTCTATCTGTTGTAATTCCTTAAGTACCATCTGGCTAAACACCTCAATAGCTGGGTCCGTGCTTGGGGGTGTAAAAAGTAGATTTAGGTTTAAAGGTGCTTACAGTAGTTGATTCCATTCCTTTGAAAAATACCTTAAGTTTGAGTAGCCTAAGAAGTTTGAAAAAATCAACACAGGTGTTAAAAGAATGGTACATAGGGATGGGTACAAAATTAAGTCCTAACGATAATAGCTCTATTTCTCTAGTCGTAAGTACTCTAGAAGACAAGTTGAATATCAGACTTTCTTTTTGTATCTCTGGCCCTTCCCCAAAAAAGGAGGACCCGAAGAAGTAGAGGATAATGAAGGTAAACCGGATGGTGTTCTCTGGCGATCTCTGGTCTGTCGTAGGTTATAGGATCTGGATGACTTGCCTTCATTGGAGCTGGTAGGTCCGTCAGAATCTGAAGACTCAAAGTCGGAGGTGGTGAGGGGAATGGAAAACACCTGTACGGGACATTTCCGTTACAGCTGCATCCAATGCAGATACAGTTGGGAAACTAAAGAGATACATATTCTAGGTCAAAACTCCTTTAAAATCAGACATTTCAGCAATTGTAATAGTTCTAGTGTGGTATATATG
This sequence comes from Bradypodion pumilum, assembly GCA_035047305.1. NCBI lineage: Eukaryota > Metazoa > Chordata > Lepidosauria > Squamata > Chamaeleonidae > Bradypodion > Bradypodion pumilum. Next base: position 273,931,093 of record JAWDJD010000001.1, read on the forward strand.
ATATATGCCCTTGTCGCAAATGATATATTGGACAAAGTTGTCGCCCTATAAAAACTAGAATATCCGAACATTGTTCTAAAATTCGCCTTAATGATTTATCTGCACCTCTTACTTCACATTTTGTCGAATTAAGTCATTCTGATAAAGATATCAAATTTGTAGTTCTGGAACAGGTTTGTTCTTCTAAATATGAGAAAATTAATGTACGCAAAAAACTTTTGCAGCGTGAAGCTTTCTATATTCATTTATTTGACACTTTAGCTCCGCAGGGACTCAATTCTGATATTGAACTCTCCTCCTTTCTTTGAGCTTCCAGGTCTGTAAGTATTAGTAGTCCTTTTTACTTTTTACCTTGCCCGCACAGGTGTTTTCCATTCTACACCTGTTAGTAATATTTTCTCTGCATAAGCGTTAGAAGTAGCAGACCTAATTAACATCCCAACATACATTATACAGTATTTGTAGAGAGGCGATGGACGCGCATAAATAATTACTAAAAATATGGTAAGCTTTCTTCATTTATTATTGCTACTTTCTAAGCTATTTTTGACTTATTACTCAAAGAACTGGTAATTTTCTCCCCAAATGCTTCCAAATTAACAGATATTATATAAGTTAACTATTTAGTTTCTGAACTCATATTATCTTGTAATATATCATATATAGTGCAGCTCATATTTGACAAGCATTGTTGCATGTAATATTATTATCTGCCATTGTTGTATATATACTATAATTATTTCTTATTGTTTGTAGATTCCTTGATAAAAGACAGCAAGTCTGAAAAGCTAATAAACCGGATAGCTTCGGAAATATCCTCACTTCTACATATCTATCTACAAGTTGTATTTCATGGACCTCAGCATTTACTCATGGTCCCTTATACTAATATATTATATATTTTCTGCATATTTTTTGCATATGTTTAGAAGACTTTACCTTTGGTCCCTGACCTCCCTCTTCTGAGAGTTATTATTTCGCTTTATCATTTATTGTATACCTGATTCTCGGGACATTTAGCTTTCAATTTTTGAATTTATGGAATTTTTTGTACCTGTTATTAGGACTTGAATTGTCCTCTTTGCATTCATTAAATGTACCCTTATTACTTCCTTTAGTAAAGCTACTTTTTACAAACAGTTTTTTCACTCCTTTGTAATATAATTGTAACATATGACCTCCTTAGGCAATAGGGACAGAAGTCTTTAAAATGCTGAAGCACGCATTTAATCAAAACTCTTCATGCTGTTCTCTGAAGAATTCAGCACACTCAACAACTGTATTGCCTCCTAGTGATAAATTATGGGTTGATGCTGGGTTTGTGTGTGTGTGTGTGTGTGTTTGTATTTGATTTAATAATTGTTGATGTATTCTAATGAAATAAGCCTGATTTGAACATACTGTATTCATAGCCTGTTCAAAACAAAACCAACCCACAGGATGGTGTAAGCAGAAGATTGCAAGAATGTAAATGACACAAAACATAGAGTTATACTTTTAGTTTTAATTTTTAGCCCCATGTATACAGTGGTGGGCTCCAAAAAAATTTACTACCACACTGTGGGGATGGTATGGTGGGCGCGGTATGGTGGGTGTGGCCAGGGGGGAAGCTCTGTGTTGAACCCCAAATTAGGATTACTTTATTTCAAAACTTGGATGGGCGGGGCCTGACAGAATTTCTGCTACCGGTTCTCGTGAACTGGTGCAAACCTGCTGATGCCCACCACTACATATGTTCCCTGTCCTGAATCAACGTAGATAAAGTGTTAGACTAAAATTTATAGAAACTAGATTCAAATCTCTGCTTAGTCATGAAAATCTACAGGAGGGTGGCAATGTTAAACCACTCTTTGATCATCTCACTTAATTCATAAACTCTATAAAGGATGCCAGAAAGAGCTTGACAGGACATAACAATAAATACATTCTTTTCAAATTATAAACATACAGTGCTAACATTTTTTAAACATATTTACAAAAGTTTAATCTGGTGCTGCTAGGGTACAGGTTTATTACCCTATTATATTTGTCTTTTCTTATTTTTAAATTGTTTATATCTTATGCTTCTTTATTGAATTGTAAATGGTCCAGAATGGGAAATCCTCCCAGATGGGCAGTATGCAAATAAAATGAATAAAATTGAAAATGAGTAAGGGAGTTAGAGTACAGTACTGAAGAAAATCAGGATACAGTTTCCTTTGCTGGGGTAAAAAGTATTATTAATCAGGATAAACCAGCCAGGTTGAGCTAGAGAAGTCCCATAGGACACACACTGGCTCAAAAATGGTCTAGGTTTGGAAGCTCTGTGGAATGATATAGGATCTAAAGAACAGCTACAGCAAAGAAGGGGCCATGGTGGCTTAATGGTAAGGACACTGAGCTTGACAACCAGAAGGTTGACAGGTCAGCAGTTTGAGATCCAAGTGCTGCACAATGGAATGAACTCCCATCATCTGTCCCAGCTCCTGCCAAGCTAGCCGTTTGAAAGCAAGAAATTGCAAGTAAATAGGTACCGCTTTGGCGGGGAAAGTATCAGCGTTCCATGCACTCTGGCATCTAGTCATGCCTGCTACATGACCACAAAAACATATGCAGAAGCAGACAGCACTGGCTTTTTGGCTGCAAACAGAGATGAACTCCACCACCTAGAGTCAGACATGACTGGCTTTCAAGCAAGGGAGACCTTACACCAGGCAAACATGGTGGTGCATGCTCTTCTTGATTTAATTTCTACTGACCGCATGACACAAAAGCTGTATTTCATTCTACAACATTTAAAATATTTGTTGTTGTTCAGTCTCACAGTCAATTCTGACACTTTGCGCCCCATGGACCATTGCCCGCCAGGCACCTCTGTCCTCCACCATCCTCCTCAAGCTGCCCAACTCTGTGCCCATTGTGTTTACAATACCATCTAGCCATCTCATCTTTGGCTGCCCCCTTCTTCTTTTGCCCTCCACCTATCCCAGCATCAAGGCTTTCTCAAGTTAATCCTCTCTTCTCATTTGATGTCCAAAGTACTTTAGCTTCATCTTTACGATCTGACATTCTAAGGAGCATTCAGGGTTGATTTCTTCTCAGATCGACCTATTTGTTCTCCTCGCTGTCCAGGGGACTCTCAAAACTCTCCTCCAACACCACATCTCAAAGGTGTCTATTCTTCTGCGCTCAGTTTTCCTTATGGTCCAGCTCTCACAACCATACATTACCACTAGGAATATCATTGCCTTAACTATGTGAATTTTTGTTTGCAAGGTGATGTTTCTACTTTTGACTATGTTCCCCAGGTTTCTCATAGCTTGCCTCCCAAGCATCAGTCGCCTTTTTATTTCATGGCTGCAATCACCAGCTGCAGTGATCTTTGATCCTAATAAAGTAAAATCTGTCACTGTTTCTACTTCTTCCCCATCTATTTTTCAGGGACTGATGGGGCCTGTTGCCATTATCTTGGTTTTCTTGACGGTCTTAAGCCAACTTTTACACTCTCCTTCTTCAACCTAAGCAGGAACTGCTTTAGGTCTTCCTCACTTTCTGCCATTAGGGTAGTGTCATCTGCATATTTCAAATTGTTGATGTTTCTCCCAGCAGTTTTGATCCCAACTTGTGATTCGTCCAACCCTGCATTGCACATTATGTGCTCTGTGTATAAGTTGAATAAGCAAGGTGACAAAATGCAGCCTTGTCTTACTCCTTTTCCTATTCCAAATCACTCCGTATTCTATCCTAACTGTTGCTTCTTGACTCATGTAGAGATTTCTCATGAGGCATATAAGGTGTTCTGGTATTCCCATCTCTTTAATTACTTGCCATATTTTGTTGTGGTCCACACAGTCAAATGCCTTAGTGTAGTCACTGAAACAGAAGTAGACTTGTTTCTGATATTCCTTTGTTTTCTCCATGATCCAACGTATGTTGGCAATGTGGTCTCTATTCCCCTACCTCTTCGGAACCCAGCCTGAACTTCTGGTAATTCTCTCTCCATGTGCTGCTGGAGCATATCCTGTATTATCTTGAGCATAACCTTGCTAGCATATGGGATGAGCGCAATTGTTCAATATTGAGCACTCTTTGGCATTGCCCTTTTTTGGGATTGAAACTATACTGATCTTTTCCAATCCTGTGGCCATTGTTGTGTTTTCCAAATCTGCTGGCATATAAAATTCAGTAATTTGATTCTATCATCTTTTAGGGCTTTGAAAAAATTCAGCTGGGATACCACCATCTCCACTGGCTTTGTTGTTTGCAGTGCTTTTTAGGGCCTTCCTGACTTCACTCTCTAGTATGTCTGGCTCAAGTTCAATTTCCTCATCATTGTGATTATCCAGGGTGTTGAGGTCATCTGTGTACTCTTGCCATCTTTTCTTAAACTCTTCTGCATCAGCTAACCCCTTGCTGTTTTTGTCCCTTATCTTCGTCAATTTCTCTTTAAAAGTTCCCTTGATTTCCCCAATTTTTTTTAAAAAAACATGATCTCTGGTCATACTCTTATGTTGTTCTCCTCTGTTTCTTTGCACTGCTCATTTAGGAAGACTTCCTTATCTCTTCTTGCTTTTCTTTGAAAGTCTGTATTCAATTGATTGAATTTTTTCCTTTCTCCTTTGCCTTTTACATTCCTTCTTTCCTCTGCTGTTTTAAGAGCCTCATCAGACAACTACTCTGCTTTCTTATGCTTCTTTTCTTTTGGTATGTTTTCCTTGCTGCCTCCTGTATGATGTCCCGCGTCTATGTCCATAATTCTTCTGGCACTCTGTCTATCCATTCTAAACCATTAAATCTGTTCCACAGCTCTACTGTGTATTCCTTATGGATGATGTTTACATCATACTTGTCTGGCCTAATTGTTTTCCCTATTTTTTTTAGTCTATGCCTGAATTTTGCAATCAGTAGGTTATGATCTGAGCCACAGTCTACTCCAGGTCTCGTCTTTGCTGACAGAGTATGTAATCAATCTGGTTTCGATGTTAGCCATCAGGTGTTGTCCATGTCAAATATACTTGGAAGGAAGGAAGGCTGGCTGTGGGCTGGAATGACAATCTTAACATGTCTTATTTTGAATGCTGAACTCCCAAAATATTCCACATCCCTTGTGTGAACTCTATATATGATTTAAAACATGATAAAGACTGTAAATCAAATATAAAACTTTTTAAATGTACCAAATGCTTCTGAGAAACTGATACAATTTCAGCTTGAACAATCTGTAACAAATACTTTTTTCTATTTCTGCTTCATCGTTTATACACTGAGTAGTGCAAGAAAGGATACACAGCAGAGAACCAAATACAATAAAGAATCTTATAGTTTAATCTGTGTTCATTCAACAATTCTGTTTGTTCAAAATCTATCCCAGTAAATTAAGCTGGGTTTAAATTACAAGTAACTGTGCATGTTGACAATAACAATGTAACTACTTGTGGGAAATTACTTCAGAGTAGTTGGTCAAAAAAGAGGTATCTGTCTTGCAGGAATAGTTTAAAAGCAGTTTTCAGCTCATACCTGTTTAATCAAAGTTAAAATGTGCCAAATTTACTGGCCAGATGCTTAATTATTCTTATATCTGCAGTTGGACAGTGCCTTTATTGGGGTCAACAAAAGCACTATAGAAGAATGTTCAAGCTTTTGAGTTCTTCAGAACATTTCAGTAACAAAAATAAAGTATTGGATTTTGTAATATCCCATGCAAACAAAGTGATGCTCAGGATGATGCAACAAAGGCTTTTCCCTTTATGGAGTGAGAAATGCCTGATGTTCAAGTTGACTCTTGAAAAGGAAAAGGTACTTGAGATCATATTGCAAACATACTGTATATTGGTTAGTGGAACTCTCCAAAAGTACTTAAGAAGGAGAGCACTCTGTGCTTTATAAATTACAGCAAAGCCTTTGATTGTATGGATAATGAGAAACTGAAAGAAATAAGTGTGCTTTAGCGCTTGATTGTTGTGATACAAAACATGTGTTGTGTGCAAAAAGGCTACCATTAAGACAGCATATGGAGAGACAGAATAGTTTCCTATAGGGAAAGGTGCCAGAAAAGGGTGCGTTTCATCCACTTATGAGCATATCATATTCAAAGTCAGACTAGATTCAGAGGAAGAGTGAAAATTGTTGGAAGAAACATCCACAATTTAAGATATGCAGATAAGACCATTAATGACTTAAAATGACTTTTAGTCAATGTGAAAGAAGAATGTTCAGTTGAACATTAAGAAGACAAAAAAATCATGACTACAGTAACACTTCACAACATTACTTTTGTTAATGAAGCAATTTTGTATACATTGGTTCAATCATCAATCCAAATGGAGACTGTAGCCAAGAAATCAGAAGTCTAATACTGTGAAGGACACCAATGAGGGAATTAGAAAGGATCATCAAGTATATGGATGTGTCATTAGAGATGAAAGCCAAGATCATCCATACTCTTGTATTTCTCATCATCATCATATACAGGTAAGAAAGCTAGACAGTAAAGAAAGTGGTAGGGAAAAAATGTTTCATTTGAAATATGGTGTTGGAGAAGAACTCTGCAAAGCTCCTGGTCTTCTAGAAAGATAAATAAGTAGATCGTAAAACAAATCAAGCCTGAACTATCTCTGAAGTTAAAAACATACTTTTAAGTTAAGATCCTCTGGAACAGAGAATAATGCTGGGGACAGTTAAATGTAGCAAGAAAGAAACTCAAGTTTGATATGGAATGAGTCGCTATATCAGTGAAGGGGAACCTTTTAGAGACCAAGTGCCCAAACTTGCAACCCAAACCCCACATTTATCGCAACATGCCAACACAGCAATTTAACTTGAATACTGAGGTTTTAGTTTAGGGGGGGGGGACCACATACATTAACATCTTAAAAAAATAACACAATAATCACCTTCACCACAGACTCAACAGGCTGCCATCTGCGCTACACGCTCATGCAACATGTAAGCTGCCTGCTTTACCCCAGACAGGAGAGGGAGAAAGCGCTCCCATTGAGCTGCTGGGCAGAGGGGCGGGTGATGGTGAGGAATGTCCTCAGGTGTGCATCGAGAGGGGTAGGGAAGCAGCCCGGCCCTGCATCTCTGGCTTTCTAGTAATAAACTCTGGCAAAATTTGTGCTGGGGTGACGGTGCATGTGCCCACAGAGAAGGCTCTGAGTGTCCCCTCTGGCACACATGCCATAGGTTTGCCACCACTACCCTATATGAACCACAACCTTGAGCTTGCAAGAGGTGAATTGAGGACAGGACATTTTGGACATCTCTCATTCATAGGGTTGCCATAAATCAGAGGCAAGTTGCCAACATGTAACAACAGTGTAATAAAGAAAAGATTGCACACATTTAGGGCTACAGTATCAGAATTTGGGAGTGTTTCCTCACTGTGACTCCTGGGGAAAGAGCCAGCCTTCTAGGGGAGACTTTCCACAAGTGCATCACACTGGAGCTCCCCTTGCAATGACTTGCATCTCACCTCTAATAAGGAAGGTAATTAGAAGACATTTACAACAAGCATGTGAATACACGTTCCATTTAAAGGCTTCCTTCCTCATATACACAAAAGTGCACACATAGAACAAAGGTGTACCAGGACTCAAAGGCTGTAGCAGTACTTGTAGTGAGAAGGTCCACAAGGGGAAGAAGATATTGTTCACAGATGTTTTCTCTTTCTGATAGGCAGGAGGGTCTCTTGTCATTAGATCTGTTAAATACTGTTAAAGCTCTGAGGGCATAAGAGGGGGCATAAAAGAAATGTTCCACTGGCAAATTCCCCCAACACACTGTTTTGACTTCACCATTTTTTGTTTTGTCCAACTAATGACAATGGATATTTTTTTTCTGTCACAGCTATTACGAATCTGCTCTATTCTACTTTAATGCATCAAACACCTTTTTTTGGTCAACATCAAAATATAGTGACCATGAGCATGAACCAACAACCTCAGATAAGCATTTCATTTTTGTGGTAATCAATTATATGCTTTTACTTTATAACTATCTTTGTGACTGCGGTTTTAAAACATTTAAAACTGAAAGTTGAATTAACATTTTAAAAAGTAAATAAGTAGCCAGTAAATTCACCATTGTATATGTAGCCAATGTGTGTTGTACTGGAGGGACTGATGAATTTATTTGGAATGGCATTTTATTCTATGCTGTTTATTTTTTAAATAAACATTCTCAAGAGAATGTTAACAATAATGGCGGTGAGCATGTATAACTTCTTAATACTATAGATAATAAGCACTAGTTAAGTTAAACTTAAGTCAAGGAAACAATATATTTGAGATTGACAAACTATTCATTTTATATGCATTCCACAGTAATTCAGGCAAGCCTTTCTTTTGTTTTGAGTCTCCTGTATTTTTTGCAATTTTTTTGAATGAAATTCTTAACTGTCAATAGAAAACACTGATAGTTGAAACATTTTCTTGACTTAACTTGACCTTTTAAAATATATAAACCTCAAACTTTTCACCCAGTAATATGACTTTTAACTCAGAGCTATAACTTCTTCTAAGATGAAATGAAAGGCTAAACTGTCAAGATCTGCCTGACCAAATTTTGAATGGCCCAGTGCACACATTTAGCTGACAAGTAACAGAAATCTGAGGCAGCTGCTCACCCTTTCTTGTTACTTCAAAACTGAATTGGATGCACATCTAACTCCAACAGGTGTTCACATTCTCCAGCTCGTCAGTGACAAAGACCCCACCAGGTATGTTCTCAGGATGTGGTCTGACGAAAAGATACCTAAAGACCCCACAGAGACTTGGGTGAAGTCTTGTTGCCCACCTGCACCCCTCAAGGCTTTCCCCTCTCAGATCTGTCCTTCATAAACTCCGCTTTTTAAAGAGTACCTAAGTCAAACAACATTGCTAAAGCAATCATTGTTGATGCAGTGTGGCTAGGAAGCTAAGCAACTCACGGGAATTTAATTTGATGATTCATGTTTGTAAGACGAAAACTGAACATTTAACCTTGTAGCAAATTAAATTGACTTCTTCCCTTAAAGACTATAAAGCCAAATTTGAAATTGAGGCAAATGGGATGAGAGTGGTGATGATAAAAAGCTACATGCATATAAAAGAATCCTTGACAAATATTGGCCAATAAAAGATGTCATGATGATGGGGAAGGAAACATAAGGAACCAAATTTTACAAGGCATGTCTCTCTCTCTTTTACTATAGCAAGTTACTAGCAGAGGATCCGGTGTTGCCTGGGGGTACCCTACCCAGGCCAAAGAGAGACCTGGGCCTGCCCCCTGCCCCCCACCCCAGCTGCCTTACCTTTTTGTCTGCTGTCATTGCGGCTGCTCTCTCAGCTCTGCCGCGAGGTGCCATCTCAGCCTGACTCTGGCTGCCGCCACTGGTCTCCCCAGCAACTACAGTCAGTGGGTAGCCATCGCAGTCTGGCCCCTCCATCCTCCCGTGGGTTGTGTCAGGTGGAAGGGAGGCTCCATTTGGGTGGGTGGGCAGAGGAACCATTTAGGGGGGGTGGAGGCCTGTGGGAGGTGGCAGCCTGGTCCCGTCCTCCATCCGCCCCTGGCTGTGGGTTCTCCCTCTGCTTCAGGAGTGCAGAGGAGCCATGCCACAGTAACTGCCCACCAACAGTAGTTACTGGGGTGGGGCGGCCGTAATGGCCGTAATTGCAGCTGTCTGTACTGGTGACTAGGCCGTGCGCCACCTGGAATGCCAGGCAGACTTTCGCACATGCGTGGAATTTCACGCATGCGCCACAGCCTGGAAGGCCAGGCAGTGTTAGGTGCATGCATGGATTCTCGTGCATGCACAGTCACTTCTCTTGGTCATTTCTGCTGGCCGGTGGGTGGGTTTTGCAGCCCCTTTTCAGGGGCAAGGACTCCGAGACGGGCTGCCAGTTACCCACGCCGGCAACCCCAGACGTTGAAGGTAAGCGTGCATGCAGTTTCCAGTGCAATCAGTGCAGGGGTGTCGCTTTGTATTAGGGAGCCCTGTGATGTCACAGGCCCCCAGATCTGGTCAGCTGGGAATTGGTTGAGCTATGATGACGACATCACAATTCCCCCTGGTTGGCTTTTTTCCTTTGCTTTTTCTCCTGTTGGTGGGGGTGTCCCCTTTGCGGATTGATTTATGGGGTGTACCCCTCCCCATGGGGCTTGTCACCTGTGCAGTGACCATCTGTTCTGCCCAAGGTACGTGTGTGCCGAGTTTCAGCGCGATCGGTGCAGGGGTGTGGATTTGTATAAGGAACATACAGCGCCGAACCTTGATTTTAGTTATATAGATATTGTGGTAGAAAATTAAAGAAACAAAGCGTTATCAGGACTATGATATGGATTTACATCTGTAGTAATAAAAGAGTGTATATGTGCTGTGGATGCATCTGGCTTAGCACCAAGATGAAGCATCAATACCTGCACCTGGGCATAGATACCACACGGGGCCATGGGGCTGTGCATTTCAAAGTTAGGTTATTTTTAAACTTGACTAATTTTAGTTAAATGAAATTTGTCCTTAGTAGTAATACTATCTTCAGCGACTTGTGCCCTACCCTTTATCTGGGGGATCTATTTTTTCACATGTTTTTAGATACCTACATGCTTTGCTCTTACCGTTCAGATAGAGTGAGAAAAATGAGAACTGCTGTGTCATTTAACTCTATGTCATTTAGCTCAGTACCAACGTACAACTATATCTACTAAATTCTAAGCAATAGCATTCAAAATAAATATCTGAGGAACCTCTGAGATAGGTTATAAATACGATAAAGGTATAAGACAGGGATTCTCAACCTGTGGTCCATGGGCTGGATGCGACCCGCAGCACCATTTCATGTGGCCCCACCACCATCTCCAACACATCAGGAAGTGCCATGTGGTGGAGGAAGGGCAAAATGCCCATCCAGCCCCTGAAGGTTGAGAACTACTGGTATAAGAAGACCATATATGAGGAAGAACCGAAGAAAAAGACTATATTAAGCATAGAAAGAATCTGAAACATATTTCAATATCTGAAAGAATGACAGAAAAGAGGATTTATTTTATCACCCTATTTAACCCGCAAAACATTTTCAAGTATTTGGACAGTATGAAGTTGCACACACTACTATCTTTGATCAAGCAACTCCTCAATATAACCTTTGCCATTATCTAATTTAATCACATAATCTCTTGAAACTATAGCAAAATTACTCCACCTCCTCAAAATTAAGCAAACTAATATCCTGATTACAGTCTATAGCAATACTGTAGGTGGAGAACTCCCTGATGGAATAATACACATAATTAATCCCTGATTTCCCCACCCAATTTTAGCCAAGCCCTAGGCCCCTTTCTCACCCCTCTGACAATGGTAGTGAGTGGGACAGCCAGTGGTGGGCATCAGCAGGTTCGCACCAGTTCGCCAGAACCGGTAACAGAAATTCCGGCTGGCCCTGACCATCCAAGTTTTGAAATAAAGTAGTCCTAATTCGGGTGCAACGCAAGGCTTTCCCTCTAGCCACACCCACCATACCACACCCACAGTGTGGTAGTACAAGTTTTTGGGAGCCGACCACTGGGGACAGCACAAAGGGTAAGTAGATCTGCCTTTCCTTAGTGTTCACACTAGTCTGTATAAGAAAAAAGCATATATTTAGGAAACAATGATTATTGGAGCAGTTTCAAATGGATTTCAAAAACCCTTAAGATTTCAAGTCATACGATTGCCCAGTATTGGATGTTGCTGTAGACGGAAAGGAGAAATTTGTAAACAAAAATACAGCCTTGGTTTTTTGGATGCAGATGCAAGTGGGATGGATATCTGATCTATGAAGTCTTTGCTTTATTGAAAATAGTACCTTATTGTAGTTGCAGTCCTGACCTGTCTCTATTGGCTCAATGAGATGGGCATATAGCCTGCTCTATGGCCCACTATGGGGACTCCTTTTTCTGCCAATTGCCTCCATACTCTCTCCTCTTGCTTCCTCGAAGAAGTTTTCAATTTAAAAAAACTTTAAAAGGAATATAGAAGTGTTTAATTTGCTAATATGAATAGGCTCTCTTTTAAGTCACTTCACGATATGGCAAATTGGCTATGGAAGGTAATGGACAAAATAGGGCCACTTGAGGTCTGGTAGGCCATTTGGATGTGAGGATCACATCAAATGGCATACCAGATCTCTACCCATCCCCAAGTCTTTAGCCTACACCAGTGTGTCTCAAAAGAGCCCATATCAAAAAGCTCTATGTCTGCCCTAAAGTATGGAACTGATTTCCAACACTTACACATCTTTGTTGTCATTGGCTGCAACTCGTATCCGACATTGCATTTCCTCCCCTGAAGCAGGAAATATGCCTCTGGCGTGAATTTGTTGAAGGTGAATCCCAGCTTGCCATGAAGTGACCCACACAATATGATCATGGAGCCATCTCCTGCGGCACATATGAAATGAGACGTGCAGGATTTCACACCAGGACTGCAATGGACTGCAGAAGCCTTGAGGATATTATCAAGGTGTGCCTTCACAGCCAGTCCATCTGGTGCAGCCTCTTCCACCTCCATGACCATTGGGAATCAGAGTTCCTCCTCCGCTCATTTTGCCATTGGGCCCATTAGGATGGTTTCCAGTGGCATTTCCTCCACTGAGGGGGCCATCACCCCACCTAAAGGGGCTCATCCACCTGTAGCCATTGGCTCCTTTAGGGAGTCAGGTTATTTACCACTGCCCAACACTCGGCGTTGAATTTATGGTTGTATGGTCTACTCTACTCCATTACCATAGCATGTTTGGCCAATCATTTTTGTATTGACATCTTTATCAGTGTGTTAAAGTACTGGGGAAATCATAAAAAATTGTAGTTTTAGCTTACAACCTGATAGACTGATACAATCTGTAGACCAATCAATCTAAAGATTCAGATATAAAGAGCAAACACTAATGTTACAAGACGGAAGCTTTCATATTTTTAAATGCTGCATTGCTCCTGTTGAACATCTATTTTCAGTAAGTGATGAAAGATTTCCTAGAACTATGTTGAGTGATAATTGTATTTTTCAGATACACCGTTTGCAGAATAGCATGTATATTAGTGTTTATTCTGTCTGAAGAAATAGATATATTCCAATGTGGCAGGACTAGCCCTTGGCATCGAACCACTTATAATTAAGTACTCTGTCTTGATACTGTTGGGAATGTATTCTTGTCCAGTTTTCAGATTTAAAAAAGAGGCAATAGAGGCCCAAACCTTCCTTTGATCCGAGATGTACAGCTACCCTAGTGAGTTAGGTATCTGACTATGGAGTCAGAAATCAGGAGTTTGATTCCCCCACTGTGTATTCCAGGAGAAAAGCCAGCTGCACAGTCTCAGAGCGCCCCTAAAAGGGGGGTATTAAACTGGTTCTGAACACTCTATACCTAGTAGACCCTCAAAGGTGTTACCTTTAGTCAGAATCATCTTGACAGCATATAATTATATGTTGTTCTTACATGTTCAGTGCCTTTTGGATTTTTCTTTTGTTATTTATTCAATGCTATAGTTAATTGATCAATTTGACATGTTTATTTAAAACAGTTCTCTCCTGTTAATAGAGCAGCAGTTCATTTTCTTTTTCTTAAAGTGCATGTGCTCACACAAACTTTGGGTGGGAGAAATCTTCATAGGAGAAGCATTTTACTTCTTGTCTCACACAGTAATGAATGACTCTGAAGGTAACAGAAATGAATTCTTGTGTGATGTTAAGAACAGGGTTGTTCAAATAAAATGAGTACAATAGAAAATTTCGGATTCAATAATTTTCATATAAATAAGGATTAAAGAAAACTAAAGCAGCATACAAGTACTTTTCGTCATCTATATTCTGTGCTATGTGAACAAGTTTCTGTGTTGAGCTAATCATGATATTAACATAGTTCTAAAGATTATGATAATACACTGCCAAAACAAAAGAGAAACATGGATTATAGATAGAGCAAGCCCAGGGTTAACCTGGACAATGCATTTAGTATATTTTTTAAAAAAGAGGCACTCCCTCGGGTGGTAAAAGAGAAGTGATTGTCAGCACATGATTGCCATCAGCCATGTGTCTTGTAATTAGTGTTCTTTGTTTTGTAAATGTTCATTGGAAGGTAAACACAGGCTTAATTTCCAAATCTGACTGCTGAAGCACATATCTCTATCTGTTGTGGGAAGGAAAACACATTAATCATTTAATGTCTACTGTGAGCCTGAGTCACTAGCTGTATCAACCTAGCAGACTGATGATATCCAGCACTCAGTGCCTGGGATGGGAAGGGGGGTAGTGTTGGCTCAGTGGTTAAGAAGCTCGCCTTGTTAGCTGGAAGGCTGGCAAGTCAGCAGTTCGAGACCTGGGTACTACATGACGGATTGAGCACCTGCCTCTGTTCCAGCTCTTGGGCACATGAAAGAAGTCTCATTTGGGCATTCCCTGAGTGGAGTTTCTTCTGCAAAAATCCTTTCAACCCAGAATAACTTCTGACACAAAATTATTATTAGTGCCTGGGACATTGTACAAACTCCTTTTCAACTTAAGTAGTCAAGGAACAGAATTGGCTGCTATCTGTTGTCAGGGTCAAACAAAATGTTCTGGTGTCCAGGGTCTAGAATGAAGGGAAATTTGGTCTTAGTTCCTGTCCTCTCATCTTAGCCAAAAAAAAGCCACAGGAGCTTTTTAGTTTGGGGCCTAGATCTTTGTTCAGCAATGGCCAGTCATTCGCCAGGGAGGCGGTGGGCTTGCTTTGGCTTGTTTGCTTTTTTCTAACCAGAATTATTTCCACCCAGCCTTATTTGTGGCTCTAATTTTCCAAGGGATGAGTCAAAATAGCAACGGAAGCTGCTTTTGCATCTGCTTTCTACAACCCTTTGTGGTCCCGGAGCTTACTGCAGTTGATATAATGTGTGGCTGAAGTATGCTTTTCACTCCCTCTTATCTTATCTGTTCCTGTAGTTATTATGGAGAGTTTAAGGAGCTCTTCTTTCAGTCTCATTTCTACAAATTCCTCAGATTCACTTGTCCTTTTGGTTTAGCTCATGATCTGGTTGTGGAATTTATAAAGTGAATCTTTTGACTGGGAGTTCAGTAGAAGCAGAAGGCACTGCGGTGGCTTAGTGGTTAAGATGCTGAACTCAATGACTGGAAGGTCTGCAGGTCAAGACCCGAGTGCTGCATGATGGAGTGAGCTTTCGTCTCTGTCCCAGGTCCTGGCAACCTAGCAGTTCAAAAGCAAGAAATTGCAAGTTGATAAATAGGTACCACTTCGGGGGGAGGGTAACAGTGTTCCATGCACTACGGTGTCAGGGCATGCCTGCCACATGTCCACAGAAGTGTCTGCAGAGGCAGACAGCACTGGCTCTTTGGCTATAAATGGAGATGAGTACTTAACCCTAGAGTTGGATATGACTGGCTTTTGAGTGAGGGTGACCTCAGTAAACGCAGAGAATAGGTGCCAGCTATGGGAGTTGCTCATGGGAGTTCTCCCTGTCCAGGCCCATCTGGCCTTTTTGGGAGGGTCTCTGCTCCAGGTTTTTAACCCCAAGCTATCTAGGATTGGATCTAAAAATGGGCCTGGACCCAAACATCCCATTATGCTCACATACTGAGAATCCAGTAGCTTCACTAGAACATGTACAGTAATCATATTTTATCTAATGTATTTTATTTTAACCTGATATGGTCAGATGACTAATCAGTTAATAAATGATGATGGCGGCGGCGGTGGCCCAGTAACCTCATTGGAACATGTTTCTAAAGTTTAAAATTACAGCCAAATTTGTTTTAGTTGCTAAGCTAACTGGTTGTTGTTGCTGCAGCTGCTAAATTCTAGGTACTTCTTGTGGCAACAGATTGTAGTTATCTGTCTCAGACTAGATGTGATAGCTATAGTTTTTATCAATAGCAGATAAATAATTTGTTTGAAACTTTTGGTGGGAGAGAAAAACATATTGCCTTTTACTATTTATCTCCTGAAAGTGCTGTGTTTTTTTTTTAAAAAAACTTCACCTATTTTCAAGGCTAGAAATATAACTCCCCTTGAAATTCCTCAGCTGACACAGAATGTCTGTGATGTGTTACACCCTGTCACATCACATTACATCCCGGGGAGTAAATAGAAGAAAGGTTATAAACTTAGGGTGCATACCAACTGCTAATAAGTACATGTTTTTGCCAACTTCCATCTCAATGAATGCACTCAGGAGTGACAATATAGAAGATCAGATAACCTATGGCTGAAATTCTCCACACATTCACTCATCAGCAAGCCACAGCTCTTTAACAGATGAAGCGTAATAGTATGCAATATTTATATCCCAGTCTTAAATAAGATCAGAGAGTAAATAAAACAAAACAAAAAAGACAAAAAACATTGTGCCACCTTAAAGACTAACTGCTGTATTTTGATGTTAGCTTTCGTGGATCAAATCTGACTTTGATGTTGGCTTTCGTGGATCAAGTCCACTTCATCAGACTTGATCCATGAAAGCTAACATCAAAATACAGCAGTTAGTCTTTAAGGTGGCACAACCTTATTTGTCATTTTGTTTTGTTTACTCTCTAATATGCTTGCACAGAATAACATGGCTACCATTCCAAAAGTCTTAAATACTAGATTAAAACCAAACATCATGTATGAAGTTTAAAATATTGGTCTGCTTACGAGCTGTGAAGCAACCATAGTTTACTGCTTCAACACAAAACAATTTAAAAACAAATATATAATCATAATGCAAAGGATGGAACAGAAAAGCCAAAAGTACAAAAAGCTTATCATGATGTGACTAAGAGTTTTCTTCTAAATGGCTATGCTACCCTACATAGACTAGTTTTATTGGTGCTTGCATACATTTTGCATAACTTGCTATGGCTAAGTGTAGCTGGAATGCATTTTGGTGGTGCAACTTGATACCTGACTAAGGATATGACAGAGACATGCCCTGGAACCTCATCAATAAGCTGTAATTAGCTACAACACATTATGCAAACCTTACTTGAACCCCAGTGGCCATATTATACTGCACTTAAGGAACTGTTCTAAGGGCAAGGCAGATAGCTGGGAGTCTCCTTCCAGCTGGAATAATGTTTGGGCCTTGCTGTATTGGCAGATTTGATTTTCCACTCGTTTTCCCATTGGCTAGGCATTTTCCATGTATCATGGTAAAGCCTCCACTGAATTCAGTGGGAAAGAATTAAATTAAATGTGTTCTGAGATGTATCTGCATTGCATTCTGTGTTAGGATTGGGGTCAGAAGCCAATATCTTTGGATCCTTTCCATCTTTTTCTGTCCCCGGTGTTGACTAAGAAGGGCCATGTAAAGGTCACCCTTGCTCAAAAGCCAGTCATACCTGACTCTAGGGTTCAGTGCTCATCTCTGTTTATAGCTGATGAGCCAACACTGTCTGCGTTTGCAGACGATTCCATGGACATGTGGCAGGCATGCCTAGACACCAAAGTGCACAGAATGCTGTTTACCTTCCCACCAAAGTGGTGCCTATTTATCTACTTGCAATTACTTGCTTCAGAACTGCTAGGTTGGCATGAGCTGGAACAGAAATGGGCACTCATTCAGTCATGCATTACTCAGTTTTTGAACTGCTGACCAGGGGAGAGCTAATGTAGTATCTGCTCTCTAAGGCCAGATCATTACTTAACCACACCAATGGTATCAAAAGAAGAAATCTGTCTCTCTCTCTTTGGCCACTGGGCTGTGTTCTCACAATCAAAGAACTGTAAACTTAACCAGATGTTAATATTTTGCCATGGATTTTTTAAAGACGTTGTTAAATATTTACAATAGGAACAGGAACCATGTACCCTCAGAACACCACACAATAAAACAGCTGTAATTATCTCCCCCCCCCAAAAAAAGGAAAAGAAAATCACACCTCAAGGTACAGTTTCTTTCTGAACCAAGGTATATCCATGCCCTCCCCCCAAAACCTAACTGGAAGTGAATTTTTCAACTTTCCAGTTTTATAAGGGGTAGAGGATGATGTAGCCATGGAACTGAAGAACAGCTCCTGAACCTCTGCAGCTTGCCCTTTGTTACTGATAGATTACAGCATTGTCCAGCACCAAAATACCTTGGTGTGATACTTCACAGGACATTCTTTTAAGCAGTACTGCCTGAATACCATAGCCAAAGTTAGTACAAGGAACAACATCATCAGGAAACTTACAAACTATAAATGGGGAACTCAATTATCCACACTGTGTACATGAACTTTGGCCCTGAGCACCTCTACAACAGAGTATGCTGCTCCAGTATGGAGCACATCCACACACGCAAAAAGCATAGCTGTCAAGTGTCCCGTATTGGCTGGGAAACTCCCATATTTTACCCTCTTTCTTGCCATCCTCCCATTTAGTTAGACTGCAATGTCCTCTGCCACTGGAGGGCTGCACAGGGTAAGCATAGCTGTCAAGTTTCCCATTTTGGCCAGGAAATTTCCCTTATTTTTAAATCCAAAACTTGACAGGTATGAGCAAAAGAAATTGACACGCTATTAATGAAGTCATGCATATAATGACAGGATGCCTCAAACCTACACCAGTTGAGAAAATATACTCTCTTGTTGGTATCATTCCACCTAAGGTAAGGAGAGAAGTAGCAGCAGATGTCAAGAGAACTAAGCAAGAGAATGACCCTCGATGTCCTCTGAATGGATATGAGCCTCAAGCCCACCGGCTCAGATCCAGAAAAAGCTTTATGGCAAGAACAGACATTCTTGAGGGTATACAAGAGGAAAACCAAATTAGAAGATGGAGGACAGAGCTCACTGGGCAAGGAACAACATTAAAGGAGGATATAGCTGAGGAACTCAACCTCCCCTACATTACTTGGAGGACCTTGAATAGGCTGAGGGTTGGAGTCCCTAAATGTGAGACCAACCGTGCTCAAGTGGGGGCTGCTGGTGGACACACTATGTCAATGTGGAGAGATACAGAATCCAGCTCATTTACCGGTCTGCCAATTACTGCCAGAAACATGCACCAATGAGGACTTAAGTTTTGCCAATGACAAAGCCAAGAAATTAGCTTCGTTTTGGGAGTCCACAGTTTGATCGGGACATGAAAGAAGAAGACTGATAGACTTTATAGGTCAAATAATGCATTATACATAATTCACCACCAATGTTCAAGAGATCCAACTGAGGTCTTATATGATGTTCGGGAATCAAATGTAGAAATGGCAACCATATTTGTGGCCTAAAAATAATAACAATAAAAGCAAACTAATCTGAAAATTATGAGCAGTGAAAAGTTCCAATGTTGATAAAAACAGAAACCAGCACTTAAAAATCCCCTGTTCTACTGATGAATTGCCTGTTGCTAGAAACTGATTGTTTTCTATTGACATTGTCCTTACCGTAAACTAATGACAGATAAGGGCTGTGGTGGCTAAGTGGTTAAGAAGCTTGCCTTGTTAGCTGGAAAGCTGGCAAATTGGCAGTTAAAGACCCGGGTACTGCATGACGGATTGAGCACCTGTCTCTGTCCCAGCTCTTGGGGACATGAAAGGAACCTCATCTGGGTGTTCCCTGAGCAGAGTTTCTTCCACAAATATCCTTTCAACACAGATTAATTTCTGACATGAAATTATTATTATTAATGCCATATGAATGAATTTTTTCAAGGAACTCTACAGGAATGTGTCACGAACAGTGATTGTATACTATTTAGTTCACATAACGTGCATAACTGTGTATACATATAGCATATGACACTGCCACTCACTTATGCTTTTTATGGGCTTCTAATCGTCAGTATCACTTTCAGTGAATTTTAACAGGGGGAGAAAAACTCCTTAGATTTCGACAGCATTAATGTAAAACATTACATAAGGGGTGAATTTGAGCAAAAGTTTACGTGGAATGTGATAGGAGGAGAAATGTCTTCCTCAACTTGGGCTGATAACTGGAGAGGAGAGGAGACCATTTTATTTATTTATTTATTCTTTAAATTTCTATTGCCGCCCCACTCAGCAATGACTGTGGGAGGCTAACAACAATTAAAAGCAACATCAAACTAATGAAAAGCCCTTAAAAACCCCATTAAAAATTCTAAATAATTTACCCACTCACCCCATCCATTAAAAGATAATTTACACACTCACTCCATCTTAATTATATGGGTCATCCCTCCATTGGCGCCCCACACCTGCCCCGCCCACCAGGTTTTCAGTTCTTTCCTAAAGGGCAGCAATTCTGTCTGCAGCCGTAATTCTGTTGGCAGGAGGTTCCATAGGGCCGGTGCGGACACAGAGAAGGCCCTTTACTTTTCATAAGATTAAAAAACCCATAAAAGAATGTTTGCATCCCTTGCATTCTGAAATTATGTATTGTGTATAGTTTCATGATAGTTCATTGTAGTTTTAGAAAATAGACTGAGCACCATGCACATCTACCAATAAAATTGAAAGATTGATTGATTGAATGAATGAATATAGGCTCCCGAAGGTAAAATAAACATCCCCCCTCATTGACACTCATTTACCCACACCTAATGGGACTGCAGTGGCTCAAGTGACTAAGACGCTGACTGGAAGGTGCCAGGTCAGCAGTTCAATTCCAGAGTACTGCAGGACAGAATGAGCTCCTGTCTCTGTCCCAGCTCATGCCAACCTAGCAGTTCGAAAGCAAGAAATTGCAAATAGGGACCACCTTGGTGGGAAGGTATACAGCGTTCCGTGCACTCTGGTGTCTAGTCATGCCTGCCACATGACCACGCATGACTAGACACGGAAGGCTGTTTACCTTCCCACCAAAGTGGTCCCTATTTGTCTACTTGCAATTTCCCACCTTCAAACTGCTAGGTTGGCAGGAGCTGGAACATAGACGGGAGCTCATTCCATCCTTCAGTACTCAGGAATCGAACTGCTGACCTTCCGCCTATGGATATAAACAGGTAAAATAGTCCATTGGTCTCCTTATGATACTTGATTATTCCATAGGGCTACTTTGGCTAACTACAATTATTCCTAGAAAGAGAGAAGGAAAGCTCAAATGTTCACACTAAACAAATCAGCCCAGTAATTTATTGGGTCTTTCTACAACACTGAAATTGTCATACAGTATCAACGTTGTTTAAAATGTATTTATGTACACACACATGAATACACTCAGTTCTTTTGTTGTAGGAGTTATCAACATTCAAATCCAAACATTTAAAATGATCCTTCTTATTTTTGCAAAAGTATGGGGGCTCCATAGTTTGCCTTTGAACTATCTGGTATTTATAGGGCTGCCTTGTCACAACACGAATCCCTAGGAGGTGAAAGCAATTGATTGAAGGGTAAAAATGAATTCATCTTGCTGTGATGTAAATAAATTTGTTGGAAGCTGGCCTTGGGAAACTTCTTGACATGTAGTACATAGGATTTTTACTGATGATTCTTAGTGTGCTAATATATTGATGGCTGAGTTGTTCACCTCCACAAGCATTTGCAAATTATGGCACCTTTCAATGGTGGCCACTTTCCATTTGCAGCAGCTGTTCTGATAACTTGATTTAAGATTTCCATGTTTCATCATGTGTAGGAGAACATGGTATGTATGACATGGTGTGTGTAATATATATCTGTTTAAGATTATCTTTCCTTAACAAGCCTGTTATTGAAAGAAAAAATAGAATTTGCTGAACTAGATAAGGCGTCTTATCTGATTTATGCAGCTATCCAGCCATTTCGTGTGCAAACTCTGTGGGGATGAGCAGAGAGCAAGCATACAAACCCTTTCACCAAATATCCCTGCAGCCCCAAGTGTCTTAAAAAATCTTTGTGTATTTACCATGAAGGTCTGAAGAGGGCTTTCTAATTGGGATTAGCACATTTTGTTAACAAAGCTCCCAACACTGAGAACCCTGCCTTTTATTTGTTTTATTTATTTCACCCAACATCTTTCTATCTTTTCATTCTGTCTGTGGCACTGATCAACTCTGTGGCTTTGGGAACTAGAAGGTAGGATATAAATATCTTGCTTACTGCTTCTTGTTTCTGTTGTATGGAACCAAGAACCTCTAGGGCAGGGGTGGCCAAGCTATGGCTTGTGTGCCGGATCCGGTCTGCAGCACCAAATCATCTGGCCCACACCGCTCCTGGAAGAAGTAGTAAAACACGCAGTAAACACACAAAACACTGTGGTAAATGCACCCGTGACTGTCATAAACACATTTACGACAGCCATGAGTGCATTTATGGCATTTTGCACATGCATGGGTGTGTTTTACTTCTGCTTCCGGTGGGAGGAACCACGTGACTGGCCCATGGCACAAAAAGTTTGGGAACCCCTGCTCTAGGGCAGTGATAGTGGTCCTTGGCACCCCAGGTGTTCTGGACTTCAATTGCCAGAAGCCCATGTCAGCACTCCTGCTTATCAGGGCTTTTGGGAATTGAAATTCAAGAACACCTGGAGTGCTAGAGTTCATCATCACTGCATAGGGGATCACTGATTGGGGCACACAGAAAGAGTCTCCTCATAGATTGTGGTATTCTTGAACCCTGGTAATGGCAACCTGTGTTGCCGGCTAATCTTTCCCACACAAGGTCAGGCAAAAGGAACTGCAGAATGAACTCACCAAAAGGTCCCTTTCTTTTGCAGTTTCACGCCTGGCCTAGACACGGAAGAAATTGTCAGATTAAGATGGCCTGCTCAAGAAGGTGATGAATGTGAATGGTTTCTTGATGGCTACTGGGGAAATATTCTGTTGTTTTGGCAGCTCATTCTGCTGAGGTTTGGTTGATCTCTGAAATGCAGAAATGGCCAGTGCAGAGGGCATAATTATTCTTACGTGTTTGTTTGTCTGTATGGATTGGAGCCAATCTGCCTTCCTAATACAGTATATTGGGAATGGAGACTAGAGACACTATGACCAAAAACTCAGAGAAAGTCTAACTGAACATGGGCTAGAGTTCATTGGAGGTCTACTCCATGACAGTGGTGGTGACAAAGAATTCTTTCTTTTCAGCTATTATTGCAACCTCCTCCCAGTAGAATTACGCCTCCAGGCTAAGTTGCTACCATTTAGGAAAGAACTGAAGACATGGTTGGCAAAATGGGTCTGGGGGTCGGGATTGTCAACAAGCTCCCTTTTCTGGCTCGTCTGAGGCTTTCCCCCCACAATTAATTTTTACCGTTAGGGTTATGCTGGTTTTATATTTGCTTTTAGATAATAATGGCACGGCAATGGGCAATACTGCTTTGTTCTTAAGGGTTTTTAATTGTTTTATATTGGTTTTAACTTGTGTACACCGCCCAGAATCCATCGGATTAGGGTGGTATAGAAATCTATCTATTAAATTAAAATTAAATTAAAGTTGTAGACCCTGGGGGTGTGTGTGTGTTCTGAGCTCCATGGGTTCACCGGCTTTCGATACAATCAGCCACAGTATCTCTATGGAATAAGATTCGGTGCCACTATTTTGCCATGGCTCCAGTCCTTAGAAAGTGAGCTCTGAGGAAGGTGCCGGAGAAATCCTATTCAACTACCTGATTATTGGCTTCTGGGTTCTCTCAGAGCTCTGTTCTATCCCTCACTCCATGCTATTTAACATATACATTCAACTACTGGGAGAGATTTCCTAGAGGATTGGATTTGGGTCTCTAGTCATGTCTGCCACATGTCCATGGTAACGTCTGCACACGCAGACAGCGCTGGTTCTTTGGCTATAAACGGAGATGAACACTGAACCCTAGAGTCGGATACAACTGGCTTTCAAGCAAGGGAGACCTTTACTTTTGCTACCACCAATATGCAGAAAATGCTCAACTTTATTTCTCTTTTCAGTTTAATTCCAGTGAAGCTATTCTGATCATAAATCAGTTTCAAGGATCAGCCATGAACTGAATTTCTTTTATTCGTGTCAGATGTACCACCAGCATATAACATACAAAGCTAGAATTAACACATCTAAAAACAAAATATAATTAAAAAGGGCTAGATGAAGCGCCAGAAGTAGAAATGGACTGGATGAGGGAGACCAAACTAAAGCTTAATTCAAAATTAAGTGCTGCTGGTCAGTTTGAAGACAAATCAGGGAATAAATAAGGATTCGATCTTTGCTGAGGGGTGGCGGGGACTACGCTTCTCTTAAAAACTCTGATTTGCATCTTGGGTGTGCTGCTTCAACTAATCTCTGAGCCTAGATGTCACATCTCAGGAGTGGCCGGGGTGGATTTGCACAGTTAAAACTAGTGCAGCAGCTGCACCCATTCCTGGAAATATCTGATCTAGCCACGATGATATATAACTTTGTTACATCCCAGAAGGATTACTGTACCTATGTGTGGCAACTATTGAAAAGTGTTTGGAAATGTCAGTAGGTTCAAAATGCAGCAGCTAGACCTCAGACCAAAGCATTTAATTCCTCTTAAATTTTGTTATCGTTATTCCTTTCAGGGTCAGCAATAAACCACCACTAAATGATGGTCCTGCAAACTTCATTTAATTCTTCTTTCATGTCTAAGCCAGACGTGAAACTGCCAAAATGAAGGCACCTTTTGGTGAGTTGATTCTGCAGCTCCTTTTGCCAAGATCCAGCGTGAGAAAGATTAGCCGGCAACACAAGGTTGCCATTAGCAAGGTACGCCCGATTCTGGTTCAAGAATACCACAATTTTTGAAGATGCTCTTTCTGTGTACCTCACTTCATTTAACAACTATGTGCTTGTAAGTTGAAACTGACTTATAGCCATCCTTGTTAGATTTCTTCAAAATAAAAAAGATTTACTAGTCCCTTCTTCTTGGTGATGTTTTAGGTCTAAGGAGCTGCCCAAGACTACAAAAGCAGATTCTTCCCCTAGGAGGCACAAGAGAGAATAAAACTCCTAATAACTGGCTCTGCTTCCAGTTACTCCAATTCACTCGGTCAGCCGGGCTGGGAGGAGAAGCGGCCACAGCTGTGGAGCCCCGGAGGGCTCAGAACGCCACCGCCACCACCATCGGTTGCTTCCCTCAGTCAGTCAGGCTGGGGAGGAGAAGCGGCCACAGCTGTGGAGCCACGGCGGATAGGTTAAAGGGGCTCTTGTTGCGTGGTCTCCCTCCACCGGTCTGGCATTGGCCATGGGGGAAGTGAGTGCAACTGTCATGGGGGACTCTGTCTCTGTTGAGACTGTCATTGAGTTTCTATTGATATTTGTTTTTGAACTTGATTCTTGTATTACTTAATTTATCTTGATTGTACTGAAATTCTTATATTGTATTCTATGTTATTGAATGCTATGTCATATTATTGTATGATTTAATATGTTATTTGCCGCCTTGATTCAGCTTCAGCTTGAGAAAGGTGGGATATAAATTAAATTGGAAATTGGAATCCTGATAGAAAAACTCCATTTAAAGCAAGAAAATTTTAAAGCAAACACTTTAAATAGTGGTGGGTTGTTGTTGTTGTTTTTTGGGGGGCGGGCTGTCAGAATTCAACTGCAAATGACTACTAAACTGTTCATGGCATGTACTGTACATGTATGCTTTAAATGGCTTTTTGTCAGGTTGCCAACAAAATTTGCCAGTGTGAAAATTAGGGTTGCCATATGTCCTGGAAAGCCGGAATTGTCCCTATTTCAAGGTTGGAAAAATAGCTATCATTCTATTATGCTTGTTTTTTAAAAAAAGGCTATTTTGTACTTCTGTCCCGGTTTTGTGAAAGAGAATTATGGCAACTCTAAGCATGATTTGATGACAAATTTTGGTACAGTACTTTGGTTTTCAGGTATGTCAGAGATTTGATCCTGCAAAAAATAGACTCAGTGGCTTCACACAGCCTATCTTTTGGTTATTCCTCGCACAGTGGTTAAAAACTAAAAAGGAGATTTACTTTAAATCCAGGTGAGCTGGAATGTTCACAGGATAACTTTGGTCAATAATCAGGAGTATAAATAATACACGCTAAATTATTCATTCTTATTAATTTAGGTGCTCTTGTCTTGATGAAACACTTGAGTAGGTATTTTCAACCTCTGTCATGTACATTATCTCCTGCTGGAAGAGACAGAAGAATTTCTAAAAAAAAATTCTTACTAAGGTTTTCATTTTTTTTTTTTTTTTTACAAACCATCTGTACATAAAATGAGCTTCCCTTTCCTTTGAGAAGCAAAGTCTCACACACAAAGCAAGTACAAATAACTGGCTGATTACAGAAGATGTAAACAACCATTCTGTTGACTCTAATCCTTAAAATGTGACAAAGCAGGAACCACTGCCATTTTGTGCTTGTTGTGTTATTTCTTTTAAAGCATTTTTGCACTGAAGCCTTATTTTATAAAATCTTGCTTAATGTGAGCAAAAATCCTCACACTGATTCTCTATTGAAAGTGCAACAAAATACCTTGCCCTCTTGCAGGGAGAGAAAAATAGTGTTACATTTCTTCATCCTCCCATATGAGGATGAGACCAGCATGGATTTACATGTTAAATCATCATCTGTCACCCAAACTCATGGCGCAGATTTATTGCAGGAAACAGAAGCCACGTGTGTGCCGTCTTAAGCTCTTAGTCCTAGTCAACAAAAGTATAGAATAGAAATTGCAGAAATTCCATGTTTGCAAGTTTAATTTACCTGTTGCAGCCAATAGGCAGCAAGAAGCTTACCTTCCACGATTTTGTCCTCAAGAGAAAGCAAATCATTTTGAGAGGCCATTTTGTAACAAGGAATTCTATAATTGATTCTCAACCTTTCCTTTAGTTTTTGTTGGTCTCATGCTTACTGTCATTTGGTTTCTGTTAGGCTGGCCAATTACTGTGTGCCTGTGTGCCTGTGTACCTGATGTGTGTATAAAACTGATGTCATGATACCTCACTCTTATGTATGATTGAGTGGACTTGGTTCACGAAAGCTCACATTTAAATACAGGAATTAGTCTTTAAGGTGCCACAACATTTTATGTCTTCTTCTTCTTCTTTTGCTGTTTTGTTTTATTTACTCTCAGATTGGGTTTCATCAGATTACTATAGCCTTTTTCCTGCATTCACTATATGCCTAACTTGTACATAAGATGAGGGTGAACCTCAACCCTGCTTTTCATGTGGAAGGCAACTTGGACTTTCTTGCTGGCCATTCCTCATTAACTTTTTTGTGTGGTTTCTGGACTTTATTGTATTTGATGTTCATGTGATACTTTGTTTGATGTTTATATGATACTTTGTATTTGATGTTTATATCTAATAATAGTTATAATTTTGTTGCATTGTTATATTTTATTGTATTGTGGTTTTTGATATGTTGTGGTTTTTGTGAGTCACCCAGAGTCGGCGTATGCTGAGTGGGTGGCATACAAATCGAATAAATTAAATCAAATCAAACTTTCTGAAGGGAATTTTATTTCTGTGGAAGTTCTCTATGCATCCCAAGGAAGAAGATAGACCCTCATGGTTGTAAAGAGAATATCTACTGACTTTTATGTAAGGATATTTCACTAATAAGGAATGCTGCTTAAATGGGGGGGGGGGAGCACTAGTTAACTCTGGATCGCAACTCGTTTACTAATTTTCAACTTTAATAGTATTGTGACCATAGGTCAGCTGCATATATTTACAACTGAAACAAAACAGACTGAAATTCAGATTGCAATTAAGTGTGATTTCCTAATCTAATTACTGCAGTGATTTACTCACCTATTTTCTTTTTGTACTACCAATAGCATAGAGATTTGTAACCTTTCCTGTGGTTTCGTTTGAGGAATGAGAGGAGAAAAGAAATGTAATTCATGTATTACTGCATCTATTCTACTACTGAAAGTAGAATTCCATATTTAAATTGGAGACTGGGAAATTAATTATTTTTTAGTTCAGTTACCACAAAGCACAACCATTTCTCTGTATGTGAAACAGAAATCACTCCCTGACTATTTTGGAGAAATTTCATAAAAACTGAAAGTTACATGGAGCAGCTTTGGGCACAAAGTGCAAAGTAAAGCTTTTTACTTGTGATAATAATATTCCATGACCATCTGTGTGTAATTTGAACGAGGAGTGGAGTGGACAGGACAGGACATTATATTTTCAAGAATTAAAGTGTTATTTTGATCTCATAATGCTACAGGAAGCACTCACGTGGGATTTCAGACATAAAAAGCCCTTTGAGACTCTAGCCTCTTAAAAAGCTTTTATCAAATTAATCTTAACTGTGTTAGTTTGTGGCCAGGCAAAATACAGGAGATAGCAGAAAATCAGATGATTTCTCCCCCCACCTCTTCTGTAAACCTCAAATAAAACTAAGAGTATTTTCATAGCCTGAAATCAAGATAAACTGTATGAGTTGACAAGTAACTTCACCATAACTTTCACTGGATAATCTTTTCTTTCTAATTTCTTTAGCTATGTATTTCACAATTGATCTCCATGTTACATAACTCAAACTAGACTTCTTCCCCCTCTACAGCAGTGAAAATTAACATTATAGCAATTACCATACATTATAACCATCTCACTGAAATTTCTTCAATATATATGTGCTTCTACAGAGGATACAATAATAGCAGTAGTATTTGTTGGCTAGGGATGCTACCACAAGCGAAATATTTCCACGTGTGTTCTTTCAGAGAAGCAAATCAGTTAGATACTGGTTACCAGAGAATGAGTCTCGGCCAGGTTATCCTGCTATGGTATAGAGTAGACCATACTGCCAGTGACTCAACAAACACCAAGTGTCAGGTGGCAGTTAACTAACCTGACCACCCTGAGGACTAACGGCCTTGGGTATCGAGGTCCACAGGGAAGGGTGATAGTCCCCATCTGGATTAAATCCCACTTGAATTCATCTTGATGGAGGATAGCAAGAGTGGTAGGCTGGGCCATCAGGCAACTGGGACTCAGCCTGGGGCACCCCCCAGGCCCCAGTACCATGGCGTCCCCCTTGGGTGCCAATCCAAAGAGCTGAACTGAGCTGTGATGCCCAGAACGATCGAGCAAACAAGTGGAGCTCCGTGCTCCTCTGCCTGCCTTCCTCCAACAAAGGTAAGATTACAAAAGCAGCTCCACTGACAACAGAATCACCGTGGCTTAGAGGTTGCAATTTTGCCTTGTAAGCAGGAGGTTTTTGGTTCGAATCCCCAGAGGGCAGTTGAAATTAGAAGGTGAGTGGGAACGTATACATTTTGTTAGGGTTAGACACCCTTATCATTCCCTGTCCAGCACCCTTCTAGCATAGCCAACATGCCCCTGGGCAGCAGCTTCATCAATACTGGCCTGGGACTGATGAGGACTTTATGTGCCAAAAGGGCTCAGGACCAGAAAGTGACTTTTGGAACTGGATCAGTGGTACGGGTGCCATGTTGCAATGTAGAAGGCAGATTAAAGGCCATTGCATTATATTCTCAGGACAATCTTCACGGATGATTGCTATGATCACCAATATTTGAATTTGGATATGGCAGAAGAAGAGAATAGAGTACAAGAGAAAAGAGAAAAGTAGCCCTTGCCACTGGTGGTCTCTAGAGCAGCCCACAGAAAATATACTAATTTTATGAGGTGCATGATGCTTCATTTGCCTTAGTTTTAGAACATTACATTGGCCTTAGCATGAAAAACCAGGGCTGGGTTTCTTTTGTAATTCCTTTTTGTAAGAGAACTTGCCAAACCTCAAATTACACAGAAGTCTTATTTAAGCATTTGCCTGCTCACTTGCTGGGATAGACTGGCATGATTGTGTACAGAACTTCACATCTCTCTTCCTAGTTTAATCTGTCACATACCTGTCAAGTATCCCGGATTGGCCGGGAAATCCCATATTTTGGCCCTCCTTCCCCCTCTTTCCCACTGTCATCCTGTATTGGGGCGGCTGGGTAAAGGTGTTTCTGTGCATGCGCACCCCTAGAGGCAGCGGTGCACATGCACGAAGGGGTTTCTGCGCATGTGCAAAGGGGTTTCTGCGCATGTGCGAAGGGGTTTCTGTGCATGCACGAAGGGGTTTTTGCGCATGCGTGAAGGGGTTTCTGTGCATGCGCACTGCACCTGGAGAAGTTCCCGGATTTCTACGGAGACAACTTGACAGGTATGATCTGGCATATGAGAGGCAACTGCTTGCCTAGGGCTCAACTCACCTTGATTGTACAGTTTCACCTTCCTCCTCCTGCCCTACATATACAGTAATAACAGTAAGAAAGAAAGAAGTAGTTCTATTTAACTTGAAGAAATTCCTGCATTTTGTGCAGGAAAAACACACCATATTTTGCAAATAAGAATTTAAAATACTCAATCTGTTCTTTTTCCTTCCAAGTTGAAACTTCTGTCTGGCCACAGACAGTAGCACAAGACAGCACAATGTGTATTTATGAGGGTGAAACCTGAGAAAAGGTCCTCCAGTTATTATAGCTCCAATACGTCCCAGTAGAGTCAATGACCATCCTAGCTAGTAGGTTCCAGGAACTACAGTTGACAAAAGATATCTCTTCTATTCTGCAGCTTGATGAAGTGGTAGTACTGAATTTTGTGTTAGGCAATGTTTTCCAGAGTATAGAACATAAATATAGAATTGGCCTCCAGTTCCCAAACACTACGTAACTTCAACCTCACTAGCCTGTACTGCGTCTGTTTCATTGAGGCTAGCAATCTATTGACCAATGCAAGTGTTTTAGAACCTCATAATTCACAAGTTAGACCTTGGTGAATTTAATTGGTTAAGTGAAATATACTCTCTGAAAGTCTGTTCAGAATAAACTTGCCTCTTGATTTTTCAAGTGGTAGCTGTGTTAGTCTGTACAAGCATATCATAGAGTAAACAAAACAAAAGACAAAAAACGTTGTGGCACCTTAAAGACTAACTCCTGTATTTTAATGTTAGCTTTTGTGGATCAAGTCCACTTCGTCAGACATAATTTTATTTAATTTCTATGCCACCCACTCAGGCGAACCCAACTCAGGGTGGCTTACAGCAGATTAAAAACATATAAAACAGATTTAAAAACCCCAAATCACTCTAGATTTAGCTTGAAATGAGCCAACAGGCTCCGGCCGTATTTCTATTAAGGCCCCACACCTGCCCCACCAGCCAGGTTTTCAAACCTTTCTTGAAGGGCAGCAATTCTGTCTGTAACCTTAATTCTGTTGGCAGGAGGTTCCAGAGGGCTGGCAAGGACACGGAGAAGGCCCTTCTTTGTGTGCTAGAAAGGCGGGCCCCTCTAGCTGATGGAACAACTAGGGAGCCCCTCCGGTCCGCTCTGGTTGGATGGGCAGACACTCTTGGGGCGATGCGGTCTCTTAGGTATCCTGGTCCACTGCCATATAGGGCTTTAAAGGTCAAAACTAGCACCTTGAATTGCACCTGGAGGTAGACTGGCAACCAGTGGAGCTCCCGAAGTAGTGGGGAGGCATGGGCATAACATCCACACCCCATCACCACCTGGACAGCTGCATTCTGGACCAGTTGTAGCCTCTGAATGGTTGTCAAGGGCAGCCCCATGTAGAGCGCATTACAGTAATCTAGTTTGGAGGTGACCAGAACATGAGTGACCATGAGTAAGGAGTCCCGGCCCAGGAACGGGCGCAACTGGCGAATTAGTTGAAGTTGAGCAAAAGAGTGAGTTTTCATGGTATCAATTTGTACATACTGTATCAGGTACAGAGGCACACAATGGTTGGCTGGCGTAACAGATAGGTTTGCAAATCATTGTGCTATTTACAACCAGTAATAATATACGATCAGTGTGGCTATTTACAACAGTAACAACAGAAGATCCCTGATTGGGATTAGTTTGATTATTGTGAAGTTTGGTTCTGTTTAGTTGTAAATGTTTAGTGGGTGCAAAATAAATATTCTGACATTAAAATCTGCTAATGAATTAATTGAGTATGCTGTGTGTGAGACACAGCTAGAGGTCAAACACCCACCCTGCTCTGTCAACTGTCCTGAGAACCAGCCCCCCCCCCCCCCCCGCTCACAATTTTTGAACTCTGTTCTGCAAGGTAAAATATACCTCTTAGTTGTGGCATTTTAAATTTGATAATGTCCCAGAAACCCTTGACTAATATTCAAACCTTTGTGATGCTTGTGATAATTCCTCAAGGCACCATTTGGAATTCAGGAGAGGATTAAGCTAAAAGCATGAACATACCAACCATGCAATTCTTGTCCCCTACTACTCCTAGCTGTCTCTCTTCAATTGGCTCGCTGCACATGATCAGAAACCCTAAGAATTCAGGATTCCTGAATGGATGGAGATATTGTATGGCAGAGACAACCAGGGCTGTAGCCTGGATTCTAGATGGGGGGGGGGTTCAAGAGGGGCACCAATGTCACACACACACACACACACACACACACACACACACACACACACACACACACACACTATATATATAGTCCACAGAATGAGGAAAGCGGTATACAAATTAAATAAACAAATAAATAAATAAATACCTGTCAACCGCGGCTCTGGCCAATCCGGGACCTGCCAAATTCCGGGGTTTCGGCAGCATGGGGAGGGAAATGGCGCAAATCGGTGCCGAAAACCAGGAAATTGACAAGGTTGACAGGTATGCACATATAACATTGGCATCCAGAGGCTGGTTTTTTTATTGAATGCTTGAATACAGCTAAAGAAAACATGTAGTTTCAATATAGATTTTAGAGCCAGCTTCTCGTTTAATAATGATTTGCAATAGTTATTATGGCTTCTCCCCCTCTTGCTCAATGTAGAATTTTAGCTTCCTTTGGCACCTCTATAATGCTACCAATTTTACATTGGTATCTAAAGGTTGTTTCTGTGTGGTTACCTTTTCTTCTTAACCTAAAATATCATAATTATTCTCCCACCCCAGAAACAATTCCAATTAACCAATAACCCTGCTACAAGTGTAACGTGACAGCGATACAAGAACAAGTATTGATTAAAACAAAAAAAAAGACATTTTTAAAATAGCATTAATTCTTACCTACTCCAGTAGTTATTGATTCTGTGTCAATGTCGTTAGCCTTTTTCTTTGCCACTTCAGCTAGTGCCAATTCACCCTTATCTAGTGCAAAGTAATGGATGTCCTTTAGAAATAAAGCAAAATAAAAGATTAATCTAAAATGAATCTTGGGCAAGTAACAAAGGAGAATGTGAAAAGGAAAAGGACTTCTTTATTGCTTAGATCAGAAACGCAGATGAAAATGATGAGACTATATTTATAATTTTCTCAGCATTACTTCTGTGCTGGAACTTAATAATGAATAAAGTGTTAACCATTAATAGTAAGAAAAAAGCTGTCAACCCTGCCGTATAACCCAAATCTTTAACAATCATTTCAGTTTTTGTTCTTGTATGGAAGAGTAAAGGGAAAGCATAAAAGATCGCCAGAGAACACGTAGGAAACACAGAGGGGGTGACATAGGGAAATATTTTGGTTGGCAATTAAATGTGTGACACATCTGGTCAAGTGGTTGAATAGAATACAGTAGTTAATGCATGTGATGAATCTTTGGATGTATCTCTTTTTCAGTCACTCCAAAACATGGTGTACTCTACTGTAATTACTTCTGTATTCATTATGAGTGTCTCTAATTTAATTTTTGAGTATTTAACTCGGCCAAAACAACAGTGACTTCCCATTTTCACTTTCCTTCTATGCCCTAATTAGGTCCATGCATATCATTAATAAGGCCTGCAGTGAGTACCTGGGCTCACTGTGTACTGCCCCTCCACCCGCCCCAATGCCTGACATCAGCAGCAGCAGCAGTGGCGGCGGCGGCAATCACGCTTTGTCCCGGCTGCTCTGAGCAGCCTCTGGCTTGGTCCCATCCCCTCTGCAGCCTTTGCCAAAGCCGATCGCCACGTTGGGGAAATTTTCAGAGCCTCCTGTTTCAAAATCCGCGGCGCTAGGAGAGCCCCCTGGCATACCTGGGATGACGTCACCGCAGCACACCAGGTTTACCCCATAACAGCGATCGGCTTTGGCAAAGGCTGCAGAAGGGATGGGACCAAGCCAGAGGCTGCTCGGAGCAGCCAGGACAAAGCACGATTGCCGCCACCACCAAAACTGTCAGCAGCGGGAGCAGCCTGCCTCCAACCACCGCAGCTGTGTCGGGGGCAGGACCAGCCTGCGAACAAAAGGTTTGTGCACCACTGGCCTAAGGATTAACTATAGGATTGCAGAAAGACTGCTTCTGAAATGCAGATCTTCCCTTGTTGTTATTCAGTTGCACAGCCAATTCCGACCTTTTTCGACCTCATGGACCATTGCCCGCCAGGCACCTCTGTCTTCCAACCACCGCAGCTCTGAGCCCATTCCATCTACAATACCATCTAACCATCTCAGTTTTGGCCACTCCCTTCTTTTGCCCCCCACTTTTCCCAGCATCATGGCTTTCTTAAGTTAATCCTCTCTTCTCATTTGATGTCCAAAGTACTCTAGCTTCATCTTTACTATTTGACCTTCTAAGGAGCAGTCAGGGTTGATTTCTTCTAAGATCAACCTATTTGTTCTCCTCGCTGCCCAGGGGACTCTCAAAACTCTCCTCCAACACCACATTTCAAAGGCATCTATTCTTCTACACTCAGCTTTCCTAATGGTCCAGCTCTCACAACCATACATTACCACCGGGAATACCATTGCCTTGACTATGTGAAGTTTTGTTTGCAAGGTGATGTCTCTACTTTTGACTATATTCCCCAGGTTTCTCATAGCTTGTCTCCCAAGCATCAGTTGCCTTTTTATTTCATGGTTGCAATCACCATCTGCAGTGATCTTTAATCCTAAGAAAGTAAGGTCTGTCACTGCTTCTACTCCTTCCCCATCTATTTTCCAGGGACTGATAGGGCCTGTTGCCATTATCTTGGTTTTCTTGATGTTGCGTCTCAAGCCAGCTTTTGCACTCTTCTTTCATCCCAATCAGGACCTTCTTTAGGTCTACCTCACTTTCTGCCATTAGGGTAGTATGATATGCGTATCTCAAATTGTTGATGTTTCTCCCAGCAATTTTAATTCCAACTTTTGATTCATCCAGCCCAGCATTGTGCATTATGTGCTCTGTGTATAAGTTAAATAAGCAGGATGACAAAATGCAGCCTTGTCTTACTCCTTTTCCTATTCCAAACCACTCCGTCATTCTGTATTCTGTCCTAACTGTTACTTCTTGACTCTTGTACAGATTTCTCATGAGACCTATAAGGTGTTCTGGTATTCCCATCTCTTTCATTACTTGCCACATTTTATTGTGGTCCACACAGTCAAAGGCCTTGGTGTAGTCAATGAAACAGAAGTAGACTTGATTCTGGTATTCCTTTGTTTTCTCCATGATCCAACGTATGTTGGCAATTTGGTCTCTAGTCTTCCTTGGTTATACAGTATATAAAGAATGTGTGGGTTCCATTGGGATAGCCATAGGAATATATGGGGATAAGTGAGCCCACCCTTCAGCCTACATCTTTTAGTCTTCTAGTTCTCATTTCTGGACTTTTATTAAAAGCAGAAACTCTTGGAGAAAAATGGCGTGGGATTTCACATGGCTCAGCTATCTTCTAATGATCTTAAAATCACACACACACACGTTTTTTATGGTAACAATGTCATTTTAAAAAGGATTATTATTATTATTATTATTATTATTATTATTATTATTATTATTATTATTATTATTATTATTATTATTATTATTATTATTATTATTATTATTATTATTATTATTATTATTATTATTATTATTATTATTATTATTATTATTATTATTTGACTTGTATGCTGTCCCACTCGCAACACGACTCTGGGCAGCTGACAAAGAAATAGAGTATTACAAATTACAGTTAAAAAGTATCACATCAACATAATATAAAAAACATTTCAAGAACAATACATATTTCAAAAACAATACACATTTCAAAGCAATACCCAGGGGTAAAAAGACATTGCAAAAACTCAGACTTGTCCACTTCTCTGCAGGCTGAACAGCCAAGGGGGAAAGTCCGGTAACAGTTCCTCCTTCCCCTCAAGGCTGGGGCTGGCCAAGGGAAAAGTCTGGTAATTGCAGCGTCGGCATTGGCGTTCTTATGGCTGGCTGGTCATGCCACACGGCTGCTCCTCCTTCCCCTCAAAGCCGGGGCCGGCCAAGGGAAAAGTCCAGTAATGGCGGCGCTGTCACATCTAGGTAAAGGTAAAGGTTGCCCATGCTTGAAAGTTTGGTGTATGCAAACCAAGACACAGGACACAGCCTCGGGCTGGGTTAACTCAGGTTTATTGCATCGTGGACAGAGGGAACATGAGGTAATGGCGGATCGATAGCTCTTTATATACAGCAG
Source organism: Bradypodion pumilum (assembly GCA_035047305.1). Lineage (NCBI taxonomy): Eukaryota > Metazoa > Chordata > Lepidosauria > Squamata > Chamaeleonidae > Bradypodion > Bradypodion pumilum. Next base: position 273,967,255 of record JAWDJD010000001.1, read on the forward strand.
TAATACATTTGAACGTGGTGCCATGGTAGCCCATTGGCTACTGTCTGCGTGACGTCATTGCAGGTCACGCCCTTCTTGTCCAGGTGTAGGTGGTGGCGGGAAAACTTCCCGCGCTGTTGCCTTTGATGAGTTTGGACCAAGAGAGCTTGGACGCTCGCTGCTGCCAGCTGGTGGTCATTAGCTCGCGTCCTATTACAGGGTTTATATGATACAGCTGAAGGTTACATTGTTGCTATAGGCAAGGTTACATTGGCTCAGATACATTGTAATCCGTGTGTACAATCAAACCATCAGAACACAACAGAAAGTATCTGACTCTAAGATACAGTGTTCATCTCCGTTTATAGCTAAAAAGCCAGTACTGCCTGCATCTACAGACCTTTCTGTGGCCATGTGACAAGCATGACTAGACAACGGAATGCATGAAATGCTGTTTACCTTTCTACCAAAGTGGTCCCTATTTATCTACTTGCAATTTCTTGCTTTCGAACTGCTAGGTTTGCAGGAGCTGGTAACGAGAAGGGAGCTCACTCCATCATGTAGTACCCGGGAATCAAACTCTGATCTTCCAGTCAGCGAGTTCAGCATCTTAACCACTTGAGCCACTGCAGTCCCCAACTGTCACATCTACTTTGGCGTAAATACAATTCTGTTCCTCTTTGTCTTGACTAGAAACAAAGAGGCAAGATACAGCAGCTCATATGCTACATTTTACCATATAACAGTCAAGTAAGGTTCCCTGAGGAAAATGTTGACCCATCAGAGTGTTGTCACTGAGAAAGCCCTGCCTCTGGTAGTTATCTGCTGCAAAGATGACGATTTGGCTATCTGCTGGAGGCTGTCTGCTGGAAATCACAGCGGAGGGGCAGAGACTCAGGGAGACAAATTTGTGGATACCAGATCTTCTGCATATTGGAATTTCAAGCTCTTTGAATTTTGTGTGGCAAGTATAAATAAATGAACATGTAATTCTGACTAATTCTCACTCTCCTGTCATAAGTGAAGAACATCGCAAGGTTTATAGAGCAGGTTTAGTTTCTAAAGAACAATATTTCTTCTGCTTGTTTGTATGCTCATTCTTACTAGTAGTGTCTTGATTGACCTCTCATTCTGGTTGACAGTGTGGATATCTAATATTCCTACATGTTCAGGGTGACCAGCCAGGCAACAAGCTGCACTGCTTTGTTTTGGTTCTGCACCCACCAGTTTACTGTTGTATTCTTGCTGACACCACAAATGTTGTTACATGAAAGAGACTCTTGTCCTTTAAAAGCCTGTAGCTTGCTTGTTTACTTATTCATTCATTCAATCGACTGATACCCTGCCCCTCTGGGATGGACTCCCATTCTGGGTGGCTTTCACTATTAAAAAAGCGAAACAAACACAATTAAGACAATAAAACAACCCCCACTCACCTAATCAAAATCAGAACCGAGGACCCCAAACTCTAGAGACAGAAAGGCAATGAAAGTGTCTCCTATTTGGTCTTCAACAAACTGCTAAAGGCCTCCTCAAACAGAAAGGTTTTCAGTTGTTTCTTCTTGGAAGGCAAGCAAGGAGCTACCAGATACCTGGGCAGAACCACGTGGCTCTCTACCGCCTGGCCAAGAACAACCATGGCCTGTGTGGAATGCTTTAAATAGACTGCGTGCCAAGGTAGGAAGATCAAGGGCTAATCTAAGAAAGTGGGGTTTCCCTGCAGATGGCAGCCTGTGTGAATGCGGAGAAGTACAAACTATCTCCCATATGATGCAATGCACACAATGCCCCTCAACGCGCACTGAGGAGGACATTATGTTGGCAAGAGGAAATGCTGCTGAAGTGACCCAATATTGGGCAGATGTCATCTAGCCCTTTTTAATTCATTTGTTTTAGATGTGTTAATTTTAGCTTTGTATGTTATTACATGCTGGTGGTACATCTGACATGAATAAAGAAAGAAAGTTGTTTCTTAAAGGTCCCTAAGGAGTCAATCAAATGCAGCTCTCCTGGCAGTGCACTCCATAGAGCCGGAGCTGCCACTGAGAAAGCCCTACGACGGGTAATGGACTTTCTAGCCAACCTGAGAGTCGGAACTTGGAGTTGAGTTGTCTGAGAAGAACGGGTGAAGTGGGCCTGATTTCTGAGGGGAAGAGGTTCCGTCAAGTAGAAAGGTCCCAAACTGTTTAGGGCAGTGGTGCCCAACATTTTTTTCCCCACAGGCTGGTCTCGCCCCCAACACACAGCTGCGTGGGCCAGAGGCGGGCTGCTCCTGCTGCTGACAGTTTTGACATCAGCAGCAGCAGCGGCGGCAATTGCGCTTTGTCCCAGCTGCTCCAAGCAGCCTCTTGCTCAGTCCCATCCCATCTAAAGCCTTTGGCAAAGCCGATCGCCACATTGGGGAAATTTTTGGAGCCTCCTGTGTTTCCAAATCCGTGGTGCTGGAAGGGTAAACCTGGCACGCTGTGGTCATGTCATCCCATGCGCACTAGGGGGCTCTCCTAGTGCCACAAAATTTGAAACAGAGGAAGCTCTAAAAATTTCCCTGACACGGCGATTGGCTTTGGCAAAGGCTGCAGAGGGGATGGGACCAAGCAAGAGGCTGCTCAGAGCAGCCGGAACAAAGCACGATTACAGCCACCACTGCTGATGTCAGGCAGTGAGGGCGGGTGGGGGCAATCTGTGGTGAGCCCGGGTGCTCACCGCAGGCCACATTAATGATATGCAGTGGCCTAATTGGGCCCACGGGCCCTAGTTTGTGCACCTTTGGTTTAGGGCTTTGAAAGTTAAGACACTCACCTTGAACCTAACATGGAACAAAATGGGAAGCCATTTGCAGTTCTGCCAGGACTGGGGAGGCATGTTTTTGCCTCAGTAACCAGCCTGGCAGCTCCATTCTGTACCCGTTGAAGTTTCCGTATCAGGAATATGGGGAGCCCCACATAGAGAGCATTGCAGTAATCAATATGTGAGATTACCAGAGAAATAACTAGCATTCTGAAGGACCACCCATTCAAGTAGGGATGCAACTGAGCTAATTGCTAAAGATGGGTGCAGGGGTGTCGCTTTGTATGAGGGAGCCCTGTGAAGTCATGGAGCCCCAGATCTGGTCAACTGGGGATTGGTTGAGTTGTGGCAATGGCAGCACAATCCCCCCTGGTTGGCTTTTCCCCCTTGCTTTTTCTCCTGTTGGTGGGGGCATCCCATTCATGGATTGATTTAGGGGGCGTACCCCTCCCCATGGGGCTTGTTACCCCCGCAGTGGCCATCTCTTCGGCCCAAGGTATATATGTGCTGAGTTTCAGCACGATCGGTGCAGGGGTGTGGATTTGTATAAGCAACATACAGCACCCAACCTTTATTTTAGTAATATAGACTAGCATAGTTTGTACCCAAAATAATTGTCTTTTAAATTGTGTTGTAAGGTTTTTTTTGTTTTTTTTTTTTTTGGTAATGTATGTAAAAAAAAGATTAGTCTGTAATTGTTTTTTTATTTATTTATGTACATTTTTATGTTGTCATTTGTTAAATAGATTGTATTGTTTTGATACTATAAAGTAATAATAACTTGTAGTTTGTATTTTTTCTAATGTATTTTTTAATATTTGTTTTAACATATATGTTATTTTTAGTTACACAATATTTTTTTAAAAAAAGAATAAAGGATGATATACTTTTTTCAAATTGTTTTATTTAACCAAATAATGTTTTATTTTGTGGGTGTTTTTTAAATAGTTGTACCGTAGGTAATAATTTTTAAAATGTGAAAGTACATGTTTTTTACATTCAATGTTTTTAAACTGAGTTTACATGTTTTGGGTTTTTATTTGAGTTAAAACTCAGCACAGGATTTTAGAAATCTTTTTATTTTATTTTTTACATATGTTTGTGATTTGTGTAAACTTGTGATTTATTGTTATGTTTTTGACTTGTTTTTACTCTTGTGGCCTCTAGGTGGGGCTGTTGTGTCTTTTTGATTTGTTTTTACTATTCTGCTCTGCAGGTGGGGCTGCTAGGGGTTCTGTTTTACTTTTACTATTTTTGATCTCCTGGCCTCTGGGTGGGGCTTCTTCCGGTAGGTAGTCTCTTTGTTTCTTCATTTCTGTTCAGGTCATCGTGGAGGGAGGATGTGCTGGTGAGTTGTCTGGTTTTTTTTCCTTCTGGGGTTGTTCTTTGTTTTGCTTTTGTGGTGGTGGGCTGGCAGGTGTTTCTGTTTGTTCTTTTTTTGTTTAGCTTTAGGTTGGTTTAATTGTTTTGATTATTTCTGGTTGTGTTTAATTTGTTTTATTTCGTTGTTTATTTTTGTAATTAATTGTTGTTTCTTTGTGTAATTTGTGGTTTTTTGTGTTGTAGTTAGGTGTTTTGTATGTGGTTTTGTGTAATTGTGGTTCTTTTTGTTTGTGTATTTTGTGGTTTATTTATTTTTGTTTATTAATGGTTTTTTAATTATTGATTTATTTTTGTTTTATTATTATTTTTAAATAGTTTTGGTGTTTGTTTTTGTTGGTTACTTTGCCTTGTTTATTGTGTATGTTGGTGGTTAGGGGTAGTTTTGGTGTGCGTGCACACTCACACTGGGCAGGTTTGAAATGTGCAGCCCAGTAGGTGTGTGTGTATGTGTGTGAGTGAGTGAGAGAGAGAGGAGGCTGCAGTTGAGGTCGGAGGCTGTGCCCGGGTGAGTACCTCCGGGAGGCGAAGGCAGCGAACAGAGCCCCATTCGCTGCCTTTGCTTCCCTGGGAATTGGTTTGCTTTCACCGGGGGGAGGGGGAGGTACTGGTGCATTCACCCCCTGTTGAAAGCGAAACACTTCCTTGGGAAGTAAAGGCAGTGACCGGAGCCTTGTTCGCTGCCTTTGCTTCCCAGGGAATTGGTTCACTTTCAAGGTGGGGAGGTACTGGTGCATTCCCCCCCCCCCCGTTGAAAGCGAAACACTTCATCGGGAAGTAAAGGCAGCGACCGGAGCCTCGTTCGCTGCCTTTGCTTCCCTGGAAATTGGTTCACTTTCAAAGGGGGGAAGTACTGGTGCATTCGCCCCCTGTTGAAAGCGAAACACTTCCTCGGGGAGTAAAGGCAGCGACCGGAGCTTCATTTGCTGCCTTTGCTTCCCTGGGAATTGGTTCGCTTTCAGCGGGGGGCAGGGGGCCAAGGTAAGTGGGGTAGGGTACAGGGACTGTGGGGACACGGGGCGGGGCGGGTGGTTGGCATGGTTCCCATTGTGCTCCCATTGCTTTTTGTAAGTTTATATTTTTTGCGCGCTGGCTTTCTCGGCGTTCTATGCGCTCATGGTGCGCAGGATGCTGGGACTTGTATTTTTGAGTTTGAGGTTTGCGTTCATGCAGCAGTTTTTTTATGCGGCTCGATTTCAATTGGCTGTGATGCATTTCCCAATGTTCTTTTTGCTCGCACCTCTCAGCCTGATTGGCTCTGGCACGGCGCAGCACAAAGAACGTTGGGAATTGAAGTCCTTTTTCTTTGTTTGCGTTCGTAGGGCTCCTGCACCACTGGCATATTTCTCAACCCTGCAGCAATCTCCGGACCGGGTTCGGGCGAGTGCAGGAGGCTCGGTATGGGCTAGTATGGCCGGGTGCAGGAGCCTTTGTCACAATCCAACGGTTAATGCTCGGATTTATAGGTATAGATAGATAGATTGAAAGCAAGGGGAAAGCTGCTGCAAAACAGAGAGGAGAAACAGCAAGTTGCTTCTCCCACTAAAGCGGCAGTGTAAGTACCACAGATTTCATTAATGAAAAGTGTGGCATGCTTGCTTACGTATGTTTTCCTGGAGGCAGGCGAACCAAAAATCTGAATGTCAATCAGACATGCTGCGTAAGAATGTGTGGGATTTTGTTTTGGTGATTTTGGCCTTAAGGAGGAGCCCTCATGACTCTAAATATCAATTCTTCTTGGCTTTCCTTGATTTTTATCCGTGACTTAAATGCAAATGAAGCCAGAGGGTAACAGAGAGAAATGCAGCCAGAAGAGTTTACAAAGTCAAAGTATCTGAATTGTATTTTATGCTATTTCTGTGCATCCATGTTAAAATAATAATATAGGGAATATTCCTTTTGCTTCCAGTGTGTTATCTGTGAAGCCTCAATCAGTGGATTTGTTCCAGGTGGCAGGTAGTCTGGTTAATCCAGGCTGTCTTCCCTTGGCTGCTGATGCAAGACCCTCCTGCTGTGAGAAAATTTCTGGTTTCTTTGCAGATAAAATCAATGAGATTTTGATTAAAATGTGCGCCTAGGCAAGGAAAGTAATGTCTAAAGGGAGAAATATTAGGAGCTCATCTCTTTGAATGCCAGTCACTATCCACTAAGTGATGTTGCTTTGCATCCTTTTGGATCTTGCTTCCTGCCTAGGTTAAAATTATTTTGGGTACAAGAGGGATTTTATCTACAAACTTGTTTGCCATGATTTTTTTAAAAAAAAGCAGAACACTTCTTTCTTCAGAAATGAGACTGTAGTCTGTCATGGTGCAGAGTCAGATCCATTTTTGATGTTTATGTCTAGCAGCACATGATTAGTTTCAAACCAGAGAAAGCCTCCCACAGTCAGAACTACTTCTATTTTCAGAAGGCTTTAGATCTATAAGAGATTTTCTGTGGGCTGAATAGAGAGGCAGCCAACTTTAAAGTCTACTGTGATCCTCCTGTCCCCTTAAAATCTGGCTTGGTCTAAAAACATTGTGAGAGTCAAAATTTCCAATCCTGACTAAAACTAATCAAAGGCAAAGAAATTGTCACTACTTTGGAAGGAGTGTTTCTTATTTAGCTGGATCGGTGGTACGGTGGCTGTGCTGCGATGTGGAAGGCAGATGAAAGGCCACTGCATTATATTTTTCCCAGAACAATCTTCATGGATGATCCCCATGAGGATCACCAATATTCAGCATCGGATACGGCACAAGAAGAAGAATGTTTAAAAAGGGGGTTCCCAACCGTTTCATGCTGGGGGCCGGTCATGCTCTCTAAGTTAGCTTTGAGGGCCAGATGGGCTTTTTGCCCTGTCTGCACAATGGGGGTGGCCATTTTGTTTCTCGAATGCCCTTGGAGTGATGGTCCTCTTGGAAGGGTGGGGGGGGGCACATGAAATGGTGCCATGGGCTGGATCCAGCCCACAGGTCTTAGGTTGGGAACCCCTGGTTTAAAAGATTGTGTGATGGTTACTATATACTGACTGACACTAGAATAATGGGAGACTTTGTGGTGTAACCTTATACAGAAAGAAGAGTTATGTACAGTGGTGGGATTAAAATTTTTTTTAACTACCTACTCTGTGGGCGTGGTATGGTGGGCATGGCCAGGGGAAAACCCTGCTTTGCACCCAAATTAGGACTACTTTATTTCAAAATTTGGATGGGCAGGGCCAGCCGGAATTTCTGCTACCGGTTCTGGCGAACTGGTGCGAACCACTGCTTATGCATGATCATAGTTTAATAGAAATTTATAATCTAGGCGCACTGAATGAATGAAAAGAAAAGGCAGTTTGACCTATTACACAAAAGAGTTCTTTTCAAATTCTTTCACCTTTTCACTGTTATTAAGAGAACACCTGAAAGTCCAAAAAGGTTTTTTTAAATAGTAATTTCAAAATGCCACAATTTACTCTGCAAACACAGTAAGCGTTCAGAAAGATTTATAGCTATTTCCCTAGTGCTTTTACTGCTAATTATACCAGCTAATCCCTATTTATGCAGATGCAGTCATAACTGGAGTAAAGTTGTAAAACCTGTTTACTTTTCCTCCTGGGAAGTTATAAATCAATAATTTAAGGTTAAGACAAAAAGGAGGGAGAAATAAATCCTGACTCTTTATGAGTAATTACTATATGAATGTTATTCTTAATTGGCAAAAACTGCAACTTTATATAAGATTAGGGCCTGAAACAATCTTAGATGGAAGAAAGAATATGGGATAAATATGAAAGCTTATCTTCTAGAGTGCTAGTAGTCTGAATAAGTTTACTACTCCTTCTGAGATTAAAACAGGTGTGATTTTAGAAGAATTTATGTCTTGAGGCAAAGTAGTAAGAATTTGCCATAAATATTGTACTTCCTCTGTCCATAATCTAATATGTTTGTCAAAAAGGAGCCCTGAGCAACTTCTTAAAAGGGTAAAGGTTTATACTGTCAGTTTTGTCCATGCTGCAGCTAGGTAATTTCAGACTTTGGACATCATGGTCTCACACGGCCACCCCTTTAGAAAATCACACGCGTATTCAGCTGTGAAGATCCAACGCCATACAAAAGCTTCAGTATTCCCAGTATGTTACAGCAAAGAGCTTGCTAAGCTAGATAAAGGAAAAGAATGTATACTCGGAGCAAATGGAGTTTTTCACTCCACATTCATTTAAATCATAACAGCCTCATCACTACAGGAGTAAAATGATTTTCGCTTCTGCCATTCTGATGCTAAGCACACTTATTTGGGAACAAACAGAATTTGATTATAGAAGGGGATAATATATTTTATATTCGCAGTCATAAATATCTTCATCTACAGTACTGCGTAAATATACTCAGTTGATTGCCCCTGACTATACAATGTTTTTTTAAAACAAGAAATGATGTTACAGCGGGAAGCATCACCCCTAGCAAGTCCATTCACTTAGGTTTCTTTGCCCAAGCTCTCATCATATGGTGCCCTCGGAGTGGCCTTTTGAGGCTACTTGGCTGCAAGTCCCTGAATTTTGGTGCTTAGGTTGTGCTCGGCCTGCACTTACATTTAGTTCATTTTAAACTATATTGTTTTATCTTAAGTGCAGTAGCTGAATTTGTTTTGCTTCTTTTGTAGGCTATTCTTACTATTTAGTAAGTTATTTCCTTTTTCTGCCTAATGTTTTTAATGATTTACAGACAAAGCTAATGCAATTTTCAAATAAAACATTTTTATATGTAATGGGCTAAAATATTTGAAAAAGGAGATTCCTCTAGCTTGGCCATGTATTTAATAACCTGCTTTTCTTCCTGTAAAGCAGGGATTCTCAACCTGCGGCCCGCATGTGGACCACGGCATCATTTCATGTGGCCCCCACCACCTCCACCATACCAGGAAGCGCCATGTGGTGAAGGAAGAGCAAAATGGCCATCCAGTCCCCGAAGCTATCTGAGGGAGCATGACCTGGCCCCCGGCTTTAAAAGGTTGAGAACTCCTGCTGTAAAGCAACCCGAGGCAGCTTACAGTGTATTTAAAGTCAGTGTTGTTGTGTATCATTAAATCATGTCTGAGCTATGATTACCCTAACAGAGTTTCCAAGATATGTGAGATATTTAAAGAGGGGTTTTACCAGTCCCAGTCCCCCAGTCAACTTCCATGACTGGGATGGGATTTGAGACAAGGTCTCCTGTGGATTACCCACGCAGTGGGAATTATTTAATATTAATCACTCCCCTCCAGAAAGGTTCATTCACCGGCCACAGCCGAGGCCCGAGTCAGGGCTAAGACGTCCGAGCATGGAAACATGGGTCTTTCTGGAGGGGTAGATAAGAATTGAAATACACACTCTTTGGCTGCTCCCTGACTGACTTGGCATATCCTGGACTTAGCATAAACAATGGTCAGAAGATGCCTTCCTGAGTTAAGGTAGACAATAGCCACAAGAAGGTCAGTTAAGCCAGGGAAACATATGTTACTTTAGATTAAAGTAGAACCCTTTTCCTATTGTGTAAATGTGACGTAGAATATGCTTAGCACAAGGGCCAATCTGTATCGAGGGGCGGGCGACCACCTCAGAGTCGCTCCGCCTACAGGCAGGGTGATAAAATATCTTTGTCCTCCTCAATTCGAGGCTGGACCACATATCCCAGGGCTCCACGTGTCTTTATTCCAGCGCAGTAGGGTGCCACATTACAACAGTCTCCCAAATCCTAGAGTCACCATACTATCAACTGCACCTCGGTGGTTTTCTCTAAAAGACATTATATTATACTCAATGGACAAAATGCTCTTGAATAGCTATGCAGATAATGTAGATTTTGGGAGTTGAACTGCCTCAAGTTAAGAAATCACAGCTTTCTATAAAATAGAAAAATAGGTTTTTAGAACATTACTGAATGTATATTAATGTATATTCAATATTTGAAGTCATGCTGCATTGTTTTTATATACAAAAACCAGAATGATGAGCATTTGGTTTGTGGAAAATAATGAAATTTCTCAGTAATTTGGACGAGGTCAAGACAACTGGTACTAATTTTCATATGTGGTGGGAATGTATACTGATTTTGAATTTTTGGTAGCTATTTTTAAAGACAATAAAGGAAATATGAAAATAATAAATATAGAACTTTGTTTATAGCCACTTTTATCTATTTTCGATAATGATCAATGGAGATGGTAAAAAAAACCCTACCAACTTCAAATTCACTAACTGCAGCAAAATAATGATAGCATTTGTTTGGAAAATCAATAGTTTTTTTCAATAGTCTAATTCAGTGATGGCTAACCTTGGCACTTAATTCTCGGAAGCCCTGATCAGCGGGAGTGCTGACTTGGGCTTCAGGTAATTGAAATTCAAGAACACCTGGAGTACCAAGGTTAGCCTTCACTGGAATGACATATGGAATATAATGATAGGTCAACATGTAATATTAAAATTAGGGAGAAATTGTTGAAAGAGAATATTTTCATGATGTAGACATTTTATAAATATGTATCACTTAAAGAGAAACATCATTTGCCTTCATAAAAAAATGAAGTTTTGGAAGGGATATGGTGCTCTAAAATAAGAAAAAATGTGAGAGAGGATATCCATATTGGTCTTGGTCTTCTTTGAATATGATTGAGTTGTAAGATGTATAATGTGGCTATAAATATGGGATTTTTTTTTGCTTATGCTGTTTGTTAAATTTTACAAAATTAAAAAAAAGAAATTCCCCAGTCATTTGATTTCTAGAATGTTTAGATATGGTTTTGTGTAGCTTAGACAGTCAATCTAATTATTACCAAAGCAGTGGATCTACATCTATTTTTACATAATATTTCTGGGCAAAGTTCCAAGCATTGTTCAGAATTTTCTTGTTCTTTACTGATCAGGTATTGTTGAAGAGTTGACACTTTTATTAAAGTGTCTGTTCTATAGGTCTGTCCTCTCTGTAACAGTAGAGTGGATGCCCTTTTGAATTGTCAGCGGCTCAAAGCTGGAACACACTACAAAAGGATTTAAAACTAACAACTTTAATATTGCTTGATCCTTGCTGTCGTACATAGGATTAGCTGCTACCCAATAAAAGTAGGTGGTATTCATCATGTTATGTCTTTTCTATGGCATTTGAACTTTGTAAGAATTGATAGTCATCATTTTGTTCATACCTGAAGTGTTTTCCCCTGAGAAATACATGATGTTTATTATATTATGTTGGAGGACATTAGCTTTCATCCAATGAATGTTTTAAGAGCAGCTTGTAGACTTAACTTCTTGGTTATGTATTATCCCAAATGAGGGTAATGGCATATGCGTACAATCAGCTATTTATCAAACATACGGGAGCATGCAGCATTTAAGAATCTTATTATTTGGGAATGCTCCAGTTCAAGTATATTACCTCAGCCACAAACATACTAAATGGTCTTAAGCAATCCATTATTTATCATGATTTTTTACTTTGCCCTTCAGCAGATTCCAAGGACAGCTTACAAACCCCCTCTGCAACAAACACAGGGGAGTAAATCCTCTGGTCGCACCCCAAATTTCTACTACCACCATCTTTCTTTAGGTGCCTGGCCCAAGTCATTGCTGCTCCAAGCTGCGTGGGATCCTGTGGCTAGGAAAATCTTCTCTAGGTTTCTTCCTATAACTAACACACAACATTATGACCAGGTAGGTCAGTAGTGCAAAATCAGAAACTGATAAAGGTAGAGTAGCATCTGGCCCTCTTGTTAAAACACCTCTTTAGACATCCCAACCCTTCTATCTCACAAAGTGATAGTTATAAAAAATATTTAACAATTTAGTTTAAAACTACAAAGAAAAGTCCAAAAAGCATCAAGTATCAGAACACGAGTTATACAGTAGAATAAAATAATCCTTCATTTCCCATATCCCTTTCAAATAAAAACATATTCTAACTTAACCTTGGGCGTCCAAAGATGAGATGGATGGATGGTTGGTGTGGTAGACGCAGTGGGCACAGAGCTGGGCAGGCTGAGGAGGATGGTGGAGGGCAAAGGTGCCTGGAGGGCAATGGTCCATAGGGTCACAAAGAGTCTAATTCTCTTCAGCTTCTAACTAATTGACGCTCTTCAGGTTCTAATTAATTATCTTTAAGTACTAACTCTCTTCAGGTTCTAACTTAAACTGACTGTCCTTTTAACTCCTTCTCTCCCTCTCCTATACTAACATTTTTTCAGTCAGATAGAAACCACCTCACATTGCAAATGTAGAAGGAGAAGGTGATACCTTTATTGGATCACTAAACACACAAAAAATATCAATGCGAACTTTTGTGATTCAAGATCAGGCATTCTCGTGGATAAGGCAGCAAAATTATCAATGAAATTCCAAATGTTCATGGCACGATGATCTCCTTGCCAGGCTCTGTTCTTAAAAATGAATTTGAAGCACCAGTCCATTTGATACCTTTCCCCAAATTGACAAACATGGGAAACCACCTCATACTGGTCACTTTCCTGCCTCCTGGAGTTAACCAATCAGATAATACCATTTTAAATTGAGGCTTGTTTTCTACCCATTACAATACATCCTCCATTCACATTCTTAGCATCCCATCACCACCACCAATTTCTGCTGTGGTGATAAAATATAATTGTGTCTGGTAATTTAAAAATCACTTAGAATTGTGGTGAAATCTTTAAATCATGTTAGTTCCACATAAACAGAAAAGGCCCTTTCCAGACATGATGCACCTTGCTTTAGCAAACATATGAATATTGGAGCATCTACTGCTGTTTTCTTTAAATAGAAAGCAACAGATCTGTAGAGAAGCCATTTATGTTCACCTGAAGTCTGTCCATGTGAACAAGAACCCTGATTTTTGCTCATGTGGATTACTCCGCAAACAGAACATTTCCTCTGGAGTTTTGTCATTTCTTTTTTGTTCGAGAGCTAGTCATATCCAACTTTAGGGTCATCAGGCATATCAGAAAACAAAAACAAAAACACAAAAACAACAGCAATTTAAAGACTGACTGTTATATTTTTACTGTGAGCTTACGTGGATCAAGTCCACTTCTTCAGACAAAGGAGTAAAACTTCCAGGCATGGTTTATATACACCAGATGCAGTGGTCAAGAGGTCACAAGGCAAATGGATCACAAAGCAATAAGGTAAAGAGTAATCAAGCAGAATGACAGACACGCATGCATATCAATACAGCTTCCTACAGCTAGTAGTAACAAATAATTATTCAGATTAGTTTTAAATGTCCCCCTTTCAATCTTAAAAGTGTGAAGTTGTCAAGCAAAGCATATGCTAATGAGTTTAACCTCTTACTGGGTTTGGTGCTCATCCCCGTTTATAGCCAAAAAGTCAGCGCTGTCTGTGTATCCAGTTGTTTCTGTGGACATGTGGTAGGCATGAGTGCTTGGAACGCTGTTTACCTTCCACTGAAGTGGTTTCTATTTATCTACTTGCAATTTCTTGCTTTCAAACTGCTATGTTGGCAGGAGCTGGGTTGTGCACCACTTAGGTCTTGAACTGCTGACCTGCCCACCTTCCAGTCATCAATTTGGGGTCTGACCAGGGGCAGTGGCCACATGCCTGACCTAATCTTCTTGTTGGAGCAGTGGCAGAGTGATCTGCGATTACAGGATTTAGTCATTTCACCTGTGCCATGGTCAGTTCACTATCTGGTGACTCTGGACTTTCTGGGGGCGATGTTACGGCGTAGGGAGGCAGGGCCTATTAAATTGGCCCGCCTTAAGCGACTAATGGATCCAGATGGATTACAGAGGGAACTGGGGGATTTTCCTCTGGATCAGCTACACGATTCACCTGAGGCGCTTGTTGACCTGTGGAACAGGATGATGATGGCAGCCTTGGATGAAATCGCGCCACTACGGCCTCTCCAAGCCCATGGGGCTAGGTCATCCCCATGGTTCACTGAAGAATGCGGGAGCTCAAATGGGTGAAGAGACGCCGAGAGCGCTGCTGGGGGAAGACTCGGACTGAGTCTGACTGGACACTGGCTAGAACCGCTATTAGGGCCTACTGGTGGGGATAAGGGTGGTTAAGTAGCAATATTTCACCACCCTTATTGCAAACGCAGATAATCGCCCAGCCACCCTGTTTCGAGTGACCAGGTGTATCCTCGGTAGAGGGGGCCCGGTACCTGGTTGGCCGGGTTCGGCTGAGGTTTTTGCTGATTACCTGACGGATAAAATCACTCAGATTCGCTCGGGACTGAACCCTGGCATGGATGGAGAGAGTCAGGAGGGGACCGGATCACATTCTTGCTGTATCATCTGGGATAGGTTTGACCCAGTTGTCCCTGATGAAGTGGACAGGCTCCTTGCAGCTGTTCGCACTACTACCTGCCCTTTAGATCCCTGTCCTGCCGGTCTGGTGAAAGCATCTAAGGCAGTGACAAGCAGCTGGGTCGGGGTGATAATTAATTCATTCTTATGGGAGGGGGTATTTCCTGCACCTTTAAAACATGCTTTGGTGTGCCCCCTCCTAAAAAAACCTGCTCTTGACCCAGCAATTCCAGCCAATTATAGGCCGGTCTCCAACCTTCCCTTTTTGGGGAAGGTATTGGAGAAGGAGGTGGCACGGCAGTTGCGGGGGGTCCTGGATGAAGCAGATTATCTGGACCCCTTTCTGTCAGGATTCAGGCCCGGACATGGTATGGAGATGGTATTGGTCGCACTGATGGATGATCTCTGGCGAGAAAGGGATGGAGGCCATCCTCTCCTATTTAATATCTACATGAAAGCGCTGGGGTAGATCATCCATTTCCACGGGGCGTGGTACCATCAGTACGCAGATGACACCCAAGTGTACATCTCGTCTCGTGGTGATCCCAGTGATGCTGTCAAAGTCCTGTCCAAGTGCCTGGTGGCTGTTGGGGTCTGGATGGGGGACAACGGATTACAACTGAACCCAGGCAAGACTGAGTGGCTATGGATTAAGGGCCCGGTGTTATCTCGGGAGCTACCATCATTGGTTTTGGATGGGGCTAGTCTGCCCCAGACAGACCCAGTGTGCAACTTGGGGGTCCTCCTGGACTCATGACTGCTGCTTGAAGATCAGGTAGAGGCTGTGGCCAGGAGGGCTTTTGCCCAACTTTGGGTGATTTGCCAGTTGCGCCTGCTCCTAGACCAGGACTCCTTACTCATGGTCACTCATGCTCTGGTCACCTCTAGACTAGATTATTGCAATGCGCTTTACATGGGGCTGCCCTTGATAACCATCCGGAGGCTGCAGTTGGTCCAGAATGCGGCTGCTTGGGTGGTGATGGGGTGTGGGCATTACGCTCATGCCTCACCACTGCTTCGGGAGCTGCACTGGCTTCCAATTTGCCTCCGGGTGCAATTCAAGGTGCTGGTTATTACCTTTAAAGCCCTACATGGTAGTGGGCCAGGATACCTAAGAGACTGCATCACCCCAAGAATATCTGTCCGTCCAACCAGAGTGGACCGGAGGGGCTCTCTGCTTGTACCATCTGCTAGAGGGGCCCATCTCTCTAGCACAAGAAGAAGGGCCTTCTCTGTGTCCGCTCTGGCCCTATGGAACCTCCTGCCAGTGGAACTAAGGTTGCAGATGGAATTGCTGCCCTTCAGGAAAGATCTGAAAACATGGCTGGTGCTTTACATGAAGATGTCATGACCCCCACCTGCTGGTTGGTTTAATATCAAGTATTTTTCCTCTTTTTAATAATGTGTGGGGGTTTTAGTGGGGTAATTTGTTTTAATGGGGTGGTTCTTTGAAAGCTTTTTAAGATTGTAACTCTTCGTGAGTTGGACGGCTATATAAATTTGAATATAAATAAATAAATTAATTAAATGAAGTTCAGCATCTTAACCTGCATTTTTGTCATTTTCCACATGAGGAAATATAGAGTGAAGAGGTGGAGCTAGGTATTCCCCTGCTTTTATGTTGAGTAAGGTAGTTTTGGTAACACCTGGGACTGAAGTTTACCCCTGTCTTTTCTGCGCTAGCTATTGCTCAAAATAGGGATGCCACTCTTTTGCCTTGGTTTTAGTTTGACCATCAGAAGTTAAAAAGTACCATTCTAGCAAGTAACACTTTTAAAGGACAACTACATTTTGCATTTGGGTAAAAAGTTAAAAAAACCAGGAAGGTATGCTTATACAGTAAAACCCCGGGTTACAACCGCCTCGGTTTAAGTTTGCTGTGGTTTACAACAGCAAATCCTATGGAAATGCCATCCAGGTTTACAAATTTTAATGTATTTTTTTTGGTCTACAACAATCAATTCAGGACTGATTTTTAATTTTTCAATGCATCCCTATGGATGTTTTGGTTTACAATTTTTTCGGGTTACAACAGAGGCTGTTGGAACGGACCTCCATCGTAACCTGGGGTTTTATTGTATGTTGGTTACTGGTGTAGTACCTGACAGTTTCTGAACGATTATAGCCACAATTGCCAGAGCTTCTGTCTGATCAAATAAAATCAAGTCCAGAAAAGGTTGGGGTTGAGGAGAAGTGAAAAAGGCAAAATGTGTTCCAGACTTCATGCAATGCAATGCAAAGCAAAGCAAAGCAATCACACTTATATACCACCCCATAGCACTTAGTGCACTCTCTGGGCGGTTCACAAGTTAATTAGCCTTTTGCCCCCAACATGCTGGGTACTCATTTTACCAACCTCGGAAGGATGGAGGTGCTGAGTCAACCTTGAGCCCTGGTCAGGATTGAACTCACAACCTTTTTTGGGTTGCGCCACCAGGGCTCCGGGTGAATGAATACAAAGATACAGAAATAATAGGCCAGTCTCATGGCAGTGATGTCATGCTTGGTAGATTTGCTCTCATGCCAAAGTGCGTATCAGGAATTACCCAAAGCAGGTGACCTAGCTTGTTTGACAGACAAAGAGGAAAAGTCTTCACAACATGACAGAGATTCAGAGATCAGAGAAGTCTAGATGAGATCACAAAAGGAATATAAGAAACAAAAGTGTGTGTAAGAAAAAAAACAATGGTAAAATGTATAGCACTCAGAAAGTTAAATTAGCTTGAAGTTGGGCAGCAGTAAGCTAGCAAAAAAAGAATGACATAACTAAAGTTGTACAGGGTGGGTGGGGTGCTGCAAGAGGAAAAAAAATACCCGTGCAATTTGACACATGGGTGGAGATGCAACCACTGCCTTTTTAATTAGCAACAATTTTCCACCATAGTTTACATGGTTTCAGATACGCAATGATAAGTTGTTCATTGGATTCTGGTCAGTGTAATATATGAAACAGTTGAAAATATCATGGCCCAAAGAGCTTACTTGTAGAAAGGACAACTCTAGCTTTTATGGGGACTGCAGTGGCTCAAGTGGTTAAGACGCTGAACTCACTGACTGGAAGGTCAGAGTTCAATTCCCGGGTACTGCATGACGAAGCGAACTCCCATCTCTGTCCCAGTTCGAAAGCAAGAAATTGCAAGTAGATAAATAGGGACCACTTCGATGGGAAGGTAAACAGCGTTCTGTGCACTCCGGTGTTGAGGTATGCCTGTCACATGTCTACAGAAATGTCTGCAGATGCTGGCTCTTTGGCTATAAATAGAGATGAACACCACACCCTAGAGTTGGATACAACTGGCTTTCGAGCAAGGGAGACCTTTACCTTTTCCTTTACCTACTTTTATATGATAAATTACTGCTGTTATGTATAAAATAAATCATATTAGCAGCTATGAAATAGTAACTTGACAGTTTGGGAAAATCTACTGAACACTAGAAATTTCTATGGCACTTGAACTTTGTGCGTATTGATAGTCATAATTTTGTTGAAACCTGAAGTGTAACCTTTTAATGCACTTTCATAAGACTGCAGTTCTATGACTACTTCGCTGAGAGAAAGCCTATAGCAATCAGAGGGACTTACCTATGTGAAAAGAGGATTTTGCTATATGAAAGTGTACAAAGAAGGACTTGTATGGCAATTAGAAAGGGAAAAGCTGGATTTTAAAGAAGGATGAAGAAGAGAGCAAGAGGATTAACATACAAATAAATACAACATATATAATTACTTTCTTAGAAGTACAACATTTTCAGCATATTCTTTTGAAGCCTGCTTAGTTAAGAAAGTTTATCACAGCAACACATCTTTCTAATTAGATGGAATAAGCTAGATGATTAGAGCTGTACATTAGAAAGCATTAAAAGGTTCATGCAATTCCTTTTTGTATAATTAGAAAGGAATTTCCACAACTCATAAAAGAAAAATGTAATTGTACAATTTAGCACAGAATTTAAATATTAAGATCAAACCGGCAGGGCAAGTAGCTTAATAGGATAAATGATATTAAGCACTAGTGTCAAAGCTTAATTTATACAGAATGTCTTCATTATGTAAAAGAGTTCAATAAATGTGACTCAAAGGTTTTTCCTATTGTTTTTTGTTCAAAAACCAATGAGCTCTTCAACAGCTCTGCAGCAACATGCTGAGCAATTGGGAAAGCAAGATTGCCTTTGTTCGCTGGACTTCTGTAACATATTGTGCTGCAAGATCTTATAAGAGAAAACAAGAAAAGAGTTTCACATGGAGCTTGGACCTAAGACCTCCTTAAAAGCTGGTTGATTTGGGAACTGTAAGAGCTTTGAACAGGTTCCAAAAAAAAAAAAACCTACTAATGAGAGAGTGGTTGCAAAACTCTGAGGTATAGCTTCAAATAGGATCTTCTTGTCAATAACTGTGGCAACAGCAGTCCACATCCTTAAGATTCATTAAGATCCTTCAGATGATGCCTACAACAGAGCATGTCACTGCAGTCTAATCTGATGACATGATGGAAAGCAGACCAAAAGTCAAGGGTGGAGCAGCCGTCTTCCATCAGCTGCTTCTAGTTTCCAACAGAGGAAGGGCTGGATCCATCACAAAATAATGCTCCCTAGACCTACCCCAGCAAAGATTTCCAGAGGAAATCTTTGGTTAATTATATCAAAGTTACTAAATAATTCCATGAGAAATCAACTTGATGTTGTTATCTCTGTCCAACACCTAATCCAAGTTATCTCCGTGAAAAATGGGTACATTATTAATCTTGAAACAAACTAAAATCCAGAAATAAACGGTTCTCAGGAGATAGCTGCTTAACCAAATTTGAAGTGGCAGGACATAAGTAAAAGAGTATTTTCACCCTGGTCAGTGCTACTCATTGGCCTTATATGCTTTAATATTTGGCAGATACTCTTATTTTCCAGGAAACACAGGAAACAGTATTTCTTATTTATTTGTTATATTTATACCTCAACCATCTAGTGCGAACTATTCTGGGTTACATACGGTACATTATGTTCTAGTGTTTACATTTTTTAAGCACTAGAACATAAAATACCCAAGCCCCCGTAAATGAGAATTAAATCTTGCCAATAACAAAGAAAACAAAAAAGCACTCCATGTTGTGACAAAATTTCAAAGAACATGTGGGCAAAATTCTGTTCAGGAGACAAGCTAAAGGCCTCCCTGAATAGTTTCACCTTTGCCAATTTTGAAAATGTTAGTAGTGAGAGAGCCTGGTGGATCTCAACTGGCAATGAGTTCCAGGCTGATGGGGCCACCATTGAGAAGGCCCAGTTTCTCGTAGAAGTCTTTTGAACCTCCTTTGGGATGGGAACTCACAGCCCTAAGGCCTGAGAGGTCGCTTTTTACAGAACAAAATAACTGAATATCAACCAGGGTTCCTAAGTCGTTGCCAGCTGTGAAATGCCCCACTGGCTGATACAATTGATAACTTGCATCTTTTTATCTTGGGGCCATGTATAAAATTATTGCTATGTGGTCTCACTCTCACATCTGAGGAACTAGACTTGATCCATGAAAACTCACATTAAAAAAGAAAGCACTAAGTCTTTAAGGTGTCAAACATTTCCCCCTTCTTTATTTGTTTTTGTTTTGTTTCTTGTTTGAAATAGCAACAGCAGATGCTGTCACAAAATCGAATCATTCACAGGTAAAGGTTTGAGTTTGCCTGATTATTAGGAAAGGAAATCTCCATCAAATAACAGATACACATCACATGTTCGGTAAAGCACTGAGAAACTGTAGCACTGATTGTTCGAGCTCATTCATAGCATGATGTTTATTGAATGATAACTACCACCAATACTTGTGACTGTGTGATGTGAAAAATGCTAGTTTTTTCCTACTGCATGAACACAGAACCTATCAGGATGTACCACATATTGTACCATCTCAGAGGCAATTAATAAAATCTGATAGGAGACTCTGAAGATGCCGCCACTGTGAGCCGCCGCACTCTCCCCACCCCCTCCACCAGCGGGGAGATAAAGGGAGTCTCCCCCGGCCCAGGAGACTCTGAAGACGACAATGACATGAGCCACCACGCCTCCTGGCCCCTTTATCGGCCAGGAGAATGACAAAGGCGTGTGACTTTGACTATTTCTGTGGCGGTTCTACTGTGCCTGGACGTGTGGGGCTTCTGAAAAGAGGTTTTTTTTCCCTTTTGCCTTTGATATGTTTTGATATTGTGTATTTGATACTCTGTACCATTGTGGAATATTGTGGTGTTTGTTTGTTTGCTTTGTAACTGTATTGGTTATTTATTGTGTACAGTATTTGTATTATTATATTATTGTAACAGTATGTATATTACGGTAACTTGTTGTTTGCCGCTCTGAGTCGGCCGTGTGCCTGAGTAGAGCGGGATATAAATTTAATTAATAAATAAATTATATTTTTTTATCCTTTGTAATATACACCAAAACTAACAAAACCCATTTTATGACACTGAAATGATGATACAGAAAATCTTTCAGGAATAACTCACCATGAATAAATCACGGGCACCAATATCAACAGCAAGCAGAAAGGCTTTTTCAAATCTTTCATACCTGCAAAATGAGGAAAAATAAGCAGGATCAACCATTGTCTATGGCCTGTATGAGATTTGACACATAAACATGCATAATAATGTTTTGACAGACAATACTGAGGAGAAAAAATGGTTTCTGTTGGGGCAATCAATTGAAGAGAAGTCACAGGAGATGAACTTATTCCCTGCCAACGGTTTGTCTCACACCAAATTGTACCCCACCATCGAGCTTTTTCCTAGTTAGATTTTAAATGCACATTCGTAGTTGATGCAATTGAGAGAAATAATGCAAGAACAAATGTCACTAATTGTAATGAAAATTAAAAGGTTATATGTTTGCTTTTAGCAAAAAGTTAGGAATAGCTAGCAAAGCACAGTTGCAAACTGATATTAGGCCAGTGCTGAACTTTCTGCCCACCCAACTGACTACATTGCAGAAAGAAGAGCTATCTCATACACACACTTAACTGGAAACCTAAGTGGGCTTTCTCCTTATAATGCAAATACTTCTGCTTTCTTTGTTTAATTAATTCTAACAGTTTCTACAGACCTCATTATTTTTCTCTGTTGTAGTTTCTCTTTATGTCATTTAATCCTTTTACCATCATCTGATGCCTGGATGACTGCCTGGCCGCAATGTTGGAATGTATCAAAGTTAACAAGCCGAGACTGAACCCGGGTAAGACAGAGGTGCTAATGTTGGAGGGTCTGACTGCCCAACTAAGATCTTCGACCTCAATGATAGATGGGACGGTCTTGTCCCCTAAGGACTAAATTTGCAACTTGGGAGTCATATTAGATTGCCGTCTGAACCTGGAAGCACAAATTGCAGCAGTGTTTAAAGCTGCTTTTCCCCTTCTTTAGCAAACAGCTCAGTTGCGTCCCTACTTGGCCGGGCGGTTCCTCATAACACCAGTTCTCTCGCTGGTAATCTTGATTACTGTAATGCTCTCTACGCAGGGCTCCCCATGTTCCTGATACAGAAACTTCAACGGGTGCAGAATGCAGCTGCCAGGCTGGTTACTGGGGTGAGAAAATTTGCACATGTCTCCCCAGTCCTGGCAGAATTGCATTGGCTTCCCGTTTTGTTCCGTGTCAGGTTCAAGGTGAGCGTCTTAACTTCCAAAGCCCTAAATGTAAATCACCAAGATGTTGATGATGACCTTTAAAGATCTGGGCCCAGGGCTATAGTTTGGGCACCCCGCCCTACATGGTAGTGGACCAGGGTACCTAAGAGGCCACTTTACCCCAAGGAAATCTGCCCGTCCGACTAAAGCAGACAGGAGGGGCTCCCTGATGGTCCCGTCATGTCTCCCCAGTCCTGGTAGAATTGCTTTGGCATCCCGTTTTGGCCCAGGAGGAGGGCCTTTTTGGCATCTGCTCCGACCCTATGGAACTTCCTGCCAACCAAGCTCCCATCTCCAGGCGAAGCTCCTCCCCTTCAGAAAACTCTCAAAACCTGGCTTGCACAACAACAACAACAACAACAACAACAACACCCCCAATGGCTTATATAAGGGCTAGCCTGGGTTTTAGTGGTTGTAGAATAGGTTATGTTACGGTATTTTAAGGTTTTTAATGTTTGATGGTTTTTAGATAAGTTTCTTGATTTTATTGTTATGGAATGTTTTTATATTTACACCTATGAGCCGCCTGGAGTCACCTCGGTGAGAGGGCAGCAATACAAATATGAACAAATAAACAACAGTTTGGGACCTTCCTACATGGCTCGCCACCAATGCTACACCAACAGTCACCTTCTCAGCTCCTCCTCTGGCCCGGCCGGCCTTGGGAGGTGAGAGCACAGTTGGTGGTCGAGGACGTGGTAGGGATGGGTGTCATAGAAGAGGGCTACAGGAAACATTGTTGATGTTATGCCAACAGATAATGCGGGTGCTGTCTTTAGGGTGTTGTCCTGCTCCGTATGTGGGGGATTAAGGGTGGTTTCTTTTTTGCTATTGTAAGATTTTGTATTTTTTACTGATTTCATTATATTGTGTATTGATTATTATTTTTATATTATAATTGTGCTGTACTTATATTGTACTGATTGTTTATTACATTGCTTTGTATATTGTACTTTTGATTTGTTGTAATGCTGCCCAGAGTCAGCTGTGTGCTGAGTGGGGTGGGCTATAAATTAAAGTTGAGATGAGTTGAGATGAGATGGCTTCCCCTCAGAAACTGGGTCTGCTTCACCCATTCTTCTCAGACAACTCAACTCCAAGTTCCGACTCCCAGGTTGTCTAGAAAGTCAGTTACCCGTCATAGGGCTTTCTTGGCGGCAGCTCCGGCTCTATGGAGCGCACTGCCAGGAAAGCTGTGTTTGATTGACTCCTTAGGGACCTTTAAGAAACAACTTAAAGGGTCACCTTTAAGGGAGGCCTTTAGCAGTTTGTTGAAGACCAAATAGGAGACCCTTCCACTGCCTTTCTGTCACAAGAAAGGTTCTGATTTTGATTAGGTGGGTGGGGGTTGTTTTATTGTCTTAATGGTGTTTCTTTCACTTTTTTAATAGCGTTAGCTGCCCAGAGTGGGAGTCCATCCCAGATGGGCAGGGTATAATTCCAATAAATAAAATATTGTATCTATAGGCTTAAAATCTATACTATTCCTTTTTTACATAGTGTTTATGGCAGCTGTTTCCTCCATTATTAGTTTGCTCTTTTGCCCGTCCCGATGGCAGAAGCTCAAAGAAGCAGTGGCCAGGATGCGATGGGTCTCCTACTATATCTAATGCTTTTCTGTGGCACCTGATAGTGTAAATTTGTTCTAAAGTGGAGAGTGGACAGCCGATGATACTTTCCACTGTTTTAATAATTCTGTGCAACATTATCCTATCCCGATGAGTACTACTCCCATACCACACACATAAGCCATGTGAGCACGCTCTCAATAGCGCAGCGATAGAAGGCAAGCAGCAGCTTTTGCAGAAGATGGTTTTTCCTTAGAGTTCTCAAAAAATACAGTCTCTGCTGCGCCTTTCTTCGCAAGCCCCCTTGTGTTGGCACTCCAGGACAGATCCTCCTGTATTTCAATGCCTTCCATTTTAATGCTAATTCTGACCTCTGGGTGTCTATGTGAAGTAAAGCTGGATCAA
Source organism: Bradypodion pumilum (assembly GCA_035047305.1). NCBI lineage: Eukaryota > Metazoa > Chordata > Lepidosauria > Squamata > Chamaeleonidae > Bradypodion > Bradypodion pumilum. Next base: position 273,991,300 of record JAWDJD010000001.1, read on the forward strand.
TGAGCTTCTAATTGCCAAATATAGCCTTCTCAGTGTAACTATGGCAAAGACAACACCTGCCACCAGAGGTTCAGTATACCATAAATTACTGTCCATTCTGCTAAAATAAGCAAATGTTCTAAATCTTGCCAGGTAGGCCAATCTTAAAAGTTGTTCCCAAATAAACTATCAGGACCTTTTGAGTCTTACTTTTTAAGCCACTCCTTCCATCTCTTTCATTCCTTACATTTTTAACACCGCTGTTTGTCTCCCACATTGTTCTATTATGAACTACAAACCTTATCTTCATAGAACAAAATTTCTTGATGTCCTGGAGTACTATTTGATGCTGTGCTTGGATTCCCAAGTGGTAGCATCAACAAGGTGTGCTTCTTACACAACCCTGTTTATTGTGCCATTTGCAACTTTTCCTGAGCTGACTTGATGTGATACCAGTCATCCATCCCTTACTTACAATATGTCTTGACTACTAATGCAGTGTCTTGACTAATAATGTAGTTCAACTAATGCAGTGTATAGCAGCTAAATTGCTAACTGGTGGATGGTGTCCAAAATCACGTGATCTCAACACTGAAAGATCTGTACTGGTGGCCAGTTGCTTATTGGGACCACTTCAAAATTCTGACTAAATTTCAAAGTACTAGCCATATGGTATCCTGCCTGTTTGAAGGATCACCTGCATTGTTATGAACCTTAGGAAAACCCCTCATAATAGCTGCAGAGGCAAAAATGACAGGCATATGAGAGAATCTTTTTCTATTGCATGGCACCCATGCATTCCCTTGGAGCCATGGAGAATTTGTACTTTCACTGCATTTAAGAAAGGTAGAGATACAACATGTTAATATTTATTATTATAGAGAGGGCGCCAAATTGTATACACATTTAAGTAAGGAAAAAGCTGATTTAAAATTGTAATACTCAATATGTCTGTCGCATGGTAACGTTAGCATTAATTCTTTGGAGAAAACGTCATACTACACATTGCTGCCGTAATTCAATTCAACTTCAAAAAGTAAGACAGATAAATCTCTTAAAATGTGTATACATTTTTGGCATCCTCTGTATATATTATAAACAGATGTCTGATAATGTTATATTTACTTGGATGATTTTAGCTCTGTATGGGTGTGTAGGTGTGCGTGTATGTTATTTTAAAGGTTTTAAGGTTTTGTTAATTTTTATTTGACTTTGAAAAATGTATGGCAAACTCTATTTTTATTGTTTTTATTAAATTATATGATCTTAAGCCCTCTTGAGTACTACTTAGCCATAGAAAGGTGGTATATAAAATATTCACCATGATAGATTCCAAATTGAGCAAGAACCCTGCAAAATCTGGATTCTCATTTATTTGTACAGCCTACACATCAGTAAGAACATTTCCTCTTCAGATTTTAAGCCAGTGTTTTTTAACCTTTGATTTTTGGACTTCAATTCCCAGAAGCCTAAGTCAAAAGTACTGACTTAGGCTTCTGGGAATTAAAGTCCCCCTGTGGGGCATGGGCCCCCACGTTGGGAAACACTGCTCTATGCTAAAACCTCAGAGAACACAATACTAGAGGAGAGTGTACCTAACAACTCCTAAGCATGTTTGGAATGATGGTTTTAGTAATACCTAGGGGTGGATTTTAAAATAAATGGGAATAAACACAGAGAAGGTTTTTACTTTTGTTTGTTTTTTCTTTGTTTTCTCAAAGAGCACCTCTAAAATACAAATCATTAGATTAAACAAAAGAACATTTTGTGGGTTTCGTTTAGTTTTTCTTTCATCCAAGGTCTGTCAAATTGCCAAAAAAAATTTCTAATAAGTAGTGCTATGGGTTCCTCTGTCAACAACCAGTCTGAACATCCAGAGAAGGAGAATGGGAAGCATGAAGACGCAGAAGGGCCTAGGTTGGTTGAAAACCCAGTAGGAGTGCCCTTTCCTTGTTTGTTTACTAATTCCACTTGTCCGGTCCGGTCACCGGGCCCCATCTGTCCGGGAAGGATAAAGGCAGTGAGCGCTCCCGCCTGCTTCTCACCGGCCCCGTCACCACCAAGAGAGAGGAGGAGGACCGGACCAGACCCCAGCTGCAGAGCGTCCCGGCAGTTGAAGCTTTCCCACCTCGGAGAAGAGAGAGAGGAGGTGGCCGCTGGGGCTTAGGGCATCTGAAGAGGAGAAAGATGTTTCTCACCACCGCCCTGAGGCTTCGTGCACCTTCCTCGCTTTACTCATTTGCCTTTGTGCGCTTGACTCTGCCAACGCTCCCGCCTGCCTAGCCCTAGGCTCCATCTGCCCGGAAGATGACTTTGTTGTTCTGTTTGTTGCTGGGCTGGTGATTTGACTATCGCAGTGTTGATTCGAAAATTGTATTTTGTATATTGTACTGTTGTATACTTTGTATTTGGAACTTGTATATTGTAACATTGCATATATATTGTGGTTATTACGTATACGTTGTTTGATATTGTATTCAGGTGGAACCTATTATTAATTGTAATTGTATCTGTTTACTTTTTGTCTCCAATCACCTTCAAACTCCTGGTACTTATCTTTTGTTATTTATTGGGTTAGTTTCCTTATTTATATTGTTCATTGAGCATATCTCAGTTGCCAGAGATTGGGACTGGTAGCAATTGCTTGTTGTACTGTTGCTTGCCTATTGAGTAGATTCTCTGTTGCCTGCCTTGCCCTTGCTGTTTTATAGTAGCTTTTGTGGGCACATTAGATCTTTTTTTGACTATTTAGTGTAAGGGACCAAAGACAATACAACAGCCGAAGGGTTGGCTTAACACAGGTTTATTGCATGATGATCCGGAGGAACATGTGGTAATGGCGGATGGGTAGCTCAAAATATACAGCTGGCTATACATTTGAATGTGGCTCGTTGGCAGACTATTGGTTGCTGCCTGCGTGACGTCGTAGGAGGTCACGCCCTTCTTGACCAGGTGAGGAGGTCGCGGGGAATCTTCCCGCGCTGCTGATCCAGGTGGCTTTGATCCATTAGAGCTGGACACTCGCTACTGTCCTCTGGTGGTCACTAGCTCGCGTCCCCTTATTAAGCATACATTGATACAGGTGAAGGTTATAATGTTGCACACAGAAAGGTTACATTGATAACACATGGCAAAGGTACATAGTTAAAGGCACTGCTTTACAGAACACAACATCCCTCCCCCCTAGGATGAGATGAAGTCTCTCAGCCAAGAAGGCTTGTTGCGTGTGTGTGTGGGCCGTGAAGAAGGCTGCCCCCCCGGGGGCGTTATTGCTTCTTTGTTCCCTGGTCCCTTGTCCTGAAATGGGAGAGGGAGACTCGTTAGTAGCTTGCCGCTGTCTGGCGGTCTTAGGGGAAGGGAAAAACTCCATTGTGGGCAGACCGGGGGGCGTCGGGACTAACGGAAAACCCCTCTTCTCGCTTGGACGGGTGGGGGACCACTCCGAAACCCCCCCCCCCGGTTCTGAAAATCAAAATCTAAGTTGGTAGGGGTACCCGCATTTGTGGGGACTTTCCGCGAGATATGTATGGGGTCGGGTTCCTCTCCCTCGGAAAGATCCCCCAGGGTATCTATGAGGATATCCTCCTCCCCCCTTGGTGGGGGCCCACGGTCCCCTTCTCCTCCCCCTTGGGCTAAACGGGTGGGGGAGAACCCTAACGCTGACTTATTTCCTGCGTGAACCGCGTCCTGCTCGTCGGGGACCCTGCGTCGGAGCTGGTCCGCGTGCCGCCTCCATAGGAGCCCTGTGCTGGTTTCCACGCGGTACGACACGGGGCCGGTTTGTTCCACGACTACGCCCGGCACCCAGGCTGGGCCTGTGCTGGCGTAATTCCTGCAATGCACGGGGGCGCCTATGCTGAAACTCTTTGTAACTTCCAGCCCGATGTTCCTTCCTTTGTCCTCTACCCTCGTGGGGTCTAGCCTAGTAAGGATGGTGGTCAGCTTCCTGCGCATTAAGAGCTCTGCGGGGGAGTATCCTGACGCCAACGGGGTCACCCTGTACCCTAGCAGAAACTGACACACTTGTAGGTTCAAATCCCCTGGGCCCATGCGCCGCAACGCGTCCTTCGTGGTGTGGACGAGGCGCTCTACTTGGCCGTTGGTGGCCGGGTGAAACGGGGCGGAGGTAATATGCCGAACGGCGTTAATCTCCATGAATGCCTTAAACTCGGAGGACGTAAAACAACTAGCGTTGTCGCTAATTAACGTGTCGGGTATGCCGAACGTGGAAAAGAGCCTCCGCAAGTGCCTAATGGTCTGGGCCGAGGAGGTGCTCGTGACTGGGATAACCTCCAACCATTTGGAGAAAGCGTCCACAATAAGGAGGAATAGGGTGCCTCTGAACGGGCCCGCGAAATCAACGTGCACCCGGGACCACGGCCCCTTAGCCGCGTCCCATTCCCTGTGGGGAAGGCGGGCCTCCTCCGGTCTGGAGCATTGGCAACTTTCGCAAGTGCCGACCAAGTGCTCGATGTCGGCGTCTAGCTGGGGCCACCAGAAGTAACTCCGGGCCAGCGCCTTGGATCGCACGATGCCGGGGTGGCTGACGTGCAGCAGTTTGAGCACCCGCGGCCGAAGGGAAGTGGGAATCACCACCCGCTGCCCCCACAAGAGACATCCCCTCTCTAGGGACAGTTCTAGCTTTTTTCTGAAGAATGGAGCGAACTCCTCCGCTGGGGAGGATGCGGGCCACCCTTTCTGTAGCCAGGAGCTTACTGTCGCCAACGTTTTGTCTTTCTCTGTCGCTTTGGCAATGTCGGCGGGCACTACCGGGGGCGAATCCAGCACCTCTATCATGAGAACCTGATTGTCCCGCTCCCCCATGCTCACCTGGCTGGGCGTTAGGGGAAGGGGAGACCTAGATAGGGCGTCCGCATGGCTGATCTCTTTCCCGGGCCGGTAGACCAACGCGTGCTGATACGCGTTGAGAAAAATGGCCCACCTGAGCATCCTTGGGGACAGGATTTGAGGGGTGGGCTTATCCGCGGTAAAAATGCCTAGCAGGGGCTTGTGGTCCGTCACGATGGTGAAGGGGCGGCCATAAAGAAAATCGTGAAATTTTTTCGTCCCCGAGACTATCGCTAATGCCTCCCTGTCCGTCTGTGCGTAGTTTCTCTCTGTTTGGGACAGGGACCTGGAGTAAAATGCTATCGGGGCCTCCCTTCCGTTCGCCAGCACGTGGCACAGCACTGCCCCCACCCCCACTGGAGATGCATCACAGATCAGAACTACTGGGCGTTTGGGGTCGAAGTGGGTCAGTATGGCGTCGGACGCCAGGAGGCTTTTCAGCTCACTAAATGCCCTTTCCTGGTCATCGCCCCACTTCCATGCCTGGTCTTTCTTAAGCAGCCTGTGTAGCGGTTCGGCCACCGCTGCCTTCCGGGGGAGGAAGGAGTGGTAAAAGTTGAGCAGCCCTAGGAACGACTGCAACTCGGGCTTGGAGGTGGGGCGGGGGGCTTTCTTGATGGCTGCCACCTTAGACTTGGATGGTTTTATCCCCTCAGGAGTCACACAAAACCCCAGGAATTCAACCTCGGTTGCGAAGAAGACGCATTTGTCCTTGCGCAACCTCAGCCCCGCCTTTTCGAATATAGTCAGGACCTTCCCCAACCTCTTGGCCAATTCCGCCCGACTCCCCCCTGTTATTAACACGTCATCAAAATAAGGCAACACCCCCTCCAGACCCTTCAGGAGGCGTTCCACGAGTGACTGGAAAATTCCTGGCGCCGAGTTCACGCCGAATTGGAGGCGCGTCACCTGGAACGCCCCCTTATGGGTGATTATGGTCTGCGCAGCAGCTGCGGCGGGAGACACCGTGAGCTGCTGGTAGGCCTGTGCTAAGTCGAGCTTAGCGAAACATTTCCCCCCATGTAACCTGGCCAGCAGATGGCTGACTACCGGCACCGGATATGCATTCGGGCGGATCGCCTTGTTGATGGTGCACTTGTAGTCGGCGCATATGCGAACCTCCCCATTGGACTTAAGAGCGGTTACAATTGGAGTTTCCCACTCCGCAGAATCTACAGGCACAAGAATCCCCTGACCCACCAATTTGTCCAGTTCCGCCTCTATCTTGTCCTTGAGTGCGAACGGCACCCGGCGTGGTTTTAGGCGAACAGGGCGGACCTCCGGGTCCAGGTCGAAAGTCACTGGGGGCCCCTTGAATTTCCCCAGTCCCATTTTGAAGACTTCGGGTTGCGCCTCGCACACCTCCTGAATTGGGTCAGTCCCAACAGCGTGCATCCCCACGGCATGCACCCCCCCAATGAACAAACCCAGGGGCTGGAACCATTGAGTCCCGAGGAGGCTGCAATTTCCTCCCTTGAGCACGACCAGGGGAAGGGACGCGGCGTGCTCCTTGAACTTGACCTGAAATTCTCCAACCCCCAACACTGGAATACTGTTCCCTTGCACGTCCTGTAGTGTGGCCCTCAACGCTTTGAGCTTGGGCCGCTTTTGGGGGGCAATTCCACAAAACTCCCTCTGGGAAATGATTGAATATGAGGACCCCGAGTCAATTTCCATCCTAATGGGCACCCCTTGGACTAGTACCTCAACAAAGTAGCGGGGGTGTCTCATAGACACGCTGAACACCGAGGCGTCGTCCTCGCTGCCGTCGGCGATGCGGCCCACGCCGTCCTGCTTCCGCGTGGCCTGGGCGCCGTCTTTTGGTTTCGCTGGGCGGTCTCGTCCCGCGGAACGGTCTGGGGAGCTCCTCCGGGACTCGCGCTTCTTCCTGCACACCTTGGCGATGTGCCCGCGGCGGCCGCAGTTGTGGCACTCGGCCTTCCGGAAGGGGCATTTCACGCGGTCGTGGGCCGCGCCACAGCCGTCGCATCGTCGGCCCTCCTTCCGGACCTTCTGTACGTCCTCGTCGTCGCTGCTCTCTGTGGACGACCTCGAAGTTCGCCGGGCCGCCTGTACTGGAGCCTCTGCTTTCCTCGACTTTGGCCGCCAGTCCTGGAGCTCTTGGACCCCGGCCTTCGTAGCTTCTGCGGCCTGGGCCGCTCTGACGACCTCCTGCAGCGTGGGAGGCGGCTCTTGGTTCATTAATGTGTGCTGGGTTTCGGTGTCGTTCAGGCCGCACAGCACACAGTCTCGGAGGGTGATTTCGACGTTCTCCCATTTGCATGGGCCGGCCGCCAGCCGCAGGGCCGCCACGAACGTGGCGACCGTCTCCCCGGGCGCTTGGACTCGCCTCCAAAATGCACTCCGAGCGGGAAACATCGCCGTGGCGGGCCGGACGTGCTCACGCAGCAACTGCATGAGTTCCTTGGCCTTGAATTCGCTCACCCTCCTCGGTGCAATCAGGTCCACCAAGGTCCTTTTTGTTTCTTGTCCGAGCATTCTGGTGAAGATGGCTCTTTTCTTCGCCTCTTCCGTGACTTCGGACTCGATCAGTGCGGCCTGGAAGTCCATTTCGAAGATCTCCCAGTCGCCCGGTTTCCTGATTTCGAAACCGGCGCATGTCTTGGTCCCGTGGGCTGCCATCCCACCTTCGTCGCCAATTTAGTGTAAGGGACCAAAGACAATACAACAGCCGAAGGGTTGGCTTAACACAGGTTTATTGCATGATGATCCGGAGGAACATGTGGTAATGGCGGCTGGGTAGCTCAATATATACAGCTGGCTATACATTTGAATGTGGCTCGTTGGCAGACTATTGGTTGCTGCCTGCGTGATGTCGTAGGAGGTCACGCCCTTCTTGACCAGGTGAGGAGGTCGCGGGGAATCTTCCCGCGCTGCTGATCCAGGTGACTTTGATCCATTAGAGCTGGACGCTCGCTACTGTCCTCTGGTGGTCACTAGCTCGCGTCCCCTTATTAAGCATACATTGATACAGGTGAAGGTTATAATGTTGCACACAGAAAGGTTACATTGATAACACATGGCAAAGGTACATAGTTAAAGGCACTGCTTTACAGAACACAACAGACTACTAGTGTGAAAAAGAATGAATGGGGAAAAGAACAAAATGGGAAAATATGCTTCCCTTCAGTTCAGTTCTTAGTTCAGTTATGCTCTCTGTCTTACCACAAAGCTAGCTTCTTATTTCCAGTGTTCTAAGTAAGAAGCATTCTTTAAAAACCAAGCTAGCAAAAAAAAAAAAGAGGGGGGTGTATCTATTTTTATCCCAGCCACAATGATTTATTTATTTATTTATTTATTAGATTTATATCCCGCCCTACTCAACAAAAATGTGACTCAGGGCGGCTTACAATAGGGAATATAACATACAATTACACATTACAAAATTACCAAAGACCTTCTGCTTTTAGGAACCATATCACACAACAAACAAACAAGTAATTGAAAGAAAACAACAAAAACAAATCTAAAAATAAATCAAATAATTGTTGGGGAACTGCGCTCAAAATTTCGCCTCCTTACTGATATTACCAGATGTAGGAAATTGTACTGATTCTGAAAAAAAATTTTTTATTCATTAGCTGTACCCAACATGCTGTCTTAGACATGCTCATTAACCATGTAAGCATATTCCTGGTGCTGAGCTGATAAAAAAGCATGCCTTCCCACCGTCTTCAATAGGGATATACAATGTTAGAAAATAATCTGTAGCAGGAGGGTTGTGCCACAGTTCTAATTTATACACCTCTCCTTACAAAGGAAGAAGTCTCAGAACTTCATCAAGAAGTCCAGTGAAGGATGATGTATGATATGCAAATAAGAATTTAAACTTGTTCCAAAAGAAGACAATAGGGGTAATGAATATTGGAAACAATTTGCATGTAATCAAATCCAAATGAAATGAAGTTTTAATTTGTCCAAATTCTGAAATGCATATGCAAAATCTATTTGGAATACCATTCAAGCATTTACTTAACATCAAGCAATTGTATTTAAGCATATGAACGGGTGATGAAAATAGGTTAAATCAACTACAGCTACCAAACATTTATTTCAGAGCTTGTACTAACATTTTAATTCAGTTATTTAGTTTAATATTTCAATTTAATAATTTACTTTTTCATTCATTTTCTAGGCAACCTGCCCATTTCCTAAGACCTATTATTAATTATTCATAAGAAACAATTTCCTCATAAATTCATCTGTTTGCAATTTTTGGTAAAGAAATGACAAATGCAGTTCTTCAAAAGAGGGGGAAAATGTTTCTTCATATTCAGTAAGGGGTAATATTTGTAAAAAATTCAAAAAGAATGAAAAAAGAATGGCTTCAACTTGTAAAAATAAATAAATTATGATGCCGTATCACATCCATTTAGAGAAAATACAAAAGGCACTGAAATCTTCATTAAGAAGATTTCTTTGATTAATAATTTTTTGAAAAGGCTTTTAAAAAGAAGTACAGTGTTTTGGAAATGAGAGTCAACAGCAATATGTACTCCTACTTACAGAGCACAATAGTGGCTATTTTGTAATGATTTATTTTATGTATCTGTACAACTAGAAAAATCATATCTAAAAAGAAGAATGTATTTTACTGACTAGGTCAGTAATTCCCAAACTTTTTTTGGCCATGTTCCACTTAAGCATCTCTGATGTCACCCACACCGTGACATATAATTCTTATTATTCAAGAAGTGAATATGGAGGAAGCTAAAAAGACCATTAACTTGGTCTAACTCATTCTTGAATTGCCCCTCTTAAAAATCAAATTGCCCCACTGCAGGGCATGGGACTAGACAACAATTAGAATTCTGTTGACAGAATTCAGCTCACTTTGCGGGTTTCAACCTATGGCCCATAGACCGGCACCAGCCTGCGACACCATTACATGTGGCCTGCGTTGCTGTCGCAGCTGCCACCAGAGGCAGCCGTGTTTTACGGCAGTGTTTACAATGGGGGAACCCAGAGAAGAAAAGAAAACCGTTTGTGGTAGCAATGTATATTTAATACAAATTTATAGTGCCAAAAAGGTATTGAATTAATAAACAAAAATAGTAGGTCTTATATATGCCCAAAAATGTTTCAAACAGAATCTGTAGGTCTTATATGCCTTATTATTTCTTTGTATATTTCAAAACAAAAACGGTAGGTCTTATGTTTTGCCTTTTTGTAATATTATTAATAATAAAAAAGTTATGACGTTGTCCCGAAACCTTTCTAGTATCAGGTTTTTCATACTTCTTCTTCATGAGACAATCGTAACAATGTCTATAATAGATAAAATAAAAATATGGTTCATCCACTGTCAGTTATACAGCGTTTTTTGCATAATCAACATTAAATCAACAGTAAAATATTCTTATATATCACATGTTTCATTATAATAATTCAATATCATAATTTAAAGCATAGTAATAAAAACCATTGAACATTAAACATTTTATACATTTAGAATAACCCACCTTACCAACGCGTCTAATGGCCTCTCAGGTGAATTCTTTGGTGCCTTAAGACATTGAACTGAAGGTTGATATTGATGTCTTAATATACTAAAAATGACTACAGTGTAACAGTTTTCATTTTGAAATATACAAAGAAATAATAAGGCATATAAGAACTACAGATTCTGTTTGAAACATTTTTGGGCATATATAAGACCTACTATTTTTGTTTATTAATTCAATACCTTTTTGGAACTATAAATTTGTATTAAATATACACTGCTACCACAAACGGTTTTCTTTTCTTCTATGGATTCACTGTACAGTGGGGGAACCGCCAGTCCAACCTGTCCAGTTGTCTGAGGGGTTGTGATCTGGCCTGCAGCTTGAAAAGGTTGAGAATCACTGGTGTACAACATATTTGCCATAAGATTGTTCTCAGCTGGCGAGCAAAAGCTGGCACTCTAGATATTTGCTAACTTCAGATTTCAGTTTACTGGAAAGTTGCTCATTCTGTTTGCCTTAAATGAAAAAAATCCTACACATGCATAGTGCAATCCTATTTTAATACATGGGCTTTATCCAGCTAATTGGACACAGGACTGTAGCCTTCTTGTGGACTGACCACTTCGAAGAGGAGGCCCATGTTTAGGTCCCCACTCTCTGGCTCTGCTCATGCCGGTACTTAGACCATGAGTAACCTGTTGGTGTCTAATTTGGTAGCTGCCTTGTCCAATGGGTGGAATGAAGAGAAGGGGAAAATCATTAAGTATAAGGCAGGGCATTAGCAACATAATGTGAAACTCTAAATTATAAAACACACAGATGGTGACTGCAGCCATGAAATAAAAAGACGATTAATTCTTGAGAGGCACGCTATAAGAAGATTAGGCAGCATAATAAAAAGTAGAGACATCACCCTGTCAACAAAAGTCTGCGTAGTCAAAGCAATGGTATTCCCATTAGTAATGTATGATTGTGAGACCTGGAACATAAGGAAGGCTGAGTGCAGAAGAATAGATGCCTTTGAAATATAGTGCTGGAGGAGAATTTTGAGAGACCCCTGGACATCAAGGAAATCAAATAAACAGATCCTGAAGGAAATCAGCCCTGGCTGCTCCTTGGAAGGACAAATATTGAAGATGAAGCTCAAGTACTTTGGCCACCAAATGAGAAGAGAGGACTCACTCGAGAAGGCCTTGAAGGAAAAGGGGATGAGGTGGCTAGATGGCATTGTTGATGCAATGGGCATAGAGCTGAGCAGGATGCAGAAGATGGTGGAGGATAGGGATTTCGGGAACCCCACACGGACGGGAAGGGTGTGTGACGGGGTCGGTGAGATGGTGTCAGCACCTGAAGAAATTCTTTTCCCCAGGATGAGGGCTATTTTGACTCCCACAGCTCCAAACTCCTGACCTGTGACTAGTGCATCACTCCTGAGTCGGCTTCTCCTCGCCTCCGGTCCCAATTTCCATACAACGAGCCATGGAAGGTTTGAGTGTGGTAGCGTTTAAAAGTAAACTTGGTAGTTTGTTGGCAAGTTGGTAAGCAAAGTCCAAATTCCTTGGAAATGAGCATTGTCCATAAGGCAAAATACTGCTCCAAAAAACAAAGCATAACAAAGCCTAAGAATATCTAGTTCAGCATAACAAAAATAAATGTCCCAATCTTGGGTAAAATCTAAGCTATCAAGCTTCTAAGTTGCTCCCTCTAGCAAACTAATCTCCTAGATGCAGTACTCTAAATACTTGGTCCCTAGAAAATAACAAAGTGCAGTTATTCTCTAAGTGTAGCTAGTCAAGCTATCAGAAAAATGGCAAAGTATCAAAGCTGCCTTTCCCCCCTAAGTCTAGCCTCTGCAAAATAGACTAAGTTCGAAGAAGGTGGAAAATTCTAAGTCCGAAGACTCCCTTCTCTGATATCTTTTTAAGGGACGGCCTTCCAAGGCCGCATCTTGCTTCAGATGTCCATTCTCGGTCCCTTAGGAATGTGCTCCTTCCAGCTTCAAAGGCTTTCATGAAGTCACTCCAACTCTCTGACTTCATTCAACTAAGCTCTGACATCCCTTTTTAAAGGGTGTTTTACAAGGTGTTATGCACTTGTTTTCCCATAGGAAATTGATGTCCTTGGGATTAGATCGTTATCAGGGATTACCCATCCCCCAATGTCAAGGTCACTTCAAGGTCACTTCAAGGTTGCCCTTCCCCCACCCTTGGGGTCAAAGTGTGTGAACTTGAGAATGTCCTCATGGGTAAATTCTCCTCTTAATTATTAATTGGGCCACTAGAGGCTCTGTTCAAACTTGGCATGAAGCCCTGCTGTTCAGGAATTCAAAACAATAACAGCAAGAAACAGTTTCGTTTCTTGACAGCGTGACTCACCAGACTGAGTAAATCACACAGGCACATTCGTGTACAGTGGTGGCCTCAAAAAAAAAATTGCTACCACACTGTGGTTGTGGTATGGTGGGTGTGGCCAGGGGGAAAGCCTTGCATTGCACCCAAATTAGGACTACTTTATTTCAAAACTTGGATGGGTGGGGCCAGCCAGAATTTCTGCTAACGGTTTTGGTGAACTGGTGCGAACCTGCTGATGGCCACCTCTGTTCGTGTACCTAATTAAATGGTAAATACAGTCAGATTCCCATTACAAGGGGTGCCTGAGGTGCAGTGGCCCATGGGGTCGCAAAGAGTCGGACTCTACTGTGCGACTGAACAACAATAAAAAAAACGTGCTCCAATGAGATTGAATTTAGTCCAATAAAATAGAAGCACCAAATGTTGATGTTCTTGTTAGTTCTCCCGCACGTTCAATGTGGTCTGTAGCCAGAAAATGGGAAATGGGGATAGGTTTGTTTCTTATTAGTGGGAGGATATTGCCTGTTTGTCTTTTCCTAGTCACATGGCTAAATTTGGAAATATTTACCTTTAATGAAAAAAGGAAACGAGCTGCAATCTCTTTGTACACAGGAAGGCTTCTGCAGATCCCTTTCTTCTCTTAGTCAGAGCGCTCTAATGAACTAAAATTGATTTTTCTAGAGCCACAGAGAATATTTATTGTGATATCCAAATGCTGTTTCTGTCTCTTTAGCTTGATCAGATCAGGGAACACAAAATGGCTATTAGTTCTTCTGGCAGACGTCACTATGTGATGAGCTGTTTGAGGCAACAGTGGCTTGCCAGGTGGATAGGGGAGATTTGTACATGGGCGCATGGTTTTTAGTTTTAAAAATATACTTCACAGTGTGTACACATACAAGCAGTAGTGTTAGGAGAAAAATCCTCATCAGCACGACAGATTTTTATACATCGATTGCTATGTAGACATATTTAATACAGAGAAGCATTTAAAGCAGCTTTCGTGCAATGCCAGTTTAGTTTGCCTTAGCTGTTATTCACACAGAATAACATTAAATACATTTCTTTTTCACAGGGAGGTTGTGCAAGGTTCCGAGGCTCTTAGACGCAAGACTCAATAGGTCAGCATTATAGTTTTAATTGTATTAATCCAGCAGTAATGTTGTAGCTGCTTCTCACATGTATCCCATAGGTTTTGTTTATAAGAATCTTCTCTCCCTTTGAATGTTCCATGCTGTTTATCATTTCATTAAAAGGAAGTATTTTGTTGCCATAGCAATATCTTATAGGGACATTGCTAAAATGGCTTCCATTCAGGTTTGTAGCGGCTTCAAACACATACACACACTGCATCCAACACCTCCGTACCTCTTAGTTTCTGGAACCTCTTACTGTTTAGCAACTTCTCAACAGTCTACCTTTATCTTTAAGTACAGATATACTCCAGCATACCATTCCAAAACACTCTGAGCTGAAAACAGATGTTAATTAAAAATGCTGATAAGAGCTGATGACACCTGTTGTTTCACACTTATTTTGCTGAACCCTGTCTGTTAAATCCCGGCTTTTATTACATGAATTCTCTCCAGCTTTTCTTCTGTTTCGGCTTTAGCCCTTTCACTCTGGTGATCATGTAAACTTAACAGTATGTCTTGAAAGCTACATTTTATTGAGCAAACATATCAGCATGTCTGCACACCAAAAAACAGCAGTATAGCAGAGGCAACTCTAGTTCATGATGAATTGTGGCTTCTGCTCTAAATCCCCACTGAGAGGATGTGATATCTCTGCAATTTTAAAAAATGCAGGAGAGGAGAGTGTTTGGTAGGAGAAGTTAAAGAGTTAGGTGAAATTTCTCTTGGGCTCTGGCTTACCCTTGGGGCAATGTTAATTGCTGATGGTTCTAAAGATCAGAACTTGGAGAAATTCCTTTTTAAAGACTATGGATGAAATCCTGTTGTTTAGTGTAGTAAGCCATGCTAGAGTTGGCCACTGAATTAGTGGAGATTATGTTAGTTGCAACTTACTTTAGCATATTAAGCGACAAGTAGAGCAGGTCCATTTGAACTTATGAAGAAGTTGACACCAACTCCCCACATATTCAATGGGCCTTCTCTAGTATGACTTACAGGACTAAGCAATAGGATTTCACCTTATTAACCCCAGAATCAGCCAGCCATGCTAACTAAGATATTCTGGGAAATAACAGTCCAAAATTAATTTTCTGGATACAACTCATGTTTCCACAGTACTCTACTTCCATGGGATAAACCAAGCATAATCCTTACTTCCTGTGTTCTCCATTAATTCAGGTGGTGGTATGCAACCACAATTTAGCTTTCAAACAGGAGTTAACATAAGGACTCTGGCATGGAATATAAGCAATACATAATAGCTAAAATCCTGTTGCTTAGTGAAATAAATTGCACTAGAATAGACCCATTGAATCAATGTGAATTTGATGAGCCCCCTTCTCTATATGTTTCATTGATTCAAACAGGTTTACTCTAACTGCAATTTACACAAGCATAACACGAATACCTTTTGATTCAATGGTTCTATTCTAGTGCAATGTACTAAGTTAAGCAGAAAGTTGAAGGGATCAATCAGCTGGTGTTTGTGTGTATGTTTTACTTTTCATATTAGTATATGAAGATATCAAGTCACACCATATAGTTCAGTAACCTCTACACTGTAGAGGTCTACAGTGATTGACACTAGTCTGTAGTGCACTGCTAGGAGAGTAGCTACAGGTGAGATATGCAGTTTCAATTCTTTAAGAATTGTATTCAAAATTATATCTATCACTCCCCCTTTGAAACTTCAGAACTTAGTACAACACAGCTGCTTTTCTTTTATTGATGCAAACATTGCTATTTGTACAATCTCTCAGAATTTTAAATAGGAATTACATGATTTTGTCCCCACACACACGTTTTGTTAAATTTTGCTTACACAGTAGACCCTCGCATAATGCATTACTTGGTTCCCCAAGTAGCATTGCTAAGTGATTTTTGTTGTTATATGGAGTTTCCTGCATAACAACGTTTTTAGCGTCGTTTTCTGGTTATTTTAGCATTGTTGTCCAGACAACAACACTAAAACGTTATTATGCGGGGGAACACGTGGTGCATAACGACATGATGTTAAGCGGAAATGATGCTATCTGAACGCGTTGTTATGTGAGGGTTGACAGCATTGTGATTTGAACAAAAGACTTAAAGCACATGACTACAATTAGAACTTGCTGTGGAACAGGCTTAAATTTAAATAGATAACAAGCTGAGTTACAGAATGAAACCTGATCTAATATTTTATTAGGCAAAATGTTTGAAACTGGAAAATTAAAAACTGGTTAAATGACAACATCCCATTCTCTTGTAAAGCAGGTGGATAAATTTAGTCAATGCAGCCATTTCATGTAGTACCTGAATGCCCATGTGCCGCCTCCTCCTCCTTGGGCACTCAGTCTCTAAAAGGTTCAACATCACTGCTAATGAAATTCAGTCAATTTTGTATAAGCAGAGAAAATCAGAGTTTGTTTTAAAATCTGAATCAGTACCTTTCTAGCCTACATTTGCTAGATTGTTCCGCATTGTTATGGTTTTGAAAATCCATAACCTCAATGTAGATGTATGCTGCTTGGAACTACTGTATATGAAGGGTTAAATATATTTAGTTCTGCATGCCTCTCAAAATTATAACTGAAAATTACACATTTCACCAATTGAACAATGTTATCTGAGAAATGTTTCAGGTTAGATATAGTTGCTTTTGCTACTTGCTTTCTTGAGTAAACAGCAAAATATATGTAAATAAAATACAGTGGAACCTTGGTTAACATAATGGCTTGGTTGGCATAAAAATTGCATAACAAAAGGAAATCCATAGAAAATAGTGACTCAGTTTACGGATTTTTTTTTCTGGAACAGATTATTTGGTTAAAGTATTTTGGTTTTCAATGCATTACTATGGGAAACTACATTTCAGTTAAAGTATTTTGGTTTTCAATGCATTCCTATGGGAAACTGCAGTCAATGCATTCCTATAGGAAATTCAGTTAAAGTAATTTTCGCTGTAAGAAACGTCCCAGAGAATGCATTAATTATGTTAACCGAGGTTTCACTGTATGCAGCCAGCCTGATCTAAAAGCAGACAGCCTGGGGGGGCTGTCTGCTTTTAGATCGGGGTGGGTGGAGGTGCCTGGCACACCCACCCACCTCAATCTAAAAGCGGACAGCCCGGGAGGGCTCTCCACTTTAGTAACGGACTGGCTGGAAGTGCCTTCCACCCCGATCTAAAAGCGGACAGCCCACCTGGGTTCAAAACAGCAAGGGCACCACTGGGCATCCAAGCCACCAAGCCGTCAGAGCTGGTCTCCTCCTGGGAACTGCCTTCCCAGGCGGAGACCAGCCTTGCTGGCTTGGCGGCTTGGATCTGCCTGCGCAGTTGGACCACCAGTTTGTTTTGGGTGAGAATGCATGGCACGGCACGTTCTCACCCAAAACAAACTGGTGGTCCAAAACTCAGACCGCCGGTTTGTTTTGGGTTTGAATGCGCAACGCTGAGTTCTCACCCAAAACAGACACACCCGCCAGCCCTTCACAAAGTGCCTGGCCAAGTGCCTGGTCGGTTCCCTTCACGGAGGGGTGGAGGGTGTCTCTGTGCAAGGCATCGATGCATCAGATAACACTAAAATAGCATTATCCGATGCATTTCCCCCCAAAATATCAGGTCATTATCCGATTTTAGTGTTATGCGAAGCAGTCGTTATCCGAGGTTTTACTGTAGTTCTGATTTTTAGTCTAAACAAAATGCATACTCATGAAATCAGTCACTTCCCCATAAAACTGAAGTGGAATAAGAGACTCAGTGTAAAGAGGAGCTGATGACAGAAGAAATGAAAACAGTACTTTAAATACACATCTTTGAAAGAAGGACTAAAAAACACAAAAATTGACAATGAAAGCCAATTTTCATCACGGTGGTCCTTCAAGAAAATGTGTTAAGTACATTAAGAGTGTAAGGCTATTGAAATGTATAACTAATTTAAAGTTAATAAAAAGTCAAAGCTGTCAGTCACCTGAGCAGATGGTGGAAAAATCTCCTCGCATATCGGCTGATCTGGTCCCTGTATTCGAGCACTGTTGTCTCAGAAAGGGGCCTCGTTGGAGCATAGAAGGTTCCCAGGCTTGCCTCAAGCTGAGCTGTGGAGTTCAAACATGGCAGCTGTGACACAAGTAGATCATCCTCACTACAAAAAAAAATTTGCTCATGTTTTTAGGCAGTCAACTTTTTCACCCATAGACAGAATGTGAACATTGCTGGGAAGATGAAATAAGAACCTGACAACTGTAAGAAGAATATTTGAGGCAGTGCCCGTGATAACCTAGAGCAGGGATTCTCAACCTGCGGCCCATGGGCCGGATACAGCCCACGGCACAATTTCATGTGGCCCACGACCACCTCTACCACACCAGGAAGTGCCATGTGGTGGAGGAAGGGCAAAATGGCCATCCGGCCCCCAAAGCTGTTTGAGATAGCGTGACCCGGACCCCACCTTTAAAAGGTTGAGAACTCTTCACTTAGAGCAACACAAGAAAAGTTGTCAATGTTTAAAAATCTCTGCTTATTTTCATCAGGCAAGAATAATTCATCAATATAAAAACACTTGAACAAAATTCTGCCTAGTATTCCTCTTTGGGGGAGGATGCATTTATTTTCAATCAAAAGAGAACGATACACTTGGTTTCTGATAGGATTCCCATTGTGCCACAGGTCAACAGGTGAGGAGCTTTTCCTCTGACAGTTCCTCAAGGAAAGGAATTTGTCTCAGACGCATATTTCACCACCTTTATGAGGAATAGGGACTGCAGTGGCTCAAGTAGGTAAGACGCTGACTGGGAAGCGGAAGGTCAGCAGTTCGATTCCCGAGTACTGCAGACGGAATGAGCTCCCGTCTTCATCCCAGCTCCTGCCAACCTAGCAGTTCGAAAGCAAGAAATTGCAAGTAGATAAATAGGGACCACTTCGGTGGGAAGGTAACAGCGTTCTGTGCGCTCCGGTGTCTAGTCATGCCTGCCACATGACCACAGAAACGTCCGCAGAAGCAGACAGCGCTGGGATCTTTGGCTTGGAAACAGAGATGAGCACTGCACCCTAGAGTCGGATACGACTAGCTTTCAAGCAAGGGAAACCTTTACCTTTACCTTTATGAGGAATGCTGACAAGGAGTTTAATTCCGCCTTCAGAATTGTTCAGGTAGGGTTGCTTACACAGCTAACAGAATATCAGCATCCTAATATCATCATGATAGTATATAACTGCTGTGTTTCAAATAATTGTTTTAAATACTTCTTAAGTGGCAGCATTTTTCCTTTGCAGTGTTTAAAAAATATATTATGCAATGCGGCTCTCCCACACACACACACACACCGCCCCCGGTTAAAAATATATCAGATTTTTATCCAACTGCAGGTGAGCTCTGTCTGTCCACAGGTACAAGATACAGAAGTCAAAACTTTATAAGCACAAAGGGTTCTTCTCCCTTCTGGCAAAAATATGTTTAGGTTAAATAAGGCTAATCTTATTATAAGATTTGCTAGGATTAATAGGAGACTGTTAATCCCTGACTATTCACACACTTGCAGCTGTAACCTATTCCAGGGTATTTCTACATTAGACTTTACTCCTGTAATAATACTATTTGTTCACCTGCATATTCTTGAGACTCCACACTAAAATCTTCTCAAAAGTAGTGTTGATAACAGAAGCTTTCAGAAATGAACTGACGTTGGGCTGGTCATAGCAGTACTTACTAATCCTACTACACCCCACCCACCCTGCTCCAAGCAGTTATTCATTTTCCATGCTGTGTAATAGAAACGGTCAGTGTGCAATTTGCCAGTTTTCATGGTCACTTATACTTTTCACCATGTGCATTGTGCATGTGCGTGTGTGCTTAGACCAGGGATTCTCAACCTGCAGCCCGCGGGCCAGATGTGGCCTGTGACACCATTTCGTGTAGCCCCACCACCACATCAACCACACCAGGAAGTACCATGTAGTGGAGGAAGGGCAAAATGGCCATCCAGCCCCCAAAACTGTCTGAGGGAGCGTAACCCGCTCCCCCTGGCTTGAAAAGGTTGAGAACTCCTGGCTTAGACACATTTTTGAAGGGGGGTAATAATTCTGGAGGAAACATACTGCAAACTCCTCCTTCCCAACTCCAGGTCAAAGGCACAACCAGGGTATTGGGGGTAGGAAAGATGGAGGTTCCCCCAGCTATTACTGCACCTCTTCAAGAAAAAGAAAATAAGAGAAAGTTGGCAAAGCTTGAAGAGAGATATTTTTTCCCATTCTTTGCCCCGCCGCCAGCTTTTCTTTGTATATCTGGCAGTGGACCAACTGAGCCTGCATGGCCTCCAGCTGACTCACTGGTATTCAGCAGCACTGCTTGGCATTTATTCCAAGCCCATGCTATTAGCAGTGAGTTCTCCACAGGTACCTCATAGCAGCAATGGCTGGCGAGAGATTTCTCTGAATGGCCTCACTGAATTTCTTCTGGAACAGAATGACACTTCCTGGCTCCTTCTTCCTAAATTGACCGCATCTCACTGCAATCACTGTCTGCCAAGTGAGAGGGCAGTGCTAGCAGCATCTTTAAATAGTTTTTTCTTCCCAGTTCGAACTCTGCACCTGCTAGCCTGGTGTACGGCGAGTAAGCAGCTACTCCATCCACAAATATACATTCATACAGACACTGACAAAACAAGACTTCCCCAGAAGAGAGTTTTCAGCAAAGAGCAGCCCTTTCGATGCAGATATTTCCCTGTCTTTCTCCTACCTTCTATCTGTATGGGAGTCCCCTTTCCATCAGCCTGTCAATGTTGCGGATTTTCATGGGCAGGAAACAAGAAAGAAGAGTAAGCAGAGGAGCCATGCCAGGCCCAATCTTTGTCAGAGAACCACACCAAAAAATGTGCAACATGCACAAAATCTATGAGCTCATAATGTTTCCAAACATACTTTTATCATTCAGTAAGGCGCTGCAGTGGCCCAGTGGTTAAGAAGCTCGCCTTGTTAGCTGGAAGGCTGGCAAGTCGGCAATTCGAGACCCGGGTACAGCATGACGAAGTGAGCGCCTGTGTCTGTCCTAGCTCTTGAAGACATGAAAGGAGCCTCATTTGGGCATTCCTTGAGGGGAGTTTCTCCCACAAAAATCCTTTCAAACCAGAATAATTTCTGACATGAAATTATTATTATTTATTATCATTCAGTAATACAGAACAAAGTCATTG
Source organism: Bradypodion pumilum (assembly GCA_035047305.1). Classification (NCBI taxonomy): domain Eukaryota; kingdom Metazoa; phylum Chordata; class Lepidosauria; order Squamata; family Chamaeleonidae; genus Bradypodion; species Bradypodion pumilum. The sequence goes on from JAWDJD010000001.1 coordinate 274,012,246, forward strand.
TAACACTGTACAGAAGAAACTACAGGCGGACTGGTTTGCCACATCTAAAGTTGGGGCCATTAAATTGACATTCATATGAAGCAAAATACACCTGGTAGAATTCCCTCCATCTCTCTTTAAAGTGCAGATACAATCTGCTATGAGATACGGATGCTGCTTTCATGGCAGAAGGGCAAACAGAATTTGTGTTAATCAGAGTTTTGAATGTGCTTTAAAGGAAGGGACATGATTGACCCAAAGACAAAGATCTCTCACGTTCACTTATTCATGTCTGTTTGAACTAGCCATTTCTGTAGTGATAATTTTCTCATAGCGTTAAGCACAGCTACACTATTTTAGAGGTCTTGATAGTGTTTTATTTTATAAGATTTGAAGGTTTTAGCAGCCAGTGCTATATGAGCACTAGCAGGTGCTTTTTTAAAAAAGCAAATTAGTTTTTCTAGTATCTTAAATCTAGTTGCTGAAATTTCAAGGTGTTTTCTTTCAAAAGCATAAATCTGTTTTGATTAAAATTGAATGCTGCAGGTTATGGGGGGGGGGATAAGCTGTTGCTCCCACCGCCACCCCCCAACCACCAACATCAGGGCTCTAAAATGTTCCAGCCTACACCGAGTACAAGCAAGCATCAGCGCAGTTGCAGATTCATTAGATAGCCCAGCTTGATGTTGACGGCAGAAATGAAGATCTTCAAGATAAACCAGCACATCGTTCCAAAAGAAAACTCTCTGGGTTGCTCTAATAAAAAGAAAACAAATTACCATGACAGATTTGGTAGACCTGGATAAAATATATCCCAGATGGCATAAAACCCTCTCCTATTGTCAAACAGCCAGGTTCCATGCAGGGAGAAGTACAGAAGACTATTTATAAAAGATATATATGAAAACAAAGTTTCACAAAACGCCTCCTTTCCATCTTCCACTTTTCTACTGTGTGCTTTCAGAAGTTTTCTGAGAGAATATTTTGACCTTGTCTGCTGGTATTATAGAGGTTATGATAATCAAGTCTGCTTTTCACACTCTAGTGTAGGGATTGTCTGCCTCGCCTGATGGCCGGGGGGCAAGTTTGGGCAGCAAGCAATTTTTCTAAGATCTGCCGCTCACTGAATCCTCTAGCACACACTACCTTCTTCCTAGAAAATGAAGCGCCTGGTGCCCAGCTGCACCTACATGCTGAGACGTGGCATGAATCTTTCCCGCTTAATCTAAATCCTGGGAATAGCTCAGTTCTAACACACACAGCTTTTCATTGGAGAGTCATCCCACCAGGATCCAGCAGAGATGAGCCTCAGCCTTGAATTGATCTGTTAATGCAAGGAGCTTTCAGACGTCAATGAAGGCAACAGGGGACAGAAATACAGTAAGATGCGGAAAGAGTTGGAGGGCATACAACAGGAAACATACGATGTTGGTGACCATTTGAAGGGGGAAATTCAATTAAAACAAATCAGTTTTCATAACAAAAAGGGTCATCCTTGTTTGGTTTCTTGGTTCAGTAACTTGAAAATAAATACTGTCTTTACTGCTTCTTTTTTATATATCCATACACGTTATTCACTACTGTTCTTCCACGGAGATCAGCCAGCCTATGGGGCCTTGGGAAAGCCGCAGTAGGCCCAGGTTGCCCTCTAGAGCAGGCATTTACAACCTATGGCCTATGGGCCAGATCCGGCCCCCGACGCCATTCCATCAGGCCCTCTATGTGATTTGCCATGTTTTCAGCAGCTTAAAAGCAGCCTACGGCATTTTCCAGGCTGAGGGAGAAGAGTTGACGATTACGTCATTACCAGAGATGGCCACTAGAGGGTGCAAAGTGTGGTTTCCCATAGGAATGCACTGAAAACCAATTTCATCTGTATTGAAAAGGCAAAAACAACCTTGCAGAGATGAGCTGAGGCAGGCGAGGTAGGTTAGACTCCTTTTGTTTAACTGTGTGTGTGCGGGGGGGGGGTGTGTGTGGTGGTGGTGGTATTTTTTAAATAAGAGTTTCCCTGTCAGCCTCCTCTGTCTTATTCTCCATACTCTGGGAGCCTTCTTTGAACTACTTTAGACATTTTTGAATTGGTAGCCGTGTTAGTCTGTGCAAGCATATCAGAGAGTAAACAAAACAAAACAAGAAACAAAAAAGCTGTGGCACCTTAAAGACTAACTCCTGTATTTTAGTGTTAGCTTTCATGGACCAAGTCCACTTCATCAGACCTTGTGTGGCATTTTTTTTTTTTTGTGTGTGTGTTATCTGATATTGTGTGCACACCACCCAGAGTGGGAAATTTATAAATAATAAATTTGACCCAGCCCCTGGCTATAAAAGGTTGAGATTCCCTACGCTAGAGCAGGGGTGCCCAAACTACCGCCCGGGGGCTGGATGCAGCCCCTGACACCAATTCATCCGGCCCATGCCACCCTCGTCGCTCCCAGAAGCGGAAGTAAAACACACCCATATGGGCGCATTTTACTTCCGCTTCTGTGAGCAATGATGGTGGTGTGGCCTGGATGAATTGGCGTCAGGGGCCACATTCAGCCCCCGGGCCATAGTTTGGTCACCCCTGAACTATCTGACTGGACCACAGCCCAAAAAGTTTGGGCACCCCTGCTCTAGAGGAAGGAAATGGAAACCACTTCTGTATATTTGCTACCCAGAAAATCCTGGAAAGGGTTGTTGTATGTCAAAATTGACTTGACAACAAACAATTATTATTAGACACATTAACATCATTAAACAGAAAGAACACTATTTCTACAAACTAAACAAATTAGCAGGATTTAGTGACTATCTTTATTAACACAAGACACTGAAGTTGACGACTGGAAGGTTGGCAGATCAGCAGTTTGAGACCTGTGTCCTGCATGACGGAGTGAGCTCCCGTCTCTGTCCCAGCTCCTGCCAACCTAGCAGTTTGAAAGCAAGACATTGCAAATAGATAAATAGGTACCACTTTGTGACCTTTACCTTTACAATGAGAATACTGTACAGTATGTAGTTTTATATACAATGGTAAAACTATCATCATAATCTGTTTATATGCCACTAGTACACTTGAGCATAAAGTTAAATGGAATCTTGATTATAAAACACTTGAAATTTAACTTCTTTGAGCAAAGTCTATACTATTAACTCCATGATTCAAGAATCAGTTTAAAACTTTAAAAAATACAACTTAACAAACCTTCTCTTGTAGGTGTCAGTTTCTGTCTGAGAAGATAGTTTACTATAGCGCTTAGGCTTGCATAGCACTGATGACCCATTGTGTTCCAGTTCATACCAGCCAAAATATTAATTGACTCGTAGATCTCATCCTGATGAATATATTCCCGAATTATTTCCACAAGGCCAAGTTGGCCTCTTGAGATGACACCTATTATAGAAAAACACAAATAAAACTATAGATACATCCACCATTCTTAATATAATTGTTACACTTCTCTATTACATAAATAAAACTATAAAACTCAAGATAATATAAGGCTCTTTAATAGTTTACACTAGCAAAGGTTGCCCGGTGTTGCCGGGCTGTTTTAAATGGTGTTGGAAAGTTTTTGTTGTTGTTGTTAATGTTTGTAAAGAAGAGGTTAGTCTATAATTGAAATTTTTAAAATTTTTATTTATACAATATTTTTTTTGATGGCCTGTTATAAACTGTGATGAGTTTTGTTTGGTGTTTTGGTTTTGTGGATGAAAAAAGAATAAAGGATGATAAACTGTTTCGAAAAACTCTTGGGGCCTTTTTGATTTTTTTATTATTATTATTGTGGGCAGCAAGTGCTGCTGGTAGGGGTTATCTTGTATTTTGACTGTTTTTTTCTCTCGTGGCCTCTGGGTGGAGCTTCTTCCAGTAAGTAGTCTCTTTCTTTATTCATTTCTTTTCCAGTAGTTGTTGTGTGAGGTCGTCTGGTGGTGAGTTGGCTGTTTTTCTTTATTTGGGGTGGTGGTGGTGTTTGGATTTTGTGGTGTTTGGCTGGGTGCTGGGTGTTTTTGGAAATGTTTGTTGTTGTTAACTTTTTTGGTGTTATTTTTGTTTGTTTTTGTGTATTTTTGAATGTTTTTGATTGTTTGTTTTTGTGTTTTTTGGTGTCCTACGGGGGGGGGATCCCCTCTCTGCCATCTCCCCTGACTCTGGAAGGCTTTGGGGGACAGACCCCTTTTGTCTCCCCAAACCTTCCAGACTCATGGGACCCAGGAGAGGGGATTGAATCCAGGCTACCCTCTGATATTAAAAGGGAAATCTCAATTGGGGATTCCCCTTTAATATCAGTGGAGGGGGGGGTTGTGATCCCCTTCTCCGCTGGCTTCCTTGGGTTTGGGAGGGTTGGGTTGAGAAAATGGGTCTGTCTCCCCCACCCTTCCAGACCCAGGAGAGCCATTGAGAGGGGGATTCCCCCCCCCAACCTCCGTTTTTAAAGAGAAGTAACCGCTTGGTTTCTTCTCTTTAATATGGGGCATGTGTGGGGGGGAGGGGAATCCCCTCTCTGCCAGGTCCCCTGGGGTCAGGAGGGTTGGGGAGACAGGCTCCTTTGGTCCCCCCAAACCTTCCAGACTCATGGGACCCAGGAGAGGGGATCGAATCCAGGCTACCCTCTGATATTAAAAGGGAAATCTCATAAGAACATAAGAACAGCCTTGCTGGAACAGGCCACAGCCCATCCAGTCCAGCATTCTGTCTCACACAGTGGCTCACCATTTCCTTCAGGGTATTCCCAAGCAGATGCCTTTACCTGCTTAGGATTCCCTGGAAATGGCATTGAGAGATATCCTGCCTATCTCTCCAACCTGGAGGTTGTCCTTAAGTATCCATAATTATAGCCATTGATACCCTTGTCCTCCATGAACTTGTCTAATCCTTTCTTAAAGCTGTCAAGACTGACAGCTGTCACCACTTCTTCTGGCAGGGAGTTCCATAGACCAGTAATCCTCTGGGTGAAAAAGTACTTTCTCTTATTTGTTTGAGAACTAGTACCCAAAAGTTTCATCGAGTGTCCCCTAGTTCTAGTGTTATGCAATAGGGAAAACAGTTTTTCCTTATCTACTTTGTCCACACCATGCATGATTTTATAAACTTCAATCAGGTCACCTCTTAGACGTCGTCGTTCAAGAGTGAAGAGGCCCAACCGTTGCAGTCTCAGATGGTAAGGAAGGTGTTCCAGTCCAGTCTCAATTGTGGTTTCCCCTTTAATATCAGGGGGGGGTGATCCCCCTCTCCGCTGGCTTCCTTGGGTTTGGGAGGGTTGGGTGGACAAAAGATGTCTGTCTCCCCCACCCTTCCGGACCCAGGAGAGCCATCGGAGAGGGGGATTCCCCCCCAACTCAGTTTTTAAAGAGAAGTAACCCTCTCTGCCGGGTCCCCTGGGGTCAGGAGGGTTGGGGAGACAGGCTCCTTTGGTCCCCCCAACCCTCTCAACCCCAAGGGGAGCCAGTAGAGAGGGGGAGCACAATACCCCCGCCCCCACCCAGTGATATTAAAGGGGAAACTCCGATTAGGAGCTTCAGGTGCCGATGGGGAGGGGGGCTTTGGTTCCCGCGGCTTGTCGGACTTGCTCTCCCGGTGTTTCTGTTTAATTTTTTGGGCGCCGGCTTCCTCAGTGTTCTGCGCGCTCATGGCGCGCAGGACGCTGGGGCTTGTAGTTATGGGTTTGTGCTTTGTGTTTGTGCTGCATTTTTAAAACAGTTTTCTTTTGATTGGCTGCGGCGTGTTTCCGAACGTTCCTTGCGCCGCGCCGTGCGAGAGCCTCTCAGCCTGATTGGCTCTGGCACGGCATGGCGCAAGGAATGTTGGGAAAGGAAGTTGTTTCCCTTTTTCGTGTTTGTGGGGCTGTTGCCCCACTGAATGTTTTCTCAATCCTTTGTTGACCTGCTGACCCAGATCGGCCATTTGCACGAAGGGTGAGTGCAGGCAAGTAGGGCGAGGAATAGCAACCTATAGCCAGTTCCAACGGTTAACCCTTGGTTTTATAGGTTAAGATTAGATGACACATATGTAGATCATTTTCACCTAATGAAACCTAGAGCTTGTGGGCAAGTGTTGAATGTTCAGACATGATGCATCTGCTGCCAAATGATAATCTTCATGTGATGTGATCAATTACTGCCCCTGCACATTGACTCATGCATAAGTCACTCTTTGCTGAGTTAATGCCACAGAAATTTGAGGTATAGCACAACAAAACTTGGTCTCCAACCTAATGGGCTCTACAATAGCTTTCGTTGCAACTGCACTGATAGATGCTTCCTGCCTCAGATATAACCTAGCAGAACCATTCAAATATATTTTATTTTTAAGTCCTCTGGGGCTAATTGGACTACATTAAAGCCAGTACCAATCTGTGGTGGTTTAATGTGAGACACAGTAATAGCCATACAAGGATCAAGTTTTGATGAGATAGCTGGAAAGCCTACTGAGCACTTGAAGAATTAACACAGTATTACACCATCAACCATTTGAATCCTAACCTGAGCAAGACTCAAGTGTGAGCTTTCCACCTTCAAAATCAAGAGGCAGGGGTTGAGTTGAATGTTACGTGGCAAGGGAATTAATTACAGCATTGTTCAACACCAATACCTCGATGTGACACTTGACAGGACATTCATTTTTAAGCAGTACTTCCTAACACCAAAGCAAAAGTTAGTATGAAGAACTTTATCTTCAGGAAATTGACAAATTATACATGGGGAGCTCAACCATCCACACTGCATGCACCAGCTTTGGCCCTGAGAATCACTGCAGCAGAGTATGGAGTGTATCTGCACATGTGAAACAAGTTGACATTACTGTTAATGAAACAATGTGCATAGTGACAGGATGCCTTAAACCGACACCAATTGAGAAAATATATCCTCTTGTTGGTATTGCTCCACCTAAGATTAGGAGAGAAGTAGCAGCAGACACTGAGAGAACTAAAGAAGAGAATGACCCTCAACAACTTCTGAGCAGATATGTAGCTCAAGTCTGCCAACTCAGATCCAGGAAAACCTTTATAGCAAGAACAAACATTCTTGAGGGTACGCAAGAGCAAAATCATACTAGAAGATGGAGGAAGGAGCTCACTGAACAAGGAATAACATTAAAGGAGGATATGGCTGAGGAACTCGATCTTCCCTATGTCACTTAGAGGACCCTAAATAGGGTCAGGGTAGGACTCCCTAAATGTAAGACAACATGCTCAAGTGGGGGCTACTTGTGGATAACAACATACTGTGTGAATGTGGAGAAATACAGAATACAGATCATCTGGCAGTATAAAGTCTGGCCTAGACACAAAAGATAATGTGAGAGTAAGATCTTGAGAAAGGCTTTAAAAAGTATTGTAATTTCAGTGGTAAAGGCAAGAAGACTGGCTTGGCAACAATATACTTTGCTGCATCTGCTATTTGAGATGAATTTTGTATATTTTAAGTAGAGACACATGGTTGACCATTCTTAAAAATGATTTAATTCATTTCCTGTACACTGAATTTATCTTCATAACATTAGTATCTTATACATTCAGGCAGGAAACTAGGGGTAAATGTTATAGGGACCCAAAGGCTATATACCAAATCATTACCGATTTTCTGATTAATTAAATGAAGCCTGACCTGATAGCTGAGAGTAGTCAAATGTGTTTTTATATCACATTGGAACCCAAGTTAACATTAGATTACTTTACTATTCTTAAGGGACTATATTATACAGCATGGTTGGGTTACTTATTAGTTTGATATACTACACATTATGATCTTATTTAAATAAAGCACTGTAGGGGAATATACTATTTCAATGTGTTTCCAAATGATAATTTTAAAATCAGACAAAATATAAAGCAGCACTTTATTTGGAATGATAAGCTGGTTTATCAGTCTAGCCTGTTGATCTAACAAGGTTTTATGATAAACAATGGGCAAGCTGCCCTTCCTTAGTCGTTTTGAAAGATGGAATGGATACTATTTTGTCACTCAAATACAGGTTGCCTCCTGTGGTTTCAGTTACCTGTTGGTCTAAAAATATTAAATAAAAAATCCCTGAAATGCACAATATGTTTCTATGGTGCATTACTAGATGTGGCCACTAGAGGCTACTATCTACAATGTAATATTTAGAATGAACAGATTGTGTTTATTACAGTGGGCATTTTGTTAGCACTCATGTAGAATGAGAGAGGCATTTGTATCCCTCCCCGCTTTTATGACTGAAGTGTGTATTTAAATGTGGGGTTCACTTTTTTTTTGCAGTTTCAACTATCTGCAGAAATCTTAGAACATATCTCCCACAGATATGAGGGGAGGTGACCTGTAGTGTTATATAACTGGCTTCATAAACTCCTCTTAGTTTTACAGTGAAACAGATTTTAGTGAAAATGAATGTTTTGCCTTCCATTTTGTTTTTCCAGAAATGAAAACTCTGAGGTCAAATTCCTTTTTAAAGGATGGATGTGGGTGATAAGAAGTGGTAGAGGCCTTTCTGTAAATGCAGAATTATGCGTACTGCTCTAAACTCTTCTCTCCAAATTTAATACTTAAAACAATCAACAAACTTCTTGTTCAATTAGTGAAATTGATATCTGGTAGTGTGGTGCTGCTGTCAGGGATAGCAATGTTATCCTTAGCAGAATAAGTCACCTAAGCCTTTTCAGCCAAAATGTAATAATATTCTTTAACTTAGTACTGTACATTGTAATTCATAGCATCACTTTATTTTGGAATTTTGCAAGAGAGGAAGATGGGGAGAACAGTAGATCGTTATCTCTTCTGATAGTGACCTTTACCTGAAGAGAAATCATGTAAATGTTTATGGTTAGTTGCTGCTCATTAACAAGGTGCTCCTTCCCAAGAATACAACCAGCACATCATTAATAAGTGACAATTTGCTGCCAAGACTTTTGCGATTTCCCTTGCATAAGCTTACATTGGTAACAAGATTCTGCCCCCTGTATTCAGCCATGTGCAAAAGGTTAAGAGAAGATAAACAAAAAAAATTCGCTTCAATATATTTTTACTTAAAATTTGATTTACTTAATGAATGTTGAAGGGCTAGGACAAAATCTTTGAAGCACAGAACTAGTGTGATGGAAATACACACATCAAAATTCTTAAAATATGATAACTTTCAACCATAGAGGTCAACAACTTCTCATTCAGGTGCTTGACTTCTTCTCTTGGGTGGTGCATTTCCATGTGACCTACTTTGGTAAGAAAGGTGACAGCCAACTCATTGCCTAATTGATTTAGGAACAGTGCCCAGGGAGACAGTCCAATTAAGTTTACAAGCTGGCAATTAGCAGAAAGGCCTCTAAATCCCTGTACTGAGAGTCTGTTCCTCTCAGTAAGAACATAAATGTGCTAGAGATAGGAAGGGAAAGCTGTGCTTTCTAGAAAGCTACTGTGAGTAGATGCCACAAGGGAGAACAGAAGAAAAGCAAGGTAGATGGAGGCAGAGTGCCTTCTGCTTGACAAGTAACCAGGTAATTTAGAAGCATTTAAAAATAGACATATGAGAACACATCAAAGAACTTTTAATCAGATGTCTAGACCTGTTAAAATATACTACTAGGCAAGATAGAACTCATTTGTCTCATAATAATTAACTATAAGCATCCTTCTTTTTAAAGAGAATTCCTGGGTAACAAGGACAATTTCTAAACAATAAAAATGAGAATACAGAATAATTTAGCAACAGTATTTTGAAAAAAATCTGAATTTAACAAATAATTCTCTACTAATTATCTTGTGGTACAAGAGGAGGTGTTAGATGGATGGACATACGTACATAAAGACAGACACCCACCCACTCTGAATTGTATGGTACAAGAATCAGATTTATTCCAATACACATTTAGAGAAGCACAATGCTTAATATTCTAGATTTTGTTTTAAAAGAAATCTTATTTCTTCTATTGGGGGGTGGGGGTGGGGTGTCTGTCATTTTCAAGCATAACTAGTTAATTACAAACTTCTGTGAGTTATCAACTTACCAGTTTTAAAATGAAGCACGCCAATAGGTCCTTTGTCAAACCTCAGCAACAGAAGATCATGGATATCGGGATCAGCTATGCTTTGATAGGAAGTCTGAAGGGCAGCCCATTGAATCTGGGAAAGGCTGCTTGAGATATTGAAATGTTCACTAAATTGCAGAGTTGGTTTAGGTGAGACGTCTTCAGCTAAGAGCTGCATTTTAATTGGGGACAGTGTCATATCAAATACCTGTACCTCCCCTTGTGAGCTGCCAATCACTACTATGGCTCCATTGGGGTGGCAACACATTGAATCAGGCACTAGTTCTGCTTGTGCTAACAGCGTAACTTGGCGGTAAGCTTCGTATAAAACCACCGAAGAATCCTCACATCCCACAACCAGTTTGTCTTCGGTAATGTTTCTGCAACAGCTAATTGCCTTTGATGTTAGTGGAATTTTGGTGACGGCCACACACTGAACTTTATTTCCTTCACATTCATAGATGCAACTGTCAGCCATGGGTTTTTTATCGCCATCAAAACAATGTTCTACAGTGAGTATCCGATAAGGTTGAGATAGGCTGAAGGTAACTGCAAGTGGGTCCCCAGTGGTACGGGTATAACTTAGAACCTGAAAAACAATCCCAAACTTTTTAAAGTCACTTATTCCAAGTATGAATGGCCATGAAACAATATCCTGCTAATCAATTCTGCAATACACATTTTGTTTGTTTTATTAATATCCACCAGGAAATAACAGTGTAAAAGAAAACAAGAAAATCACCTCTCTTGTTTATGCCAGTTCTTCCTTTTCCTCAGGGCTAAACTCTCAAGGACTGCAGTGACTCAAGTGGTTAAGACGCTGAACTTGACTGCTGGAAGGTCGGCAGGTCAGCAGTTTGAGACCCAAGTGCTGCATGACGGATTGAGCTCCCGCCTCTGTCCCAGCTCCTGCCAACCTAGCAGTTCGAAAGCAAGAAATTGCAAGTAGATAAATAGGGACCACTTCGGTGGGAAGATAAACAGTATTCCATACATTCTTGTGTCTGGTCATGCCTGCCACATGTCCATGGAAACATCTGCAGATGCAGACAGCTCTGGCTTTTTAGCTATAGACAGAGATGAACACTGAACCCTAGAGTCGGATATGACTGGCTCTTGAGCAAGGGCGACCTTTACCTTTACTAAACTCTCAGAAGACTATGAAAAATAAAATGGAACCTGATGTATCTAGAAGACCCTAAGATCACAGGCTGAATTCATGTGGCACAACATGACAAAGTGCTGTGTACCCTTGAAATTGACATATTAATCAAATATAATTTGTTAACTAATGATGGTGTCATTCTCATCGTGTAACAGGATTTCAGCCATAGAAATTGTAGACTGGAGGAGAGCCCAAGTGTCAATGAGACAACCCCAGCCAAGCAGGAAATGTGGTAAGATGTGTAATATTGGAGTTTATAAAAGTTCCTTTTCTTGAATGACAGCATCCACAGCATTTATTACCAGGAATGTGCACTAGCACCAAAACTCAGATTCAGTTTTTGGATTTGGATGAGAGTCCTTCAGATTCAGAATTTGGAATTTTAAAATTCCAGAATTTCTGGCTATCTAGAACCCCATTCTAGTCAATAGGACTACTACCTGTATATAGTCATTATTTTACCCTTTTGAAAACACAAGGAAGCAAAACATTTTTAAAAAGATTTTCCTGTGTTCTCTTACATCTTCCCAGTAATTGTGCCAAACAAAAAGAGTGCATGCCAACAGCCATTAGTGCTTTGGTATTAGGAAATTATTGTAATGGGCATATTGACTGAACCAGTGGTGGGCTCCAAAAAAAATTCCAGCACACTGTGGGCATGGCCTACTTTGTGGGTGCGGCCTATTTTGTGGGTATGGCCTACTCTGTGGGCGTGGTCATGTGACTGGGTGGGAGATCTAGTTATGCCTGCCCAGAGGCGGGATTCAATTTTTTTACTACCTACTCTGTAGGAGTGGTATGTTGGCATAGCCAGGGGAAAAGCCCTGCATTGCACCCGAATTAGAACTACTATTTTCAAAACTTGAATGGGCGGGGCCAGCCAGAATTTCTGCTACAGGTTCTGGCAAAGTGGTGTGAACCTGCTGATGCCCACCACTGGACTGAACCCTGAACAGTGAGAAAGCCAGCAGGAAATGCTGGGGCACTGGGGAAGCAGAGGACAGGTTGCACAGGGAAGTGGACAAGTACTCTGGGCAACACCTGGTTGGCAGATTGGAGCAGCAGATAGCTTTCTACCAGTTGGTGAGCTAAGTGGGCACTGGATACCAGGTTTAAAATGAGGTGGGTAATTCTAATCTATAACATGGCTTGCTTTTCAAACATTTTCTAGCTTTGTTCAAGTGATACATAGCAGTAAATGCCAAGAAAGCTATGTTTTCAATCTGCTGACTCTACCATGTAGGATGTGTAAAACTGTGGCTAAATATGCAAGATACAAGTACAGCAATACCATTAAAATTAGTGGTAGTAATTTGTCATTATAAAATATCTCGTTGTCTAATTGGAATATTGTTCTAATTAAATGATAACATTACAGCTATTGTACATTTCAACTTTAGTAGCTTTTTCTAGCTAATCAACAAAAGGTATTGTCTAAATAACCTTAGTCTACTCTACTCTAGACAAAAGAAAAGCAAACAAATAAAACCACTACATTAGAAGCTTAGCTAATCTCACAATTAGAGCATTTATTAGCTCATGTGCGTTCCCTATCCTTATGTTTGGAATGCAAAATAATAAACCTGACTCTTATTTCAATGGACACTTCTCTGCGCACTTTAAAGCACATAAATAATTGCATCATTTTGCATAAAGAACAGAGGAAAGGATAAAGCCTGCATAATGAAAGAAGTAAAGAGTTTTAAACAGTAGATTTTAAGCAGAAAATTGGCTTACCAGGAAGATAAAAAGGAAATTAAAAAGATCACAAAAATGAGCTGTCTGAGACTGAATTGCTTGTCTTTAAGATGAGAAAACTGTTTGATTTTCTTTATAGATGTTAGAAACTGTTAGTTTAATTACACACCATGAAACTGAAGAAAAAAACTAATTTGAAATGAGCGGCAAATCCAATGCATGGGAGCTGCTATTTCAATTTTTTGAAAAACATGTATATTTGTTTTTCTCATCATGCTTTAAATACTCAAATGTTTTACCTAAAATTATTTGTTTTGTTTGCTTCTGATTTAATGTTACCATTTTTTATGAACAGTAATTTGTTATTATAATGTTTGAAAATTATCCAACATTGGTATTTATTTGTTTGCAGCCCTCAAGCACACCTTGTTTTACAGCTCTATTAAGATATTCCATCTTCTCATTTATTGTTGTTGTTCAATTGCAGTTGAGTCCGACTCTTTGCAGCCCCATAGACCACAGCATGCCAGGCTCCTCCATCTACCATCCTCCATAGTCCGCCCACATCCGTCAACGATGCTGTCTAACCATCTCATCCTCTGCCGCCTCCTTCTCCTTTTGCCATCGATCTTTCCTAGTATCAGGGTCTTCTCCAGTGAGTCCTCGTTGGTGGCCAAAGTACTTAAGCTTCAGCTTCAGTATTTGCCCTTCCAAGGAGCAGTCAGGGTTGATTTCTTTTAGAATTGACTGATTTGATCTTCTTGCAGTCCAGGGGACTCTCAAAAGTTTTCTCCAGCACCACAATTCAAAGGTGTCTATTCTTCTGTGCTCAGCCTTTCTTATGGTTCAGCAATCACAACCATACATTACTACTGGGAAGACCATTGCTTTAACTATGCAGACTTCTTATTATGCTGCTGAGTTACACAAAAAGATCCTCCTCGAAGATTGTGGTATTTTTTAACCACAATCAGGCGTACCCTGGTAATGGCAACCTTGTGTTGCTGGCTAATCTTTCTCACACTAGGTCAGGTGAAAGGAACTGCAGAATGAACTCATGAAAAGGTGCCTTCATTTTGGCAGTTTCACGTCTAACCTAGACAAGTGAGAAGAATTATGCTGCCCAGGTTTGCCATATCTATCTTCTCATTTAAAGGGTCAATATTGTCCTAACTATTATAATAGAGCATGGATTCTCAACCTGCAGTCCGCAGTGCCATTTCATGTGGCCCCCTACCGCCTCCACCACACCCAAAAGTGCCATGTGGTAGAGGAAGGGCAAAATGGCCGTCTGACCCCCAAAGCTATCTGAAAAAGCGTGATCCAGCCCCCAGCTTTAAAAGTTTGAGAACTCCTGTAACAGAGAAACGATTTCTCACTACCACAAGAACAAGACTTCTGTCTTGGGCAAAAAAACCCCATAGTTTTATATACTCCTGTGTATATCTTTCCATTTTGAAGAAATGTTATTAAGCAGAAATAAATCATAGCAACATACTGACACATCACCACTATCCCTTTGAAATACATGATGGCCAAATTCCTCTTGGTCATTTACAGATGTATATGTTAATTACCTAACTCAGCAAGCAAAATGCCTTTAAATAAAGTGATGCTGGTTTTGTTTTGACGTTCCAGATCGTGGAACAGGCAAGCACCTCATTAACATACATAGTGTCTTGTTATTTACCACACTGAGTTATTCAGATTATTTTATTAATGTGTAAGGTATCAAGAGGATTCTGGTCAAAGGATATTGTATGTTATTTAACTGTTATCTAAAGATGCAAGAGATTGCTTTGTGTTATTCTTTTCTATTTTCAAGAACATAATAGAAGCTATTAGGGAACATTTTCCTTGTCTAGCTGTCTTGGCATTTATATGAAAAATAATGAAACTTGTGTAACAAAACGAGTGAAAAACAGTGAAGGAGAGTAGACAAGCTTCCTCAGATTATAAATTGACTCCAATGATTTACAATATTCAGTGAATCTAAGAGGTATAATTCAGGAGGTATTGTACTGCATAGTTAAAGTTGGTCAGCCAAGTGGCCCTCAACATGATTTATCAAAGTTTGAACATTTCACCACACATTTCAGAGCAAAATTTATGGCCATCTGACAGGACCTTGACTCATCATTTAATTCAGTGATCCAGACTGAGAGATCAAATGTACCATCTGGTCTGGTTTTATGGGATGAGTTTCAACCTGTAACACCCAAGGAGATTGATATGGCGCTTGCACGTTTCAAAGCAACCACCTTCCCATTTGAACTTTGCTCATCTTGGCTAGTAAAAATCTGCCAATGAGATGACACAAATTTGCCACAGCACTGAGACAGTTGACCAAGAAGCTTTGTCCTTTCTAGTGCTTCTGGATGACTCAGCAGCCTTTGATACCATTGACAATGTTATCCTTTTAGAGAGTGTTGTGGTTGCAAATTGGAGGCCTTATACTTCAAATGCTCCATTCCTTCCTCAGTGTTCATGCTCAGAGGGTTTAACTCAGAGAAATTGCTTTGACTCCATGGACACTCCATTATGGGATGTTGCAGGGGTTGATCATCTCCCCTATGATATGTAATATCTATGTAAAGTTGTTGGGGGGGAATGATCTAGAAATTTGGAGGTTTTTTATCATCAATATGCTGACAACACACAATACTATCTCTCTTTTATATCCTCTGCAGTGGATGCAGTCTGGTGCTTTGAAGTCTGCCTGGCCTCAATAATGAAATGGATGAAAACAAACAAATTGAAGCTGAATCCCAACAAGACAGAAGTCCTAAAGTTGGGGTTGGTGGGTATTTAGTCTCCCTGACTGGTGGGCCTACTCCGTCCCTTGGCTGGAGTTGCTCTTCTTTTGAGGGACCAGGATTACAATTTAGGAGTTATTATAGTTCTGGCACTTAGAACCATGTTTCCCAACATGGGGCACACCCCCATAGTGGGCAATTAGATTTTTAAGGGGGGCAATTCATGAACGAGTTATTAACAGTTAATGGTCTTTTAGGCTTCCTCCACGTGAATAGGAGTTCACTTTTTGATTAATAAGAATTATATGTCACAGTGAGGGGAGACATCAGGATTTTAGAGATGCTTAGGTGGGGCATGGCCAAAAAAAAAATTGGGAACCACTGATCTAGAACATGATTGCTGCCATATACAAATATGCATTTTCAATCTTTGCCAGATTGCCCAGCTGTGCCTCTACTTGGATAGAGGATCTCTGATAATTCTGGCCCATGCACTGGTAGTCTTGACGATTAACTGCTGCGTCACCTAGTCTGCAATAGTATGAAGCTCCAGATGCCAACCTCAAGAATGGCAAAGAAGAATTCACCAAGGAGACGAGTCTTCTCAGGGACAGCACCAACATTATGAAATAGCTTAGCCATGTAGCTGTGTCAAGATCCTTCCCTAGACATATTTTAAAAAAACAACTTAGAACTAATCTGTTCAGGAATGCTTTTAAACCTCTTAATTTTCCAGAGAGAATATTCTGTGATGGGGAGGTTAAATGTATTTTATTTTCAGTATGCTGCCACCTGGTTGAGTAATGGGTTATTGTTGTTATGTAATTGTTATGTTTGGTTTTTGATTCTATGAGTATAAACCGCAGATCATCAAGATCTCCATAAATTACACATACTATCACAGAAGAGGAAAGCACACAGAAAAAGGGCAAGCATGGAACAAGTGCCTGGTTCTGGATGATGCAAACAGTAACTCTGATGACTGTAATACTGTACCAAAGCAGCCACCATCACCATTTGCAATATTTGTACTAAAACATTATTTGTGTGATTAATTTTGTGCAAGTTTGCAATTTTTTGCAAGTTTGCAATTTTTTTGCAATTTTTTGCAATTTTGCTTAGTGTGCAGGGAGAAATCTTCATTTTCCTTCTTTTCGCTGCCAAATGTACACTAAAATATGTTCCAGGACAAGGCAAATACTTCTGCCATTCCTTGGATTCCTGCATGAGGACAAGTCAAGAAAGGATTGATATTCCTAGAAAGCTGTCATATTTTCTCTCTTCTTCTTCACCACTCATTTCCTCTGTGCCTTTCCACCTCCTTTTCTATCTCGCTGCATTACTCCAGGAGAAAATTTTCCATTACTATGCAAGTGAGGTTAGGGGAGAAATTCCATTGGTGCTGACAAAAGATTTCCCTTTATCCTGACTTTGTTGGGGGAAATAGAGGTAGGGGAGGGGACAGCATGCATGGAGAATTCAACCCTTCCTTTCCTAACTAAAATCCTTTCTCTAGAGTCTTCCTTTCCTTTGACAATATGCTTTCAAAAAACCTTCCATGTCACCAATGGAAGGTTCTTATCCTAAGCTTAACTGCCACACAAGAAGAAATGAAGGTTGGGCAGGTTACAGCATATGAAGAAAAGAGCCTTAACCTCCCAACTGTAATGCATTTGAAAACTGCCTTTTGAATGAGTTTGAGGGGAAGACCAATGGGTTTTATAACACCACTAGCAGAGGTTACCCGGTGTTGCTGGGCTGTTTTAAATTGTGTTGGAAGGTTAAATTGTGTTAATGTTTTTTAAAAATTGCTTAGTCTGTAATTTTAATTTTTTTAAAAGTTTATGTGATTTTTTTTGGCTTGGCTGTTATTAACTGTGACCTGCTTTTTTGGGTTTTTTTTTGAGGATTAATAAAAGAACAAAGTATGATATAATTTTTTCAAATTGTTTTATGTAAGCGAATAAAGTTTTAGTTTTTTGATTTTTTTTAATTAGTTGTACCGTAGGTCATAATTTTAATAATGTAAAAGTAAATGTTTTTTACATTCAATGTTTTTAAAATGTGTTTAGATGTTTTGGGTTTAAATTTAAGTTAAAACTCAGCACAGGATTTTTAAAAGTTTCTGTTGTATTTTATTGACATATGTTTGTGATTTGTGTTAAAGTGTGTTTTAGTGTAATGTTTTTGACTTGTTTTTATTGGTGTGACCTTTTGTGTAAAATTGTGAATTTGTGTTATGTTTTTGATTTGTTTTTACTCTTGTGGCCTTTTGTTTGGAGCTGTTGTGTGTTTTTGAATTGTTTTTACTATTGTGGCCAGCAGGTGGTGCTGGTAGGGGTTATTTATTTTGACTGTTTTTTCTCTCCTGGCCTCTGGGTGGAGCTTCTTCTGGTAAGTAGTCTCTTTCTTTATTCATTTCTTTTCCAGTCCTGGTGGAGGTAGGACATCTTTTGTTAAGTTTGCTTGTTTTCTTTCTTTTGTGTGTGTGTGTGTGTGGGTTGGGTGGGGGTGGGGTGGGGGTTTTGAATTTGTATTTTTGTCTGTTTGTTTTGTTTTTGATTGTGTTTTTGTTTACTTCGTATTGTTTTTGGTGTTTTTGTTTTTGTGTATTTTTGGATGTTTTTGACTGTGTTTTTAGTAAATTTTTAAAATTTATTTATTTGGTGGTGAGGAGGGGCCGTGGTCATTGGGGGTTAGGAAGGGTGGGCTAGGTGGTGGGGAGAGGGGCATGGTCGTTGGGGGTTAGGAAGGGTGGGCTAGGTGGTGGGGAGGGGGGCATGGTCATTGGGGGTTAGGAAGGGTGGGCTAGGTGGTGGGGAGGGGGGCGTGGTCGTTGGAGGTTAGGAAGGGTGGGCTAGGTGGTGGGGAGAGGGGCATGGTTGTTGGGGATTAGGAAGGGTGGGCTAAGTGGTAGGGAGAGGGGCGTGGTCGTTGGGGGTTAGGAAGTGTGGGCTAGGTGGTGGGGAGGGGGGCTTTATTGTGTTATGGTGCTTTGAGTGTGTGGAGTCATGAAAGTAGATCGGGGTTTCCCCTTTAATATCAGTGCGTGGGGGGTTGCGACCCCCCTCTCCGCTGGCTACCCTGGGGTTGGGAGGTTTGGGGGGGACAAAAGGGGTATGTCCCCCCAACCCTTCTGGACCCAGGAGACCAGGGAGAGTGGATCGATTCCCCCCCCTCCTTAAAACAACTCTGTTTTTAAAGAGAAGAAACTGCTTGGTTTCACCTCCCTCTAGAGCAGTGGTTTCCAAAATTTTGGCCATGCCCCATCTAAGCATCTCTAAAATCCTGATGCCCTCACTTCCCATTACATATAATTCTTTTTTTAAAAAAATTGAACTATTCGTGCAGAGGAAGCCTAAAAGGCCATTAACTGTTAATAACTCATTCTTGAATTACCCCCTTAAAAATCAAATCCCCCCCCATGGGATGTGTGCCCCACATTGGGAACCACTGTTCTAGATCTATATTAGCCTACATCAGTGGTGGCAAACCTATGGCACGTGTGCCAGAGGTGGCACTTGGAGTCCTCACTGTGGGCACCCAAGCAGTTGCCCCGGCATAGTTTGCAGCGCCACTCTGCCCAACAGCCCAATGGGAGCGCTTCCTCCCTCCCCAGCCCAGAGTTTGCCCCACCACTCTGCCCAACAGCCGAATGGGAGAGTTTCCTCCCTCCCCTGTTGCCGTGTTGGCATTTTGCGATAAATAAGTGAGTTTTGGGTTGCAGTTTGGGCACTCGGACTCTAAAAGGTTTGCCATCACTAGCCTACATTCACCTGCTGCCATGACACTAAAATTCTGTAACCAAGAAAACATCAGGAAATATTAGTTTTAATGTGTTGTTCCCAAAGCAAGAAAACTATTTTTCTGCTTGTTTTAATGGCTTCTTCAGTTTTACCGTCAAACAATGGTGTTATGATTTTGGGCACAGCAAAAATGATCTTGTACTGCATATGAGGTCTACAGGGCACATGTTGGCTATTCCTGATGTGAATGTTAAACACCATAGAAGATGTTATGTAATTTTTTTATTATTCTATATTAAATATATGTGCTTTTCTCCATCACACAAAGCAATCTTGAAGAGACTTATGCCACACTGAAATACAAAAATATGTCACAGTAAAACCATGAAAACAAATAAAAGAGTAAGTTAAAATCTGCACAATAAGCTAAAAATGCATGGTATTAAAAAGAATAACAATATACAGTAAAGCCCTGACCTACATATGCCTCGAGTTACATAAAATTTGACTTACATAATGATTTTGTGCCAAAACCATGTGCTGATTTACACGATTTCCTATAGGTTTATTTCAATTTACATAAAGATTCTTTTTCCTGTGGGTTTGTTTTGAGTTACGTAAAAATTCATTTCCCTGTGGGTTTGCTTCGATTTACATAAAAATTTCATTTTTCCTATGGGTTTGCTTTGAGTTACATAAAAAAATTTTTTTCCTATGAGTTTGCTTCGAGTTACATAAAAAACCGTTTTAAGCAAAAGCCTACGGAACAGACTTTTTTTTCGTAAGTAGGGGTTTTACTGTAATACTGGAAATTCCTGCCAAAACACAAATCACTCCCTCCTCTCACAGGACAACAGATGTAATCCAAAATAGCTGTGCCATAATTAATATTCAGATGCCTGGGGGAAATGAATATTTCTCTGCTTGTTTGAAAAAAGATAAAAATCTGTCCCATGTGAATTTTTTTGGGAGGTCACACTCTGCCAAACCCTTTTAAAAAGCCAAGTACTTTTGCTCACTCTAAGCACTCTGCAACTTTCTAAATGGGCTCCAAAGTTTACTTGAGTTTATTTTTTTCTCCTCCCTCCCCATCCTTCAGTCCTTTTGAGTTAGGTCTTTCAGAACGTAGGTCAAAGAGCAGAAATTGTCTTATTCATTGGATTTATGTAAGCCACTCCAGAAATGTTTTCAACTTGAAATAAATAACAAAGTAAATCAAAGCCACTAAGAAAACAAAAATACTCATGCGAGGATTCAGTTTAGAGCATTACCTCCAAGTTGCCATGTTCATGTTTCAAGACCAGTAAATTTGCTCTCTCCCTTTCACTAGAGATAGGAGACCAAGGCCACATGTCATCCTTTACTGCTGACCACCAGCAAATAAGTCTATCTTCTACATTATTGATTGCCAGGTGTTGTTTCAGTCTTCTACTTCCAAGTCCTGGTATGTCAGTGTAGGATATCTGAGGGAGAAAATAAAGCAATATATGTTTGAAAAAAAGGAAAGCAATGATTTTGGATTTTTATTTTGTACATCAAAATGAGAAAGGGGGAGTTGAGTGTCAGGTTAGCACCCCGGTCCAAAGTGAATCTCCTTGCTCTATCCTCTGAGTGCTACAAAAATAAAAACTGTGAAACCAACAAATTGGTAATTACAATTCCTTAGGAACATTCTATCATTAGGTGTATGAAAAACTGGGAATCGAGTACAACAACACAAAGTCATTACCACTGTAACAACACAGTGTCTTCTGAGTTCACAACAATTGTGTGCATATTTATGATCAGAGATCACTTTTAAAGTAAGGTACATTTAGGAAACATTTATCTGTTGAGAGATATAATAACTTAAAAATGAACGTTTCCTTTCATATAAATGTGACGCTATATCATCATGTTTACTAGCTTGATTTCATACAAACTCTGTGGTAATTTTTAAATTAATGGCTAGAATCCTATCGGTGTTCACATAAGGCTTCTGTAACTTGCTGCAGCTAACTGACCAGGTTATGGGGGCTATCTCAGTTGCACAATTGGGTGCATGAGCAAGATGTGGCCTGCCACCTTGTCAATTAAGCAGTTAGCTGCAATGAGCTATACAAACTTTGCAAAACTCAAACAATATTCTGGCCAATCTGTTTCAAAATTATATTAAAACATTAGCAATGGTTTTCTCTTGCTTGTATAGTACAATACCTGTCTGGCCAGACATCCCGCTATGGTAATGGAGTAGACTGTACAGCCAGTGACTCAACCCCGAGTGTCAGGTGGCGGTTAACTAACCTGACTCTCTAAAGGGGCCAATGGCTACGGGCGGATGAGCCCCTTTAGGTGGGGTGATGGTCACCCTCAGTGGAGAAAATGCCACTGGAAAACATCATATTGGGCCCAATGGCAAAATGAGTGGAGGAGAAACTGATTCCCAATGGTCATGGAGGTGGAAGAGGCCATGTCAGATGGACTGACTGTGAAGGCACACCTTGTTCATATCCTCAAGGCTGTGGCTGTCCATTGCAGTCCTGGTGTTAAATCCTGCATGTTGCGCTTCATGTGTGCCATGGGTGATGGCTCCAAGATCATAGTGTGTGGGTCACTTCATGGCAAGATGGGATCCACCTTAAACAAATTCACACCAATGGCATTTTGCAGGCGCACCCCCCAATAAAGGACTCCGACACTGGTAAAAGTGGATAACGGCATTGGGCCACATTTATTGATTCATGCCCTAGTCCGAATTATAAATTTCTATTGGTAAAACGACCAATCATAATTCTTAAGGCAAGCAGGCCGAAGTAACACTGGTAAGGTACCACCCCAAAATTGCCAACGGCAATTGGTTACAATGTATCAATTTGTATCAATTTGTTTGTTGACAACAAACAAATTGCTGACCGTAGTCAATATCTAACTAATGACCCCACCCTCTGACGTGTATCCGTGGAATCACGGGGTGATGCATGCTGGCTAGCTATCGCCATCACCCCGTCGCCTAGTTCGTCGTTGACCGGACAACGTTTAATCAACTTATGCCTGTCTATTGTTGTCCAGTCAATTGCGAACCTGCCGGATACCTGTGGGTCATAATGTTTACCTTACCAGTGATACCCGCCACACGGGGAGGCTTCCAAAAAGGCTCACCGCCCCCCCCCAAGACCGTCAGCTCGGTGGACAGGCCTGCTCGCCAGTCCACTAATCCAGAGGTCCATACCTCCCTGCAACAGATGGGCCCCATCCCCTGAGTAAAGCTCGTAAATTTGCAGACTGATGGCGGGGAGGCTAATGGCGCATCCCCCGCCCTTGTCAAAAATGAACCGGGCAATAGCCCCGTTCACGGAGCGTCGGCTCAGTCAGAGCCCTGAGGCCAAACGCCCCCCTGTAAGCATACCGCGGTATCGTGTCCGACCAATTGAGGGATGTGGCAGGTCACACATAATGTGAGTAGGGCAGGTCACTGCGAACCGCAAGTTTCCGCAATAGGCCAGTGACCCGCCCCAAACCATCGCCCCCAAGGTACGTAACCAGGACATCTGGCGAGCCAGCATCCCTGATGTAGAAAAGGGATGGCAACAGTTCCCGCCATAACATGCCGCGCTTACCATAGCACCTGGGACGTGCGGATGCACCCTGTCCCCGTCGGGTACCCACTCTGTCGCCGCAGCGTAACGCGCTGCCCTGTGCATGCGGCTACGGCCCACCAGGCATACTGTCACCGGTGTAAAACGACACCCAGGGTCTGTCAAGTAAAAAAGGGAGGGGGGGGAGAAACAGTGCAGTGACTAAAACTGGTACTCGCAGTGGAGGAGGGCGAAGACAAAACTGAAAACATTGTGATCCCCACCCTCCCATACGGCGTATTTCAGCCCTGGAGTACCCAAAACAACTGCAGCAGAAGCCGCCCCTATCCGGAACAAATGGGTGCCGCAACGAGCCCTTGAGAGGCCAACACTGCCTAGTGCCTTCCCAGCACCCCCCAAATTGAAATTTAGTAATAGAAGATCCACCTTGGTGACAGAAAAAATGTGCCATGGTGCGTGCCACACAGTGCACGGAAATCCTGTAGGGCAGCAACCGGACAGATGTCTGTCGAGGAACATCGTAGCAGTCTACTCCACTGCCTACGCCGTGCTGATTCACTTTAGAGGAGCGTATCCCCAACTGAGCCCAATATTGTCCACACAGACATCTTCGAGTTCCAGTGCCCTACGACTTGCATCCGCCTTATACAGCATCTCAAGCTCGCTGATGCGGAGCGCTCCAAAAAGGCCACCTTTGTAGCCGCATGAAGTGGGCTGCCTCATGTATCAAAACAGAGGCCAGGCCAGCCCCAGGCCAATTGGGTAAAAACCCCTGGAAAAATCTTGCATCCGCCTTATTCAGCATCTCAAGCTCGCTGATGCGGAGCGCTCCAAAAAGGCGACCATTGTAGCCGCATGAAGTGGGCTGTCTCATTTATCAAAACAGAGGCCAGGCCAGCCCCGGGCCAATTGGTAAAATCCTTGGGAAAATCTTGCATCCGCCTTATTCAGCATCTCAAGCTCGCCGATGCGGAGCGCCCCCAAAAAGGCCACCGTAGTAGCCGCATGAAATGGGCTGCCTCATCTATCAAAACAGAGGCCAGGCCAGCCCCGGGCCAATCGGGCAAAAAAACCCTGGGGAAATCGGGTGGCGGTCGCCCGGGAAACGCCCGCGCACGCGCACCCACCCCTCCAAAACATGTCTCACACGGAAGTCATTGGTGCCGTCCACACGACCTCCCACTTTGGCCATAAAAGCCAACCCTGACAGCTGAGATGCTATGGTGCGAGGTGCAAGGCCCTGGGCATACAGGTAAACCATGAACCGCAGAACATGGGCCACTGGGATCGGCCAGGTTCCTGGCAGTCGAAATTGGGTACAGAATGCTCTGAAAGAACTAAATGCGTGGTGATACGCCTTACTCATGCATGGCGCTAGTGACAGGCCAATCGCCCGGGTCACCTCTCCTTGCCAACGTTCCATCTCTCGTCCGGGAGTGGCGAGGGAAATTCCTCCGCATCCGGGGCCGAGCACGGAACCGGGAGATCTGCAGACGGGACAAAGCAGCAGCAATATCATTATCAACCCTTGGGACATGCCTGGCCCTGAAGAGAATGTTGAGGCACAGGCTGCACGACACAAACTAGCGCACTAGGTCAATAACCCCGGGCGATTTGGAATTCTGTGCATTGACGATGCGGACGACAGCCGCCTTGTCATGCCAAAAATGCACAACCGAGTTGGCCCACTCCTTTCCCCATAGCATCAAAGCACCCAGGATAGGGAAACTTTCCAGATACGTGAGACCACGCAGGCGACCCGTGCCTGCCCAGGATGGTGGCCACCCACCATAGGCCCACTTCAATTGAAGTACATCCCATAACCCAGGGATCCCGAGGCATCAGACTGAATCTGAAATTGAGGGGAAGCCAGGAGGTCATGCCTCCAAAATGAGACCCCATTGAACTCCCTCAGGAACTGCAACCAGACAAGCATGTCCACCCTGATACCCCGGGTAAGCCTAACCCTATGGTGGGGCCTGGATAATCCTGCCATGGCGTCGCACAAGCGCCGAGCAAATGCCCTGCCCGGAGCGACGACCCTGCCAGCGAAATTGGGGTGACCATGTAGCACCAGCAGTTCCCTCAGTGATGCCATGCACTCGGCCCGCGAGTCCGAGATAAGGGCCACTAGCCTTGACACCCTATCTCACTGCAACCTAGAAGCCTGCGCTACCGTGTCACTCTCCAACCCAGGAATACTAGCTGTGGAGATGAGCCCTCGGTCTTTTCGGGCGCTAAAGGGACACCGAGTTCCTCCATTAGCGTCTGAAATGCATTGAGGAGACGTGTGCACGTGTCCCAGCCCCGTTCAGCCCCGAATAAAAACCATCCAGGGAATGGGCTACAGACCGGGACCCTGACCTGCGGACAAAAGCCCACTCTAGGAAAGTGGTGAAACGCTCGAATACCGAGCCCGAATGTAACAGCCAAAAGGCATGGCATCATTGAAATAATACGCTCCCCGGGACAGGGTGCAGGGACAGGGCCAACGACCCTGCCCGCATAGACCCTCTTGTCAAAGCTAGCAGCAGCCACCTCCTCCCTCCCCCTAAGGGATCAAAGATTGGGGGCATCCTGAGGGGACCTATTACCCAGAAAGGGATCCGGAACCCCTGCCTAGAACCCCGAAGGAGATAACCCGCATCCTCTCCCTTCGGGTACAATGTGAGCCAACGCTCCAACATGCCCACCTTAATCGGGGAGGGAGCCCTTCGGTGGACCAGATCCATCTGCGGCAGTCTTGCCAGCCCCCTGTCCGCCCCTCCCTCTGCCCCGCATCCCTCCGGGCCCGGGACAGGCAGGGGCCGCATGGGGGCCAACACATGTGGGACACTCCTGTCTGTATTTGCAATTCTCCCCATTGTAGGAACCATTGGACAAGAAAGTCCAGGACAGCAGGCGGGCTGGAACCCCCTGAGCAGGGTGCGTGGGCGTCACGTACAAAAGCCACCGCCTCTGGCATGGCTCATCCCACCTAATCTCGGGGTGCGGGGAAATCCGCCTACGGCATTCCTCGTCATAAGACAACCACGATGGGCCCGGAAAGTCAACCATCGCCCGGTATAAATTGTCCAAATAGTGGACCATCGGAAGTGCCAAATCCGGCCGGGCCCAGAGGTACACCGCCATGCCTATGAAGTAGGCCGGCAACCAGTTGGCCCACGTACTTGTTGGCTTGCGACGACGTGCCTGCTACTATCCTTCCCCTTCTGCCCCGCGCTCTCCTCCTTGGTGGGCTCTCTGTTTATGAGTGAGAATAAATCCACGTACTCCCCCCGCCAAATTTACTCTCCGGTGGCCTGTGGCAAGTGGTCACCCCGCAGTAAGGAATACCCGGCTGTCGGCAAGGCCGATACAGGCACCGCAGAGACTGCGGGCATCTGAAAAGGGGCTTGGACCAACCCAGCCACCCAACACGTTCCCCTCAGGGTAGGAAACCCCCCCACCACGGGGCCCTGAGTGGTAGTTGTCGTCGCCGGGTGGGGCGTCAGCGGCTGTACCGCCGCACCACCCACGCGAGGCCAAGGCCCTTGGAAAGCCCCCCCCAACATGGCCACGTGTGTAGGTGCACTAGTTTGAACCGCATACTCACACGCTGCACCCCCGCGGGCCGCCCCCACCGGGGGTTCCGGCCCGCTGGGGGCGTCGGAGCTCACGACCGCCGTAGAGCTCGTCACTGGGGGCTGACCCACACCGGCCGTAGGTTGGGGAGCTGCGAGGCAGTGGCCGAGGCCGTGCCATGCGCCTCAAGCAGCTCGACCCAGCCCGTCGCCTGCCGCTGCCCAGCAGACGACGCATCGGAATGAACCCCAAAGGGAGCACCAGAGTGGCTAGCCCGGGTCAGGGATGCCTCGAGGGCCGCAACACGGGCCCATAAGGCTTCAACGCTGACAAGGGAGAAAAAAGGGGGGCCAGCCGGCCCGCCTACTGCAGGCATGGGTACAGGTCCCTGTACCCCGGGGCCCGAATAGGGCCATAACCCCACACCCGGGCCCGTTAAGGCCGATGTAGCAACCTGCCAGGGGAAGGGGACCGGACCACCCCCCAAGGTTGGAAGGCCCCGGGGCGAGCTGCGCCCCTATAGAGGAAGGGCCAGCGGAATGGGCAACATCAGGAACGGTGTCCACCGTTCGCGGGCCGAGGGCCGCAGCCCCTACTGGACCCATGTGTGGGCCAGCAGTCTCCGGCCAGGGAAAAAAGACCCCCATTCCACCGGTCCCGGTGGGTGCAGGCAAAGGCGGCCGCTTGTAGGCACGGCCGCGGCCCTCCGGGAACCTCACGAGCGGCGCTCGCAGCCGCCTTCCCCTTCAAGGGCATCTCAGCCAATCGATGGGAAGCCGAAATGAGATAGTTCAGCAAGCAAAAGGCTTCCCGGGAAAGGTAGAGGCGACGGAGGTAAGAGGGAAAAACTTCTCCGCTCCGTCGCTTCGCAAAATGGCAGCTCGGCTGCCTCATGGCCACCCCTTTTATAAGGGAGCTGGCCACGCCCCTAACTACCCGGATGCCTTCGTCCTATGGGGGGGCCCGCAAAGGGCGCGGCGGCCATTTTGGCGCCGCGCTTGCATTTTCTGCTTCAGGAAAAAAATGCATTCTCAGATACCAGCTGCAGTTGACAATGATAGTACAATATCTTGAGTGGTCTTAATTCAATAATACAATAAATTTTATTAACTTAATTATGAATTTGCATAATTAATTTTAAAGTTATAAACTCCATTAGTTTCTCACATCATAAAGAAAAGGAAGGAAAGAAAATGCCAAAGTAATTTTTGAGAGATGGTACACAATTTGTAAAAAAAAGGTAAAGGTTTCCCTTGCTCGAAAGCCAGTCATATCCGACTCTAGGGTTCAGTGCTCATCTCTGTTTCAAAGCTAGAGAGCCAGCGCTGTCTGCTTCTGCAGCCATTTCTATGGTCATGTGGCAGGCATGACTAGACACCGGAGTGCACAGAATGCTGTTACCTTCCCACTGACGCGGTCCCTATTTATCTACTTGCAATTTTTTGCTTTCGAATTTGGCACACTTGCACATGGGACATTCTAGGTAGCTTTCACAATGTTTTGCCTTGAGGCCTTCGGAGTATTCTAGCATTTTCTTTATGATGGGGAAACCTATATGTCCCAATTTCCGGTGCAGTAGGTGTGCACAATCATCATGTATGGGTTTGCCTATTGACAGGTGAGGTGTCCTATGGGTCATGCTGGTGGCCCCTTTTGTGGATCTGTCATAAGGGCCCCTTCAGTTTCCTCATCATCGATCTGTCATAAGGGCCCCTTCAGCTTCCTCATCATCGATCATGTCTGCGGCGTCTGGGGTGTCCCCTTCTGTGTTGACGCCTTCCTGGGCCTTCATCGTTCCCTTCCTGGTCGATGATGTTGATGCTGGCTTGACTGTCGTTTTCCCTCATGGGTAACAAGTATGGCAGACTTCCTCCAATTTTGGGAAGGAACCATGAATAACTACAAACTGTGGACCCATCTGATAGTTGATCTATCTAGCTCACACCTAGTTAGAATATCATGGGGCACTTTTTGAAATCAAAATATATTATGTCCATATAATTTCCACAAGTCCAGCAGGAAGGATACCTTCCCCGCCAAAAAAGATGAGTCAAGCAGGATTTGTTCTTGACAAATATGACTTCACTGCATTGTTTTCAAGCTGCTTGCAAACTGGCATCTTTATAACCTGTACCAAAATTTTCCCCAGGATTTAAAATAGACTGACTGGCCAGAGGCTCCCAGGTTTCTCCATTTTGCCCGTTTTGAAGACACAGACTTCAAAAAAGGAGCTTCATTCAGGCAGTGATTCTGGTAGTTCACCAGCTAGTTCCCTCAATACTCTTGGATGTAGTGCACTGGACTGTGGCGATTTGAATGTGTTCAAAGTAATTAGGTATTCCTTAACTATTTGTCTATCAATCTAACGTTCCAAGCTCAGAATCAGGTGGTCCATTTTAACATGTCCAAATGTCTGTATCAGATCTCTTTTATTACACCAAAATAAAAGCTGATAGTAATAATTCTCACCTCCAAGGAATCATGAAAGAACCTTTATTATGTAATTGTCAAATGCCAGTCTTTGTGAGAGTACTGTATTAAAGATTGTTCTAAAATTTTGAATTGAAATCATTGTGATTAATGGTGCTTGATTGTATCCCAAAACCAATGTTTAAATTATAATTTTGAAAACACCTAGAATTAGCTTGATGAGTATGACACTCCACATATGACTCTCACTCCACCCTCTATGTAAATATATGGAACATGTAATACACCCAGCAGATACGCATGGAAACTCTGCTGCTCTCTCTCTCTTTACTACTGTAGTTTCAATCAATACAAAAATGTATAGTCATGGTTCCTTGACAGCATCGACCCATATGTGAGGATTTAAGACTGATCATATATTAAGTTCTGCCATACTGGCCAAAAGGCTAAGTATGCAGCAATAAACATGAAAATGTCATTTACAATGTTAGAATTGGATGCATATTTTTCTCCTGGATTAAGAATGCCAACTGCTATAAGGGAGGATATACTTTTCGTCAAGTAATATGGATGAGCTACAGCACCATGCATAAAGTTTATGTGGCTCTTGAGAATTGTGCACATCTATCCCTCCAAAAGGATTTGTGGAATTTATTATTCAAACTATTTTATTTTGGATCATGCTTATTTGAAAACATGAGCAGTAACATCGTCTGGGTGACACATGCCAAGGAAATATAGATTGCACCACATTTCTGCTTAAGGAATTAATGGAAGGTTGATAGTGAAGGGGGGAGTGGTGGAAAAAACCTATCTTGCTATTGCTGGTCAGCAATAATCGAACCACTTTCTGGGGATTAAGCGCATGGCTAAGCCTACTGGACCAGACACTAGCAAAGGGCAGGGGGTCTTCTTATCAGAGAAATGCTTCTGGAGCCAGTCTCACTACATGACAGATTGCTTTCATATTCCTGTCTGCAAGGCAACAAAGGATGGCAGTAATGCGATAATGCCAGAGTGCAATGGGTGTTAAGAACCCGTTGCATTTATGTATTGTATTTAGTAAATAATCAGGCTCATCCAAATTGTGATCTCAACACTCAACCAAGGCCCAT
This sequence comes from Bradypodion pumilum, assembly GCA_035047305.1. NCBI lineage: Eukaryota > Metazoa > Chordata > Lepidosauria > Squamata > Chamaeleonidae > Bradypodion > Bradypodion pumilum. Next base: position 274,042,257 of record JAWDJD010000001.1, read on the forward strand.
TAAAATCAAGGTTAATGCTTTAATAATCCTTTGCTGTTTTTGCGGCCAGAGAGAACCCCTTTCTATTTGCATGGTCATAATATTATTGACCTCTTCTTCCCCTGAATACACATCAAAAGGAACTGAAATCAAAGTAATTACCACTGTTGTTCTCTCACCATAAACATTAACTCCTTTCTCTTCTCATTGTTCAGTAAATTGAAATGGATTAAACAGCTGTAGAAATGAAAACTTGCAAAAGGTCAACGGTTTCAAAAGATCTATACAGGAGTTTTTAAGATGATGGGGATGTGGAATAATAATAGGTATAAAATAGGTGTCAACTTTGAGAAACATTGGTCAAGAACATAGCTGGTGGTTTACACAAAAGTAAGCTAAAATGCATAATTCCCGAAGGTGAAGTACTGCTAATGAAAGAGGCACTGATCATATTACTAGGCAGATACTTGTTGCTCTGTTGGGCATGTGCCTCATAACACAACTAGCAGTTTATTACTTAGCAACAATTTTATTTATAATTCAAATTTCTATGCCGCCCAATCAGGCGAACCCTGTGATAAATTACATAACTTAAGTTGTGTAAGTTACATAACTTAAATTAAGTTACTTAACTTCTGCATAAATCGTCAGCAAGACTAGCCATCTTTTTTTAAAAAAAAGTTTGTTGTGTAAATAAAAGACATGATATTCAATAAATGCTTTATGGAATTCATTAGCAAGTGAACCTTGATACCGTATCTATTAACCGACTGAACAACAAAAGCAAATAGACCTTAATATCTATTAACCCATTCAATATGTATTTAATTTTTCATTAACTTGCATGCATCTGGAAATATATTAATTCCTGTATACAGGGATATCAAAGCATTGCTTTTATTAGAGATTGTGGAAATGATCAGTACAGCTGGAGCATAAGGGTTTTTTTAAACAAATTATAGTTGATATTTTGATAAGTAAAGCTTGACTGTGGCCAAAGTTAGGTTGCAGCTACACAGTCAAGTACCATGAGATTTGCCACAGGCATAAGACAAATGAATTCATTTTTTTCCTACAGATCACATGACATAAATGTCAGTTCTAATCAGTCTGGCCCTTTTTTGCTCCCAAGACAGAAATTTTCTCTCTCTGCCACTGGGTGCTTCTTTTTTCAAGCTGGAACAATCCAGAAGGACTTTTCCTCATATGAGCAGTTGTTTTGTTTTGTTCTGTCTGTATGTGATGTTGTGGCAACACAGAGAATTTACCTGTGATCTTTATGGATCGCAGGAACACATTCCCCTGAGATCTGGCCCCAGGGTGTCCCAGAATCCCCCCCCCCCCAGTAAATGAATTTAGGACCGAGTCATTGCATTGATCCACTAATTTAGCACTAAATCACCTTGCCATAGGAAAAAAAATCAACCCATTGTCCCACACCACCAATCTTTAGTTTTTCTTCCCCAACAGAGATCCTTCTACTTTAGAAAGTCAAATTATTTCACTTTCTCTGATGCAGAAAGGAAAGATCAACTGAGTACATGTGGACACACAAAGTGATGCTTTGGTAAAGCACCTTCCCCTTTACCTCCTGCCTTGAGGGGAAGGACAAGGAGAGTAAGTTCACTTACCCCTCTCCACAAAGCCTCTCTCCCAAGACACTTCCTGTTTTAACAGCTTTTGTAGGCAGAGATCCTGCCTATTTTTAACAGCTTAACTACTGATCCCATTGGCAAGAAAAGATGAGGAAATAGTAATTGAGGATGGAAAGCAGCTTCTGGAATGCATACCTAAAAGGAATAAAGGCACAGCCAAGTCCAAGAGGATTCCGATGTGGCTTGCTGTTCAGGATGTGATTAAAAGTAAGAGAAGCTCATTTAGAAGAGGGAAGGCTTGCCCGAATGAGGATAGCATGCAGGAATATAAATTTTTGCAAAATAAATGCAAGGCAATAATTAGGAAGGCCAAGGAAGACTTTGAGGAGCATATAGCTAAAAACTCTCAGAGGAAAAACAAAGACTTCTTTAAGTACATGTTAGAAATAAGAATCTAACTAGGAAGGCCATTGGACCACTGGATGCCGATGAAAGGCAAGGGGTTATTAAAGAGGAAACAGAGATTGCAGAGAGACTTAATGAATTCTTTGCTTCAGTATTTACTGAAGAAGATAGAGATCACATGCCCAAAACAGAACCTATCTTTGCAGGGAGGGAAACTGAAGAATTAAGCCAGATAGAAATAACTAGGGAGGAGGTCCTTGCATGTCTCGATAAATTAAATGCTAACAAATCACCAGGACTGGATGGCATCCTTCCACGAATGCTCAAGGAACTTAAGGATGAAATTGCTGATCTCCTAGCCAAAATATATAATCTTTCCCTCAAATCAGGCTTTGTGCCTGATGACTGGAAGGTAGCAAATGTAACACCAATTTTTAAAAAAGGATCTAGAGATGATCCAGGTAATTACCAACCGGTCTGCTTGACATGTGTCCCAGTAAAGTGATGGAAACCATCTTAAAAGATATAATTAATAGGCACATAGAATAGAAAGCGCTGCTGAAGAAGAGCCGGTATGGCTTTTGCAAGGGTAAATCCTGCCTCACTAACCTGTTGGAATTTTTGAGAGCATTAGCAAGCATGTGGATAAGGGTGATCCAGTTGATATTGTCTATCTGGATTTTCAGAAGGCTTTTGATAAGGTCCCGCACAAAGGCTACTGAATAAACTTGACAGTCATGGAATACAGGGACAGGTTTTGTCCTGGATCAGTAACTGGCTAAGGGATAGGAAACAAAGGGTGGCATTAAATGGACATTTCTCTAAGTGGAGGGAAGTAAAGAGTGGGGTCCCCCAAGGTTCAGTACTGGGACCCCTGCTTTTCAACCTCTTCATAAATGATCTCGAGGTAGGAGTGAATAGCATGGTAGCCAAGTTTGCTGATGACACTAAATTACACAAGGTAGTGAAAACTGTGAGAGATTGCGAGGAGCTCCAGAGGGATTTCTCGACACTGGGGGAATAGGCAAACCATTGGCAAATGAGCTTTAATATTAGTAAATGTAGAGTGATGCACGTTGGGGTTAAAACCCCCAATTACGGATATAAATTGATGGGGTTTGAACTCTCTGCAACGAATCAGGAAAGGGGCCTTGGTGTCCTGGTGGACAGCTCAATGAAAATGTCAACCCAGTGTGCCTCAGCAGTAAAAAAAAAAAGCTAACTCAATGTTAGGGATCTGTGGGAATTTATCTGGTTTCTGTCTGCCTGCTTTCTACACATTTTGTAAACAAAGGTCCCTTTGTTTATGATAGAGACAACGCTTGGTTTTGTACATGCGCAGAAAGTGAGAAAAATGCTTATTCACCCTCCATATATGGGTCTGAGATTCTGATTGGCTGATGTGTGTATTACTCTTGTTTTTATACACTCTGTTGAATAAAGAGACGCCATGATTTCTTTGTTGAGCTCTAAGACTGCAGTCGTGTGTATGTTTTCTTTCTATCTCTGTGTTTCTTCCTTACTCTGCCTAATGGAGCTGGCCTTCATTAGAATTCTTAATTCTTCATTTGTTTATCTGGGGCTATAAACTACTCTGCCTGAGGCTGATTAGATCTTTACATGGATCGGATTGCATCAAGTGGCGCTCCATGGGAGGCTTCTTTGAACTCCACTTGAGCAATTAGCACCTCATTATCGGCGACCGGAGAAAAAGGTCTATTGTCATTCACTCCCGACCGGAGGAAAAGGTCAGTCAAGCGGTTGAAAATCATCCAAGTTTTACTTTGGATCCCACGGGGTGAGTGATCATGGGGGGTTCCCTAACATCACAGCAGCAGGAGTTTTGTAAAGATCTCTCATATCTTCTGAATAAGAATGGGCAACGGGCAGATACGAAGGAGGTGCAACATTTGGTTCAAATTATAGGGAGAGTCTGTCCTTGGTATCAAAATGGCTGTTTGGACTTAAAAGTTTGGGATAAGGTTGGGAATGAATTGCAGAAACATGCTGGAGTTTCTGTCCCAGTGCAATATACCTGAAATGAAGTCAGAAATTGTCTTCAAAGACTTACTCCAAAAAATATTTTGTTGTCCCAGAGGCTTGCTGCCCCACTGCCACAGCTTTTGCCCCCAGCCAAGGGAGGGACTCCGACTGCCCCTCCACCATATGAGAAACAACAGCATGAGCCCCCTGATGGAGGTGGGGGTGGAAATGGAGATGGGACATTATATCCTGCCTTGCAGCAATCAAGCACTGCTAGCACTACTAAAACACCGTTCTTTGCTGCTTTAACTGCAGCTGTGCTGGATGTGGAATCTGCTGAGATATACCCAGTGATTAGGGGGGCTCCGGCCATTAGAAATGCACCAGCAATCCCAGATAGATATGAAACCCTCCATTACAAATATCTGAAGGAACTGAAAGTCAGCATACGTGACTATGGGGTTAATGCACCTTTTACAAAAGCTCTGTTGGAAGCCATTGCTTCTCAAAAATTGATACCAGCTGATTGGAAACAGATGGTCAAAGCACTCCTGCCTCCTGCAGAAGCCATGCTCTGCTTGCAGGAGTGGAGGGATGTGGCTTGGGAGGTACATCACACACGCCCTGCGCTCACGATGGATGTGTTATGTGGGGAGGGAAATTTTGCTAACCCCACACAGCAGTTGGCACTCACTGATGCCCAGTTGGGAGATATTGCACAGATAGTCATGCGTGCCTGGAGTAAGATTCCTTCCAAGGGGGACAGCTCAGTTGCTGGGTTTGCAGCAATTAGGCAGGGGCCTAAAGAGGATTACACTGAATTCATTAACAGACTCATGACTGCCCTCAACCGCCAAGTGGAAAATGTCCCGGCAAGGGAAATGCTCATGAAACAACTGGCTTTTGAAAATGCCAATGAGGATTGTTAAGGGTGCTCTGACAGCTGTTTATGCTCGGCCAGGCACAACGATAGCAGACATGATGAAAGTTTGTCAAAATGTGGGGACTCACAGTTACAAGGCTCAACTTCTGGCAGCTGCAGTTCAGTTGCCCACAACTCAGGCCCAAAACAAACGTTGTTTTGGTTGTGGAAAAGAAGGGCATTTTAAAGCACAATGTCGCTCCTCTCAAAAGCCAGCAGCACGTCCTTCAAGGAAATGTCCCATTTGTCAGAAGGGGTACCATTGGGCCAATCAGTGCCGCTCAAATCCTAACGCCAACCCCTCAGCTGCTCAGCACAAAGACTCTGGCTCTTCTCCACAGCAGCAAGGAAATGGGATTGCGGGCCATGCTCGGGCCCAGGCAAAATAATAGGGCTGCCAGAGGTCAGTGAGGATGCAATAGAGGTGGTTTTGGAAGAGATGGAAGAAGATATGGAACTTGCCCAAGAAATGATTTCACGATATAGAAAGAACCATCCTCTAAAAGAAGGGCTATTATTGAGGTTATCTAAGGACTGTACCTTTACTGTGCTAGGGTGTGTGGAGGCTCTTCCCACACTGGTTGATGATGTTATTCCCCAGGGCATAGTGGGCATTGTTCTTCCTTGCCCAGACACCTGGCCCGCTTCTGTACACATTGCAGCAGGGTCAGTTACACTGGGTCACCGAGAAATTGTCATCCCTGCATCAGCCACGCAACATCTCACCCTGCCTAAGGGACAACCTGTAGGACGTCTTCATCTGCTCCCACTAGGGCCCACTGTAACTCCGTCCCAGGAGGGGACTGTAACAGCGGCTATGGCTGTGATACAAATCACCGAGGATAGACCGACCCACTCGCTGATTATGGGTGGACGTTCAGTGTCTGGACTAATCGATACAGGAGCCGATATTTCAGTGGTGGCAAAAAAAGATTGGCCAACTGGATGGGCCGTCCGCCCCTGTAGGGAAGTTTTTGGGGTGGGCGGGTACGAGCCAGCACAGCAGAGTGTTCATCCAATCGTCTTTGAGACCTCAGGGGGAACAAAAGTTTCTCTTCACTCACTGATTATGGATATTCCTATTACCCTGTGGGGCCGGGATCTCATGGCTAAAACAGGGTGTACCTTGCAGACAAATTTTTGATATGGGCCTCCCCTGCAGCGCCATTGCATGCACTTCCACTACAATGGAAAAACACCCCACCAGTGTGGACAGATCAATGGCCGCTCTCAACAGAAAAGCTCCAGGCGGCGGAGGCCCTTGTACAGGAGCAATTAAGTCTGGGACATATTCAAACAACCACTAGTCCTTGGAACTCTCCAATTTTTGTGGTGAAAAAGAAGTCTGGAAAATGGAGATTGTTGCATGATTTGAGAAAAGTTAATGAGCACATCTTGCCAATGGGACCTCTACAATCTGGACTCCCTAATCCGAACATGGTTCCTGAAGATCACCAACTCATGGTCATAGATTTGAAGGACTGTTTTTATACAATCTTGCTAGCGCCACAAGATAGAGAAAAATTTGCATTTACATTGCCAGTATACAATAATGAACATCCTACTCAACGGTTTGAATGGTGTGTCTTGCCTATGGGTATGGCCAACTCGCCGACTCTATGCCAACATTTTGTGAACATGGCTTTGGAACCTGTCAGGCAACGTCATCCAGAGGTTAAAGTCTATCATTACACAGATGACATTTTATTGCATGGACCACAAGTCACGGAGAAACACCTGCAGGACCTAGCAGACATTTTGCAACAAGCAGGCTTGATAATAGCTCCTGAAAAAGTGCAGCGGATGTATCCATTCCAATATCTGGGACATAGGCTCTCAGTTACAGCTTCAACTCCGCTGTTGCCAACAATAGCTATTCCAGAGCAGTTCACTCTTGTACAATTGCAACAATTGCTAGGGAACATAAATTGGGCTCGTCCCTTCTTGGCCCTGAGCACTGAGGAACTGTCACCACTCTTTGCTGCTCTTTCTGGACACACTTCTCCAGCGGACATCATTCCCTGCACAACAGAGATGCGTACAGCTCTTCAACACCTCAACGAAAAGCTACATACCATCACTGTGGATCGGGTGCCCTCAGGCACTATCGCGCTGCCATGTGCTCTTCCTCCCACACCGAGGCTGCCCACTGCTGTTTTGTTCGCGCCTGTCAACGCTCAGAAGGTGGCCATCGTGGAATGGCTTCACTTGGCACACACTCCCTCGAAAAACTGTTATCGCCTCCATGATGCGATTGCTGATCTTTTCCTTAAATGCCGTACTAGGGCAAAGCATTTGACCGGCTATGATGTTGGCTTTGTTTGTTGTCCTTTTTCGCAGGATCAGCTAACCGCCTTACTACAGCATTCTGAGGCATTTCAGGTGGCCATGGCGGAATTTGTGGGACAAGTTAAATTTAACCCCCCCAAAGATAAGCGGTTTACCTTGCTGAATCTCACTTCTTACTCTCTGTCATCCCCGCTTTCCATGCAACCTATCTTGCATGCCATTACTCTTTTCTCGGATGGCTCCCCCTCCCATGGAGTCCTTACATGGCAGGGTCCTACTGGGGAATGGGAAGTTGTTTTTACAGGACCTCAAGCATCGGCCCAGCGGTCAGAACTAGCAGCAGTCATACTTGCTTTCTCTACGTTTTCTGATGTGCCTTTCAACCTGATTGTGGATACTCAATATGTTTACCCCCTTATCTTTACTCTAGCTCAAGCTTATTTGTCTCCATCGATGGATAGGGATCTTTTTGCTTTATTCCAACAGCTTCAAGGTTTTCTTTCCAACCGTACAGTTCCATTGCCCACATACGCTCTCACACGAGGATTCCAGGATATTTGACTGAGGGCAATGCACGAGCAGATTCTGCTCTCCGGGATTCTGCTGAGGTTTTTTCTCTCTTTGACAACCCCACTGACAGTCATGCAATGTTTCATCAATCTGCTAAGGTTTTGCATAAACGATTTTCCATTCCTATGTCACAGGCTAGAGACATTGTGTCATCCTGTGCTTCCTGTACGAAGTCTCCTATATTCCTGCCATTTGATGCTGTTAATCCTCGAGGAACAGAAGCCAATCAGCTATGGCAGATGGATGTCACGCAAGTATCTGCTTTGGCTCCGCTTTCTAAGTTACATGTGATTGTTGATACCTTCTCTGGATTTATATGGGCTACACCCTTATGGGGGGAAACATCCAGACATGTTATACAACATTGCATTCGTTCGTTTGCGGTAATGGGTAAACCTAAAAGCCTTAAGACAGACAATGGGCCATCATATGTTTCTTCTGCCTTTCAGGACTTTTGCCGTCAGTGGGACATTAAGTTAACCCATGGAATACCCTATAACTCGACTGGACAGGCGATTGTGGAAAGAGCCCACCTGACATTCAAAAATTTGTTACACAAGCAAGTGGGAGATAGAGGGGTTCCTGTGGCTGAAATACCTACAGCTGTTGCTAAAGTACTGTATACTCTTAATTTTCTTCTTGCTCCCCATAACAGGTCACTCTCCAGTCGAATTGCATTTCAGGACCGAGGGTGTCTTCCTAAGCCATTGGTCATTTATCGGCAACAACCAGATCCTGAGTGGAAGGGTCCTGTGCCTCTAATCACCTGGGGACGAGGATACCAGCTGTTTCTACTACCTCAGGACCTGTGTGGGTTCCTGCCCGAGCAATCCGCCCATGGAGAGAAAAGAAGGTTACTCAGCTCCAGGACGGTGGTTCACCAGTAAACTAAATTTGCTGACATTTGTTCTTTTCTTTCTTACTGTGCTTCCAGCTGTAAGAACAATGACTCATGGGGGCAACCCCAACTTTTGGCTTTGCCATGCTAACTATATGTTTGAGGTTCATGGTAAGAATGCAACGTTATACTATGAGCATCCACTGGCAGTGTCTCAAATGGCATTTCTTCCGGCATTGTTCAACACGCCTGAGTTGGTTATCAGACACTTGCAACATATTGACAGGTCTACATTCTTCTCCAACCCCCCAGAACAATTTAACAACACCCGCTGGCGAAGCATGATGTTCATAAGAACATAAGAACATAAGAACATAAGAACAGCCTTGCTGGAACAGGCCACAGCCCATCCAGTCCAGCATTCTGTCTCACACAGTGGCTCACCATTTCAGGGTATTCCCGAGCAGATGCCTTCACCTGCTTAGGATTCCCTGGAAATGATATTGAGAGATATCCTGCCTATCTCTCCAACCCGGAGGTTGTCCTTAAGTATCCATAATTATAGCCATTGATACTCTTGTCCTCCATGAACTTGTCTAATCCTTTCTTAAAGCTGTCAAGACTGACAGCTGTCACCACTTCTTCTGGCAGGGAGTTCCATAGACCAGTAATCCTCTGGGTGAAAAAGTACTTTCTCTTATTTGTTTGAGAACTAGTACCCAAAAGTTTCATGGAGTGTCCCCTAGTTCTAGTGTTATGCGATAGGGAAAACAGTTTTTCCTTATCTACTTTGTCCACACCGTGCATGATTTTATAAACTTCAATCAGGTCACCTCTTAGACGTCGTCGTTCAAGAGTGAAGAGGCCCAACCATTGCAGCCTCAGATGGTAAGGAAGGTGTTCCAGTCCCCTAATCATTCTGGTTGCCCTCCTCTGCACTTTTTCCAGCTCCATAATATCCTTCTGGAGGTATGGCGACCAGAACTGTACACAGTATTCCAGATGGGGCCTCACCATAGATTTATAAAGAGGCAAAATGACACTTGCTGACTTATTTTCTATACCCTTCCTAATGATCCCTAGCATTGAGTTTGCTTTTTTCACTGCTGAGGCACACTGGGTTGACACCTTCATTGAGTTGTCCACCAGGACACCAAGGTCCCTTTCCTGGTTTGTCGCAGAGAGTTCAGACCCCATCAGTTTATAAGTGTAATTGGGGTTCTTTGCCCCAACATGCATCACTCTGCACTTACTAATGTTGAAACTCATTTGCCACTGTTTTGCCCACTCCCCCAGTGTCGAGAGATCCCTCTGGAGCTCCTCACAATCTCTCACAGTTTTCACTACCCTGTATAATTTAGTGTCGTCAGCAAATTTGGCTACCTTGCTTTTTACTCCTACTTCTAGATCATTTATGAAGAGGTTGAAAAGCAGGGGTCCCAGTACTGAACCTTGGGGTACCCCACTCTTTACTTCCCTCCACTTGGAGAAGTGTCCATTTAGTGCTACCCTCTGTTTCCTGTCCCTTAGCCAGTTGCTGATCCAGGACAAGACCTGTCCCTTTATTCCATGACTGGTAAGTTTATTCAAGAGCCTTTGGTGTGGGACCTTGTCAAAAGCCTTCTGAAAGTCCAGATAAACAATGTCAACTGGATCCCCCTTATCCACATGCTTGTTGACACTCTCAAAAAATTCCAACAGATTAGTGAGGCATGATTTGCCCTTGCAAAAGCCATGTTGGCTCTCCTTTAGCAGCGCCTTCTCTTCTATGTGCCTATTAATTCTATCTTTTAGGATGGTTTCCATCACTTTACCTGGGACACATGTCAAACTGACAGGTCGGTAATTTCCTGGATCACCCCTGGATCCTTTTTTGAAAAGAAATACACTAAAGGGCTTTGTTTCTGCTGTAATAGTTCTGGGGTCTGGAATAGTAAATGGAAGTACTGGACTCAAGCAAAAAGGGTTTTGCAGAATGTAGGCAATTATACGGGATGTGATGATTATTTTTGGTTATGGGGTAGTTATAACAGTTCTTATAAGCTTAATTATACCTTGTTTAACACTACTATTGAAGATATATATGATGTGTTTCCTATGTTTACTCCTGATTATTCTGCTATAGATAGTGGTTCAATTTGCAATGGATGGCAAATTAAGGATCCCAACATGTGGTTCTTTTTTAATGGAGTTGCCACGAATTTCCACCCAGGACAATATCAATGTGCAGCATTGGGTTATTTTACCTTACCCGTACAAGTGCAAACGCCGCTTCAGGCAGATGCACGGCGCCGGAGAGCTGTTGCCGGCCCGAGGGGTTCTGGTTGCAATGATGAAGTGATAATCGATGTTCAGCTTTCTGATGGTAGCTCCTGGGGGAGAGCTATAGGGAGTGTTATCACTGGAGCACTCACCTTGGGATCGTACCCAGGTGTCATTTCCCAGGAGAATAGAAGGTCCATTTTGGGACTCACCTGTAGGCTGGAGAAATCAATCAACGCCACAGGGAGGGTTATACGGGATCTTCAGATGCAAATCACTGAGCTCCATCAAGACCAAATGCAGGACAGAGTCGCCATAGCTTACCTGTTAGCAAAATCCGGAGGATTTTGTAAACTGGTTGGGAACCAGGGATGTCGGGTAAAATTCCAGGATCTGAATAATACTATTGAGAAAGAACTTCAGAATTTACAGGAGAGCATTACTAATAATGTACGCACTGATGTTAATCTCTTTGATTGGATGACTTCTTGGTTGCCTGATCTGTCTGTCCTTAGACAAGTTTTCTTTTATGGGGTCATTACTATTTTTTGCCTTATATTTTTATATTTTTGCATGTATTGTATTCCTAATCTTATTTCGATGTGTAACACATGTCCACTGCGTAGAAGGGAGACATCGGGTTTTGCACAACGGCAACTGTACTCGATGAGGTATCATCCTCTGGAACAAGGTACCAGGAGTCAGGAGGGGTACGATGTCCAGGAGGACAGTGATGATGTATATGGAGGAGTAGTTATGGAGTATGCTGACATGCAGGGGTATGATTAGCCGTCCCTCTCTCAAAATTAAATGAAAAAGGAGGACATGTGGGAATTTATCTGGTTTCTGTCTGCCTGCTTTCTACACATTTTGTAAACAAAGGTCCCTTTGTTTATGATAGAGACAACGCTTGGTTTTGTACATGCGCAGAAAGTGAGAAAAATGCTGATTCACCCTCCATATATGGGTCTGAGATTCTGATTGGCTGATGTGTGTATTACTCTTGTTTTTATATACTCTGTTGAATAAAGAGACGGCATGATTCCTTTGTTGAGCTCTAAGACTGCAGTCGTGTGTATGTTTTCTTTCTATCTCTGTGTTTCTTCCTTACTCTGCCTAATGGAGCTGGCCTTTGTTAGAATTCTTAATTCTTCCTTTGTTTATCTGGGGCTATAAACTACTCTGCCTGAGGCTGATTAGATCTTTACATGGATCGGATCGTGTCAGGGATCATTAGGAAGGGTATTGAAAATAAGTCAGCAAGTGTCATTTTGCCTCTCTATAAATCCATGGTGAGGCCCCATCTGGAATATTGTGTGAAGTTCTGGTCGCCATACCTCCAGAAGGACATTATGGAGTTGGAAAAGGTGCAGAGGAGGGCAACCAGAATGATCAGGGGACTGGAACACCTTCCCTATCATCTGAGGCTGCAACGGCTGGGCCTCTTTACCCTTGAGTGACGGCGACTAAGAGGTGATTTGATTGAAGTTTACAAAATCGTGCATGGTGTGGATAGAGTGGATAAGGAAAAGTTGTTTTCCTTATCACATAATATTAGAACTAGGGGTCACTCCATTAAACTCTTGGGTCCTAGATCTAAAACAAACAAGAGGAAGTATTATTTTACCCAGAGGATTACTGGTCTATGGAACTCCCTGCCAGATGAAGTGGTGACAGCTGTCAGTCTTGACAGCTTTAAGAAGGGACTAGACAAGTTCATGGATAAGGGTATAAATGGTTATGATTATGAATATCTAAGAACAACCTTGGGTTAGAGAGACTGATAGGATATCTCCCAATGCCATTTTCAGGGAATACTAGGCAAGTGAAGGCATTTGCTGGGAATATTCTGAGGTAAATGGTGAGCCACTGTGTGAGACAAAATGCTGGACTGGATGGGCCATGGCCTGTTCCAGCAAGGCTGTTCTTATGTTATTTGAGCTATGCCACCCAGAGGTGCTTCAAATGGAACAACAATTAGAAGACTGTTTTTCTCCTCTGCATGTGTGGCCACTTAAATCAAAGAATAGTGAATGCCCCAGTGCAACTTCACAGCTAGAGAATGTGAATTAATTCACATTTCCTTGCTGTATAGTTGCACCCTTAATTTTCAAGCAAGAGGGAAGAAGGATATATCATTCTACCAGGGCTATGGATCACTGATATGTACTGTGAATACACAGAAGACTTCTGAAAGAATAAATGTTACCAAAGCAACCTGTTTTCCATCTCTCATCCCAATATTCATTAGTTTTCACCATGAAAGCAGTATGCTCTGTCCCTCATATACACAAGTGCTAGACAGTTTAACTGTGTATAAAAAAATTAATGAGGGAAGCTTACACTCTTTTCAAAGTATTTAGTCAATAAAAGAAGCCAAATAAAGACAATTAGACAATTATTATTCTGTAATTGTAGAGGCAATTTTACGTGATTTGATATTCTGTATAAAGTTTACAGATGGTGTTTATTAGCTGTTTTATCTCACAGTGGTGAGAGGTCCACTGCTAGGACACAAGTGCAGCTGCACTTTATGTCTTAAATTCCCTACGACTGGCATATGGAAGCAAGGTGTTAGGATCTGTATTAGACTTTGTAATTTTGTATCTTTAATATTGTAGAATTTGCCATATTGTGGAGAGTTCTATTGTAATTGTAACTCATTTGTAATTGTGGAGGTGCTACTGTAACTTATTTGTATTATTCCTCTTTACTTACATTGTACTTTGTTACTGGTTACTGTGAATGTTGTAAACCACTGTGAGTCTCCCATTGGGATGAGAAAAGCAGTATAGAAATTTAAATAAATAAAATAAATAAATAATAAATAAGGTGGTTTGGACACTAGAATTGATAAACAACCTTATAGAGTTTCTTCTGAGCTGACTGAAACCTTTGTCCACTCCATGAGCATGTCATGGATCACAAGCAACTCTGTTTATTTTGTATATGGGAATTACAATAGGGATCGTGTAACACAGGGGTCCCCAACCACCAGGCCGTGGACCGGTACAAGCCACGGCTATCCCGAACTGGACCGTGGGGGGGGTGGGGGATGGAGCTTGGAGTTCCAATGGTAGCCTTCTGCCCTCAACATGCTCTGCCAGGTCTACCCAGCCAACAGAGTGAGTGCATGGGCTTCAAACACAGCAGAAAGGCAGGTGGTCAGGCCCCTCCTCCACATTGTTTAACCATGGTGGGGCTCCGCCCCCCACCTGTGTGCAGTGTGATACCAGGCCATGGAAAAATTGTTTAGCATGAAACTGGTATGTGGTGCAAAAAAGGTTGGGACCCCTGCTGTAACATATTGGGGGGCTAGTAATGCTTACTGTCTTCATTGCTCCGGGGCTCCCGCCTCCCCCTCCTTCAGCCAGTCGGGCCAGAGGGAAATGACTTTCACCTGCGGGAGGGTGGTGGGCGCCTTCAAAAGCCTGCGCTGCCACCGCTGCCGTGGCTCCGGGACTCCCGCCTCCCCCTCTTTCAGTCAGTCGGGCCAGAGGGGAATGACTTTCACCTGCAGGAGGGCGGTGGGCTCCTTCAAAAGCCTGCGCCACCGCTGCTGTGGCTACATTCGACCGACAGCCGGCCAGAGGAAGACCAGTGACATCCTGGGTTCCTTCCCTTGGTGTGTTGGCCATGAGGGCAGTTGAGAATGGCATCATGGCTACACCACTTTGTTTGGGACGTGAGTCGGGCTCCGTCCGTACTGTTGAGCTGGGTCTCAGTTTGGCAGGGTTGAGCCTTGGGGCTCCACTGGTAGCGTCGAGCCTGGGCTCTGTTTAGGATTTGGACCTTTTGTTATCTGTTTTATTATTTGAAGTTATATTTTGTATATTGTAATTCATATTTTGTATACTGCATCTTGTATTTTGTATATTGTATTTTGCATTCTGTAAACTGCTTTGAGTTCCCTTAGGGGAAGGAAAGTGGTATAGAAATGGAAGTATAATAATAATAATAATAATAATAATAATAATAATAATAATAATAATAATAATAATAATAATAATAATAATAATAATAATAATAATAATAATAATAATAATAATAATAATAATAATAATAATAATAATAATAATATTGCTGAGACTAGTCTCATAAAATCCAGACTTAGTAACTCACTGGCCACAAGTAAAGCGGACACATGTTGAGTTAGTGCAAGATCAGAACTGTCTGGAAGGTAAGTAGTGACATGATCAGGAACAGCTGTGAGGTAAATTGGTACACTCCCAGGAACAGATGCAGGGTATATTATGCCAAGATTGAAAGCTGATAGATAGAAAGTTGATACAGATCTAGAACTGAATAGTATGTTAAGCAACTGCAAGATCCTGGACAGAAGGGCTTACTGGTAGGCATCACTGAAGGCAGGCAGAAATAGGGTCCCTTTGATTGAGTGGGCAGGTGAATCAGAAACAGCTTGAGAATGTCTTTAGACAGTGAATATAAAATGCTTCTCTCTGCAACAACAATTTATCAATATTGGTTTTTTCAAAAGGTTTAGGTTGCACATAGGTCCAGAATTAAAAACCAGGTACTGTATTACAAGCACCTTTAGTCATGCACTATGTCAAGGAGGGTCACACAAATGAGCATTTCAAGTTTGTAGTTCCTGAAGTTGTGCAACCTAAACCTTTTGAGGAAAAAAAACCAATATTGATAAATTCACCGTCTAAAGATTTTGGTTCCATCAGGTTTGAATAATGAATTGGTCCTTTCTTGGTTTTATAATCATTTGCATGGTTTATAATTCTGAGCATGTTGTTACTTTAAAAATCAAGCCATTTCTGCCTCTTTACTGTATCTTTAAAAGAAAAAGAAAATTATTTCTCATGAATACTTCACTCGACACACAGTATATATTGCAAATATTTACCATATGCCCTAATTTTGTGTTTATGTGGTGGAGGAAGGGCAAAATGACCGTCTGGCCCCCAAAGCTTTCTGAGGGAGCATGACCCGGCCCCCAGCTTTAAAAGGTTGAAAACTCCTGTGTCTCTGGACAGAACTGGTGCCAGTATTGAAGCTGAATCTTTATCCCCCTTCTTTGTTGGAAGGCCTGAAACCGGGAGGACAGGTATACCTAAAATTGCTCTTTTCAGAAAGATTGCAATGTGCAGGGGAATGCATGAAAAGCCTCTCTCAAAGGCTGAGAGGCTTCCCAAACAATGTCAACTAGTTCACTGATATCTGCTCCCAAAGCACTTGGTTAGATCCTAATTAAGTTAATGTAAGTATACTCATGGAAGGAAGTTTTTTATACTTTCTTTCTACTACATCTTTAGCTCCATTATTCAGAGGGGAAAATCTTTCAATTGTTGCAGGACCATTTTAATGGCTGTAGGTTTCCGAGGAGGTAGGAAACGTTTCCTATATGAACTTCCTTAAAAGTTAACTTGTTTTAAGAACAGGACTAATGTATGAACTAATTCAGGAACACTTTCTTATTTTAGTATGGGGCCCTTTCTATTAGTATCAGAAACAAATAGAACGCCATGCAGTCACAAAATGAGTGAGGGAATATCAGTTCTCTTTCTCCCCATACAGTATATCCCTTTAAAAAACCTGTGATCATTTGCAGGGCTACAACACAACCCAGTTAATCTTTAAATACTCTACGTAAGTAACATTTTAAGACTGTGACAATGCAGACTGGGCTTGCACCAGACACTCTACTAATAATCTCTTCTGAAAAACATGATCTGAGACAAGGTTCTCAAAGCTTAAACGCAAGCTCACTGCTTCGTGATTTTGTTTATAACCTAAATAAGAAAGTTTCCACTTTTTATGATACACGTGTTCACTGAATAATCATGAAATAAGGTGTTAAACACACCTTACCACTACTTTCTACTCAAATCATTGCAATTGATAAATAAAAAGCTGTACAACTTCTGTAATATCAATTTATGAATACTGTGATAATAAAATCTTAATCCTTAAAAATTTAAGAAGCCTTGAAATTGTGCTGATCATGCTTTTTTGTTTCTTGCTTCTAACTCAGCTCTCTATTAAATTTCTTCCTCTTTTCTTCACAATTCAGACCAACCATGTCACTGTTTCTATATGCACAGAGAGATAAATACATATAAATGTACAGAAACAAGCTTAGTAGTTAACTAACTGAATGTTAGATAACATACAGTGATACCTCATACAACATCCAAACTTGGTTCCACAAGCTTGGACTTTATACGGATTTGGACTTTGTATGAGGCATGCAAAATCCTTGCCGCGATGCCTCGTACAACGTCATTTCCATAGAGATACATTGTACTGTAACAGCACAGACTTCAGTGCAAAGTCAAGGAAACAGACAGAGAACTAACAGAACTTTAAGAAATCATTGTCTAAAGGCTAAATACATTACAAAAACATATCAAACAACCCTGATTTTAGGGGACAAACCATCCTGGGGAAAAACCCCAATGCCTCATACAAAGTCGCAGCGACTTTTTTCAAGGAATTAGGCGATGTTGTATGAATTCGATGTTGTACGAAACGGACTTTTAACTGTATGTATCACACATTTGAAAATAAATGTTCACGGTAATTATCATCCCACAAACAAAAGTAAGCCATGTGAGCCATGAGCCATCCATAAAATCAGAAAAAAATGCATTTTTCTGATATTATCCTGCAGATGCTCTGCATCTAGCCTAGATATTTATAGACAATGATAACAGCTAACCAAAATACAAGTTTAGTCAACATTCAGGAAGGCATAAGTGTGCTTCATTTTGGAGACAGCAACGTATCAGTTCAGTTCCTTCGGAACAGTGAACTGTCTCAAATCCATGTTACAGAGGCTGGATCAATTTTGCAAACACAAGTGAATGCTGAAAAGAGGCCCTGAACTGAAACAGCCTGGAAAATGTACGAGATGTCCATCCTAGCAGAGAGTATTCGCAGAAAACAAGTTACTGTATAATGTAACATGGCAAAAAGTGTAACACTGCCTTAAAGATAGAAAATCTATTAAATAAAGAAAAATAAGGGACACATTGGTAGATAAGAAATTTTTAGCTAGTAAATCATTTTTCGGTATCCTGCATCCCTTGGGAGAGGGAAGGAAACAATCAAAGACAATACCTCTTGAACCTAAGACCAGTCTGTTTAGTGTGTGTGTGTGTGTGTGTGTGTGTGTGTGTGTGTGTGTGTGTGTGTGTGTGTGTGTGTGTGTGTGTGTGTGTGTGTGTGTGTGTGTGTGTGTGTGTGTGTGTTTAACATTTTCCAACACAGACGATGTTAATTACAAAACTGGAAAAATTCCCAACCTCATATTTTGTTCTACATTAGCAATGCAGCCAACTTGATATTAGATTATCTTGTCCTGTACACCACTAGGCTTTGCCGGATACGTTGTTAAGGAAGAGCTGAATAGTACAGAATGCCTGTGCAAAATCATATTCTGGAACTCAGCCCATCTCTGTCTCATTGAAATTACTCAACAGTATATCCATATTACAATAGATAAGCAAATACTGGCACTGGTAAAGTTGGATGCTTTTGAATTGCTAGGTTGGCAGGAACTGGGACAGAGACGGGAGCTCACTCCGTCATGCAGCACTTGGGTCTTGAACTGCTGACCTACCAACCTTCCAGTTGTCAAGTTCAGTGTCTTATCCACTAAGCCCACAATCCTGACACCCATAAATATTCTCACATGTAAGAATTACAATTATTATATACTTCACCATAATATGCATTATTTTATCACTTTAAATGTCCATTCTACTACAAACAATTTCTGCTCTCCTGTTTCATGATGAGCAATTTGTCTCCCGTGTAATGAACTTAATCCATTTTTTTGTATATCTTATGTTTACAAAGATTTTTTATCCTGTAATCTTGTACAGTATATCTTATGCATGTACAGAATTTTTTACTGTTCCTAAAACAGGAGGCAAATTCTTTACACACATAAGATATACAAGATTACTAACTCAAGCCTGGGCCTTAGGCTAGCTAGCATCCTGACTCAGTTGTTCTTCCAGCCCTAGTCTTACTTTTATTCAATAGTGCATGAGAGGGAAACGAAAAGGCAAACAGAGGACATGATATTTCAATATTGTTTCCTAGAGGTGATATTTCTCCCTGCGTTAAGTAAATAAGGCCATTCTCGCTTCCTGAGCTTGTCAGTGGTTCATCCCCTTCCCTCTGGAACCACCAAAGAAAGATGTCTAAGTACTTCTGGAAGGTGAACCCACAACCAACAACGACGTAGTTTTTCACCCATTTTGTACCCTCCGCTGCCCCTGCCGCCTCTGTGCTGTTTCCAATGCCCTCCGACCTTGCCGGGCGGTGCTGCAAGCCAAAACCTGCAGCTGACGGAGTTTTCCCTGGCGTTTTGGCTTGCAGCACCACCTGGCAAGGTTGGGGGGCATTGGAAACAGCACAGAGGCGGCAGGGGCAGCCGGCTGTTTTTTTTAGCAATATCCAATACATGGACCGGATAAGGACAAAAACCGGATAATGACATGACTTGTGGAACCAGGTTTTGTCATTATCCGGAGTATTACTGTACTTGGAAGTATCATTTTATGACCATACCTTAAAATCCATAGATGAGAGTTTTTCAAGCCTTTTATTTACATCAGGAGAATTGGCCTTCTTTGTAAAATGAATGAAACAAAGTTTGCTTTGTTCCCAAAAGGACAATATCATGAAAGTGTCTGTGAGAACAGCTGAAAAACAAAGGAAAATAAAAGTCACCACTGTAAAATCTGTCATCAACAACAAAACACTGTTAACCCCCCAGCCCCAAATATATATTAGAGAAAGAAAAGCACATTTTCAAGGCTATGTCTTAATCTATTATAGTCAGGCCCCTGTGGTCTCCTAAAGGACATCAGTGTTTCATCTTGTCAGGATTTTCCTAGTAATGAAAAACAAATCTTAGGGAGTACTCAGATTTAATAAAACTGAATAAATTATCAGTTTCCAAATTCCTACTATAATAAGATATAGCTTTCACCTCCTATATTCATTTCTTCTTCGGTTCTTTTCTAGTTTGGAGCATAACCTCCTTCTATGATTGTTTTCATTTGTTTCAGTGAGATCACTGTTCTCAGCTGCAGCCAAGCATAAATATATATAAAAAGGGTTCCAGTGAGAAAGCAGGTACTACTAAGGAAGTCAGATTTCCTGAAGCTGTTGGAGCATTAGCAAGATAAATCGGGGATTTTAACATTTGTTTGCTTGTTTGTTTGCCTATGATGTTTATCATTGAATCAGAGTATTGTTGGAAGTCAAATTATTTCAACCAAAAATGGACAGATTTATAAAGTTTAGCAAATTGTCAATCTACAGTCAGTACTACCACAACATACTATAAAAGTATTTTTAAACAGAGTGATTGCTAAAAGGTTGGTCCCTATACCAACATGTATTCTTCGAAGCCATTCATTTCTTTTAGTCTCTTCACAAATATTAAAAGAAACTTTCAATAGAAGACATTATAATTATGGTTATTCTTTTAAACATGAGTTCCTTTAATGAACAAAGCATACTATGACCATTGAAGGCTATATGCAAACATGTGTATTATAATGGGAACTAAACAGTCACCTCTACCACTTCCTAATCAAAGCTATTAAATTACTATGCAGAAAGAGCCTCCTCGAAGATTGTGTTATTTTTTGCCCCGGTAACGGCAACCTTGTGTTGCCAGCTAATCTTTCTCACACTAGGTCAGGCGAAGGGAACTGCAGAATAAACTCACCAAAAGGTGCCTTAATTCTGGCAGTTTCACATCTGACCTAGACAGGAAAAATAATAATCTTCAATTGCTTAACCATTTTTATTCAAATCTCAATTTAAAAAAAAGAAAAACACTTGCAACCAAGCTTTTATTTACAGTCTGTGTTAAATATATATAAATAATTTGATACTCCTGTCCTCATTTTGACCTCCATGAATATTGTAGGTTCCCCTTAAGTCATCTGAATGAAACTGTAAAAAAAACACCCAGCTTTCTTTTGACTTTAACAGCTCTCGTAAAGTTTTTCTGTATTTGCTTAAGGGCAAAATAATACATTGTATGTATTTTTACATTTCTCCCCTCTTCTTACCTTTCCTTTCTCTTACCGTACTAAGGTAATGTTGAGGGTATCTTCACTTTCAATGGATTAGGAAGGAGATAGGAAGATGGTAGTTTAACCCTTTTCTTTCCACCATTTGTCTGCTCAAAATGTTAAGTCCCCTTAACAAGAATGATTATTTTAATGCTATTTTGGCTATGGTGCAACTTTAATAGAAGGGCATGGGAAGTGTAGTGTTACAGATAGTTCTTTCTTCTATATATGAGTAGAAACACCCAGTTAAAAGCAGTAAGTTAATTCATACTTCCTTGAATATCTCTAATACTTCTACACTGTTGAACCCTGTCTTAAATTAAGCACAGCATGTGCAATGTACAATAGTAAGGGTTAACTATACTATATATAATAGTAAAGATTAATTAAAAGCTGGTGTATCCATCAGCCTAACATCTCAGAATGATGGGACAAATAGCCGGGCCAGCTTTGAAAATCTCAAATTCCAAGGAGAGTCATATATAGCAGGAGTCTTTCAGAAAATCACCCCCATTTTCCTCCCTGGTTGTCCCTGAGCCATGTCTGTGTTGCTTGGTGCCGTCCACACCAAATGGATCAATGGAAAAGTAATTGGGACCAAAATCCGTAAAACCACCAAAGTCAGAGTAATGTGGCTGGTATTGGATCCCTACTTATTAAAGAGTTTGGACAAGTTTCTTTATTTGCACTGCAATTCCCAGAATCCACTACCTGCCACCAGCGAGAGGACCCACCCGCCTCTTCCCTCCCGACACCCACGCCACCGGCTCGGGAGGAGAGGCACCTGTGGCCAGCTGACACCATCCTCTTGGCCCCGCCCAGCTTTGTTGGACATGAGCAGCTAGGACTTGTACAATATGTTTTGTGTGTCCTATGGTTGGGAACTTATGTTTTGTATTCCTTGTGGACACTTTATTTTTTTAATGAACATTTGTTTTGTCTGCGGGCGAGTGGAACCTTCAGCGCCGAAGGGTCCCTTCAGCGCCGGACGCTGGGAGTAACATCATGCGGGCGTCCTTGCCCCCCCTTGTGTCTTTAAATTTTTTGCAGCTGCCACTGTTGTACCTATTGTATTTTGTGCTTCACTTTTGATACATTGTAGATATAATATTGTGCTTTCTTCTGTGTTTTGTAATATTGTATTTTTATCTTTTGTTATATTGTATTTTGAAATGCTTGTGAACCGCCTTGAGTCACCCATTGGGTCAATTAAGGTGGTATATAAATAAAAACCTATCTATCTATCTATCTATCTATCTATCTATCTATCTATCTATCTCCAAACTTGGTTTAAATGCCATACCAGCTTCTCAAATTGAGCTTGTGAACAAGAGGTAGATGAAATTGTCCAACCTGCTGTTTACCTAAATAAAGGGTATACAGATTGGGGTTGACAATCCCACCCTTTAGGAGACATTCCAACACACTCTGTTATTACTAGTTGTAAATGACTCGTTGATTTCCATGTCCAATAAACATGCACAGCTACTCTGGATCTCTAATACAAAAATGTATACAGTATTCCATGATATCAACACTTATGTCTGATGAAGTGGACTTGATCCACGAAAGCTAATATTAAAATACAGGAGTTAGTGTTTAAGGTGCCACAGCTTTTTCTGCCTTTTGTTTTGTTTACTCTCTGATATGCTTGCACAGACTAACACGGTTACCACTTCAAAAATTTCTGTTACACTATTTGTGTATTTCCAGATCTCTTCTGTTTTTGTTTTTAATCCCACTAACATTGGGAGGAAATTCAAATAACTATAACCTGGAAGGGCTATACAACATCCAGATTGTGTGACCTTCTCTGTGCTGGCCCAGAGGTTATGGAATGCACCTCCAACTCATGTTCATTGGGCCCTGTGAAGGTGGGTGTCCCCTGGGGTATCCAGGAGACCCTCTCTGGCCCACTTAGCACTACTTCCAGAACTCACAGTATCACTTCAGGGAACCCTAGCACTCCAGGCAAGGGGAAAGCACACTTTTCACCCCTCCCATTTTCCTGCTCCCGAAAACTAGGCAAGTTTGAAATTCCATCTGTTACTCTCCAGGAGCTGTTCTGAGCAAAGGCTCTCCATTTACCCTGGCGTGTAAGGCCAGAGGATTGAGCGACCCAGAATAGCCAATAAATGTTTTGGGGATCAGCTTTGGCTTGAAAATGAAAATCTTTATTAAAGAACAAAAACAGGATGGTAAAACAAGGCTTGATGGGTGGTGCGCATGCACACATGCGCGCACATGCACACACACGCACACACGCATAAACAAAACCTGCACTCAAACAAGGACTCCAGGGTGGGAAACAAAATGGCCCAATTTGGTAAGCCAAAATAAAAGGGAACAACCTGAAGGGTTGCAGAAGTCTACTCTTCCTGGAAGGAGCAAAAGAACAGAACCAGGCAACAGAGCACCCCAACCTCTTCCTTTAGCTACATGTAACTAATGCTCCTGATGCTTCATGAATGTAGAGAATTTCTGCAGTGCAGGACAGATGGCCGTCCTGTCCCAGTCACACTTCACCATTAGAAGCATAAGCCCTAACCAACATCACCTCGTTCAGATGGGGCAGTTATTCTCCTGGTCTAGGGTTGCTATACATCCCGAAAAACCGGGATTGTCCTGGATTCAAGGTCAGGAAAATTGTCCTGGCCAGTTCAATAAAAATCATGTTAAAGTCCCGGATTTTTAAAACTTACAGATTGTTTCTTATAACACACAATTAAAATAAATTTCAACACTCGCCATCAAACGAGCGATTTCCTATCACATTAGAGTTGGAGTATACCTGGCAAAAAAAATCTTAACGTCCTCACCTCACACCACCACATGATAAGTGTGACCAGAGTTTTTCCTGGAACTGAGGATGTTAAGGGTAGACCACAATGCGACTTCTCAGAAGTACAACATATCATCTTACAGTAAGAATTAATAATTGTAAATAAATTCATTTATGTATTGATATATTTAATGTGAAAGTGTTTTATAGCTGTCATTATATTATGTTTGTTTTTCAAAAAGGCTATTTTATAGATAACCCGCCCATTTTTGTCAGGTATACTTCTGTCCCAGTTTTGTGGGAAATAATTATGGCAACTCTATCCTGGTCCCATCTCCTGATGACCCACAGATGAATAGGATTTGGGGTGTGGGGTCACATAGTAGACCTCCTTTCCATATATAGGCTGTCTCAAGGGTGAGCTCATCCTGCACAGGTGTTAGCTATAAATTTGTCCTCAGCTGAGCTAATTTCAGCCAAGGTTGGAATCATAACCAAGACTGATAAGGTAATAATCGACCAGTATTCCTGTCAGCTACAATATTTCTTGTTCAAGGCCATCTGGCTGCCCTCTTTTCAAAGCTTTCTTAAAATCTGCTTTGACTCTTTGGGGTAGTTTTTCTACAGGCCTCACCCTTGCAAACATTCTGTAAGCTAGCAAAGGTCGTCTTGCTCACAAGCCAGTTGTATCCGACTCTAGGGTTCAGTGCTTATCTCCGTTTACAGCCAAAGAACCAGCGCAGTCTGCATCTGCAGATGTTTTCAGGGTCCTGTGGACTAGACACAGGAGTGCATGGGATGCTGTTACCATCCCACTGAAGCGACACCAAATTATCTACTTGCAATTTCTAGGTTTTGAACTGCCAGGTTAGCAGGAACTGAGGCAGACAAGGGGAGTTCACTCAGTCGTGCAGCACTCAGATCTCGTACTGCTGACCTGCCGACCTTCCAGTCGTCAAGTTCGGCATCTTAACCACTAAGCCACCATAGTCTATCATTCTGTAAGATAGCTAAAGCCAAATTATATAGGGAAGCATTCAAGAACTTGCTGCCCCTGAATTAAGTTTGTTCTCTGCAGAAATGATATCTTATTATTGCTGCATCATTGTTTGCACAAAAATTACAGTGTTGTGTTTTCAGCTAAATTTGCCAACTCAGTATAATAAGAGGATCCTGTACCATACATTATACTAGCAGGTACAGGTGAATTGACGCTCAATCCAGACAAGATAACTCTGCAGCATCAAGTCAAAAGACCACCAAAGCTAGGGCCTTGCCTCTGAAAGACATTCATTAGCCAAATACTTTCAGGGAAACTGAAAACAAGGCATGAAAACAACATTTGCATGTCATCTGGTGGCATGCAACTGGCATTCTGGAAAAAACTGTCTTTGAAGGTGGGGCATTCTGTAAGCTTAATGGATGAAAGATGGAAATGGCCATTGTTCTTTATACTTTGCATATTAAAAGTGCTGGATCCAGTTCTAACAGGTTTATTTAAAATGATTTTAAACAGCAAAATTGGGAAAAGACTAATCACAACCACAACCACAGCAACAGCACCAACAGCATCAAAAACTGGGGCATCCTCTCCCCTCATGCCTAACAGTACAGAACAATAAATATTTTAGCTGAGCAAGCCTGATTGCACTGAAATGAAACCTATTTAGCACAGACAACATACAGATCATGTTGCTGTTGCTGCTGCTGCTGCTGCTGTTGTTGTTGTTGTTGTTGTGGTGGTGGTGGTGGTGATAAATACCTACTTTTTGGAACCTTAATGGTACAGAACAAAGCACACAAATACAGTGGTACCTCACTTAAAGAGCATAATGCGTTCCACGGGATTGCTCTTTAAGCGAGTTTGCTCTTTAAGCGAAACACCATTGTAAGTGAACAATTGTGACTTTTGGAGGTGGGGATTGCGAACCCCGATTTAGTTGTTAAGCGAGTTTTTGGTTGGTTTTAGTTGTTAAGCAAGGCGACCATTCAGAGAAAATTATGCTCTTTAAGCGAGTTAGTCTCTAAGCGAGGCTCTCTTTATGCGAGGTTTTACTGTAGTAGGAAAAAACCCACATATGTTAGCTTCAATACCTTTGGGGGAAGTAACATAGGGAACAAAGACGAAGAAAATAAATGTAATGGTTGCTAAAAACAGAAACTTTGATGTTAAGATTTTTTTTTCCTAAAGTGGTTTTGGTCCTGAGGGTAGTAACTACGGCATTAAGTGCAATTACTTGTTGTGTTTTCAAGTTCCCAGTGGTAATAATTGGTCTATCTGTTGACATATTATTCCTCCCATTTTACTGTAAATGTAGGCAACTGAATCACACATAGGTATAATTACCATCGCTGATAGTGTCGGGGATGAGCTTCCCCATCAGGGTTCTGTCAATCACCACTCCTTCCAGCTGTGGCCCAGAAAGGCTTAGTGATACCAGTACACCTGAATGAAAGAGGAGCTGAATCCAAATACACAAAGGAAAAAATGACATAACTTATCAATAGGGAATTGCATATTAAATACTGAATTTATTATATGATATATGTTTTAAAAGAAATTTTGTCTATGAAAGCTTGGTTGACAAAATATCTCTACAATGGAATTTTTATTAACAGAAATAAAATTAAAAGGGAGAAGTAAAAACATACTGAGAGATTCAAATACTCTTGCTATAACTATGTATGAAATGCTTCACCATAGGATATAATTCCCTATAATTTACATGGAAAAGAGTTACTGCAGATGTTGCCAGTCATGGCTGAAATCTTTTCCCATGCTGCTGCCCTGTGAAAATGTGGATGAGCAAAAAAGATGCTGTACCTTCAAGCTTGTGAGGTTGAGTTACTCAATGATCTATGTTTATGCACTCTAGACAAAGAGTTTAAACACTCAGTTGCTCATGGGGCTGAGCAGGAAGAAAAACATTGGCAGCCACTGCAACTCAATCCGAACATACAGGTTTTTTCCTGTGGATCCCAGCTTGCCATGATGTGAACCACACACTATGATCTCGGAGTCATCTCCTGCAGCACATATGAAATGAGGCATGCAGGATTTAACACCGGGACTGCAATGGACTGCCACAGCCTTGATTATATG
The DNA here is from genome assembly GCA_035047305.1 of Bradypodion pumilum. Classification (NCBI taxonomy): domain Eukaryota; kingdom Metazoa; phylum Chordata; class Lepidosauria; order Squamata; family Chamaeleonidae; genus Bradypodion; species Bradypodion pumilum. The sequence continues at coordinate 274,069,061 of JAWDJD010000001.1, forward strand.
GACAAGGTGCGCCTTCACAGCCAGTCCATCTGGCATGACCTCTTCCACCTCCATCATGACCATTGAGAATCAGAGTTTCTCCTTTGCTCATTTTGCCATTGGGCCCAATATAATGGTTTCCAGTGGCATTTCCTCCACTGAGGGAGACCATCACCCCACCTAAAGGGGTTCATCTGCCCGTAGCCATTGTTGGCCCCCTTTAGGGAGTCGGGTTATTTACCACTGCCCAACACTCAGCGTTGTAACATATTCCATGAACAAAGATATACATTTTTAAAGCCCCCAGAAAATAAGAATGGAGAAGATGTGAGATCAAGAGAGTATCTTCACAAAACTAGAACAAATATAATTAATTTGTATACCTTCTATACAACACATGTTTGTAATATTGTTAATACTACAACAATGATCGTGTTTTATATATAGGAATCAAGTAACAAAGTAGACCTGGTGAATTGATTAGTCATTTTTTTTAATATTAAAGGAACCTGGAATCAGTGACAGTATGAAATCCAAAATCTGTGTTTATTTCTGACAAATGTGCTCTATCTTGTTAGTAGGCTAAAGATGAAAGTATCCATGTGATCCATTCTGCTGATTGGATTTCTAAAAAGCTATAACCAAAATGACTCTCTAGATTTGCTAAAATACTCTGTTAGGCTGAGCTGCTACACAGCAAATCTGTTCAGGGATGCAATTTTCAACTTGTTCTGGATGGAGCTGCAGTTCTCCTCATAAATGAAAGAGTGGACGAAGTATGTCCTGTGAGCTTTGTGCAGCCTGCAAGCGTTCAGAGCACTTTCAACATACCACCAATCCCTCACAGAAAAGGGCAACTACCCATTTACTGCTTATTCTCTTGCTCCCTTTTTGAAGGAAAAAAAGGCATGCTTCACCTCCTTGAACTATTTAAATGTCAGGTACATAAGTAGTTCAAAGACAAAACATCCAGCTGTTCTGAACTGTTCATATGTAGATCGAGATCAAACACTTCTATTTCTACAATATGAACTATATCTGGGCAATAAGCCTATCCAATTTTTTGCTTATCTAGCAAATATATCTTTGGATAACCATCTGTAAGGTGACTGACACTCCATCAGTTTTATGGTAGATGTCCTTTAAGGTTCTGTCCTAGTAAAAATATTAGACACAGTCACAGCGTTCCAGATTTTATGGCAACCTTTCGAAACGTCAGTTTATCCTCACACTGCAGTTGGATTAGATAAAATCACAATTTATTCTAAAATTGATAATCTGATTTTATACCTTAGCAATGTATGGCTAGTGCTTATAATTGAACAAAAATATAAATGAAGAACTTGATGAAGAACAACAAATCTCCAAACATTAAGCAATCTTGTTTGCAAAGCACATGAAAAATGGATTTGATGTCCACGACATTCCAAACTGTAACTTGCTGAAGAAAACAATGTACTGCGTAAAGCTAGGAAGTAACTAATTGTAAAAAATTGGTTACCTAGTTCTCTTTCCCAAGAACAAAAGTATAACTAAATTGCATTAAAGTTGTAGCTTTTTGACTCTTTCTGCACTGTAACCATAACTTTATTTACTTCTATAATACTTACACTATGACCTTACTACATGGTGGGGAAGGAATATCATATGATTAAAGTACTGGCATACAGTGCAATATGTACAAACTAAATGAGAAGACGGTATATGTTTTGTACTATTTGCCAGCAGCTTGTGCCATTCACGTTTTTTAAAAAAGCAATCCAAGTGCAACTTTTCAGAAATATAAATTCACTTTGTTGTTCAGTCGCACAGTCGAGTCTGACCCTTTGCCCATATATTACCTAATACTGCCCTGAACAATTTTTTAAAAAGAGAAAGTTGTGGTTTGCCATGCAAATTCAGTGGCAAATCACTAAATGTACAGTAAAACCTCAGCATTCTCTGAGAAGTTTCTTAAAGCAAAAATTAATTTAACCAAAATGCGGTTTCCCATAGGAAAGCATCAAATAATCCATTCTGGAGCGCAAAAAAAGTAAAAAAAAAACCTGTTTTAACTGTTCAATCCCCGCTGTGCATTGTGTTGCACGGATGGCCGGCCCTGGTAAGAACCATGGGACGGTTAGTTGCAGCTTTCCTGTTGGTTGCACCCAATCAAAGCCTGCAGGAAAGTGGACACTCCCCATTTCAGGCTTCTTAACAGGGCCAGCCCTCAGTGCTACGCAATGCACGGCAGGAATTGTAGTCCACGGGGAACCCTCGTTTGCAAGGCCTACCTGGCTGGTTGGGGTCTGGCTTCTCCATCGACCCATTCACCCGGGCTCCCACTGAGGTGTCCTGTGGCCGGCGCGGGCCCAGCCAGTGACCGGTGGTGTTTCCCCACAGCTACCTGGTCAGGCACGGTCCATCTCCCCTGGCCCTTTCCCTTGTCGCCGCCTCACATGGCCAACCCTCGAACGGCGGTGAGACAATTGGGCACAGGCAGAGTCGTACACGCGTATTGCAGCGGCCAGCACCTCAAGCGGCGTTCCGGCAAGGGGGGGCATGAGATTTCAAACTGCCATCACTGTTGTGCACATCATGGCTGGAAAGACGAGCCCCCATGCTTGGGTCCTGTGGCCTCTGGCATCAGGGCCTGCCCTGTTCCATTCGCCGTAGCCGCTGTCTCATTCAGCTGCGCCACCGCCTCTCCCCCTGATGCCAACATTGTATCCGCTGTCGTCCCGAGTCCTGCTATGGCCAGCGCCTCAAACAGCAGTTATTCTATGTGGCACACGTGGACGTATGCAGGCATACTGCCTCAAACACCCCCTCAAATGGAGGCCCTTTTGCTGTGTGTGCACACACTGTCATGCATGCATAGTACTGCTTTCCCTCGCCAATCTTCCCGGTGGGTGGGGGTCCCCCCTCTGGGACCCTTGTTGGTGGGCAATACCCCCCAAAATGTGCTGCTGGACCCCTGCCACAGTCATCTCAAATACTCAAGGTATGCCCGTGCGAAGTTTCAGCATATATATATTGTGTTTTGCTTTTTGGGGGGGTGTTTTTGAGTTAAAAATCAACAGAGAATGCTATAAAATTTTATTTTATTTATTTAACATGTTTGTTATTTGTGTAAACTTTTGATTTATTGTTATGTTTTTCACTTGTTTTTACTCTTGTGGCCTCTAGGTGGGGCTGTTGTGTGTTTTTGAGTTGTTTTTACTATTCCGCCCTGCAGGTGGGGCTGTTAGTGGTTTTGTTTTCATTTCACATGTTTTTTCTCTCCCGGCCTCTGGATGGGGCTTCTTCTGGTAAGTAGTCTTTGTTTCTTCATTTCTGTTCCAATCTTGTGGAGGAAGGACGGGTGCTGGTGAGTTTTCTGGTTTTCTTTCTTCTGTGGTTTTTCTTTGTTTTGTTTTTATGGTGGTGGGCTGGGAGGTGTTTCCATTTGTTTGGGCTTTTTTTTGGTTGAGTTTTAGGTTTATTTAATTGGTTTGCTAATTTCTGGTTTTATTTAATTTTTGTGATTTTGTTGTTGTTTATTTGTGTAATTTGTGGTAGTTGTGTTGTTAGAATTAGGTATTTTCATGTTGTAGTTAGGCGTTTTGTGTGTGCTTTTGTGGTATTGTGGATGTTTTTGCTTGTGTATTTTGTGGTTTAATTTTTTTGTTTATTAATGGTTTTTTAATTATTGATTTATCTTTGTTTTATTATTTTTTATTAATTTTGGTGTTTGTTTTTGGTGTTTACTTTGGCATGAAGAACAGGCTGCCTGTCGGTTCCTCTTTTCCCCATTGCTGCTTCGAATTTTGGAAAGGAGGAGGAGGCAGTCAGCCCATTCTTCTCCTGGGAAGGTTTGTTAGGTAGGTCGGGGGAGAAGGAGGAGGCAGAGAAGAGCTGTCTCTGCCTAACAATGGTTCTCTCCTCTCTGTCTCCTTTTTCTCCTGCCTTACCTAACCGGAGAACGGCAGGCAGCGATCCATAAGGGGTGGTGCTCTTCTTTGCGGATTGCTGGCTGCTGCTTTTGTATTCGGAAGTACAAAGGCATCAGCCAGTCATCCGCCAGGGAGGGTGCTTCCCCTGATGAACTGCTGCCTGTTTGTTTTTGTTTTTTGGGGGGGGGGTTCCACCCCGGCTCAACTTTCCTTGAGGCCGGTGGTGGTCTCGCCGTGTCTTCGGCGGGGTAGTGTGGAGGAGAGAGAGTCCCTCTTCTCCCCGTTGCTCTGGGAAAGAAGGCCGGTGGATGTCTCGCGGTGGATTTTTGTGGATTTTTGGTTTGCGTGGCTGTGAGGCACTGCGTCCGCCTGCTGCGGACTTGCACTCCCATTGCGTTTTGTAATTTTATTTTTCGCGCGCCGGCTTTCTCAGCGTTCTGCACACTCAAGACACGCAGGACGCTGGGACTTGTAGTTTTGCATTTGTGGTTTGCGTTCGTGTGGCATTTTTTCCCTGCGGCTTGATTTTAATTGCGCGGCGCAAAGAACGTTGGGAATTGAAGTTCTTTTCCTTTGTTCGCGTTCGTGGGGCTTTTGCCCCACTGGCGCGTTTCTCAACCCTGCGTTAACCTCCGGACCAGGTTTGAGCGAGTGCTGGAGGCTCAGTATGGGATAGGATGGACGGATGCAGAAACGTATAGCAAGTTCCAACGGTTAACCCTTGGATTTATAGGTATAGATAGATTTGAACAGATAAAAGACTTTATTCCCACTTATTTCTGAGCTCCGGTTTTGGTTTTCAATTCATTTAAATGCATTTTCAGCACTTCCGACAGCAACCTCTAGTGACCCTCTCTGGTAACTCATCCAAACTATCAGTTGTTAGTTCCCTGCCACCCAGGAAGTGCCGAAGGCTGCTTTTAAGCTGTGGAAACACAGCAAAAAGCAGCAAAAAATTTACAGAAACAGAGCAGAAATGCTCCAAATACCCTCCCGCCGCCATGGAAAGTGGTGGGGGTATGTGTGTGCCTAAGCAGCACAAAAAAGCTTTGTTATGTGAAATAAATCCTTAAACTGAGCCACTATTTTCTCTGGATTTCCTTTCACAAACCGATTATTATGTTAACTGAGCCATTGGTAAACCAAGGTTCCACTGCATAGAAGAAACTGTATTGGGCAGTAAGCAAACATTTCTGTCAGTATACATTTAAGTAGAAATCTTTCAATTAACTCCCTCATACTTCAAGTTTCCCCAACATTTCTCTTCCTTAAACCATGGCTTCTGAAGGTAGAGAAGTGCTTGTTGTTTAAGAGCTTAAGTACTGTATTAATTAGGCTTGGGTCTGGGAGACTATTAGTCACTGAAGAATCACAGAACTGCTGCTAATATTGCTTTATTAAAGTGTGGATGTATATTTAAATGAAAGTAGAAACTAGTGAATCCATTTTATTTAAAGAACTAATTCATACCATGAAGTAGCCTAATAGTTATAAATAATTAAAATCTTATTTATTAAATGCTGAAAGACTTGTGTATTTTTAAAAAAACAGAGAACAAAATGGACATTAACTAATTACCTTTTTTGGCCACATACCCTTCTTCTTTGCCTATATACCCTTGCAAATGCAGCACAGAAATAGATTTTTTTTTTAAAAAAAAAGAAAGTCCTCGATCCCACCCAAGTTGCCCAGTCTGATTTAAGGTGGTCATATCCAGGTTAAGAAGTCACAAAACCAAACCAAAACCCTAAAAATATTTATTTATTTATTTATTTAATATTTTATTATTTTATGGATTTGTATCCCGCCCTCCAGATGGGAAACACCACTCAGGGAGGCTAACAATATGCAATACAACATATAGCATACAATACAACAACAGTAAAACAATAGTTAAAACAACAATAGCTAAAAACAGTCACTAACACACACACACACACACACTAAAACAGAATTAAAAACACATAAACCTAATCAAATTATCATTAAAAAAACTACCCTCCCCCTCCCCCCACCCACAATAAAATAAAAATACAAAAACAAGCAGGATCCCTCAGACAGGCTAAACGAGCCAGCAGGCTTGTGCAGTAGAGTCAAGAATGCCCCACACCCGCTGGCATAGCCAGGTCTTCAACATTTTTCTGAAGGGGAGAAGATCCAACTGGAGTCGCAGTTCTGGTAGTAAGAGGTTCCACAGGACTGGGGCAGACACGGAGAAGGCTCTCTTCCTGGCCCCAGTAAGATGAACTTCTTTTGCGGATGGGACCACCACTGAGCCCCTCCTGTCTGCCCTTGTAGGAGGGGCTGAATACCTTGGGGTGATGCGGTCTCTTAAGTACCCTGGACTAATGCCATGAAGGGCTTTAAAGGTCAAAACCAGCACCTTGAATTGCACCCGGAGGCATACTGGGAGCCAGTGCAACTCCCGAAGCAGTGGCGAGGCACGGGCATAACGCCCGTTTTTCTTCTCTCAGCCATAGAAAAAAGATGCTATTTCCCCTTCATTTGCATGGGCTTTGGAAACATTGTTTGCCTTCTTGTAACTTAACAATTCCTTTGTTTTGAGTTTTAGTGACTCAACCTACCCAGTCACTTGGAGGACCCTGAAAAGGCTGAGGATTGGAGTCCCTAAATGCAAGATCAACATGCTCAAGTGGGGACTGATGGCGGACAACACCCTGTGTCAATGTGAAGAGATACAGAATCCAGCTCATTTACTGGTCTGCCGATTACTACCAGAAACATACACAGATGAGGACTTAAGTTTGGCTAACATGAAAGCCAAGAAAGTGACCATTTTGGCAGTTAAGGGTTTGATCCCTCATCTTCATCTTTTTTCTTCTTGTTCTGCTGTTTCTGAATCCGAATATTGGTGATCCTCATGGTGATTAGCAATGAACTCTGTCCTGAGAATATAACGCAGTGGCCTTTCATCTTTCTGCATGGGAGCATGACACCTGCACCACTGATCCAGTTCCGTGAGTCACTTTCTCGTCCTGAGCCCTTTTGGCACATAAAGTCTTCCTCAGCCCCAGGCCAGTATTGATGAAGTTTCTGTCCTCCATCAAGATGGATTCAAGTGGGATTTAATCCTTTTAGGGACCATCACTCTTCCCTGTGGACTTCAGCACCCAAGGCCGTTAGTCCTCAGGGTTGTCAGGTTAATCGCCACCTGACAATCGGTGTTGAGTCACTGGCAGTACAGTCTACTCCAGGGATTTGTAACCTACAGCCCATGGGCCAGACCCAGCTTGCAATGGCAAATCATCCAGCCCATGGCTACAACCCCAGAAGCGGATGCATTTACAACAGCATCACAACAGTCTGGCCCACTCAGCTGTCTGAGGGGGAGTGGTCCGGCCCATGGTGTGGAAAGGTTGAGAACCCCTGGTCTACTCTATTACTATAGCAGGATAACCAGGCCAGACATATATCTTTGTCATTAGCCAATGAATTCTTTCTAAATATCAGGTAGACAAACTTCTAAAACCAGAGGACACAATTCATTTTTAAAGAAAGAAGTATCTTGCCAGTTATAGATCATTTCCATGCACAAATGTGCATGCAGTGCATGGTTGCATCATGCAACTGAGTTTTGAAAACAAAGAAGATTTTGAGAAAATCCAGCTGGGTGAATCTCGATATTTTCTGTGTGGGGAATGCAGTTCCAACTTTCTAAACTTTCTGCTTCATTTTAAATACTTTCTCGTGTCTTGTTTTTAAATGCTATGTGAACTCTGATTTCCTAAAACTAATTGCATGCTGTGTTTTTGGGTTTCCATCACTGTCTGCACATGTGTGCCTTGGTACCTGCTTACCAGATTTTCTATCCAATTAACAGTAGCATTCTTTTTGTGAGAGAAATGAATGCAATGCAGAGCAGCTCTGGGAAAAATATCAGCATGCCTCCCATGTCTTGACAGGCTGTTATCATGGACCCCCTCAGGGTTATGGATATGTTCTGCTGATTGTAACCTATGCTACCAGATACCTGGAGGCCTTATCATTAAAGCAAATGCAAATGTAATAAGAAGCTAAGACTCTTCTACACCTGTTATTCTGAGCAGGGCTCTCCAGAGAAATTTTAACAGAACAGGGAACTTTTAAACACCTGAACCATGCTAAAACTACTATGTTGTTGTTCAGTCGCACAGTCGATTATGACTCTTTGCGACCCCATGGACCATCGCTCACCAGGCACCCCTGTCCTCCACCATCCTCCTTAGTCCACACAGCCCCGTGCCCATTGTGTCTACAATACCATCTAGCCATCTCATCTTTGGCCGTCCCCTTCTTCTTTTGCCCTCCACCTTCCCCGGCATCAAGGCCTTCTCAAGTGAATCCTCTCTTCTCATCTGATGTCCAAAATACTTCAACTTCATCTTTGTTATTTGTCCTTCTAAGGAGCACTCAGGGTTAATCTCTTCTAATATTGACCTATTTGTTCTCCTCGCTGTCCAGGGGTCTCTCAAAACTCTCCTACAGCACCACATCTCAAAGGCATCTATTTTTCTTCGCTCAGCCTTTCTAATGGTCCAGCTCTCACATGGTCCAGCTCTCACAGCCATACATTACCACCAGAATGCAAGCGCGGCGCCAAAATGGCCGCCGCGCTCTTTGCGGGGCCCCCCCCACAGGACAAATGATCCGGGTAGTTTAGGGCGTGGCCAGCTCCCTTATAAAAGGGGTGGCCACGAGGCAGCCGAGCTGCCATTTTAGCTAAGCGACGGAGCGGAGAAGTTTTTTCCCCTGTGTCTCCGTCGCTCCTTACCTAGATTGGAAGCCTTTTGGCGGCGAATCTTCTCTTTCGGCTTCCTTTTGCCTTGAGTGAGATGCCTCCAAAGAAGAAGGCGCTTTCGAGTGCGGCTCGCACGGGTAGGAGGCGCAATCCGGGTCGGAGGACCACGGTGGCGCCTCCCCAGCAGCCGCCTTTGCCAGCACCCGCCGGGACCAGCGGGATGGGGTCGATCACCCCTTGGCCGGAAGCGGGAGACCCAAGCATGGGCTCGGTGAGGGCTGCGGCCCGCGGCCCGCAAGCGGTGGACACCGCTCCTGGCTTTGCCCATTCTGCTGGGCCTGCAGCAGTTGTGGCGCAGCTCCCCCCGGGGCCTTCTAGCCTTGGGGGGTGGTGTGGCCCCCTGCCTTGGCAGGTGCCTGCACCGACCCTTCCGGGCTTCGGTGCGGGACAATGGCCCTATTCGGGTCCTGGGGTACAGGGACCTGTACCCGCGCCTCTAACAGGCGGGCCGGCCGGCCCTTGGCCCCAGGTCAGCGTGGAGGCCTTACTGGCCCGCGTGGCGGCCCTCGAGGCCTCCTTGGCTCGGGCCAGCCATGCTGGGGCTACTTGTGGGGTTCGTTTCGAGGCGCCGTCGGTCGGGCAGCAGCAGGCGACGGGACGGGTCGAGCTGCTGCAGGCGCGTGGCGCAACTTCGGCCACTGCCTCGCAGCTCCCCGGCCAGCAAGCAGGTGTGGGTCAGGCCCCGATGATGAGCTCTACGGCGGTCGTGAGCTCCGATGCCCCCGGTGGGCCAGAACCCCCGGTGGGGGCGGCCTGCGGGGGTGCAACATGTGAGTATGCAGTACAAGCCAATACACCTACACACATTGCCACTACGGGGGTGGCCTTTCAATGGCCTTGGCCTCACGCGGGTGGTGCAGTGGCCCAGCCGCCGGCGCCCCACTCGGCGATGACAACTGCTACCCAGACCCCTGGGGTTGCAGGTGTTCCCTACCCTGCCGGGAATGTATTGGGGGTGGCGGGGCCAGCACAGGCCCCTTTTCAGATGCCCGCGTTGTCTGCGGTCCCGGTTTCGGCCTTGCCAACGGCGGGATATTCTTTGCCACTGGGTGACCACCTAGCACAAGCCACCAGAGAAAAGATATGGCGGGGGGAGTATGTAGATATCTTCTCACTCTTAAACAGAGAGCCCACCAAGGAGGAGAGGGAGGGGCAGGACGAGAAGGATAAGGAGCAGGCACGTCGTCGCAAGCCACCACATACCTGGGCCAACTGGCTGCCGGCTTATTTAATCTACATGGCAGTGTACTTGGGAGCGCGGCCGGATTTGGCTATTCCGATGGTCCAATATTTGGACAACATCTATAGGGCGATGGTCGATTTTCCGGGCCCCTCGTGGTTGGCTTATGACAAGGAATTTCGTATGCGGATTCCCCTGCACCCCGAGATGAGGTGGGACGAGCCGTGCCAGAGGCTTTGGCTTCTGTACATGACGCCCACGCGCCCCACGCCAGGGGAGAGATACCATTGCGGACATGCGGTCCAGCGAGCGGCTCCAGCTCAGGTTCCCCGCCAGGTGGTGGGGCAGGGGGTTCCAGCCCGCCTGCTGTGCTGGACTTTCTCGTCCAATGGTTCCTGCAATAGGAAAAATTGCAAGTACAGGCATGAGTGTCCCACCTGTGCGGGCCCCCACGCAGCCTCTGCTTGTCCCAGGCCTGGAGGGACGCGTGGCAGAGGGAAGGGCGGACAGTGGGCTGGCAAGACTGCCGCAGATGGAGGTAGTGTACCAAAAGGCCCCCTCCCCAATTAATGTGCGTATGTTGGAGCGTTGGCTCACATCGTACTCGAAGAGGGAGGATGCGGAGTATCTCCTTCGAGGCTTTCAGCAAGGGTTCCGTATCCCTTTCATGGGTGATAGGTCCCCTCAGGATGCCCCCAATCTTTTATCTCTTAGGGGAAGGGAGGAGGTGGCTGCTGCCAGCATTAGGAAGGAGGTTGATGCGGGCAGGGTCGCTGGCCCTTTCCCTGCACCCCCGTTCCCCAATCTTAAGGTATCGCCCCTAGGCTTAGTTCCCAAAAAGTCGCTAGGCGAATTTCGCCTTATTCATCATTTGTCTTACCCAGCCGGCCGATCGGTCAATGATGCTATCCCTGATGACCTTTGTTCGGTCAGGTATACATCCTTTGACCACGCGCTGCGCATGGTGCGCTCGTGCGGCCCGTGTGCCCTACTGGCTAAATGCGACATCAAGTCGGCTTTTCGCCTACTGCCGGTGCATCCGGGCGACTTCGAGTTGCTGGGTTTCAAATTTCGGGGCGAATATTATTTTGATAAGGCCATGCCTTTTGGCTGTTCCATATCATGCTCTGCATTCGAGCGTTTCAGTACCTTCCTGGAGTGGGCTTTCGTCCGCAGGTCAGGGTCCCGGTCTGTAGCCCGTTACCTGGATGACTTTTTATTCGGGGGTGAACGGGGCTGGGACACGTGCACACGTCTCCTCAACACATTTCAGACGCTAATGGAGGAACTCGGTGTCCCTTTAGCGCCCGAAAAGACCGAGGGCCCATCTAACAAGCTAGTATTCCTGGGGGTGGAGATCGACACGGTAGCGCAGGCTTCTAGGTTACCGGGGGATAAGGTGTCCCGGTTAGTGGCCCTCATCTCGGATTTGCTGGCCAAGCGCAAGGCATCGCTGAGGGAACTCCAAGTGTTACATGGTCACCTCAATTTTGCCTGCAGGGTGGTCGCACCGGGCAGGGCTTTTGCTCGGCGCTTATGCGACGCCATGGCAGAGTTATCCAGGCCCCACCATAGAGTCAGGATTACCCGGGGTATCAGGGCAGACATGTTCGTCTGGTTACAGTTCCTGAGGGAGTTCAATGGGGTCTCATTTTGGAGGTCTGACCTCCTGGCTTCCCCAAATTTTCAGATCCAGTCTGATGCCTCAGGATCCCTGGGTTATGGGATGTACTTCAATGGGAAGTGGGCCTATGGTGGGTGGCCACCGGCATGGGCAGGCACTGGTCGCCTGCGTGATCTCACATACCTTGAATTTTTTCCTATCCTGGGGGCTTTGATGCTGTGGGGCGAGGAATGGGCCAACTCGGTCGTGCATTTCTGGTGTGACAACGCTGCTGTTGTCCACATTGTCAATGCACAGACTTCCAAATCGCCCAGGGTTATGGACCTAGTGCGCCAGTTTGTGCTGCGCTGCCTGCGCCTCAACGTTTTGTTCAGGGCTAGGCACGTCCCAGGGGTTAATAATGATATTGCCGACGCTTTGTCCCGCCTGCAGATCTCCCGGTTCCGTGCCTTGGCCCCGGATGCGGAGGAATTTCCCTCGCCACTCCCAGACTAGATATGGACCATTGGCAGGGAGAGGTGAACCGGGCGATCGGCCTGTCACTGGCGCCCCGCACGCGTAAGGCGTATCAACAAGCTTTTAATTCTTATAGGGCATTTTCTGCCCAATTTCACCTGCCAGAGACCTGGCCTATCCCGGTGGATCATGTTCTGCGGTTCATGGTTCACCTGCATTCCCAGGGCCTCGCACCTCGCACCATAGCATCCAAGCTCTCGGCGCTGGCTTTCATGGCCAAGGTGAGGGGTCGTGTGGACAGCACCTCTGACTTCCGTGTGAGACATGTTTTGGAGGGGTGGGTGCGTGAGCGCGGGCGTTGCCCGGACGACCGGCACCCTATTTCCCCAGGGGTTCTTACCCAGTTGGCCCGGGGCTGGCCAGGCCTCTGTTTTGATCATTATGAGGCAGCCCTTTTTCATGCAGCCACAACGGTGGCATTTTTTGGAGCGCTCCGCATCAGCGAACTTGTGATGCTGTCTAAGGCGGATGCAAGTTGTAGGGCACTGGAACTCGAAGATGTCTATGTTGCCAAAGACTGGGCCCAGTTGAGGATACGCTCCTCTAAGACTGATCAGCAGGGCGCAGGCAGTGGTGTAAGACTGCTACGGTGTTCTTTGGCAGACATCTGTCCGGTTGGTGCCCTACAGGAGTTTCTTGCACTGCGTGGCACGCACCATGGCCCATTTTTCTGTCACCAAGATGGGTCTCCCCTTACTAAATTTCAGTTTTGGAAGGTGACAGGCAGAGCCCTCGCCAGGGTGGGCCTACCAGGTGCCCGTTATGGCACACATTCATTCCGTATTGGGGCAGCCTCTACAGCAGCTGCTTTTGGGTACTCCGGGGCTGACATACGCAGCATGGGGAGGTGGGGTTCACAATGTTTTCAGTTTTATGTGCGCCCACTTCCGCCGTGAGTACCAATACAGTCACCTTACCTTCCTTTTTTCCTCAATTTTCTTACAGACCCTGGGTGTCGTATTACACCGGTGACAGTATGGCTGGTGGGCCACAGCTACGTGCAAAGGGCAGCACGTTACGCTGCGGCGACAGAGTGGGGACCCCGACTGGGACTGGGTGAACACGCCAGTCTCACATGGCATGGTAAGCCTGGGATGTTATGGCGGGAGCTGCTGCCTTTTCTTTTTTCAGGCAGAAGTGCTGCCCCGCCTGACATTCTCATCATGCACCTGGGGGGCAACGGTTTGGGTCAGGTCACCGGCTTGTCACTCAAGCATGCGATTTGCGAGGACCTCGCCTACTTGCACTACGTCTGGCCTCCCGCAACCCTGGTTTGGTCGGACATGGTCCCGCGCCATTCTTACAGAGGAGGAGTTGACCTCATGGCCCTTGACCGCGCTAGGCGCGCGGTCAATAGGGCGGTGGCGCGGTTCCTTGCCGACAAGGCTTGGGGACGGGTCAGTCGTCACCCCGCTATTGGCCTAGAAAATTATGATTTGTATGCAGGGGATGGGGTCCATCTGTCGCGAGGAGGTATGGATCTCCTGTTGGGTGATTGGCGAGCAGGCCTGTTGACCGAGCTGACGGTCTGGGGGGGGCGTCAGGCCTTCTTTGAAGCCCCTCCGTGTGGCGGGTAGCACTGGTAAGGTAAACAGTTATGACCCACAGGTATCCGGCAGGTTCGCAATTGACTGGACAACACTAGATAGGAATAAATTAGTTAAACGTTGTCCGGTCAACGACGAACCAGGCGACGGGGTGATGGCGATAGCTAGCCAGCATGCATCACCCCGTGATTTCACGGATACGAGTCAGAGGGTGGGGTCATGAGTTAGATATTGACTACGGTCAACAATTTGTTTGTTGTCAACAAACAAATTGATACAAATTGATACATTGTAACCAATTGCCGTTGGCAATTTTGGGTGGTACCTTACCAGTGTTACTTCGGCCTGCTTGCCTTAAGAATTATGATTGGTCATTTTACCAATACAAATTTATAATTCGGACTAGGGCATGAATCAATAAATGTGGCCCAATGCCGTTATCCACTTTCAATGGTGTCTGAGTCCGTTATTGGGGGGTGCGCCTGCAATGCAAGCGCGGCGCCAAAATGGCCGCCGCGCTCTTTGCGGGCCCCCCCCCCCACAGGACGAATGATCCGGGTAGTTTAGGGCGTGGCCAGCTCCCTTATAAAAGGGGTGGCCACGAGGCAGCCGAGCTGCCATTTTAGCTAAGCGACGGAGCGGAGAAGTTTTTTCCCCTCCACCCCCTCCCTAGTTAACAGTGTGATATTCTGGTCGCTTCGGGGCCGGGTGGGAATTTTGGGCTGGGACCCACATTGGCTTCCAGGTCCTGGCTTTTTTGCCCATCCCACACTGTTGCTATGGTTTGATATAGGGGTTCTTCTACGACTACTGTTGACTTTGGTCACATGGGCGGGTAGCACTGGTAAGGTAAACAGTTATGACCCACAGGTATCCGGCAGGTTCGCAATTGACTGGACAACACTAGATAGGAATAAATTAGTTAAACGTTGTCCGGTCAACGACGAACCAGGCGACGGGGTGATGGCGATAGCTAGCCAGCATGCATCACCCCGTGATTTCACGGATACGAGTCAGAGGGTGGGGTCATGAGTTAGATATTGACTACGGTCAACAATTTGTTTGTTGTCAACAAACAAATTGATACAAATTGATACATTGTAACCAATTGCCGTTGGCAATTTTGGGTGGTACCTTACCAGTGTTACTTCGGCCTGCTTGCCTTAAGAATTATGATTGGTCATTTTACCAATACAAATTTATAATTCGGACTAGGGCATGAATCAATAAATGTGGCCCAATGCCGTTATCCACTTTCAATGGTGTCTGAGTCCGTTATTGGGGGGTGCGCCTGCAAATACCATTGCTTTGACTATGCGGACCTTTGTTTGCAGTGAGATGTCTCTACTTTTCACTATGTTCCCCAGGTTTTTCATAGCTTGTCTCCCAAGAATCAGTCACCTTTTTATTTCATGGCTGCAATCTCCATCTGTAGAGATCTTGGATCCTAAGAAAGTAAAATCTGTTACTGCTTCTACTTCTTCCCCATCTATTTTCCAGGGACTGATATGGCCTGTTGCCATTATCTTCGTTTTCTTGATATTGAGTCTCAGGCCAGCTTTTGCACTCTCTTCTTTCAACCTAATTAGGAGCTTCTTTAGGTCTTCTTCACTTTCTGCCATTAGGGTGGTATCATCTGCATATCTCAAATTATTGATGTTTCTCCCAGCAATTTTGATCCCATATTGTGATTCCTCCATCCCTGCATTGCACATTATGTGCTCTGTGTATAAGTTGAATAAGCAGGGTGACAGAATACAGCCTTGTCTTACTCCTTTTCCTATTCCAAACCACTCCGTCATTCCATACTCTGTCCTAACTGTTGCTTCTTGACTCATGTACAGATTTCTCATGAGACATATCAGGTGTTCTGGTATTCCCATCTCTTTAATTACTTGCCACATTTTGTTGTGGTCCACACAATCAAAGGCCTTGGTGTAGTCAATGAAACAGAAGTAAGCTTGTTTCTGGTATTCCTTTGTTTTCTCCATGATCCAACGTATGTTGGCAATGTGAATCCCTAATTACTTGACAGCACTTCAGGTCAGTCTGCTAGCCCATACAAGCATGTTAACAGAACATTTCAACTAGATAGTAAACGTTCTGCTGTGATTGACTAGCTCAGTAGTTGTTTACCATACAAAAGACACCCCAAGCCTTTAAAACAAGGGTTCCCAACCGGATCTGGCCCCCAATGCCATTTCATGTGGCCGCCCACCCCTCCAAGGGCATTCAAGAAACAAAATGGCCACCCTTTTGATGCTGTTGGGAGAAAATGGCCACCCCGATTGTCCAGGCAGGGCAAAATGGCCATCCAGCCCTCAAAGCTAACTGAGAGTATGTGACCCAGCCCCCAGCTTGAAAAGCCGGGTTCGGTATTTGGCACCAGCCTAGAGGTGAGGGGAGGGGCGGTGGTGTCGCCATTGTTGCCAGGGAGTCATTGGGAGTTGCTAGGGCCACTGCTCCACAAGTGTCTGGTTGTGAGGCCCTGCTTCTACGGTTGGTCCCTAAGGGTCAGTTGGGGATCTTACTCCTGTACCTGTCCCCTTGCAGGGTAAGGGATGCCCTGCCTGAGCTCCTCGAGGCCACCTCAGTGTTGGCGTTGGAGTTCCCGAGGCTTATGGTTCTGGGGGACTTCAATTTGCCATCATTGGGGATGGCTTCTGGGGTGGCAAGGGAGTTCATGGCTTCTATGGCAGCAATGGGCCTGACTCAGGTAGTTCGGGGTCCGACCAGGGGCAGTGGTCACATGCCAGACTTAGTTTTCTTGTCGGAGCAGTGGCAGAGTGATCTGAGATTACAGGACTTAGTCATCTCACCTGTGCCATGGTCAGATCACTATCTGGTGACTCTTGACTTTCTGGGGGCGATGCTTTATCGTAGGGAGGCAGGGCCTATTAAAATGGTCCGCCCTCGGCGTCTAATGGATCCAGATGGATTCCAGAGGGAACTGGGGGATGTTCCTCTGGATCGGCTACACGATTCACCCGAAGCACTTATCGACCTGTGGAACAGGACGGCAACAGCAGCCTTGGATGAATTCGCGCCACTGCAGCCTCTCCGCGCCCGTGGGGTTAGGTCATCCCCGTGGTTCACGGATGAACTGCAGGAACTCAAACAGGCAAAGAGACACCTAGAGCGTCGCTGGGTGAAGACCCAGGATGACTCCGATTGGACACTAGCTAGAGCTACTATTAGGGCCTACCTAGTGGCGATGGGGGTGGTGAGGCTGCAATACTTCACCACCCTTATTGCTTCCGCTGATAATCGCCCAGCCGCAGTGTTCCGGGTAACCAGGTCCCTTCTCGGTAGGGGGAGATCGGTGCCTGGTTGGCAGAGTTCAGCTGAGGACTTTGCTGACCATCTGGTGGAGAAAATCGATCGGATTCGTTCAGGGATGAATCCCGGCGTGGATGGGTCGGGTCGGGGGGGCACCGGAGCACAGTCTTGCTTTACGATCTGGGATCGGTTTGATTCTGTTGTCCCTGATGAAGTGGACAGGCTCCTTGCAGCTGTGCGTGCCACTACATGTCCTTTGGACCCCTGTCCCACCTGGTTGGTGGCAGGTGGCTGGGTCAGGGCGATAATAAATGCATCATTACGGGAGGGGGTATTTCCTGCACCACTAAAACATGCTTTGGTGCGCCCCCTCCTGAAGAAAATATCCCTTGACCCAGCTGTCCTTAACAACTACAGGCCGGTTTCCAACCTGCCCTTTCTGGGTAAGGTTTTGGAGAAGGCGGTGGCACGCCAGCTGCAGAGTGTCCTGGAGGAAGCGGATTATCTAGACCCCTTTCAATCAGGATTCAGGCCCGGGTATGGTACAGAGACGGCATTGGTCGCACTGATGGATGATCTCTGGCGGGAGCGGGACGGGGGTTATCCATCCGTCCTTGCTCTTCTTGACCTCTCAGTGGCCTTCGATACCGTCGACCACGGTATCCTTCTGGAACGGCTCAAAGGACTGCGGATCCAAGGCACTGTGTTATCCTGGTTTTCCTCTTTTCTGGAGGGCCGTACTCAGTCGGTGTGGTTAGAGAGTGAGAGGTCCAGCCCTAGGCTCCTCAAGTATGGGGTGCCTCAGGGCTCGGTGCTCTCTCCTCTCCTATTTAACATCTACATGAAGCCACTGGGTGAGATCATTCGTTCCCACGGGGTGCGGTACCATCAGTACCCGGATGACACCCAGTTGTACATCTCGGCCCGTGGGGACCCCAGTAATGCTGTTGAAATCCTATCTGGATGCCTGGAGGCCATTGGGGTCTGGATGGGGGCCAATGGGCTTCGGCTGAATCCCAGCAAGACAGAGTGGCTGTGGATAAGGGGCCCCATATTATCTAGGGAGCTACCATCTTTGGTACTGGATGGGGCTGTTTTGCCCCAGACAGACCCAGTGCGCAACTTGGGGGTCCTTCTGGACTCGCGGCTGCTGCTAGAAGAACAGGTAGCGGCTGTGGCCAGGAGGGCTTTTGCCCAACTTCGGGTGATTCACCAGTTGCACACTCTCCTGGACCGGGGCTCCTTGCTTATGGTCACCCACGCTCTGGTCACTTCCTGACTAGATTATTGTAATGTGCTCTACATGGGGCTGCCCTTGACGACCATTCGGAGGCTGCAGCTGGTCCAGAATGCGGCAGCCCGGGTGGTGATGGGATGCGGACAATATGCCCACGCCTCACCGCTACTTCGGGAGCTGCACTGGTTACCAGTTTGTCTCCGGGTGCAATTCATGGTGCTGGTTTTGACCTTTAAAGCCCTATATGGCAGTGGGCCAGGATACCTTAGAGACCGCATCGTCCCAAGAGTGTCTGCCCGTCCAACCAGAGTGGACCGGAAAGGCTCTCTAATAGTGCCATCAACTAGGGGAGCACATCTATCCAGCACCCGTAGGAGGGCCTTCTCCATGTCCGTACCAACCCTCTGGAACCTCCTGCCAACAGATCTAAGACTTCAAAGAGAATTGCTGCCCTTCAGGAAAGGATTGAAGACCTGGCTGGTAGGGCAGGTGTGGGGCCCGAATGGGAACACAGTCCCTGCCTGCTGGCTTATGTAAACAATTAAGAACTCTCTCTTCTTCTTTTTATAGTGGGTGGGATGGGTGAGTGGGATATGGGTCTTTTAAAGTGTTTTCATGTGTTTTTAGAACTTGTTGTAATGCCGCCCTGAGTCGGGTTCTGCCTGAGTGGGCAGCATATATAAATATGACTATTAAATTAAATTAAATTAAAAGGTTGGGAACCCCTGCCCTAAAAGCTTCAGTGTCCAAATATTTTCTGCACTCACATGTGGTGTGTAAAGCATGGGGCTGAGAGATGTCTTAGACACTGAATGAAAAGTTGAAATACACTCACATCATATATACCTTAATTTCTTCTCTCTAACATGCTACTGATTGTCTCTACCGTGAAAAAAAGTCCACTATTCTTTGATGGGGCATATTTTTCAGTTCTTAAATGTATATGCTAGAGTTTGTCACTGAACAAATTGTTTCTCAACTGGCCACCTACTAGGCCAATACAGTATACTTGATCCAATTTCTAATCTCTGCTATTAGGCAAGAATTTGGCTCTACCACCAACTGTGTCTAAACAAGGGCTTCCCAACCTAAGACCCACGGGCCGGATCTGACCCACAACGCCAGTTCATGTGGCCGCCCATCCCTCCAAGGTCATTCAAGAAACAAAATGACCACCTATTTGGAGCTGTTGGGACAAAATGACCGCTCCCAGCATGCAGGTAGGGCAAAATGGCCATCCAGTCCTCGAAACTGGCTGAGAGTGTGACCCGGCACTCGTCTTGAAAAGGTTGAGAACCCCTGGTCTAAATGTTATCAATAGCAATAAAAGTAAGAAGGCAAATACTTAACACTCTTAGATTATTTCCAGTGAGACTGTCCCAACGTACTATATTTGTATATTACAATTATTGTGAAAACACATGATTCTTTTAATCTTGGTCTTTTGACTGTAATAAATGTTGAAAATAATTAACACTATTCCTTTTGTAGACTTTGGGATCAAGGGCTTGTGACATGACACCCAAAACTGTATCTACATCAGCACTATCTGGTGTTTTATTCCACTAACATCTTGTCCAGTTTATTGAGAAGACATTTTATCAATATCCTATCCAGGCAATTGAGAAACTATCTACTCAATTTTGTGGCAGCCAGCCTCCCAAGAATCTCTTTTCTGATCAGCTCTCTGCCTTCTTCTTCTTCTTCTCATTTTCAAGGACTTCTCGCCTCATCTAGTAGACTAGCAAAATGGGCCATCTTGGAATATGAACCAGCACATTAAATAATTATGTGTCACTTATATACAGTACTTGGACATTTACTGTGCATCGTTCAAGTCAACTAAGGTCTATTTTAAGAGCAACCATGCTGCTTTATTTCCCTTTATTGTGGGACTATCAATTTATAGTCTGGGTGGTGCAGTGGTTAAACTGCTGTACTGCAACCATAAGGTTGTGAGTTCAGTCCTGACCAGGGCTCAAGGTTGACTCAGTCTTCCATCCTTCCGATGTCAGTAAAATGAGTACCCAGCATGTTGGGGGCAAAATGCTAATTAACTTGTGAATGCACTAAGTGGTATTGGGTGGTATATAAGTGTGATTGCTTTGCTATTCCTAACCAATCCCTTCCTTCTTTTTCTTGATCTTTAGGTGACTCATCTTCTTATAGCACTACTACAAGTTAACTTGAAAAGTTTCATCAAAAACCTCTTATCAGAAGCTTTTTAACATGCCTTATTTATTTATTTGTTTGTTTGTTTGTTTATGAATTTGTATCCTGCCCTCCTGATGAGAAACATCATTCAGGGCGGCTAACAACATATATAAAATACAATATGATCACAGATAAAACAGTAACCCATAAAAAAATGCCAACCCAACCCACTAAAAACATTAAAATTCATAAACTAATCAAATTGTAGCTAAAAAACACCCTCACCCTCCCCCACCCAGCATAAAATGGCAGAAAACAAACAAAGGCATTAACAGTGAAAAACAGGATCCCTCGAGAGGCTAAATAAGCCAACGGGCTTGTACAGAAGTCACACATGCCCCAAACCCGCTGACATAGCCAGGTCTTCAACATTTTTCTGAAGGGGAGAAGATCCGACTGGAGATGCAATTCTGGTGGTAAAAGGTTCCACAGGGCAGGGGCAGACATGGAGAAGGCTCTCTTTCTGACCCCACTAAGATGGACTTCTTTCACAGATGGGACCACCACTGAGCCCCTCCTGTCTGCCCTAGTAGGACGGGCTGACCACCTTGGGGTAACGCGGTCTCTTAAGTACCCCAGCCCAATGCCATGTAGGGATTTAAAGGTCAAAACCAGCACCTTGAATTACACCCGGAGGCAAACCGGAAGCCAGTGCAAACCGGAAGCCAGTGCAACTCCCGAAGCAGTGGTGAGGCATGCGCATAACGCCCACGCCCCATCACCACCCGGGCAGCCGCATTCACTCCTGTCTGCATGAAATCTCAACTAATTTTGAAAAGGTGACAAAACAGCTTTTCCCTTTGTTAAAATTCATGCTTCTTAATTCTTCACCAAAACATCTAGGTATTTAGTAATAATGTCTACTGATTTTCCTGTGTCATATTTCTGTCCTGTAGTTGCTTGTTTTCCTTCCTTTGTGAAACTGCCTTCCCTCTCTAGTTTTCCAGTAAAGTGAGTCAATGTTAATGGCTATTTCACTTTTTAGCTCCTTACAAGGTAAATATTGTTGAATAATTTTGCTATAGAACACCAACTTTTGTCAGCTCTGAGTGACAGCAGAATCCCTGCAGGCCTATTCAGAAGTGCATTTTTTAAATCCAAGGTTGTCTTCCATCTGGGCAAGTGGGTAGCAGATTGCAAACTTGCTTCTTTGGCCGCTTCCTTAAAAATAAACTGTGTAAACTTCCTAGGGATATTTTAAGCATCTTAATAGCAGAATGTTGTGCACTTTTATTTGAAAATGCAGTTGTTTTCAGTAGGGTTTACTCTCAAGCAAGTTCTATGGCAATGGTGGTGAACCTATGGCACATGTGCCAGAGGTAGCACTTGGAGCCTTCTCTGTGGGCACCCGTGCAGTCACACACACCCCACCCTCTGTCCAGCAGCCCAATGGGAGCGCTTCCTTCCTTCCCCAGCACAGTGTTCACCCCACCCCTCTGCCCAGCAGCCTAATGGGAACCTTTCCTTCCTCCCCTGTTGCTGTGTTGGCACTTTGCGATAAATAAGTCAGTTTTGGGTTGTAGTTTGGGCACTCGGTCACTAAAAGGTTCGCCACCACTGTTCTATGGTGTTTACTTTTGTTGGGATTTACCTGTACTCTCAAGCAAGTGCTTCTTGTAACTTAACACAACATTATTATCAAATAATATGTAGCTTTTGACTTGCTATTTTTTACCTATGTGTATTCAGGTTACAAAATAAAACTAAGCCTCACCATTGTTGACCATGCTAACTTTAGTTTTTGAAAGAAGAGCTATAACGACCAAACAACTCATATTATTTTGTGGGCCATAATGATAAGATTTTATGTTCATTTTCTTCTAAAGGGCGTGGATCTTACACTCACGCACCAGGTAGCCAAATATCTTTATCAAGCCACTCAATTACATATAATTTTTAACTAGACGATATGTTGTACTGTTTTACTGCTTTTTCTTATTGTTAACAAAGGGTGAAACCTTTTCTATTGTTAACAAAGTGTGAAACTTTTTTCTTTTGTAAAGGCTGGTCAAAGACCATAATAACAATAAAGTAAAGTAAAGGCTTCAAGTGATAGCTTTTACAGGCAAATGCTTATGGGAACCACCCAGTTTCTTTAAGTGAATTTAACTATGCAGGGTCAGATGAGTTACATCCAAGGGTATTAAAATGAACTTGAAGAAGTAGTTTCAAAGCTTCTGTTTATGGTCCCTGAGAATGATAGAAGAAGAGCTGGAGTCTGTAAAGACTGATGGTGAGCAGATGACATCTCCAACATCACAAATGCACATTTAAAAAAAGAGGATCCAGGAAACCACCAGTAAGTTAGCTTGACATCAATATCGGGAAAGGTTTCAGGACAGATCGTTACATGATCAGTGTGAGAACACTTAAATAATGACACTGTAATTAGTAAGATCCAATACAGATTTTTCCAGAATAAGTAATCTAGACTGATCATAATAAATGGTTTTTGACAGAGTCATACACTTGTTAGATAAGGGGCATACTGGGGATGTGGTGTACAGTGGTACCTCACTTAAAGAGCATAATGCATTCCACGGGGTTGCTCTTTAAGCAAGTTTGCTCTTTAAGCGAAACACCATTGTAAGTGACCAATTGTGACTTCTGGCAGAGGCGATTATGAACCCTGATTTAGTTAAGCGATTTTTTGGTTGGTTTTAGTTTTTAAGCAAGGTGACCATTCAGAGAAAATTCTGCTCTTTAAGCAAGTAAGTCTCTAGGCGAGGTGTTCTTTATACGAGGTTTTACTGTATTTTGATTTCAGCTAAGCTTCTGTCAAAACCCACTCATGGTATTCTCGTGTCCACACTGGTAAAAGTGGGCTAGATAATGCTAACGTTAGGTAGATTTGAATCTGGCTGATGTTATACTCTGTCAAGTTGCTTCCAACTTATGGTGATTTTATGAAAAAGTGTTCTCCAAAAATATCAAGCCCTCAACAGACTTGCAAAGCTTTTGCTAACTCAAGATTGTGGTTGGATTAACTGATTAGCTAAGGTGACAATTCTAAAATTGTTTATTCATATTTAAAATTTAATGATCCTCCCCTATGTCCTTTCACTAACTTTTTGACTCCATGTCGATCCAGTTCAAAACCAATTATATGTATTGTATATGTATTATTATTTATATCATGGACGGATGAACCCCTTTAGGTAGGGTTATGATCCCCCTCAGTGGAGGAAATGCCACTGGAAACCATCACATTGGGCCCAATGACAAAATGAGTGGGGGAGGAACTCTAATTCCTAACAGTCATGGAGGCAGAAGAGGCCATGCCAGATGGACTGGATGTCAAGACGCACCTTGATAATATCCTCAAGGCTGCAGCAGTCCATTGCAGCCCCGGTATTAAATCCTGCATGTCTCATCTCATGTGTGCCACAGGAGATGGCTCTGAGATCATAGTATGTGGGTCACTTCATGGCAAGCTGGGATCCACCTTAAACAAATTCATGCCAATGACATTTTTCCTGTTTTGGGGGAAAATGCACTCTTGGATATGAGTTGCAATCAACGATGACGATATTTATATTTCCTCTCTTGAATCTTTTTATGTCACATGTTGATGAAAAGGTTGAAATGTACAACATCAACTTCACCCCTATTCATTCAAACAGGAATACAAACTGTCATGTAATTTAAAATTACTTTTTAAATTTAAATGCAGCCATTTTTGGCTGTATTTTTACAATGCAGTTTTAGTTGAATCATATACTATGTTAATATTGAAATAAATATCTGCATAAAAATATTCTTTACAGAACCACTCTAATAGCATAGTTCTCTGTCAGTTAATATTGTCCCCTTGCATCTATCACTTAACAACTGTTCAGCTCTATTGACAACATGCTACAAGAGCATGTCAAAATATTTACCTGGCAGACACGCTTGCTTCTCCATTTGCTCAGTACACACTTGTTGTTTTGCATCAACTCCTGCAGAACAACAGAAAATAAACAGCTGTATACATTTCACTTGTTAAGTTGCCTCTGATCTTGAAGGACAGATTGCCTGACATTTTAAACAAAAATGAAAATATTTTGGATAGCCCATCACCCAAAAACATATTTGTCAGCAGAAAGGATGTTTAGGAAACGGAAAGCTTTTGGAAGAGATTTGAAATCTTGGATTGTACTATGGTTGAAACTTTCTGAAAGGTACCTCTAGCTCCTTAAGTGTGTCTCGCAGCTTTTCCGGACGTTTATTCTTAAGTATCCAAGGATAATCTCGAGCTGGTAAGTGAAATACACATATAAGACATTGCACACACATATATGCACCCACACACTAAACAAAAAACCCCCCCAAACACTGAATTTACTTCATATTTTATCTTTTTGATATAAAGTGTGCATAAGTAACAAAGAAAGACATCAGGATGAACTTTATTCTGATCTTTCCATATAATTATAATTATCCATCTCAGGAAAAAATCTTTATAATGCATACATTTAAATTATTTTGGTCAAATAAATGCTATAGATCAAATTATCCTTAATCTCTTCAAGGTTTGGTTGAACTTCTATGTTCTTAAAACAAGAAAGAGATTGTATAAAATACTTTCATGACTGTAAGAAGATTCATTGTCATTCACTATTATCACTTCTGCAGCTGTGTAATTAATAGCTTCATCCAAATAACTTTCATTAAAAAAATCAGGAAAAATCAGTTTAGAAAGCATATTAGTCAACATCTACATTCAACATAGCATAGGCATTACTTCATTTTAAGTGAAGTAATTTTTATAAATCTTAAACAATTTAAATGTGTTCCTCTAAGTCGGGGTGCCCAAACTTTTTGGCCTGCGGACTGGTCACGTGGTCGAGCATGCCAGTCATGTAGTTCCTCTCACCTGGAAGCAAAGTAAAATGCACTTGTGCAGGTGCAGAATGCACCCACACATGCACAGAACGCTGCCACAAATGACCCGTAGCTATCTAAATGCATTTACGACAGCCACAGGTCATTTACAGCAGTTTTCTGTGTACGCACATGCATGTTTTACATCTGCTTCCAGGAGCAGGGAGGGCGGTGTGGGCCGGATTAATTGGCGGCATGGGCTGGATCCAGCCAGTGGGCCATAGTTTGGGCAGCCCTGCTCTAAGTAAATGATTTAAAATTTTCTTTTTAGATGTTGGACTACAGATGTTAACCAAAACACAGTTTGAGACCACACTAAGTGACAAACCAGAAAGATTCTGAAAACAGATAAGTGGAAAAAATGGGGAGAGCTTATCGTTCTCATTTGAATATCCTGAAAAACCAAGGTGATGGCTTTTGCTTTGATGCTGAGTGTCTGGACTGGCTCTGGGCTTTGAAATATGCTGCCAACTAGATGTGACATAACTGAAAGAGAAGAAAAGGTCTGATGGAGTAAAGAGGCTCCATATGCTTGGTGCTACCTTTATTATTATTTTTGCTAGGGTGCTACTCACTTTCTATTCCTAGGTAAGTTCTTAGCTTTGTATTTCTTCACTAAGAGACCACTCCCCTTCACGAATACACATCATACCATTAAGAAAAGGTTTTCAACACCTCAACTAGAGTGGAAAATGCCTAAAAGCCCCTATATAAAACATTTCTGCCATCCTATAATGTTGATCTCGGTTAATCTCCAACAGTATATTCCTTTCCATTGGCCCTATTCCTCATGAGGGTGCTCATGAAGATTCAAGAAGAAATAAGTTGCATCTCAATACTTCTCTGGTGGCCATGTAGCCCTGGTTTGCCACTCTGATGCATATAACCCAAACTCACAGGGTGGCTCAGACAACCAGATCTACAGTCTCTCTGAGTTTTTGCAAAATTTGGAGAATCTGCCTTCCTCAGCATTACTTCCTTCTCCCAACATTACAGGGGTACTAGGAGGAGGACTGAAGCTATGTACCATACTATATTTTCTCCTTCTGTAGCAACATTTCACCACTTTTCATATGCAATGCAGAATGGCGTCTTCATCTGTCAAACAGCTAGAGATCCTAGCCTTCTTGTTTTGGAGCTATCTTCAGCCTGTCTCTGTCATATCTCAAATAGACTTTGACACTGTGGCAGCATACCCTCTGCAATCATCTACCCCAACAGATCAGTCATGGTACCACTTCACTGATGTTATCACAGCTCCAGCATAAAACATCTGAGCCACTGGCTATTTTTGGTCTTAGACTGATGTCTATGAAAACAATATTCCTGATAACTATAAACTCAGCATGCAAGGCGAGTGAACTTGCCACACTAAGTGAGAACTGCCATTTCTCCAGTTCTATAAAGGAAAGGTTATCTTGAGGACTGATCTCTTTCCTGCAAGTAAGGAACTTCATTCTATTAAAATCAAGACAGTGCCTTACTAACTTTTTATATAACCTACCCTTCCCAGAGGAAATGACTTTGCAATCTTTTCATGCCTGAACAGCACTCTTTTTACACTGACAGAGCCCTATCCCTTTACATATCACTGTGTCTGTTTGTGTGCTATGGAAAATCCTAGAAAGGGTCTCCTGTCCCTGCTCTGAGACCTTATATATAGATCACTGCAGCTTGATCTTTGGACTATAATATTAAATGGCTGGAAGTATACCTTCTGCATCATTCAGACTTCACTTAACCAGGTCATCTTCAAAGCCTACAGGCTTCTTAGTGCCTGACTGCAACCTTCTATGTTCATTAAGCACCAAAGCCTTGATCCAAGCAATTCAGCCTTCAGCCATGCAGTCCTTTCTTCAGTTTGATAATAACAAAGTCAGGAAACCAAGCCATTGGATGTGTATCAAAACGTGAATTACAATGGCTGAACTTCTGTCACTCCTGTGAGAAATGGAACTGGAAAGCAAGAGGGAAGCAAACTTTCACACCTTTGCACACCTCTGTCTTAAACCAAAAGGCTAGCATTCTGTAAGGAAAAAGGGACTTTTAGAAATGGATATTTGGTTGTTTGCCCTGAATGATATGCTAACCTGGCATGATGTCTAACAGCCCGATAGAGTTATATCTTTAACCATGGATCAAAGATCAAAGGCCAATCACTGGTGGGTTTTGTCTGTATAAAGGCAATCAAAGTCATTAACCTATGTGTTATAATGACCCTACAAGAAGAAGAGAGGACTGCTAAACTCCCACAGCTTGGTCTTGCTTGCCAGTAAACCAAGATGAACACAGTGATTCCATTAGGTTTGAAAAGTTATATGTAAAGAATATATTAGACTTTGTGATTTTCAGTGAGGTTCTTTTGCAACGTCTAACCTATGTCTCAATGGCCATCTATTGGTTTGGAGAAATTTATTTTGCAATGATCTACAATTTGTTTATCTTTTAAATTGACTTTTTCTCCTTATTTTTCAAAGTCATTTCCTCTGGGAAGGGGTAGATTATATAAAAACTCTCCTCTTTTACATGGGGAGAGTTTCTATGTCCTAAATTGTAAATTCCTTCTTAGAGATCGGCTTTTCCTCAGAAATTAAGAAAAAAATCTCTTGTCATGGTTTTCCTTTCCCAAACAACTCTAATGAAGAAGAGGTCAATGTTCTCCTCCTTCAGTATTGACTGTGTCATGGGGACAGAGTGATTGGAAGACTTGTGTCTGAAAGAGATGCTTTGATCTCTTGTGGGTGGTCACTTGGATTTCTGCTGCCGCTAGGCTAATCTCCTACAGCAGGGGTGGCTAACCTTGGCTAACCTTGGCATTCCTGCTGTTCTCAGACTGCTCATGGTCACACATGCTCTGGTCACCTCCAAGCTAGACTATTGTAATGTGCTCTACATGGGGCTGACCTTGACAACCATTCGGAGGCTGCAGCTGGTCCAGAATGCAGCAGCCTGGGTAGGGATGGGGTGCGGGCGCTATGCTCGCGCCTCACCATTGCTCCAGGAGCTGCACTGGTTACCAGTTTGCCTCCGGCTGCAATTCAAGGTGCTGGTTTTGACCTTTAAAGCCCTACACGGTAGTGGGCCAGGATACCTAAGAGACCGCATTGTCCCAAGAATGTTGGCCCATCCAACCAGAGCGGACTGGAGGAGCTCTCTAATTGTTCCATCAGCCAGAGGGGCTTGCCTCTCTGGCACACGAAGGAGGGCCTTTTCCATGTCCACACTGGCCCTGTGGAACTCCTGCCAGTAGAGCTGTGGGTGCAGACAGAGCTGCTGCCTTTCAGAAAAGGTCTAAAAATCTGGCTGGTGGGGCAGGTGTGGGGTCCGGATGGAAAGGTGGCCCCTGCCTGTTGGCTTACAAAATAAAGCTTCCCTTTTAATGCAGGAAGTTTTTTTATGTGGGTAGTTTTTTTATGTTATATACCTTTGATTGTTTTTAATTGTTTTTTAATTATGTTGTTAGCCACCCTGAGTTGGGCTTGCCTGAATGGGCAGCATAGAAGTTTAAAGGATAAATAAATAAATAAATAAAATTCCCAGAAGCCCTGATCATCAGGATTGCACAGTTACCAATCCTTGTGCTACATAGTTACCAGTCCTGTGTGTACACAGAAAGAGCCTCCTTGAAGATTGTGGTATTCTTGAACCACAATTGGGTGTACCCTGGTGACGGCAACCTTGTGTTGTCGGCTAATCTTTCTCATACTAGGTCAAGCAACAGGAACAACAGAATGAACTCATCAAAGGGTGCCTTCATTTTGGAAGTTTCTCATCTGACCCAGACACGGAAGAAGAAGAGTCCTTGTGCTCCCTCTGGAAGCATTTTTCCTTCTAATGTTAAAAAAAAGATAATAATTTCATGTCAGAAATTATTCTGGGCTGAAAAATTTTTTGCTGGAGAAACTCCACTCGGGGGATGCCCGAATGAGGCTCCTTTCATGTCTCCAATATCTTTTACCACTGAAGTGGTCCCTATTTATCTACTTGCAATTTCTTGCTTTCGAACTGCTAGGTTGGCAGGAGCTGGGGCAGAGACAGGCACTCAATCTGTCATGCAGTAAAAAAAAACTGCCAACTTGCCAGCCTTCCACGTAACAAGACATGCTTCTTAACCACTGAGCCTCCACATCCCCATTTCATTTCATTTCATGTTTAATTTATATACCGCTTTACTCTACCCAATGGGTGACTCAAAGCGGTTTACACGGGTAATACAAATATATATATGGATTCATACAATCAGTAACACAATGATGCAATACAGCAAAATACAGCAAAAATACAATAATACAGTATATCAACCACAAATGCAACAATATAATACAATTACTATTACAATTACGAGAATCAAGTATAAAATTACAAATCATGGGGGGAAAGCCTTAACAGACCTCACAACCTCACAAAGCCTCACAACCTTAACAGACCTTGGCAAGACCCAGTAACAGTGTCATGAACAATGTCCTTAGCAGAGCCCGGGCTCGATGTCCACAATGGGACCTGGCTCAAAGACTTCAACAGCGGCAACAAAGTGAGGTGGCAGGACAGTACTGCGTAGCCCAGGTGCTCCACTTCCCCACGGCCAATGCCGGACCGGGGAAGGAGCTCAGCTAAGGTAGTCCTCATTGGCGGTGGTGGCAGTGGAGCTAGCGCTCCTCTTTCCTGGCCAGCCCGGTTGAGGGAAGTCCGGCGAGAGACACTGCCTTTTGAAGGACAAAGTACACTCTCAAGTACCTGGGTTTTGAACTGCCAACTTGCCAGCCTTCCACGTAACAAGACAAGCTTCTTAATCACTGAGCCACCACAGCCCCAATATTTCTTTCAGAAGAGCCAGGACAAAGTCTCTCTCTTTCTGTGAGGCAAGAAGTCAAACTGAAGTCTTAGGGAAAGGATCCATCTTTTATGACTGAAGGTAAGACTGCCTTGCAGCTCCAAAAGTAAGCTTTTCCCATGCTAGCTGGCCTCTGGACTTAGAGGAAAAATTCTAATTTAATATGTAAGATACATTTATAACACAGTTTCTTCAAATATGAACAAGAACATATTTTCTACAAAGGGAAATGTGAATTTTGTGTAAGAATTAAAAGTATTGAATTTAGGTGAAGGTTGAGCATGGCCTGTCTGCTCTCATCTTTTTTGACTGGAAGGACAAAGAACTGCAAACAGATCAAAACACATACATATAATTAACCATAAGGTGTGTACATGTGTTCCAACTTGATGATACAATTTGATTTTATGATGTAGCATCTCCCTTGACACCCGATTGGGGGTGGTGGTGGTGGTGGTGGTAGTAGTAGTAGTAGTAGTAGTAGTAGTAGTAGTAGTAGTAGTAGAGGTACATTCTGACAAATGATTTTAAAATGAGTCAGTGCACTGTAGTAGATAAAGTGGTTGACTAAGATTCAGGAGACCTGGGTTCAAATCCCACCATGGAAACTAACTGGAGAGTGGCAATGGTAACTGTCCCTTAAATATCTCATCTTGAAAATTATATTAGGATCACTGACTGATAACTCAGAAATGACTTGACAGCACATAACACATTTTAATGAGGGTAAGCATGACTAGCAAAATATAGATTCAATACCATAGATGCACAAATAGTTAAAGGGTCAAATCTTTAAGTTTCTACATTTGTAGACATAACTACACTAAGACCTAGTGATAATGTGTATATTACTCCATGCATTTTCCCTTTTTTTTGTACAAAAGCTCTTATGGAGGCTAAAAATCTTGAGTGGAAAACTATTCAGGACAAGAACTGCTTAAATGTTTATATTCTACCATTTTCCTACCCTACAGCACTTTCTCAAATGAGCTAAATTCCCATGGGAGAAGATCACCTAGCAGAAACCATCAATTTCTTTTCATGGAGGGATTCTATCTTGGGGAAATAATAGTAATAATAATAATTGTTGCTTGGTTACTTGGTAACTTGGTTGATCTGTGTTTCACACATCAGGTTGACCTGGTCTATCGAAGCATCATCTTCCATTGTATGTGATCAAATCAATTCTGATGTATGGCGAACCTTTTCAGGGTTTTCTACATAAAGAGTACTCATTCCCTTTTTTCTGAAGACATCCAAGAATTGTGCAGCTTGCCCCAAAGCCACACAGGCTGGTTCTTCTGAGATGCACAGTGGGGAATGTAGACTCCCAACTTCCAGCCGGATACCTAATTCATTAAGTGATCCAGCTAGCTATTGAGCAGAAAACAGCCAAAAGTTAAATGGTAAGCAGTCTTTTCCTCATCAGCTGCCCAAGCTAGCACTCTACTCAACACTGATATCTCTGTAGCTGATTATTAAAAAGAACCCTGGAGGAGGAAAATACATGACTATCATACAGTTAAAGACTGCAGTTAATAATCCATATAAAGAAACAAAGAAAAAATGACCTTACATTTTCCAAATTGTTGCTTCTCATACAAATATCCAAAGTTTATTGATGGCTCTAAAAGAAGGGGGGACAAAGTTGAATAATCTTTATAACCATTGTCAGCAAAGTGCTGATTATAATATATTTTAAAAGTAATCACATTTGGTAGAAATTATGCAGTGAAATAAAGGCTTAAGTAATCCCTGCAGGTGGGCTAATAATATAGTCTAATCAGATAGTAAATTGCAACTGAACCCAAGCTAGAAGCTCAGGCAGCCTGTCATCGGAATCATGGGAGGCAGCTGAGATATCCACGCAAGCCACCACTTTAGCCTGGACTAAAACAGGAAGTAATTCTAGCTGAAAAGACCTTTTGGCCCATCATGAATCTTCAAGGATTAAAAGGATTAATCAGATAAAGAAAATTGATCATTCACTCTAAAATGCCTATTTCAAATATCAGGTAAGAGGGATCCAGGAGGCCAACACCAGTGCGCTCCTATGAATTTACAATGCCCTCTGCTGGAACTCCAATAAACACAATGATAACTGAACACTTAGTATATATATATATTTTTTTATATAGGGAAGCAAACTTTTGAAGTATGCACTGCCTCCACTGACTTTCTGCTTAAAAATAATTCCAACCTATGATTTTACCAACAATTACCGGTAACTGGATATAAATTTTGGCTCCATGATAGAATTTACATAAGTAAACTATGTCTGTGGTCATAGTCTGGGAGAAAAATATAGCCATGATCCATGGTCAAAATCTATCAAAAATGTTTAAGGGTATGACTCAACTTTAAAGCTCCCCAGATTTCTTCATTAAAGAAGATGTTACAGGAGTCTGGGTTGAGGTGAAGAGGGCAGAAACAATGATGTGAATAATTACAGTCTTAAAATGAAGTATAGGAGGAGGCAAAGACTTGAAAAGCACAACACTGGATATTTTATGTAGGTTTCATGTTACAACTCAAACTTTGAGGACAAAGAAACATGTATGTACTAGTTGATTTTGTTCTCATTTTATTTAAATTCTATCTGCTCTTGAAACTTACTATACTTTGTTAATACGGAACAGATTCATTTTTTCTTAGTTTGGGGAGCTAAAACCTTATTTCAGAAATGCTGACAAATATATGGTTTATCATTATTACACTTTACCTGGTTCCTTTTTGTCATAGTAATGAAAGATCCCAATGTCTTGGTCTATACAATTAAGGAAATATAACATTGAATTACCATAATTTGAAATCAAATGCATTTCTATAGTTTACAGAGACTCAGTGAATCAGAGTTATAAAATTGGGGGGAGGGGTTTTCCAGCTTTTTAAACATTAAATATTATTATTTTGGCTCATTGTATTAAACTATAATTTCACAGGCAAGTCACTTAAAGAGATATTTCCTGCACAAAAACACAGGGGTCCTTCTTTCCTGGTTCAAAGTCAGCTTATTGTATAGAATTTATCCTACCGAAGGAGAAAGGACAGATACCTGCACAAGAAACAATGTACAGTGGAACTCCTGATAATGTCCGATCCTGATAACGTCAAATCCGCATAACGTCACGTTTGTTATACACCATGTGATGCTCTGGATAATGACACAAAAAGGCTAAAAACTGATGTTATGCGGAGCATCTCCATAGGTGATCCCAGATAATGATGGGTTTTGGACATTTCTGTGACTTTATCCAGAGCATCTCCCATAGGGAACACATAACGTCCAAATCCAGTTAACCAGACTTGTGGAACCAAGTTTGGACATTGTTAGGAGTTCTACTGTATTTCTGGAGAGAAGTGAGAAGTAGTAACTAAAGTAAATGAAGTAAAACAAAAAGAAGAAATATTTTAAAGATTCCAAAGGTGTTGGGGGATCACTTAATTTATATTATAATTTGTCTATTTTGTGTGTATTGATTTAAATTTGTGTTAAGTTACAATTTTAAAAAGAATTAGCTTTTTGTTTTGGTTTGGGAATGATGGGTGATCAGGAGCAGAACATGCCATTGAGTAGGTACAAAGCAAATGCAATGCAGTATAATTTAAAATGAATATTTACACAATTATGTACATTTATAAATTATAAAAACTAGAAATTTTTGAACATCTGCTTTACCTTCAACGTGTAAGGTCCTTCTCAAAGACCAAAGATGCATCTCTGACAGAAAGACAGTCATCTGAGGCAGCCAGTAGCTAATTCTAGGACAAAGATAACAAGAACAAGAATTAAGTGTTTAGTGGGAAAACATAAAATCTAAGAGCAACATGTCCTACAGTATTTTTCTAATCTCATAACTAAACTACAGTTAATATTAACAACAGAAAGAACAAAGGGATACCAGGTGGGCCTTTGGGTGGTAGATGGTGGAACAAGCTATGGATAGGTAGGCAAACAGCTATGATAGAAAGGCACTGTGACATGGCTAGAAAGCACCACAATCATATAAGTGGTGTTCTTGCTGCCCAGTGAGTAGGAGGTACCTAAAAGCTGTGGGAAGGAAACACCTGATTGAAAACTACTGTCCACATCTGGCCCAGAGTGGGAAGTGACCAATGGTATCTGTCCCCAGGCCAGAGGTGGTCAATCACAGGCTTGGCTGTAAGTAATAAACAGCAGTCTGCTCATTCAATGCATTTCAGTATGAGTTGATGTCTCTTGGCCCATCTAAACAAGGGCTATATGCATGGTTTAGGAGGTGAGCTGCATTCAAAATGTCCATGCGGTTTATGTTGATGCACACCAAAATCTCACTTTGACAGTATAGAACATTGTAGACTATAAGTGCATCATATGGAGAAACCGTATTGCCACACAACTAGAAAGAAATGCATAAAAAGGATGGCTACAAACAACTCATTGGCTCATCTGGGCTTGGCCGCTGAATGGCTTCCACAGGCTTTAGTGCCTGAATTATGTGCTCCTGAAATCTTAGAAACCTAACCAACAGCATTTCCCTGAGAAACATGGCAGTTCTTTAATCCACAATAAAGCTATCCATAATATAGCTGAAATCTCTGAAATACATGGCAATCCAAGAGAAAAACAACAGAGAACAGATAATTTTTGCAAAAAGGTAAGAGAAATGTTTTATATCAGCCTTGCAAAATTTGATGGAATCTCTCCAACACAGGTGATCTCTTCTCCCTAAAATAAATATGCTGCTCCAAAAAATGAAGGGAATACCTAAACAACACAATGTAACCCCAAGTTAATCACACTTCTGTGAAATCAAACTGTCCACCCTGGTAGCAACATCAATTGACAATCAATTCCACATGCTGTTGTGCAAATGGAAGAGACAATAGGTGGACATCAGAGGCAATTAGCAAGGCATCCCCAATAAAGGTGTGGTTCAGCAGGAGATGACCACAGACCACTTCTCAGTTCCTTTGCTTTCTGGCTGATGATTTGGTCACTGCTGAATACTGGTGGTGCCTTCACTCTAGTGGTAGCATGAGACGGAGCCTGCAACCCACACAAGTGGCTCAGGTAGTGCAGCTCATCCAGGATGGCACATCAATGCGAGTTGTGGCACGAAGGTTTGCTGTGTCTGCCAGCATTGTGTCCAGAGCATGGAGGCGCTACCAGGAGACAGGCCAGTACATCAGGAGACGTGGAGGATGCCGTAGGAGGGAAACAACCCAGCAGCAGGACTGCTATCTCCGCCTTCATGCAGGGAGGAACAAGTGGAGCACTGCCCGAGATCTGCAAAATGACCTCCAGTGGGCCACCAATGTACATGTGTCTGCTCAAATGGTCAGGAACAGACTCCATGAGGGTGGTATGAAGGCCCGACGACCACAGGTGGGGGTTGTGCTCACAGCCCAATACCGTGCAAGACGTTTGGCATTTGCCAGAGAACACCAAGATTGGTAGGTTTGCCACTGGCGCCCTGTGCTGTTCACAGATGAAAGCAGGTTCACACTGAGCACATGTGACAGACGTGTCAGGGTCTGGAGACGCCGTGGAGAATGTTATGCTGCCTGCA
Source organism: Bradypodion pumilum (assembly GCA_035047305.1). Taxonomy (NCBI): domain Eukaryota; kingdom Metazoa; phylum Chordata; class Lepidosauria; order Squamata; family Chamaeleonidae; genus Bradypodion; species Bradypodion pumilum. The sequence continues at coordinate 274,104,598 of JAWDJD010000001.1, forward strand.
ACATCCTCCAGCATGACCGGTTTGGCGGTGGGTCAGTAATGGTGTGGGGTAGCATTTCCCTGGAGGGCTGCACAGCCCTCCATGTGCTCACCGGAGGTAGCCTGACTGCCATTAGGTGCCAAGATGAGATCCTCACACCCTATGTGAGACCATATGCTGGTGCAGTTGGCCCTGGGATCCTCCTAATGCACGACATTGCTAGACCTCATGTGGCTGGAGTGTGTCTGCGGTTCCTGCAAGATGAAGGCATTGATCCTATGGACTGGCCCGCCCGTTCTCCAGACCAGAATCCGATTGAGCACATCTGGGACATCTTGTCTCACTCCATCCACCGACGCCACGTTGCACCACAGACTGTCCAGGAGTTGGAGGTTGCTTTAGCCCAGGTGTGGGAGGAGATCCCTCAGGAGACCATCCACCATCTCATCAGGAGCATGCCTAGGCGTTGTAGGGAGGTCATACAGGCATGTGGAGGCCGCACACACTACTGAGCCTCATTTTGACTTGATTTAAGGACATTACATCACCGTTGGAGCAGCCTGTAGTGTTTTCTTCTACTGTTACTCTGAGTGTAACTCCAAATCCAGACCTCCATGGGTTGATTAATTTGATTCCCATTGTTAAGTTTTGTGTGATTTTGTTGTCAGCACATTCGACTACAGTATGTGAACAATAATAGGAATACAGTATTTCAGTCATTCAGATCATGGGATGCCATATTTTTGTGTGCCCTTTTTTTAGCAGTATACTAACAAGAATACATTGCAATGGTTTCCCATTATGTTCTGTGTCAGGTTCAAGGTGGCTGTGCTAAACTTCAAAGCCCTAGATCAGTGATGGCAAATCTTGGCACTTCAGGTGTTCTTGAACTTCAATTCCCAGAAGCTTTGATCTGCATGTGTTCTGACTTGGGCTTCTGAGAATTGAAGTCCAAGAACACCTGGAGTGTCAAGGTTTGCCATCACTGCCCTAGATGGTTGGGACCCTCCTACTTGGCAGAGCGTTTACCCCTCAGAAATCAGGTCCACTTCATCCACTCTTCTCTGACAACTCAACTCCAAGTACCGAATCCTAGGTTGGCTAAAAAGTCCGTTACTTGTCAGAGGGCTTTCTCAGTAGCGGCTCTGGCTAAGTTGAATGCTCTACTGGGGTCTGTGTTTAATTGATGCTTTAGGGACCTCTAAGAAGCAACTGAAAACCTTTCTTTTCGAGGAGGCCTTTGGCAGTTTGTTGAAGACTGTCATTTTTTGCCACTTGGACAGAACTTTAAGAAATCATTGTCTAAAGGCTAAATACATTACAAAAACATGTCAAACAACCCTGATTTTAGGGACAAACCATCCTGGCGAAAAACCCCAATGCCTAATACAAAGTCGCAGCGACTTTGTATGAGGCAACTTTTTTCAAGGAATTAGGCGATGTTGTATGAATTCGATGTTGTACAAAGTGGACTTTGTATGAGATATTACTGTATTAGATACCTAGATCTTGGCAATGGCAGTTGAAACTAGTGCACCTTCTTCATCCATTCCTGGAAATCTCTGACCTGCCATGGGGACACATGTCTTGGTTGCATCCCATTTGGATAGCTCTAATAAGCTCTACTGAGAGACTGTGGTGGCTTAGTGGTTAAGACGCTGAACCTGACGAATGGAAGGTCGGCAGGTCAGCAGGTCGAGACCCGAGTGCTGCAGGATGGAGTGAGCTTCCTTCTTTGTTCCAGCTCCTGCTTACCTAGCAGTTCAAAAGCAAGAAATTGCAAGTAGAAAAATAGGAACCGCTTCAGCAGAAAGGTAAACAGCATTCCGCATCTAGTCATGCCTGCATTATGTCCATGGAAACGTTTGGAGATGCAGACAATGCTGGCTCTTTGGCTGTAAATGGAGGTGAGCACCGAACCCTATAGTTGAATACAATTGGCTTGGGTGACCTTTTTAATAAGCACTACTTGGACTGCCTTTGAAAAGTGTTTGGAAACTTCGGTGGATCCAAAATGCCAGCGACCTTGGCTCCCTCCCGTGGCCCAGCCAGACACAGGGGGTGGGGAGCCCAGCTGACTGGAGTTGACGGATTCTCCGGCCCTCCGCCCTTGGTGAGAACAGGGGTGGGGAGAGAGGTTTGGGGCAACCGGTGTGCCTTCAAGACCACGCCGATGTTGGAGCCGCTGGACTTGTCATTTTCCGCCCTTGGTAAGAGCAGGGGCAGGGAGAGAGACAGAGACATGGAGCCCCACCTCCTGGTTTGGCAAACCAGGAGAAATGGTAGCACCTGTGTTGGCCTCTGTGGGGGATAAGAGAGTTCCTTCCCTGGCCCGGCTTTGGCTGCGGGGAAATTGAGCTCACTTGGGTTCCCGGCGGCACAGACTGTAAAATCTGCCGCTATCGCCTTGTCCAGCTCCTTCCCCGGCCCAGCATATGCCGTGGGGAAGTTGAGCTTTTCTTTATATTGTATTTTGTTATATTGTACTTTGCACCATGGAATTGTATTGTATAGTTTTATTGTATTTTTTTGGATATTGATTGTTTATTATTATTACTATTATTTTTCTTTCTTAATTGTATATTGTTTCTTAATATGTTGTAATGCCGCCCTGAGTCGGCCTTGTGCTGAGTAGGGCAGGGTACAAATTATTATTATTATTATTATTATTATTATTATTATTATTATTATTATTATTATTATTATTATTATTATTATTATTATTATTATTGTTGTTGTTGTTGTTGTTGTTGTTGTTGTTGTTGTTGTTGTTGTTGTTATTGTTATTGTTATTGTTATTGTTATTGTTATTGTTATTGTTATTGTTATTGTTGTTATTGTTGTTATTGTTGTTAATAATAATAATAATAATAATAATAATAATAATAATAATAATAATAATAATAATAATAATAATAATAATAATAATAATAATAATAATAATATATTAATTTATTAATTAAAAATATAATTCAAAATGCCATTTCCAGATTATTAACAGGAGCTGCTTAAAATGGACACATAACTTCCCTGTTGCAGCAGTTCCACTGACTGCCAGGCTGTTCCTGTACATAATTCAAAAGGCTAATGTTGATCTCTACCAGTGTTTCCCAACCTTTGGTTTTTGGACTTAAATTTCCAGAAGATTAAGTAAATTCCCCAAAGCACTGATCAGCCAATGTACTGACTTAAGCTTCTGGGAATTGAAATTCCTCTCTGGGGTATGGACCCCACATTGGGACTCATTGATCTATACCCTCAACACCTGATGGGGTGAGAGGAGGAGGGGGAGGAGAAGAAAAAGAAGAAGAATTTTGACTATAAAGCCCTAAATGACTTTGGTCAATGCTACCTGAAAGACCACATCTCCCTTTATAAACTTGTTCAGGTTTTTAAATCATCGTTATTTCAATTAGTCCTGTCAACATCATGAGGGGGTTTGGTGAGGACATGGAAGAGGACCTTCTCTGTCACTTCTCCCAAGCTGTAGAACCTTTTCTCATGAGAGGTCATGTTGGCTCCTTGTTTGATGTGTCCCACAAACAGGGAAAGACCTTCCTTTACAGGCAAGTTTTTTCTCAGTAGCTGGCTGCCAACGAGGGGATTCCTAGAAAGTGGGCTGCTGGTTTTTTAGTTTTTATTACTGTTCATATAATACATAGATAAGAACTAAGACTATATCCATATTTTCTTTAAAACTGTAAAACCTAAACCAAATTAACAGCATGCTGTCAAGGACAGAGCCTCGCCAACAATTTATAAATGTCTGCAAACATGAGTCTAATAAATATCTTTTTAACAGCAATATGCTGCTAGATATATAAGCCAACATACTTTATGTCAATTTGAAAGCCACACTGAAATTTATATTGTCATAAGAAAAAGCTTATATAATAATCACTATGGAAGGGGGGAAGGGGGACATTATCTGATAACCTAAGAACAAGTGACATGAAAAATCACACACTGCAAACTTATTTCCATTTGGTGAGAAGTTGTTTCATGCTCCACTGAATTAATTCTTCACATTTTAAAGGTCTAGAAAATAAGCTGTATCTTTTGAAATTACAAGGAGTCACGTTATAACTACAGAGTTTCAATTTTAACACATTTACATGTGTAACAATACAAAAATAATATACACTTAGATTCTTGCAGGCAAACATGCTGGCTAGAAATGTTGTATTTAATTTAGGCTTAAATTTTCATATGAAGAAGCAAATCTAGGTTCTTGGGATTTTAAGAATGCCAAATAGCATGCCTCTATAATGAAACTATAGGGAGTTAGTACAATCTCATCATATGATAGATCCAATGATGCAAATTAGCGTCTTTCAAAAGCATGTATTTCATTTAAAAGTATTCAGATATTACTTTTAATTAGATTCTTTGTTTTGGAATACTAATGTCTGAATCATCTCAAAAAGCTAGAACTCTTCTTAAAAGTAATTTAAATGTATTTAATTTGTATACTACACTTCCTCACAAAAAGCACAGCAGTGATCACCGTATTCTTCTTATCCTTATTCTGCCATATACAAATATGGATACAGTATAGGCGATCATCATGGCAATCAGCCATGAAGACTGTCCTGAGAATATAATGCAGTGGCCTTTCCTCTGCCTTCCACTTCGCAGTATGACCCCTGTACCCCTGATCCAGTTCCGCGAGTCACTTTCTGGTCCTGAGCCCTTTTGGCACACAAAGTCCTCATCAGCCCCAGGCTAGTAATGATGAAGCTGCTGCCTTCCACCAAGATGGATTCCAATGGGATTTAATCCACTTGGGGATCATCACCCTTTCCATGTGGACTTTGGCACCCAAGACCGTTAGTCCTCAGGGTTGTCATGTAAGTTAACCACTGCCTGACACTCAATGTTGAATCGCTGGCAGTATGGTATACTTTATTACCATAGCAGGATTACCTGGCCAGACTGAGACCACCATATAAAGACACAAATTAAGACAGAACTGTAAAAAAAAACATATAGATGATAAAATGCAGTAAAAATTGTCAACATTTTAAAAAAATGTCCTTATCTGTACCTCAAGAATATACTTTTAGCTAGCACCTAAAAGACAGCAGGGTGGGGAGCTTCCAAATCTCCAATGAAAAAGAATACCTCAATAAAGGTGATACTACCAAGAAGACACTGCCACATTTGATAGTCCATCATGCCACACTCCTCAAGCACAGAGTAAGCAGGGCAACTAGGAAAAAGCTAAGGTTCTCAACCTTTTCAAGCCGTGGCCCAGACTGGTCGGACTGAGATGGTCAGACTGGTGGTCCCCCCCCCCCCCATAAACACTGCTGTAAAAGGCTTCTTTTCTGGTGGCAGTGCCGATGCAGGCCACATGAAATGGTGTCATGGGCCAGGTCTGGCCCATGGGCCGAAGGTTGAAAACCCCTGAGCTAAATCCTGATTGTTTGGTATCGAGGAAGCTAGCTCTCCAAGTCTGTGGACCTCAGTCATTTAGCGCTTTGCATGTGCGTACTAACCTGATGGGATACCGCAATAAGATGTGAATGTATGAAAATCAGCAAGGGGTTATTTTTAAGGCAATAATTCTCAAGAGAGAATTACAAGAGTCTAACTGGGAATTTATTACAGTATGGCTTATAGTCAGTAAGTTCTTGTGGCCATGGCTGGCAAATTAGTCATAGCTGGCCGTGAAGATATGTGACCATTGAGATGACTGTCACAGCTTTGAATACAGAATTATGTACCTGTATCCGGCTAGGAAACAGAGATGAGCGCTGAACCCTAGAGTCCGATACGACTGGCTTTCGAGCAAGGGTGACCTTTATTCATCAAAGAGGGACTATAAGGAGCCTCTTTCTGAAGCTGAGCACTGAAAACCCTCCAAAGGATTGTTTCCTGAAGAGAATGTCCCAGAAGATAAGGTTGGAACTACAGTACTGTAATACAGTGTCCTCTACTGGGCGGTTCCAACATGACACTGTAATTAATAGTATTAAAAGCTGTCTCTATTAAAAATTTGCATCTCAAACCTGATTTTTTTCCTGAGATTTCTAGATGTATCTCAAGTTTTTCTTAGGTTGAACCGTTCTTATCTTGAGATTTGGCTGTGCTTTGCTTTGAACTGCCTTACAATAATATTTATCTCAAAATAGAAATCTTATAGCTGTCTTATTAGGGATGGAAAGAATACTTGCTAAATTCCTTGTTCTCACTGTTTTTTGCTATCTTTGCAAGAACAAAACACCTCAATCAGAAATATTACAGCCTTGAAAAACTTAGATTCTTTGCTTCCTGCTGAAAATGACGAAAAGAGACACACCCTTTCCCCAAAACCTCCATAATTTGCCTGAAATGTCTCCAGTCTCTTCTTTTCTTTTAATAATTTTTTATTACAATTCTAATAACAAAAATAAACATTACATCAAATACATCAATATATCAACATAAACGAACACATAAACAAACACATAACACCCAGTGATATTTACAATGCCCTATAGACTAAGTATATTCTTTGTTTCCTACTTTATTTCCAAAAACCAAGTTGATCAGGCATTGGTTTTCCTCCTTGGCCCTTATTTAATGTGTATTCCAAAAAATATTTTCAGATCTCATAAAATTTATTTTCTTTAATCATTCCCTTTTTTAAATGTAGTTCTGAAGTAAGTTTATCGTTAAGTGCAATCGTCCCAGACCAGGCCCAGCTGCCCAGAAACCATCCAGAAGCCTTGGAGGGAGGTGAGTGAAGAATCGGCCCCTCCCTTTCACCCCATCCTAAAAGCTGGGTGCAAGGAAGAAAGAGGCAGAGAAAGACCAGGCCCAACTGCCCAGAAACCATCCAGAAGCCTTGGAGGGAGGTGAGTGAAGAATCGGCCCCTCCCTTTCACCCCATCCTAAAACCTGGGTGCAAGGAAGAAAGAGGCAGAGAAAGACCAGGCCCAGCTGCCCAGAAACCATCCAGAAGCCTTGGAGGGAGGTGAGTGAAGAATCGGCCCCTCCCTTTCACCCCATCCTAAAAGCTGGGTGCAAGGAAGAAAGAGGCAGAGAAAGACCAGGCCCAACTGCCCAGAAACCATCCAGAAGCCTTGGAGGGAGGTGAGTGAAGAATCGGCCCCTCCCTTCCACCCCATCCTAAAACCTGGGTGCAAGGAAGAAAGAGGCAGAGAAAGACCAGGCCCAACTGCCCAGAAACCATCCAGAAGCCTTGGAGGGAGGTGAGTGAAGAATCGGCCCCTCCCTTCCACCCCATCCTAAAACCTGGGTGTAAGGAAGAAAGAGGCAGAGAAAGACCAGGCCCAGCTGCCCAGAAACCATCCAGAAGCCTTGGAGGGAGGTGAGTGAAGAATCGGCCCCTCCCTTCCACCCCATCCTAAAAGCTGGGTGCAAGGAAGAAAGAGGCAGAGAAAGACCAGGCCCAACTGCCCAGAAACCATCCAGAAGCCTTGGAGGGAGGTGAGTGAAGAATCGGCCCCTCCCTTCCACCCCATCCTAAAACCTGGGTGTAAGGAAGAAAGAGGCAGAGAAAGACCAGGCCCAGCTGCCCAGAAACCATCCAGAAGCCTTGGAGGGAGGTGAGTGAAGAATCGGCCCCTCCCTTCCACCCCATCCTAAAACCTGGGTGCAAGGAAGAAAGAGGCAGAGAAAGACCAGGCCCAACTGCCCAGAAACCATCCAGAAGCCTTGGAGGGAGGTGAGTGAAGAATCGGCCCCTCCCTTTCACCCCATCCTAAAAGCTGGGTGCAAGGAAGAAAGAGGCAGAGAAAGACCAGGCCCAACTGCCCAGAAACCATCCAGAAGCCTTGGAGGGAGGTGAGTGAAGAATCGGCCCCTCCCTTCCACCCCATCCTGAAACCTGGGTGCAAGGAAGAAAGAGGCAGAGAAAGACCAGGCCCCAATTGCCCAGAAACCATCCAGAGGCCTGGGAGGGAGAAGGTCACCATCCACCACTGCAGCCAGAGGCAGAGGAAGAGGAACAGCTGAGACACAGGGAAAACATCCACTGCCCGCCACTGCGATGCCCCTGGAGCAAGGGACCCAGAGACAACAACCCCACTTGGGGAGTGAGGACACAAGGATAAGTAGCTGATGTGAAAAATGTAGCTGAATTAATATAGAGACTGACATAGAGACTTCATACTGACTTAATATAGCAAGTAACATAGAGACTGTGTTTTAGAGTGTGATAATTATGCATGACAATATGTAGTGTAAACTGTTCTAAACTTTTAAAACTGTGATATGATGTATGATGCGAGGAAAAAAATGGCGTAGAAACCGGCAAACCACGCCACAAAGCTTGCCAAGAGAACCCTATGGACCAAAACAAAAGGCAAAACAAAAGGGCAGGCTAGGTGATACAGGATGCTTAACACCTCAGAGGGGAGAAAGGGGATGGACAGGAAAGGGGGAGGGGAAATGCAATGTTGTAAGGAGCAATACTGTATAGGGACATGGAATGTGAGATCAATGAACCAAGGTAAACTGGAAGTGGTAAAAAATGAGATGGAAAGAATAAGCATTGACATCTTGGGAATCAGTGAGCTCAAATGGACAGGGATGGGCGAATTCAGCTCTGGAAACCATCACATCTACTACTGTGGACAAGAAAACTTTAGAAGACATGGAGTAGCCATAATTGTCAATAAAAGAGTGAGAAGAGCAGTAATGGGATACAACCTCAAAAATGACAGAATGATGTCAGTAAGAATTCAGGGCAAACCCTTCAATGTTACTGTGATCCAAATATACGCACCAACCACGGGTGCAGATGAAGCCACAGTGGACCAGTTCTATGAGGACTTACAACACCTCATAGAACAAACACCAAGAAATGATGTTCAAATTATTCTAGGAGACTGGAATGCCAAAGTAGGCAATCAAAAAGTGGAGGGAATAACAGGCAGGTTCGGTCTTGGAACACAGAATGAAGCAGGACAAAGATTGATAGAGTTCTGCCAAGAGAACGCACTGGTCATAGCAAACACCCTCTTCCAGCAACACAAGAGGCGACTTTACACATGGACATCACCAGATGGCCAACACCGAAACCAGATTGACTACATACTCTGCAGCCAAAGATGGAGAACCTCCATACAGTCAGCAAAAACAAGACCTGGAGCAGATTGTGGCTCAGATCACAACCTACTGATTGCAAAATTCAGGCTTAGACTAAAGAAAATAGGGAAAACAAAGAGACCAGACAGATATCACCTAGACAGCATCCCTAAAGAATACACGGTGGAGGTGATGAACAGATTCAATGGCTTAGACTCAATAGATAGAGTGCCAGAAGAATTATGGACAGAGATGAGGGACATCATGCAGGAAGCAGCAAAGAAAACCATACCAAAAGAAAAGAAGAGTAAGAAAGCAAAGTGGTTGTCTGATGAGGCTCTTAAAATAGCAGAGGAAAGAAGGAACGCAAAAGTCAAAGGAGAAAGGAAAAAATACAATCATCTGAACACAGAATTTCAAAGAAAAGCAAGGAGAGATAAGGAAAACTATCTAAAAGAACAGTGCAAAGAAATGGAAGAAAACAACAAAAAAGGCAGAACCAGAGATCTTTTCAAAAAAATCCGGGAAATCAAGGGAACATTTAAAGCAAAAATGACCATGATAAGGGACAAAGACGGAAAGGAGCTAGCTGATGCAGAAGAGATTAAGAAAAGATGGAAAGAGTACACAGAGGAACTCTACAAAAAGGAACTCAACACTCCTGATAGTCACAATGATGAAGAAATTGAACCTGAGCCAGACATCCTGGAGAGTGAAGTCAGAAAGGCCCTAAAGAGCACTGCAAACAACAAAGCTAGTGGAGATGATGGTATCCCAGTTGAATTTTTCAAAGCTCTAAAAGATGATGGCATCAAATTACTGCATTCAATATGCCAGCAGATTTGGAAAACAAAACAGTGGCCACAGGACTGGAAAAGATCAGTATATGTTCCAATCCCAAAAAAGGGCAATGCCAAAGAATGTTCAAACTATCGAACAATCGCGCTCATCCCACACGCCAGCAAGGTGATGCTCAAGATAATACAGGATAGACTTCAGCAGCATGTGGAAAGAGAATTACCAGAGGTGCAGGCTGGTTTCAGAAGAGGCAGGGGGACTAGAGACCACATTGCCAACATACGTTGGATCATGGAGAAAACAAAGGAATACCAGAAACAAGTTTATTTTTGCTTTATTGACTACACTAAGGCATTTGATTGTGTGGATCACAACAAGATGTGGCAAGTGATTAAAGAGATGGGAATACCAGAACACCTCATATGCCTCCTGAGAAATCTGTACATGAACCAAGAAGCAACAGTTAGGACAGAACACGGAATGACCGAGTGGTTTGGAATAGGAAAAGGAGTAAGACAAGGCTGCATTTTGTCACCCTGCTTATTCAACTTATACACAGAGCACATAATGCGCAATGCAGGGATGGAGGAATCACAATATGGGATCAAAATTGCTGGGAGAAACATCAACAATCTGAGATATGCAGACGACACCACCCTAATGGCAGAAAGTGAGGAAGACCTAAAGAATCTCTTGATCGGTTTGAAGGAAGAGAGTGCAAAAGCTGGCTTGAGACTCAATATCAAGAAAACCAAGATAATGGCAACAGGCCCGATCAGTTCCTGGAAAATAGACGGGGAAGAAGTAGAAGCAGTGACAGATTTCACTTTCTTAGGATCTAAGATCACTGCAGATGGAGATTGCAGCCATGAAATAAAGAGGCGGCTGATTCTAGGGAGACAAGCCATGAGAAACCTGGGGAACATAGTGAAAAGCAGAGACATCACCTTGAAAACAAAAATTAGAATAGTCAAAGCAATGGTATTCCCAGTGGTAATGTACGGATGTGAGAGCTGGACAATTAGGAAAGCTGAACGCAGAAGAATAGATGCCTTTGAAATGTGGTGTTGGAGGAGAGTTTTGAGGGTACCTTGGACAGCGAGGAGAACAAATAGGTCAATCTTAGAAGAAATCAACACTGACTGCTCATTGGAAGGTCAAATAGTAAAGATGAGGCTAAAGTACTTTGGGCATCAAATGAGAAGGGAGGATTCACTTGAGAAGGCCGTGATGTTGGGAAAGGTGGAGGGCAAAAGAAGAAGGGGGAGGCCAAGGATGAGATGGATAGATGGTATTGTAGACACAATGGGCACAAAACTGGGAGGACTGAGGGGGATGGTGGAGGACAGAGGCGCCTGGAGAACGATGGTCCATAGGGTCGCAAAGGGTCGGAATCGACTGTGCGACTGAACAACAACAAAAACTCTTCAATTTTAAGCATTTTTTCTTCCTTCCAGTTTCAGGTAATGCCTTGTCTCGCCGTTGTTAACATTATAGATAATAACTCTTTTTTATACTTATCCATTCTAACATCATCAACATCTGTTAACAGGACCATACATGCATTCAGTTTAATATCTATATCAAAGATTTTTTGATTTCATTTTCAACTTTTGTCCAAAATTGTCTTATAATTCCACAGTACCACCACATATGAGAATAAAAGCCCAGAGCATTTCTACATCTCCAACAAAATTGCGACTTAGTATTATCCATTTGACTTAAACGGACCGGTGTCAGATACCATTTCCACAGGAGTTTATAATTGTGCTCTTTTGCCGTGACGGATAGTGTTCTCATTATTCTTTTCTTCCACATGTTTGACCATTTTGTCCTATCAATTTTAATTCCTAAATCCTGTTCCCAATCTATCCTCAGTACATCCTGTGCTTTATCATCCTGATTTAATAATTTATATATCTTACTAACCAGTCCTTTTATGCCCATATGGCCCGTTCTTAACTTATATATCATGTCCTCAAATGATGTCCTATTTCTTTCGGGGCTAAATTCTCCTAAATACTTTTTATTCCAATTACTTACCCTAATCATTTGTAACCAATTTAAATTTAATTGCCTAAATAAATCTGGTTTTTTTCACCTCGTCCTTACATTTTTCTAACCAATTGTTTAACAAAAGCACATCATTTCTTACTAAAATTTCTTCTATTTTTTTAATCTACATTTATTGGGAATGATTTCACATCATTCAATTTGATAATTGGTGATAGACCAGAAGCCAATTTTCTCTTCAGAATTGACCATGTATGTAATAATTCCTTTAGCAGTTTATTTGTCAAATTACTTAAGCTCTTAATTCTATCTAGAAAAATTGCCTTTCCCACATTTAATAATTCACGCATTTCTATCCTTTCCCATATAATTTCTTCCATCATTAATAATTAGCAAATACTCCTTAATTTAAACGCTATATAATAATTTTTAATATTTGGTATTCCTAACCCACCTAACTTCTGCGGAGTATACCAGAGAAGTTTTGGAATTCTTACTCTCTTTCCTCCGTTACAATAATTGTTGATAAGAGTCTGATTTTTTTTAACTCTTTCTCCCTAATTGAATTTGTAAGTTATCAAACAAAAAGTTCAACCTAGGCAACAACTTCATCTTACAAAGTGCTATTTGTCCGAACCAAGATAAATTCAATTTTGTATATTGCTGTATTTTTTCTATCAATTCCACTTCTATTTTATCATAATTCATTTTCTTTAAGTCTTCAAACTTTTTTGTAATGTTTATCCCCAAATGCTTAATATTATTTTTAATTTGTATTTTAAACGTATTCCTAATTCTTTCCAACTCTTCTTCTTTTTCATTGAAAAACAGTGCCTCGGACTTGTCCCAATTAACTTTTAAACCCGTTGCATCCTGAAATTTACTAAGATGTTGCTGAATCAGGACTAGAGATTTTGAGGATTTTTAATGGTAATTAGTGTGTCGTCTGCATATAGATTGATCTTAACTCCCTCCACCCCATCTAATTCATTATCTTCTCTTATTGCATTGGCTAGCAACTCCATTGCCATAATAAAAAGCATGGGAGATAAGGGGTCCCCTTGTCTAGTCCGTGCACCCAATTGAATATCATCTGTAGTGTCATTTATTTTCACTTTAGCTGTACCCTTTGAGTATAATTGATCAATCACTCCTTTAAACTTTATCTCAAATCTATAACTATCGATTATCTTTTTTACTGAAATCCATTGGAGTGAGTCGAAGGCTTTAATATCCCCACTTTTTGTTTATTTTGCTGAGCACTGCTTATAAGATCCAGAACCCTTCTCGTTAGAACTGACATGTTTCTACCTTTCATGAATCCCACTTGATCATCTTTGATATATTTATTCATAAACTTATTCAGCCTATTGGTTACAACTGCTGTAAATACTTTCACATCCTGATTTATAAGTGCTATCGGTCTATATGATTCTATCCTTTCTAAATTTTTACCAGGTTTGGGAATTAGGGTTATAATAGACCTGTACTATGAGGGTGGTATATTTCCTCCATCCATAACATGATAAAATATTCTCATTAACCTAGGCACCACTACCTCCTTAAATTCTTTAAAAAATTCTCCTGGAATCCCATCCTCTCCCGGGGCCTTTCCAACTTTAAATTTTTCAATAACATCAATAATTTCTTTCTCTGTTATTTTTTCTTCCATATATTTTATATGTTTCAAATCTACTTTTACTTTAGCCCAATTATTGATATATTGTTGTAATTTCCCTTTTTCAATATTTTTATCCATATATAAATCTTGATAAAACTCTTTCACTATTTTAATTTTATCCTTAATCTTATAACACCTTTTTCCAGAGCTGTCTATCAGAGTACCTATCTCCCTTCTTTCTTTTTTATTCTCTGCCGCTCTCACCAACATCCTCGAATTCTTGTTACTGAATTCAAAATATTCCCTTTTTAAATATATTAAATTTATTTTAACTATCTCAATTTCTTTTCCTATTGATTCCGTTTTAAGTCTTTGTAACTTTTCCAATATATCTTTATTGTTAGTTTTCGCATGTTCCTCCTGGAGATGCTCAATTTCATCTTCTAATTTCTTTTGCTTTTCTCTTATCTGTCTATTTTTATTCCGAGATAACTTAATACAATCCCCCCTTAGCATTGCCTTCATCGAATCCCATAGCACTTTATCTGAAACATTGTTTGTATCATTTAGTCTCCAATTTTCCTCCCAGTTTTTTATCACCATAGCTTTATTTTTTTTGGTCTTTAAATAGCTTTTCATCATACTTCCAATTAATGTTTCTAATAATTTCACATTCTAATTTGAGTTCAACAATTATTTTCGCGTGATCTGACTCCTTTATTACACCAATTTCAATATGTTCTGTTTTACCAATCAAATTTTCTGACATCAATACATAATCAATTCTCGAATAGGCATTATGTACTTGAGAATAAAAAGTGCAACCTTCTTTTTGTCCTTTAATTTCTCTCCATACGTCCTTAAGTCCTAGCTTCCTGACCCACAAACCCATATTTTTTTAGTTGCGCTTATTTGTCTTTTCGTACTTGTAGTGTCCTGTTCAGAACTAATAAGGTTAAAATCGCCTGCAACTATTATTCTTCCTAATTTCCTTTTCTCCAAAATTTGATGCAGATTTTCTAAAAATTCTCCTTGCTTTTCATTTGGGGCATATACATTTACAAACGTTATTTCCACATTATCAATTAAACCATTTACAATGAGGTACCTTCCCTGTGGGTCAACTATACTGTCAATCTTTGTAAAACCAACCCTTTTTGAAATTAATATTGCCACCCCCTTGCTTTAGAACTCCCAAAATATTTCTCGTACAAACCAATCCACCCCAATTTTATATTATTAACATTATCTGTTTTTTGATGTGTCTCTTGCAAAAAAAATTATGTCGGGTTTATCTTTTTTAATGGCCAATTCTAAACGTTTTCTCTTTAATTGATTACCAGTGCCTTTCACATTCCATGAAATTATTTTAATACTCTTCATGTTTAGACAAACAAATTTCTCTACTTAGTCTCAACAGGGCGCATGTACTACTACAAACAATACATCTCTTTTCCCACATATAAGACAACATAGAAAAAATAACAAAGAATACATGAAAAAAACCAAGTTCATTACCCTCCCCACCTTTTCCATACAAAAAAAAAAAAAAGATTCACCCCTGAAAATCAAGGAGGGGAGGGGGGATGGAGTAAGTGAGCATTCTTATACATTACATTTTCTGTCTTCAGTGTCCCCTAACCTTTTGTTAGTTAATTTTTCTGCCACATTCTCTACTTCTTTATTCTTCAGTTTCTTTGGAGTGAGTTGTATATATTCCAGCTATTATCAATGCTTCTTTGAGATCCTCCCACTCTTTATTATTATTCTCTATGATTTTTGCTTCAACCAGGACATCTAGAACAAACGATCCTTCTCTTATTACAAATGTTTTCCCTAAGTTGTTAAATTTCAATTTTTTTGAAAACATCCAGCAATACTCAATTCCTTTTCCCCTTAATTTCTTTGTGAGTGGTTTAATTTGAGTTCTCCATACTCTTTCTTCCATTGAAATATCATTGAAGACTTCAATAGAATCCCCATCTAGCTTTAAAACGGTTGCACCATTTTTCTTTATGTGCTGCATCACACTTGTCTTAATTCCTTCATTTGTAAACTTGACAAGCACATTTATATTACCAATTATTGACTTTTTAGATCCTAATCTAAAAACACTAACTATATCTTCATTATCAAACTTCCTTAGTTTCAGATCATTCAACCAATTCAGGATTCTAAACTTCAGCCGATCCGGAACCTTCTCCGAGATATTTCTAATTATCAAATTTCGCTTTCTTGCTTGCTCCTCTAGGAACTCTAATCTTTTTCCTTGATCATCCAACTTTATCTCTTTCTTTTGCCTTTTCTTGAACTTCCTGAACTTGGTTTGTCAATGTCTCAACTTCTTTAATGTTCATATTCATACCTTCTTTTAACTCTGATACTTCTGCATTCAGTTGGATGAATCTATCTGTTTCACCTTTGCTTTCACCTTCCTTCCTTCTTTCCTCAACTATATATAGAGCCTCACCTGACAACTAATTTGCTTTCGTATATTTCTTTTTATTTGGGATGGTTCTAATTGCTGCCTCCTGTATGATGCTATGAATTCTTCAGGCCATAATTCTTCAATCTGTGAAGTCTAATCCCTTAAATCTATTCTTCACCTCCATAACGAATGTTATCTAGATCATACCTGGGTGGCTTAATTGTTTTCCCTACTTTCTTCATTCTACGCCTGAATTTGGCAATCAGTAACTCATGATCTAAGTCACAATCTGCTCCAGGTCTTGTCCTGCTGACTGTATAGAGCTTCTCCATCTTTGACTGCAGAGTATGTAATCAATCTGATTTTGGTGTTGGCCATCTGGTGATGTCCATGTGTAAAGTTGCCTCTTAAATTGTTGGAAGAGGGTGTTTGTTATGACCAGTGCATTCTCTTGGCAAAACTCGATTAGCTTTTGCCCTGTTTCATTTTGTACTCCAAGGCCAAAATTACCTTTTATTCCAGTCACCTTTTGACTTCCTACTTTGGTATTCCAATCTCCTATGATGATACGGACATCTTTCTTCTTTGGGGGGTGAGGTGTCAGTTCTAGAAGGTGTTGTAGGACTTCATAAAACTGGCTGACCTCAGCCTCTTCTGCAACTCTGTTCGGGACATAGACTTGGATTACTGTGGTGCTGAATGGTTTGCATACACATATGCATACACAAAGCATGGAAAAACTGGATGATTACTAAAGAAGCAAATTCTCCACACACTCATACAATTTGTACAATTCATATTTGTCCCTTTTTTAAACAAAACAGTTAATTTGCACACAAAAAGAACATTTCATGTAGAAATGGGCAATTTTGCATAAAACGTCATTCTTACCAACTGAGAAAGCTATAAAAAGCCCCAGGAAATTCCTCACCATCCCTACTGGCCGTTGTCGATGAGTTCCCCTTTACACAATTATCATTGTTTCATGTTACACACACACCTACCCAAAACATGAGATGTAAACCCAATCCCTAGTAAACAAGGCTTGCAAACTAAAATGTTTTAATGAGCAGTTTCTAGTTTATAGGAGCCATGTCAAGATAGCTCAAATGTAATATAAGACTACAGTTAAGTACAGGAAGGGAATGAAAAATACTTCCTAAGATAAGCAATCAAGTGCATGTTGATGAAACTGACTCCTAATGTCTAAATCTTGAAAAGCATAACCAGAAGTAATACAAGGAACAGAGGACATTTTTGTAAAATAAAGACTGCGCTTTCTAAAGATAATTTTTTCAAGTCACCATTTTCTACCATATATATCAAAAGGCAACCAGAATAAGTTTACTATTATTCATCACAATTATATCTTTTTTAAAAAAAAAAGATATGGGATGCAGTACATGGAGAGACTAACTAATAATACATCTTAGAGAGGCCACTGAATAAGAAAACAAATAATGTTGTGGTTCTAACTGGAAGATTCTACAACACCCTTTTAGACACATTCCAAAAAGAACAATCAATTGAAGTGAACATAGATTGACTGATAACATGCTGGAAGATGCAACATACACAGACATGATAAAATGAGAAAATCCTTGAATCACTCAAATTCCTTGATGCTGATTTTTTCAAAAAATCTGTTGTCCATATGTTCTACTGAAAATCAATATTTGGGAGAAATTGTAAATTCCACTAACATCTGTTGTTGTTCAGTCACACAGTTGTTGTGCATATGTTCTACTGAAAATCAATATTTGGGAGAAATTGTAAATTCCACTAACATCTGTTGTTGTTCAGTCACACAGTCGCTTCCGACCCTTTGCGACTCTATGGACCATTGATCTCCAGGCACGCCTGTCCTCCACCATCCTCCTCAGCCTGCTCAGCTTGGTGCCCGCTGCGTCCACAATGCCATCCAGCCATCTCATCTTTGGCCGTCCCCTTTTTCCTTTGCCCTCCACCTTTCCCAGCATCAAGGCTTTCTCAAGTGAATCCTCTCTTCTCATTTGGTGTCCAAAGTACTTCAGCTTCATCTTTACTATTTGACCTTCTAAGGAGCAGTCAGGACTGATTTCTTTCAAGATTGACTTATTTGTTCTCCTCGCTGTCCAGGGTACTCTCAAAACTCTCCTCCAACACCACATCTCAAAGGCATCTATTCTTCTGCGCTCAGCCTTCCTAATGATCCAACTCTCGCATCCATACATAACCACCGGGAATACTATTGCTTTGACTATACGGATTTTTGTTTGCAAGATGATGTCTCTACTTTTCACTATGTTCCCCAGGTTTCTCATGGCTTGTCTCCCTAGAATCAGTCGCCTCTTTATTTCATGGCTGCAGTCACCATCTGCAGTGATCCTAGATCCCAAGAAAGTAAAATCCGTCATTGCTTCTACTTCTTCCCCATCTACTTTCCAGGTGCTGATAGGGCCTGTTGCCATTATCTTGGTTTTCTTGATGTTAAGTCTCAGGCCAGCTTTTGCACTCTCTTCTTTCAACCTAATCAGTAGCTTCTTTAAATCCTCCTCACTTTCTGCCATTAGGGTGGTATCGTCTGCATATCTCAAATTGTTGATGTTTCTCCCAGCAATTTTTATCCCATATTGTGATTCCTCCATCCCTGCATTGCGCATTATGTGCTCTGTGTATAGGTTGAAAAGGTAGGGTGATAAAATGCAGCCTTGTCTTACTCATTTTCCTATTCAAAACCATTCTGTCATTCCGTGTTCTATCCTAACTGTTTCTTCTTGACTCTTGTACAGATTTCTCATGAGGCATATGAGGTGTTCTGGTATTCACATTTCTTTAAGTACTTGCCATATTTTATTGTAGTCCACGCAGTCAAAGACCTTGGTGTAGTCAATAAAGCAGAGGTATACTTGTTTCTGATATTCCTTTGTTTTCTCCATGATCCACCGTATATTAGCAATGTGGTCTCTAGTCCCCCTGCCTCTTCTGATATCCGCTTGCTCCTCTGGCAATTCTCTCTCCACGTGCTGCTGAAGTCTATCCTGTATTATCTTGAGCATCACCTTGCTAGCGTGTGGGATGAGCGCAATTGTTCAATAATTTGAACACTCTTTGGCACTACCCTTCTTTGGGATTGGAACGTATACTGATCGTTTCCAATCCTGTGGCCACTGTTTTGATTTCCAGATCTGCTGGCATATCGAATGCAGTAATTTGATTCCATCATCTTTTAGAGCTTTGAAAAATTCAACTGGGATACCGTCATCTCCACTAGCTTTATTGTTTGCAGTACTTTTTAGGGCCTTTCTGACTTCACTCTCTAGGATGTCTGGCTCAAGTTCAATGTTTTATCATTGTGATTATCAGTGGTGTTGAGGTCCTTTTTGTAAAGTTCCTCTGTGTATTCTTTCCATCTTTTCTTAATCTCTTCTGCATCAGCTAACTCCTTGCCATTTTTGTCCCTTATCATGGTCATTTTTGCTTTGAATGTTCCCTTGATTTCCCCAATTTTTTTGAAAAGATCTCTAGTCCGGCCTCTTGTGTTGTTTTCCTCTATTTCTTTGCACTGTTCATTTAAATAGATTTCCTTGTTTCTCCTTGCTTTTCTTCGAAATTCTGTGTTCAAGTGACTGTATTTTTTCTTTTCTCCTTTGCCTTTTGCATTCCTTCTTTCCTCTGCTATTTTAAGAGTCTCATCAGACAACCACTTTGCTTTCTTACGCTTCTTTTTTTTTGGGTATGGTTTTCCTTGCTGCCTCCTGCATGATGTCCCACACCTCTGTCCATAATTCTTCTGGCACTCTGTCTATCAATTCCAAACCATTAAATCTGTTCCTCACCTCCACCGTGTATTTCTTAGGGATGTTGTCTAGGTCATATTTAGGCCTGATTGTTTTCCCTATTTTCTTTAGTCTAAGTCTGAATTTTGCTATTAGTAGGTTGTGATCTGAGCCACAGTCTGCTCCAGGTCTTGTTTTTGCTGACTGTATGGAGGTTCTCCATCTTTGGCTGCAGAGTATGTAATCAATCTGGTTTCAATGTTGGCCATCTGGTGATGTCCATGTGTAAAGTCACCTCTTGTGTTGCTGGAAGAGCGTGTTTGCTATGACCAGTGTGTTATCTTGACAGAACTCTATTAATCTTTGCCCTGCTTCATTCTGCGTTCCAAGACCAAACTTGCCTGTTATTCCATCTACTTTTCGATTTCCTACTTTGGCATTCCAATCTCCCAAAATAATGTGGACATCATTTCTTGGTGTCTGTTCTATGAGGTCTTGTAGGTTCTCATAGAACTGGTCCACTGTGGCTTCATCTGCGCCCGTGGTTGGTGCGTATATTTGGATTACAGTGATATTAAAAGGTTTGCCTTGTATTCTGACTGACATCATTCTATCATTTTTGAGATTGTATCCCATTACTGCTTTTCTCACTCTTTTGTTGACAATTATGGCTACTCCGTTTTTTCTGAAGTTTTCTTGACCACAGTAGTAGATGTGATGGCTTCCCGAGTTGAATTCACCCATCCCTATCCATTTTAGCTCGCTGATCTCGCTGATTCCCAAGATGTCAATGTTTATTATTTCCATCTCATTTTTCACCACTTCCAGTTTTCCTTGGTTCATCGACCACACATTCCATGTTCCTATGCAGTATTGTTCTTTGCAACACTGTATTTCTCCTCCCCCTCTCCCATCTCTCCCCTTCTTTTGATCTGTGTTAAGCATCCTGTTTCATCTAACTTGCCTCTTTTGTTTTGCCTTTTGTTCTAGTCCATAGGGTTCTCTTGGCAAAAATTTCTGGTGTGGTTTGCCGGTTTCTACACCAGTACCCTCACATCATACTAACATCTATGGCTTAGAAAGTTCACCATAGTCTTTGTGGAGTGGAAGAGAATTCATTCAAACTGCTAACACCCCCAGCAACAAATAGGAACAATAGTTTTCAAATAATCCTGATAAGATAATGAAGCATCATTACTGTTATACTAGATGAATATGCATCTTCTATTAGACTTTGAAGAAATCTGATAACATGGAAATCAACCCTAATTCTAGCTTTTAAAAGTACTATCTTTCGTCATTTGAAACACAGAGGAACTGGCAGGACAATTGTCAGATGGATATAAAGGTTGGTTAAAGAATTGTACTCAGAGTGTGCTTAATTGAATTTTCTCAGGCTGGAAGGGGATAATAAGCTGAGTACCACAAGGCTCAGTCCTGAGCCCAGTGCTCTTCAACATTTTCATAATGACTTGGACGAGGGAGTGCAAGGACTACTTATCAGATTTGTAGATGACACAATGATGGGTGGAATAGTTAATACCTTGGAAGACAGGAGCAGAATTCAAAAAGATCTTTGTAGGCTTGAACACTGGGCTGAAAACATCAGAATGAAATTTAACAGGGATAAGTGACAAGTTTTACACCTAGGGGATGGGATCAGATGCAGAGATACAAGATGGGGGATGTTTGGCTCAGTAATACTACGAGCAAGAAGTATCCTGGAATTGTTGTAGATCACAGGCTAAGTATGAATCAATAGTGTGATGTGGCAGCAAAAAAGACCAACATTGGTTTAGGCTGCATTAACAGAAGTATAGTCTCCTAACTCCCTGAGGTACTGGCAGGACAAGTGTCAGATGGATATAAAGGTTGGTTAAACTTGAGGTCAACACCTCAAGTATAAAGCACTAGTTAGACACATCTACAGTACTGTGCCCAATTCTGAGCACCACACTTCAAGAAAGACACAAACAAACTGGAGCAGGTACAGAGAAGGGCAACAAGAATAATCAGAGAGATGGAAAACAAGCCATATTAGGAAAGATGGAAGGAATCGGGTAAGTTTAGCCTTTAGAAAAGGAGATTGAGGGGATATGATAGCACTTTTCAAATATCTGAAAGACATTCATAAAGAGGAAGGGCAGGATCTGTTCTCCATTATCCCAGAGTGCAGGACGCATAATAATGGGCTCAAACTACCAGAAGCCAGATATAGGCTGAATATTAGGGAAAACCTCGTAACTGTTAGAGAAGTACAACAGTGGAAACAAATGCCTCGAGAAGTGGTGAGTGCACTAACACCGGAAGCATTCAAGAGAGAATTGGACAACCATCTGTCAGGTCTGCTTTGATTCAGATTCCGGTATTGAGCAGGAGGTTGGACTCAATCACCTGAAAGGCCCCTTCCAACTCAGTTATGCTATGATTCCATGATTCTAAGAGGAGTCTGGCTTCTCTTGTCTTCCAGACCTCTGTGAAAGATGATTCAATCTTCTTGATTTTCTTACTCGCTGAATGCCAGTAGTTATTCAGACCACTATTCAACAAAGTTTTGTTTCCTAGTTCTTTCAAAGTATGGTTAAAATATTACAAAACCCATCCCTTAACTAACGTAAGTAGTAAAAGGGTTAAGCAAAGTACAGAGGATCAACGTCAGATAATACTGTTTGTTCAGATGACATTTTCAGTTTATGGATCATTTTCACCTCTGACAACATTGCTGAAGTTCAACCATCACTGTTTAGTTGATACTGGAAAAGAATTTGCACTTTTTAAAAGGTTTATGAAAATTATGCAAAATTAGATTAAAGTATATTAAAGAGATCAAAGAAGAAAAATATACAAATGTATTGGAGTTTGAAGCCAAGAGAATTAAAGGTTAATATTCATATTTTGCTAGACATCGTTAAGGTCTGTGTAATTGATAGGAGATGGGAGTTCAAACTAAAGAATTTTAGCCACATGGCATACAATAATCACAGCAATGTGAAACGCAGATTTTTTTGAAGATCACCTTTGTTTATTACATTTAGTTGTCAACACCTCAAGTTTAAAGGTACATCTTCAGAGGAGCGATTATTATTTTTTTAAAAAGATTTTCACCATTGCAGATTCTAGTTTAAGAGCAGCCCAAACTAAATACAAATTGTCAACTAGTCTGCTACTTGTTCAAGCGCTCAGTTTCCTGCAGTGTTCAAAGTAAATATTAACCTTCCCTGTCATTTTTATAATCATGCTACTATAAACTTCTTGCTGATCAAAATGTTTTTATACAAGTACAAAAATGGCAAGTTGCTTTAGAATGCTTTACCCCAAGCCACATTCACAAAATCAAGAAATAATTAGCATGCACATGTCCCAGTCTTTCCTTTTCAAGAAATATAAATAAGAAATAATCCCTTTTTGCTATTGTATTCCTTTCTGATCTTCAAACAGGATTACATGAACAAAAAATACTTTATTTCAGATATTCTCGCCTTCACTGGAAGAAAAAAAAAGACCCATCAATGTCTATACTATAACAAATTATTATTACAATGCTACATGTGGAAGTTTATTATGTGTCCTCAGGCAGATAGGAAGGACAAAAATCCTTTGAAAGAAACACGTTCATTTCTTCAACCATTTCAAGAATGTATTTAAACAATTAAAATACCAGAAACAAAGAAGTATTTACATAAATGTAGATGTATCATTTCTCTGTGTTTGTAATTTATTGCATCCATTCAAATATTCTATTTTGCCTACTGGCTCCAGTCAAACACCTGCCTGAAATATAAAAATACGGTACTGCTTTTCAGACAAAATTTAGGGCCATTTGTATATGCATGTACAGTATCTGGTTCTGGCCCATGTCAATTAAAGATCAGACATGACTAAAGAGGCAGATATGTGTCTTTTGAAGGTTGTTGGTGTTTTACTACCTCTTGTTGGTGTTTCTGACGTGGAAGGATTAGCTGGTATGGACTGTGGTTTGGCAGGAAATGCCTGTATTCTTCAAGAAGCCTGAGAATGCCTAAACTGAAACCACTGTGGTGTAGGAGTTAGAGTATTTCTACCTGAGGAGTATTAGAGTATTTCTACCGGAGGAGATCTGAGTTCAAAAATCTCTACTTGGCCATGGGTGACTCCGTGTCAGCCATGGTTTCTCAATAACTTCACAGGATTATTGTGACGATCAAAGTGAAAGGATGAGATTCGTGTATGCCCCCCCCCCATGCTACAGGAGGAAAGGTGGGCTACATGTGTTAGCAACAAGAACAACAGTACTTAATAATAGTTTGATTACCATGACAGTGGTAATGGTGGTGATATTAAAGAAGCACTTGATAAGAGTACCCATTAATAGTACAGTATTGTTAAATCCCAATAATATTAAATACTAATAATAGTACTTTAAATTATCAGTAATTAATTAGACTCCTGCAACAGAAATCAGTTCAAAAAATGAACACATCAAAATTCCACCAAAATAATGAATGGTAAAATCATCTGAATGACTAAGGAATGTGGACAATTAGCACAAATTTACTGAGGAAGAATAATACTGCTTCTAACAGTTTTCTACCTGAATTCATTTTTATCAAGTAGGAAACCTTTCTATATTGCTACAGACATGAGTAGAGGAAGTATAAGGAAAAAATTATACACAAATAAACTTTATTTTCTTCTAAAAGCTTGAAAAGTGTCAGACCACTGGCTAGTGTCACATGTTCCTAACGTGTTAGTGCTAATTCCTTCCATACTTTACTTTAGCTTTTTTTCAGTTTATCACAAGTAATGTTTTTCCATCCTACTGCTATTCCTTAATAGGAGACTCCAATCCAGTGATGGCTAATCTTGGCACTCCATGTGTTCTTGAACTTCAATTCCCAGAAGCCCTAATCAGCAGGAGTGCTGATCAGGGCTTCTGGTAATTCAAGTTCCAGAACACCTGGAGTACCAAGGGTAGCCATCACTGTTCTAATCCATCCTAAATAATCCACCAACCAACCAACCTGTGTTGAGCTAGCAGGTGAGAGACAGAACATGCTCTGACCCAAACCGACCCAGATTCAGAGAAATGCCCATAGTACTGGCCTCCTGCCATTTCTACACATACCATCCTCCCACAAGGCACAAACAGGAGCCTCTTCACCATCAAGAACTGTGCCTCTGCCATCTCTGATATCCAGCTTTGTTCCCATCATCATTCCCATCTCAATATGGCTGAATCAACATGATACTAGAAATATTCAGCCTAACACATTTCAGCTTTGGAGTAGCCTAACTGACCTCAGCCTTGATTTAACACCCAGGGAGCTTAGTTTGGGGAAAGGAATATGGCAAGGCATACAGAAGGGGCTTTGCATAACTCACCCATTCAAATAAACAAAGATCAGCATTGTCCCATATCTATCTAATCAAAGGTCTCCTGAAAGTAGATGTGTGCAAGACCATTTCTTCATATAACAGGTTTCAAAAGTTACAACCAATTAGGCCTTCTGGTCTTGCTTCTTCCCTTGCATAACCTTTTGCAAAAGACAGCATGATCCAAGTTTCACCATTTCTTTGTCTTGTCCTACAGATTACTATCGTTACAGGAGTTCATTGGTCTATCACCAAATCTTGATCAGACAGCAGACATTTCACATAACAAAATAATTGTAGCCTAACGACTCCAGGCATCAATTACCACATTTATTACATTATACCTTCATCCTTTGTTTGTATGATTGAGCTAATTAGTCCCATTTCCATTATTAGATGACCTGACAGATTGATATCGGTCACTCTCAGGAAGTCTGGCTTTCTGCCACTTTTTAAGGGCAGATCTATTTTAAATGAAGAGTTCAACATTTTAAAAAGAATATCTATGAAGAATTCATTTAGAATGTTTATTTTCCAATCATCACTTTTTGAATTAGGCTGGAGTCAAGAATAGCTTCCTAATCTAACCTGTTCTTCCTGCTGTGTGGCTAGCATGTTAACTTTCATCCCAAGAAGAACATGTCACTTTCACTGTCTTTCTGTGTACTCAGCAAACCATATGGTATTTATTACAAATTGCACTATGTACAATGTTATCATCTGACCCTAGAGCACCATTTTAAAATGCTTATTAACAAATATATTAAGCATTAGATTAATATTAACAGAACAAGTTTTAATCACAACATTTGTTTTCAAATATGAAAACACCTGCATTTTTACCCAGCAGTTTCTTACAGCTAAGGAAGGCCTGAATTAAACAACTGCATCTGATATAGTTTTCTAGAGAATAAGGAACCAGTCACTACAGGTCTCACTTAAGTAGAGCGCAAATATTAATTTAAAAGTATACATTTACTGTAGCTGGTGGGAGAGCTCAGGTGTTTAGAGAAAGAGAAAAGAGAGAGGACCTTCATCTTGTCAAAATCCAGCCTAAACTTGGCTGGTGCCCATCTAACCCAGGTAACCAAAACACAACTTGTATGACATCAACTGACACAGAGGACAAGTACAATAAAACCCAATGCCATCAGCACGACATACTCCCAAATTATGAAAGATGAAAGAATGTGTATCTTGCTTTAGTGTTTGAAGCTGTATAAACTACAGCAAACTCTCCGTATTTTCAAGTGTTTTTACCACTATTTTTCCTACCAAGTGTGTGCAACATCAGAAAAAAGTCCCTTTATATGGTGCTTATAATTAAAAAATAGTAGCATCTTGTAGTAAAGTTCAAAAAATAACTACAACAAACAACAAACTTTTGCCCAGACTTAAAACACAACTGATTATAAGTGAAATATATACAGTAACTCCTACTTATGCAAAAAGTGTATTCCGTAGGCTTTTGCTTAAATCGTTTTTATGTAACTCGAAGCAAACCCATAGGAAATCGTGTTAAGTAAATTTATGTAAATCGGGGCATGATTTTAACACAAAATCATTATGTAAGTCGCATTTTATGTAACTCAGGGCATTTGTAAGTCGGGGTTTTACTGTATACAGGTATATTTTAATCAAAATGCATTTGTGTGTCTTAATTGCAGACACCCGAAATACAGGCTGTTACTTTGTTGAAACCCTACCACATGTTTCAGTAGTGCTTTCTTTCCCCGTATTTTTTCGAGCATGTATGTGCACATAAACTAAGCTGTTGCTATTTTCATTTATAAGAAAAGGTCTAAATCTGCTTTTTTTTTTACGCATTGCTACAATCTGATTTATCTATACAGTAACTGTTACCGAAGAGTTACACCGGAGCCGCAAGAGGTAAGATGAGTCCTTGATGCGGAGGCACCCTCTAATGGCAGCTGAATGGCCTACATGCTAGAACATAATACAGTATTCTCGACATCAAGATTGCTGAAAAGGTATGCAGTAGAGCTGATCTGTCAACTTGTACCCACATGCATGCAACTCAACACTTGTTTACATTCTGTGTCTCTTTAATAGAAAGGATTAAAAAGTCCTCCCCATCTCCATGATGAAGTAAGTTAGACCAAATTTCTCTTTCTTATGCAAAAACATAGAAAACTTATAATTATCTGCCACATATGTGGTATTTGAGTGCTACTGAAAATAGTGACTTTTTAACAACTGCAGTCAAACATTCATGTTTTGTAGGAGGACTACAGCTTAGTGGCAGAATCCATGCAAAACATAAGAAAGGTTTCAAAGGGATCGATTCCACCCCCACCCCCCTAAACAATCTGTTTTTAAAGAGAGGGGTTCGAATCCACCCCCTCCCAAACGCTCCATTTTTAAAGAGAAGAAACTGCTTGCTTTCCTCTAACAACGGGGTGTCCTGTGGGAGGATCCCCTCTCTGCAGGGTCCCCTGGCTCTGGAAGGGTTGTGGGGACAGACCCTTTTGTCCCCCCAATCCTCCTGGAACAGGAGACCCGGGAGAGGGGATCGATTCACCCCCACACACGCACTCCATTTTAAAAGAGAAGAAACCGCTTGGTTTCTTCTTTTTAATAACGGGGTGTCCTGCAGGGGGATCCTCTCTCTGCCTAGTCCCCTGGGTTTGGGGGTTGGGGGTACAATACACACACACACACTGCTTCTCTCTCTCTCTCTCTCTCTCTCTCTCTCTCACACACACACACACACACACACACACACACACACACTACACACACACACACACACACACAATACACACACACACACACACACACACACAAACAAACACAAGACACTCCTGCCTTGCCAGGAATTTTTAATGTGTGTGTTGGTGGTTGGAGTGATATTGTATGGGTGGTGGTGGTTGTGCACACCCAAAACCACCCCTAACCACCAACACACACTTTAAAAATGCCCAGCTGGCCGGGCACAAATTTGGTAGTCAATATATGAAAAGGACATATCCAAAAAACATATCAAGAAGCATATCAGCAAAACAGTGTAGCCACAAGGCATATCAAAGACAATCTAACCAGTCACAGAAAAAGAGACTCGGAAAATCCGGCTGCAGATGAGGTTGTGCGGCTCCAGTGTCTTTTGAGCTCCCCGCCTGGCGGGGCCAAAGGGAGGGGCGCTGGGCACAGCAGCCTCCCATCCCGGGACCAATGAAATAGGCCCCGGGAGAGGCTCGGAAGTCCGGTATTGGCTGGGGGCAGGGAGCCGCTTTTGGGACCATGGAAAGGCGAGCCCCAGGTGCAGCCAGTTCTTTCTTCCCCGCCCCCTCCTCTGGCCGGCTGCCAGGCGAGCTCCTCGGGACCTCCGAGCCCCGGCGTCGGTGATGTTGGCTGGGGGCGGGGAGCCGCTTTTGGGGCCGTGGAAAATCAAGCCCCAGGTGTGGCCAGTTCTCTCTTTCCCCACCCCTTCCTCCGGCTGGTTGCTGGGCGAGCTCCTTGGGACCTCGGGTTGCAGCCCATGGCACCATTACATGTGGCCCACCACCACCTCCACCACACCAGGAAGTGACATGTGGTGGAGGAAAGACAAAATGGCCATCCGGCCGCCAAAGCTGTCTGAGGGAGTGTGACCCAGCCCCCAGCTTTAAAAGGTTGAAAACTCCTGCTGTAGAATTTAAGAGATGGGAGGGAATGGGAGAGAAAAATAATTAATGAACATTATACAGTATCTTTACAGAGCTGAAGAAAAAGGGCAAGGATGTGCTTGCCCTGGTGTCCTGCTTAACGAGAGGTCCCTCGGGTTTAATCCACAGGGCTCTTCTTAACCTCTTATCTTTCTCCCAGTTTTGAAGAAGTCAGAAGGACAAAGGCACACTTCCTCCACAGAATGAGAGCAACACATAGAAAAGGAAGCATCTTTGGCAGGGTCCGGCAGCCACACAACTTTGCTGGCATCTCAGGACAGGTTTTTACCCAACCCAGGATTTCATTAAGCCACAAGAAATGAGCCAAGTGAACTTCAAATCTCAGTGGCAGTCCCTCAAGCATATGTGTTAAGTGAACACAATCCCACTTTAGAGAAGAAGGGAGCAGCAGAAAATGAGATGGCTGGATGGCATTGTTGATGCAATGGGAACAGAATTGAGTGGGTTGAGAAGGATGGTGGAGGATAGGGGTGCCTGGCGTGCAATGGTCCATGGGGTAGCAGGGGGTCGGAATCAACTGTGCGACTGAACAACAAGCTAGAGTAAGTTTGTATTCTAGACATTGCTCTCATTTTCTATGGCCATTGACCAAAGCCTGATTAAAGTGTGTGATTTTAATTGTCCTAATCAATTGGTAATTCTAATCAGACAAATCAATATTGTTTCCAACCCCAGGTACTTTTTGGTACTTGTACATTGCCTAGGCACCTTTTGAAAACTCAGGGGTGCCAGTAAGATTTCAATTAATGCTCAGATGCTTTGCTGTATGGAAATCTAATGTTACCAACGAAGGAGAAGAATTTATGTTCCACAGATGCTTCAACAAAGGTCTACAAGATGGTTCTATGGCTCAGTGCCAAAGATCAGGCTCATAATAAAGATGTATGTCTGAAATAGTGAATGTGAAGGCTGCCTCCTGCAGAAAGCAAGCAAGCAAACGTCTCTGGCTTAGGCTGAAACTTTAGCATATTTTTAAAACTCCAGACAGGAGGTTGGTGAACAATGGCTAGCATAAGAGAATGGCATGCAAGACGCATACCAGTGGAGACAGTATTAGGGCTAAAGGACATCCACAGTCTAAGTCAGGGGAGGCCAACCTTGATGCCCCAGATCAGAAGATGTGCTTACTTGGGCTTCTGGTAATTGAAGTCCAAGAACACCTGGGGTACCAACATTGGCCACCTCGGTCTAAGTGAATGAACAATTTGCTCAATACTAAAAAGCCCAAGATATAAAATTTCATTTTTAATATGTATAATAGATTAGAATCAACACACTTCTCGATCGCTGACAGTGTAATTTCAAAAAGTACATATACGTGTTCACAAAACCTTTTAGAAACTAAATTCTTTTTTTAAAAAAACCTCCAGAATATGAATAAGGGATACTGTACTTCTGTGTCAACAATTCAAAACAACAGGAAACAGTCAAAAATTACAAAGGATAGTCTGGATGTTGACAACACCAATGGCAGCAGTCACAATTGTCTACACAAGATATCCCCCTTTTTACTCACTATCAGACACATACAGAGTGTCCCCAAAGTCATCATATAGTGGCAAAGTTGCATAACAACAGATATCTTAAAGTGTGTCCATCATGAGTGGGGGAGAAAATGTTGTGTGTATGCAGAGAGGTAACCAAAACATAGATAATATTTTGTAAAAAAAAAATTAAAATATGGGATGAATATTTTGTACATAAAGGTACATTTAGCTACAATTATTCCTTTTCCCTATGTATGATAGCTTTTGGGATACCCCGTGATACACTAAGCAAGGGAAAATCCCAGAATCTGACTCCTTTTTTTAAAAAAAAAATCAGTTCTCCGTCTCTTACCCAAACACAAAATAACTGCCATGGTCAGTTTTTCAACAAGTATGAATGGTATAATTTTCGTTTGGACTGCCCTGATGCTTAAAATCTCCTTATAAAATGTTGGTTTGCTCTGCCAGCACAAGATTACTGCAGTATAAGGTAAGCATTCTCTTCTAGTGTTTTAACCTTCTTTTCTCTGTTCTTCATTTTAAAAAAAACATTTTTAAATGGTAGAATGGGTTAGCAGATAGGGAGAGTGAAAAGGGGAAAAATCATGACAGTAAGTTTGCTCCTTTTCTCAGTCTGTAGAAGAATCCTGTTTTATGAAGGACATAGATGAAAGCAGCACAATTTTCCACCCGCTGTTTAAAAGATAATGGTGAACCTTGGCACTCCAGCTGTTCTTGAACTTCAATTCCCAGAAGCCCTGATCAGCAGGAGTGCTGACTTGGGCTTCTGGTAATTGAAGTCCAAGAACAGCTGGAGTGCCAAGTTCTCCATCATTGGTATAAGACAGTGATGGCAAACCTTGGCACTCCAGCTGTTCTTGGACTTCAATTCCCAGAAGCCCTGATCAGCAGGAGTGCTGACTTGGGCTTCTGGTAATTGAAGTCCAAGAACACCTGGAGTGCCAAGGTTCGCCATCACAGATATAGGATTTGTACCTGATATGTCTGAATTCAAGTTAAGAGAAGTAAAAGGGAATCAGGATTCTTTCTGTAACTGACCTGACCCCTGACACACACACACACCCCAAAACAAAAAAATTCTTACATTCTGATTCACATTTCACTGAGAACATATTCCACTCTCTGTGTTGCTACACTCACAAAGACAGCTACACATTATAAGCTTTGCTAGATTTACCCTGATTTCCTCCTACTTGCTTCTCCACTGAAGATATTCTGTTTGATAAGACCATTCTCCCAACTTGTCAGCTCTCTCGAGATTGCAAAATATACCCCTAACGCACGTTCCTCTGTTCGATGACGGCAACATGACTCATATGACTTGAAATGTGTGTGTGTAATTAGATGGGAGAGGTGCCCTTTGCACAGCATTTATAATATATGCATTGTATATAATAAGTAGCCTTGTGTGCAAGATTATTTAGGCACGAAAGTGTGATCCTTCAAAAGCTTCGATGGCACAGGCTTAATGTGAGTCAATCCGATCTGCGTGCTGGCACAATGCCTTGGGTAAAGAGCCATAATACAGCATCTTGGAAGCAAAGCCAACTCTTCAGTGGCTTGTGGGTCATTTAAACCCTTCCCTGTTATTGCTTGCAAAGTAGTGATTTCAAGGAACAGGTAGATAAAGAGCTTATTTAGAATTATGATACTTTTATTCAGAACTTCTGATCACATTAGTTTCAAATGCTCCTTCCAGGAATGTTAACAACACTAATCTTGTAAGTAAATGAGCAATATGTGGTTTGCAATTGAATTTGATGCTCTCAGCACTTCAGACTATATTTTAACATGATGCACATCATATCAAGTATTGAAGAGGTGCAAGAAAAGATTGTGCAGTCTCACAATATGATTTTCTTCTTTAATTTTAATGACAAAGTATAACAAACAGCAATTATGCTTCATTACTAAACCCATAAATATACCATTTTAATACCTGGGGATTAAATGAAGAATGCATAATTTTCATAGACAAGGAGTGGCAGGAAAGATTCATAATAATTATTCCAAGCAGAAAAAAGCTGCATTTCATGTTTTCTCCCACTCTACAACCAGCTTCAAATCTAGACAATATTGTATTACATGCTGTAGAATGGCTCTAATCCTAAATCAGTGCAAGGTATATTCAACATACTATAAGAGAAGTCTGTTTTATTTGCACAGTAAATCTGAACTTGAGGTTCTCAAGTAACATTTGCCCCAATCACACACTCAAATCATTGTGATACAAATATTCTAATCTTTTTACATGAATTAACTGAGCACAACTCTGTACACACACAAAAAGTTTAACTGCATAAAAATTAACTATAATGTGTTATTAGCAACATTTTAATTTTTTGTGATCCAATAAGGGTATCACCTACCTCTTGCATTTTTTTGCATTTTTAATAATTTCAAATTAAACTACTGTATCACAATTTAAATGGAGTTAAATTTTAACTTCAGAAAGTTATCAAAACTCAACTTTACACAATCGTGCCATCTAGTGGTTAAACATAGTATTGTATGCCATTTTACAATAAGACCTACAGTATTATCACCTTTCTGCTTCTATTCTTAAAACAATGTGTAAAATGTAGCAGCTTTGCTGTGTATCTGTGTCTTTATCTGCACACCTTCCTTATATTTCAAAATTGATTCCGCACATGATTCCAGGCCTCATCTATAATTTCCTGGTGGCTGCAGCAGAACATATATTCTGTTCCTCAACTTCTGCAAAACTATGCCAATACTAAAAATAAGACTTTCTTAAACACATAATAAACATAATTTCAAAATGGCTAAAATCCTGTTCATGTAACTATGGCAACAGAAGGCTTATGGCATCAGTATTGTTGATTTTGTGAAATTAAGCACTTTTTATTTCTTTTCTGCACCTCTCATTGCTCACGTGTAATTCCTTCCATCACTTGCAAAACATCTTATTGTTTGTAAAAGATGCAATTTTTGGAAATTTGGTGGTGAAGTCCACAGAGAAGGGTAATAGTCCCCAAATGGATTATATCACACTCCAATCCAGCTTGTTGGAAGGCAGCAGCTTTATCAATACTGGTCTGGGGTTGATGAGGACTTTGTGCACCAAAAGGGCTCAGGGCCAGGGTAATTTTTGTGGGGGGAAATTGTTTAATTTCCAAAAATCGTCCTTTGCTGATGATATCCTCTGCCTCCCAAGACTGAAGTTATAGACACAGGAGTTCAGCCGCAGTGTTTGTTTGGAATTAACACTAGTGTAAAAAAATACACCAGGGCTCTAAGGGAAATATTGGCAAAGAATCTAAGTGTATGTATATGTATATGTATATGTATATGTATATGTGTGTGTGTGTGTGTGTGTGTGTGTGTGTGTGTGTGTGTGTGTGTGTGTGTGTGTGTGTGTGTGTGTATATAACTTGATGACCCAAAGTGTGGCTTTATGAATGGCCTTGACTCTATTTTAATTCACCTTTCTTAGGAAATCAAAATGGCATACATGTGCTTCATAGGGGGACTTCTATCCCATCACTGACTAGATCAAGAGACCTGCTTAGCATTAGCAAGAATGTTGTACTCTTGAGCCTTTAATCCAATTCATTCCTGTACTCTGGGTTCTTTTACACAACCAGCTTTCCTTTCCTCTGTAATTTTTTTTAATTGGGCTTTTCTTCATGTTTTAGATCATCTCTTTTTGGCAGCACCCATCTCTTGCAATCTTGGGGATGCCTCTTCAAAAGCCAACAAACAATACAACAGGTCTTTGATACACAGATAAAATAAGCCATCTCAATTGGTCATAGCAACCCACTTCAAATAGTGATAACAAACTTGTGAGCAGCACATAGCTTTCAATCATTTTCCTTTCTAAGCTGTACACTTATAACACCGAATTAAAGAAAAATTATCTATTCAGTATTCATTTATCATCAAATGGGTATTTGTCCAAATAGTTTTATTCTATTTTGCAGCTCCTCAAGGTGGCTAGTAAATTTCATTAAAAACACAACCTCAAAAAAAAAATCCCTATTCAATCTTAAGAAAGCATTTTCAACTGGCACTTAAAAAGTTATATAGAAAAGGACCTACCAAAAGCTCCAGTCCCACAAAGACCTGTAATTTGAGCACCACTTTAGAGAAAACTCTCACATTCTTGTCCATCAGCCACACATCATAGGACAGATGGAATTTACAACAAAGTCTCTACGGCTTGAAAGTGGGCATAAGAACATTTTAGAAAGAGGTGGTTCTAACATTATGTATGTCCCACCTTCCTGGGGCTTTTACTAACAATTTATTGCGGCATAATTTTTTATAGACTAGAGCCTGGTCACAAATGGCACTGATTCTAAACTGGCCGGGATATACATACATACATGACATTGGAGCCAGACACTTTTCTATTGGAGGACTGAAGGAGATTGGCAATGTTCATATATCCCTCTAGTTTCTACAGCAACTTTACACTGTATAGAAAGGACACTTCAATTCTCCAGAGCAGATTTTAAAAAGATTGGTGGATTATGGACCAGGAGCAGCAAGGGAAAGGGGGAAAGTGCCAAAAATTGCCTTCCACTTCTGTTTATCAGTGAGATTCTGCCATGCCTGTCAAGTATCCCGTATTGGCCGTGATTTCCCGTATTTCAGCGCTCGTTCCTCCCCTTTCCCGCCGCCGTCCCATCAGAGTCAGTTCTGCACATGTGCAAAGGGGTTCTTCACATGCGCAAAGGAGTTGTTGCTGCACATGTGCGCCCAGGCCGGAGCAGGTCCCATATTTTCCGAAGCCGCACATGATGGGTATGGATTCTGCCATTGAATGAAATGCTATTTGCAAATAGAAAGGGCCTCCTCCATTCACAGAGGGCTGGTTTGACTCCAATCAACAATTATAGAACAAGGTGGTAGGGGTAGGCATAAGTAATTTGCCAGGGGCAAAATGAATTGCAAAAGATAACAGGCTACGACAGTTACTCCCAAAATTACATGCACATAATAACATAACAGCAACTTTTAAATCCATTCACAAACAACCTGGCATCCATAACTGCCTACTGGGAGTTATTAGACAAGAAACTAAACAAAACACAAAAATGTTGTGGCACTATAAAGACTATTTGTTATTTTTTAATGCTAGCTTTTGTGGAACAAGACCACTTCTTCAGAGATTTTATGGCAATAATTTATACAAAGTATATGTGCTGCCACTAAGCTGTAGTCAACTCTGGAATTGGTAGAAGTGGCTACTTGTATCCAAGTACACATTTTCCCTGGAAATCAGGAAAAATGCCACTGGTGTGAATTTGTTTAAGGTGGATCACAGCTTGCCACGAAGTGACCCACACACTGTGATCATGGAGCCATCTCCTATGGCACGTATGAAATGAGACATGCAGAATTTAACACCAGGACTGCAATGGACTGCAGCAGCCTTCAGGATATTAACAAGGTGTGCCTTCACAGCCAGTCCATCTGGCATGGCCTCTTCTGCCTCAATGACCGTTGGTAATCAGAATAGTGAAGTGGTTCTTCCTCCTCTGCTCATTTTGCCATTGGGCCCAATATGATGGTTTCCAGTGGTGTTTTAGGTGGGGTTTTTCCATCACCCCACCTAAAGGGGTTCATCCTCCCATAGCCTTTGGCCCCTTTAAGGAGTCAAGTTATTTACCACCACCCGACACTTAGCATTGAGTCACTGGCTGTATGGTCTACTCCATTACTGTAGCGGGATGTCTGGCCAGACACTACTTCTGTAATATGTATAGTCAGAAGGTAATATATATATAACAGGCAAGCATCTATTCAGGTCACATTAAATCTCTTAACTACTGCTTCTGGCATATCAGAGAGTAAATAAAACAAAATAACAAGACACAAAATGTTGTGGCACTTTAAAGACTAACTACTGTATTTTAATGTTAGTTTTCGTGGATCAAGTCCACTCCATCAGACATACTGCTTCTATTGTCTCCTATACCTAAAGCAAAATAGTTTTTAGAGGGGGAGATTATGAAAGTAAATGCATGAACAATGCAAAATCCTATGAACATCTAGTTCACTCAAAGTTTTCAAATAATTATTCTACCAGTCTTAGCGCTTAGAAAGCTGACCATATTAAGTCTGTGCAGACAAGCCTGGATTTGTTAATCAATCATTCACGTACTAAAAAATACTGTAGAATGACAACTTTCAACAAGAAAACTTTGTTTCTTGTTTTATGTTGTTAAATCTAAACTGAGACTTCTGGCCCAGCTAGGAGTCTATGAATTCTTAAGAGTGAAGGGGAGAAAAATGAAACCAAAACGAGTTCTTGGAAGACTAATAACAAACATACTTTTGTCAAGTGAGACATGCCCCAGAGGAATGTTAATGGATAGAAAATGGTATGTTTTCTAAGCATACCAAATTGCAATTTGATGTCTTGCCAATAGTTTCTTGGCAGGCAGGAAGGTGTTGTCTGTAACTATACAAAAGCTAGTTACAGGCTACACATCTTACTCAGTCATAACAGCTAAACACAGAGATATTTTCAGGTCTATAATTCTAAACTGAAAACATACACTGTCATGTTTGCTTAACTAGTTTTCACTCAGACCATAAACTTCACGTTTTACCTATCAATGCAGTCTTATATAAGATACTAGCAGAGGTTGCCCGGCGTTGTCCAGCTGTTTTAAATGGTGTTGGAAGTTTTTTTTTTGTTGTTAATGTTTGTAAAGAAGAGGTTAGTCTATAATTGAAATTTTTCAAATTTTTATTTATATACCTTTTTTTGGCGGGCTGTTATAAACTGTGATCAGTTTTGTTTGGTGTTTTGGTTTTGTGGATTAAAAAAAGAACAAAGGATGATATACTTTTTTAAAAAAATATTTAACCAAATAATGTTTTAGTATGTATTTTTTTAATAGTTGTAAAGTAGGTAATAATTTTAAAAATGTGAAAGTACATGTTTTTTTACAATAAATGTTTTTAAATTGTGTTTAGATGTTTTTGGTTTTTATTTGAGTAAAAATTTAGCACAGGATTTTTGAATAGTTTTTATTTTATTTTATTGACATATGTTTGTGATTTGTGTAAAACTGATTTTGTGTTATGTTTTTGACTTGTTTTTACTCTTGGGGCCTTTTGTGTGGGGCTGTTGTGTCTTTTCGAATTGTTTTTACTATTGTGGCCAGCAGGTGGGGCTGGTAGGGGTTATCTTGTATTTTGATTGTTTTTTCTCTCGTGGCCTCTGGGTGGAGCTTCTTTCGGTAAGTAGTCTCTTTCTTTATTCATTTATTTTCCGGTGGTCGTGGAGTGAGGCCATGTGGTGGTGAGTTGGCTGTTTTTTCTTTATTTGGGGGGGATTGAATTTCGTGGTGTTTGGCTGGTTGCTGTATGTGTTTGAAAATTTTTGTTTTTGTTTACTTTGTATTGTTTTTTCGTGTTATTTTTGGTTGTTTTTGTGTATTTTTGGATGTTTTTGATTTTGTGCGTGTTTTTGGGTGTCCTACGGGGGGATCCCCTCTCTGCTGTGTCCCCTGGCTCTGGAAGGGTTGGGGGAACAGACCCCTTTTGTCCCCCCAAACCTTCCAGACTCATGGGACCCAGGAGAGGGGATCGAATCCAGGCCACCCTCTGATATTAAAAGGGAAATCTCAATTGTGGTTTCCCCTTTAATATCAGGGGGGTTGTGATCCCCCTCTCCGCTGGCTTCCTTGGGTTTGGGAGGGTTGGGTGGACAAAAGGAGTCTGTCTCCCCAACCCTTCCGGACCCAGGAGAGCCATCAGAGAGGGGGATCCCCCCCAAAAAAACCTCCATTTTAAAAGAGAAGTAACCGCTTGGTTTCTTCTCTTTAATATGGGGTGTGTGTGTGGAGGGGAACCCCCTCTCTGCCAGGTCCCCTGGGGTCAGGAGGGTTGGGGAGACAGACTCCTTTTGTCCCCCCAACCCTCCCAACCCCAGGGGAGCCAGTAGAGAGGGGGAGCGCAACCCCTCCACCCAGTGATATTAAAGGGGAAACTCCAATTAGGAGCTTCAGGCGCCGTTGGGGAGGGGGGCTTTGGTTCCCGCGGCTTGGCCTTGTTGAAAGCGAAACCCTTTTGCGGTAAGTAAAGTCAGCGGACGGAGCGCCATCCGATGGCTTTGTTTACCTGGGAATGGGTTCACTTTCAAGGGGGGCAGTGCCTTTCCCCCCCCTTGACCCCCCTGTTTTTGTTTTCCGTGAGGCACTGTGTCCGGCTGCGGTGGACCTGCGCTCCCGGTGTTGTTGTTTTTTGCTCGCCAGCTTCCTCAGTGTTCTGCATGCTCATAGCCCACAGGATGCTGGGGCTTGTAGTTTGGCATTTGCGTTTTCGGCTTGTGCATCATTTTTTTCTGCGGTTTTCTTTTGATTGGCCGCGGCGCGTTTCCGAATGTTTTGCTCGCGCCTCTCAGCCTGATTGGCTGTGGCACGGCACGGTGCAAGGAACGCTGGGAAATGAAGTTGTTTCCCTTTTTCATGTTTGTGGGGCTCTTGCCCCACTGGCACATTTCTCAATCCTTTGTTGACCTGTGGACCCAGTTCAGGTGTGTGCACGAATGGTCGTTGCGGGCTAGTAGGGCCTGGTTTAGGATTATATCTGAAGTTCCAACGGTTAACATTTGTCACATGGAGGGAAGCAAGCGCCAACCCCAGGGGGAGGGGGCAAAGCATGGCTGCCCTCGACCCCTGCCTACCGGGGGAAGTGAACCAAGCCAACAGGCGGGTGTCCAACAGGGAAGGTGCCTTCCCTGCCGGGCACCCGCCTGTCTCCCTTCCTTGCCCCTCCTCCATGCTGATTCGAAGCTGGCCTCGAACCAGCACAGGGGGGAAACCAAGGTGACAGGCAGGTGTCCAACAGGGAAGACGCCTTCCCTGGTGGACAAACACCAGTCGTCCTTCCTTGCCCCTCCTCCGCGCTGGTTCAAAGCTGGCCTCAAACCAGCATGGGGGAAAAATCAAAGCAACATGCAGGTGTCCAACCAGGAAGGCGCCTTCCCTGCTGGGCACCCGCCTATCTCCCTTCCAAATGAGCCACCACCAAAAACACAAAATCAATAGCTGCCCGGCAAGGTCAGGCAAAATAGCTAGTAAAGACATAAAAAATATAAAAACATCCATAATAAAAGGTTGGGAACTCCTGCTCTAAGGTGTTACATTATGAGGTATGTGGTTTTTGTTGTTGTTGTTGTTGTTGTTTTAAGGCCAGTGCTTTCATAGCTTTCTCTTTCAGGCTAGTCTTGTCAATGAAATATTTGAGACTGGCTGCAAGACATGGCCATGGCTACCA
The DNA here is from genome assembly GCA_035047305.1 of Bradypodion pumilum. Classification (NCBI taxonomy): domain Eukaryota; kingdom Metazoa; phylum Chordata; class Lepidosauria; order Squamata; family Chamaeleonidae; genus Bradypodion; species Bradypodion pumilum. The sequence continues at coordinate 274,144,044 of JAWDJD010000001.1, forward strand.
ACACTTTTGTTCTCTCCCCTCTACTTTCTGAAATGACATTCCAGGCTTAGAGCAGAAAAGGCATATTTTTGTAATTAAGAAAAACACCACACTAGAAACATAATCTGTGTTAACCTAAATCTGGAATTATTTTTATAATACAGCAGGGGTTCCCAACCTACGGCCCACAGGCTGGGTCCGGCCCCCGATGCCATTCCATCTGGCCCGTTGCTGCCTCCGCCACATCCAGAAGCAGAAGTGGGCACATTTACATCATCCATAAAACGTGCCCAGGCAAACATGCCCATGACTGTTGCAAACACAGAAGTGAGTGTATTTACATCAGCCGCAAATGTGCCCACTTACGCTTCCGGGGGGCATGGTCCGGCCAGTTCAGCTGTCCAGGGGGCATGGTCAGGCTCACAGCGAAAAAAATTTGGCTACCCTTGTAATACAGGATTAAAATGAAAGACCAAATGAATGAGTGAGAAAATCCTCTTTTACAACTAATATCAAACAACAATTTAAATTTCATAAAGTTTAAAAGGCAGGCTGTGCTATCTTTTGGCTAAACATAGCAGGCATAAACATAAAAACATATCTAGATATACAGTATGTGACATTGTAGAGTGTCAACAATGCACAAACACAGTAGGATGGATATACTATATTGGAAAATAGACCTGGCAAATGACAAAAAGCTTACTGAAAAGAAATGTGACCACATACCGCAATCGACTTTTCACCAACCTAGTGATTCAATAAGCAAGAAATTCATGCCTCTAGTGTCATTGGCCACTGGCATTGCTAATGAACAGCTCAATTTTGGGGCATATATAGGTAATTAATTACCTAATTCCAGGTAACATCTCTCTTGCCCTAAAAAAGATTGGATTTTCATATACGTATAAAATTTCTATATCCTTAATATGATAGAGAACCGGAGGGTCAGCATAGAAAATTAGCTCTCCAGGAAAACCCAAGACATATAAGAAATGAGAGGCCATCGGGATAGAAGTACCACAGGCATAGCATATGCAATTAGAATATCCTTTTACATTAAAATGCCAAGGAAACTGATGAGGTGTTTTGGATACATGATGATCTGAACATTCCACTCCAAATGGAAAGACTGCACAAAGAAATCTTTCTGCCTCTTAAGAGACATTAAAAGTATAGCAAGAACATGTTCAGTTTAAGCAAGAAAGCTTCTGCCAGTAGCTATCTTTCATTTGCAGGTTTTACTCCATTTCTTAAAAGAACATTGATTTCTATAATATTCTATGCAGAAGGACAGCAGTTCTAAAAATGTGAGAGAAATGTGGATGAAGGACCCAGAGGCTGGGAGTTCGAATCCCCACTGTGCATCCTTAATAGGGGCTGAACATAAAGATCCAAAGAACCAAAGTTGGTTCCTTCCAGCTCTAGAGTTCTAAGATTACTATTACTATTATTGAGTAACTTTTCTGAAAATTAAAATTACAGTCTGATGTCTACAAAACTCATTGGTAACAAGTTTCCAGTGATATATAGAGAACAGATTTACATTGTAATGCAAATCTCAATTGATTGGTGCTTTGAATTATATCACATTTGGTTGTTGCTCTCCATATACCGTATTTTTGGACCATAAGACGTACCTGACCATAAGATGCACCCAGTTTTCAGAGCAGGAAAACAAAAAAAAATATTTAGTGCTGTATTTTGCACCACCAACCAGTGGTGGTGCTGCAGGGGAAATGGGCAGGCAGGCCAATTGCACTGAGAAAGGAAGTGATACTCTAGCCTAGCCTCTTGCTCTCCTTTCAACCAGGAAGCATGTTCCCCCCCCTCCATTTTGTCCATGTGGAGTAGACACAAAGGCATCAAGCCAGGTAAGTGAAACCCTTTCTTTTTAAGCACAGGTTTGGTTTCCCACTTAAATGCATTGGGAACATACAAATAGAAAACTTTTGAATACATGAAATTTATTTCCAATGCATTTAAATGGGAAATTGTGATTTTCGCCCTCTAGTGGCCACTTGTTTTTCATATGTTTTTCTTTCCCCTGCCCCAGAACAGCTGAGAGGCGGCAGTAGAGGTCTTTGGCCAGCTGCAGCTCTTGTAAAATATCCTTTTACAACAGCTACAGCTGGCCTAAAGAGCTGTTGATCCAGTTCTACAGAGGGATCATAGAATCCATCATCTGCACCTCTATAATTGTCTGGTTTGGTTCTGCATCTCAACAAGATAAATATAGACTCCAACGAGTAATGAGGACTGCAGAAAAAATTATTGCTGTTAATCTACCTTCCATTGAAGATCTATATACTACACGAGCTAAAAAGAGAGTGGAGAAAATATACAAAGACCCCACACATCCTGGAAATAACTTGTTCCAGCTTCTACCGTCAAAACAATGCTTTAGAGTATTACATACTAAAACAACCAGATACAAGGATAGTTTCTTTCCAAATGCCATTAATCTACTGAGAGAGAGTGTGTGTGTGTGTGTGAGAGAGAGAAGCAGTCCATCAGAGGGGGTTTGTGAGAGAGAGAATGTGTGTGTGTGTGTGTGTGTGTGTGTGTGTGTGTGTAAGAGGGAGAGAGAGAAAGAGGAGGCTGCCGTTAAGGAGGCTGTGTGCGGGTGAGTCGGGAGGGAAGGGGGGAGGTGTTAGGTTGTTTTCCCCCTTTCCCTGCCTGGAGTGTTTGGGGGGGAGCAGGGAAGGTGGGATTTGGATTTTTTTCCGTATCCCACTTTCCCTGCCGTGGGGGTGGGAGGCCTTTTTTTCTCCATTAACTGTTTCGAAGGTTCTTCAAAACAGTTAATGGGGAAAAAACAAAGGCAGCAGGCAGGGAGAGCGCCTCCCCTGACAAAGCATTGACTGCTGCTCCCCCCCAACTTACCTTAAGGCCAGCGGCGTCCTTGTCGCGTCTTCATTGGGTAGCGTGGAGTAGGGGGAGTCCCTCTTCTTCCCATTGCCCTGTGGATGAAGGCCAGCGGTGGCATTGCCAGGCCATGGGAAGATGAGGGGCTACCCCTCCTTCCCGTAACCCCGCCAAAGCTGCTGCAAGGCCGGCGGTGGCCTCGCTTGCCAGGATGGCAGGGATGGCTTTCCTCCGGGAAATGAAGTGTCTTCTGGAGGGAAGTTGTTTGCCGGTGCTTCAGCGTTTTTTTTTAAAACCACGTGCACCAGCTTTCCCAGTGTTCTACACGCTCGCACCCTTCAGCCTGATTGACTGAGGGGTGGCGCGGCGCGGTGGATGCTGGGCCTTGTAATTTTCTTCTGGCCGCGTTCGTGGGGCGGTTGCCCCACTCGCGGCTGGTGGACCCTTGCAGCGATGCTCCAAGAGTGGTAAGGTAAGTGTAGGCAGCTTAGTTAGGGATAGTAGGGACGGGTGCAGGCGTGCATGCTGGACAACAACGGTTAACACCCCTTCTTATAGGTAAAGATACTAATCTAATCTGAATTATTCTAATCTAAACTGAAGGTTACTAGAGCATGGGCCAATAAGACAGACTTTTACAACCGAGGAAATGAAGTCATTGACCAACCACACAAAAGTAGCAAAGGATACTCCAAGCTACAACAACCAATTAGGCCAAAAAAGACAATGTTGATCTCAAGATCACCCACTATTTCCATATCTGCTACTTCAGAGGACGTGCAAACCCTTGCAAGGAACTTTATATTACACTTTCTCAACCGATAGTGCCTCCATCTTATCAGATTTCAGCTTCATTTTTGTTAGTCTTTGTCTAGATAGAAATTCAATACCTTCTCAGGCACACATGCATTTGATGACAAAGAGAAACACATCTAGTCATCATAAGCAATCTGATGACAAATTGCTCCTAATCCTAGGATGACTGTTGTTAAAGAGCATGAAGGATAAGACTGAACTTTGTAAGACTGTGACATAGAGTTAAACTATGTATTAAGGGTGATGAATATTTTCTTCAACTACTGTATGTCACTCACACTTCTCTCTTCTCTCAAAGATACAAGATGGGACAATGAGAGTTACTAGGTCAGGGATTCTCAACCTGCAGCCCACAGGACAGATGCAGCCCACAGCACCATTTCATGTGGGCCCCCACCGCCTCCACCACACAAGGAAGTGCAATGTGGTGGAGGAAGGGCAAAATGGCTGTCTGGCCCCCTGTCTGAGAAAGCTTGACTTGGCCCTCGGTTTTTGTTTTTTTTTCAGAATAATTTATTTATTGATTAATTTTCAAAAAAATATAAACATATATATAGTATGACATAACAAAAATACATAAGCTTCGTAAAAAATAATTGCATAAATGATAATTGCATTATTGTCTGTTATAATACACATACCATTTAATGAACGCATTAAAAATTAACACAGCGCCAATAACCAATTCATAAAACCTTCCCACAGTACTATAACTTGTTTGCAACTATCAACTTTTAATTTTCAACTACACATCAATTACAACTACACATTTATTTACAATGCCCCGGAGAGTTCGGACTCAATGTTATCTCCAAAAACTACTCTGAAATGGTACAGGTCTGCTATATTCCATACCCATAAGGGAGTGATCAACAAAGGGCTTCCAGATATTCCAAAATCTATTTGCCTTCAGTTTATCTCTTTTTACTTTTATCTCCCATGTCAATTTATCATTCAATGCTAGATTCCACATTTCCTTATACCACTCCCCCAATTGTATAGTAACATCATTTTTCCAATTTCTAGCAATACATTGTCTACCCGTGGTTAACATAATTTCTAATAACTCTTTTTCCTCCTTATTTAAACACATACCCTCCACATCCGTTAACATAATGGTACCTGACACCAGTTTGATTTTCTTACCCATTATTTCCCCTGCCTCATTTTCTATTCTTTTCCAAAAACCATTTATCATTTTACAGCTCCACCACATATGTTCGTAGGTTCCAACAGTCTCTTTACATCTCCAACATAAATTATCCCTTTTATTATCAATCTGATGTAACCTCTGTGTTGTCAAGTACCATTGCCACAGCATTTTATAATTATGTTCCTTAATTCTTACTGACATAGTTCTCATTCTCCTCTTTTTCCACTTATTTCTCCATTCATCATTGCCTAGCTTTATATTCAAATCCTGTTCCCACTTCAATTTCAAATCTTCCTGTGGACCACTCCCCTTATTTATTAAAACATAGTTTGCTTACTAGACCATTAATGCTCTTATCTCCTTTTTGAATTTTCAAAACCAATTCTTCAAAATCCGTCATTTCCCTATCTATACATAATTCTCTTCCATATTTTTTGTTCCAATTATTAACCTTAAGTTTCTGAAACCAGTCCAATTTTAACTGCACAAACAATTGTTCTTTCTTGGTTTCATCTCCACAACTTCTTAACCATTCTTTCACAAGAGAAACTTCATTTTTATCCAATATTTCCTTTATTTTTTTATCTATTTTTATCGGAAAACACACCATATCTGCCAGTTCCAAAATTGGAGAGGCACCCGGAGCCAAATCCTTCTTTAATTTTTTCCACACATTCATGAGTCCCCTCATCATAATATTACTAGAAACTGTCGTTTTAACTTTATCCCCTAAAAAGATCATTTTACCAATTTTCCTATAATCATTCATCTCAATCTCCTCCCAAATTGCTTTTCCCCTCGCCAAAATCTTCACAACCTTCTTAATTTGAAATGCCCGGTAATACAGTAACAAATTTGGCATTCCCAAACCCCCTTCTTTCTGAGGCAGGTACCAGAGTTTCTTTGGCAATCTAGATTTTTTACTCCCGTTACAAAAATTATTAAACATTTTTTGAAACTCACTAATCTCCTTTTCCTTCAATTGGATTGCAAGTGCATCAAATAAAAAATTAATCCTCGGCAACAACATCATTTTGCACATTGCAATTCTCCCAAACCATGACAACTTCAACTTTTGAAAACACTGTATTTTAATCTTAAATTCTGCCTTCAGGCTGTCGTAGTTCAATCTTTTGAGTTCTTCCACTTTATTTGAAATAATTATCCCCAAATATTTCAAATTATCTTTAATTTGTATTTTAGATAGCCCCTCCATCCTTTCCTTCTCCTCTTCCCCCATATTACACAACATCATTTCCGATTTGTCCCAATTTTTCATCAACCCTATTATAGCCTCAAAATCCTCGATTTGTGCTTTAATCCTATCCATTGCCCCCTCCGGATGCTTCACCATTAATAATGTATCATCTACATACATCATCTGATACAAAATGCATCATCTGCATTTTGTCACCATGCTTATTCAACCTATACACAGAGCACATAATGCGCAGTGCAGGGATGGAGGAATCACAATATGGGATTAAAATCGCTGGGAGAAACATCAACAATCTGAGATATGCAGACGATACCACCCTAATGGCAGAAAGTGAGGAAGACCTAAAGAATCTCTTGATTGGGCTGAAGGAGGAGAGTGCAAAAGCTGGTTTGAGACTAAATATCAAGAAAACCAAGATAATGGCAACAGGCCCAATCAGCTCCTGGAAGATAGATGGAGAAGAAGTAGAAGCAGTGACAGATTTTACTTTCTTAGGATCCAAGATCACTGCAGATGGGGATTGCAGCCATGAAATAAAAAGGAGACTGATTCTTGGGAGACAAGCAATGAGAAACCTGGGGAACATAGTGAAAAGCAGACACATCACACTGAAAACAAAAATTAGAATAGTCAAAGCAATGGTTTTCCCAGTAGTAATGTATGGATGTGAGAGCTGGACAATTAGGAAGGCTGAACGCAGAAGAATAGATGCCTTTGAAATGTGGTGTTGGAGGAGGGTTTTGAGAGTGCCCTGGACAGCGAGGAGAACAAATAGGTCAATCCTAGAAGAAATTAACCCGGATTGCTCACTGGAAGGTCAAATAGTAAAGATGAAGCTAAAATACTTTGGACATCAAATGAGAAGGGAGGATTCACTTGAGAAGGCACTGATGTTGGGAAAGGTGGAAGGCAAAAGAAGAAGGGGGAGGCCAAGGATGAGATGGCTAGATGGCATTGTGGACACAATGGGCACAGAGCTGGGAGGGCTGAGGGGGATGGTGGAGGACAGAGGCGCCTGGAGAGCAATGGTCCATGGGGTCGCAAAGGGTCGGAACCGACTGTGCGACTGAACAACAACAACAACAACTGCATACATACTTACTTTATCCATTATCCCTTCTATATTTAAATCCTCCCTTATATTTTTAGCCAATATTTCCATTGCCATGATGAACAGGATAGGGGACAAGGGACAACCCTGTCTAGTACCAGCCTCCAGCTTTACCTCATCTGTAACCTCATCATTAACTCTAATCCTAGCAAACCCTTTCTGATATAACAAATCAATTACCCTTCTAAATCTATCCCCAAATCCATAGCCATTAACTATTTCCTTGATCGAAGACCATTGTAGCGAATCAAATGCCTTAAAAATATCTAAAGATATTAACCCCACCTTTTCCTTCGTTTGATTAACGTTGTCAATTAGATCTAACACCCTCCTAGTCAAATCACCCATGTGCCTTCCTTTTAAAAAACCTACTTGATCAACATTTATATATTCTCCCATAAATTTATTTAGGCGAGTAGCCAATATTGCTGTGAAGATTTTGGCATCTTGATTTATAAGAGATTGGTCTATAGGATTCCACTTTTTCCAAAAAAATTCCCACTTTTGGCAGCAGAACGATAATAGTGCTATACCACGAAGTCGGTATTTGTCCACCATCTAAAATGTAATTATATAGCTTTACCAACTTTGGCACCACAACATCTTTGAATCTTAACCTATAAAACCAAGGGTTAACCGATGGAACTTGCTATAGGTTGCTATGCCTCGCCCTACTTGCCTGCACTCACCCTCCGTGCACACGGCCGATCTGGGTCCACAGGTCAACAAAGCATTGAGAAAACAGGCAGTGGGGCAACAGCCCCACAAATGCGAAAAAAGGGCAACAACTTCATTTCCCAACATTCCTTGCACCGTGCCACACCAGAGCAAATCAGGCTGAGAGGCTCTCGCACGGTGTGGCACAAGGAACGTTCAGAAACGCGCTGCAGCCAATCAAAAGAAAACCGTTTTAAAAAAAGCAGCACAAACACAAAGCACAAACCCATAACTACAAGCCCCAGCGTCCTGCGCGCCATGAGCACGCAGAACGCTGAGGAAGCCTGCGCGCAAAAATTAAAACAAACAAAAACACCGGGAGAGCAAGTCCGCCAAAGCCCCCCTCCCCAATGGCGCCTGAAGCTCCTAATCGGAGTTTCCCCTTTAATATCACTGGGTGGGGGTGTTGTGCTCCCCCTCTCTACTGGCTCCCCTGGGGTTGGGAGGGTTGGGGGGACCAAAGGAGTCAGTCTCCCCAACCCTCCTGATCCCAGGGGACCTGGCAGAAAGGGGATTCCCCTCCAAACACTCACACACACCCCATATTAAAGAGAAGAAACCAAGTGGTTACTTCTCTTTAAAAATAGAGTTTTTTGGGGGGAATTCCCCATCTCCGATGGCTCTCCTGGGTCCGGAAGGGTTGGGGAGACAGACCCCTTTTCTCCACCCAACCCTCCCAAACCCAAGGAAGCCAGCGGGGAGGGGGATCACAACCCCCCACACTGATATTAAAGGGGAAACCACAATTGAGATTTCCCTTTTAATATCAGAGGGTGGCCTGGATTCCATTCCCTCTCCTGGGTCCCATGAGTCTGGAAGGTTTGGGAGGACAAAAGGGGTCTGTCCCCCCAAGCCTTCCAGAGCTAGGGGAGACGGCAGAGAGGGGATCCCCCCCGTAGGACAACAAAAAACACAAAAACAAACAATCAAAAACATCCAAAAATACACAAAAACAAATAAAAATAACACCAAAAAACAATACAAAGTAAACAACAACAAACATTTCCAAACACACCCAGCACCCAGCCAAACACCACAAAATCCAACCACCACCACCACCCCAAATAAAGAAAAACAGCCAACTCACCACCATACGACCTCACACCACAACAACTGGAAAAGAAATGAATATAGAAAGAGACTATTTACTGGAAGAAGCTCCACCCAGAGGCCACGAGAGAAAAAACAGTCAAAATACAAGATAACCCTTACCAGCACCACTTGCTGCCCACAATAGTAAAAAAAATTCGAAAAGACACAACAGACCCACACAAAAGGCTCCAAGAGTAAAAACAAGTAAAACAAATAACACAAAATCACAATTTTACACAAATCAAAAACAGATGTCAATAAAATAAAATAAAAGCTATTCAAAAATCCTGTGCTGAATTTTTACTCAAATAAAAAACAAAAACATCAATACACAGTTTAAAAACATTTATTGTGAAAAACATGTACTTTCACATTTTTAAATTATTACCTACGGTACAACAATTTAAAAAAATACATACTAAAAAATATTGGGTTAAATGTTTTTTTTTTGGAAAAGGTATATCATCCTTTATTCTTTTTTCATCCACAAAACCAAAACACCAAACAAAACTCATCGCACTTTATAACAGCCCACCAAAAAAAAATTTGTATAAATAAAATTTTAAAAAATTTCAATTATAGACTAACCTCTTCTTTACAAACATTAACAACAACAACAAAAACTTTCAAACAACATTTAAAACAGCCCGGCCACGCCGGGCAACCTCTGCTAGTTCCTTATAAAACTCGGACGAGAGTCCATCATCTCCCGGAGCTTTCCCCAGCTTCAGACCGCTGATTACTTCCTTCACCTCTTTCTCTGAAACTTGTTCTTCCATTTTGTCCCGATGATCCTGCTTTATTCCACTCCCTAATTGCCTTTCCAAAAATCCCTTTAAGCTTCTCCACATCTATCTCTTTTTTTGCATATAATGCTTGATAAAAATCCTTCACAATTTTGCATTTATCTCTAGCTTTATTACACCTTATTCCTTGTTTGTTGACCAAAACCCCAATTTCCCTTTTTTCCTTTTTACATAAGAACATAAGAACAACCTTGCTGGAACAGGCCGCAGCCCATCCAGTCCAGCATTCTGTCTCACACAGTGGCTCACCATTTCCTTCAGGGTATTCCCAGGGAGATGCCTTCACCTGCTTAGGATTCCCTGGAAATGATGTTGAGAGATATCCTGCCTATCTCTCCAACCCGGAGGTTGTCCTTAAGTATCCATAATTATAGCCATTGATACTCTTGTCCTCCATGAACTTGTCTAATCCTTTCTTAAAGCTGTCAAGGCTGACAGCTGTCACCACTTCTTCTGGCAGGGAGTTCCATAGACCAGTGATCCTCTGGGTGAAAAAGTACTTCCTCTTATTTGTTTGAGAACTAGTACCCAAAAGTTTCATGGAGTGTCCCCTAGTTCTAGTGTTGTGCGATAGGGAAAACAGTTTTTCCTTATCTACTTTGTCCACACCGTGCATGATTTTATAAACTTCAATCAGGTCACCTCTTAGACGTCATCGTTCAAGAGTGAAGAGGCCCAACCGTTGCAGCCTCAGATGGTAAGGAAGGTGTTCCTGTCCCCTAATCATTCTGGTTGCCCTCCTCTGCACTTTTTCCAGCTCCATAATATCCTTCTGGAGGTATGGCGACCAGAACTGTACACAGTATTCCAGATGGGGCCTCACCATAGATTTATAAAGAGGCAAAATGACACTTGCTGACTTATTTTCTATACCCTTCCTAATGATCCCTAGCATTGAGTTTGCTTTTTTCACTGCTGAGGCACACTGGGTTGACACCTTCATTGAGTTGTCTACCAGGACACCAAGGTCCCTTTCCTGGTTTGTCGCAGAGAGTTCAGACCCCATCAGTTTATAAATGTAATTGGGGTTCTTTGCCCCAACATGCATCACTCTGCACTTACTAATGTTGAAACTCATTTGCCACTGTTTTGCCCACTCCCCCAGTGTCGAGAGATCCCTCTGGAGCTCCTCACAATCTCTCACAGTTTTCACTACCCTGTATAATTTAGTGTCGTCAGCAAATTTGGCTACCTTGCTTTTTACTCCTACCTCTTTTTAACTTTGGCCGCTCTTGCTAGTAATCTTGAATACCTATTGCTAAATTCAAAATACTCTCTTTTTAGATATATCAGATCTCTTTTTACTTTTTCTATATCCTTACCCAATAACTCTGCCTTCAATCTTTGTAATTTAGCAAAGATGTTTTTATCCTTATTTTTTGAATGTTCTTCCTGTAGTTGTTTTATTTCCTTTTCTTTTTCCTCCTGTGCTGCCTTATACAATCTGTATTTGTTACTTGCTAACTTTATACTTTCCCCTCTAAACACCGACTTCATGGCATCCCAAACCACATTAAAATTTACCTCCCCATTATCGTTCCACTGCCAACTTTCCATCCAACTTCCCATAATTTGATCTTTACATTTTTGGTCTTTGAATAGATTGGGATCATAGCTCCAACTTCTTCCTCTCCTACTATCCTTTCGTATCCTCCGTTCCAAAAACACTTTAGCATGATCTGATTCCTTAAAAATTCCTACTTCAATACCCTCAATACTTTTAACCAAATACGTAATCTATTCTGGAGTAGGACCCATGAACATGTGAAAAATAAGAATATACCCTTTCCGACCCCTTAACCTCTCTCCAAGAATTCTTCAGCCCCAGCGCAACCATCCAGTTATCGAGAGCATTCCCTTTCATACCTGCTCCACACCTTGCTAAATTCGTACAATCTAAATTTGACCTAATCAAATTAAAATCTCCAGCCACAATCATCTTTGCCACTTTTTCTAAAACCACAATTTTACGAACTTTTTCTAAAAATTCCACTTGATCTTCATTTGGAGCATAAATATTCACCAAAAGTATTTCCTCATCATCAATTTTCCCTCTCACTATCAAATACCTACCCTCCTGATCCACAATACTTTTTGTTATCTCAAATCCTAATCTCTTAGAAATCAAAGTTGCGACTCCTCTCGCTTTTGAAGTGCCAAATGCCATTTCATAGTGTTGCATCCACCCCCAAAAAAATCTTATTTGTATCCTTTGACTTTTGATGCGTTTCCTGTAAGAACACTATATCGTGGCTAAGATGGCCGGCGAGTAACATCTTGATTTATGCGCTCGCGCTAATCAATGTGGTAATTGAAGAGAATAAGGAATTAACGAGGCAAATTACTGAGATATTTTGGTGGCGATAAGTCTCCTTCTTGCCTGGTGGGAAAAGCTGTTGCAGGGCGGTCGAAGTTCAGGAGGTATCCTCGGCAGGAGAGGAAGCGACGGAAGCTGAGAATGGGACCGGCGAGACGGTGGTGAACCAATAAAAGGGGCACCAGCAAGAAAGTGAGTTAAACAACTGATATATATATATATATATATATATATATATATATATATATATATATATATATATATATATATATATATATATATATATATATATATATATATATATATATATATATATATATATATATATATATATATATATATATATATATATATATATATATATATATAATTTTTTTGATGGGAGCTTGAGGTGGCAGTGGATTGTTTTGCCCTGAAGTGATTGGAGGTGGCAAGAGTCGGCAGAAGAGAATAGAGGGGCGTTGTACTAGGAGATAATGGTGGCGATCCTGGAAATCGAAAGTGGAGTTTGCTTTTTGGACAATGGCTTTTGAGAGACCCAGGGGAGCTGCAGATTGATTTGAGGTGTGTGGAAGTGGCTATTGAAGAAAAGTGTTTGGCTTTGGGGCGCTAGTCATCTCAGCATTTTGAAGCCGAGGCTGAAGTAAAGAAGAGTGGTCCCTTTTTTTTTTAGTTTGCCGAGTTGGGGAAGAAGAAGGAGGAGGGGCTTCCCCCTTGAAGCATGAAGCCGTCGCAGCCGCTGGGAAAAGGGCTTTTGTTTCGTTTGCCCTAAGAGTGGATTTACTTTTTTCTTTTTTACTCCTTCGCTGTGTGGATTATAGCTTTTAATTTTTTCTTGGGAATTTTTCTCCTTTCTCTTTCTCTCCCCTGCTGAGCTGATACAAATGGATATATTGGGGCATTTGCTCCCTGAAAATACTGGGCATCTTTAGTGGCTGATTTTGGTGGTTGGCTCCGTTGGATTACAAATACTTACTGGTTGTTTGGTTCCTGCTTCCTGGGGATTACAACAATTGATTTGCTGGCTCTTCTCCATTAACTAGGTTATACTATATTCAAAGGACTGCTGGCAGCTTTGGCTGCATTGGACCAGGCTTAATTGGAGTGTTTAACAACTATATAGTGCATTGCAGCATTAGAACTTTCAGTGGACGTTATCATGGATAAGGGCACAAGAGGAAAAGCAAAGGAGGAGGAGCCTGTGGTGAAATCAAAGAGAAAGGAAAAACTACCAATGGAAGAGATCCCCCCGTCGTCATCACCACCACCTGAACCTTATGATCAAACCCAAATTATGGTGGAAATTGGTAAATTGTTTCAGAAGATGGAAATGCTGGAAGATGGAAGAGTGAAGGACAGAAATGAAATGTTGAAAAAGCAAGATAAGGTGGTAGCATCTGTTATGGATTTAACAAAAAAAAGTAGAATTAAATTTGCAAAAAATAGAAGGAAATGTGAAGTTGGTTCAAAATGAGGTGAAGGTTATGAGAAATGAAATAAAGGGGACTCAGGAGGGGGTGAGGGAGAATAAAGTGAAAATGGAGGAACAGGAAAAAAAGGATTGATGCTATGGAAGATATGATGAGAAAACAGAATATTGTTATACATCACGTGGTTGAACGGACGCCAGACCTCTTAAGAGAGAGGGTGGTCCAGTGGTTAAACAATTTAAGTATGGGAAAGGAATTTGTACAGGAAGACATTGTGAGTGCATACAGGGTGGGCTCAAGAAGAGGGAAAGTGGTCCAAAGAAATGTTTTGGTTAAATTTGCAAATTGGGGTGACAAACTTAGAATAATGGCTTTTTTAAAACAAGCAGGTTCGGGTGCCCTGAAAATTGATGGTTTTGACGTGGAGGTGTATAACGATATTTCTATTAAGAAAAGAGCTTGGAGGTATAAGATGAAACCGGTAACCAAACTGTTGATGACTAAAGGTGTAAGGTACAATTGGAGATTTCCACTGCAATTGCGTTTTTTTTGTTTTTTTTTTTAAAAGAATGCAAGTTATTGATGAGAGGACCGACCCATTGGAGTATTTGTCTCTGCTTGATTTGGTTAAAGCGGGTTCGGAGGAGTGGCTAACTCTTAGAAAAGATTTGCTGGATTCGGGGGCCATAAGAAGAGATTATGAGGGGGCGGATGCGGGCGGTGCTACGGGTGGGGCACAGCAGGGGAGAGAGGAGGAGGAGTTGTCATTGATCATGGTGGAGGAGGAGGCAAGTAAGGAGCAGTGAGCAATAAGTGTTGATGCAACAATTCTTTATATCTAAGATTGTAGAAAGATGTGGTGGTGCAATGCATTAACTCCTACGCACATCTTCCATGTTCCCCCTCTCCCCTCTTTGGTTATCGAAGGCGGCTTTTTTTCTGGAGAAAGTGGGGAGAGCGATATTGTGTGTTTTTTATATATTTTTTCTTTTTGAGGGTAGGGGGTTGGTGGTAGCACGCCTAATGGAGAGTTTGGAAATTAGAGAAGGTGAAATGGTAACAGATTATGAGTAGTATCAAGGTATTAACCTGGAATGTAAAAGGTACAGGTTCCGTTCTTAAGAGGCGGAGCTTACAGTTGGCATTGAAGAAGGCCCTCGGTTTAAAAAGGTTGAGAACTCCTGAACTAAGTCTTTGATTACTTTCAATGACTAATCACAATACAAAACACACTGAAGCATAAAACACAAAGATATGGAAAGTACCGTATTTTCCGGCGTATAAGGCGACTGGGCGTATAAGACGACCCCCAACTTTTCTAGTCAAAATGTAGAGTTTGCAATACACTCACCGTATGACTACCCCTCTTCCAACGGCGGCGTCTTTGGTTACTCTGGGTTGAAAAGATTTTTGCTGGCAAAACTCCACTCAGGGGATGCCCGAATGAGGCTCCTTTCATGCCTTTGCGTATTGAAACCCAACCTTCCAGTCTCCAAGTTCAGCGCCTTAACCACTAAGTTTTGTCCCCAACATGCTGGTTACATGTGCTCGCGTCATCCCCTCCCCCTTCACCGGCGGGAAAGGTAAAAGGAGCCCTGTCGGGCTTGGAGCCACTGCGAGCCGCACCTCTCCACCCCTTTCACCAGCGGGAAAGGTAAAAGGAGCCCCGTCAGGCTCGAAGATGCTGCGAGCCACACTCCCCGCCCCTTTCACCGGCGGGAAAGGTAAAAGGAAGGTACAGCTTGCGGCATCTCCGAGCCTGACGGGGCTCCTTTTACCTTTCCCGACGGTGAAAGGGGCGGGGAGGTGCAGCTCACATCATCCCCTCCCCCTTCACCGGCGGGAAAGGTAAAAGGAGCCCTGTCGGGCTCGGAGCCACCACGAGCCGCACCTCCCCGCCCCTTTCACCGGTGGGAAAGGTAAAAGGAAGGTGCGGCTCGCGGCATCTCCGAGCCTGACGGGGCTCCTTTTACCTTTCCCGCCGGTGAAAGGGGCGGGGAGGTGCAGCTCGCGTCATCCCCTCCCCCTTCACCGGCGAGAAAGGTAAAAGGAGCCCTGTCGGGCTCGAAGCCACCGCGAGCCGCACCTCTCCGCCCCCTTCACCAGCGGGAAAGGTAAAAGGAGCCCTGTCAGGCTCGGAGATGCCGCGAGCCGCACTCCCCGCCCCTTTCACCGGCGGGAAAGGTAAAAGGAAAGTGCGGCTCGTGGCATCTCCGAGCCTGACGGGGCTCCTTTTACCTTCCCCGCCGGTGAAGGGTGCGGGGAGGCGTGGCTTGTGGATACCACCACCCCAGCCGGGGTTGGGGGGTGAGGAGGAGGAGCAGCAGCTGACCGGCGGGGGGAGACAGCGGCAGCCGCGAGGCTGAGGGTGGTGGTATCCAGGCGGCCCCTTGCTCCGGAGGCCTCGCGCAGCAGCGGCGAATGGCTTTCCCCGCCGGGCGGCCCCTGGCTCCAGAGTACCCGGCGTATAAGACGACCCCCAACTTTGGCAGATTTTTCAGGGTTAAAAAGTCGTCTTATACGCCGGAAAATATGGTACATACTATGACAGACATTTGCACCACTTTAGGGAGCACTGCTTCTAAATGCAAGCCAAGCGTATCCTCTAATTTGACCCTCAACTACCATACAGTTAAGTCAAATAAAACAAAACCCAATACTATTTTCTGATACAATTCTTGAAGACATGTGTAAACATAACAAATCACCATGGACTGTATCTGATAGAGCTAGTTAAGCAGGATACTGTGGTTAGTGATGCAAAAACTGCAGAGAAATGAAGTAAGGTTGATAGAATTGTATTCTCTCTTCTGTTAAAACAAGCCATTTGAAAATGATCAACATAAATCCTATGTAGGATGACACTCAAGGCACAAGATGTGCCAGACTATCAAACTTAATTTTGTACAGGAAACAGGCAAGACGACAAAACAAGACACCAATGGGTAGCATATGTTTTCACTGCTGTCATTGGAAATCCCCCAGTCTTTGTAGGAGTCCTGGAGGGATTCTTCATCAGAGCTAAATTTTAAAAAATAGTGGGGGAATTGGCAAGTACTTGTTACATATCTAGATCATACTAGTAGTACACAAGGCTAACACAAGGTGGGGGAGATGAGTGAAAGCAGTGGTGGGATTCAGCAGGTTCGCACCAGTTTGCCAGAACCGGTAGCAGAAATTCTGACTGACCCCGCCCATCCAAGTTTTGAAATAAAGTACTGTAGTCCTAATTCGGGTGCAATACAGGGCTTTCCCCCTGGCCACGCCCATCATTATCATACCCATAGATAGATAGAAAAAAATTGAATCCCACCACTTAGTGAAAACTAATGTAGTCCTATTGTTTGGCAAATGTTAGCCCCAACGAAGCTATACACACAAAATAAGAGTTTAAGGAAAACACCTAATTGCAGATTCCAATGATCTGTCATAGCTGTTCTTTTCTGCTCCCATATAACCATATCACAAAATAACAGTGACTATTTCGGAAGTCAACCAAATGACTCTACCATGACTTTACGACTTTATGGGTTGAGTGCAGAAGAATAGACGCCTTGGACCTGTGGTGCTGGAAGAGACTCTTAAAAGTCCCCTGGACTGCAAGGAGATCAAAACAGTCAATCCTGAAAGAAATCAACCCTGACTGCTCATTGGAAGAACAAATACTGAAGATGAAGCTCAAGTACTTTAGTCACCAAATGAGAAGAGAGGACTCACTTGAAAATGATCAAAACAAGACACCAAAGGCAAAAGGAGAAGGGGCAGCAGAGGTGGCTGAATGGCATCGTAGACACAGTGGGTGTAGATCTGGGTAGACTGCAGAGGATGGCAGATGACAGAGGAGCCTTGCATGCAGTGGTCCATGGGGTTGCAAAGGGTCGAACTTGACTGTACGACTGAACAACAAAAAGCTAGCAAACCTGAAAACATTAAATATCAAGATACAGAAACTACTTCACTTGACTTCTAATACATAATTGGAAATAAGAACGTGAAAAATCAATTGCACCACTCCTCATTGTCTTAACCGTTTTTGATACCACTGGCACTTGTAGTGCCACTGTAATGCCAATAAAGGTTTATGTATGTATGTAGAATCCTTATTGTGTCTGGCCAGACATCCCCTTACAGTAATGGAGTATACTGTACAGCCAGCGACTCAACGCCGTGTAGGATGGTGATAAATAACCTGACTCCTTAAAAGGGCCAACTGCTACGGGCAGATGGACCCCTTTAGGTGGGGTGATAGTCCCCTCAGTGGAGGAAATGCCCCTGGAAACCATCATATTGGGCCCAACAGCAAAATGAGCAGAGGAGGAACTACTATTCTGATTCCCAATGGTCATGGAGACAGAAGAGGCCATGCCAGATGGACTGGCTGCGAAGCTGCAACTTGTTAATATCCTCAAGGCTCCGTGAGGAACAGGGTGTCAGTTCATTGCAGTCCCAGTGTTAAATCCTGCAAGTATCATTTCATACATGCCGCAACAGATGGCTCCGTGATCACAACATGTGGGTCACTTCATGGCAATCTGGGATCCACCTTAAACAAATCACATTTTTCCTGTTTGTCATTTAATTTAATTTAATAGTCATATTTATATATATGCCGCCCACTCAGGTAGAACCCGACTCAGGGCGGCATTACAACAAGTTCTAAAAACACATAAAAACACTTTAAAAGACCCATATCCCACCTACTTTAAAAGACCCATATCCCACCCACCCATCCCACCAACTATAAAAAGAAGAAGAGATATTTCTTAATTGTTTACGTAAGCCAGCAGGCGGGGACCGTGTTCCCATTAGGGCCCCACACCTGCCCTGCCAGCCAGGTCTTCAATCCTTTCCTGAAGGGCAGCAATTCTCTTTGAAGTCTTAGATCTGTTGGCAGGAGGCTCCAGAGAGTTGGTGCGGACACGGAGAAGGCCCTCCTTCGGGTGCTGGATAGATGTGCACCCCTACCTGATGGCACTATTAGAGAGCCTCTCCGGTCCGCTCTGGTTGGACGGGCAGACACTCTTGGGACGATGCGGTCTCTAAGGTATCCTGGCCCACTGCCATATAGGGCTTTAAAGGTCAAAACCAGCACCTTGAATTGCACCCGGAGACAAACTGGTAACCAGTGCAGCTCCCGAAGTAGCGGTGAGGCATGGGCATATCGTCCGCATCCCATCACCACCCGGGCTGCCGCATTCTGGACCAGCTGCAGCCTCTGAATGGTCGTCAAGGGCAGCCCCATGTAGAGCGCATTACAATAATCTAGTCGGGAAGTGACCAGAGCGTGGGTGACCATAAGCAAGGAGCCCCGGTCCAGGAGCGTGCACAACTGGCGAATCACCCAAAGTTGGGCAAAAGCCCTCCTGGCCACAGCCGCTACCTGTTCTTCTAGCAGCAGCCGCGAGTCCAGAAGGACCCCCAAGTTGCGCACTGGGTCTGTCTGGGGCAAAACAGCCCCATCCAGTACCAAAGATGGTAGCTCCCTGGATAACACGGGGCCCCTTATCCACAGCCACTCTGTCTTGCTGGGATTCAGCCGAAGCCGATTGGCCCCCATCCAGACCCCAATGGCCTCCAGGCATCCAGATAGGATTTCAACAGCATCACTGGGGTCCCCACGGGCTGAGATGTCATTCTTTTTTCAACTGTGAAAAAATTTATGCTTGAATACAAGTAGCAACTGATGACAAAGACTAGTTAGGTGAACATTCTTTCTTTGTTCAGTTGCATAGTCGAGTTTGACCCTTTGTGACCTCATGGACCATTGCACGCCAGGTGAACATTCACTCCACATCAATTACAGATGAGGGGCTGAGAGAGTACATATTTGTCTCCAAGCTTTGAAATTCCTCTCTCCTGTCCAAGTATAAAAAGAAAATATTTGATTACTTATGTGACTCATTAGATTTTTTTTGTAGCTTCATCAGTTTAGAACTGACATAATATTAAGGGCCATATCTACAGGTGAACACATATAAGGTAGGGAAAAGTATTTGTTTGAGTCCAATGTAGTGGAAGAATATGACCCACAGTTGGTCTATTGTTAAAATCAGAGGAAGACGAGTTCAAAATTACTAATTTTTTCTTCCAGACCACTGGCTGACTGTCACTATGTGGGACATTTTGTATTTTCAACACATTTCCCTTCCATCTTCCCTATTTCTGTACACACATCTGCAATTTTTTTTGTCTACACACTTCATAATAAGTGTGCTAAATGAAAACTTACATCAGGTAAACCTTCTTAGTCTTTAAAGTGTCAAAAGAGTCCATGTTGGGCGAATTCAGCTCTGGAAACCATCATATCTACTACTGTGGACAATAATATCTTAGAAGAAATGGAGTGGTGATAATAGTGAATAAAAGAGTGAGAAAAACAGTAATAGGATACAATCTTTAAAATGACAGAATGTTTTCAGTCCGAATCCAAGGAAAGCCATTCAATGTCACTGTAATTCAAGTTTGCGCACCAACCACTGGTGAAGATGAAGCTACAGTTGACCAGTTCTTTGAGAACTTACAACACCTCATAGAACTGGCACCCAAAATGAATGCCAAAGTAGGAAATCAAAAAGTAAATGGAATAACAGGCAAGTTTGGTATTGGAACACAGAATGAAGCAGGGCAAAGGCTAATAGAGTTCTGTCAAGAGAATGCACTGGTGGTCATAGCAAACACCCTCTTCCAGCAACACAAGAGGAGACTTTACACATGGACCACCAGATGGCCAACATCAAAACCAGATTGATTACATACTCTGCAGCCAAAGATGGAGAACTTCCATACAGTCAGCAAAAACAAGACCTGGAGCAGACTGTGGCTCAGATCATAATTGACTGATTTTGCAAAATTCAAGCTTGGATTAAAGAAAATAGGGGAAACAATTAGGCCAGACAGGCATGACGTTGACAACATCCCTAAGGAAGGTGTGAAATAGATTTAATAGTTTAGACTTGACAGACAGAATGCCAGAAGAATTATGGACAGAGGTTTGGGACATCATACAGGAGGCAGCAAGTAAAACCATATCAAAAGAAAAAGGTGTAAGAAAGCAAAGTGGTTGTCTGATGAGACTCTTAAAATAGCAGGGGAAAGAAGGAACGCAAAAGGCAAAGGCGAAAGAGAAAAATTCAGTCAATTGAATACAGACTTTCAAAGAAAAGCAAGGAAAGATAAGGAAACCTTCTTAAATGAACAGTGCAAAGAAATAGAGGAAAACAACAGAAAGGAAAGGACTACAGATCTTTTCAAAGAAATTAAAAAAATCAGGGGTATGTTTAAAGCAAAAACAGCAGGGATTTAGCGGATGCAGAAGAGAGTAAGAAAAGATGGCAAGAGTACACAGAGGAACTCTACAAGAAGGACCTCAACACCCCTGATAATCACAGTGATGAGAACATTGAACATGAGCCAGACATCCTAGTGAAGTCAGGAAGGCCCTAAAAAGCACTGCAAATAACAAAGCCAGTGGGGATGATGGTATCCAGCTGAATTATTCAAAGCCCTAAAAGATGATGGAGTTAAAGTACAGCATTCTATATGCCAGAAGATTTGGAAAACACAGCAATGGCCACAGCATTGATAAAGATCAGGATATGTTCCAATTCCAAAAAAGGGCAATGCCAAAGAATGATCAAATTACCAAACAATTGCGCTCATCTCAAATGCTAGCAAAATCATGCTCAAGATAATACATGATACACTTCAACAGCACATGGATGGAGAATTACCAGAAGTACAAGCTGGGTTCCAAAAAGGTAGGGGAACTAGAGACCAAATTGCCAACATACGTTGGATCATGGAGAAAACAAAGGGATACCAGAAATAAGTCTATTTCTGTTACATTGACTACACCAACAGGCCCTTGACTGTGTAGACCACAACAAAATGTAGCAAGTAATTAAAGAGATGGGAATACCAGAACACCTTATAGGTCTCATGAGAAATCTGTACAAGAGCCAAGGGAAGCAACAGTTAGGACAGGATACGATATGATGGAGTGGTTTGGAATAGGAAAAAGAGTAAGACAAAGCTGCATTTTGTCACCCTGCTTATTTAACTTTTATACAGAGCACATAATGCGCAACGCAGGGCTGGATGAATCACAAGTTGGAATTAAAATTGCTGGGAGAAACATCAACAATTTGAGATATGCAGATGATACTACCCTAATGGCAGAAAGTGAGGAAGACCTAAAGAAACTCCTTCTTAGGGTGAAAGAAGAGGGTGCAAAAGCTGGCTTGAGACTCAACATCAAGAAAAACAAGATAATGGCAACAGGCCCTATCACTCACTGGAAAATAGATGGGGAAGAAGTAGAAGCAGTGACAGACTTTACATTCTTAGGATCCAAGATCACTGCAGATGGTGTTGGAGAGAGTCTTGAGAGTACCCTGGACAGCGAGGAGAACAAATAGGTCAATATTAGAAGAAATCAACCCTGACTGCTCCTTGGAAGGTCAAATAGTGAAAATGAAGCTAAAGTACTTTGGACATCAAATGAGAAGAGAGGATTCACTTGAGAAAGCTTTGATGCTGGGAAAGGTCGAGGGTAAAAGAAGAAGGGGCGGCAGAAAATGAGATGGGTAGATGGTATTGTGGACGGAATGGGCACAGAGCTGGGTGGGTTGTGGAGGATGGTGGATGATAGAGGTGCCTGGCGTGCAACGGTCCATGGGGTCGCAAGGGGTCGGAATCAACTGTGCGACTGAACAACAAATGGACTTCATCAGTGGACAGCTCTGTAGTGTAGGTAGCTGGCTGCGGAGTCAGAGGTTGAGGATTTGATTCTCAGCTGTGCCTCCAGGGAGAAGAGCTAGCCTATATGGTCTTGGCCAAGCTGCACAGTCCCAAGATGCCCCCAGAAGAAGGGAGTCGCAAACCACTTCTGTGTATTTTCTACCTAGAAAATCCTGGAAAGGGTCACCATACATCACAATAGTCTTGACATTATGGTATTATTATGGAACTAGCATATTTTGCCCGGCAGTGCCAGGCTTTTTAAAATTGTGTTGGATAGTAAAGGGTTTCGGTTTGTTTTTTTCTTGAACCAATGGTGCTGGGCTGTTTTAAATGGTGTTGCAAGGTTTTGTGATTTTGTGGCTTCGAGGTGCTGCGTCCGCCTGTGGCGGACTTGCGCTCCCAGTGTTTTTTGTTTTTGTTTTTTTGCGTGCTTGGCTCTTTATTTCATTTCATTTCATTTTCATTTCAAGTTTAATTTCTATACCGCTTTACTCACCCAGCGGGCAACTCAAAGCGGTGTACATAGTAACAATAAGATAGTACAATAATACAGGTAAACATAACACAATAAATTAACAATACAATAATAAAGCAATAATGTCATCAAATTACAAGATTACAAGTCAGGAAAAACATAATATA
The DNA here is from genome assembly GCA_035047305.1 of Bradypodion pumilum. Classification (NCBI taxonomy): domain Eukaryota; kingdom Metazoa; phylum Chordata; class Lepidosauria; order Squamata; family Chamaeleonidae; genus Bradypodion; species Bradypodion pumilum. Next base: position 274,166,936 of record JAWDJD010000001.1, read on the forward strand.
AGTAAAGGGGGAAAAGCAAATAAGTTACACTAGAACTCTCCACAATATGGCAATTTCTACAATGTTAAAAATACAAAATTACAAAGTCTAATACAGATCCTGACACAATGCAATTTATCATTTAATACCAACTAGTACCCTCGCCTACTACAAGTCTAAGACGGAGCCCCTAAAAATGTCTCATCTGAAAAGAAAGGGGGTGTCCCACCACATGGCAGCTGTACTCAGGGAACAGCTGTGCTCCCATATTGGTTTTTGAAGGTTTTTGTTTTATGTTTATGCAAATTTTATTTTAATTTAATTAATTTAATTTAATTTAATTTAGTTTAAAATTTAATTTTGTTTTAAATCTTTATTTTTACGCATTTTTATTTTTGGGGGGTTTTTTGAGTGAAAAGTGATTTCTGTTGTTGTTGTTTTTGGAATTTTTTGAGATTAGTGTGATTATTTTTGAATGTTTTTATAACTTATTTGATTAATTTAGGAATTAATTTTATTAGTTTCAATATTTTTGAATGTTTTTTCTCTTTTGGCCTCTGGGTGGGGGTGGTGAGCTTTTCTTCCTCTCTATGCTGGCTGGCCCGTGGGGAAGAAGGGCATCGGCGGCGGGGGGGTCCTTTTTTCCCCCTGCGGGCCATACTGGCTGGCCCGTGGGGAAGAAGGGCAGCAGCGGCGGGGTTTTTTTTACTTTTATTTTTCTCACGCCGACTGGTCCATCGAAAGGAAGGGCAGCGGCAGCGGGGGGGGTTCTTTTTTTCCCCATGGGCCACATGGCCCGTGGGGAAGAAGGGCAGCGGCGGCGGGTGTTTTTTTTTAACTTTTATTTTTCACGTACAGGCCGCCTCATCGTTCGGCGCGCTAATGGTGCGCAGGACGCTGGGGCTTGTAGTTTTGCCTGCGCGTGTTTGCTTACTGTAGCGGTTTTTTCCTGCGGCTTTTTTTTTGATTGGCCGCGGCACGTTTCCGAACGTTCCATTTTCCGCACTGCTCAGCCTGATTGGCTCTGGCGCGGCGCAAGGAATGTTGGGAATTGAAGTTCCCTTTTTTTTTTTGCGCGACTGGGGGGCTCCTGCCCCCGGATCGAAAATTTCAACCCGACAGTTACCTGCGAACCGGGTTCGGGCGAGTGAACGGAGGCCCATTACGGGCTAGTGGGGCCTGGTGCAACATCCTTTGTCACATTCCAATGGTTAACGCACCATTTTATAGGTATAGATTGAGCGCCCGTCTCTGTCCCAGCTTGGGGACATGAAAGGAGCCTCATTTGGGCATTCCATGAGCAGAGTTTCTTCTGCAAAAATCCTTTCAACCTATAATAATTTCTGACATGAAATTATCATCATCATCATCATCATCATCATCATCAATGCTTTGCATCAGATACCAATACTCAAAGTCCTGAGGATAGTGCCTGTTTGAAAGATTTCCTATAGTAGCCAATTTAGTACCCAAGGATGGAAATGAAAGAACTAGCATTATAATAATGTACTGTTCAGAAAACTAATCTGAAGGATAGAGAAGGGCCTAGTATTTCACTATCAACCTTTTCCTCCTAGCAAACTAAAATCAAATCAGGCACTCAAAAACTTGATTAACATTTAACCAATTGCCCATGTACATTTGCGACAGCAGATGACTAGCTTTATTTTCTACAGAGGCTTTTTTTTTGTGGGTGGGGGTCTCATAATATAAAAAACTAGCAGATTTTGCCCGGCGGTGCCGGGCTGTTTAAAATGGTTTTGGAAGGTTTTTGTTTTATGTTTATGCAAATGAGGTTAGTTTTTAATTGTGTTTTTTTTAAAAAAAATTTTACGCATGGGCTGTTAAAAACTGTGATCATTAATTTTTGTTTTTTGTTTTTGGTTTTAAAAAAGAGGAAAGGATGATATAATTTTTTATAATTATTGTATTTAACCAAATAATGTGTTACTATATGAACTTTTTTAAATAGTTGTACCTTGGATAATAATTTTAAAAATGTGTAAGAATATGTTTTTTTTTTAAATCAACGTTTCTATACTGTGTTTAGATGTTTTGTTGGGGTTTTTTGGAGTGAAAACTTATTTCTTTTTTTAAATTATTTGTGATTATTGTGAATATTTTTGAATGTTTTGAAAACTTATTTCATTAATTTGTGAATTCTTTGTGATTATTTATTCTGAATATTTTTGAATGTTTTTTCTCTTGTGGCCTCTGGGTGGGGATGGTGAACTTTTTTGGGGGGATTGTTTTGGGTTTTGGGGGGTCTATGTGGTTTTTCTTGTTTGTTTTTGGATGTTTTTGGATGTTTTTGTGTTTACTTTTTCTGTTTGTTATTTTTGGTTTTGATTACTTTTGAATGTTTTTGGATTGTGTTGTTTTGTGTTGGGGGTGGGGGTATTTCCATTGGCTGGTCTCGGTGGCTAGACCACGGAAATACCATCGCCGCTTGATGCGGCGTTGGGGTGGTGGTATTTCCGTGGGCCGGCCTGGTTGGCCGGACCACGGAAATTGCATCACCGCTTCATGCAGTGTTGGGGTGGGGGTATTTTCGTGGGCTGGCCTTGGTGGCCGGACCACGGGAATCCCATCGCTGCTGTATGCGGCAGTGGGGGGGTGGGGGTTCTGCGGCCTGCCTTTTTTATTTTTATTTTTCGCGCGCCAGCTTCCTCAGCGTTCTGCACGCTCATGGCACGCAGAACGCTGGGGCTTGTAGTTTTGCGATTGCGATTTCAGTTTGTGCAACGTTTTTTCCTGCGGCTTCATTTTGATTGGCCGTGGCGCGTTTCCGAACGTTCCTTTTGCTCGCACCGCTCAGCCTGATTGGCTCTGGTGCGGCACGGCGCAAGGAACGTTGGGAATTGAAGTTCCCTTTTTTTGTTTGCATCCAGGGGGGGTCCTGCCCCACTGGCGCAAAATTCAACCCAACAGTTACCTGCGAACCCTGGTCGGGCGAGTGCACAGAGGCTTGGATGGGGCTAATGGGGCCTGGCTAAACATCCTTTGTCACATTCCAATGGTTAACGCATAGATTTATAGGTATAGATCACCAGCAGTCAATGTACACATTCTATATTCCAGCTACTACCTTCTTAGATGACACACTCTTCGCATTCTTGATGAATTTTATATCCCCGTAGCTTTGATTATGGAAAAATAAATGACATGTGTTTACTGATTCTTTTGGGAAAGAAAAATCATATCCTCGAGCACTATAAACATCTGAGCTGTTGTTAGAACACCTCAATCACTGTCAGTTAAAAAAATCCAACTGAATGTAATGACTTCAGACTAACTCTTTTAATCCTTTGCTTTACCAATGAAGTAGTTGCTTTTCATGCCTTCAGCTAAAATATCTTTGACAATTACAGGAGGCCTCAAGAGAAGCTCTCTGAACCTGTCCCAAAACTATGTATTCTACTACAAGAAATATCCATCACAGCCCATCCCTTCAAGATAAGTACATATGCTAACAAATTCAAAATACTGTCTTGCTTTGTTGCCAAATCTTTGATCAGAAAGAATACCCCTTGCTTCCCCTTGGTATTTGTTGGCCGCTGCATTTTACACCTGCTGAAGTCTCCATACCAGCCACAAGGGTAGCCCAACATAGAGGGCATTACAATAGTTGATTCTTGAGATTACTAGTACTGTACATAGGTTAATGCTATTAGGATCTCCTATCCAGGAAAGAGTGGAGCTGGACTATGTGCTGCTCCTATCCAGGAAAGAGTGGAGCTGCGCTATGTGCCGCAGATGGAAAAATGCAGACCTGACCACCTATGACACCTGATCTTCAAAGGTCAAAGACTGGTCAAGTTCCACACTCCCTTTTCTCTCAAAGGGAGAACAACACACACCCCAAGCTAATGGGAATCCTCTCTACCTGTGATTGGTTACCCCTTACCAGCATCACTTCCATCTTGCCCGAGTTCAGTTTCAGCCTGCACACACACATATAACTGCACTGGTTCAGTCACTGAGACCAGGATACAGTCCACTCAGCAGAGCAGATGTTGCAGGGAAACTGCTCGATAAAGAGAATGACAGAGAAATGGAGCATTGTTGTGGAGAAATTCTAGCCAGAAGGTGGCTACAGAAAAGGAGATCAGGTCAGAGATTGACCAAGCACTTGTTGAGAATCCAGCTCAACAAGGGTGTAAGCATAAAGTCAGAAGAAACTGAAACAGCAGTCAGAGTTACAGGTGCGCAAGAAAAAGAGCGAAGTGCTCCGGCACCGGGGAGCAAGTTTTTATTGAAAAATACACAGGTTCCACAGGATGTATTACGACAGCATACACAGGATGTATACGCAAGCATAGGTGCAGTGGTATTCAGCCAATAATATGACATTCTCTATAGCATAACCATATATGGCATGACCTATATCTCTTACTAGTACATGCGCAGTAGCTTATATCCTGCCAGACTAGGCCAAAGCCTATTCTCTGTGGCGGTACCCTTGCAAAAGCTGTTACCTGTATATTCAGCAGTAGCTACGATCTAACTTCAGCTATGAATGGCTAATACCAAAAGCATTTATATGAAGGTTACATAGAGGCGCCTTTCTGCATCAAACCTGATTCTCTGCATAAAGGTTGAATCTCTGCAGAGGCAGGAAGCGCTTATTGATGCAGGAAGTAGCTAACCTCAGCTCTTTTTTGTGGTCAGCGCAAGAAATGCTAACCACAATTGCCAGCTATATGCCTCACATGTTTAAGCTAAAAGTTTCCAGCTAAAATGTTTTAAGCTAAAAGTATAATGAACTCCCACATTTCCACTTCTTAAATTTATTATTTTCTGCGGGACATCGTTTGCCAATTATACACACGCTGGAATTCAATCTCGCTATCAGATTCTGAGTTAACATCTTCATATTCCACGTTATTTGTTGGCAAACAATATACATATTCCCCATCATCACAGTTCTCCTCTGCCAAACGGGGAACGGCTCGATAATTACCCTGGCAGATCTCATTCTGATAGCGAGCTTGATAGATGTGGTTTTGAGTAAACCCTGTGGATCTTCCTGATGCATGAAAACAGTTCTTACTCACAGCCATAAGATTTGGTACACATTGAATACAACAACATAACATAATGCAGCTTACTATAAAAACACCTATGGCAATTAGTAGATACATCATTAGTGACAATCTCCTACAGATAGAAGTTCTTTCTCAATCTGGCCTAAAACCCACCAGGGTCAAAATTTATCTAAACAATAACTGGCTTTCAAATAAATTGACTATCTATGTCAGGTGATGAAAGATGAGCATCTTCATCCATAGTAGAAAACATTTTTAACACCATAAAGTTGCAAGAGGGAGTCAAGAGGCCCACCTACAGGGCAACCAGCTCCTCTAAGAAACATGAACATGCCATGTTTGATGACCAGTGCCATGTTATTACAACCCTCTCCACAAGAGATTGCACCATGGAACTAGACATGAAACATGCCTGATATATCGAATAACACCATTGCAATATAACAAACTCAATTACATATGTAGGGTTACAGTGAAAAACTCTTCCAGGCATTTTCACAATTGTATTACAAGCACAGCAAAGTCCCAAAATACATTCCAGTAAAAGATCAAAAACACATAGTTAAAGCAGTCTGTTGTTGGGGGGGAGGAAGAAGGCTGGTCGCCCCCCCCTTTCCAAGAGACTACATTTTGGCTGTTTGCCAGCCAGCTTTTCAAGAGCGACTCCTTGAATGTGTGAGGGTCTCCTCCTCTCAGACAAGACCCGTCCCATCAGGATCCTCCCTTTTACCCTCCTCCTTAGGGTTTACCCCCATGGACCTTCCAACAAGAAGACATGTCAATCACACACCAGGTTCCATCCCTTCTTCCCCAAGTCTGCCATGTGGCCATGACTCCCAGGTGTTGCCATCTTGCAGAGGCATCTCCCCCCACCCTTCCAGGAGGCAGGAAACATGGAATGAGCAGGACCTTCATTCCACGACACCCCCCCTCATTAGGGTGACAAAAACCATGATCTTCTAAAATCATGCTTTTTGTCATAGTTCACTGTATGCATTTTTAAAACAGGCAAGCACATTTCTTTTCTTCCTTACAAGAAAGTTTTCATAAAAATTCTAGCAAACAAACTACACATATCATTTTAACAACATTTCCCACCAGCAGAACATTTAGAAAATTTTAAAGAGGTCTTTGGAGTCCACACAAACTTTTTAGTCCAGAGTAAAATGTCCAAATTAAGAGTCCAAATGTTGATTGAAGATCTCTTCAGACTAGAATTTAAACACCATCTTCCCTCCAGCACAGTTCTTGGTCACAAAACAACCAGGCAACCCTCTGCCCTCCAAACAAGCACATCTTTCAGCTTTTCAGTTACTCACTCAGTCCTTCACTCTCCAGGCACATCCATCTGTATTTCAGCAGGTAGAAAATGTAGAACCCAAAAGAACAGCTTCTCCAGAATTTGCAAGTAACTTAGCCAAAAACTGGAGTATATCCTCTCCCACCTTGTATTTTGGTAGAAACCTGCCATCCATAGAGGAAGGATCCATGCCACGTTTTCTCTGGGCTTCTTTCAGTTGCAGTATTTGAATCTTAACCAAATGAAAAACTGTCATGTTGGATTTGCGAGAAGACCCCTTTCTGATTTTGGGTTTTCTGCTCTCCCCCTCTGGCTCATCCTTCCAATTCCTGCCCCCAAGTGAGGAATCAAGCTTATCACTCGGCTTCTCCTGCTTGGTCCTCTTCTCCACCTTTCGTGATGGGGGGCACTTCAGGGATGAGTCAAGGTCCTCTGTGCTGCCCTCAGAACCCTCTCTGCCTGCCATTCTGCATGCATTAATAGCTTCTATCTGCGATGAGGTGGCAGGGAGGGCTAGAGCATTTGCAACTATCGAGGCACTTCTGATGATTGGAAATGTAGTAGCAGCCTCCAAGTCCAGAACAGCCGCAGTTAAAGCAGCAGAGAACGGGGTAACAGTACTTGAATGCTGCAAAGCAGGATAAAATGTTCCACCTTCATCAGGGGGTTTCGGAGGCAATTGTGGCCCATATGGCGGGGGTGCTGTTGGGGATAGAGGATCTCCAGTAGCAGGTGGCAGTATTTGTGGCATGGAGGTGGCCAGGCTTTGGGCCAAAAAAATGTTCTTCGGTTGTTTATTATTCAGATCAGGAGGATCTGGTGGGGTGGCATATGGTGGTGGTGCCGTAGGATCAGAGTCCCGTTTTAAGTCCGGTCTTTGTAACGGACATGGCAGCAGAATCTGCGGCAGAGGCACTGTCACTACTTGCGCCAACAAAATATTTTTCGGGGTGAGATTTTGCAAGCAGATTCGTACTTTGCACCACAGGAGTTGTACGGTTACACTGACTCTGGGGTGGTTTTGAAATTGAGTCCCAATTTTTTCCCACACTTGTAACTTTAAAGTCCCGTTTTCTGGGACCCATGGACAAAAATCGTAAATTGCCTTAACGAGTTGCTCTATTTCATTGATTGATACTGCATGTCCATTTTTCTGCAGGAGGTGTTTAAGATCCTGACAATACTTTTGTTGCAGAGAAGAGAGACCACTGCCCATGTTGTCTTATCTTGTCTTGTCTAAGTACTCTAACTTGACTGTGTCACTCACCCGGGATCCTTACACGGATGACGAGGGACGTCCTGGACCTAGCCGGTCGTGGGTGAGGACTGTGGGGCCGCAGCGCTGAAGTCGTGAGCGTGGTCGAAGTGAAGGGAGATTGTAATCTGGATCCGGTAGATTACAATCTGATTTGCCTCACACGGGGGGCACCAGATGTGGAGAAATTCTAGCCAGAAGGTGGCTACAGAAAAGGAGATCAGGTCAGAGATTGACCAAGCACTTGTTGAGAATCCAGCTCAACAAGGGTGTAAGCATAAAGTCAGAAGAAACTGAAACAGCAGTCAGAGTTACAGGTGCGCAAGAAAAAGAGCGAAGTGCTCCGGCACCGGGGAGCAAGTTTTTATTGAAAAATACACAGGTTCCACAGGATGTATTACGACAGCATACACAGGATGTATACGCAAGCATAGGTGCAGTGGTATTCAGCCAATAATATGACATTCTCTATAGCATAACCATATATGGCATGACCTATATCTCTTACTAGTACATGCGCAGTAGCTTATATCCTGCCAGACTAGGCCAAAGCCTATTCTCTGTGGCGGTACCCTTGCAAAAGCTGTTACCTGTATATTCAGCAGTAGCTACGATCTAACTTCAGCTATGAATGGCTAATACCAAAAGCATTTATATGAAGGTTACATAGAGGCGCCTTTCTGCATCAAACCTGATTCTCTGCATAAAGGTTGAATCTCTGCAGAGGCAGGAAGCGCTTATTGATGCAGGAAGTAGCTAACCTCAGCTCTTTTTTGTGGTCAGCGCAAGAAATGCTAACCACAATTGCCAGCTATATGCCTCACATGTTTAAGCTAAAAGTTTCCAGCTAAAATGTTTTAAGCTAAAAGTATAATGAACTCCCACACATTGTGAAACAGCTTTAGAGAGTAAAATTGTTAACGTAAATAATTGCTGGAGTAATGTTCACAATGATTCTGTTGCACATGCCTGCATAACAACAGCAGAAGGAAATGTCTTCTTTACAGAAACAATTCCTATTTCAGGAAATGCACACAGAGCAGAATACTTACCAGAAGTGGCAGCAAATGCTATAATAACATTTGAACAAAAATTCCAATGCTGCAACAATACTATATCCAAAATGAAATTTAGAAGAACAAGTAGGGAACACAAAGTTAATAACATATGGTTGCAGTGTTCATTTGCTGTACCTCCCAGCCAGACCTCAGTGTTCTAGAAATAAAGGTTAATGTTGTTGAAATTATTGTTCCATAACAATAATTTTCCAGAAGCAACTCTGAAAAGAATGAGTGGAACCGAGTTAATATATTGGATGAAACTCTGTAGTGGACTGCTTCGAGCAGTATTTCAAGAACTGTCCTATTCTGATGACAGTTTGTGAACAAAATTGAGAGAAAACTGATGGCTTTGTTACAGCCATAATCCTCAACACTGGGTTTAAGAGAAATGTTGAACTTATCCTGCGTGTCCTGAAACCCATTTCTCAAGCTTTAAACAAAATACAGAAAAATAGCTGTAGATTTCTTATTAATAATAATTCACTGGACATATAACAGACTGTAAGTTACTTAAGCAGCAATTGTAGAAGCATAGGATTATACATAACCGGTTGTATTAGAACAGATACAGTATGTGTAATTACTGTAAACATGATCAAGTGCTGTTTACTATTATAACTAATTTTTATATTTATTTGTTCTATTTCTCTGTATAATAAAAATAATTTTATATATATATATATATATATATATATATATATATATATATATATATATATATATATATATATATATATATATATATATATATATATATATATATAGATAGATAGATAGATAGATAGATAGATAGATAGATAGATAGATAGATAGATAGATAGATAGATAGATAGATATGAAAAGAAAAATAGCTGTTTTATTGCTGATGCTGTTAAAATTTGGAAGGAATTGAGTGAGGACTTAAAAACAGAACTAAACAGAATTAAATTGCAAGCATTAAAAAAAGGGACAAGAACAGTCTCCAGCTCACTTTCTCACCAATACTGTCAATATTCAGTACCAGAGCCGAGCCTTAAGTGCTGAGTAAGAAGAGGTAGCTATGACATCGGTACCCAGCAATCATTCATCTGTAAGGATAACTCTAAAAAACCTCAGAGATAAGAGGGAACCGTTCAAGAAATACAGTACTATGCAAAAGTCTGGCTGAGTTGTGATCCAGACCTCCTCCAACTTCAAAGATGAGCTGGATCAAGCGGCACTCTGTATGCCCAGTCCGGTTGTGCCTGCACCCGAGCCTGAAGATGCCCTTAGCCAGGGATCTCAGCCTGTGCCTGGCCCAAGTCTGTTCTCCCTGGCAGCTGACCTGTCAGATCAGGAGTCCGGCTCTGACAGTGATCAGCCCTCAGTCAGGGAGAGGGATAGAAAACATATACACCTGAGACACAGTCACGCCAGGGCGATGCACCAAAGAAGGCTCCCAGCTGATACCGATTAACTGGGAGGCTTATAAGCAAGCCTCTTGTGCAAAGACAGACGTCCTGCTTGATGCCAGACTGCCTGCTATGACGATGACTACTCTGCCAATCCTGACGACGCCCCTGGACACCCTTTGGATTTGACTACTGACTCAGACTACCAGTAAACAGACCTTGGTTTGCCTTTTGGACTTTGGTATCTGGACTATCCTTGAACAAGACTTGCTGTGTAGTGTCACCGTGCGGCGACCGTGCTTGCCCGGACGGGTCAGCACAGGCTGGGTTTGGGAAAAATTCAATGAGTGATTTGGGGGAACCACAACATGGACACCCTAACTCCAAACTTAGATAGGGATAAGTGGAGAGTCACCAGAAGACTCACTCTAATTTTGGTGTATCTAGGTAGATTGGCGGTTGAGTTATTAAGATAACGGTTATTTTTCTCCTTCCAATAGCATAAAGCAGAAAAGGTGTCTTGATATGAATAATTAAGGGAGTGTGTAACCAGATTGCTGGCACTCAACATCAAAAAGGCTGCAGAGCAGCTTTTAAACTGATAACTGGGGGAAAGCCGACAGGAGCTGGGCAGCATCTGGTTTGGGAAAGTGTGTACTTGAGTAGTGAGAAGGATGCAAAAATTACTGAGCAGAGCAGGGAGCTAGTCACCAGCACTCTAGCAGAAGGAATGCAAGAGGCAGTATAACAATGCAACTGGACTCAAAAGACTGTATCAGGAAAGCATATATAAATGCTTGTATACAAATGCCAGAAGCCTCTGGAACAAAATAGGGGAGCTGGAATACTTAGCAATAGATAAGAATATTCATATTATTGGCATCACTGAAACCTGGTGGACGGATGATAACCAATGGGATACAGTTATCCCAGGCTACAAACTGTACAGGAAGGATAGGAAGGGGCAAACGGGAGGTGGTGTAGCCTTGTATGTCAAAGAAGTGATAAAATCGTATGAATTGGAATATCTAGGTGATTTGGAGTCACCATTAGAAGCTCTGTGGGTAAGAGTACCAGGCCACAAGGATGGTCTAACAGTAGGCATATACTATCGGCCTCCGACCCAAACTCTTGAGGGAGACTGGCAGTTGGAGAATGTTGTAAAGGAGGCATCCAAGAAGGAAAACCTGGTTATAATGGGGGACTTCAATTACCCTCACATAGACTGGGTGAACTGTTGTTCAGCACATGATAAAGACATAAAGTTCCTAGATATGCTAAATGATTGTTCCCTGGGACAGATGGTTGAAGACCCAACTAGAGGTACAAGCATCCTTGACTTGATCCTGAGTAATACTCAGGATCTGGTGCAAGATGTTAATGTGACTGATCCAATAGGGAGCAGTGACCACAACTCAATTATGTTTAACTTTATCATAGACCGCAAATCACGGATAAAATCTAACACAGAGACCTTAAATTTTCAAAAAGGAAATTTCCCAAAGATGAGGAAACTAGTAAAAAAAGAAGCTGAAAGGGAAAATTGAGAGAGTCCAAACACTCCAAGAGGCATGGAGGCTGTTTACAAAAACAATAACAGAGGCCCAATTGGAATGCATATCCAAAAGGAAAAAGGGCACTGCCAGGTCCAAGAGGACTCCGATGTGGCTTACAGGAGCTGTTCGGGAAGTGATCAAAAGCAAAAAAAAGCTCATTTAGAAGATGGAAGGCTTGTCCGAATGAGGACAGCAGGCAGAAACATAAAATCTGGCAGAACAAATGCAAGGCAACAATCAGGAAAGGAAAGCAAGACTTTGAGGAGCGTATAGCTAAAAATACTCAGAGAAATAATAAATACTTCTTTAAGTACATTAGAAGTAAGAACCCAACTAGGAAGACCATTGGACCATTAGATGACAATGGAAGGCAAGGGGTTATTAAAGAGGAAACAGAGATTGCAGAGAGACTCAATGAATTCTTTGCTTCAGTATTCACTGAAGAAGACAGAGACCACATGCCCAAAACAGAGCCTATCTTCGTAGGGAGGGAAACCGAAGAATTAAGCCAGATAGAAATAACCAGGGAAGAGGTCCTTGCATATCTTGTTAAACTAAATGCTAACAAATCACCAGGGCCAGATGGCATCCATCCACGAATTCTCAGGGAACTTAAAGATGAGATTGCTGATCTCCTAGCCAAAATATATAATCTTTCCCTCAAATCAAGCTTTGTGCCTGATGACTGGAAGGTAGCGAATGTAACACCAATTTTCAAAAAAGGATCCAGGGATGATCCAGGAAATTACCGACCTGTCAGTTTGACATGTGTCCCAGGTAAAGTGATGGAAACCATCCTAAAAGATAGAATTAATAGGCACATGGAAGAGAAGGCGCTGCTAAAGGAGAGCCAACGTGGCTTTTGCAAGGGCAAATCATGCCTCACTAACCTGTTGGAATTTTTTGAGTGTGTCAATAAGCATGTGGATAAGGGGGATCCAGTTGACATTGTTTATCTGGACTTTCAGAAGGCTTTTGACAAGGTCCCGCACCAAAGGCTCTTGAATAAACTTACCAGTCATGGAATAAAGGGACAGGTCTTGTCCTGGATCAGCAACTGGCTAAGGGACAGGAAACAGAGGGTAGCACTAAATGGACACTTCTCCAAGTGGAGGGAAGTAAAGAGTGGGGTCCCCCAAGGTTCAGTACTGGGACCCCTGCTTTTCAACCTCTTCATAAATGATCTAGAGGTAGGAGTAAATAGCAAGGTAGCCAAATTTGCTGACGACACTAAATTATACAGGATAGTGAAAACTGTGAGAGATTGTGAGGAGCTCCAGAGGGATCTCTTAACACTGGGGGAGTGGGCAAAATAGTGGCAAATGAGCTTCAACATTAGTAAGTGCAGAGTGATGCATGTTGGGCCAAAGAACCCCAATTACATTTATGGGTTCTGAACTCTCTGCGACAAACCAGGAAAGGGACCTTGGTGTCCTAGTGGACAGCTCAATGAAGGTGTCAACCCAGTGTGCCTCAGCAGTGAAAAAAGGAAACTCAATGCTAGGGATCATTAGGAAAGGTATAGAAAATAAGTCAGCAAGTGTCATTTTGCCTCTTTATAAATCTATGGTGAGGCCCCATCTGGAATACTGTGTACAGTTCTGGTCGCCATACCTCCAGAAGGATATTATGGAGTTGGAAAAAGTGCAGAGGAGGGCAACCAAAATGATTAGGGGACTGGAACACCTTCCTTACCATCTGAGGCTGCAACGGTTGGGCCTTTTCACTCTTGAACGACGGCGTCTAAGAGGTGGCCTGATTGAAGTTTATAAAATCATGCACGGTGTGGACAAAGTAGATAAGGAAAAACTGTTTTCCCTATTGCATAACACTAGAACTAGGGGGCACTCCATGAAACATTTGGGTACTAGTTCTCAAACAGTAGTACTTTTTCACCCAGAGGATTACTGGTCTATGGAACTCCCTGCCAGAAGAAGTGGTGACAGCTGTCAGTCTTGACAGCTTTAAGAAAGGATTAGACAAGTTCATGGAGGACAAGGGTATCAATGGCTATATGGATACCTAAGGACAACCTCCGGGTTGGAGAGATAGGCAGGATATCTCTCAATGCCATTTCCAGGGAATCCTAAGCAGGTGAAGGCATCTCCTTGGGAATACCCTGAAGGAAATGGTGAGCCACTGTGTGTGACAGAATGCTGGACTGGATGGGCTGTGGCCTGTTCCAGCAAGGCTGTTCTTATGTTCTTATGTTCTAACCTATTATAATAATAATTTTGTGTCAGAAATTATTCTGGGTTGAAAGGATTTTTGCTGGAGGAACTCCGCTCAGGGGATGCCCGAATGAGGCTTCTTTCATGTCCCCAAGATCTTTTCCCACCGAAGTGGTCCCTGTTTATCCACTTGCAATTTCTTGTGTTCAAACTGCTAGGTTCGCGGGAGCTGGGACAGAGACAGGCACTCAATCCGTCATGTAGTACCCAAGTTTATTAAATTTGATAGATAATTATGAAATTATTGCAACACATTATGATGTGTTTCTAATGGTATTACCAAATCACTAATTTTTTTTATAGAACTGTAAAATTAATCTGGAAAGTTGTTACTCTAAAATGAAACCTTCCTCTGGTTATAAAATACTAAGATCATACCAGTAAGAATGAGTCTTTCTGTAGAAAATCATGATTTAAATCTAATCTTACTGAACTGTGATTTAAATCAATTTAATTTAAATCTAATCTGATTCCCATAAAAAAATCCACATAAATCTTTGAATATGTTTGAATATAACATTTAAATCAAACATGCTAAATCAGATAACAGTATTTAAAGCCCTGTAAAATCTTCTAGAATTTTTTTCAGTTCAAGGGGACCTACTTTTCCCAGGAAATTCCTATCCCTGGCCTTACTGCCAGAACAAGACATACTTCTGATAAATACCCACAGGGAAAATATTAGAATTGCTCTGTTTATTTAGATATCTACTATATTAATATTTGACTTATTCTTCTACAGTACATGTATCATGTTGAAATTGTAAAAACTCAAATATTTGGGGAAATCTTCTCTATTAGTTGACCAAAAAATGTAGCATTAGTTTAACCTTGAGAAGTCTGAATGAAACAGTATCAAAAGAGCTGAATGTATTTCAAACTACATTTACTAAATGCTTTTGGGATGTAACATTAACCAAAGCTGCTGCTACTGTTTCTCTTGTTCTTTTCTGCAGTATTCATGTAATGAACTTGTAATTAACATATTAAAGATTCATGAAAAGATCATTTGTCACAGACTCTATAAAAGGTAAACACCTTACTTTTAAACAGTTTTTCTTTCTTTGAAAACATATTTTTGTACAATACACCATAAAGATTCTAAAATTAACATAGACTGGATACTAAATACTGTACATAGAAAAGAAAAATCATGACCATTGAAGATCTAACTTCAAATGTAGCATACATAAGCAAATGGTGAATAATTTGCCTTTTCCTCTTTATAAACAAAGTATGATTTAATACTATCAATGGTACATTAGTAAAGGTAAAGGTCACTTGCTCGAAAGCCAGTCGTATCTGACTCTATGGTTCGATGCTCATCTCTTTTTCTAACCAAAGAGCCAGCGCAGTCTGCCTCTGCAGACGTTTCCGTGGACATGTGGCAGGCATGACTAGACATCAGAGTGCACGGAATGCTGTTTACCTTTCCCACTGAAGTGGTACCTATTTATTTACAGTACAATACAGTACGTGCATTTTTTTACTTTCGTACTGCTAGGTTGGCAGGAGCTGGGACAGAGACCAAAGCTCACTCTGTCATGCAGCACTCAGGTCTTGAGTAATGGTACATTATGTTGCACTGCTATTGTCACAAGAGAAGAAAAACATTTCAGTTTTAGTTTTGCTTGTGAGCGGGTCTGTTTGGTTCTGTCTTGTCCTCTTCACTAGGCCTCAAGGCACTGGAAGGACAATAAAAAGAGCAACAAAAGAGGACTTGAACATATATACTTACTTTAAAAAGGTAAGAGTTTAAATTTTTCTAACTTCATACAATTGAACCATATTTTAGCTACATTAATTCATCTGCATTACCTTTATGTAAATCATAATTTAATTACTACTAATCTAGTTCTTTACTCCCCTCCCCCCAACCATAGCTTAGTGTTTTCTTGTAAGCTAGCCACTAAATTATTTTTCTTTCCTACTCCCCTCACGAAAATGGCAAAATCAACATCTTGCATATGGAGGCATTTTCACATTACAAGTTCTTCTGAGAAGAAAAATGTGGTTTGCAAATACTGTAGCATCAGATGAAATATGCATTTCCAAATGCTACCAGGATGACAAAGCACATTCTTGTATGTAACAAGTGTCCTATACAGGTGAAACTCGGAAAATTAGAATATTGTGCAAATGTCCGTTCATTTCACTTAAAAGGTGAAACAAATATATGAGATAGACTCACTACATGCAAAGCAAGAGATGTCATGCCTTCATCCGTTATAATTGTGATGATCATGGCATACAGCGTACATGAGATTATGTGATGATTATGGGGTACATGAGATTGGGGGGTTGGGGTTTTCATAAACTGTAAGCCATAAACATCAATGTTATAACAAAGTAAGGCTTGAACTATCTCGCTTTGCATGTAATGAGTCTATCTCATATATTTGTTTCACCTTTTAAGTGAAATGAATGGACACCCTTCATGTAATCTATAGATGAGCAAAAGAAGCCTACTAACAAAACCCATCCTATTTTCACAGTACTATCTCCACAGACAAGATGCTATATACTGTCAGTGGCTCATTTTTTTAATCCTAACTGGACTCTTTGACATTACCTAGGTCTTTGAATCCAACAAACACAACCAAGAAAGCACTTTAAAGGCCACGACACAAGGTTTAGGCCAGGAGTTTGCAACCTATGGACTGTGGACCGGATCTGGCCCCCAACCTCACTCCGACCCATCACCAGAATTGGCTGCGGTCACGTTTTACAGCCCCAGTCTGGCTGCTCAGCTGTCTGAGGGGGTGGCGTCTGGCCCACGGCTGGAAAACGTTGAGAATCCCTGGTTTAGGCCATAAGAAAGGAGTGTTTAAGGTGCCACAGAACTTTTCAATGGTTTTGCTGCAACAAATTAACACAGCTATACCTTTAGAAAGTATTAAAGTGGACCTGGATCCTTGTTGGAACTTTTTAATGCAAAAGGGTTTAACAAAAGTGGGATACTGTATCAATCATTCAAGAAATACAGCTGTTGGCGGACACACTCCTCCTAGCCGACTGCAGTGATAGAGAAACAGCTGCAGTTTCGACTGGCAATAAAAGGGGGGAATGGATTCAACAATTTTTTTACCCTCCTAATTACCAAGGCAGTGCTACAACAATCAGCTAGTAGGGGGCAAAATTACGCTTTCCCTTCCCCTTTGCAGAGGAGCAGGGCAACTGTTTTATTTGCCCTTATGGAGGGATGGCCTTCCCCCATCCTAGAGTATTTTGAAAATCTGCCAGGCATTTTGGACTCTCTCTCTCTCTGCATTACTTATTATTATCCCTAAGAAACTAAAGTAGTGTGGTGGAACACCATTTTCAATGCCTTGAGCTCCCTGAAGAAAAAGATACAAATTAACTAACGAATAATACAAACACTGAAAGCCTGGAAACAATGCCATAAATATTATACTGAAATAAAATTGTTTTGACCTTTTCTTCAAAAGTGTTAAGTGAAGCAAGTTGTCATTCTCCCAAGACACTGTGTTCTGCAAAAGTCATGCTCTTATCCAGAAGGTCTGGTTTCGTATTTCTGTTCTTTGCATTTTGTACACTGGTGTGTGAGTGTGTGTGTGTTTGTGTCAGAGATTACTCTGGGCTGAAAGGATTTTTGCAGAGGAAGCCGGAAGGATGGCAGAATACTGACTTTCGTTTGCACTAGCAACGGAAAGGTTTGTGCAAGGCTTAAACACCCCACCCCACCCCACCCCCAGATTTCCAGATCCCAAACAATTACCATCTTTAAAGATAAGGACAAGAGGCAAATTTGGAGCCAATGCAGTTACATATCATCAATGTAGAAAGACCAGAAGCCAAGGCTTATCATCAGTAGCAGCCTTATGCTTTGCACCAAGGGAAGCTTCCAGATACACTTCAGGTCAATCACACATCAGCCTATTATAGACATCTTATTCAGAAAAGAGATACAGGATCTACTCGGAGAGAAGCAAGTCCCACTAAAATAGCTAAAATAGCTGGGATGCGGTGATATGTGGTCACTAAACTCTCCAGGTGGGCTCTATAATATCTTCATAGAAGACCCTGTCAAAATGACAGCAATGATTCAAACTACCAAAACATCATATTTCTTCTTAACATTAGCTGGTCATACAAATCATCGGAACCATACAGACAACAATGATAACAGTATTTTAAAAACCAAAGCGTTCTCTTCCTAAACATCCAATAAAAACCAGCAGAGGTTGGTAAAGCTAATTTCTGCTCATCAACAAGTCTTCCAGCAGAGATGCCTTCGTTAAATTTTAAAGATTCACTATTGTGACCATATGAGGAGGTGCTTTGAAAAAGAGACCCGTGCAAATTACATAACATCGTTGCATGAAGAAGACTCCAGTTGGAGAAAAGCAGGATCCCAAAGATAAGTTGGCCCCCTCCTAATGCCAAACAACAATGAGGATGCCCTCGAAACACATGGCGAAGAACCTTCATGGCAGATTTAAAGGCTCCGGGGCAGGCTTCCTCAACCTTAGCCCTCCAGATGTTCTTGAACTTCAATTCCCAGAAGGCCCTGATCAGCAGGAGTACTGATTTAGGCTTCTGGGAATTGAAGTCCAAGAACCGCTGGAGAGCCAAGGTTGAGGAAGCCTGCTCTAGGGGGGATGCTGAAGTACTTGCCCAGGACCAAAACCATTGGAGATCCCTTGCTGCCCAATACACTACACAGCATGGGAGGATCTAAGTCTGTTCCACATGCATGTTTTAATAAGTCGTAAAGGTAAAGGTCACCCTTGCAAAAAAGCTAGTCATATCTGACTCTAAGCTTCGGTGCTCATCTCTGTGTACAGCCAAAGAGCCAGCACTATCTGTGTCTGGAGACATTTCCGTGGACATGTGGCATGCATGACTAGACACTAGACTAGCGCATGGAATGCTGTTACCTCCCTCATTGAAGCGGCACCTATTTAAGATAAAGGTAAAGGTTTCCCTTGCTTGAAAGCCAGTCGTATCTGTCTCTAGGGTGCAGTGCTCATCTCTGTTTCAAAGCCAAAGAGCCAGCGCTGTCTGTTACTGCAGACGTTTTCCGTGGTCATGTGGCAGGCATGACTAGACACCAAAGCGCACGGAACGCTGTTACCTTCCCACCGAAGTGGTCCCTATTTATCTACTTGCAACGTCTTGCTTTCGAACTGCTAGGTTGGCAGGAGCTGGGACAAAGACGGGAGCTCATTTCCGTCCTGCAGCACTCCGGAATCGAACCGCTGACCTTCCGCTTCCCAGTCAGCGTCTGACCTACTTGAGCCACTACAGTCCTGCTTATTGACTTGCAATTTCTTGCTTTCCAACGGTTACGTTGGTAGGAGCAGAGACAGAGGAGGGGAGCTCACTCCATCGTGCTGCGCTTGAGTCTCGAACTGCTGACCTGCCGACCTCCCAGCCCCAGTAAGCCACGACAGTCCCTAAGTTTTTAATGCATACACTACAATAATATGTTTCGCCCAGCCACTCAATGGATGTCCAGCAGCACCGAAGCGTTTGTGCTGCTGGACATCCTTTGAGCGGCTGGGCAAAAACTTTTTGGTTTTGTTCGGAGGCAAGAGCGTGGAGATGGGTCCATGCTTGATCCCCGTCCTTTGGTGCCCTCCCGGGACCCGGACCCTTAAAAACGTCCCCTGCCACCCAGCTCACCATTAGAGGGGGAGGCAAGCCAAAGGCTCCACTGCAACGGCAACGCCAACTGCAACACCTCCTCTCCATTCAGCTGTGCACCGTCGGCCAAGCGCGCGGGCTTTCCTCTCGTTACTTGGCAACCAGCGAAGCCCGGGTTCCGCCTTTGCAATGGAGGCAGCGGGGAAAGATCCGCCCTCTGTTTCGCTCCCCTTCCATTTACGACAGCGTGAAGCGCCCAACACAGAGATAGGAAAGGGTTAGAGTCGTCTCAGAACTCTAGACAAGGGCAAGGAAGCCGTGCTTGCATCTCAGTCAATCAATCATTTCATATTACGGTCCAAGACTAGCATGTGTTGTTGCTCAGTCGCACACTCGATTCCGACCCTTTGTGACCCTATGGACCATTGCTCTCCAAGCACCCCTGTCCACCACCATCCGCCTCAGCCCATCACCTTTGTGCCCATTGTGTCCACAGTACCATCTCATCTTTGGCCGCCCCCTTCTTCTTTTGACCTCCACCTTTCCCAGCATCAAGGCCTTCTCAAGTGAGTCCTCCCTTCTCATTTGATGCCCAAAGTACTTTGCTATTTTTATTTATGTATTATTTATTGTTAAATTTTTATACCGCCCACTCCACCAAAGCCGACTCCGGGCGGTTCACAACAGTGGGTAAAAACAGATTAAAAACAAATAAAACAGATAAAAACCAGCAATAAGAACCCACCCCTAAAAAGAGAGGGGTGCAGGAACTGAAGAAACCATGGTATTTTTATTTATTGTTAAATTATTTGCCCTTCCAATGAACAGTCAGGGTTGATTTCTTTTAATATTGACCTATGTGTTCTCTTTGCTGTCCGGGGGACTCAAAACTCACCTCCAAACACCACATCTGTTGTGTTTGGAGTAATATGCCTTTAAGTAATGTAACACTCGAATGAGTGGATGTAACAATCACCAACTGTAACACTGTAACCTTCTGCATGAGGATGCGAGCTAGTGACCACTAGGGGCAAATAGCGAGCGCCCAGCTCACATGGTTCCAATTCCCCAAATACCTACAGCCATGGGAAGATTCCCGCCACTACCTCACCTGGACAAGAAGGGCGTGACGGGGAATGACGTCACGCAGACAGTAGCCAATGGGCTACCGAGGAGCCACATTCAAATGTATAGCCACTGTATATATTGAGCTGTTCGTCCGCCATTACCACATGTTCCCCCTGACCATCATGCAATAAAGATGCGTTAAGCCAGGCTTTCGGCTGTTTCTATTGTCTTGGTTCTCAAACACTAAAACATCTCAAAGGCATCTATTCTTCTGTGCTCAGCTTTCCTAATGGTCCAGCTCTCACAACCATACATTACCGCCGGGAATACCATTGCTTTGACTATACAGACCTTTGTTTGCAGTGAGATGTCTCTACTTTTGACTACGTTCCCCAGGTTTCTCATAGCTTGTCTCCCCAGACTCAGTCGTCTTTTTATTTCATGGCTGCAATCTCCATCTGCAGTGATCTTAGATCCCAGGAAAGTAAAATCTGTCACTGCTTCTACTTCTTCCCCATCTATTTCCCATGTACTGATAGGGCCTGTTGCCATTATCTTGGTTTTCTTGATATTGAGTCTCAATCCAGCTTTTGCACTCTCTTCTTTCAACCCAATCAAGAGGCTCTTTAGGTCTTCCTCACTTTCTGCCATTAGGGTGGTATCGTCTGCATATCTCAAAGACTAGCATAGCCAAAAGGAACAGAAGTTAAAATGAGGCTACTTTATTTAGAGAGAGAGGGAGGGAGAGAGATTTACAGGTGAAACTCAGAAAGTTAGAATAACGTGCAAATGTTCATTCATTTCATTTAAAAGGTGAAACAAATATATGAGATAGACTCTCTACATGCAAAGCGAGAGATGCCATGTTATAATTGTGTAATGATCATGGCGTACAGTGTACATGAGATTATGTACATGATGATTATGGGGTACATGAGAGGGGGGATTGGGGTTTCCATAAGCTGTAAGCCATAAGCATCAATATTATAACAAAGTAAGGCTTGAACTATCTCGCTTTGCATACAATGAGTCTATCTCATATATTTGTTTCACCTTTTTACGTTGCAGTTTCTTGCTTTCAAACTGCTAGGTTGGCAGGAGCTGGGACAGATGATGGGCACACACCCCGTCGCGCAGCAGTCGTGTTCTGAACCTCTGACCATCTACCCTTCCAGTCTTCAAGCCCAGCATCTTAACCACTAAGCCACCACAGCCCCTCAGGCCTTTTAGGACATCTTTTAAGAAACATTGGAGTTAATCACTGTTGAAAGAACATGCCTGCTGTGAAAACTAAGAATAAGGCTTCTGTACACAACTGAGAAAGGACTGCAGTGGCTTGGTGGTTAAGATGCTGAACTTGACACCTGGAAGGTCGGCAAGTCAGCAGTTAAAGACCCAAGTGCTCTACAATAGAATGAGTTTGTGTCTCTATTCCAGCTCCTGCCAACGTAGCAGTTCAAAAGCAAGAAATTACAAGTACTGTATATAAATGGGTACCACTTTGGTGGAAAGGTAACATGCCTGCCACATGGCCACAGAAACATCTACAGATGCAGACAACACTGGTTCTTTGGCTATAAACAGTGATTACCACTGAATCCTAAACTCGGAGACCACTGGCTTTCATCCTGGGTGTTTTGTACATGATGGCCATATGCAGTTTCCTCTAAAATAGAGCTTCCTAGTTGAAAATGTTCTCCTTTTAATGCCTCTGTTCACTGTAGAACCACCAGAAATGTATAAAACTATAAATTAAATAATCAGAGGCTTTGACGTTGTCCATTAATAATTAGCCAGCTGAGTTGTAAGACATTACACCATTTCCTAGCATTATCTGGACACAATCTTCCACATTATGGTGGTAAGCACAGTAAAGATAAAGGTCACCTTTGCTCGAAAGCCAGTCATATCCAACTCTAGGGTATGGTGCATACTATCTTTATTTAAATTTAATCCTTCCAAAGTTTAATTGCATTAATTGTAACACACTGTGTTTTCAGCATTACATGTTTTAACAGTGGCCCACCCTCAGTCCACTCACCATGAAAAAGGCAACCTCCAAATGATACAAAACAAATAATAAAACAAAAAAGCTTCTGTTGTGTGTAATTAATTAATTAATTAATTAGCCCAATTAGTGCAAATACAATTCTGGTGTATGAATATGGCATATTGGTTCTGTGCCCATGAGTCTAAATATCAAGATATTTATGTATGTATGGCCCGCAGGCAACATTAACATACCTGTCAAGTTTCGGGAAATTTCTGTCAAACCCCCGTATTTTACATTCTTTCCCGCCATCATCCCATATTAGTTAGACTGCAATTAGACTGGAGACCAGCACAAGCCCTCCCTCCCTCCTCCTCCCTGTGCCTTGGCCTTGAGCAGGGGTTTAAAGAGAGGCTATGCTGGAGGGGCTTCTCCATTGCCTGGGACTCTGGAGGCCAGCTGGAACAACTGCAGACATCAGGGCAGCCTCCAACACCGGCGTCCTGAGCCCTCCCTCCCTCCTCCTCCCTGTGCCTTGGCCTTGAGCAGGGGTTTAAAGAGAGGCTATGCTGGAGGGGCTTCTCCATTGCCTGGGACTCTGGAGGCCAGCTGGAACAACTGCAGGCATCAGGACAGACTTCAACACCGGCGTCCTGAGCCCTCCCTCCCTCCTCCTCCCTGTGCCTTGGCCTTGAGCAGGGGTTTAAAGAGAGGCTATGCTGGAGGGGCTTCTCCATTGCCTGGGACTCTGGAGGCCAGCTGGAACAACTGCAGACATCAGGGCAGCCTCCAACACCGGCGTCCTGAGCCCTCCCTCCCTCCTCCTCCCTGTGCCTTGGCCTTGAGCAGGGGTTTAAAGAGAGGCTATGCTGGAGGGGCTTCTCCATTGCCTGGGACTCTGGAGGCCAGCTGGAACAACTGCAGGCATCAGGACAGACTTCAACACCGGCGTCCTGAGCCCTCCCTCCCTCCTCCTCCCTGTGCCTTGGCCTTGAGCAGGGGTTTAAAGAGAGGCTATGCTGGAGGGGCTTCTCCATTGCCTGGGACTCTGGAGGCCAGCTGGAACAACAACTGCAGACATCAGGGCAGCCTCCAACACCGGCGTCCTGAGCCCTCCCTCCCTCCTCCTCCCTATGCCTTGAGTGGAGGAGGTGGGGAGTTGAAAGTTCTAAGGCCCACTGGGGGCGATGGGGGGAGATATGGGCCAAAAGGGGGGAGGAGATGGTGGAGGGAGGGAGGGAGAGTTAGAAGGATTGAGGGACTAACTTGCCTGCCAGGGAATAGCAGCAGCAGTCTGTCTGGGGCTGGCTTGGAGGTCCATGGGGATAAAATTAAGGTGACGATTCGAGATGGCCTTGAAAAGCCGGCCCACTGTCGTCGCTACTGTGGGTGGAATGTCTCACCCCAGTTGAGGGCTCAAGGTAGATTTGGAAGAATGCCCCACCACTTCCATCACCGCTGGAGCCTTGCGGAGGGTGGTGGGGGGAGTGGGTGGGGCGGTTTTATATGGGGGTGGGAGGGAGGGAGGGAGAGACTGCCCGGCCAGCCGGGAAGGAGAGGCAGCATTCTGTCCAGGGCAAGCAGGGAGGCTCCCGAGGCCAATATAGAGGTTGTGATGGGCATGGGGCGATATAGCGGGTACCGAGGGGCGGGCCGCACTCAGGGAATGCGGGGCAGATGCTTAGTATCTGTCCCTCGTTCCAGCCCCCCGGTTACACCTCTAGGTCCTGAGCAGCTGACCCAGGGTGACCCTGCCCTTAGGCTGCTGTTGATGAATGCCAGGTCGGTATGTAATAAGGCCCCCCTGATACAAGATTCCATTATGGGGGAGCGGGCCGACCTGGCATGTATCACTGAGACCTGGCTGAGACCAGAGGATGGGGTTCCTCTGCCAGAAATGTGTCCAGCTGGGTTCAGTATTTGGCATCAGCCTAGGGATGAGGGTAAGGGCGGTGGCGTGGCCATCATAGCCAGGGAGTCACTGGGAGTCACCAGGGCTACCGCTCCACAAATTCTGGGTTGTGAGGCCCTGCTTCTGCGTCTGGGCTCTAAGGGTCAGTTGGGAGTCTTACTCCTGTACCTGCCCCCTTGCAGGGTAAGGGACTCCCTGCCTGAGCTCCTCGAGGCCATCTCAGCGTTGGCGTTGGAGTTCCCTAGACTGATGGTTCTGGGGGACTTCAATTTGCCTTCGCTGGGGACTGGCTCCGAGGTGGCTCAGGAGTTCATGGCTTCCATGGCAGCTATGGACCTGATTCAGGTAATTCAGGGCCCGACCAGGGGCAGTGGCCACACACCAGATTTAATCTTTTTGTCGGAGCAGTGGCAGAGTGATCTGAGACTACGGAAACTAGACATAACACCTGTGCCATGGTCAGATCATTATTTGGTGGCTCTAGACTTCCTGGGTGCGACGCTTCATCGTAGGGAGGCAGGGCCTATTAGAATGGCCCGCCCCCGGCAACTGATGGATCCTGATGGATTCCAGAGGGAACTGGGGGATTTCCCTCTGGATCGGCAACACGATTCGCCCGAGGCGCTGGTTGACCTGTGGAACAGGATGACAACAGCGGCCTTGGATGAAATCGCACCACTACGGCCTCTCAGAGCTCATGGAGCTAGGTCATCTCCGTGGTTCACAGATGAACTGCGGGAGCTCAAACGGGCAAAGAGACGCCTAGAGCGCCGCTGGGTGAAGACCCAGAGAGACTCCGATTGGACACTAGCTAGAGCCGCTATTAGGGCCTATCTAGTGGCGATGGAGGTGGTGAGGCGGCAATACTTCACCACCCTTATTGCCTCTGCTGATAATCGCCCAGCCACCCTCTTCCGGGTTACCAGGTCTCTCCTTGGTAGGGGGACCCCGGTGCCTGGTTGGCAGGGGTCGGCTGAGGACTTTGCTGACCATCTAGTGGAGAAAATCGATCGGATTCGCTCGGGGTTTAATCCTGGCGTGGATGGGGAGAGTCCGGAGGGAGCTGGAGCACAGTCTTGCCATACCATCTGGGACCGGTTTGATCCAGTTACCCCTGATGAAGTGGACAGGCTCCTTGCAGCTGTGCGCGCCACTACCTGCCCATTGGACCCCTGTCCCACCTGGTTGGTGAAAGCCTCCAAGGCGGTGACAGGTGGCTGGGTTGGGGCTATGATCAATGCATCATTGCGGGAGGGGGTGTTTCCTGCACCTTTAAAACATGCCTTGGTGCACCCCCTCCTGAAGAAACCTTCCCTCGACCCAGCTGTCCTAACCAACTATAGGCCTGTCTCCAACCTCCCCTTTTTAGGGAAGGTGTTGGAGAAGGCAGTGGCGCGTCGGCTGCAGGGGGTACTGGATGAAGCGGATTATCTGGACCCCTTTCAGTCAGGATTCAGGCCTGGATATGGTACCGAGACGGCATTGGTCGCACTGATGGATGATCTCTGGCGGGAGCGGGACGGTGGTCACCCATCCGTCCTTGCTCTTCTTGACCTCTCAGCGGCTTTCGATACCGTTGACCACGGTATCCTTCTGGAACGGCTCCAAGGATTGGGAATCCAGGGCACTGTGTGGTCCTGGTTTTCCTCATTTCTGAGGGGTCGGACCCAGTCGGTGTGGTTGGAGAGTGAGAGGTCGAGTCCTAGGCCCCTCAAATGGGGGGTGCCTCAGGGCTCGGTGCTCTCTCCTCTCCTATTTAACATCTACATGAAGCCGCTGGGTGAGATCATTCGTTCCCATGGGGTGCGGTACCATCAGTACGCGGATGACACTCAGTTGTACATCTCGGCCCATGGGGACCCCAGTGATGCCGTCAAAGTCCTTTCCAGGTGCCTGGAAGCTGTTGGGGTCTGGATGGGGGCTAACGGGCTACAACTGAATCCCAGCAAGACTGAGTGGCTATGGATAAGGGGTCCTGCGTTAACCCGGGAGCTACCATCTTTGGTTCTGGATGGGGCTATTTTGCCCCAGACAGACCCGGTGCGCAACTTGGGGGTCCTCCTGGATTCGCGGCTACTGCTAGAAGAACAGGTGGCGGCTGTGACCAGGAGGGCTTTCGCCCAACTTCGGGTGATTCGCCAGTTGCGCCCACTCCTGGACCGGGACTCCTTGCTCATGGTCACTCACGCTCTGGTCACCTCCAGACTAGATTATTGCAATGCGCTCTACATGGGGCTGCCCTTGACGACCATTCGGAGGCTACAGCTGGTCCAGAATGCAGCAGCCAGGGTGGTGATGGGGTGTGGGCGTTATGCCCATGCTTTGCCACTGCTCCGGGAGCTGCACTGGTTGCCAGTTTGTCTCCGGGTGCAATTCAAGGTGCTGGTTTTGACCTTTAAAGCCCTATATGGTAGTGGGCCGGGTTACCTAAGAGACCGCATCGCCCTGAGGACGTCTGTCCGTCCAACCAGAGCGGACCGGAGGGGCTCTCTAATTGTTCCATCAGCCAGAGGGGCTCGCCTCTCTGGCACAAGGAGGAGAGCCTTCTCCGTGTCTGCGCCGGCCCTCTGGAACCTCCTGCCAACAGAGCTACGTCTCCGGACGGAATTGCTGCCTTTCAGAAAAGAACTTAAAACCTGGCTGGCGGGTCAAGTGTGGGGTGCAGGTGGAAGGTTAACCTCCATTGGGTGGTTGGTGTAGAAGAACTCTTCCCCATGGTGCCTTTGGATCCTGCAGCCCTTGTTTTTAGGGGGTGGGTAGTTTTAACTGTTTTTAACATGTGTTTTTTAATTTTTATTGTGAACCGCCCTGAGTTGGCTTTGGCCGAGTGAGCGGTATATAAATGTGACAATTAAATTAAATTAAATTTAAAATAAGCATAGCTGTCCAGTTCCTGTTTTGGCCGGGAAATTTCCCTTATTTGACAGAGATTTCCCGAAACTTGACAGGTATGCATTAAAGGTGGGGGCAGGGAAGAAAGGCAAAATCTGTTGCCGATTTAAAAAAAAATACCTTTTCAGATACAAGAATTGCGAATACATGCCCTCTATATTTAATGAGATTCATGACCAGGTCAGGATAAAGATAATAAACAAAGTGACAATGCTTCCTTAATGTGGGAATTGGACTATTGAGCTGTTAAATACTCAGGGTTGCAAACTTTTCCAAATCTGACATAATCAAGCCCAAATTGCACACTACAGTACTACCCTATTGAATATAATCCTGATTCAAGTACTCTACTGTACTTTATCTTTTAGCTGCCCCCACCTATATGCCTATAAAAATGACTTGTAGAACGCTGTGTTGACTGGTCATATAATATCAAAGATGCATCCTGTGTACTTCTGTTGCTGTAATTGGGCAAATTGCAGCACATGTGACTGTACCTACCCAAAAAAATACATGCACCAAAAGTAGGAGAAAGATAGGTGTTTTATTCCATTTATGCATATGAGCTCCTCTTGCAGCAAGAGGGGCAAAGATATAAATGGACAGGCCTTTTATAGACCATGCCCAAGACAGATAGCAAAATACACAAAATTTACAATAGGTACTGGTCTGACCAGGGCCCCTTATCTAGAACCAATTTTTTTTTGCATACCAGTTCACTTCCTTTACCTGCTTACTGGCACATACACAGAGGCATGAGGAGGGGGTCGAGAGGGACTTTTTATTCTTTAGTTCGCTCAAAATTCAAAATGGCTTTTTTGCAGCTACACTTCTAATTAAGGTAATTTATTTTTAAAAAATTGATTGATACATATATTCAAGCTCAATGCACATACATAACCCTGTGTTCTGCCTCAGTAACTCCTGATAGCAGCTGGGGAAGGGTGTTAGGCTTTTAATGCATCTCACATACAACATTTAAACTTTTTTTTTCCACCAGTGTCACTCAATTTGAGTTTTATTTTTCAGGCTGGAAACTAGAGGGAACATAGCAATTCACTGAAGCTCTAAGACAAGGGCGGACAACCCAGGGCCTGTGGGCCAGTCCCAGCCCGTGGCGCCATTTCATGTGGCTCACCACTGCCCTCACCACTACTGAATCGGAAACGGATGCATTTACAACAGCCATAAAATGCACCCGTACATGCGTAAACACTGCCGTAAATGCAGTGTCATAAAAACATTTACAACAGCCGCGGACATGGTTTATGGCAGTTTTTACAGTGGGAGGAACCACGTGACCAGTCTGCTCAGCTGTCCGCCCCATGGTGCGAAAAGGATGGGAACCCCTGCTCTAAGAGCTGACAACTCTCTGCAGAACTAAGGGTTTTCCTCCTCTCTTCCTCTGCTGACTCCTGCCTGTTCATCTAAAGCGAATTCACCCTGAGAGACCTGACTTCTAAGTGCAAATGTACAATGGATCAATGTGCGTTTTCCTGCAGTGTAGTCAAACCCTCGGTTTACTCTGACAGCATGTGAGAGAAGCAACCTTTCTGCAGTTGACATGTTGACCACATCCCATTCCCTCCGTCTTTCATGTCCTGATCAGACCCTGGACTGCCAAAATGAAGCCACTTTCTTTGCTTTGTCATTGCCCAGACACAATTCCTCATCGGCGCATGTCTCTGGCAGCAATCGGCAGATTAGCAAATGGGCCAGATTCTGTGTCTCTCTACATGCATACAGCATGTTGTTGTCCACCACCAGTCCCCACTTGAGCATGTTGATCTTGCATTTAGGGACTCCAACCCTCAGCCTATTCAGGGTCCTCCAGGTGACGTAGGGGAGATTGAGATCTTCAGCTATATCCACCTTTAATGATGTTCCTTTCCCAGTGAGCTCCTTCCTCCATCTTCTAATTTGGTTTTGCTCTTGTGTACCCTCAAGAATGTACTCAGAAGGATCTTCCATAAAGATTGTGAATACAGTCGGGCATACCCTGGGCAGCAAACTTGCCGGCTAATCCTTCTAACACCAAATCAGACCAAAGGAACTAAAAAACTGAAAAATGAATCCCATTCCCTGAGACCAGAGGACAGATCCTTGTGACATCACTGATGAAGACTAGAAAGATCTGGAAACACATAAAAACACATAGAAATACAGTAAAAACCCCTACTTACGTAAAAAGTCTGTTCCGTAGGCTTTTATGTAAATCGGTTTTTTATTTAATTCGAAGCAAACCCATAGGGAAAATGAATGTTTACATAATGTGAAGCAAACCCATAGGAAAATCATATTTGTGTGAATCAAAGCAATCCCATAAGAAAAATTAATTTTACGTAACTCGAAAAAACCCATAGGAAATTGTGTTATGTAAATCGGGATATTTATGTAAACCGGGACATGGTTTTAGTGTAAAATCATTATGTAAGTCGAATTCTATGTAACTCGAGGCATATGTAAGTTGGGGTTTTACTGTACTTCTGTGCTGTTCCAGTGAGCCACAACTCCAGAATGGGTGAAGATAGGTACCAAGGACTTATAGAAGATACCTGATTAGTACCGTGAAGTTTGGTTCTGTTGAGTTGAAAGTGGTTAGTATATAAATGCAAAAATAAACATTGTATCATTATACATGACACTCACAGAACAAATAGGAAATCCTTGGGCTCTGCCTAGGCCACTCAGACCATTATCAATTTTCACACAGCATTGTCAATAGATGCTAGGTTTGAAAGATAAACTCATTAGATGTGTAATCAGGGACCTTGTTACTTCCTGTTGTAAAAAGCCACACTGCTTTATAAAGTTATCTGTTATACTAACCACCCAACGGTAATGGAGGCGGAAGAGGCCATGCCAGATGGACTGGCTGTGAAGGCGCTCCTTGTCCATACTCTCAAGGCTGCGGCAGTCCATTGCAGTCCCGGTGTTAAATCCTGCATGTTGTGCAAAATTCACGCCAGTGACATTATACCTGCTTCAGGAAACAATGCATTCTCAGATACGAGTTGCGGTCGATAAATAATCACCTGTTGTGTACCTCTATACTCTACCTGATAAACCGATGGAAGACTTAAGTTTGGCCAACACAAAGCCAAGAAAGTGGCTGTTTTAGCAGTCCAGGGTTTGGATCAGGACACGGAAGAAGACATAAAGAACAAAATGTATAAATTGCTGCCATGAAGTCCCACTCTCGTGTCTGACGAAGTGGGCTTGATCCACAAAAGCCGACATTAAAATACAGCAGTTAGTCTTTAAGGTGTCACAACATTTTTTTGTTTTATTTTGTTTTGTTTACTCTCTGACATGCTTGCACAGACTAACACAGCTACCCCTTCAGAAATATGATTGCCTTTTTATTAGTTAACATGAACAAATGTGTCCTATTTTGCAGGAAACCGTGCGAAAAATTGTCACTTTCTAAGAAAAATCTTTAGGTTTTTTTTAAAAAACAACACCACCCTATTCAGTACAGTAAGGTTTCCCTTGCTCGAAAGCCAGTCGTATCCGACTCTAGGGTGCAGTGCTCATCTCTGTTTCAAAGCCAAAGAGCCAGCCTTGTCTGCTTCTGCAGACGTTTCCGTGGTCATGTGGCAGGCATGACTAGACACCGGAGCGCACGGAACGCTGTTACCTTCCCACCGAAGTGGTCCCTATTTATCTACTTGCAATCTCTTGCTTTCGAACGGCTAGGGTGGCAGGAGACTCAGTACAGTACCACCATCCTATTCTACGCAGGCGCCTTAACTATCGCCTTAGAAGAGCCGCGTGACGCCTACGTCAAACTTGGCTTTAACCTTCCTCTTTTTGCAGAGTTCGAAATTCGACTCCTCCCCCTCCCTCCCTCCCTCCTATTAACGGACGCACCGGCCCCGTGGTGGAGCGCAAGATGGCCTCCGTTGCATTCTGGGAGTTGTAGTTTCGCTACCTCTAGCTGTCGCTTCCTGTCCCGCGCTGATTGTTAGAACGACGGACTACGACTCCCAGAGGGCAAAACGAGACGAGGGTTGGCTGGTGTTTTTTTTTTTTCACCCGTCCGCTCGCCCCATCCCCTTTTCTTTAGATTACCTTCGGAGCCACGTTCGGTCTGTGCTGCTGCTGGGCTTAGAGGTGACCTCGGGGAACTAAATCGGTCTCTTCTCCTGCTGCCGCCATGGTTAGTCCAGCTGGTGGTATTATTATTATTATTATTATTATTATTATTATTATTATTATTATTATTATTATTATTATTATTATTATTATTATTATTATTATTATTATTATTATTATTATTATTATTATTATTATTATTATTAAGAAATAGCTGTTTCAGCTATTGTTTTTTAGAAGGCAAAAAGGGAAGATCAGCCATATGGTCCATATTCCAATTGCAAAGGATGCAGGAGGCAGGTGGTAAAGGTATCACCTGCCTCCTGCATCCTTTGCAAGTTTTTAGAAGGTTAAACTAAAATTAAGACCAGTATCTGTGTGGATCTGGTTGCAGGGGAAACAACGCCCCCCCCTCCCCCAAAATAAAAATAAAAATCAAACCATCGCCCCAGGTCTAATTCAAGCATTGCAACATCCTTCTCAAGGCACTGCAGTGGCTCAAGTGGCTAAAACACTGACTGGGAGGCGTAAGTTCAGCAGTTCGATACTCAAGTACTGAAGGACGGAGAGAGCTTCCGTCTCTGTCCCAGCTCCCGCCAACCTAGCAGTTCGAAAGCAAGACATTGCAAGTAGATAAATAGGGACCACTTCGTTGGGAAGGTAAACAGCGTTCCGTGCGCTCCGGTGTCTAGTCATGCCTGCCGCATGACCATGGAAATGTCTGCAGAAGCAGACAGCACTGGCCCTTCGACTATGAAACAGATGAGCACTGAACCCTAGAATTGGATACGACTGGCTTTCGAGCAAGGGTGACCTTTACCTTTAATATCCTTCTCTCCCCATAATAAGGGTTCCTGGTGGTGTCAGGAGAAAATGACAGCAATAGTGACAGCCCTTCCTGAGAGATGCGCTAATTGAAATTGCTATCCCAATTACAGCACTTATATACCACCCCATAGAGTTTAATGTACTCTCTGGACAGGTAATTAGCATCCCCCCCCAACATGCTGAGTACTCATTTTACCGACCTCGGATGGATGGGAGACTGAGTCAATTTTGAATCCCATCAGGATCGAACTCACAATGATATGGCTGCAGTATAGCAGTTTAACCCCTGCAGCACCAGGGCTCTTGGTTCCTGGTTTTGTCAGGAGAAAATGATAGCGATAGTGACAGCCCTTCCTGAGATGTGGTATTAGAAATAGCAATAGTAACTACTACAATTATATACCACCCCATAGCGCTTAGTGCAACTCTCTGGGCAGTTCATAAGGTACTGTAGGTAGCAGTTTTTTTTTTGCCCCCAACATTTTGGGGTACTCATTTTACCGACCTTGGAAGGTTGAGTTAACTTGGATCCTTGTCAGGATCAGACTCACAACAATTTGGCTATAGTACAGCAGTTTAACCACTGCAGCACCAGGTTTCTTGGTTCCTGGTTTCGTCAAGAGAAAATGGCAGGGATAGTGACAGCCCTTTCTGAGATGCGCTAACACAGGGATTCTCAACCTGTGGCCCGTGGGCCAGATGCAGCCCACAGCACCATTTCATGTGCCCCCCCCCACTGCCTCCACCAGACCAGGAAGTGCCATGTGGTAGAGGATGTGCAAAATGGCCATCTGGCCCCCGAAGCTGTCTGAGGGAGCATGACCCGGCCCCCGGATTAAAAAGGTTGAGAACTCCAGCATTAACGGAAAAATACTCTTAGCATGGGCCAAGGTTTCTCAGTTGGAAAAAGCCGGTGAGTGGGATCAGGTTCTGAACCTCAAGTTTGGTTAAAGAGTAAAGAGTCTTTGGAGGGGTCAAAGTTAAGTCTTTCTTGAATGGGAGTCCAGATAAACCCAAGCCAGATGGGACTTTCTAGTGTGTTTAGTCCTGCAAAGCATGGACAGCTTGCGGATTGGGTTGTTTGGGTCATGGAACAAATTGCTGCCTTGCGCCTCTGTCTCTTGACAGCTCAAAAGTAGGTGGAAGTGGGGAAACATAGCTCATAGTTCTTTACTTAGTTGCAAGAGAAGATTTTTGAAAACTAGAATATCCTCTCTTCCAGCACTTGAAGCCACTCTCTGTGCCTAGGCTATATTGACTCATGGGAGATGTAAAAGAAGATCTTTACCAACCAAGGCTTTTTGGGTATGATTCTTCAGGAGACCAAGTGCAGAAGCGTTGCTGGATCACAATGCTCCATTTATCGGCCTAGTTTCTGCAGCTGCTGCAATGTGTGATCCAGCAGTACTGCTGGCATGTTCATCATGTGATTTTTTTCAAGGTGCTCTTCAACTAGCTGTAGAGTTCATTTCTACATTGTCAGAACGATAGTTTTCAAAAGTTGAAGCATAACACTTTTAAACAGAAGGCATGGCATATTGCTACTATGTATTGATCAAGTATTTGCTGTATTATAAGTGTTTACATCTTATTTATTTATTTATTTGCTTTCTTCTCACTGACACAAGAGCAGTTGCCCAGTAAAAAACTTCTTTCCTTTGTGGCATGTTCCCTGTAACTCATGGAACAAGCAGAATTAAAATTGTCTTAGCTCTATATTCTGTTTTTTGACTGTAGAAAACATTTTTTGAGTCTAAAAGCATAGTCTGAAATACAGTAATACCTCGGATAATGCTAAAACTTGGTTCCACGAGTCTTAGCGTTATCCAATTTTTAACGTTATGTGATACATTTATCGCACAACATAAAAAAAGCCACCTTCCTTTGTGGGAAGCCGGGGGCAAGTGCGCCTGCCCGCTTTCCCCCAAACCAAGCTGGGGATCACAGCGTCTGATCCCTGGCTTGGTTTGGGGGAATGCACGTGGGTGCGCCCGCCCGCTTTTCCCCAAACCAAGCCGGGGATCATAGTATCAGACGCTGTGCTCCCCGGCTTGGTTTGGGGGAAAGCAGGCGGGTGCGCCCATTCACATTCCCCCAAACTAAGCCAGGGATCAGACCCTGTGATCCCCAGCTTGGTTTGGGCAAATGCGCACGGGCGTGCCCGCACAGTTTCCCATAAGCCAAGCCAGTGATCACAAACCAAGCCGTTATGATCCCCAGCTTGGTTTGGGGTAAACCGCTGAGACCGCCCATTTCCTTGGGATGAGAGGGCGCGGTCGGGATCTCACCCCAAGGAAACCGGTGACCCGACACTCAGACTGCCTGTTTCCTTGGGGTGAGAGCGGCCGTGGGCACTCTCACCCCAAGGAAACAGGCGGCCCGACGCTTGGCTTTAACGGAGGCCCCCTTGCCCCCACCCCGGCAAGCGGGCCTCTGGAGATCTCTGACCCAAAGCCGGAAGGGCTGGTCTCCAACCCTGCAGGCTTTGGGGCAGAGATCAACGTTGGGGAATTTGAAAAATACTTTTACATCGCACAGCGTTATCTTAACGTTGTGCGGTGCAAAAGTGTTCCTCAAATTCCCCGACACTATCCAATTTTAGCGTCCGATGCATTTGTTATCCGAGCTATTACTTGTACTGCAAACGGTTAAGTTTACTAGGCTGCTTAGTTTTAATTGGAAATATATCCTGTGGTTTGACATCATCGGGATTAAATGGTTTCTTTGGAGAAAACTGCACTAAAGAGCAGCATGAAAGCTTGTTTTCATTGCAGTTTAATGATGTTGTTGTTGTTTTTTTGCCATGATTATTTTCCCTCATAGTACCACAGTTGTCGTGCTAATATTTTATCTGTTCTAGATCTACTTCCAGGTGTTTCTGGCATTTGTAATACAGTACGGCAGAACTGCATGTTATTATTATGCAATTTAAAATCCCTGCTCAGTCTCTTCTCTGTTCTCTCAGAAAATACCATATAGACTGCATATTTTCACGGTAGGTAGAGTCTCCCAAGATGTTTGGGATGCAGCCAATGGCTGTTTGCTTTTTCCTAGTGTTATATTTGTACCCTGGCTTCCCTCCACTAAGCTCAAAATGGTGCATGTGAATCTCCTCCCCGCTTCAGCTTCACAACAACCTTGTTAGGTAGGTCAGGATGAAAGGAAATTCTAGCTCCCAAGGTGACCCAGTTAATTTCATGGTCAAGTATGAATTTAAACCTGGGTTTCCTAAAGTCTTGTCCCTCTACCTGACCATTATTCAGTATTGGCTCGTGATTATTCTTTTTTTTTTCCCTTTGTATTTCAGCTCAAGTACTTCAGTTGTCTTTATACACATTCTATTTATATATGCTTACATGGACAGAAAATTCATAGTTCTTGACAATTATTTTATTGAAAATCTTCAGCATTAAGATGTGGTCTGGTTCAAGAGAAATCAGATGGTACTAAATAATTGTCACTTTCTATTGCCAGCCTTGGTAAGATAGCTGTGAAGCAAGAAGTCCTTGGCTCTGTAAATTTCGAGTATGCTTCACTTTATTCTCTGGTGTTTTTTCCTCCAAGCTATGAAAAAGGTATTTAGGTCATTCACAGCCTTTCAGATGATTAAAGTTCCCAGTCTTTTTCTGAAATGTGGAGTTGAAGGTGGAAACTCCTCCTAAGTAACTTGCCTTCAGCCAGCCTTGGAAAGAACAAAATCCACCCATCCTAATTTGTGCTGTGAGTGTATCCCCAAATAGCAATTCAGAAACATGAATGGACAAAATCCAACATTTTGAGCAATTACGGTATCTTACAGATACATTGTCTAAATTAATGCACTTTCCATAGGTTGGTGCAGCATAGGCAAACCTATGGCATGCGTGCCAGAGGTGACACGCACAGGCCTCTCTGTGGGCATGTGTGCCATTGTGGGCCAATGGCAGCACTGCCACCCCACCCTTCCCTCTTCCTTTGCTAATGGGGAGGGGAGGCTCGGACAACATGAGGCAACCAGACACTCACCCCTCCGCAGGTGTGTGTGTGCCCACCTGTGGGGACATGTGCACGCATCCACGTGACATCACCAGAGGCACCACCAGCAATGTTACATGGGTGTGTGGGCACACACGATGCCTGCCCCGTGTGCTGCCTCCTCCTCCTTGGGCCGCCGTCGTCGACTGCAACTCGTAACCCGAGAATGCATTTTTCCTGAAGCA
Source organism: Bradypodion pumilum (assembly GCA_035047305.1). NCBI lineage: Eukaryota > Metazoa > Chordata > Lepidosauria > Squamata > Chamaeleonidae > Bradypodion > Bradypodion pumilum. The sequence continues at coordinate 274,203,333 of JAWDJD010000001.1, forward strand.
GGAAAAATGTCATTGGTGTGAATTTGTTTAAGGTGAATCCCATGAAGTAGCCCACACAATGATCTCAGAGCTACCCCCTGCGGCACACACGAAATGAGACGTGGAGATGTCAGCACCCCAGGATTGCAATGGAGTGCCTCAGACTTGAGGAAATTGACAAGGTGCGCCTTCACAGCCAGTCCATCTGGCGTGGCCTTTTCCGCCTCCATGACTGTTGGGAATCAGAGTTCCTCCTCCGCTCATTTTGCCGTTGGGCCCAATATGATGGTTTCCAGTAGCATTTCCTCCACTGAGGGGTGCCTCCTTGGGCACTCAGTCTCTAAAAGGTTCACCATCACTGGGTTAGTGTATAACTTCCGGTCCTTAACTTTCTTTAGTCCTGCCTGTTATAAGTTGCAGCTCTGGTTTCCCATATACTATACTGCATGGCCTAATTACAGAGCCATCAAGTCTGGACTTGGAGTTCTTCTCCCTTTCTTCTGATATAGGATAATTATCCTGGCTTGACAATGGAGTTTTCAACAGAGAAAGAAGACCACTGCACAAGCAGGAAAAGCCTCCCAATTTAATTTGTTAATGCACTATAGCATTCATGAAAGAAGCACTAAGTTCTGAAGCTTAGTTTGATATTACCTTGGTACAAATATGTCACTATGTTTTATTTCATAGTTGAAGCTTTAGATGGTATCACTTTAAATGCCTGCCATTGATATGGAGGTTATTCACTTCATGAATACAGTAGAACCTCGGATAAAGTCCAAACTCCACAAGTTTGGACTCTATCCGAATCAAATGGGCGATGCATCGGATAACGTCCAAAAATGGACTTTATCTGAGGTTCCTATACCAAATATCTCGGATAACGTCCCTTTTTTAGCGGTTTTGGACTTTATGCAATGCATGACGTGTGCATGAAAACCGCGATTTTATCCGAATCGGACTTTATCTGAGGTACCACTGTATTTATCTTTTCTTCATTAAATCTTATTAAAAATGCAGCATACAGGTGAAACTCGGAAAATTAGAAAATGTTCATTCATTTTACTTAAAAGGTGAAACAAATATATGAGATAAACTCACTACATGCAAAGCGAGAGATGTCATGCCTTAATTCGGTATAATTGTGATGATCAGCGTACATGGGATTATGTGATGATTATGGGGTACATGAGATTGGGGGGGGGTTGGGGTTTTCATAAACTGTAAGGCATAAGCATCAATATTATAACAAAATAAGGCTTGAACTATCTCGCTTTGCGTGTAATGAGTCAATCTTATATATTTGTTTCACCTTTTAAGTTGCATTACTGAACTGAATGAACATTTGCATGGTATTCTAATTTTCTGAGTTTCACCTGTATATTCAGTCTGATAATTGATCTTGAGTTAGGTAATAGCCACTGCTTATTCCTATCGTCACGTCCTTACTTTTCTTATAATTGTAACACTTCTAAAACATACAATAAATATATGGCATTTCAATTATATTTCTGACTGTTTCCCAATTTTTTATCATTATGTAATGTAATTTTATTTCTGTAATATGAAAGATATCTGTCCACTGTTTCTCTAAAGTCAGAGTTTGAAAACATCTTTTTGGATATATAAATTGAATATTGGCAATAATAAAATTATCTAAGATTCCCCACAATTGTTTTCCCCAGCAACATAGACGGTGATAGATAATGACATAGGGAGGAATTTATTTTTCTGTAATTAATGCCAGCCCTGTTTAGACTTCACTCCATTTCCTGTAACTGATTTTTTCACTGCCCAGTATCCTGTTGAGTAAATGATGCCTGCATAAAGGCAATAGTTTCATCAGCAAGGAGAGGTTTGAAGTAATTGGAGAGCTCCTGCTTTGATTAGGCATTTACATTTCTCACCAGCATCTAGCTCACTATCAGTCTTATTGTGGATGAGCTGGGCAAGCCTTTAGTTTGAAGTAGGACCCTCTTTAATTACTAATAATCTACCACTGCCAGTAATGTCTGGAGTGGGGAGGGAGAGATTGCTGGTAATTAAAGTTCCCAATTCAATCCAGGGACTTGACAACACTAAAACTGATTGTATTCAAACACACACACACCCCTCATATCTATTAGGCTTTTTAATTGCTAGCTGTCTTCCTCTGTCAGTAACATCACCTTTACGCAAGAATCATTTACTTACTAAGATTTTGACCAATATTTGAAATGAAAGATAATTTTAAAAGATGAATTATAGGTCATACTGTTTTCAAACATTTGGCATCCAACATTGTAAAATTTGCAGTCTTCCAGAAATGAACTGTGGTCTTAATAAATTAAAGTACCTGTAGTTTGTAACAAAAGTATGCAGTTTTTTGTTGTGTATTTGTGGCCTGACTTTAGTGAAGTGTTCTCATTTTTCTTGTTTAAGTTTCTCAGTCTAACGGTGTCACTAAGTTTAAACATCTGCTTTGAAATAGAAAAAGAAGCAGTGAAGGCCTGCTTTGTTTGCTGATGATGAACTTATCAAAAACCTGTATTGTATGTTACCTTTAAGATAGCATGAGTAACCTTTTTCTAAGTAACAACCATGTGTCATTTATGTTGTAGAGTTAACTTTATTAGCATTATGATATTGGCACATGAACATTCTCTGGAACAATGTATAATTTGCCTGTCTTATTGTCTTTATACTTACCATATATACTCGAGTATAAGCTGAGTTTTTTAACCCCCAAAAGCGGACACGGCTTATACTCGGGTCAGTAACGACAAGGGTCCCAAGACCATGGCAGATTGAGATGCACCAACAATTTAATTAATTTTACCATATTTTCATGTATTTTGATTATCGAAACTCACTAACAGCTGCTGCATTTCCCACCCTTGGCTTATACTCGGGTCAATCTATTTTCCTGGGTTTTCAGGTCAAAATTAGGTACTTCGGCTTATATTTGGGTTGACTTATACTCGAGTATCTATGGGGTAGACATCTCACCTTATCCCAATTTCCATATTATCTTCTCATGTGTATGGAGTCCCATTTATTGATGTATTATATCTCTGTCCTGCCTTTTCTTGGAGGGATCGTGCTCAAGGGAGTAAACAAAATTCAAGTTGAAATAAACAATAAAGTAAATGTCAAATATTGGTTCCCCAATCAGGGAGCAACACAAGTGAACACACACCTCTGTATGCTTGTTGGGTAGGCCAGCATAGGTGAATAATTCTCCTGAAAGTCTTAACATCTGACCAAGTTCATAATGAGACTAGAAATTCCTTAAATAATCATGCCCGGAGCCATTTAGAGTTTTAAAGATTAAAACCAACAGATTAAATTGGAAATTACCAACCACGGCAGGTTTTTCAGTACTGGAGTCATGTGATCTCACATACCAGTTAGCAGCCTAGCTGCTGCATATTGAACTAGATGGAATTCTTAGACACTCCTCAAGGACATAGAAACAGAGTTCTTTGCAGTAGCCAAGGCACAGTGTGGCTAAGAAATGGATGACTTATTGCATCACAGCTACTCTGGAAAAGTTATAGCTGATGCACCAAGAGTAATGTTACAAAAGAATAATTGACATTGCTGCTCCATGGGAGTCCAGGATCCACATAGAGGAAGCATTTACAACCTACAGCCCGTGGGCTGGCCCCAGCCCCCAATGCCAATTCATCTGGCCCACACCACCCTTGCCGCTCTATGATTGCACCAGACACGTAGTTCATCCCACTGGAAGCAGAAGTAAAACGTGTCCATGCATGCACAGAACACTGCCGTAAATGCATTCTGTGCATGCATGGGTGTGTTTTACTTCCGCTTCCGGTGGGAGAAACCACGTGTCTGGCCTGATCAGCTGTCCGAGGGGCATGGTCAGGCCCGCAACCTGAAAACATTGAGAATCCCTGACATAGTCAGGCAACATCGCCAATGCAAAGTTGACCTTCCTGTGGAAATGTTATAGCTCCCCCGGTGGCTTAGTGGTTAAGGCGCTGAGCTGGAGACTGGAAGGTCGGGTTTCGATACTCAAGAGCTGCATTTGGGGACATGAAAGGAGCCTCATTCGGGCGTCCCCTAAAAATCCTTTCAACCCAGAGTAATCACTGACACAAAACGAAAAGTGGAAGTGTTGTCCAATCCTGACCCCCAAATCAGACTTTCTGCTAACCAGGAGACTCTCTGCCTTTTCAGAATTTAATTTTGACAGCTTGTCCATCCAATTATTGAGTTCAGGGAGGATTTTAGATTAAAGACTACTTTCTGGGTGTTAAGTAACAAGAAGTATTATTGCTGGAACCTATCTTCATATTGGTGTCAATGCACTTCAGAGCGTCAACTGACCTTTTTTAGTGGCTCCATATAGATGTTCAACAAGATGAGGGGCAGAATGGAACTCTAAAATGCCATATGTCAAGAAGCTATGATGTGAAATAGTGGTCCCCTGGCATCAGGTTATGGGAATGACCAGATAGGAAGGATCAGAGCCACTGTAGCATAGCCCTGGTGACACACTGGTTAAGCTGCTGTACTGCAGTCAGAAAGTTGTGAGTTCAGTCCTGACCGAGGATCAAGGTTGAATCAGCTTTCCATCCTTCTGAGGTGGGTAAAATGAGTACCCAGCATGTTGGGGGCAAAATGCTAATTATCTTGTGAACCGCCCAGAAAGTGTGCTAAGTGCTATGGGGTGGTATGTTAGTGTGATTGCTGTTGCTAGCATAGTGTCTCTAATATTGAGTCTAGCCAGATAGTCCTGAACAATGCCATCACTGAGAATATCAAAAGCTGTTGAGCAGTTCTAAGGCACTTTTGTTTTCTCTGTTAATGTCAGGATGAATTGAAGAACAATCTACAGTACCTGAAATTAATATGCCATGCCACCACGCTCAGCTCGAATGGATGGCTTTATTACATACTAATCTTGAGTAGAATTTTCTCTTCCTCTTAATTAGTCTTCCTCTACTCGAGTAGTTCTTGAGAAGTCTCCTGCTGGTAGTGGATGGAAATTTTCCACTTTGAACTTTCCCCTTCTGTCTGTAATTTTGGAAAAACAAATCTTGGCTATCCCAGACTTGAATCACTGCAATTACTTCTGGCAATCTGGTTAACTCCCTGTTGGAAATTAATAGGACATATCCTGTTGACCGCAGTAGGAGGTAGGTTGTAATAACTGTCCTAGAAATGTATATATGCTACACTTTAGCAATGTTCATTCTACAGGAATGGCTCTCGGTGTGCTAAATTAACAAGTGCATATTTGTTACCCGATGCTGCTTACTGATAACTGCAAAAATTGTGTCTCTTTCAGTCTAAACCCCTCCGAATCCTAGTGACAGGTGCTGCTGGGCAGATTGCGTATTCTCTACTGTACAGCATTGCTAAGGGTGATGTCTTCGGTGCAGATCAGGTAATGGAGAAAAGAAAAAGCAGACATGCCCCAAAGTATGAATGATAAGCCTAAAGGTCATTTTTGCTTTTGGTATCATTTCTTGGTACCAAATATCAGGCGCTGATCACTCTGGGCACCTTTAAAGTATTAACTGTTGGAAGCAGGGGGAGTTCTGCCACGTAATGAACAGCAAGATGTGCATTACTGTGGTTGTTGCTGCATGTGTATCCAGTACAAAACTGTCAGGGAGGAACGTACAAGTTGGTACTGTAAGTATGTTTAAGTCATGAATGTAGCAATTGGTATAATTTTAACTATACAACAAAAGAAAACTTTTCTGTCTGCTTCATATTGCCATGTCTATCTTATTCTCAGCCATTTATACAGTTCTTAATTGTTTTACAGCCTCTTGTTCTTGTGCTTCTGGATATCACTCCTATGATGACAGTATTGGATGGTGTACTTATGGAATTGCAAGATTGTGCCCTTCCCCTGTTAATGGGTAAAAATGAAGCAGCTATTATAGGATACTTTTATTTCAATTTTATTTATTGCTCACTAGCCGGTTCAGCCAGATGAATTTGGCAATCCTGTATGATATGTAATATCATAGACCAATAGGCTTGTATACAGATGAAACTCGGAAAATTAGAATATCGTGCAAATGTCCATTCATTTCACTTAAAAGGTGAAACAAATATATGAGATAGACTCACTACATGCAAAGCGAGAGATGTTATGCCTTAATTCGTTATAATTGTGATGATCATGGCGTACAGCGTACATGAGATTATGTGATGATTATGGGGCACATGGGATTGGGGTTTTCATAAACTGTAAGCCATAAGCATCAATATTATAACAAAGTAAGGCTTGAACTATCTCGCCTTGCATGTAATGAGTCTATCTCATATTTGTTTCACCTTTTAAATTGCATTACTGAACTGAATGAACATTAGCACGATATTCTAATTTTCCGAGTTTCACCTGTATACACTAGTAGGCTAAAATAAGCTCTGCCAGCAAACTATTACATTTGAAATAGGCAGACCAATACAAACCCACCAAAGGCTGTCAAATGAACCTTGCTAAACCACATGTTGCTTCCCATGCTACACATCAGCAACTTGTGATCTCTTGAATTTCACAGGAAACAAGCGACTCTGTCAAAGGGGCATGACCAGGTTGTGCACAGAGAGCCAGAAAATTGCAAAAAATGCTCATGCAATTTCCTTTTAGTGAGTAGCTTATAGGAATAGGACTTTAGTCTATTTTTTCAATCTTTCCATAGTCTAAAGCAGAGGTAGGCAACCTATGGCCTGTGGGCTGGATCCAGCCCATGGCGCCAAATAATCCAGCCCCCACCCTCCAGCCGCCAGCAGACACATTTACAGCTGCCAAAAAGAGTGGGGGGACCACCAGCCCAGCCCCCTCAACTCTCTGAGGGAGCATAACCCAGCCCCCGACTTTAAAAGGTTGGCAATCCCTGATCTAAAGCTTTTGTCTATTCTTCCATGTCTAGGATAGATGTAAAACTGCCAAAATAAAAGCACCTTTATTCAGAATATTTAAGTTAGGTAGCATAAATGTGGCCACAAGCGTGGTCCAGTCAACTCTAGTCCCAATGCAATAGACATAAATGATCTATATTTAATAAGGTTTATTAAGCAAGTTAAAGAAATGAGTATAGCTTAGGAAATCAAACTTGCAAGTTAGTCATTCAAAGTACATACAAAAATAATGAAAGCTTAACTGATATTGGCCCTTATAGCCTGTTGAATACTCATACTCCATGTGAGGCTCCCCATCATACCTGTCAACCCGCGGCTCCGGAAAAACGGGACCTGCGCACATCGCTTGTGCGCAGGTCCCGTTCCACGCATGCGTGCAAAGGTTTTACCCCTTCCACGCATGTGCGGAAGCACTACGCCGCTTGTGCAGCCCTTACGCAAGCGACGTAGCGCTTCGCGCATGCGTGGAAGGGGTAAAACCCTTCCGCACATGCGCGGAAAGCGTTTCCCCCGCTGCCAAATTACGGGGTTTTGGCAGCGGGGGCCGGGTTATGATGTCAATCGACGTTAATTTTCGGGGTAATCCCGGCCAAATCGGGAAGGTTGACAGGTATGCTCCCCATGGCTTCCCCCGATGCAAAAGAGAGAGAGAGAGAGAGAGCAATGGCTCCCCCCCATGGTTTTTATTTTCTCCCTCTAGGGTTTGCCTCCCAGCCATCCCCTAAGGGATTCCAACCAATGATTTTACAAGATGTCATGTCCATTACACATTAGGATTTATTTCTCACAACCCACGAGGCTAACATGTTTACATTCCAATGCAGTTGGTATGTGGGGAAAGTGTTACCCACTCATGGAAATCACCATCTTAGCTGGGCTAAAGCATACAGTAATTTAGTGGGTAAAAAGTTAATGAAAAAGTGTAGCACACTTAGGCTTTATCATTACACCTTTGGGTGAGTTCATTCTGCAGTTCCCTTTACCTGACCTAGTGTGAGAAAGATTAGCCAACAAAAATACCGCAATCTTCTAAGAGCCTCTTTCTGTGCACCCTAGCTTTTGCCTATAGAATGATAGATTTATACTGGAATATAAAATCAAGAGTTTGTAACTTGCATGTGTGTTTCAGGCAAACATGCTTAATTCTTCTGTTTCAAAATTTACCATAAATAGATCTTTAAAATATAATGTATGGCCTATTTCTCTTTGCTTAAAGATGTAATTGCAACTGACAAAGAAGACGTCGCTTTCAAAGATCTTGATGTAGCCGTACTGGTAGGCTCTATGCCTAGGAAAGAGGGTATGGAGCGGAAGGATCTACTGAAGGCCAATGTGAAGATTTTCAAGTCCCAAGGTGCAGCACTGGAGAAGTATGCAAAGAAGACTGTTAAGGTGAATAGACTTGTTGTGGTGAGCAGGCTGAGATCTAAACCCAGTGCTAGTCTAAACTAACGTAGACCCATTGAATCAAGTATATTTATACAAATGTTGATTTAGGTAACTGTAAAAGGTAAAGGTCACCCTTGCTTGAAAGCCAGTCATATCCGACTCTAGGGTTCATTGGTCATTCTGTTTATAGCTATCTGCATCTCCAGACGTTTCCATGGGCATGTGGCAAGCATGACTAAACACCGGAGCGCACAGAACACTTAACTTTCCACCAAAGTGGTACCTAATTTATCTACTTGCAATTTCTTGCTTTCGAACTGCTAGGTTGGAAGGAGCTGGAACAGAGACAGGCGCTCACTCTGTCATGCATCACTCAGGTCTTGAACTAACCTGCCGACCTTCCAGTTGTCAAGTTCATCATCTTAACCACTAAGCCACCGCAGTCCCAATGTTGGCTTACTTATTTTTAATTTATTCAATGGGTCTATTCTAGCTGAGACTAACAATTGGATATAGGCCTAAGGGTGTATCTAACTTTACAGTTACAATGGTCTGATACCATCTAGCTGCAATGGTTCAACTTCTGGGACTGTGGGATTTGTGGTTTGGTGAGGTACTTGGGATTAACTGTTAGGGAGCTCTAGTGTCCTCCAGCCCTGTAGTTCTCTGGTAATGAGGTCTTACTTCCTCTTAGAAATACAGATCCTAGAATTCCATAGGACGGTGGTGGCGAACCTATGACGTGTCAGAGGTGGCACTCGGAGCCCTCTCTGTGGGCAAAAGTACATTCAATCCCAGCACAGAATTTGCCCTGTCCCTCTGTCCAGCAGCCCAATGGGAGCACTTCCTCCCTCCCCTGTTGCTGTGTTGGTACTTTGCGATAAATAAGTGGGTTTTGGGTTGCAGTTTGGGCACTCGGTCTCTAAAAGATTCGCCATCACTGCCATAGGAGATGTCCCAATTAAAGCAGTATCAAGCTGTCAAAACTGTCATGGCATCAATTTATACAGGCCAACCTAATAAAAAATAACATTGTAGTTCTTTACAACCTGCCACCTAAATCTTCCAAAGACTTCCTTGGGGAAAAGGGATCCCGAGGGAGCCTTGAAACCAGACTCGGAGAGTTAGAAAGTTTTAAATTAAATTAAAGATTTCAGATAAATAGCCCATATTGTAAAAATATGTTAAAGATATGGAGTGTAGTGAAATAAGAGTTTAGCCCAGGAATTTCAGCATTGCTAAAGCTGAAGATGATGGAAGATTTTCCAATTAGGGCTAAAAGGATGGAACAGATAGAGCAGATAAGGATTAAAACATTAAAGGATTGGATATGTAAAATTATGGATAGAAATGAATGAGAGAAGACATTTCAGAAATTGAATCTAAATTGGTTGGTGAAAGTACAGGTAGAAAAGTGGGATATGGAATGGAGAGTAAAATACCGTGTAGGTAGAGAGATGACAAAAGCGAATGTTGGGAGGTGTAAGGAACAATTTGGGACTTATTTTCATTTATCATCGACTGCAACTCCTATCTGAGAATGCATTTTTTCCCTGAAGCAGGAAAAATGTCACTGGTGTGCATTTGTTTAAGGTGGATCCCATCTTGCCATGAAGTGACCCAAACACTATGATCTCGGAGCCCTCACCCACGGCACACATGAAGCACGACATGCAGGATTTAACACTGGGACTGCAATGGACCGCCACAGCCTTCATTTATGGTGGGGGTGTAAAGTGATAAATAATCTGTGGGGAAAGGTGTTTAGAGAAATTAATATATTAGCGATTAAATTACAAATGAGTCCCAAAATTGCATTAACAATGGATTTAAGTGATATGAACCTAAATAATAAAGACTGCAGTGGCTCAAGTGGTTAAGACGATAACTGGAAGGCAGCAGTAAGATACCTAAGTACTGCACGACGGAATGAGCGCCCGTCTCTGTCCCAGCTCCTGCCCAACCTAGCAGTTCGAAAGCAAGACATTGCATGTAGATAAATAGGGACCACTTCGGTGGGAAGGTAAACAGCTTTCCGTGCACGCCAGTGTCTAGTCATGCCTGCCACATGACCACGGAAACGTCTGCAGAGGCAGACAGCGCTGACTCTTTGGCTTTGAAACAGGAGCACTGAACCCTAGAGTCAGATATGACTGGCTTTCGAGCAAGGGTGATCTTTATCTTTCCTAACCTAAATAAACATAAGAAAGAGATGGTTATAATTATGGTTACATCTACGAGGCTAATAATTGCTAAAAATTTGAAGGTAAACATCTCTGGGGGCCTACAGGAATGGTACAAGGGAGTATGGAACATTGCACTAAATAATAAATTAACATGCAAATTAAAATTTAAGAAAGGAGAGATAAAGAGTAATAAGTTTGTTGACTATGTCTTTCAGAAAGCAAACCAGAGAGTCAAAGTTTTGGAAATAATGGATGGAAAATATGAGAATTAGAAGGAATAATAGTTAAGGTCCCAGGTGGAGGGTGCAAGGTGGTTATGTACTTTAATAATTAGCTTGTTTAAATTTAAACAATAAAAGATAATTTGAAAGGGTCAGATTATAAAATATTGTAGTTACTAGGGGGAAGTGTATATGGTGTATTTTTGTTAATTTTGTTTTGTATTAGGTGTTCATGTGAGTGTTTTAGCATGTTTTGTATGTTATACAAAGATAAATGAAAATATTATTTATAAAATTAAAAAAATAATGATTTCTGTTGCTAATGGATGACGACATCTTCAGTGCCATGTAAAGTTATGCCTAATTTGTTTTAGCCAATAACGTCTTTTAAAATTTATTTCCCCAAACATTCAAAAAGGTTTGAAAAGTTAAAGAATAATGATTTGTTTGTATGTTTCCAATACTACAGTCTTTCATTCTCTTTGTTTAGTTGTAGTGCTTTCTTAGTTTTGAAATTGTTGTAATCTGAAAATAAAATATAAATATTGGCAGCTCCTTTTAAAAATAACATTAGGTATTTGCAAGTTGATGAACGTCAGTATCTCAAAACATTTGCTCAGTTTGAGTTTTTAGTAATTTCTCATTCATCCAGTTTCAGCGAATACATATGATCAAAGAGCTTAGGAGGTTTATCACTCAACTGTTTTACTATAAATAAACCTAACTTTTGTTCCCTCAGGTTGTTGTAGTGGGCAATCCAGCTAATACCAATTGCCTGATTGCTTCAAAATCTGCTCCATCCATCCCCAAAGAGAATTTCAGCTGTTTAACTCGTCTAGACCACAACAGAGCAAAGTCACAGGTAGGACTTCTAGATCCGGAGGGCACTCTAATATAAATTGTTTCCATTAAGTCAAGTGCGTTTCTTTTTTTTAAAAGAAAAATGTAGTCAAAATTAGCAATCGGATAGTGACATTTTTTTCTTTCTCTTTAAAAAAATACCCCCGACAACCTCAGATTGCAATGAAAGTTGGTGTGACTGCTAAAGATGTAAAGAACTGCATTATCTGGGGGAATCATTCCTCTACTCAATATCCAGACGCTAACCATGCCAAGGTGAAAGTGCAAGGCAAAGAAGTTGGAGTCTATGAAGCTGTGAAAGATGATAACTGGCTGAAGGGCAACTTCATTACAGTAAGTTATACGTGGAGTCTCTTCTGTTCTTCCATTGTATTGTAGCTATCTAGTAGACGTAGGAAATATCCCCACACGAGAGCTTTCAATGCAGACTTACTGTGGAGAATAGGAAGAACAGGGTATTGTGCACATTTTGCATGTTAGCTAGGTGAGAGCCTTGTTGGAGCACAGGGGCTTGAGCGGTCTCACTAGGCAGTGTTGCCCATCTATTGTCAGTGATGTTAGGCTGGGACTAAAACTCACCAAAGTGTCCTCTGTCGGATCCCTTGGGCAAGGTGAAAGCGGAGGACACAGGTCATGGTCCGCCTAGCCAGCGGGTGACAAGATAACCAAATGGCTAAAAAAAACTGTTGTTGTTGTTGTTGTTGTTGTTAGTTTTATTTGTATACCGCCTTACTCAAACCCAATGGGCGACTCAAGGCGGTTCACAAGCATTTAAATATACTGTATAAACAAAATCAAAATACAGTATTACATAGAGAGAGAAAATTTACAATATAACAAAATCCTATATTACCAATGCAATAATGAATACAGTTACAAATACAAATTTGAATTCCAATCAAGATAAAATAATACAGTGTTAAATACAAAAATACAGTATTAAATACAAAAATACCGCATGCCCAATACAGCGGTCTAACTAGGCAGTGTTGCCCATTTCTCAAGTCCATTTGCTTGTGCAGAATGTCGTTGTGGAGGCGTCGACCAATGCGCAGATTCCTTGATGAATAACAACTTCAAGATAAGGTATCCAAGATAGGCAGAGGGTGGCACCACCAACTATAACTGAATGACTTCCACTTGTCTTTCAGATAAATAAGTTGTTTACACACTTTCTGATAAATTCTGTAATGAAATATTGGTATTTTAGCTCCAATGACTTGCCATCTTTGTAAAGAATTCAAAATAGGCTGCGTAATGGAGCTAGTAGCTGCATAACACAGCTGGAGCCCCTTTGTGCCTCTCCTACAAATCTTTGCAGTTGACTGAAACAGCTGCAAGGTCTTATGGGTAAGTGGCAATGTGTCATAGTGTTAATATGCTTGCCCTGCAAGTTAGCAGTACAGTAAATCCTCAGTTAACAAAATTAATGTGTTCCCCAGGACTTTTCTTTAAGTGAAATTTACTTTAACCGAAATGCATTTTTCCATAGGAATGCATTGAAAAATCAAATAATGCGTTCCGGACCTCAGAAAAAAAAGCCCAAAAATCTTTCCACATGTGCTGACATGGAAACCAACCCATAATGCAGAACACACAGTAAGACGCATGCACAGCACATGTGCTGACATGGAAACCAACCTACAATGCAGAACACACAGTAAAACGCATGCACAGCACATATGCTGAAATGGAAACCATCCCCACGACCCAGCAAAATGGTCATTAAAAGCCATGCCAAAACGCTAGATAGTACAAATGCCCCCAAACTGAAAATTTCAAAAAAGACCCCAGATTGGTCATTAAAAGCCATGCAAAAACACTAGATATACAAATGACCACAAACTAAAAAATTCAAACTAAAACCGCTCCTAGAACAAACTGAAAATGGCTCCCATACCCCATTTTTTTTTAAAAAAACCGACCCCCAACCCCCCAAAACATTGAATCATATATCCCTACCTTTGCACTGCTTGAGGAATGCTCCAAAATCCAAAACTGCTCTCCCAAAAATCCAGGAATAGCTTTCCAAAAGTCACTTCCAAAATCTCCAAACCTTCACACTCGCTCCTGCGTGCAACCAACAGACTCGGGCACGCCCAGTTTCAGTGCTATAAAACCTCTCAGGCACAATGCAGCCTGGGGGACTTTATCTCGCTTTGCGAGTTTTTTGTGTTATCCAAGCCCACTATATCCTATGGATTCCCACTCACTAAGCGATTTTCTCATTATCCAAGCCGTTTGTTAACCAAGGTTGCACTGTACTGTGCCTTAGTTCACACTCACTATGTCTGGCCACATTCAACCTGACTATATTATAGTATTGCAGGTACAGCAATTCAATGGTAACTAGACATTATCCACTAGCTTCTGTGCTTTTCTAAAAAAGACATAGGAATTGTTGCTCTAATTACAAATAACCCAGCAATTTCCATCTGTCAATACTATAGACTGTTCAACAGCGAGGTGGAGCTGTCATCAAGGCCAGAAAACTATCGAGTGCGATGTCAGCAGCCAAAGCTATCTGTGATCATCTGAAAGACATCTGGTTTGGCACTTCAGAGGTATGTTTGGCTATGTTTAATATGTGTTCACTTTGTAAACGTTGTGTAACCAGCCAATAACTAGTGATAATCCTATATACGTTTTTGTGAATAGCTTGGTAGAAAAGTAGGATAAAAATGGGATAAGCACTTTTAAGTATAAAGGCAAAAGTAATAATGAGATACTAGAATACAATTAAGATATTAGAACATAGTGGAATATAGTAAAGGTAAAGGTCGCCGTTGCTCAAAAGCCAACCAGTCGTATCCGACTCTAGGGTTCAGTGCTCATCTCTGTTTATAGCTAAAGAACCCGTGCTCTCTGCCTTTGCAGTTGTTTCTGTGGACATGTGGCAGGCATGACTAGACCCAGGATTGCACGAAACACTGTTTACCTTCACACCAAAGTGGTACCTATCTATCTACTTGCAATTTCTTGCTTTCGAACTGCTAGGTTGGCAGGAGCTGCGACATAGACGGGAGCTCACTCCGTCATGCAGCACTCAGTCTCAAACTGCTGACCTTCCAGTCGACAAGTTGAGCATTTTAACCACTAAGCCACTGCAGTCAGCAAATGCTAAATTTTCCTTTCTGAAAAAGAAAATCACAGAAAAGAATGAAGCTGAACAATTAAGCTGCGGAGTGGGGATCGCCATGCTAATAATATATGTTTGCTTTTAAAGGGTGAATTTGTTTCTATGGGTGTTATTTCTGATGGAAATTCCTATGGTATCCCTGGAGATCTGATCTATTCATTTCCTGTTGTAATAAAGGTAATTTGAATTAGTCTTGTCACATAAATCGTGATGTCATGTGAGCTTATTAATCACTAAGTTTATTGTGGCTATCCCGGACAACTTCTCTAGTCCTCTTTCATATTTGAGTAAGGCCCAAATAGTTTAGTCCTACCAGGGTTTAGCTTTTATAGTTTTTCAGCAAAGCATCAATCCCTGTAGATCTGATTTAAGTAGATTTTTAAGGGCTGGATCACACTGTTAGTCTATTGTAAATAAGATGATCGTGCAACAATATGTACATTAAATAATATGAAAGATGGCAGCAGATAAAATATATTCATGAAACATATATTGGGAACACTCTTGACAGCTGCAGGCATACAGCATCAATTCACGTCTTAGACTTGTGTGCAATACTTGGGGTATGATCAGACAGAGTAATAGCTTGTGTTTTGAACTCTTGTAATGCTGTCTGGTGCATTATTATTTTCTGGTAGATTGTCACTAGCCCAGTTCTTCTTTGTGCCAACCTGAATGTCCTTGGTCCAGTGTCAGGGTTACTCTTTTGGGGGGCCAGGCTGGAGTGATTCCTGAACAGATGGAAGGGTTGCTTTGAGGGAGTTCACTCCCAGTAAAGTGACCCTTTCCAGTACTATTAAATGCAATCATTTCTCACTGTGATAGCACCATTGGTTTAGTTTTACAGTATTACAGTCCAGTGTTCACAGTTTTGTCCCAATGGATCCTTAAAAATCTAATTCATGCATTCTCAACCTATTTAAGCTGGGGGCCAGGCCACGCTCCCTCAGACAGTTTTGGGGGCTGGATGGCCATTTTTGCCCATCCTCCACCACATGGCACTTCTGGGTGAAGTGGGGGCAGTGAGGGGGGCACATGAAATGGTGCCAAGGACCGCATTTGACCCGTGGGCCACAGGTTGAAAATCCCTGATCTAATTTGAGGTGGCAATGAAATTGTTAAATACATGAAGGAATGACAATTAGTTTAATAAATCCTGATGTGGTATTATACCCCAGGTATAGTCTTTTCATATACCATTTAAACTAATTAATACACTACTTACCCACTTATTTACTACTAGGCTATTTGATGTGCTATTGAAGCTTCACTCTTTCCAATATATCTTGCACAGGACAAAAAATGGAAGATTGTGGAAGGCCTTTCTATTAATGACTTCTCCCGTGGAAAGATGGATGTGACTGCAAAAGAGTTAACTGAGGAGAAGGAGACGGCCGTTGAATTTCTTTCCGCCGCGTGACTAGGTGCTTGTAAAGATGAAGGCGATGGCTTCATCACTGAGGATTCTAGAAGTCGTCTCTAACGTCACCAACACAATGCTTTTGCCGTATCAAAACGTTATTTTTTTTCTTGTGGCAATTTGTTGATTTCCTGCTTTGCTCGATCACCTGTGCCTGTTATTGAGTGCTCTTAGTAACAAGATGATTGCACAACCAGTTTCAAATGTAGTTTGCAGACTTGACCAAATTAGCCTGACGTATTGGTTGCTTCCTACATTGCATAGTACTTGTGTCTCCTTTGCCTCTGATTTAGAGGGAGCAACCTTTCAGCTTGAATTACAACTAAAATCAGCTCTCTAGTGCTAAACGGTGATTTCATAGAAGAGGTTTTATCCCTGCTTTAATCGAGTACTGTTAGATACACCAGTTGTTTTCACGAAAGGATAAAGCCTATATTTCTTAATACTCCTAAACTTAAGTAGGAAACAGTTATCGAATTGTTGATGAATGTACTGTGCATTGCCCATCACTGACTTACTCAAGAAATCTTATTAAAAATTACCTTAAATGTTCCATTAATGCTGGTGTTTTTTGCGGGGTGATGTTCTGTTCAGCTTTCATCAAAAAGTATAACACAAAATCTTCATTGGAAAATTGATAATTAGGTTTTAAGGTGAAGTAACGCTGGATCCAGTGTGGTTTCAAAGCAGAATTGTGTGTAGGAGAGAGAATTATGTAGTTTCTCAAAACAAAAAGTAGGTATAAACACTAGACAGATAGAGTGGCATTCTACAACAAAATGTTCCAGAACTGATACATTCTGGGTAACAACCAAATTAGACCATAGTTAGCTTTGCCTGATTCCATCAGAGGAATGGATAGGTGAGAATCGTCCTATACCTGTAACTGGAAAACTCCTATTTAAGAAAATGTCAGTGTTTTGAAATATACATCACGGCTCTTTCTTGTTTGCAAATCTGCCCCACCTGGTTTTTCTAGTACACTTGGTCTCTGCATCAAAATTTTGCAAGGTATTTCAGTTAATTTTCTGTCATTTGTGGTATGTGGGGATCTGCTCCCAATGGAAAAGATGATGACAGAAGCAATTAAGGATGGGATCTCACTCTCCCTTTCCCTCACTCTTGTTCACATTCTTAATTTATGACTCTTGCTTTGATCTGATACCTCCTTCCGGCAATGTTTTACTTCATAAGAGCTAACAAAGATTAGTAATTAGGTAGTTCCTGTCCTAAAGAAGCTCCTGCTCAGTTTGGAAGAAGAGAGTGCAAAAGCTGGCTTGAGACTCAACATCAAGAAAACCAAGATAATGGCAACAGGCCCTATCAGTCCCTGGAAAATAGATGGGGAAGAAGTAGAAGCAGTGACAGATTTTACTATCTCAGGATCAAAGATCACTGCAGATGGGGACTGCAGCCATGAAATAAAAAGGCGACTGATGCTTGGGAGACAAGCTATGAGAAACCTGGGGAGCATGGTTAAAAGTAGAGACATCACCCTGCCAACAAAAGTCCGCATAGTCAAAGCAATGGTATTCCCGGTGGCAATCTAGGGTTGTGAGAGCTGGACCATAAGGAAAGCTGAGCGCAGAAGAATAGATGCATTTGAGATGTGATGTTGGAGGAGAGTTCTGAGAGTACCCTAAACAGCAAAGAGAACAAATAGGTTGATCTTAAAAGAAATCAGCCCTGACTGCTCTTTGGAAGGTCAAATATTGAAGAAGCTAAAGTACTTTGGACATCAAATGAGAAGACAGGATTCACTTGAGAAAGCCTTGATGCTGGGAAAGGTTTAGGACAAAAGAAGAAAGGGGCAGCAGAGAATGAAATGGCTAGGTGGTATTGTTGATGCAATGGGCACAGCTAGGCGGGTTGAGGAGGATGGTGAAGGATAGGGGTGCCTGGTGTGCGATGGTCCATGGGGTCGCAAAGGGTCGGACTCAACTATGCGACTGAACAAAAAAAAAAGTCCCTGTCCTTAGGCTTACAATGTAAAAGTTGATACACAGGAGAGGGGAAGGAGGGAGAAAACGTGAGCTAGTATTAACTTTTAAAGTTATAGTTCTTACAGCAAACAACTACAAAAAAAAATTGAGGAAGGCTGATGGAATGGAAATGCTGTGTGACAACACGTGCCAAAAATATATGGAAGCCACTGGGATCGTTCTAGATTCCTTTTGCTGTATGCTGTCTGTTTACTGATAACTAATGGAGAGGCAGCTGGTCTGTTTTCATAGGAAATAGAATAGTCCAACTTGTATTGTTTATAAATGACTGTAGATGCAGTGGCTCAAGTGGCTAAGACGCTGACTGGGAGGCAGAAGGTCAGTTTGATTCCCGAGTACTGCAGGACGGAATGAGCTCCTGTCTTTGCCCCAGCTCCTGCCAACCTAGCAGTTCAAAAGCAAGAAATTACAAGTAGATAAATAGGGACCACTTCGTTGGGAAGGTAAACAGCGTTCTGTGCACTCTGGTGTCTAGTCATGCCTGCCACATGACCACAGAAATGTCTGCAGAAGCAGACAACGCTGGCTCTTCGGCTTTGAAACAGATGAGCACTGAACCCTAGAGTAGGATACGACTGGCTTTCGAGCAAGGGAAACCTTTACCTAGTGAGAGTTAGCTCTCTACTGCATAACATTTTTATGAAGGTGGATCTTTTTCTATTCATATTTTAATCTGTACCACAGGATCCCAATTTTTATTTAACATACAGTACTCCCCAAATAGACAATTTTATTCACTCTTTCAATTTCTTGTGTTCCTGCCAATAGCTTGCCGTGAGTTGGAGTTCAGTTTATTACAAGATATTTATTCTTCTTGGTTTTGAGATCCAAACCATATTCTGCACTTGAAGCTTTAACTCAATCCAGTATGAATTGAAGATCTGCAAGGTTTGTGGACAACAACACTGTGTCATCAACATATGTATATTATTCAGGTATTCCCCATTAATGTTAATGCCAATTTTAAATCTGATAGTACTGTACTTATATATTAAACAGTGTTGGGGACAATACACAGCCTTGTCTCATGGCTCTGCGGATTTGAACCTGCTCTGACAGCTGCTCTTCAACTCTGACTTGAGCTGTATGAATCCAATAAAATTGGTGATGATTCTGATATCTTTACCATCTACACCTATTTGTTTCAGAGCTGTGATTATCTTCTCATGCTGGCATCTGTCAAAGGCCTTTGCATAATCTACAAAACATGCATGCACGTCAGCATTTCTAAATATAGTTTGTCTTTCTGAGGGCTAATCTACACATAATATTCCTCATTTTTGCATTAGGTTTACCATGCTTGAAATTGATTTAAAAATCAGCAACCAGATGACATACAGCTAAATGCTCCATTTTCCAGCTGAAAAGCACGTGGGTGGGGTGGGTGGGGGTGGGTGGAATCTTAACACACCAGGAAATGTTTATTTTGAATCAACTCCATTCACTTTATATATATAAAGTGGTGGGAAAGTAAATAGCGATCAGTGCACTCAGGTGTTGAGGCATGCCTGCCACATGTCTATGGAAACGTCTGCAAACGCAAATAGCGCTGGCTATTTGGCTATAAACAGATATGAGCACTGAACCCTAGAGTCAGATACGACTTGCTTTCGAGCAAGGGCAACCTTAACCTTTAATCACCTGTGCCAGAGTAAAATGTGTTTGGATTTGCCAAATTTTCAGTGCCCAGATAATTGGTTTCAAAACTCATAGTGCTGCATCATTTAAGCGCTTGAAACTGCAAGCAGTTTCCTCACTGGTGCTGGCAGTGGTGGTGGTTGGTCCCAAAGCAATCCTTTCTTCAGGCAACAGAACTGCAGTGTTGCAGTTGCAATGCCAGCCACAGTGGCTGGGCATCCACTGCAAGTATCTGCATGTGGAGTGCAAACTTGACCTTTGACTCTTGTACTTTGCCAGTCCCTTCAGCTGTAACATTGATCTAACATTATGCCATTTAAAATATATATTTTAAAAATTAAATATTAAAGATATTTATCCCCCCAAAAAAACCACCAAAGAAAAGACCATGTGACATTAAATCGACTTCAAAATACCTGTATAAGCTCCTGATTTATTTCAACAGTGTAGTCATCCCTCAAGTAATCTGTGCCTCAGTAACAAAATCATCTAAATCTATTTAAGGTGAACTTGTAGGTGTTGCAATTCTAAAACAGTTAGAACTAGTAGAGTCACAATAGCTTAAAAAAGTTCTGATTAAGGAACTGACTTTTCTCTTTAAAAGAGGGAAATTATTTATTAATTTACAAACACACACTCCCCATCTTGTAAATATACAGTACAGTGCTACTTTGGGCAGTTTACAACCAAAATTAAACAGCAAGTAACAAACTGGTTACAAATTGTAACAAATTGTAACCAACTGGTAGCAATGGTCTTCCTAGTAGTAATGTATGGCTGTGAGAACTGACCATAAGGAAGGCTGAGTGCAGAAGAATAGACGCCTTTGAACTGTGGTGCTGGAGGAGACTCTTGAGAGTCCCCTGGACTGCAAGGAGATCAAATCAGTCCATCCTGAAGGAAATAAATACTGACTGCTCCTTGGAAGGACAAATACTGAAGCTGAAGCTCAAGTATTTTGGCCACCAAATGAGAAGAGAGGACTCACTTGAGAAGGCCCTGATGCTAGGAGAGATTGAAGGCAAAATGAGAAGGGGGCAGCAGAGGATGAGGTGGCTGAATGGCATCATTGAAGTGATGGGTATAGATCTGGCCGGGCTGTGGAGGATGACAAATGACAGAGGAGCCTAGCGTGCGGTTGTTCATGGGGTCGCAAAGGGTTGGACTCGGCGGTGCAACTGAATAACAAAACAAACTAGTATAAACAAATAATAATACATGAACAACTGAACGATGGAACAAACTAAAATCAAATACTTGATTGCGTTGACAAATGATTGAATTGCCAATTACTAGGAACACCCTCATGGTAGCCCTGATTTTCTCACATGGGAGAATTCTCAGCTAAGCCTCCAGATGGAGCTGGAAGAAAAGGAGCTGAAGAAAATCAGGAGAGAGGAAACTCTGAGGTAAAAGAGAAAAGCTAAACCTCAAACGTTTCTCCAGATTTCATATTCTCAAAGGAATGTCAAAATGAGCCAAAACACAATATGAAACCATTGCTCTATAAAGATGAGATATGTTTTGTGTAGGTTACAGGACCAGTACATTACAGGACCCTGTCATGAACACAGAAATGGCAGATAAGCATCTAAAAAGCTATGTCTGGACATCACTTGTCATCATAACACCAGCACATTGAAAAGCAGATACAGTGTTACCTCATACAATGTCCAAACTTGGTTCCACAAGTTTGGACTTTATGCGGATTTGGACGTTGTATGAGGCATCACAGCTAGGATTTTGCATGCCTCATACAACGTTGTTTCCATAGAGATATGTTGTACTGTAACAGCATAGACTTCAGGACAAAGTCAAAGAAACAGACAGGAAATTGACAGAACTTTAAGAAATCATTGTCTAAAGGTTAAAAACATTACAAAAACATGTCAAACAACGCTGATTGTCCAAGAACCTGAAGAATGCTGCAAAAATCCCAGGAATGCTTCTAAAAATTCTGATGAAAAAATCCAAAAAAATCCAAAATCGCACTCAAAACCACTCCTAAACACTCTTCACCTCGTGCAAAACCCACAAGAGCAATGCACACATGTGTCCAGCCTTTTATACTGCCCAGAGAAGAAAAAACGGCTAGGGTGTAGATACACAAGGAGGAAGAGAGAACACCCTGAGCAAATTAGTATGACAAAATGCGAAAAGTTTAATGTTACAAGGTTTTAAAACCACAAGGTTCCCAAGGAGTACAAAATAATACTGAAACCAGTCTTATATATGCTGAGGTATCAGAGGTTGCAATTCGTGGTAAGTGGCGATGGTATAAATAAACCAAACAGTCTTGTAAACTTAAAAGTGAATGAAATCCAATGGTGAGTAGATGGAACCAGGTGAATCAAACAGCAACCAATGTCAGCAACAAATATCAGCAATAAGTCACAAGTCCAAAGGGAAACGATGGGCAACACGAAATTCAGTCTCGATATCCATCCACGGTAATGGGATATTTCATTGACTTCATCAAGAGTCTGTGGAAAGGTTAAAACATATACTAGTGCAATATGAAACGAATACAAACATAATGATATACTCGAACTCACATACATAGTGAAACATGTACAATTGAGAAAGACAAGATTACCTGAATTGATAAGTTAACGCGCTGCAAACAACCTCTCAAATGATCAGTCCTAAAGGGTAACAGCGTTAACAGAATAGAAAGCTGTGAGAATATAAAGAGGAGAAACTCAATAAACTACACGTGTGAATTTACTGAAAGAAAATTTAAAGGGGAACTGAAGATTATAGAAACGACGAAAGATCCAAGTCCGTATTTAGACCAAAAGGGGTGAGCGTACGGAACCTATGTATATAGAAAGCCTCCCATTGGAGAAGGAGGCGATTGAGATCTATTTTGTGATGAGGTCTCGAACGGATAATTTCAAGAACAACCATTTTTAATCTATTGGGAGAATGGTTAGTCTCAGCGAAATGACTGACCATGGCGGCGGTCATGACGCGATTCCGGATACGAGATAGATGTTCTCCCAGTCTAATTTTGAGAAGGCGCCTGGACTAACCGATATAGGCGAGGCCACATTCACAGATAATCATGTAGATGGTATCAATGCTGTTATAGTCGGAAAAACAAGTCAGTTGGAGTTTAAAGTCACTACTAGAAATTTGAACACTGTTAGTGCAAAACATATAATCACAAAATTTGCAGTGACCGCATCTGTGATGGCCAGAGGGCGACTGAGAAGAAGGTACTGAGCGGGACACGTCAGTTCTGGAAACGAAACTACCAATGGTGCGTGTTCTACGGAACCCTATGGTAGGGGATTGGCTGCAACCAGAGACAGAATCGACAATGTGCCAGTGTTTTAAGATTACTTGTTTAATTTTGGTGGCAAGAGGAGTATAATCAAATGACCAAAAAATGTTAGATCTGGAGGGTCTGACGGTATGATGAAACAAGGTATGTCTTGGGCTGGCATTGATTTTGGTTCTTGCAGTTTTGATGACATGTTGGGGATAACTCCTGCGTTGCAGGGCATTATCGATACTGTCAAGAGCATATTGCAAATCAACATGATTGGTGGAATTGCGTTTGGCTCTCAACATGAGACTATAGGGTATGTTGGTTTTAAGAAAATGGGGATGAAACGAAGCAAACTGTAAATAGGCTTGTCTATCCGTAGGTTTCTGATAAAGACGCATATTAAGTTGATCATTCTGGATATAAATTGATAAGTCAAGAAAGGGTAATGAAAAAGAATCAACAGAATGAATAAAACTAAGGTTGGCATGTAAGGAATTAATCCAATCAACGAATGGAGAAACAAGAAGTGGGTTCTTAAAGACTAAAAATAAATCGTCGATATATCTCTTATAAACTATAACCTCAGAAAAGAACGGATTAACAACAGGGTCCAAAATAAAAGTGGCATCAAAGTGATTCATAAAAATATTGGCCACTGATGGAGCAAAATTTGAACCCATGGAGACACCCTGTACCTGCAAATAATAAGTGTTGTCAAAGCGAACAAAATTGTTCTCAAAACATATGTCCAGGAGATCTAACAGAAAACTGGTGGGGGGATCTGAAAGATGTGATATTAACAAAAGATTAAGACAACGGGAAGCATTTTTCATTCACTTCTTTGATACTATGTATCCAAAAGGATTAAATCAGGAGCATGATCTGGCGGCGTTTCTATAGAATTTTCCAGGGCGTAAGTTTATACGGCTCCAGGAGCTCGCTTCGGGTGTGTCTAACAATTGGTTACACGTGAGTTAGTTTTCAGCCAGCATAAAGGCAGCTGCCCCACACATATCATTAATGTCCATATGCACCTAATAGTTTGAACGGAGGCAAGGACGCAGTTTCTAGAGACTTTTTTACACATTGGTAAGCTTGTGCCTTTGGCTTTCTTATATTCATAGCAATGATATACATTTTTGAGAACTCATGTGTTACAGTTGTTTCCATTTTCAAGTCATGCTAATTATCATGTTTGTATATAATCTTTATGTGCAGATTTCCTGAAGAAGAATATAGTAATTCGAAAAGTCGAAATAACTGGTATCGACTTCGATAGAAAATATTGCTATATCAGTGAATCATTCATATCTAACTGTGAAAGAAACAGTGAACTATTTATGTTTACCCACAGAGGAATCAATTTTGTTTATTCAAGCATATATCATTACTGTAACTCTTATCAACTAAACTTACCCACAGAGGAATTATTTTTGTTGTTACGCTATTTGAACTATTCTCTATAAAGATTTTTGTACATATATTACGGCTTTATTCTTGACCAAGCCACAGTCACTATTTCAAACGGTTCTTGTTATCAGTTGAGTTCTACACCGTTTGCGCCTTTATCCCCTTATTTATACCTTCGCCACTTACCACGAATTGCAACGTCTGATACCTCAGCATATATAAGACTGGTTTCAGTATTATTTTGTACTCCTTGGGAACCTTGTGGTTTTAAAACCTTGTAACATTAAACGTTTCGCATTTTGTCATACTAATTTGCTCAGGGTGTTCTCTCTTCCTCCTTTTATACTGCCCAGGCACAATGCAACCTGGGGAAAACCCTAATGCCCCATAAAAAGTCCACCGACTTTGTATGAGGCAACTTTTTTCAAGGAATTAGGTGATGTTGTATGAATTCGATGTTGTACGAAGCGAACTTTGTATGAGGTATTACTGTACAGTATCAGCAAAAAAGCTTACACCTTACGAAACTAGTACAGTAAAACCCCTACTTACAAAAAAAGTCCATTCCGTAGTCTTTTGCTTAAATTGGATTTTTATGTAACTCGAAGCAAACCCATAGGAAAAATTATTTTTTATGTAAATCGAAGCAACCCCATAGGGAAATGAATTTTTATGTAACTCGAAGCAAGCCCTTAAGAAAAAGAATCTTTATGTAACTCAAAGCAAACCCAAAGGAAATTGTTTAAATCGGGTCATGGTTTTACCACAAAATCATTATGTAAGTCAAATTTTATGTAACTCGAGGCATATGTAAGTCGGGGTTTTACTGTATTCTATATGTAAATATATTTATACAGTGAAGTACAGTACTTGATTGTAAATGCCCCACAATCTGAAGTGCATTATCTAATTCAGGGGTGCCCAAACTTTTTGGGCCATGGGCCGGTCACGTGGTTGAGTAGGCTGGTCATGTGGTTCCTCCCAGCAGAAGTGGAAGTAAAACATGCATGTGTGGGTACAGAACACACCCACGCATGTGCAGAACGCTGCCAAAAATAACCTGCCGCTGTCGTAAACACATTTACGACAGCCGCAGCAGGTCATTTATGGCTGTGTTCTGCACATGCACGGGTGCATTCTGTGCACACGCATGTGCATTTTACTTCTGTTTTCAGGAGTGGCAAGGATGGCATGGACTGGATTAATTGGTGCCATGGGCTGAATCCAGCCCATAGGCCATAGTTTGGGCACCCCGATCTAATTATACGTTTTACAAAATAAGAGTAACAGTTTACCTTAAGAAGAAGAAGTAGTAGTCAAGTTCAACTGATGGTGCCACTTTCCATGGATTTCTCAATACTCATAAAGGGTTTACCATTCTCTTCTTGGGGATGCCCAAGGCTATGCAATCTGGCTCTTCTCCTGTGAGACACAATGGAAATTCAATTACCACACTCTGACGACATAGGCAAACTGAGCTATACAGCCACCAATTTAATAAGCTTATACTTTGCCTGTAGATTAGCTGCAAACATTTTTGAGCAAAAAGTAAAGAGTACCACTACTGTGTGTTCTTACCACAATATCCTGCCAATGTGTGGTAACTCAACAGCTCAAGTTAAAAATTAAACCTACCTTCAGTCATGACATGATATTATGTGTTGTCAAGTTGGAACTGACTTGTAGCAACCCTAAAAGATCTTCCAAGGGAAGTGAAATTTAGTTATTTAAGGAGTGGCTTTACCTGTTCCACACCCTCAGTGAGTTTCCATGGCTGTGAGGAGTCAAACTCAGGCTTCCATCACTTTATCCGCTACATAACATTGGGTATAACACCGACTGGAAAGCAAGCTAACTGTTAGTAACATATCTTTCAAGTTTATTGTGATAAAATAATCAAATCAAATCTTTCTTACGGCCCAAGAGCAGCATAGGACAGCAAAGGGAAAAGAAGTTAAAATGGGGGTACTTAAAATATATCAAGAGACAAACGTTAAAATGAGGGTGCTTAAAGAGGAGCATTTCTGCTCAGAGTTAAGGAGTAGTAAAATTATTACCTAGATCAATAGTGCTACAGCTATTCCTAAACCTATACTGAGGCGCTATTAGTTTATTTGGCTGACCGTCCTGCCAGGATTGTTCTGCTGATCTTACATGCTGCAACACAGAACCTGGCAGTGTTGTGGGTGAAGGGTAATTGATCAATTATATCAGCAAGGAATAGCTACTGTAAGAGTAAATGATGAGGTCAATGATGAGGTAAAATTAGAGGCAGGTACGAGACAGGGTTGTCCTTTATCCCCGATATTGTTTATTATGGCTATGGAGATATTAGCAAAAGCTATAAGGGAGGATGGAAAAATAGAGGGGATTATGAAAAACAAGATAAATATGTATGCTGATAATACATTGATAATTGTAAAACATCCGGAGAAGGTGATGGATAGAATTAGAGCACAATTAAAGAACTTTGAGGATATTACTGGTTTGAAGATAAATTGGGATAAATCAGAAATGATGCTTTGTAACATGGGAGAAGAAGATCAGAAGAAGATAAAGGGAACGGGAAATATTCAAGTTAAAGATAAGTTGAAATATTTGGGAATAATTATATCAAATAGATTGCAAGAGTTGGAAAGATTAAATTATGACAGTTTGAAAGTTGAAATTAAATCTAGAATATATAGTTTTCAAAAGCTGAAACTGTCATGGTTTGGGAGGATTGCACTTACCAAAATGATGTTGTTACCTCAAATTAATTTCTTATTTGATGCACTAGCAATTCAGTTGAAAGATAAGGAAATTAAGGAATTTCAAAAACTGATTAACGATTTTTGTAACAGAGGAAAGAAGTCTAGGTTACCAAAAAAATTATGGTATTTACCTCAGAAGGAAGGTGGATTGGGAATGCCGAACCTAGCGGCATATTATCGAGCATTTCAAATTAAGAATGTTGTGAAGATCTTGGCAAAGGATAAAATGAATTGGGAGGAAATTGAGATGAAGGACTACAAGCACATAGGCAAAATGGTTTTTTTTTTTTAGGATTTAATTTGGGAAATGTAGTAACCAAAAATACCATGATGAAAGGATTAATGAGTGTATGGAAGAAAGTAAAATAGGATCTGGTCCCAAGCATCTCTCCAATTTTGGAACTCTCAGACATGGCGGGCTTTCCGATTAAGATAGATAATGTAGTAAAAGAAGTATTGCATAAGAACGAAATTTTCCTGTTAAAAGATTGGTTTCAGATCTGTAGGGATGTGGTTAGTAGGACAAAGCTGTTTGAGCAATTAAAAATGAATTGGTTCCAGATAATGAAGATTAGTAAATGGAATAGTAAATATATGAGAGAATATGATTTGGAAAGAGAAAAGACTGATTTTGAGGATCTGATTTTAAAAATCAGAAAGGGAGATAAAAATATTAAGGGATTAGTTAGCAAATTATACACATCATTAAATAAGGAGGGTGATCCATAGGAGGATTTGAAACTAAAGTGGGAACAGGATTTGAACATAAAGATAGAAAATGATATATGGAGAAATAAATGGAAAAAGAGGATAATGAGAACTATGTTGGTTAGAATAAAAGAACATGTGCGGGAGAATAAACTGAAATTGGAAGAGCATGAGAAAAGGATTGACGCTGTGGAAGATATGATGAGAAAGCAGAACATTGTGATCCGTCAGGTGGTTGAACGGACCCCGGACTAACTAAGAGAAAGAGTGGTTCAGTGGTTAAATGGTTTGAATATGGGAAAGGAATTTGTACAGGAAGATATTGTAAGTGCATTCAGGGTGGGTCCAAGAAGAGGGAAGGCGGTTCAAAGAAATGTTTTGTAAAATTTGCAAACTGGGGAGATAAGCTTAGGGTAATGGCCTTTTTGAAAAAAGCTGGTTCTGGCGCCCTGAAATTTGATGGTTCTGATGTAGAAGTATACAATGATATTTCAATGAAATAAAGAATGTGGAGGTATAAGATGAGACCTGTAACTAAATTGTTGATGAGCAAAAGCATAAGGTACAATTGGAGATTTCCACAGCAACTGCGCCTTTTCTATGAGAAAAGAATGCAAGTAATTGATGAAGGGACCGATCCACTGGAGTATCTGAGTTTGTTGGAGCTGGTAAAAACAGATTCAGAAGAGTGGATAAATTTTAAGAAAGAATTGCTGGAATCGGGTGCTTTGGGGAGGGAGCATGAGAGGGCAGAGGCTGGTGGTGCTACAGGTGGAATACCGCAGAGAAAAGATGAGGAGGAGGTACTGTCGTTGATCATGGTGGAGGAGGAGACAAGTAAGGAGCAATAAGAAATAGATTATTAAAAATTAAAGCATTTAAATGTTATAGAAGGGTGAGTAGCGCGTAGTTCTGGTAGGTAGGCACATCTTGCATGTCCCCCCTCTCCCCTCTTTGGTTGTCGAAGGCGTCCTTTTTTTTTTTTGAAGAAAGTGGGGAGAGAGATAGTGTGTGTTATATGTAGAATTGTGTGTTTTTGGGGGAAGGGGTTGGTGATGGCACGCCCAATGGAGAGTTTAGAAGTTAGAAAGGAAATAGATTATGGGAAATATTAAAATATTAACATGGAATGTGAAGGGTACAGGTTCTGTTCTTAAGAGGCGGAGGCTGCAATTGGCGTTGAAGAAAGATAGACCCGATATAGTGTTCTTACAGGAAATGCACCAGAAGTCAAAAGACATGAACAAACTTTTTTTGGGATGGATTCAACATTATGAGATGGCGTTTGGAACTTCAAAAGCGAGAGATGTGGCAATTATGATTTCTAAAAAATTAGGATTTGAGATTACAAAAAGTGTTGCTGATCAAGAGGGTAGATATTTGATTGTAAAGGGAAAAATAGAAGATGAGGAAATCATGCTGGTAAATATATATGCTCCAAATGACCATCAAGCGAATTTTTTAGAAAAAGTTTGGAAAGTAGTCGAGCCAGAAAATGTTGCAAAAACTATTGTGGTTGGAGATTTTAATTTGATAAGGTCGGGCTTAGACTGTACAAACATAGCAAGATGTGGAATAGGTTTGAAAGGGAAGGTTTTAGACAAATGGATGGCTGCGATGGGTTTGAAGGACTCTTGGAGAGAGATTAAGGGCTCTGAAAGGGCATATTCTTTTTTCTCACACGTCCATGGGACCTACTCAAGAATAGATTACGTCTTTCTTACAGAAAACCTGATTAAAGATATCGAGGGAATGGAAATTGGGATCATCAAGGAATCAGATCATGCCAAAGTACTTTTGGAATTGAAATTACAAAAAGATATTCAAAGAGGAAGAAGTTGGAGGTACGATCCTAACTTATTTAAAGACCAAAAATGTAAAGAGCAAATGATGGAAAGGTGGAAAGAAAGTTGGCCGTGGAACGATAATAATGAAGTTAACTTTAACGTTGTTTGGGATACCATGCAGTCGGTTTTTAGAGGGGAAAGTATAAAGTTGGCGAGTATTAAACATAAAAGACATAAGGTAGAACAGTTAGAAAAAGAAAAAGAAATAAAGCAGTTACAGGAGGACCATTCAAAAAGTAAAGATAAAAAAACTTTCACTAAATTGCAAAGACTTAAGGCTGAGTTAATGGGCAAGGATATTGATAAAGTTAAAAGAGATTTGATTTATTTAAATAGAGAGTATTTTGAATTTAGTAATAGAAGTTCAAAATTATTAGCAAGAGCAGCTAAGGCTAAAAAGGAAAAAAGAGAAATTGGGGTGTTGGTTAATAAACAAGGCTTAAGGTGTAACAAGAATAGGGATAAATGTAAAATTGTGAAGGAATTTTATCAAGCATTATATGCAAAAAAGGAGGTAGATCTGGAGAGGCTCAAAATGATTTTGGAAAGACAGTTAGGGAATAGAATAAAACAAGAACATCGAGAAAAAATGGAGGAAAGGGTCACCGATAAAGAGGTAAAGGAGGTAATTAGTGGATTGAAGATGGGGAAAGCCCCAGGAGATGATGGACTATCGACGGAATTTTATAAAGAGTTTAAAGATGTTGTGGTTCCAAAGTTAGTGAAGTTATACAATTATATTTTAGATGGAGGACAAATCCCGACCTCATGGTATAATACCATAATCGTTCTGCTGCCAAAACCGGGAAAGAATCTGGAAAAGGTGGAATCGTGCAGACCAATTTCCCTTATAAACCAGGATGCCAAAATCTTCACAGCAATATTGGCTAACTGTTTAAATAGTTTTATGGGGGAATATATAAATGTTGACCAAGTTGGTTTTTTAAAAGGTAGGCACATGGCTGACTTGACTAGAAGGGTATTAGATTTAATTGACAATGTTAACCAAATGAAGGAAAAGGTGGGTTTATTATCACTAGACATTTTTAAGGCATTTGATTCATTGCAATGGTCTTCAATTAAGGAAATAGTTAGAAATTATGGATTTGGGGATAGATTTAGAAGGGTAATTGATCTATTATATCAAAAAGGGAATGCTAGGATTAGAGTAAATGAAGAGGTTACAGATGTGGTAAGGCTTGAGGCAGGTACTAGGCAGGGATGTCCACTATCTCCTATCTTGTTTATCATGGCAATGGAAATATTAGCTAAAAATATAAGGGATGATTCAAATATAGAAGGGATAATGGGTAATAAAGTGAGCATGTATGCAGATGATACGTTGTTAATGGTGAAACATCCAGAGATGGTAATGGATAGGATTAAAGAGCAACTACAGGTATTTGAAGCTATAACCGGATTGATGATAAACTGGGATAAGTCAGAATTGATGCTGTGCAATATGGGGGTAGACGAGATGGGAAAGATAGTGGGGACACTTAATATACAAATTAAAGAAAAGTTGAAATATCTGGGGATAATTATTTCAAACAAATTGGAAGAACTTAAACGATTGAATTATGATAGTTTGAAAGTAGAATTTAAGAGCAAACTACAAGAGTTTCAAAAGCTGAATTTGTCATGGTTCGGGAGGATTGCAATTTGCAAAATGATATTGCTGCCAAAGATTAATTTTCTATTTGATGCACTTGCGATCCACTTGAAGGAGAAGAAAATTAATGAATTTCAAAAGATGTTTAATAATTTTTGTAATGGAGGTAAAAAATCTAGACTTCCAAAGAAGTTTTGGTACTTATCTCAGAAAGAAGGGGGTTTGGGTATGCCGAATTTGTTAGCATACTATCGAGCATTCCAAATTAAGAATGTTGTGAAGATCTTGGCAAGAGAAAAGGTAATTTGGGAGGAATTGGAGATGAAAGAATATAGGAATATTGGTAAAATGATCTTTTGGGGAATGAAGGATAAACCAATAAAGACAAGCAATAATATGATGAAAGGTCTCATGGAGGTGTGGAAAAGAGTAAAGAAAATATGGTCCCAAATCTCTCTCCAATCTTGGAATTGACTGATATGGTGTGTTTTCCGATAAAAATAGATAAGGAAAAAAAGGAAATACTGGATAAAAATGAATTGTCTTTATTGAAGGACTGGTTAGAAGGTTGTGATGATGAAAACAAGAGGGAAAAAATATTTGAAAAGTTAAAATTGGACTGGTTTCAGAAATTGTAGGTTGATAACTGGAATAAAAAATATAGAAGGGAAGTAGGGATAGATAGAGCAAAGACCGAATTTGAAGAATTGGTATTAAAGATTAGAAAAGGGGAAAATAATATTAAGGGTCTAGTAAGCAAACTTTATATCATATTGAATAAGGGTATAGATCCACATGATGATTTGAAACGGAAGTGGGAACAAAATTTGAATATAAAAATAGGAGAGGTTGAATGGAGAAACAAATGGAAAAAGAGGATAATGAGAACAATGTCAGTAAGAATTAAGGAACATAACTTTAAAATGTTGTGGCAATGGTACTTGACACCACTGAGGCTTCATTAGATGGACAATAAAAGGGATAATTTATGCTGGAGATGTAAAGAAACAGTTGGAACATATGAACATATGTGGTGGAGCTGTAAAAAAATAAATGAATTTTGGAGAAGAATAGAAGGAGAGATTGGGGAAATAATGGGTAAAAGAATTAAGCTGGTGTCAGGTACCATCCTATTAACAAATGTGGAAGGCATGGGTTTGAATAAGGAGGAAAAAGAATTATTGGAAATTATGTTAACTACAGGTAGACAATGCATAGCCAGAAATTGGAAAAACGATGTTGTCATACAGATCAGAGAGTGGTATAAGGAAATGTGGGCCTTAGCATTGAATGACAAACTGACATGGGAGATTAAAGTAAAAAGGGATAAATTAAAAGAAAATAGGTTTTGGAGTATTTGGAAGCCGTTTGTGGATCACTCTCTTATGGCAAGGGACAGTTTTGGACCTGTACCATCTCAAAGTGGTTTTTGGAGATGATATAGATACTAAACTCTCCGGGCATTGTAAATATTCACAGGGTGATGTGTAATTAGTAAAGAAAAAAAAACAGTTGTAGCACTGTAAGTTTTTATGATTGTTATGGTTATAGTAATAACTCATAATGTGGGCATTCAATATTGCGGGTTATATTGCAAATAATTAGTTCAATTATTATCATGTGCTATCTTTTATAAATTTGATGTAATTTTGTATTGTATTGTTATTGTTTTTCTTTTCTGTATGTCTGTTTAGTTGTACGATAAAAAATTATATAAAAAAAGAATAAAAGAACATAATTATAAAATGTTATGGAGGTGGTACTTGACCCCAGTGAGGTTACATCAAATTGATAATAAAAAGGATAAAATGTGTTGGAGATGCAAAGATACATTTGGAAAGTATGAACATATGTGGTGGGGCAGTACTGTGGTAAAAAGATTTTTGGAAAAGAATTGAAAAAGAGATCGGTGAAATATTGGGAAAGATAATCAAGCTGGGGCCGGGTACCACTATGTTAACTGATGTGGAAAGTATTAATCTAAATTAATCTAAATGTGGAGAAGGAGTTATTAGAAATAATGCTTACAACGGGGCGACAATGTATTGCTAGAAATTGGAAAAATGATGTAACTATACAAACTGAAGAATGGTATAAAGAAATGTGGAATTTAGCTTTGAATGATAAATTGGCTTGGGAGATGTTGGATCTGGGCCGCGAAGCGGTTGTTGGTTCCCAGAGGAGACTGGTCAAGCAATGAGACACGAGGCAAGATGGAGCAAAGGCCAGTGATTTAATGAAGGCAAATCATCAGTATTTATCATGTACAGGCTGCATGCAAAAGAACTGCGATCTGACAGGATCCACATGCCATGTTTACACGAGTTAATTGGGAAACTCTTCAGGGGAGTTAATTAACTAACTTAATCAATGACAGGGGAACTCCATTGTTCCAAGCTATCTGGGGTAAACATGTGGCTGGTATTGGTTTTACGATTTAAAGTAATCCGCAGATGCGAGATTACCTATTACATGACTAGCGAGTTAGTCATTAGCTTCCTATTGTCTGAGCTGCTTGTCAGGTCAGCTGTAGGTGAATTAAACCCTATCTAATATTCCGCTCCCCCAATTTGTGTGCCTTCAGGAACCCCTGGTAACGAGGTGATCACCCATCACCGGGGTTCTGTCGGGGCCAGTATACCAATTGTGTGCGCGGATCCCACACTCCCCCTTTATTTGTTTAGTTGGACCTGACAGACGGCTCGGCGTAGGAGCGGCATCAACTGACGTGGAGTAAGGATATTCCGGGGTTCTCTCCATGGGGGACATCTTGACATCAGTGAGGGAATACATTGCATGAAACAACACACAGTCGTTCCCAGTATTATCACCCCCACAATCACCTTGAGTGTCGTTTGTAGCCAACCCCACGGGAACCAAGACCACAACAAATTCCACCACGCCCACATAGCATCTTCCTTGATGTTTTTAACCAAGGTATGGAGGTCTGTGAGTTGACTCTGTACCTTGCGCGAGTTGTCCGTGAGGTTAAAACAACACATGCCATGGACAGACTCGCAACCCAAATGATGTAAGAATAAGAGGTAATCGATGGCTGCTCGATTATCCAATATGGCATGGCGAAGCTCTGTCTGCTCTTGATTAAGCAGCGCTATTGCCGAGGAGGTGTGGTTAATGGCTTTTGCCAAAGCGCAAGCCAATTGACCAATTCTCCGAGCGTTGCCTACGGCTAAGCCTGGCACGCCAAGCGAGCTGACTGCTAAGGAAACAGACTCAGCTTTACTCAGAACCCTGATGTTGCTATCGCATGAACTGTCTAACTGGGTAGCACGAGCGTGCCGTATGTGTGAGGGTACATTTATGCTTGGGGCAATCATGTCTCTAGTGGGAAGCAACAATGTCAAATGACTGATACAACAAAGGGAATCAGATACATTTGCAGGAATGTAGTTCCAAGTATACTGGTTACATGTAAAAAACCATCCTGAAGGCAAGGTAACATGAGCATACATTGAGCTAATAGTCTCTGGGTTATTACAAGTCTAATTACTGCTGCCGGGGTCGAGGCAACGGCGCTGTGGCCCTTTGACCACAGAACAGCCGGTCATACGAGCACAAGTAGAGTTCGGGCTGACCGCCACTCGGGGAGTGTAAAGAGTGGCCGCATCAGCCGGTAAGACTTTGGTGACTTGGGTTCCCCAATGTGCATACATTGAAAAGGCAGTCTTGTAAAACGGACTAAATATCCGCTTCACCAACCAGTCACTGTTCCTGATGAGCACATCTGGGGAGTGACACACCGGGATGAGACAAGTACTCAGAATAGAGGCAGAAGCGGTGGTCTGCCTCAGGCAAAAATAGGACTGATTGACGAGGTTCGTCAATCTTTCCCAAATGTGATCTCCGTCTGGCATCAGGTTGTTGGCTTCCAGTAAAGCTGCTTGAACGCCTCCCCCCGCAAGCAGGGAAAGGATCAAGATGATGGTGGTCATCATGGAATTAGCTGTAATCAGGGAAAAGGCTGCAATCAAGATGTTCTCCGGTGTCGGCTCCTTGTCCTCCCGCCGAACGGCGTCCGCCGCCTCCTGGCACAGGGACTTGGCCATCGCCCAGGTGATCTTTGGCGCTGTCATCTGCTGTTGCCGCCTCCTCCGCTTGGCTCTCCCCGTCAGGGTTAGTTCCTCCATCTCCGGGATCGGGTCCGGAACTGCCTGGGTCCATGCCATTGGACTTGAAGTGAGGCTTGACACACCGGGCTGGAATCCAGATGACGCCTGTAGGAGACATAATTGCAGCATACCCTCTTCCCCATGTTACGAGTGGCGCCGGGCCATTCCAGGAAGGATCCGGTGGCACTCGGTAACGCACCATCGGCCGCAGGAGAGCTTTGGTGTGACGGAAGTGCCTCTCCTGTGGAGTGTAATCCGAAAAAACATTAAGGTGATTGTACGTAAACAATACCTTGTTCAGACAATGTTGTGCCTGACCCTGATTTTTTGGGAGGGCTGGTGGTCCCCCCTTTTTGTTTGTTTGTCAATGTAGGACTTAAGCGTCCAATTGACCCGTTCCATAATCGTTTGCCCTTGCGGATTGTACGGTGTGCTTAATGTCCCAGGTGGCCATGAAGGTGACCAGCTGCCTGGAGCTATAAGCCGGGGCGTCATCGGACTTCATGTGCCGAGGTTCGCCCATGGCCGCGAAGCAGGAAAGGAGATGCTGCTCCACATGGGAAGCCGTTTCTCCCTTCTGCGCTGTAGCCCAAATGAACTGTGAGAAAGTATCAATGCAAACGTGCATGTACTGCCATCTGCCAAACTGAGGAACATGTGTGACGTCCATCTGCCACACCTGGTTGGCCTCTGTCCCTTGTGGGTTGACCCCCCACGAGGGCCCCCCTACAGCTCCTGCACAATGCGGACAGGAACGGACTATGCCTTGGGCTTGGGAAAGTGGCAGGTTGAACTGCCTTGCGAGTGATTTGGCATTCTGATGAAAGAATGCATGACTTTGAATTGGAGTTGTGAAGACTCCCAAAACTGACCGTTGCTGAATTTCCTTTGCGGCCGCATCTGCTCTGCTATTGCTCCCAGAAGTCGGACCAGGCAGGTCCTGGTGGCTTCTGATGTGGGCGATATAGAGTGCTTCAGTGTGGTTCCGCAAATGAAATTGAGTTGTGAGGAAAAGACTCAACAAATTCTTGTCTATCGCGGGAGTGATGTACGCTCCCGGTAGACTGTGAAGCAAATTCCTAACATACTGGCTGTCAGTAATTATGTTTAAGCGTTCTTTGGCAAGGGTGCGTAAAGCGAGGTTCACCGCTGCCAACTCTGCCTGCTGCGCGGACTTCTGTGGAAGGGTTAGAAGCGTGCGCCAAGCTTGGTCCTCTTGCCAAGTAAGAACACCATATGTACAACCCCCATCAGTGAAAACTGTCCTAGCCCCCTGAAGTGGAACCAGGGACATTGATTCACACAAGGTGACTGTCTGCGTTTGAAGCGAGACGAGTCTGGGGTCTTATGGCAAACCTTGGCGCATGACGTGCCAGTCTTCCCTTGGATAAAT
This sequence comes from Bradypodion pumilum, assembly GCA_035047305.1. Taxonomy (NCBI): domain Eukaryota; kingdom Metazoa; phylum Chordata; class Lepidosauria; order Squamata; family Chamaeleonidae; genus Bradypodion; species Bradypodion pumilum. The sequence goes on from JAWDJD010000001.1 coordinate 274,240,190, forward strand.
TTCTCATGAAGGGCCCCCTGTGCATGTCCGCCCGGCGTGCGTGCGCACATTTCCTGGAGCTATTCTTGTGCTCCTGTGAGAAGGGTACCAGATGCTGGCTTAGCCTTTTGCCTGTGCTTAGACTAACAGCAAAAAAGAAGGGGTGGCCTGAAAATGCCTGTGTCTGATTGAAAAGGTGACCTGACTGCATTCTTAAAACGGTCCTAGGCAGCCCTGGCTAATGAGTGGCACTCTGTGCATTCTCAGGAGCTCAGGGACTAATCTTATTTCCTCCCTTTGTGCTCTGGAGTTTGTGAAATGTGTCTGCTCATTTAGAGTGGGTGCTGTGGTCCAGGTGCCATACTTGAAATGACAGACTAAGACTTATTAAAAACAAGCCAACTTTGATGTACCAGCTGTAAGGGAACAATACGCAAAAATGAAAAGACACGTAAGTTAAACATTTCCAGCAGGGAGTTCCAATGGCGAGAGGAAAGGAGGAAAGATAAATCAGAGGTTAGCACAATGAGAATGCAACAACTCTTATCATAAGATAATTAAGACAGCTGGCTGGGATCCTCCTGTTGAGGAATCCCTACCAGTAATTAACTCAGAAGCCTGTGAAAGGATGCAATTTAAGACTATAGAAATAAATAAATTGGTTACTTTCAAGGCCTGGAGAGGAGTTTTGTTCCTGTAAAAAGGTGAAGATTAAGCATTTTCTGAATATACAGAGTGCAAGAATGTTTGCGTGCTTTTTCCTGTGAAAGAGGTACAATGAGTGAGTTACTCTACACGGATTAAAGTCAAAATACCAGAACAACAGCTTTCTTAAGAGACTGAAGGAGAGTTAGAACGATTCTCAACCTGCGGGCCAGATGTGGCCCATTGCCTGTATAGCCCGCCACCACCTCCACCATGCCAAGAGGTTTTGCATGGTGGAGGGAGGGCATGATGACTGTCCAGAACTCCGAAGCTGCCTGAGGCCACGGAACCTGGCCCCTGACTTTAAAAGGTTGAGAACCTAGGTTACAAAATGATTAACTTAACACAGTAAACACATGAAGACAATGCAATCTTCTCATTCCAAGTGAGATATGTGACTTAAAGACCACTAAGGGACATTCAAATGACCTTAAAACACAGAAATAGGGGTTTGAGAAACACAGACGTAGGGAGGGGCCCCATAGTTTATTATTTAGTGAGGAAAACTCATAGAAGTGATTTTTGTTTTCAGATCGCGCTTCTGAAAAGAAGATCACCTCTTTCAGGCAGGTTTCTACAATGCAAGGCTTTTATCATTTCCAATTATCTGTTTGCCTGAGTTGCACGGATTGCAAAACCGGTTCTTAAGAGTGGCTTAACCCTTGAGACAAAGAAAAGTCTCCCTTGCATATCCAAAAGAAAAGCCTTTTGGCTGAAAGGAAGAAGGGGGGTCACTTTGCCCTATTGCAGGTTAGGATTCCCCCCCCCCCCTTCCTGCTTTCGTTGCCCTAGGTGCCTTAAGCTGCTAAGCAGGCAAGGCAAAGAGGTTTTGCTCACCATGCTTTCTCAAACTTTAAATGGTTCCTGCCCATGAACAGAGTGCAAACTGTTTAACACACAATGCCTGATATTTCACAGTGACATTACCACGCAGTTACACACAAGGAACACTTTTGCAATCATACTGTGGTCATAGAGACAAAGCTTTTGCAATCATACTGGTTCTTGTATTCAGTGGTGCACCACGCATACACACGTTCATTTACGCATTCGCACATTCCTCCCCTGATCTGCAGTGTTCTATCCTGCACATGAGGAGATGACATATACACAGCTGGCTATCACAACCATCTGGGTGCTTCTGCTTAGGAGAGAGTTTCTCTGGGCTACTCCGAGGCAAGACAAGTAGTTTCTGCTTGTGCTTTGGGAGAGCTCGGGGTACTATTGCTTGGATGGTTCCTCTGGCATAGCCAGGGCGATGGCTGCCTCCTTTCGAGCCTGGGCCAGATGCATGCCGGAGAGCTAGATTCCCGGATCTCGGTGCTATCTCGCCCTCCAGCGCCAGTGTGGCCATTTGGTCTTAGGCTTATTTGGACAACCTTTTGAAGATCTGCCTGGTCTAGATTGGCATTCTCTTCTAAGGTGTCTCATTTTTCCACATTGGAAGTAGGCGCCTTTGGGTTTTGGCACTGCTCGGCGCCTGAGTGTGGTAATGGGTCTGCTCTGGAGCCCTGCATGGCCAGGGGCCGTGCAGATTTCCATGAGCAGTGGGTGCTAAGCAGGCAGGTAGACAATAGTCTGTCTGCCTGAACGTGTGTCTGCCTTCAGGCAGGCTGAACACAGCGGCTGGATGTTAGCTAACTGTACTGCTGGCAATTTCCCCGTGAATGGATCTTCCTCACCCATGCGCTGGATGGAACTCTTGATAGTCTGGGAACTTTTAACTGTCAGAGAAGCACCAGGGCTTCTCATGCCATGAATTCCTTCAGTGACATCTGCAGCTGTCACTGAGGGAAAGCTCCCTACACTGCCCTGCTTAAGCTGAAATAACGGAAAGAGACTCATTGGGGCTGATGGTTCTGACTGCGCTGGGGGTTCCTGGGTCTCTATCCGGACTGGGTCTACCTCTTCTAAGAGCTTCCTACACTTGCTCCATGTGCTGATTATGCTGTCTGGAGCTCTCGGGGCTTGCTGAATGCAGGCTCCTATCCTGTCCCAAAGTTGGAGGTTAAGCATGCCTGTTTCTGGATAAAGCAGGCAATTATCCCACAAGTACGCCAAGAGGTCCGCTAACTTGGTGCTGTGAATGTGTGTATGGGATACCCTGGCCAGGGTCTTGAGTTCCATTAAGTGAACTCTCTGGTTATCAGTCGGACATTGCCTCTGAGGACAAGTCCCCATATTACCTGCCGGTCCTTTGAAGTGGTTCTCCTCAGGACAAAGCGACGCGTCTGAGTTTTAGGTAACAGGTCTGGCGTGACGAACCTCTGGGAAGGAACTCAGAACGTGGGCTGCTGCCACAGGCCCTCGGCAGCCTCTGCGCTGAAGTCAGGGTATCACAGCCGACCCTGAGCGGAACGCGTTTCTGTGGAGCAAGCTGCCTCAGAGATTTGGAGCATGCTCTGCCTCTCTGGAATGCCTCACAGCGTAGCTGTCACTCAGATCGGATGGCTTTCCGACCAGAGCTGCCGTGCTGTCCTTCCGGATGATTCGGACACAGTTCTGGCATAGAACCGGACTGCGAAGATCGCTTACTCATGAGTAGAATTACGTCGGGGTCACCATACGTTGGATCTGGGCCGCGAAGCAGCTGTTGGGTCCCGGAGGAGACTGGTCAAGCAATGAGACACGAGGCAAGATGGAGCGAAGACCAGTGATTTAATGAAGGCAAATCATCAGTATTTATCATGTACAGGCTGCATGCAAAAGAACTGCGATCTGACAGGATCCACATGCCATGTTTACACGAGTTAATTGGGAAACTCTTCAGGGGAGTTAATTAACTAACTTAATCAATGACAGGGGAACTCCATTGTTCCAAGCTATCTGGGGTAAACATGTGGCTGGTATTGGTTTTAGGATTTAGAGTAATCCGCAGATGCGAGATTACCTATTACATGACTAGCGAGTTAGTCATTAGCTTCCTATTGTCCGAGCTGCTTGTCAGGTCAGCTGTAGGTGAATTAAACCCTATCTAATATTCTGCTCCCCCAATTTCTGTCCTTTCAGGAACCCCTGGTAACGAGGTGATCACCCAACACCGGGGTTCTGTCGGGGCCAGTATACCAATTGTGTGCGCGGATCCCACAGGGAGATAAAAGAAAAAAGGGGTAGTTTGAAAGAAAATAGATTTTGGAACATTTGGAAGCCTTTTGTGGATCACTCCCTTATGGGAGTTGACAGAAATAGAACTGTACCCAATCAAAGTGGGTTTTAGAATTAAAACAATGAGACATTCTGAGTCTCCTGGGCAATGTAAATAAGCACCGGGTGTAATATTATGTGTAATGTTATTTTTGTTGTTGTTTCCTATCCAAAATAGTAGTGAATGTTTTATTGGGAAGATATTAGTTAATGTTAAAGAATAATCATAAAATTATAATTAAGCGAATTTATGTTTAAAGGAGGTTTTAGTGTATTTGAATTATAAGGAGAGATATAAAATGGTATCAGGATAGGCAGAGTTTGTTTTTCTTCTTTTTTCTCTCTTTTCTTTATTTTTTTATTGTTTTGTATATTATGTACCTTAGTTACTTTTTGTATTATGTATTGTATTGTAATTGTTTGAAAAAATTAATAAAAAATTATAAAAAAAATAATAGATCAATAGTGTTACTGCTATTCCTAAGCCTATACTGAGGTGCTATTAGTTTATTTGGCTGAAGGTCCTGCCAGGATTGTTCTGCTGATCTTACATACTGCAGCACAGAACCTGGCAGTGTTGTGGGTGAAGGTGGGTCTTTCGTCAGACAGCAGCCAGTGGGTGTATGTGCTGTTTGTTTGGCCAGGATACTTGCAGAGCAGTGGAGATATGAGTTTGTTCCAGATGTCTCTATAAAAATGGAAGCTGCAGAGAACATGTTCTTTGGTTTCAATTTCTCCCGTGTCACAGAGGCATTGTCTCTCTGTCATTAGTGTCCTTTGGAACTTTCCCTCGAGAACTGCAGAGGGGAGGACCTGACAGAGTGCTAGTGTAAATGGCCTTCAATTACTTGGTGTCTCAAGTTTAAGCAGGTACAGTGCTGGGGCAACATTCTGTCTCCAAGATTCTGGAGCCAGCAAGGTAGGGGCCCTGGCTAGGTCTTCTAGCCTTTCCATGTCTAGTGTTCTCTGTTTAATGACCTGTTTTGCCTGGTTGTGACTCATGGCATGTATGAGAGGTTGGGAGAGGCCAAGGTACTGCAGTATGGATTGGATTGTTCTTGACTATGCTGATTGGAGAGTTAGAAGCACCAGGACATTGGAATTAAACAGAATTTTGAGCTAAAGGTTGAGAGTAGGTATCCACAATCTTGCCTCAACCTTTATCATGCCTCTCTCCAGGTGAAGGGTAGCATTGGATACACAGCGAGGGGTCTGGAATGCTGCACATAAGAATTTAGATTGTACTCTTTCCATAAGAGCCAGGTTATTGGGTAGGGGCCCCCTGATTAGACTCCATAGAGTAGCTGTGACAGGATTTTGGCTTCAAATAGTTTGAGTGCAGCAGGGGTGTATTGGTGTCCTTTTGTCTTCAGGAATTTTAATATGGCGAAGGTGGATCTCTGGGCTGTAAGAATGGTGTGTGTGGTATGGGCATTCCTTGAGTCTAAAGTTTGGAGGACTACTCCCAGGTATTTAAAGCTGGCAACCTGTTCTATCTTGTAACCATTTATTCTCCAGTTATGTTTCTTAGGCCTTTTAGCAAAGGTTAACACTTTTGTTTTCTGATAGTTGATCTCTAATTGGTTGCTGTAACAGTAGTGAGCCAGAGATGTCAGTGATCTTCTGAGGCCTATTGGGGTCCTGGAGATAATTACAGCATCATCAGCATATAGAAGTATGTGTATGGGTTTGTCAGCAAACTTTGGGGGATGGAAGGCAGGGCTTCTTAAATGGTCAACCATGTTGTTGATGAAGAAGTTCAATAGAAGTGGGGCCAGTACACATCCTTGCTTGATGCCCTTCTGTGTAGGTACCAGTTTCATGAGGTGTCCCTGCTGGGAACATCTGACCTTGAGGTTTGTGTTGGTGTGGAGAGCACAGATCAGGTGTGATAAAATAAAATAGTCTCATAAAACAGATAGGAAATGTGGTGCCTTCCCACCCCTGTTTTCTGGAGGCCATTCTCACAATTCTTGTTGTCCTGGTTGGACCCTATGGGGACTATAATCCAAAACACATGGAGGAAACCAGGTTGCTTAACCCTACCTAATAGTGACTTTTTCCAAGCAAAAGGCATATAAACATATGATAATAATGTGTTCTTGCATTTTAATGTTCTTCCTTGTTATATGCCATTTCTTGCAGAAATGGGTAAGAATACGAATTATTCATAAAATAAGAATTAACTTGATTTATCCAGTCAGATTAATCATACAAATCAGAAGAGTGCCTTTTCCTCTTTGGGTAGAATTTATACAGATATGTATGGGTTGCATTGTGAAAGAGGGACCTAGGAGCTGAGTGAAATTGAACTTTTAAAAATCACACACACACACACACACACACACACACACACACATTTTGAGAATCAAATCAATCAGTGTTTTGATTTGATACATTTTTAGAAGACTTATAGACTCTGCTCTGAACTCTTTTGTTTAAGCAAAGCGAGTTCTAAAAATATCCAGAAGGTCATAAGCTTCACTGCTTATATGGGCCAAGTGTGATTATGTATGACCAAGTAATTGGGGCTCACTCCTGGAACAGGCTACTTTGTTTTTTTTTGTGTCGTCAAATTATTTCCAATTTATGGTGATCTTATGACAGGGAGATCTCCAAAATGGTCTGTGTCTTAAACAGCCCTGCTCAACTCCTGCAAGTTCTAACTCAGTGATGGTGAACCTTGGCCTTCAATTCTCAGAATGATGGTGGAAAAGGTAGAAGACAGGGGGCAAAGAGGAAACCCAATAAGGAGAAAGATTGATTCCGTAATGGAAGCAAAAGGTTAGAACAGTGATGGTGAACCTTGGCACTCCAGGTGTTCTTGGACTTCAATTCCCAGAAGCCCAAGTCTCTGTGAATTCACATGAATAGGTTAACTGCATGTGTTTTTGGACTTCAATTCCCAGAAGCCCAAGTCTCTGTGAATCCACATACGCACAGTAAACCCATTCATGTGGATTCACAGCGATGGCGGCACATCCAACCCAATGATCTTCTCTAATTTCTTCATTGCTGCCCTTCCAAATCTCAGTCATCTTGGCTGCAGTCTCCATTTGGACTGATGACTAAACCAAAATATTGTATGCTAATCTTTCACTACCTCAGTCTCTTCATTGTCGACTTTAAAATTTTGTAGTTTTTCTGGAGTGATAGTTTTTGTCTTAATGTTCAACTGCAGACCTGTATTGGGTCAACCATGAGTGCCATTAGGATTGAACTCACAAAGTTTTGGCTTCTTCCACCAATTTTTACTCCTCGTACATCTGAATCTAATTATGCTTTCCATATGATGTGTTCTGCATATAGATTGAATGGATAAAGGGATAAAATGCATTTGTGACTTGTCTGATGTCTTTGTCTATGGGAAACCATTCTGTCTCCCTATATTCTGTCCTAAATTGTAGCTTTTTTTCCATAACATAGATTACATGTTAGTACAATCAAGTGCTGAGACACCCCCCATTTCTCTCAGAATAACCCACAGTTTCGCATGATCCAAACAGTCAAAAATTTTGGTGTGGTCTATTAAGCATAGACTGATATTCTTCTTAAATTCTTTGCTATTTTTTAGTATCCAACAGATATTTACAATATGATCTTGAATGCTTCTTCCATTTCAAAATCCAGCTTGAACCTCAAGCTACTTTTATATAATACACCAATCTAGATGACTCACAGCTCATCACAAGACCTCAGAACAGCATCTTACCTGTTCTTAATACTATACAGTACTGTAAAGTTAGAATATGGCTTGATGTGACCAGAGGCAAACTCTCTGAATGATAGATCTTTGGTTCCAGAGTTTCAGACTTGCTTGAAAATTTCTTTCAATTGACTTTCAAACCTACTTCATTTCTCCAAAACACAGATGAATAGTGGCAGCCTACTCTTGTATGCAGGCAAGGATAGTCTTTCCTACCTATCCAGATGAATGGATTTTTCAAAAGCTCAGAGGAGACAGCAAAATGCCAAGGCCCAGTTGTCATGACATAGTAAATGGCTAATGCATTCTCTTCTCTGCACCTGCTTTCAAAGCAACCTCCTTACATTTTCTCTCTCTCTCTCTCTCTCTTTCTTTCCTTCCTTCCTTCCATCCATCCATCCCATAAATGTGCCACTTTGGGCAGTTTACAACCAAATTATAAAATAAACAGTAAATTAAGAGAAGTACAGACAAATAATATGATTAAAAACCCATAAAATAATACAGCAATATCTACCTACCTCTTTATTATCCCATCTTGCTGCCAAAATGGCATTAGAGGCAGCAAACTTCAACAAAATATAGTCTAAAAATTTGATCCTAATTAAAGTTTAACATAAGAATTAATCAAATAAAACCAATTAAAATCACAATGTCAAAAATAGAAATCTTCCAACCAAATAAAAATAACATCCATTATAATAGACCAGAGGTCAAAAATGGATATTAAGAGCGAAGCAAATTTTCTACAATTATCCAACTCTCCTGTAACTACTATTGTGATTTCAAAATAAGTATGTTTCCCATCCAGCGAAACAAAGCACAACTAAATGCAAAATACGGAAAGAAGGGAAAGCATATTTTACTAAATACACACATAGCATATTATCTCCTTTGGACCTCAGTTTAACATATCAAAGTCCTGTCTGAACAAATAATTCTTTGCTTACTTTCATATTAGTTACATGGGCTCAGATTACTTGCTGTGAGATGACTCCAATAGGCATGATCAGGACTCTCTCCTTACCTCTGTGGATATTTGTTGCTATTGTTCAGTCACATTGTTGAGTCCGACCCTTTACAACCCCATGGACCACCGCACGCCATGCCCCCCATCCTCCACCATCCTCCGCAGCCTGCTCAGCTCTACGACCATTGCATCATCAATACCATCTAACTATCTCATTCTCTACTGCCCCCTTCTCCTTTTGCCCTTGATCTTTCCCAACATTAAGGCCTTCTCAAGTGAGTCCTCTTTTCTCATTTGGTGTCCAAAGTACCATATATACTCAAGTATAAGCCGGGGTTTTTAGCCCCAAAATTGAGCCCCCAAAAGGGGCATCAATGATCACAAAGGGCCCCAAGACTGCACCAGATTGAGATGTGCCAACAATTTAATTAATTTTACCATATTTTCATGTATTTTTATTATTGAGACTCACTAGTAGCTGCTAGATTTCCCACCCTCGGCTTATACGTGGGCCAATCTATTTTCCTCGGTTTTCAGGTCAAAATTAGGTACCTCGGTTTATATTTGGGTCGGCTTATACTCGGGTATATATGGTACTTTAGCTTCATCTTTAATATTTGTCTTTCTGAGGAGCAGTCAGGCTTGATTTCCTTCAGGGTCAACTTATTTGATCTCTTTGCTGTCCAGGGTACTCTCAAAATTCTCCTCCAGCACCACATTTCAAAGGTGGCTACTCTTCTATGCTCAGCCTTCCTTATGGATATACAGGCTAGTATTCTCTTGTATAAACACATAAGCATTCTCAGAAAGCTCTGACAGACACCACCCCCACCACCCCATTGTATGCCTGTTCTCAGCCAGTTGCTAGATCTCTCATGTAGCTGGCCATGTGTGATGGGTATCTTGCTGGTTGAGGAGGTAATGCTTACACAATTGCTCTTCTACTCCATGTTTGGGCAACTAGATACTAACCAAAGCTGCTCTTTTCAGTGTGGCATGTCTTGTCTCATCAATGGGTTATTCTACACCTCACAGTACATGATTGCACACAACCCTCTTATATTATTACAGCATGAGGTGAACAATGCCAAAATGCATGTTCTTCCTTTAGAGCAGTGTTTCCCAAACTTTGATTTTTGGACTCCATTTCCCAGAAGCCTAAGTCAATTCCTCAAAGCACTGATCAGCCAATATACTGACTTAGGTTTCTGGGAATTGAAGTCCCTTGTGGGGCGTGGGGCCCACTTTGGGAACCACTGCTTTAGAGGAATGGAAAATAATATATACTGATGAGTCATTCTCACACTTCTTTCTCATTATTTCTGCACTTTGTTCTTTATGCTCACAATCCAGGAGGTTTTGTTTTCCTCCCTACATCAAGTATTAAAGATTAGCTACCTCTACAAAAGTATTAATAACTCAGTTTTTGCCCTTAGCAACCATTAAATCAATCCCTGCCACATTAGCTGTTCGGGCTACTACCTGCCCTTTAGATCCCTGTCCTGACAGCCTGGTGAAAGCATCTAAGGCAGTGACAGGTGGCTGGGTTGGGGCAATAATTAATTCATCTTTATGGGAGGGGGTATTTACTGTACCTTTAAAACATGCTTTGGTGCGCCCCCTCCTAAAAAAAACAACCCTGCTCTCAACCCAGCAATTCCAGCTAATTATAGGCCAGTCTCCAACCTTCCCTTTTTGGGGAAGGTGTTAGAGAAGGAGGTGGCGTGGCAGTTGCAGGGGGTCCTGGATGAAGCGGATTATCTGGACCCCTTTCAGTCAGGGTTCAGGCCCGGACATGGTACGGAGACGGCATTGGTCGCACTGATGGATGATCTCTGGCGGTAAAGGGATGGAGGCCATCCGACCATCCTTGCTATCCTTGACCTCTCAGCAGCTTTCGATACCGTCGACCATGGTATCCTTCTGGAACGGCTCCGAGGATTGGGGATCCAGGGCACTGTGTTATCCTGGTTTTCCTCATTCCTGAAGGGTCGTACCCAGTCGGTGTGGTTGGAGAGTGAGACGTCCAGCCCTAGGCCACTCCAATATGGGGTGCCTCAGGGCTCCGTGCTGTCTCCTCCCCTATTTAATATCTGCATGAAACCACTGGGTGAGAACACCCGTTCCCACGGGGCACGGTACCATCAGTATGCGGATGACACCGAAGTGTACATGTTGTCTCGTGTGATCCCAGTGATGCTGTCAAAGTTCTGTCCGAGTGCCTGGCGGCTGTTGGGGTCTGGATGGGGGACACAGATTACAACTGAACCCTGGCAAGACTGAGTGGCTATGGGTTAGGGGCCCGGTGTTATCTCAGGAGCTACCATCGTTGGTTTTGGATGGGGCTAGTCTGCCCCAGACAGATCCGGTGCACAACATAGGGGTCCTCCTGGACTCACGAGTGCTGCTTGAAGATCAGGTAGTGGCTGTGGCCAGGAGGGCTTTCGCTCAACTTCAGGTGATTCGCCAGTTGCGTCCGCTCCTAGACCAGGACTCCTTACTCATGGTCACTCATGCTCTGTTCACCTCTAGACTAGATTATTGCAATCGCTCTACATGGGACTGCCCTTGACAACCATCCGGAGGCTGCAGTTGGTCCAGAATGCAGCTGCTCGGGTGGTGATGGGGTGTGGGCATTATGCTCATGCCTCACCACTGCTTCGGGAGCTGCACTGGCTTCCAATTTGCCTCCGGGTGCAATTCAAGGTGCTGGTCATTACCTTTAAAGCCCTATATGGTAGTGGGCCAGGATACCTAAGAGACCGCATCACCCCAAGAATGTCTGTCCATCCAACCAGAGAGGACCGGAGGGGCTCTCTGCTTGTACCATCTGCCAGAGGGGCCCATCTCTCTAGCACACGAAGGAGGGCCTTCTCTGTGTCCGCTCTGGCCTTGTGGAACCTCCTGCCAGTGGAACTAAGGCTGCAGATGGAATTGCTGCTCTTCAGGAAAGATCTTATAACATGGCTGGCGGGGCAGGTGTGGGGTCCTGAAGATGTCATGACCCCCACCTGCTGGTTGGTTTAATATCAAAGTAATTTTTCTCTTTTTAATATGTATGGGGGTTTTAGTGGGGTAATTTGTTTTAATGGGGTTGTTCTTTTTAAAGGGTTTTTAAGATTGTACGCCACCAGAGTCTTCATGAGTTGGGCGGCTATATAAATATGAATATGAATAAATAAATAAATAAAAATTACTTTAGGAAGGCTAGTTTTTGTCTCTACCATCATGGCTTTGGAATGTTGCTCTTGGAACAGATCTTGATTATGTTCAATTTTTCGAGCTTCGGGCTGAGACCTGTATCCTCCTGGGATCCTCAGCTTTCTGAGAGGATTACCGGTATTTTGAATGATCAATTGACACAAGATCTTGCAATACAATCTAACTCTGCAACAGGAAAACTCATGCTCAGAGATCCTCACAGCAAGTTTTACCTTCTGCAGAAAGAGCTGTCAACAACAGGGGTGCCCAGACTTTTTGGGCTGCGGTCTGGTCACGTGGTTCAGTGGGCCAGTCACGTGGTTCCTCCCACTAGAAGCAGAAGTAAAATGTGCCTTGCAATCTGTTTTTCAAAGGATGAGATAGTTTTTAAGCTGCCATTTTCTCTGCTTAAACCAGGAGTGTCCAAACTATGGTCTATGGGCCAGATCCAGCCTCCGATGCCAATTCATCCGGCCCATGCCACCCTCATCGTGCCTATATGGAATCTATGGAAATACATTGTTTTTGGACAAAAACCTACTGGAGAAATAAAAAGAACTTGACCCTCTGAACACTAACTTCGGTTTGCAGAATTTGTGACAGGTACAACTGAAACCATTCACAGTTTAGAATATTTTTACTAGGCTTTCTGACCTTGTTTTCTATACCAGTGATTTTTATGATGATGTTATTTCTTGCCTCAGTTTGTAACTTCTGTGTCTTGATATGTAATAAAAATGATTCTCTTTCATTCATACACAAGATAATGTGAGAGTTTTAATATAAAAATCAAGTGAAATAACAGATGTGGGTTTTGTCAAAACTTGGAGTGGTTTTTGTGTAACCACATGTGACTAAAAGCCTCCTCACAAGCTCACCAGCCGTCTTTAGAAACTGCCATATAGGCCAACTAGATGAATTTTAGTTATAAAAGTGTAGGAATCTGATTCATGTAAAGATCTCTTCTCACTCATCTCATGAAGCAGCAGTTTATATCATCAGATCTTTTAAGATATAAACTTAAGAGTCCACGAAGTCCAGCTTCATTAGGCTCAGAGTAAGGAAAGACAGAGAGAGACAGAAAACACGACTGCAGTCTTTGGCTTTACAAAGGATACTAATCGCTTCTCTTTATTCAAGCAGAGTATCTCAGAAACGAAACTTAACAGAAACAAAACTTAAGGCACAGACAACCAATCAGAAAGTCAGAACCCAAATAAGGAGAAGAAAGGAGAAATCTTCTCATATTCTACGCATGCCCAAAATCCAGTGTTATCTCTCATGCAGACAAAGAGGACTTTTGTTTACACAATGTGTCAGTGACAGCCAGACAGAAAACAGATACATTCCCACATGTCCTCCTTTTTCATTTAAATTTGAGAGAGGGACGGCTAATCATACCCCTGCATGTCATCATACTCCATAACTACTCCTCCCTATACATCATCACTGTCCTCCTGGACATCGTACCCCTCTTGACTCCTGGTACCTTGTTCCGGAGGATGATACCTCATTGAGTACAATTGCCGTCGTGCAAAACCCGATGTCTCCCTACTACGCAGTGGACATGCGTTACACATAGAAATAAGGTTAGGAATACAATTAATGCAAAAACACAAAGATATAAGGCAGATAATAATAATGAACCCATAAAAGAAAACTAGTCTAAGGACAGATAAATCAGGCAACCAAGAAGTCACCCAATCAAAGAGATTAACGTCAGTGCGTACATTGTTAGTAATACTCTCCTGTAAATTCTGAAGTTCTTTCTCAATAGTATTATTCAGATCCTGGAATTTTACCCGACATCCCTGGTTCCCGACCAGTTTACAAAATCCTCCGGATTTTGCTAACAGGTAATCTATGACCCATCGGGCCGGCAGCAGCTCTCCGGCGCCGTGCATCTGCCCGAAGCGGCATTTGCACTTGTACGGGTAAGGTAAAATAACCCAATGCTACACATTGATATTGTCCTGGATGGAAATTCGTGGCAACTCCATTAAAAAAGAACCACATGTTAGGATCCTTGATTTGCCATCCATTGCAAATTGAACCACTATCTATAGCAGAATAATCAGGAGTAAACATAGGAAACACATCATATATATCTTCAATAGTAGTGTTAAACAAGGTATAATTAAGCTTATAAGAACTGTTATAACTACCCCACAACCAAAAATAATCATCACAACCCGTATAATTGCCTACATTCTGCAAAACCCTTTGTGCTTGAGTCCAGTACTTCCATTTACTATTCCAGACTCCAGAACTATGACAGCAGAAACAAAGTCCTTTAGTGTATTTCTTGAATGTCATGCTTCGCCAACGGGTGTTGTTAAATTGTTCTGGAGGATTAGAGAAGAGAGTAGACCTATCAACATGTTGCAAATGTCCAATAACCAACTCTGGCGTGTTGAACAATGCCGGAAGAAAGGCCATTTGAGACACGGCCAGTGGATGCTCATAGTATAACGTTGCATTCTTACCATGAACCTCAAACATATAGTTAGCATGACGAATCCAAAAGTTGGGGTTGCCCCCATGAGGTATTGTTCTTACAGCTGGAAGCACAGTAAAAAAAGAAAAGAACAAATATCAGCACATTTAGTCTACTGGTGAACCACCATCCTGGAGCTGAGTAATCTTCTTCTCTCTCCATGGGCGGATCGCTCGAGCAGGAATCCTTCCACTCAGGATTCCCTTGTTGCCAATAAATGACCAATGGCTTAGGAAGACACTCCCCTAAGAAACAGGAGCATGCCCTGTTATTACTAGTACCATGTAACTAGATATGAAACATGAGTGACATATAACACAAATGCAATATCACAAACCCATTTACATGTGTATGGTACTGAAAACTCTTCCATGTACTTCTGGAGGTACCTTGAGATATGCAGTTTCATAAGACAAAATATAACATAAGCAAAGACAGGTCTTTCTCCTGCAAGAGAATAAGCAAACATTTAAGCATGAACAAAACATGAACAGTTCTCTTCTTCCTTACATGAAGGAGGTTTCTGTTGCATTCTAGAAAGCATTTATCACTCCCCAAGTACATGAGTAAGGCATTAAATTTTTTCTTCTCCCACTGGTGTAAATGAAAGAAGCATTCAATAACTTAAAATCAGCATAGCATGGTAACTCAAATACAGTACAAATCTCATTAGAGCATTTCACACTCATAGCATGAGCAGGTTGCTTAAAAAAGGTTTTCAGGTTTTAAAATGCAAACAAAGCCAATTCTTCTTTACAGTCCACACAAACTTTTTTTCTTTTAGTCCAATTAAAATGTCCAAATTAAAAGTCCAAATGTTGATTAAGCTTTCTTCTTAAACACTTAAACAAACACTATCTTCTCTCCAGCACAGTTCTTGGCATGGCAAGTTGAAATTAAGCCATAAATTAAGTCTCACTGACTTCACAAGACAATCCCACACAACCCCCCTTTTTCAGCTTTTCTGGCAAACACACATTCCTTCATGCTCCAGCCACACCCATCTGCATTAAGGCAGGCCGATGAGGTCTGAAGGCACAAAGAACAAATTCTCCAGAAGTTGCAAGTAATTTCACACAAAAGAAAATCACAGGGAATTCCAAGTTGCTTTCCCTGCAATCCTGATGCTTGAAATTTGGAACAGCTCACTCTGGATCTCTTTGTTTGAGGGTTGGGCAGTTCAAAATCAGCCAAAAACTGTATGTCTTCTCCCTCCTTGTATTTTTGCAACAGCCTGCTGTCCATACAGGACGGATCCACGCCCCTTTTCCTCTGCATTTCTTTCATCTGCAGCTTCTGATTCTCAACCTTATGACAAACTGCATCTGTTAGTTTGTACTTGCACCCCTTTCTGGTCTTGGGTTTTGTGCATTCCTCCTTTGGGCCATCCTTCCACTTCTGTAGGATCTTCCTGCCCAAATGTGAGGTATCAAGTTTACTACTCAGCTTCTCCTGCTTTTGTGATGAGGGTTGCTTCACGGGGGGGGGGGGGCTGAGATCCCCTATGCTCTTTGAAACACACTCCTTGCTTCCTGCCACTCTGCATGCATTAACAGCTTCAATCTGTGATGAGGTCCCCACCATTTGTTCCCCATCAGCTGGCACTAGTTGTTTTTTAGACTCGGCAGGCAGTATTGCAGCAGAGAACAGGTCTTTTGTAGGGCTAAAAGTGCTTGATTGCTGCAAGGCAGGATATAATGTCCCATCTTCTTTTCCACCCCCACCCCCATCAGGGGGCTGTTGTTTCTCATATGATGGAGGGGCAGTTGCCATAGTTCCTCCCTTGGCTGATGGCAAAAGCTTTGGGAGGGGGCCAGCAAGCCCCTGAGACAACAGAATATTCTTTGGAGTGAGTCTTTGAAGGCAGTCTCTGACTTCCTCCCATGTAAATAGCACTGATACAGAAATTCCATTATGCTTCTGCATTTCTCTCCCAATCTGTTTCCACTGTTTTAAGTCCAAGCATTCATCAAATTTAACCCAAGGACTGATTTTCCCTATAGCTTTGACTAGCTTTTGTATCTCCTTCTCATCAGCCTTTCGCCCATTGTTATTCAAAAGATCTGAGATATCTTTACAAAGTTCCTGCATTTGCGAAGAAAGCACGCACCCCATGATAAAAAATAATAATATTTTTCTTTTTCTTTCATCACTCACCTAATGTGGGACCCAAAGTTGACTTTGGATGAATCTCGAGCGCTCGATTTATGACCTTCCCGGTCGTAGGTGAATGAAGTCCTTGTCCCGGTCGATGAGGTGATAATTAGGTGCTAATTGCTGAAGCACATCTCTTCAAAGCATTCCTTTGACTTTCATTCAATGGCCTCGCGACGGGGCACCAGTTGTAGGAATCTGATTCATGTAAAGATCTCTTCTCACTCAGTCTCATGAAGCAGCAGTTTATATCATCAGATCTTTTAAGATATAAACTTAAGAGTCCACGAAGTCCAGCTTCATTAGGCTCAGAGTAAGGAAAGACAGAGAGAGACAGAAAACACGACTGCAGTCTTTGGCTTTACAAAGGATACTAATCGCTTCTCTTTATTCAAGCAGAGTATCTCAGAAACGAAACTTAACAGAAACAAAACTTAAGGCACAGACAACCAATCAGAAAGTCAGAACCCAAATAAGGAGAAGAAAGGAGAAATCTTCTCATATTCTACGCATGCCCAAAATCCAGTGTTATCTCTCATGCAGACAAAGAGGACTTTTGTTTACACAATGTGTCAGCAACAGCCAGACAGAAAACAGATACATTCCCACATAAAAGTATCTTTAAAAATAAACCATAGTTAAAGACTCTTTTATACAGAAACAGAGGCTTTTTGGAATATATTACCCTATTTGCTGGTGTATGACCCACTCCCCCCCCCCAAAAAAAATACACTGGAAAAATGGAAGGTGTCTTGTACTATATATAGTGGCCTATAGTGGGCTATTTTGGTAATAATGGGGTGCATCTTATTTTATTTATCTATTTTATTCTTGTATTTATATACTGCCTTCCTCACACTAAGGCAACCCAAAGCGGTTCAGAAAAATACAATTTATACCTAAGACACAATCTAGCACTGAGACAAATAATAAAATAACAGAAGGTCAGAATCCTCAATGGAGCCCGGGCTCAATGCTACCAGCAGAGCCCGGAACTCAACACTAACCACTCATGTCCTCAACAGAATCGGCATTCACGGCGAGGGTTCTTATTGCCGCAGTGTTGCTCGTCACTGCTCCCACTTCCCCCACAGCAAACAGAGCTGGGGGAAGGAGCTCGGGACTGGCATCGGCAACCACAGTGAAAGTTCTTACAGCTGTGGCACCGGGGAGAGCGGTGAAGTCCTCCGTGGCTGCAGGCGTCTTTTCTACCTCCCAGCCAGGAGGGGCAGGGAGGGAAGCGACGGCATCCACAGCTGCAGCTGCTCCCATCCCCATGCTGATAGTGTGGGTGCCGGGGAGAGCGGGGAAGTCCTCTGTGTCTGCGGCAAAGTCCTCCATGGCTGCATACATCTTTTTTACCTCCCAGCCAGGTGGGGCGGGGAGGGAAGCGATGGCATCTGCATCTGCAGCTGCTCCCATCCCCAAACCGATGGTGTGGGTGCCAGGGACAGCAGGGAAGTCCCCCGCGTCTGCGGAGGATTTATACTCGGATGCGTCTAATACCATAGCAAATACGGTAATTTTTAGGGACACAGGAAAATCTACTGAGCAGTCTAAGATCCATCTACAAGGAGTCTAACATTGATGGACTGATGAAAAGCAGAAGACTTGAATGGGCAGGACATGGGCAGGACAGGTCTACATCTCTGAGAATGTTTGTAACACCCAAGGAATTCAAACAATTCTACCGGGCCCAGCTCAATGCTGTCAACTTGTACAAGGGGAGCACAGAGTGGATTGTCAAGAAGGCCAACAAGGTCTTCAAGCTCAATATGCATGTTACTGAAGAAGTATGAAATTATACATACATTATGTAGTATAATTGCAAGTGAGAAGGAGATGATGGGTAGTTTTGGATTTGCGTGGCTCAGTGGAAGACACAAAAGGGGTGGTCAGTCTTCCGAGTTCCTGGGATCATATATATGCATCTCAGGATCTTATAGGGCCTCTATTGTTGTTGTTCAGTCGCATAGTCGAATCCGACCCTTTGCGACCTCATGGACCACCGCACACCAGTCTCCCCTTTTTTTCACCATTCTCCTCAACCCGCTCAGCTCTGTGCCCATTGTGTCAACAATACCATCTAGCCATCTCATTCTCTGATGCCCCCTTCTTCTTTTGTCCTAAACCTTTCCCAGCATCAAGGCTTTCTCAAGTGAATCATCTCTTTTCATTTGATGTCCAAAGTACTTTAGCTTCATCTTCAATATTTGGCCTCCTCCAACACCACATTTCAAAGGCATCTATTCTTCTGCATTCAGCTTTCCTTATGGTCCGGCTCTCACATACCATTGCTTTGACTATGCAGATTTTTATTTGCAAGGTGATGTCTTTACTTTTAACTATGTTCCCCAGGTTTCTCATAGCTTGTCTCCCAAAATTCATGGCTGCAATCCCCATCTGCAGTGATCTTGGATCCTAAGAATGTAAGGTCTGTCACTGCTTCTACTTCTTCCCCATCTATTTTCCAGGGAGTGATAGGTCCTGTTGCCATTATCTTGGTTTTCTTGATGTTGAGTCTCAAGCCAACTTTTGCACTCTCTTCTTTCAACCTAAGCAAGAGCTTCTTTAGGTCTTCTTCACTTTCTGCCATTAGGGTAGTATCATCTGTATATCTCAAATCGTTAATGTTTCTCCCAGCAATTTTGATCCCAACTTGTGATTCATCCAGCCCTGCATTGCGCATTATGTGCTCTGTATATAAGTTAAATAAGCAGGGTGTCAAAATGCCGCCTTGTCTTACTCCTTTTCCTATTCTGTATCCCATCCTAACTGTTGCTTCTTGACTCATGTACAGATTTCTCATGAGACATATAAGGTGTTCTGGTATTCTCATCTCTTTAATTACTTGCCACATTTTATTGTGGTCCGTGCAGTCAAAGGCCTTGGTGTAGACAATGAAACAGAAGTAGACTTGTTTCTGGTATCCCTTTGTTTTTTCCATGATCCAACATATGTTGGCAATTTGGTCTATAGCTCCCCTACCTCTTCGCAACCCAGCCTGCACTTCTGATAATTCTCTATTCACGTGCTGCTGAAGCCTATCCTGTATTATCTTGAGCATGACCTTGCTAGTGTGTGGGATGAGCACAATTGTTCAATAATTTGAGCATTCTTTGGTCTCTATTAGATCAGTTTAAAAACTGACAAATTCAGATAGAGAAGGGCAAGGGTATGGAATGGCAGAAGTGCTAGAGGTGCCTCAGAAAACATGGCAGTATTGCCTTCAATGCCCCCAAAAGGGCCCAACAGGACTTGAATGAGTCAAAAATAATGAGTAGTGGCTGTCAATGAGACCACCTGAGGAGACGTCATCATGGAACTGAAGTGAAGAAGAGAACAAATTGAGATTTAGGATTAGAGTTATACCACACAGTTACAACAGTTTAGTATGGCATTGGTTGACATGACATCATCTTATGGAATCTTGTGATGTGTAGTTTGGTGAGGAGCTCAGAATTTTCTACCAGCAAGTTCACTTATGTGAACTACAGCAGCAATGACTAATGACCTTGTAGAAGTAGAAACACAAGATTCCACAGGGTGGAGCCATAACAATTACTGCAACATCAAACTGTTAGAACTGTGTAATAGTGGAAAATAATGGGGAAATGAGAGCTGAGGCTAGCAGGAGACCTGATACTACTTTCTTCCTCTATGCTTGTTATCCAAATGGCTAATTTTAAGCATTATTAGCCATAACTATTTTCAATACTCTGGGCTGCATCCAAAATTGTCTGGCCAGGTTATCCTGCTATGGTAATAGAGTAGACCATACTGCCAGTGTCTCAACACCAAGTGTTAGGTGGCAGTTAACTAACCTGACCATCCTGAGGACTAATGGCCTTCGGTGGCAAAGTCCACATGGAAGGGTGATGTTCCCCAAGTGGATTAAATCCCACTTGAATCCATCTTGATGGAGGGCAGCAGCTTCATCAATCCTGGTCTGGTGCTGAGGAGGACTTTGCATGACAAAATGGCTCAGGACCAGAATCTGACTCGCGGAGCTGGATCAGTGATACAGGTGTCATGCTGCGATGTGGAAGGCCGATGAAAGGCAACTGCAATATATTCTCAGGATAGTCTTCATGGCTGGTGGCCATGAAAATTATAATTTCGTGTCAGAAACTATTCTGGGTTGAAAGGATTTTTGTGGGAGAAACTCCGCTCAGGGAATGCTCAAATGAAGCTCCTTTCATGTCCCCAAGAGCTGGGTCAGAAACGGGCGCTCAATCCGTCATGCAGTAACCGGCCTTGCTGGCCTTCCATTTGATGATCACCAATATTCAGATTCGGATATGGCAGAAGAAGCATCCAGAATTGAGCAGAGTAAAGCATCAAGATCTGGATGTTTCTGTGTAAGAAAGGAGAAGTACTATTGACTGAGAGCATGGCCAGGCAGGGCTTTTAGCCTGCTTTTTGGAGCTCTCGGGGTCACTTTTGTCACTTGTTCCCACATACCACAGATGTTGGATTGCCTTAATCCTACTTTTGCTATTCCCTGCACTTTTATATGCTGGAAACAGTATATACGGAAGCCTTGCAGCTATTAAAAGTGCTACAACTAGGGGGGGGGGGAGAGAAAGAGATACTTTCCCTGCCCCTCCACAAAGGAAAGGAGAAGTGTTTCATTTGCCTGTATGATGAAGTGGCTCAAGATATGGGATAAAGCTCCTTGTTTCGTTTGAATGGGGAAAACAGGCGAAACATTATTTACCCCCTTCCCCATTCTCAAGTGACCTGAAATTCAGCAACTCCAGACCACTTCACAAAGGGCAGTCTGGACATGCTCTGATATATGTTTCCTGATACTACCTCAGTCTGCTGAAAACCTGTATGGTGCAGTTGAGAAATCCTTCTGAACAGCATAAAATATAATAGAATAATTGGCAAAAATCAGTGCTGCATACCTCTGTCCTCCCATGGAAGGCTTGTTAGTCATTAACTCTTCATCTAATGGCAGGAACCTTCTCTTTAATGAAAGATAATTTGAGACTCATAAAATGATGTTGGAAACACACACACCCAATAAACTATGTACAGCATAGTAAACCACAGTAAGTGTTGTGCTATATTGGACCAGTCAGTCCTTATTTTAAATTCCTTGCTAGACAATATGGACAGCCTCCTTAAACCAAATCACTACTAGTCTATCTAACATTAAAATATCTACTCTGATTGCTGGCAACTCTCTAACACATGGACCTAGCATATGATGAGACAGAATTACACCAGGGATAGCTACAGAACTATCAAAACACAGGAACCATTATTTTTGCCTCTAGCCTATTTCAAGTAGACCTCTTTTCAAAGTATTTACTGTATACTGAAAGTGGCAGGTCTTGAACCTAAGGTATTTTATCCTTAGGGCTAGTGTAGTATGATTAGCTAAGGTACCTAAACTATTTCATATGAACTGCTGTGATAAAAGATATGGAGGAAAGGCTATGTCACTCTAAGCATTTTGGAAGATGGTGAAAGAAATAAAAAAAATCTCTCAACCTATCTCACCTGAAGACTATGGTCACTGCAATTCCAAACTCTCCAATGAGAAGGTGCGTGCAGGAGATAAAACAGTTTGCTGAAGGCAATTGCCATAGATAAGAAATGACTGGAATCAAGGCTTTCTGTTTATTCTTCTGCTGACATTTGTAATTCAACTTTGCTCACTGATAATTGGACTATTAAAGCTTGCAGTGTTGTAATGGTCCGCGGGAGTCATGGTGCTGAACTCAAGGAAGGCACGCGAGACTGAAGTATGATGGAAAAGGCCAGCCCCGATGCCCCGGGGTGGTCTGTATTTATTGACTACATTCGGGAACCATCACGTATACCCCTCGTGAGACCCCCGTGACAGAAAGCTTGCTATGTGGCACTCGGCTGGGTGGGTTACACTTGCCAGCCTGCGTGCCCAGGTTAGCCATAAGCATACTAATCAGTGTATTGTGGCGAGACTTATTGTTCCTGCCTTATCAATGTCCTGGAAGACTCCGTGTACCTATGCCTAGCTATTTGGTCTAGCTGTGGTTGGTGTCTGCTCAGCCCTATACGCGGACGTGAGCCAGAAACCGTATGCTGTTTACGAGACCTTGGGTCTCTTACCTCTTGACATTTGTCCTACTGCTGTTAAGGCCCCCAGCCAAGGAAAACATGGAGTCGCTAATGCTCCCTATTGCTATTAGCCCGTACCCAATTTCCTTTCCAGTAAAGTCCGGTTGGTCTTCGAGGCGGTGTTCTCACTGAATGAACCCATCGGGAAAGGTAGCTGTCCAATCAGTGACCCGGGCAACCCACATTCCCTTTTTCTTTGTTTTCTAAAGCAACTTGGCTAAGAACTTGACAGACATAGGGCATAAGCTGTTGTGGTGTGATTGTTTCCTGACGTCTCCATCCTGGGTGGCGCATGGAGAGGAACGAGGGAATGCATTGCGCAAAGCAGCATAGCATAACTCCCACTACCACAATGCCAGCGGTGACCTTAAGCGTTGTTTGCAACCAGTTCCATGGCACCCAGGACCAGAGCTCATTCCACCAACCCCATTTGGTGTCTTGTTGAATGTGTGAGACTATTTTTTCCAAGTCAGTGATTTGATTTTGGATTCTGCGGGAATTATCTGTGAGATTGAAGCAACACATATTGTGAACTGTCTCGCATCCTAAGTGATGGAGAAGAAGCAAATAATCAATAGCTGCTCGATTATCCAATACTGCATGCCTAATTTCTACTTCCTCTTGATTAAGTAAAGCAATAGTGAAAGAAGTGTGATTGAGACCTTTGAACAGGGCACATGCCAGCTGGACAGGTCTGTGAGCGTTACCTGCTGCAAGTTCAGGTACTCCGACTAGACTTACCGCTAAGGCAACATACTCTGCTTTACTGAGTAACCTTACACTGCTATCACAAGTTTTGTCGAGCTGGGATGCTTGTGTGATCCACGCTGGCTGGGGTGCTGCTTGGCGTGGTGTAAGCATTTCCCTTTTTGGGAGAACCAGTGTTAACTGACTGATACAGCAAAATGAATCTGATACATTGGCTGGAATATAGTTCCATGTACGTTGGTTGCAAGTGAAAAACCACCCCATGGGCAAAATTACATGATTATACATTATACCAATAACATCCGGATGATTACATTTCCAAGTCTCTTTTCCTGGGTCAAGGCAACTATGATGAAGTTCCCTAACTGAGGAGCATCCTGTCATCTTGACACAAAATGTGTCTAGGCTGATCGCCACTCTGGGTGTGTTTAGAGTGACTGCATCAGCGGGCAAAGTTTTTGTGACCTGAGTCCCCCAGTTTATGTAAGTTGCATATGTGATTCTGTGGTAACATCCAAGTACACATTTAGACACCCACTCAATGTCCCGGGTCTGCTCTCCTGGAGCACGGCAGACCGGGACAAGGCAGTTGCTCAACAATGAAGCAGGGTCCACATCCTGCTTAATGCAAAAATCAGATTGGTTGACAAGTCCGGCAAGTCTTTCCCAAATGTTATACTGGAGCCTGGCGTTTAAGTCTTTGCCAGGCGTCAAGTCCCCAGAGGAAGCCCCGACCCCTCCCCCCAGAAGCAAGGAAAGAATCAGGACGACCATCAGGGAATTGTAGGTGATTTGAGCTAGCACTGCGGCCACCATGTTTTGTGGGGTGGGCTCAGTGTGTTGCTCAACCAAGGTGGACATGGCATCATCACACAGGGTTTTGAACATTCCCCATGTGATTTTCGGGTTTGGTCTCAGCCGAAATTGTCTCCCCGTCTGGGTCCCCCGGTCAGACTCATTCCTTCCATCTCGGGCAGGGGGCCCTGACCGATCGCCTCAATGCCATGGGGCTCAAGATACGGTTTTACGCAACGGGCTGGGATCCAAATGACACCTGTAGGAGACATAATCGCTGCATACCCTCTTCCCAACGTTACCGGGGGGCTGGACCCTTCCAAGAAGAATCCGGTGGGATCCAATAACACACCATGGGGCGCGGGAGGCATTCCTGAGTACGGAAATGCTTCTCCTGCAGGGTGCAGTCAGCAAAAATGTTAAGATGATTGTACGTGAACAAAACCTTATGCAAGCGCTGCTGTGCCTGAGCCTGAATTCTTGGCATGGCTACTTCTTCCCTTCTTTCTTGTTTTTCAATATAAAACTTTAGCGTCCGGTTCACCCATTCGACAATGGCTTGTCCTTGGGGGTTGTATGGTACGCCGAAAATGTGCCTAACATCCCAGATGGCCAAGAATGTGGCTAGCTGTCTGGAGCTATAGGCTGGCGAATTGTCAGTTTTCAAGCGATCTGGTTTGCCCATGACCGCGAAACATGCCAAGAGATGTTGCTCTACATGAGTTGCAGATTCGCCTTTCTGAGCCGTAGCCCAGACGAACTGCGAGAAAGTATCGATAGAGACGTGCATGAACTGCCATCTCCCAAATTGTGGAACATGCGTCACATCCATTTGCCACAGTTGGTTAGCTCCAGTTCCTCTTGGGTTAACCCCCCATGCTGGTCCCCCGGGTGCTCCTACACAGTGCTGGCAGGAATGAACTATTCTTTGAGCTTGCGACAACAGCAGATTGAACTGCCTTGCCAGTACTTTTGCATTCTGGTGGAAAAATGCGTGGCTTTGGATCGAAGTTGAGAAAAACCCCGCAACCAACTTCTGCTGTGCTTCCCTTGTGGCCGTATCTCCTCTACTGTTGCCCTCCGAGAGAAGACCAGGCAGATCCTGGTGACTTCTAATGTGGGTGACATAGAGCTTTTCCTTGCGGTTATGCAAATGGAACTGCATGGTCAAGAACAGACTTAACAAGTTTTTGTCTATCGCAGGAGTGATGTAAGCTCCTGGTAGACTGTGAATCAAATTTCTCATATACTGACTATCCTTGATGATGTTCAATGGCTCCTGGGCGAACGTTCTTAAGGCACGGTTCGCTGCCGCCAGTTCCGCTCTTTGTGCAGATTTCTGCGGAAGTGTCAACAGGGTTTTCCAAGCCTGCCCCTTGAGCCATGTAACAATACCATACACTTTTCCCCCATCCGTGAATGTTGTCTTCGCTCCTTTAAGTGGGATCAAGGACAACATTCCCTCCAATTCGACTGTCCGCGTCTGTAGAGAGACAAGTATTGGGTCTTTTGGCAGATGATATGCCAAATTCCCTGTGAAACCTTCAAATGCAATCGGGAGAGAGTCTCCTAACTGCATGAGTCTTTCTATCTGGTCTTTGGTAAATGGGACCACTATCTTGGCTAGATTATGTCCCGAAGTGTCTCTTGCTCTCAGCCTCCCTCTATGGATCACTGTCGCCACCAGCTCTTGGGGAGGGGTGACGTTGCAGGATGGGGTGCTCGGTAGTCTATTCCTAGCGCTCCAGTGAACATGGTCCCAGTTCTGACTATGTACAGATTCAGGACCTGAGCACCTGGCTCCTCGCTGATTCTATCTACCCATCTTTGGCTGAGAACGTGGTTTACCTCCTGAAGAGTCAGTTTCGCCTCTCGCGTAATGCATATGCGATCGGCTGGCTGCTTCCCTTGTGTAAGCAGTGAGAAGAGCGGTTTTAAAAGCTCTGTATCTAATCTGAAATACGGTCTGGCCCAATTGATGTTACCTAGAACCTGTTGGAGTTCTACTAATGTAATGGAATCCTTAATAAGGACCCTAGGCAGCACTGGTGCTACATAAGATCTGAGAAGCCGGTGACCAAATATAAATAGGGTTCGGTTCTCTGAACTTTTTCTGGTGTGATGATCAATCCTTTCTCCCCCAGAGTGCTCTGAAGGTCACAAAATGTGCCACTGCCTAATTTTGGTGCTGCGATCAAAATGTCATCCATGAAATGGCAAACTAAGACTTCGGGGTGCAGGCTCCGGAACCTTTCCAGTGCGTTGTGTACATAAATTTGGCACAGAGTGGGTGAGTTAAGCATGCCCTGTGGCAAAAATTTCCACGCGAACCTTTGGGTTGGTTCCCTATGGTTGACAACTGGCACCGTAAAGGCGAACCTCTCCCTATCCCTGGGATCTAAAGGGATGGTGTAAAAACAGTCTTTCAAGTCTACGACTAGGATTTCCCACCCTTCTGGGATCATGTTCGGATTGGGGATGCCGCACTGAAGCAGTTCCATGGGTTGAATGCACTTGTTGATTTCCCTCAAATCATGAAGAAGTCGCCATTTGCCTGACTTCTTTTTGATGATGAAGATGGGAGAATTCCATGGACTGGTGGAACGCTCTATGTGTCCCGCTTCAAGTTGCTCTTTAACAAGCTGCTTTAAAGCCACTAATTTCTCCCCAACTATTGGCCACTGGTCTATCAATACCGGCTCATTGATTAACCATTTGAGCAGTAGGGCCATTACCCAAACGTCAGGGTTGCACGATACTGCTGCAGAATGTCCCTACCCCAGAGATTGATAGGCACATTCAAAATGTGGGGTTGGATGACCGCTATGCCTTCTACCTCTGGAATAGTGACCTCTACCCAGTCACGGCTCCTGAAAGCTTCTTGAACTCCTCCTACTCCCCACATGTCTTTCACTGGCTCAATGGCCCACTCTGGGGGCCACAAATCCTTGCTAATTACACTAACATCTGCTCCTGTGTCAAGCAGACCATTAAAAGGTCATTCATTCAAAAATACCTTGATGACTGGTCGCTGCTTCCACTCTATGCTCTGCTCCACTGTCGCTATGATCTGAACCCTTCCACTGCCCCTTCCTCTCTCTGTCAGTCTGTCAACCCAAATCCTGCGTCTCCTCTGACAACTTCCTTGCCCCCCACCTGGCAGATGATAGGGAACCATGATCAATTGCGCTACTGAGTCTCCTTTGCTAATTGTCTGGGGTAACTGTGTCCAAAGCTGGATCTTAATGATTCCGGTGTAATCGGAGTCAATGACTCCCGGGATCACAAAGATTCCCTTTTTCCCAGCACTGCTCCAAGGTAGGACTATTCCCACGATGTTGCGGGGCAGGGTTCCCTAATACTGGGAATTTACCAGATAGACTGCGCCTGGCAGGTCACAAGTGACGTCTTCCTGGCACACCAAATCTAGTCCTGTGCTGCCCTTGGTCACTGCCGGTGCCTTGGAAATGCTGGATGTCAGAACGGATGTTGCTACTGGGATCCCTGCCCTGAGGCTGTCAGGGCCGGCGCTGTCCCTATTTGAACCGGGGCTAGGGACACACCCGCTATTCGGTTTCCCGAATTGGGGCAATCACGTGCCCAATGGAAGCCATTGTGGCACCTTGGACACTGGGTGGTTGGATCAGGTGGACGGCCGGATGATCGACTGCCCCCCTTTGTGTTGGGGCTGTTTTGATCTACACTTTTTCGCGTAGTGTCCTGCCTTGCCACACCGGTGGCAAGCGCCCTTGACCTTGTTCTTGAGCCGGTTTCCCCCTTGCACTGCCGCTGCTAACAGACCCATTTTGTAAGAGTCTGTCCCAACGTCAGCGCAAGCTCTGATCATGTCCGTGAGTATCAGATCAGGACGATGACTCATTGCCTGCAAAACCTTGCGGCAATCAAGGTTGGCATTGTCCTTTGCCAGTTTCATCATGAGATCCTCCTGTGCCTCCTGGTTGTCTACCTGCCTGCTTATTGCTTCTTCTAGCATATTGATGAAATCCATATAGGGCTCTTGCACACCCTATTTGATGGAGGTGTAATTCTTAGTTCCCTTGCCGGAAACTGGAACCTTGAGATAGGCTTTGAAAGCAGTCTCAGAGGCCAGCTGGAGTGTAGCTGCCGGTAGGAGGGACTGCACTGGGATGGACTCAAACTGACCCGAACCATAAAGTTGCTCCGGGATCACTGCTTCGCCCATCTTAGCTGCTCTAGCCTGAGCTTCCATTCTGTACTTGCTATCCCACAAAATGTACTGACTGGGGCTCAACATCATCCACATGATGTTCTTCCAGTCGTGAGGAATGAGTGAGGCCTGGCAGATTCACAGAGCTGCCGGAACGTGCCCTTTGAGAATCTGCTTTGAAGACCTGTCTCTACGATGGCTTTGCAGATTTCCGAAAGCAGTTTGTATGGAATCGGTGTGTACACCACCGTTTGATCACCCATGAGGGCGTCCGTCTCCAGGCGGACTGGACATAGCTGTTGAAGCGTGGCCAACTCGTCAGCCGGTATCTCTCCTTTGCGTGTTTCCTCCTCTACCATCAATTGAAAAGGACTTTTGGTCATCCAGGAAGCGCCTGCGCCTCCCGAATTTCCATCCCCTCCCATGGCTGCTGCAGGTGCCACTGGAGGAGAGTCCCCCACGGCCCCATTTCTAAAGAGGATGATCGGGCAGAGATGTGTTGGGGCTGATGGTTCCTCATACACTGGAAGTACCGGGGAAGTATCAATCTCTGCTCGGACTGGTTTGGCTGCTGAAATTGCCTGTCTACACTTGCTCCAAGTTTCGATGATGTCAGCAGATGCCCTGGGCTCCTGCTTAAGGCAGTATCCTATCCTATCCCAAACTTCAGGTGCCATCATGCCTGCTTCTGGGTAGAACAAACAATGCTCCCCCAGATGCTTCACCAGTGCCGTCAGACGCCGTCTACTGACTCCAATGTGGTGCTGCCTGGCCAGGGCTTCAAGATCACCACAATGAGTCTCTTGCCTGACAGTCAAGTGCTTCCCCAAGCATGCCCCCATTACCACCTGGCGGGGAATTTACCAGATGCCTTACACAACTCACGAGTTGATGCGATCACGGGACAAATCTGAGTGGTACGGCTGGGCAGGTGAAGCACAGAGGGAGTGGGCAAAGCAGTGGCAAATGAGCTTCAACATTAGTAAGTGCAGAGTGATGCATGTTGGGGCAAAAAACCCCAATTACATTTATAAACTGATGGGTTCTGAACTCTCTGCGACAAACCAGGAAAGAGACCTTGGTGTTCTGGTGGACAGCTCAATGAAGGTGTCAACCCAGTGTGCCTCAGCAGTGAACAAAGCAAACTCAATGCTAGGGATCATTAGGAAGGGTATAGGCCCCATCTGGAATACTGTGTACAGTTCTGGTCGCCATACCTCCAGAAGGATATTATGGAGTTGGAAAAAGTGCAGAGGAGGGCAACCAAAATGATTAGGGGACTGGAACACCTTCCTTACCATCTGAGGCTGCAACGGTTGGGCCTTTTCACTCCTGAGCGACGGTGACCTGACTGAAGTTTATAAAATCATGCACGGTGTGGACAAAGTAGATAAGGAAAAACTATTTTCCTATCGCATAACACTAGAACTAGGGGACACTCCATGAAACATTTGGGTACTAGTTCTCAAACAAATAAGAGAAAGTACTTTTTCACCCAGAGGATTACTGGCCTATGGAACTCCCTGCCAGAAGAAGTGGTGACAGCTGTCAGTCTTGACAGCTTTAAGAAAGGATTAGACAAGTTCATGGAGGACAAGGGTATCAATGGCTATAATTATGGATACTTAAGGACAACCTCTGGGTTGGAGAGATAGGGAGGATATCTCTCAATGCCATTTCCAGGGAATCCTAAGCAGGTGAAGGCATCTCCTTGGGAATACCCTGAAGCAAATGGTGAGCCACTGTGTGAGACAGAATGCTGGACTGGATGGGCTGTGGCCTGTTCCAGCAAGGCTGTTCTTATGTTCTTATAGGATGATGTCCCTCAGGTTTGGTGGATGGATGGGGATTGCGGCCTCGGTTGCCGCGCATCCGCTGCTCTCCCTTCTGCTGCTGTGGATCTCGGCTGTCCCCGGCTGTGGAACGCATCCGTTTCCATGTGTGAGGTCTGCTGTCATGCAAGCGCACTGCCTCCCTCGAGACTGTGCTGAGTTCCGACTGGAGATGTTTTCCAGTCAGAACTACTCCGCTACTCCCGAGTAGATACGTCGCGGGTCACCCTCTGTTGTAATGGTCTGCGGGAGTCGTGGTGCTGAACTCAAGGAAGGCACGCAAGACTGAAGTATGATGGAAAAGGCCAGCCCCGATGCCCCGGGGTGGTCTGTATTTATTGACTACATTTGGGAACCATCACGTATACCCCTCGTGAGATCCCCATGACAGAAAGCTTGCTATGTGGCACTCGGCTGGGTGGGTTACACTTGCCAGCCTGCGTGCCCAGGTTAGCCATAAGCATACTAATCAGTGTATTGTGGCAAGACTTATTGTTCCCGCCTTATCAATGTCCTGGAAGACTCCGTGTACCTATGCCTAGCTATTTGGTCTAGCTGTGGTTGGTGTCTGCTCAGCCCTATACGCGGACGTGAGCCAGAAACCGTATGCTGTTTATGAGACCTTGGGTTTCTTACCTCTTGACATTTGTCATACTGCTGTTAAAGCCCCCAGCCAAGGAAAACATGGAGTCGCTAATGCTCCCTATTGCTATTAGCTCATACCCAATTTCCTTTCTGGTAAAGTCCGGTTGGTCTTCAAGGCGTTGTTCTCGCCGAATAAACCCATCGGGAAAGGTAGCTGTCCAATCAGTGACCCGGGCAACCCACATTGCAGAATTTCATCAAGTGTAAATCTATTTGGAAATCAAACGTCTCCCTAGTATCCTGTTATTTGTTTGATCTTTAATTTCCAAATGCTTACTAGATCCTTGTTAATATGCTTTTAAATAAATTGAAAACCTCCAATTAGAAATAATGTAGAAGAGACTTTCTGGTTATTTATGTTGCATATTTGTAACTCTTACTGAGTTGCTTATATTAATGCTCAGCATCATTTTTCTCCCATCCCATAGTATGCAAATGCCATATGCCTATGCTCTTTTAAGATAAAAGAGAAACCAGTTCACTCACATGCTATCCTTCCATTTCTAATCAATTCCTGAAGGTTCATGTGTTCTGTTCTTTGTAGAACCAGCTGCCTATGACATTCAGAAGCCAACCTGCAGGCAGCACACACTAATCTAGCTATCAGGTTCACAAAAGAATGTTTTGTTTAACTTTTTAGCTGCTGGATTTCAGGTCACTGTATTATACATAGCTCACAAAAATACTCTTTCACTTTTCAGATATTAGCTGTAAAAGGCAATGGTTGAAAATTTAATTACACTTCATGAAAATAGCACTTCCCATCTCATTCTCTCCCTTTGGAAAGTTTCCAGCATTTATAGTTATTGCTTTCCTGGCTCTTTAAATGTTAAATGCTACCAGGTTATTGACAGACATGTTCTTCTGAAGCCAACTGGGCGCGTGCGTGAAGATCATCTGAGATCACATGATAAAGTCAAAGGTTTTAAGATTCCAGCATTAAGCTCCAAGAACTTGGCTCACATTTTGAGCTGAGTTAACCTTAAGCTTCTTTCGTTTTCCCCTTCAAAGACGAATGTAAATTGAGCAAGGCACTTTGAATAGGGCCACGCTTACAAAATGGCCAGTAATTTTGAGAGTTCTTGAAAAGGATGTGGGAACCTCCCATGCCAGTAAGGAAATGGAAACAACGGGTGTGAATTGTGTAAACATGAGCAGGCCATATTTAAGGGACAATGGTTAAACCAACAGAAAAAAAAAGAAAAAGCTGTGAGTGAGACAATATTGACGTGATAAGAGATGTGCATATCAGGAAATGGAATAAGTGTTCATATCTAAACTGAAGATTGCATGGGTTATGATGAATTTTGTATTACCGTATTTTCTGGCGTATAACACGACTGGGCGTATAAGACGACCCCCAACTTTTCCAGTTAAAATATAGAGTTTGGAATATACCGTATTTATTCGAGTATAACGCGCACCCGTGTATAACGCGCACCCCTAATTTTCCATGAAATCTCGGTATAAAATTTTTTTCACACCACGCATTGAAATTGACATAAAAAACGTTGCTGAACAGACCCACCTGTTGCAGAAAATGCAATCCGAAACGACCCCCAGGAGCCTCGCTCGAACTGCGAGCTACCGTACCTCCGGGCCACGCCTCGTCTCCCGCGCCACCCAATCAGATCTCAGCAGTGCCTACTGTACCCGGCGCCGGCTTCTTGAGTCGCGCGGCCCGGGTAGCGCGGAGCACGCCACGGCACTCCCCCGGAGGGTTCCCTTCTCGACCCGGCGGGTGCGTGGAGGTGAGCGGCGGCGGCAGCGGGACCTGGGCGCCTGCCGCCGCCTGGGAGGAGGGCCGCGGCGTGCTCTTGAGGCTCGTTTAAAAGAGGCTCGTGTATAACGCGCACCCAGTCCTCGTGTATAACGCGCACCCAAACTTTGAGTCTTTTTTTGGGTATAAAATTTTGCGCGTTATACTCGAATAAATACGGTACTTGTCAGCTGCAGTTAAGTACCTGTCCTATAAGACGACCCTCGACTTTGGCACAGATTTTTCGGGGTTAAAAAGTAGTCTTATATGCCAGAAAATACAGTACTTGTTAACATGCGAGCCTTCTTTTCTCATATAAAAAGAGAAAATTAGTTGCAGTGCAGATAGCAGAGCAAACAAATTGATAGTTTATTTATGTAAAGTTGGGGTTTTGTGCTACACATACTGTATATTGCAGGAAAACACCAAGGTTGTACCCAATCATATGTGTCCAGTTTGTATAGTTGGAACAAATACAGGCTGAAATCCTATTGAATAGTGATGTATCAAATCACACCAAATTGGAAGTGTTATTCATCAAGCAAAGCAATCACAGGTACATACCGCCCCATAGCACTTATTGCACTCTCCATGCAGCTCACAATTTAATTAGCATTTTGCCCCCAACATGCTGGGTACTCATTTTACTGACCTATGAAGAATGGAAGGCTGAGTCAACCTTGAGCCCTAGTCAGGATCCAACTCACAACCTTTTTATTGCAGTACAGCAGTTTAACCACTGCGCCACCAGGGCCTTCCATAGGTGTGCTGCACAATCAGTTCCAATGGGAATTATGCAATGCTCACTGCCTGGGCATAACATCTGTCAGTATTATGAAAGTGTTATATATGTTAACTATGTTTTCTGACAGGAGCAGAATGTATCTTTTCTCGTGTATCTATTCTTATGCAAATAAGTGGATCGAAAATGTGCACACTCTGTTAGCCAATGGGCTTGTTGTAGGAGCGGAATGTATCTTTTCTCATGTATCTATTCTTATGCAGATAAGTGGATCGAAAATGTGCACACTCTGTTAGCCAATGGGCTTATTGTATTATTGTTACTGTTACTGTTTATAGTATATATAAGTCCGAGTTTTGCCCCATCCAAACTGTGTTCAACCCCCACTAATTTCACTACTTCACTCGTCTGCTTCTTCATTCCCTGAACACAAAACTGGCGATGAAGGTGGGATGGCTTCCCCACACGGCAGCAACATTGGCCCATTTGACCCAGCGCGTCCCGAGAAATGGGCAACATAGGAACGCCGATTCCGCCACGCAATGGCCTCGCAGAAGATCACCGACGAAGACCAGAAGCGCTCCTGTTTCCTCGCTCAGTGCGGTTCTGAGTCGCTTGAGCTGGCAACCCACCTCGTTCTCCCAAGGGATGTGGATGTGGTGCCGCTCGCACAAATCATGTCCGCACTGAGGAAACATCTGCAGCCAGAGGTCTCAATCTTCCTGGCCAGGGTGGTCTTCCACAGAAGGGAGCAGCGACCTGGGAAGTCCATTGCAGACTACGCCGCCGCTCTGCGCATTGCTGCCACCCCATGCTAATGGGGCAACATTGAAGAAGAACTCCGGGATCGTCTTCTGGCCAGCATGAGGGACGAAGATGCTCAATGTCGCCTCATGATCAGGAAGACGCTAACTTTCAAGGCTGTCCTAGAAGAGGCGGTAGCGTCTGAGGCCGCACAGTCTGGCATCAAGCTTTTCCGGCATCGCCACTCCACCACCAGTGCCACCAACTCAGCTGTGCAAGCTCAGCAAAATTCATCTTCATCCTCCTCAGCTTCGCCTGGTTCCACCTCTTAATCGGAGTCCAGCGATGCAGAGGGATAAGTCCGAGTGGTCCGACGAAAGCACCGAGAGCACCGTGACGATCAGGAGAAGAAATTCCTTTGCAAGTGTGATGGCTGCGGAGCCTGGCATGACCACAGGAAGTGCCCCTTCCGCACCGCAGAATGCCACAACTGCGGGCGACGAGGGCACATTGCTAAAGTATGCTGATAGCGAAAGCAAAGAACTCCAGCACCTGTGCCCAAGAAGAGTCATCACCACAAAACGTCCACCGCCAAAGTGTCACCAGAGCCTGAGCTGTGCCAAGTGGGAATCGTCAGCGAGCATTTCTTTGCAGACCTGAGCCTGCAGGACGTCCCCTTCAAGATGGAGGTGAATTCAGGTACTACCTTTTCCATAATCCCACAGCGGGAGTTTTTGAGAATTCCCCCTGCCTCTTGGCCCAAGCTCAATTTTTTTAAAACTTCCCTCCGGGATGTGCAAGGTTGCCAGATGTCCTGGGGGTGGGAAATTTCTTGGTCAAATTCAAAAACATTCGCATCTCCTTGCCATTGGTTGTAGTTAAGCAGGGCAGTAACTGTCTTATTGGGACCCAATGGTTTAGGCCCCCTGGGAATCCGGCTTTCTGGCATTCATGCAATAGACACTGACCCAATCTGGGAGGTTTGTGCTGCACATCCTGAGGTGTTCAAAAAGGGTTTAGGGTTATACAAAGGACCCCCTGTGGACTTTGAGCTTGACCCAACCGTCCGGCACATCCAGATGAAGCCACACCTGGTACCCTTTGCTTTAAAGGAGAAGATAGAAGATGAGCTGGAGAAACTGGTGGGGCAGGGCATCCTAGTGCCAGTGGACTCCGCAGAGTGGGAGACACCAATAGTGACTGCTTTGAAAAGTAATGGGGAGGTCAGGATATGTGCTGATTACAAGTGTACCATCAATAAAGCTATTTGCCCGAATGCATATTCTGTGCCCGTGGTAAGCCACCTTCTTGCCTCCTTGCATGGAGGAAATTGCTTCGCAAAACTTGACCTTGCCCAGGCTTACCAACAATTGACTGTGTCTCCTGCTGCTACAATAGCCCAGACCATAGTAACGCATAAGGGGGCATTTAAGGTAACTCAACTACAATTCGGGGTGAATGCGGCCCCCGAAATATTTCAATCTCTTGTAGAACGTATTTTAAAAGGTTTGCCCGGTGTCCTGCCATATTTTGACGATGTCCTGATCACCACTAAGCACACTGTCGAACTAGCAGCCAGGCTCTATCAAGTCCTCTCATGTTTCGAGAGGGCCGGTCTATGTCTCAGAAGAGACAAATGTGTGTTTTTGGCACAGGAAGTGGAGTTCCTGGTGTACCGAATTACACCCCAAGGTATCATGCTCTCTGACTCCAAGGTGGCACCCGTGTAAAATGCACCCAGACCAAAATGTAAAGCCAAATTGCAATCATTTCTAGGATTGTTAAACTTCTATCACGCTTTTCTCCATCGCAAAGCCTCAGTTGCCGAACCATTACATCAGCTTCTTAAGAAAGATACTGTTTTACACTGGGGCCATTGCCAGGAGAAGGCGTTCCTAGAACTTAAAAGGCTGCTATCTTCGGATGCTGCATTAACTCATTTTGATCCTAACAAGGAAGTTGTACTTGTGTGTGATGCATCCCCTGTGGGGGTGGGAGCTGTGTTATGCCATGTACTAAATGACAGGAGGGAAGCCCCTGTAGCATTCTATTCCCGTTCACTCTCAAAGCCTGAGAAAAATTACACTCAGACAGACAGGGAGGCATTGGCAATCGTGGCTGGCACTAAGAAATTCAACGTTACCTTTACGGAGGACCTTTTACCATTGTAACTGACCACAAGCCCCTCCTTGGAATCTTTGTGAATGGGAAGCCCACGCCTCAAATTCTGTCCCCAAGGATGTTGTGTTGGGCAATTTTCTTAAATGCATACGATTTTACGTTGGTACACAGGCCTGGCAAGAACATCAGTCGGGTCGCCCATCCTACGAGCCCCTGAGCCAGCTCAGCCAAGCCTCCGACACAAAAGAGAAACTAGACCGCCATCCTGGTTAAAGGATTTTGTTTTTACCTAGGGGAAAAGAATGTTATGTATGTTAACTGTGTTTTCTGACAGGAGCAGAATGTATCTTTTCTCATGTATCTATTCTTATGCAAATAAGTGGATCAAAAATGTGCACACTCTGTTAGCCAATGGGCTTGTTGTAGGAGCGGAATGTATCTTTTCTCATGTATCTATTCTTATGCAAATAAGTGGATCGAAAATGTGCACACTCTGTTAGCCAATGGGCTTGTTGTATTATTGTTACTGTTACTGTTTATAGTGTGTATATAAGTCCGAGTATTGCCCCATCTAAACTGTGTTCAAACCCAACTATTAAAGAGCTGAATTTCACTACTTCACTCATCTGCTTCATTCCCTGAACACAAAAGAAAGTGTACCTTTATGGGAGGTAACCAAGATTCCAGTCATAGATATTTTGCTACAGGTTTAAAACAAATTGCTTTCTAAGCGTATTGGGTGAAATTGAGGCTGGCATGAGTGGTGGGTAAGGGTACAGATCTTTCCTCCCTTTTCTCTGGTAAAATCTCCAGATTGCAAAATCCTATCAAACCCCGAGGGCTGGGTGGCAGGGACAATTTGCTGAAATGAGTGTAGGAAACTTGACTTGTAAATACATGCTGCCCAATTCCCATAATGTTCGTAAAACTGTTTATGAAAAACCCAGTATTGCGTGAGTAGTAGACAAGCTCATGAAACGATTGTTCCCCTTCCTTTTGCTTCTTGGTACCCACTGAAAAGTGATTTCAGAGTAGGGTTGCCATACGTCCCGGAAAACCAGGATTGTCCTGGATTCAATGTCGGGAAATTTGTCCCTGCTAGTTTCAAGAAAAATCATGTTAAAGTCCCAGTTTTTTAAAACTTACTGATTATGTATTATAACTCACCATTAAAATAAATTCGAACTCTTGCCATCAAACGAGCGATTTCCTGCCACATTGGAGTTGGAGTATACCTGGAGACAAATCTTAACATCCTCACCTCACACCACCGCCCAATAAGTGTGACCAGTGTGTTTCCTGGAACTGAGGACGTTAAGAGTTGACCACGACATGACTTCTCAGAAGTACAACAGATCATCTTACAGTAAGAATGAACTGTTGTAAATAAATTTATTTATGTATTGATATATTTAATTTGAAAATGTTTTATAGCTGTCTTTATATTATGTTTGTTTTTTAAAAGGCTATTTTGTAGATAACCCACCCATTTTTGTCAGGTATACTTCTGTCCCGGTTTTGTGGGAGAGAATTATGGCAACTCTATTTCAGATGTCTGTGAAGACTTAAGAGATTGTGAGTCTCATAGGGCTTCAGAAGGAAGAGGATTGCTGAAACTGGTCTGGGAACCTTGAGAGAGCATCTTCTGCCGAACCCTTCGTGCCCTGAATATCTACTTCCAAAGTTCAGTAGACTCATGGAAATCATTAATTTTATTTATTTATTTAACATGGAGGGCCAAACATTTTTAGTCTGTGGGAAATCTAACACAGTCAAATTATCTGATAAGTTCTACTTGAATCACTGCAGCACTGCCTTCAAAACAATGCAGAATACCTGGTCTTAAGGTGTGGATTCCGTGTACATAATTGTCACAGCTGTCCCTGACAGAACCGCAGTTATGGGAGAACACTCCTTCGAGCCGTTGGTTTCGAGGGACAAGAAAGCGGCTGGGGTGTAGATATACAACGTGGAAAGGAGACACACCCAAGAATAAACAATGTAATAATAATAATAATAATATAGATTCAACTAATCAATATTGTTCTGGCAAAGATGATGGACTGTGTAATAACATGCAAAAATGTTTTTAATATATCACATATAAAAATGAGTAAACTAATTACACAGAAACAACAAGCAGCGAGTTGCTAACATTCGAACTCACAAATTACAAGTAACACCCACCCGTCTTCAAAGCCCTGCATACAACTGAGGTAAGATAATCACAAAGTTCGACAATAACGAAGTCTGATAACACCAAAATCTCCCTGTGAGTTATGTCCATATCCCATGCAGCCCCTATGTGCAATGGTATCAAAGCTCGTTGTAGACTACCAGTCTATAAACAGTCTTGGAATGATGGATAAGCTGCAAAGCCACGTCCAGATGTCATTGGCGTGGCATAAAACCTTAAGGGAGAATAAGAGAGAAACATCCGTGCAGGCAGAAGAACAGTGTGGGGTGCTCAGACTCAAGCCTCGATGTCCTTCCGGTAAATGGACATTTCGCACATCTTTGTCAAGAGCCTGTAAGGTAATAACAAAGCAACTTTGCCATAACATTGAACAACGACTCAACTCATGACAAACAACAAACATAAAACATACTTATTCTGACATGTGAAATTAAAGCATGCTGAGACTACATAGCTAGAGAAGTTTCACAACGCGCCACAAACCTTTCATGGTTTCATTCTTATTGGGTTAGGGCGTTACTGAACTCCAGCATGGCTGGAGTATAAGTGCTTAATTCCTTGATCTTTGACACGTGTGAAAAAATGTCAGATAAGAAGTGGAATTGTTTAAAGCAACAGACTACAGCATCAATTGAGCTGTGCGCATGAAGAGAGAATTATCAAAGGAGAAGAATTATAAAAATGCTGACAAATCCAATTCTGTATTAAGTCCTGTTGGTGAAAGAGTTCTGAATCTGTGGATGTAGAACGCCTCCCTCTGCAGAAGGAAGCGCTCTACATCCACAACCTGGTCTTTGCACGGGCGATAGGTTTCCAATACTACAAGTTTTAAGTCTCTTTCAGAGTGATTCTTTTGCATGAAGTGGGTCACCATCGGGGCAGTAGTAGTATGGGTCCTAATGCGTGATAAATGTTCCCCTAAACGAATCTTGATAGGTGGTCTTGATTGGCCGATATACGCCTTCTGACAGGTGCAGAGAATCATGTATACCGTGTTCCGCGTGTTACAATTAGAGAGGGTATTGAGATTGAGGGGGAAATTACTACTGGGTATTTTTACTGTTTTAGTTTGCCACATCAATGGACAAAACTTGCAATGCCCACAAGCATAGTGGCCCACGGGAGACCTACATGAAGGGACCTGGTGCAGTACAATATCTGCTCGAGATACTAGACTCGCGATTGTATTGGTTTTTCGAAACCCTATAGTCGGTCATTCTTTACACCCTGGTATGGTGTAGAGAATGTGCCAATGTTTCAAGATGGTATTTTTGATTTTGTTCGCCAGGGGAGTATAATTGAGTCACCAGAATAAGCTGAAATTCGAATTAGATGGATCATTCCTGCGAGTTAATAAGGCTCCTCTAGGACATAGGTTTACTTTATGTCTAGCTCTGTCGATAATACTTGCTGGATAGCCCCTGTTTTGTGAATGTGCAGTGATCTTATTTGCAGCCATCAAATAGTCCTGACTCTGCGAGGAATTACGTTTTGCTCTGAGAAGCAAACTGTAGGGTATATTGGCTTTTAAATGGTGGGGATGGAAGGAATTAAACTGTAAATAAGCGAACCTATCAGTGGGTTTATGATAAAGTTTTGTTTGAATTTTTTGATTATCGATAAACACGGACAAATCCAGGAAAGGTAAAGAAATGGGGTCCACCATATGGGTAAATGTGAGATTGGTATGCTGTAAATTAATCCATGTGCAAAAATTTGAAACTAATGATGAATCTTTAAAAATAAAAAACAAATCATCTATGTAACGTTTATAACATATGATTTGGGAGAAATAAGGATTGACCACAGGATTAAGAATAAAGGTTTGGTCAAAATGACACATGAAAATGTTAGCAACAGAGGGCGCGAAATTTGAACCCATGGCTATGCCTTGGATTTGTAGGTAGTATGACTCTGAAAACCTGAAAAAATTATGCTCAAAGCATATGTCCAATAAGTCCAAAATGAAATCTGATGGGGGAATGGCAACCGTGCGTGAATCCAGATGATGGGTAATGAGTTGGCACTCAGTTCGAATGGAAGGGCAGCGGCGGTGGTGTGTGTGTGTTTATTTTTTTCCCCCATGGGCCATGCTGGCACGCCCGTGGGAATGAATGGCAGCGGCGGCGGGCTTTTTTTTAGCTTTTTTTTCCGCGCGCCGGCCGCCTCAGCATTCTGTGCGCTAATGGCACGCAGGACGCTGGGGCTTGTAGTTTTGGCTGCGCGTGTTTGCTTTCTGCGACGGTTTTTCTTTTGCGGCTTTTTTTTTAATTGGCTGTGGTGCGTTTCCGAACGTTCCTTTTGCCGCGCCGCTCAGCCTGATTGGCTCTGTCACGGCGCGGTGAAAGGAACTTTGGGAATTGAAGTTCCCTTTTTTTGTTTGCGACTGGGGGGCTCCTGCCACCGGGTTGAAAATTTCAACCCGACAGTTACCTGCGAACCCCATTCGGGCGAGTGAACGGAGGCTCAGACAGGGCTAGTGGGGCCTGGTGCAACATCCTTTGTCACATTCCAACGGTTAACGCACCATTTTATAGGTATAGATATATTAAAAACATTTTTGCATGTTATTACACAGTCCATCATCTTTGCCAGAACAATATTGATTAGTTGAATCTATATTATTATTATTATATTACATTGTTTATTCTTGGGTGTGTCTCCTTTCCACGTTGTTGGTTTCGAGGGGACAGAAACTGGGGAGCGGAATATTAGATATAGTTTGATTCACCGATTGCTGACCTGACAGGCAGCTAGGACAATAGAGGGCCAAAGATCACCAGATGGTTAACTCGATAGGCACGTAATGAGTAATCTCGCATCCGCAGAAGCTCTAAGCCTTAGAGTCAACTTCAGCCACTTGTTTGCTCCCGATAACGATGAACAATGCATGTCCCAGGTAGTTAATTAGTTAGATAAGAAACTTCCCCCCCGGTGAAGTCATCCCTAATTAGTAACTCGTGTAATCATGATGTGCAGACTCAGGGCTTTCCTGTAGCAACACTTGCACGCAGCCAAGGTATAAAGTCTTTTGCTTTCTGATCAATAAAGACTGGACTTCCACCTCAGCTCTGCCTCGTGTGCCTTTCTTCATCCAGTCACACCGCACCCAGTGGGCCATATCTGGCCTATCATTACAACATTAAGCTAACCATCTCCTATTGCTTGACTAGCAACATGTACCCTATGTTTCTACCTGGCCCTCCCCTGGTCTTTTCCAAGGCTTTCTTTATGACTGGTATATGTGCTTCCCCTTCTTCCTTCTACAACTGCCTTCCATCTGCCATGTCTTTCTCCCCCACCCAGGCTGACTTACTTACCTCAATATTGCATGGGATCCAGCAGGAGCTCAGTCTGAGGGACCTCTGAAGTTGCATGGTGTGGGGAAAGATGGCCTGCTATGGACACCAATGGTGACCTCTCTCACACAGGTGAAGAGAAAAACAAGGATGTCTGGTTTCCTCAGTTTACCTGCAAGTCCAGACAGCTACTGCTGGTAGAAGGGAGGTGATACCATCTTGTCCTTTTTCTCAGACAACAAAATGTCCCACTATACCCTGAATATTTTTATTTTAACATTATAGAAGTACTGTACTGTACTGTACAGTAGATACAATACCAAAATAATGTCTTTCAGTTTGCATTTTATACTATTGATTTAGGTCAGCAGTTATCAACCTTTTAAAGCCGGGGGCCAGGCCATGCTCCCTCACTTTAGTGTCTTTAGTGTCTTTCCCAGGAGACATAGAAGGAGTCGCAGTAAGGACTAACACAGGTTTATTGGTTGATGATCAGAACGAACATGTGGTAATGGCGGAGGTGTCTCACATTATATACAGTGGTACAATACATTTGAACTTGGCTGCACGGTAGCTCATTGGCCGCTACCAGCGTGACGTCATCCGGGTCACGCCCATCTTCGGTGGTGGATCAGTAGTAGTTAGTTGCTGTGGGAAGTTCCCACGGTTGCAGGTGATTTGCGGAATGATGACCATGTGAGTTGAACACTCGCAGCTGCCCTCTATAGGCAGCTTGCTCGCGTTCCTTTAACAGCTGGGTTACATTGTGATTGTGGCCAGGTTACATTCATACATTTCTTAAGGCAACATTGTACATTCATATGAAGCAGCATTGTACATACACAACATCCCTCCCCCCTAGGATGGGACGAAGTCCCTCAACCATTGTGGCTTGCCGCATGTGCGCCTGGGGCGAGTGGCCGCTTGGCTTAATGCAGGGGAGCCTGGCTCTGCGGAGTCCTGTCCTGCAACGGAAAGGGGGGACTTGTTAGTGGCTTGGTGTGGGCTCTGTGGTAACCTTGCATTGGGGGAAGGGAATGGAATGAACAGTTGGGAAGTGAACTCCTGCCTACCGTTTGAGGAGCTAGGGGTCCCCCCCAGCACGAATCTCGGGACCGACGAGGAGACCCTCGTGGTCTCGCCACCCCCCGTTCCCTGCCTGGGAGTTCCGGGGACTGTGGTGGGTGGACTCCCCCCCCCGATGCCTGCCTTGGGGGTGTTGGCTTCCGGGGAGCTGGGGCTATGGTATATTCTAACACAAAAGGACTGGGGGGACTGGAGGTACCAGGGGCTGAACGGAAACCCCTCTTTTCGCTAGGATGGGTGGGGGACCACTCCGCTACACCCCCCCTGGTACCGCAACTCATAATCAACATCAAACTGATCCCTCTCTTCTACAGTATCCTCCTCTGTGGTTGAGAACCGAGGGTATGCATTTGTATCCCCGGGTCCCGCCGTGTCTCCCCCTTGGGTAATGCGGGTGGGCTAACGCTGAATCCCCTTCACTAGTGACCCGCCTTCTGAGTTGGTCGGCGTGCCTCCTCCAGAGTAGACCCGAACTAGTCTCGACCCTGTAGGACACTGGCCCCGTCTGCTCGATGACTGTCCCTGGAACCCACGCTGGCCCTGACGCCGCATAGTTCCTGCAGTGAACCGGGTCCCCTGGCGAAAAACTTTTGGAGCTCCCTCCCCCTATGTCTATGTTTCTCCCTTCATCCTCCACCCTGGACGGATCCATCCGGTCAAAAAGTGTTACCGGACGCCTCCTCATGAGGAGTTCGGCTGGGGAAAATCCTGAAGCTAAGGGGGTTGTTCTGTAGCAGATGAGGAACTGGCACAAATGAAGGTTCAACTCACCGGGACCCATGCGCCGCAGTGCGTCTTTCGTAGTGCGCACTTGGCGCTCTACCTGACCGTTTGTGGCGGGGTGAAATGGGGCAGCGGTGATATGCCTGATGGCGTTCCGCTCAATAAATGTCTTGAATTCTGCAGACGTGAAGGTACTAGCGTTATCGCTAACAAGGACGTCTGGCAGGCCGAAGCAGGCAAAAAGCTTGCGCAACTGCTTGATGGTTGCGGCGGAGGAGGTACTGTTCATGGGAATTACCTCCAACCACTTGGAGTAGGAGTCGACTACCAGCAGGAACATTGACCCGCGGAAGGGGCCAGCGAAGTCGACATGGATCCGGGACCATGGCCCGCGGGCCGTATCCCATTCCCTATGGGGCAATCGGGACTCCTCGGGCCGAGAGCCCTGGCAGCTCTCACACGTGCCCACTAAACGCTCTATGTCCCCGTCTATCTGGGGCCACCAAAAGAAACTCCTGGCCAGAGCCTTGGAGTGCACGATCCCGGGTTGACTGGTGTGCAGAAGTCTCAGTACCTTGGCCCTCAGCTTCTCTGGGATAACTACCCGCTGGCCCCAGAGTAAGCAGCCCCTTTCCAGTGACAGCTGTACTCTGCGCCTAAAAAATGGCCTGAACTCTTCTTCGGGGGGAGTCGTGGGCCAGCCCTTCCTAACCCAGGACCTAACTTGGGCCAGCATCTTGTCGGCCGCCGTGGCCTTGGCGAGGTCGGCCGGAACAATGGGGGGTGAGTCGAGAGACTCGATTAGCAGGACTTGGTGATCCTGTTCTACTTCACATGCGGGGTCCCCTAGACTGGGGAGGGGAGATCGGGACAGCGCGTCTGCATGGGAGATCTCCTTCCCTGGG
The DNA here is from genome assembly GCA_035047305.1 of Bradypodion pumilum. NCBI lineage: Eukaryota > Metazoa > Chordata > Lepidosauria > Squamata > Chamaeleonidae > Bradypodion > Bradypodion pumilum. The sequence goes on from JAWDJD010000001.1 coordinate 274,284,405, forward strand.
CGATAGACCAGCTCGTACTGGTAGGCGTTGAGGAAAATGGCCCAACGCAGCATCCTGGGGGATAGAATTTGCGGTGTGGGTTTGCCGGTAGTGAAGATCCCCAGAAGCGGTTTGTGATCGGTCACTACCGTAAACTCGCGGCCGTATAAAAAGTCATGGAACTTTTTCGTTCCGGCGATGATGGCTAGGGCCTCCCTATCAGTTTGCGCGTAATTGCGCTCGGCCTTTGAGAGGGACCTGGAGTAGTACGCTACCGGGGCTTCCCTCCCGCTCTCCAACACGTGGCACAGGACCGCCCCCACCCCCACTGGGGACGCATCACAGACTAAAACCACTGGCTTTTTTGGGTCGAAGTGGGTCAGGACAGCGTCCGAAGACAGGAGTGACTTAAGTTCCTTGAATGCTCTCTCCTGATTGTCCCCCCACCGCCAAACCGCGTCCTTTTTGAGTAACGCGTGCAGTGGCTCCGCGACCGATGCCTTCCGAGGCAGGAAGGTATGATAAAAATTTAGGAGCCCTAGAAATGACTGCAGCTCCGGTTTTGCGGTGGGGCGTGGGGCGTTTTTTACGGCTGTAACCTTTGACTCAGAGGGTTTGATTCCGTCCGGGGTTACCTTAAAACCTAGAAACTCGACCTCCCTCGCAAAGAATACGCATTTGTCCCTCCTCAGTCGAAGACCTGCCTTCTCGAACACTGAAAGGACCCCATCTAGCCTCTTTGCCAACTCTAATTCGCTCCCCGCCGTTATCAACACGTCATCGAAGTATGGGAGCATGCCTGGAAGCCCCTTTAACAGGCGTTCCACGAGGGACTGGAAAATTCCGGGGGCCGAATTCACGCCAAACTGAAGGCGCGTTACCTTAAACGCCCCCTTGTGCGTCACTATCGTTTGCGCGGCGGCAGCAGCCGGGGTTACAGAGAGCTGCTGGTATGCCTGAGCCAGGTCTAACTTGGCAAAACACTTCCCCCCATGTAGCGTGGCCAGCAAGTGGCTGACCACGGGCACTGGATATGCATTTGGCCGAATGGCCTTGTTTATGGTACATTTATAGTCTGCACAAATCCTGACTTCCCCGTTCGACTTGAGGGCTGTAACAATCGGCGTTTCCCACTCCGCCGAGTCAACTGGAACCAAAATCCCCTGCCCCACCAGTTTGTCCAGTTCCACCTCGATCTTGTCCTTTAGGGCGAAGGGCACCCTCCTTGGTTTGAGGCGGATGGGCCGGATTTCTGGGTCCAGCTCGAAGGAAACCGGGGGCCCCTTGTACTTCCCGAGCCCCTTCTTGAAAACGTCCGGGTGCGCGTTGCACATGTCCCGCATTGGGTCAGTCTCGATGGCGTTAATGCCGGACAGTTCGATTCCCAGGGGAGTAAACCACTGCGTTCCCAAAAGGCAGCACCTCCCCCCCTTGAGGACCACTAGGGGCAGTTTCTCAGAGTAACTCTTGAACTTCACCTTGAAGTTCCCCACCCCCAACACTGGGATCCCATTTCCCTGCACATCCCGAAGGTGTGACCTCATGTCCCGCAGTTTGGGCCGCTTGTCTGGGGGAATACGCATGAACTCTTTTTGGGACAGGATGGAATAAGATGACCCCGAGTCTATCTCCATTCTCACTGGGACCCCTTGCAACAGTACCTCTACGAAAAACCGCTGGTGCTCCAGGCCCACGCGGTTCACGCCTTCCTCATCGTAGCTGGCTGCGACCTTCCTGGTGCTGGCTGCCTTTCGCTGGTGCGTCTGGGGATGGCTGGAACTCCTCTTGTCCTCGACTCGCCCGCGCCTGCATACTCGGGCGAGGTGCCCCTTTCGGCCGCAGTTGTGACACTCGGCCTTTCGAAACGGGCACCTCGTGCGGTCGTGGGACGCCCCACAACCGTCGCAACGGCGGTCCTGCCGTTCTCGGGACTGCCGCCTCTCACCACGCTTCTTGATCCTCTGGACGTCGTTGTTCTCGCTGGAGTAGGGCTCCGCTGTCATGGACGACTCCTCGGACGACGTTGGTGTGCCGGCGGGCGGCTTGGGGGCCCTCCAGGCCGTCTTCGCTGGTGTCCGCCGGGCCGCCTGTACTGGTGACTTGGCCCTCTCGGACGCGGCCCCTCGGGACTTGAACAGCCTCACCCCGCTCCTGGCCTCCTCGGCTGCTTGGGCCTCCCGCAGTACCTCGTTGAACGTGAGGCGTTGGTCGCGGGTCATCAGCCTCCTCTGCAGCTCCTCGTCCCTCAGACCACACAACATGCGGTCACGGAGGGCCTGGTCCAGGTCATCCCACTGGCAGTGGACCGCCGCAAGCCTGAGGGCCGCCGCGTAGGCGGACACAGATTCGCCCGGTCGCTGGTCTCGCCTGTGGAACGCGACCCGTGCTGGGAAGATCGAGACGGGCGGCTGGAAATGCTCACCCAGTCTCTCCAGGATACGGTCGATGGGGACCTCGTCTACCTTCCTGGGGGCCACCAGGGTCATCAGGATCCACAGCGTGGCCGGCCCCACTTGGGCCAGGAAGTGGGAGCGCATCTTCGCGTCGTCGACGACGCCCGCGGCTTCCATCGCGTGCCGAAACTGGCACTCGTAGAGCTCCCATTGTTCGGGCTCGCTCACATCGAACTGGTACGCCTTGACCTTGGGATTCGCCATCGATCCCACCTTCGTCGCCAATTTAGTGTCTTTCCCAGGAGACATAGAAGGAGTCGCAGTAAGGACTAACACAGGTTTATTGGTTGATGATCAGAACGAACATGTGGTAATGGCGGAGGTGTCTCACATTATATACAGTGGTACAATACATTTGAACTTGGCTGCACGGTAGCTCATTGGCCGCTACCGGCGTGACGTCATCCGGGTCACGCCCATCTTCGGTGGTGGATCAGTAGTAGTTAGTTGCTGCGGGAAGTTCCCGCGGCTGCAGGTGATTTGCAGAATGATGACCATGTGAGTTGAACACTCGCAGCTGCCCTCTATAGGCAGCTTGCTCACGTTCCTTTAACAGCTGGGTTACATTGTGATTGTGGCCAGGTTACATTCATACATTTCTTAAGGCAACATTGTACATTCATATGAAGCAGCATTGTACATACACAACACTCACACAGCTTCGGGGGCCGGACAGCTATTTTACCCTTCTCTACCACATGGCGCTTCCTGTTGTGATTGAGGTGGTGGTGGGGCCACATGAAATGGTGCCGTGGGCCGCAGGTTGAGAATCCCTGATTTAGGTCTTGGATTTTCTTCATGGCATTTGATGTGCTCTCCTCAGTATCAGCCATATACCCGGGGCAGTCCCTGGCCAGGACATGAGTGCAACAGCACCCTCTGGCTTGTGTTCCATAGCAATGGGAACCACAAATAATATGTAGCCATTGCGAGTAATCACATGCAAGTAGCCACTGGTACCTAAATCTCCATCAGCTTTACAACAGGAGTTGAACAAGATTTCGAGCCCAAGCATATTGGTTCTAATACTGGTTGCTGATTACACATATGCAAGTGAATTGCCATCCTATGAGTAGGTAGCCAGCTAGATTCAACACATTGAAGGTTATCCCGTCTTTACCAAAAAAAAAAAGAGAGAGAGAGAAAGACTTCTACAACCAATTTATGGCAGCTTCTTTATGTACAAATATGGATGTATTTACGCAACACAAATAAGTATAATATTTGAAATGCCTCTCACATACAATGTAAAAATGAAACAAATTATATACCTGTGATAGCAAACCTTGGTGCCACAGGTGTTGTTGGACTTCAATTCCCAGAAGCCCAAGTCAGCACTCCTGCTGATCAGGGCTTCTGGGATTTGAAGTTCAAGAACAGCTGTAGTGCCAAGGTTTGCCATCACTGCTATACCATATCATGGTTGAAATCCTGTTATGCAGTTTACATGACATGTGGTGGCATAGTGTTTATGATGCTGAATTTGACGACTGGAAGGTCAGCAGTTCAAGACCCGAGTGCTGCACAACAGAGTGAGCTCCTGTCGTCTGTCCCAGCTCCTGCCAGACTAGCAGTTCAAAAGCAAGAAATTGCAAGTAGATAAAAAGGTAAGAGGGTAACAGTGTTCTGTGCACTCCGGTGTCTATGCATGCCTGCCACATGACCACAGAAACGTTTGCAGATGCAGGCAGTGCTAGCTCTGTTGCTGTAATGGAAATGAGCACCATACCCCAGAGTGGTATACGACTGGCTTTTGCACAAGTGCAACCTTTACCTTTAAAACAACATTATGCTTCCGGTATCTAAATTCACACTAAGGTGGAAGTGCAATCTATGAAGCACTTCCATTGGCACATTGACAAAATTGATCAAACTGGGAACTGTGTGATTGCTTATGCAATTGATGCATGCAGTCCTTGTTACCACAGTAGAACACCCTGGTTTTTTTTTGTTTTTTGTTTTTTTACAATAGCATAACTTTAATATTATTCCATTACGAACAGGATTCTAGCCAGTATCTCTATTACTTTCATAAAACAAACCTTTGGAAATGAAGCATAGCTGAGTCACTTCTCACTTGGAGTAAATCCTTCTGACATCTCTTATGTAAATTCAAGGTAAGGGAGAAAAATCAACAAGACTTCTCAGTTACTCCAGGGGCTGGCCGCTGATGAAAAGTGTACTTAGTCTGAGAGTTTTATCAATGTACATATTGTACCAATTTACCCTCATTTCCCGAAAAGTCTCTCAGTCTTTTTCCTGTATGCAGTTGACTTTTCAACAGCAACCATTTCATTGTTGAGTTAAATCTGCTTTTTATAAAAAAAAAACAGCATAATGAAATAATATGGCTCTCTTACTGCACAACACAGATTTTTAAAAAAATGACAGGGGGTATATGATGATTAGTATATTTGTGGATGTATGTGACACTGAATGAATCTAAAGTATTTTGGGCTGTAACTGAACTGGAAATACAGTCCCTGACAAACCTATTAATACTGACAGGAAATAAGACCTGAAAACACTAGGATGGTCTATAGGTAAAAGAAAAGGTTGCCCTTGCTTGAAAGCCAATTGCATCCAACTCTAGAGTCCAGTGCTCATCTCTGTTTATAGCCATAGAAATCCCATTTTATCACAAGCAGCACAGTTACTATCCAAAACCATATTCTACATACCTTGTAGTTCACCCTCATGGATTGCAAATTAGCCTCTGTGTTTGCGTGTATGTCTATTGAAAATTCTATCTAGTCTCATTCTTTACTGTGTGGTGCGTCGGCAGACGTTTCCGTGGACATGTGGCAGGCATGCCTCAACACCAGAGTACACAGAACACTGTTCGCCTTCCCACCGAAGTGGTCCCTATTTATCTACTTGCAATTTCTTACTTTCAAATTGCTAGGTTGGCAGGAGCTGGGACAAAGACGGGAGCTCATTCTGTCACGCAGTACTCAGGAATCGAACTCTGACCTTCCCGGTCAGCAAGTTCAGTGTCTTAAATGCTTGAGCCACCACAGTCTCAGGATGGTCTATATGAAGGGATTAAAGCACACATTCTTTACAGTAAACTGATGTGTGACTGTGGCTGAATGATGCTACTGCCATCCAGAGTTGATGGCTGCGATCCTCCACTGAAATTCAGTTGCACTGAACGGTGCTTTGTTCAGTGGAGGTTGCTTCTTGCTGTGGTTCTTGAGACACAAATTCATGAATATAACAAGTGGTGGTTCCACTGAAATCTGTCTTCTTCTTCTGCCATATCTGAATCCGAATATTGGCAATCATCATGGTGATCAGCCATGAAGACTGTCCTGAGAATATAATGCAGTGCCCTTTCATCTGCCTTTGGCATCGCAGTGTTACACCCGTAGCACTGATCCAGTTCCATGAGTCACTTTCTGGTCCTGAGCCCTTTTGGCACACAAAGTCCTCATCAGCCCCAGGCCAGTATTGATGAAGCTGCTGCCTTTCATCAAGATGGATTCAAGTGGGATTTAAATCCACTTGGGGACCATCACCCTTCCCCTGTGGATATTCAGGTTAGTTAACCACCACCTGACACTCGACATTGAGTTGTTGGTAGTATGGTCTACTCTATTACCATTACTTACTTACTTAGTTACATGCAGGTTTTATTGTAATTATTGTATTTTGTGGTTTCTGTTTTGTATGATTTGTTTTATGTTTCAATAGGGTGTAAACCACCCAGAGAGTGTTCAGGCTAATGGGGTGAGATCAGTGGTGGGCATCAGCAGGTTCGCACCAGTTTGCACGTACCGGTAGCTCTATAGCGAAGAGCAGTCACATGGCCAACAATCCACACCCACCCAGTCACATGGCCACACCCACAGTGTGGTAGTAATTTTTTTTTATGCCCACCACTGGGTGAGATAGATAGATAGAGAGAGAGAGAGAGATTTTTGTCAGCTGTTACTCATACCAGAGTATACATCTCCTGTGGCATGTTGGAAATGAGAAATGCAGGATTTAACACCGAGACTGCAATGGACTGCTGCAGCCTAGAGGATATTAACAAGGTGCACCTTCCATCTGGCATGGCCTCATCTGCTTTGGGAATCAGAATAGTGAAGTGGTTCCTCCTCTGCTCATTTTGCCTTTGGGGCCAGTATGATGATTTCCAGTGACATTTCCTCCACTGAGGGGATCATCATCCCACCTAAAGAGGCTCATCCGCCCATAGCTGTTGGCCCCTTTAGGGAGTCAGGTTATTTACCGCCCCTGAGCACTTGGCATTGAGTCACTGGCTAAAAGATACTTCTGGTTAGATTAGACTGGGTTTTGGTGCTGTAAAGAAAGATAACTGGTGAAATGACTGGTTTTATTCATGCCTCACTATTTTAAACAAGACAGTGGGGAAAGTACTGTACAGTATTGCATAAAAGCACCAAACAAATCCAAGTAAACAACCTACATGTGAGATAAAATGCTTTGCATTGGTCAATCTGAAAAGCTTGTATCTCTGGAGAGATACAAGCTCTTCAGATTGACCAATACAAAGCATTTTATTTCACAGGTAGGTTGAGGATATGAAAATATGGATGTTTTTCAGCAGCTCCACTGTTAGGGTGGAACAATGTCATCACTTCATCCTGGCCCTGCGTAGCTACGGATGAAAGATATCTCTACTCTTGTGTCCTTTGGTTGACAGACAGACGGGGAAACTAGGAAATATTGTTTTTTTCTTTCAAAATGCAACTCTAAATGAGCTTGTTGTGAGAAGATGGTCCCTGTTCAGTATTATGTTCTTGGAATAAAAATTGCTAGTTTATGATAGTGTAAATGTGAATAAGATATATATATATATATATATATATATATATATATATATATATACACACACACACACACGTCCACCAAGCAAACTCATAGTAAAGTTTTACTACTGTTCCTCTATCTTCTGCCTGTAGCACTTCCACGTGGGCACATAACAGACACTTCCTGTTAAAGGATAAAAAAGAGAACCGAAAGGCAGTTTTAGACAGCACTATCTGGATAAACGTGGAATGGCGAGAAAGGGATTTGAAAATCATAATAAAAGATAATTCCCTGGGAACAAATGATTCAAACTTGGGGGTAGGTAGGGAAAAGATGTATTGGACTGCAGCTGCATGATTCTCCCACTTGCCATGCTGACTGGTGGATTCTGGGGTTTGTAGTGCCAAAATGTACTTCGCTGAGCTCTGGACATCTTTGAAAACCGGACATCGCAGTAGGGGCTGCTTTTTGCTTGTTGTTTCTTAAAGGTTTCACATGATTATCATAGAGCAGGAGTTCTCAACATTTTTAAGCCAGGGGCCAGGTCATGGTCCCTCAGACAGCTTCGGGGGCCGGATGGCCATTTTGCCCTTCTTCCACCACATGGCACTTCCTGGTGTGGTGGAGGCGGTGGATGGCCACATGAAATGGCACTGAGGCCCACATCCAGTCCATAGGCCGCAGATTGAGAATCCTTGTCATAGAGGTTAAAACATTTCAGGGCAGGGGAAAAATAGTCCCTAGATAATCTTTGACTGTCTCCTTGTAGTTAAAGACAAAGTTCAAAGGATATTTGAGTGACAGGACAGGAACCGAGAGAGACATAGAACCAGATGAGGCCCTGAAATAAGCTGAGCAATGAAAGATAGATGACTGCAGGAGGTTGCTTATCAACATTACCTTTCCTCCAGGAGATGAATGACTTGTCCTTTAATAATATTTTACTTTTAAAAAATCCCATCTAGTGTCTTATTAGATAGGAATGTTACAAAAAAGAGAACAATTCTACTGCATGGTTTGAATGATCTATCCATCACAAGAGGTCAACAAAAGTACTTCATTAATATTTAATTTAACATGTTGCCTCCTCTATGTTTAACTCATATTGTGTTTCCACATACAGTATTGGCACGGCACCCTTTTAAATTGAAACTGGGATTATGATGGGAAGACTGCAGATTGGTTATGTTGGATGGCCAGTTATGCTAACATTACAGAAGAACTGTAGATAACAAAATGATACAAGAAGAAATAATTTGGAAATGAGAAATAGAGTACAGCACAGCAAGAGCTGCAGTATCCATGACGTCCCTACCACCATCTTCCAACCAAAATAATGCATGACAATGATGTCGCTACATTATGAATGAGACAAGAAAGATGAAGCAATGTATCCTGATGGCAGAAAGATCTTTATTATTTTATGAGGATTTGTATCCCTCTTCTCAAAGGTGCTAAGGGCAGCCATTGAAAGCAATTAAAACAAAATCAAAGATTTGCAAGAAGAATGAAGGGATACTTTGGAGCAGGGGTTCTGTTGTGTATAGAGCTTAATATGTATTTGCATTATTAATATGGTCCAATATGGTCGTGAGACTTCAGGGCGGCTTGAGAGTTCTGAACGAGAATTGCTCAAGGCAGAGCTGTTAACGGAACAAATGGGTTTCAACTGTCAGTTACTGCCCAGAATAGCTAAAGACTGGAGGTTGTTGTTGTTCGCTCTCGTTACCTGTGTTGAATAAAAGTTGTGTTGGCTGTATTGCTGTCTGCTGCTCTTCATTCTCTGGATTTAAAATTGGCGACGAGGATGGGATGGCAGCTCACAAGTTTTCAATAGGTCCATTTGTGATTTCTGAACTGGAGAAATGGAACTTGTATGAGAAGCAATTCAAACATGTGATGGCTGCCGAGAAAATTGAAGATCTGGAACAGCAATGATCTTGTTTCCTAGCTGGCTGCGGCTTGAATAACTTGAACTGGCCATTCATCTCGTTTTGCCATGGAAGATTGATGAGGTGCTGCTGAGAGATATTCTGTCAACACTTAGAAGTCATTTTCAGCCCAAAGTGTCGATCTACCGTGCCCGGGTTGCCTTCCATCGGCGTGATCAAAGACCAGGGGAGTCTGGCCTGAATATGCCGCTGCTTTACATCTTGCAGCCGCACCCTGTCAGTGGTCAGACATCGAAGAGGCACTCCGTGACCGTCTACTCGTCGGCCTGAGGGATGAGGAGGTCCAATGCGACTAATGGCTAGAGATACATTAACGTTCAAATCAGTGCTCAAAGAGGCGTTGGCATACGAGACAGCTCGGTTAGGTGTGCAGTCTTTCAAAGGAAAGACAGTGGCGAGGGTAAGTGAAGAGTCGGCCGTACAGGCCCAGAGGTATTCGGCATCTTCCTCATCATCTTCAGTGTCTGTGTCACCGAGGTCCAGTGAGGACAAGGAAAAGGTTGCCAGGATTGGCAAGAAGACTCAGAAGAAGGAGGAGAAAAAAACCCTGGAAAAGTGCGATGGATGTGGAGGTTGTCACCGTCAGGCAAAGTGTCCATTTCAGAAGACAGAGTGTTTTCAATGCGGAAAGAAGGGCCATATTGCAAAGGTTTGCAAACAGAAAAAAACTGGTCACAGTAGAGAGTTTCGCTGATGGAGTGAGAAGAGTCCCATTGGAAAAGTTGCAGCCATGAAAAACACACAAACCAAGGTCTCTGAAATAACTGGGTGTTTCATCATAAATCTTCACCTGCAAGGCCACCATCAACAAATGGAAGTAGATTTTGGTACCTCCTTTCAATTCTGCCCCAACAGGAGTTCCTGAAAATTCCACCAGCCGATCGTCCCAACCTGCGGGCGTTGAAGGCGATGTGCAAGGGCGCCAGATTCCCATCTTGGGGGTGGGGAACTTCAGAGTCCAATTCAAAAACTTCGATGTGAGACTATCTCTGGTCGTGGTTAAGCAGGGCCCAAATTGTCTGTTGGGGGTGCAATGGTTCGAACCATTGGGCATTAAACTATCTGGCATTAATTCTGTGGGGACTGATCCAGTAAAAGATGTTTGCAATGCACATCCGGAGGTTTTGGGAAAGAGTCTGGGCAGGTTTGTGGGAAACCCTGTGTCTTTTGAGTTGGATCCATCAGTTCCACTGGTCCGGATGAAGCCCAGACGAGTTCCATTCATGCTTAAAGAGAAAATAGAGGCAGAACTGGACAAGTTAGTAGCCCAGGGAATCCTGGTGCCTATAGATTCGGCCCCCTGGGAAACGCCTATAGTAATTGCCTTGAAATCGAATGGGGACGTGCGCATTTGCGCTGATTATAAATGTACTATTAATAAGGCCATTAGGCCAAATGCATATCTGGTACCGGTAATTAGCCATTTACTTGCTACATTACATGGGGACAAATGTTTTGCAAAACTGGACCTGGAACAGGTGTATCAACAACTGCCAGTGACGCCAGAAGCAGCGCTGTATAGTAACACATAGGGGGGCATTTAAGGTTACCCGGCTGCAATTCGGCGTTAATGCAGCCCCGGGTATTTTTCAGTCCCTGGTGGAGTGAATACTTAAGGGTCTGCCAGGGGTTGTCCCTTACTTTGATGATGTTCTAATTACTGCAAGGGACAGGGACGAATTGGCCCAAAGGTTAGATCGGGAGCTACAAAAATTTCAGGATGCGGGGCTAAGAGTAAGGCGGGGAAAATGTGTGTTTTTTACCTGTGAGGTGGAGTTTTTGGGGTATAAGATTACGCCTGAAGGAGTTAAGCCCTCAGATGCGAAGGTAAAGGCCATTTGGGGTGCCCCCCGTCCATCATCCAAATCTGAATTACAAGCCTTTCTGAGGTTACTAAATTTTTATCATGCCTTCTTGCCCCACAATGCAACCGTGGCTGAACACAGCCTTCTAAAGAAAAATGTGGCTTGGTGTTGGGGCCACCACCAAGAGCGGGCTTTCCGAGAATTGAAAGGGTTGCTTATGTCAGATGCAGTATTAATGCATTACGACGCTAATAAACTGTTGGTTTCAGTTTGTGATGCATCGCCAGTGGGGGTGGGTGCTGTACTATGTCATTCATTGGATAATGAGCCAGAAGCGCCTGTGGCATCACTTTCCTCTGCAGAGAGGAATTATGCACAAACGGACCATGAGGCATTAGCAATAATTGCGGCGACCAAAAAGTTTCATGATTGATTTATATGGCCGTCCATTTACAGTAGTTACTGATCATAAGCCATTATTGGGAATTTTCGTTGTGGACAAGCCCACTCCCCAAATTCTGTCACCTAGGATGTTGAGGTGGGTGACTTTTAAAAATGCATATCAGTTTAAATTGGTTCACCATCCTGGGGCTGCTATCGGCCATGCCGATGCTCTGTCAAGGTCTCCGGCCCCAGGGGAAGGGGAGCAGGACCACCAGGTTTTAATGCTGGAAGTTCTTGAGTCACCACCAATTACAGTGGCTGAAATAGCCAAGGCTACAACTAAGGATAAAATACTTTCACAGGTTATGTTATGGGTACGGAAAGGTTGGCCCTCAAAAGCAGTATCTTCCGAAGTTATGAGTTGTCATATGAAGCGGTTCGAACTTTCTGCGGAAATAGGTTGTCTATTGTGGGGGGGATAGAGTGATTATTCCCGCTTCCCTGAGCGAAAGAGTTTTACAACTGTTGCATATCAGCCATCCAGGGATTGTATGCTCTAAGGCATTGGCCAGGAGCTATTTTTGGTGGCCCAAAATAGATTCAGACATCAAATTGTGGGTTGGTCGCTGCCGAGCCTTCCCGAGAGTGGGATATGGCAAAGGGGCCCTGGTCTAGGGTTCATATAGATTTTGCTGGGCTATTTCGGGTCTCATTTTTCTAATTGTAGTAGATGCATTTTCTAAATGGTTGGAAGTTATTCCAGTGCCAAGTACCACGTTAGCTACTACCATTAAATTCCTGTGCCGACTATTCAGCACGTTCAGGTTGCCAGATGTGCTAGTTTCTGATAACGCTAGTTCTTTTATGTCTAGTGAGTTTCAAGCTTTCCTCAAGAGAAATGGAATTAAGCACATTACGTCGGCCCCATTCCACCCAGCCACCAATGGATTAGCTGAAAGACAAATCCGAAGTACTAAGGAAGCTCTTAGGCATATGGGTCAGGGAGATTTGGAATTGCAACTTTGCCAATTTTTGTTAACATATAGAATTACTCCTCTGAGTTCTGGGTATTCTCCTGCTGATTTATTAATGCACTGGAAGTTGACAACAATTTTTGATAGATTAGACCCCCAAAGGGTGGAGGACAGAGGGGTAAATATTAGAATGAGTAATAATAAGGAATTTGATGTGGGAGATGGAGTATATTGTCGGAACTAGGTTGGGGGCCCAGCATGGTCTGAAGGTACAATTATTGAACAAGCAGGGCCCGTCTCATGCAGGGTTGAGATGGAAAACAGTTTCATTTGGCGCAGACATACCGATCAAATGAGACGTAGGGTTGCTGACGCAGAGGGCACACAACCAAGGGAGACAGGGTCGTGAGGCATTCTGGAAAGTCGAGCAGAGGACCAAACTCAAAAGGTTTCAGGTTAGAGAGTACCCCCCCCCCAGTTTGTTACAAGAGAGGGAAACAAACTTGTCTGATGTTATTTCCCCTTTAGGGGTCTGATCGTGACATGTTTGTCTCGGAGTTTTTTCAGCAAGGAATCGCAAGGAGCCAAGAGGGTGACAATCAAGAGTTATCCCCCCAGGTTTCTCAACAGTCTAATTTTAAGGGGAAATCATTGGGGAGTGCTGTTGAGTGTCCCTCCACTTCTTTACACCAAGTTGACCATTTGGTTGTGTCTCAGGGGGCTGGTAACAATGTTAATTCAGGAGAGCCTAGAATGTTAGACTCTGGGATGGCGTCTATGCCCGAGTCAGAAACTGAGTGTTCAAGGTATGGTATGGCTCTGGTCGGCCCAAACGTGATTGTGGTCTTCCCAAATGGTGGAAAGACTATAGTACAATTCAGGGGTGTGTGTGTAAGAATGTTGTGTATAGAGCTTAATATGTCTCGTGAGACTTCAGGGAGGCTCGAAAGTTCTGAAAAAGAATTGCTCAAGGCAGAGCTGTTAATGGAACAAACAGGTTTCAACTGTCAGTTACTGCCCAGAATAGCTAAGGACTGGAGGTTGTTGTTGTTCGCTCTCGTTACCAATGTTGAAAAAAGTTGTGTTGGCTGTATTGCTGTCTGCTGCTCTTCATTCTCTGGATTTGAAAGGTTCTCATCCTTTTTGTGCCATGGGCTAGACCACACCCCCTCAGACAACTGCCATAAACCATGGCAGCCGCATGTGTGTTTGCGCAGGTGCTGGTGTATTGGCGCAGGCATAAGTGCATTTACGGCTGTCATAAGTGTGTCCACTTTCCAGGGTTGTCACTGCAGGCTGGATGATTTGCTGCTGTGGGCCAGGTCTGGCCCACAGGCCATAGGTTGCAAACCCCGGGCTTAGAGTCTATGCAGTTAGTTGGGATGGGGCACCTGATTAAACAGAAAAAGGTAAAAACAGCACGTGAAAACAAAAACTATTTTTTAAGAAATTGAGTGGAAGGAAGGAAGGAAGGAAGGAGGGAAGGAAGAGCCCTTTATGGCTCAGACTTAGTACACATTTCAAGAAGTGACAACCCTTTACGTCAACATTTTCTAAATGTTACAACCAAGTGGAAAATAGACTTGACTAGAAGATTGGGTTTATATATTAATAGGGTTATTTTCCTTGTTGGCTTACACCCAAGAAGGAAGTGCCTGGTATTTCTATGTCTCATACGTCAATGGCTTTGTTTCCGATTGGGAATGTGTGATTCACGGCTCTTCAGGTTGCAGAAGAAAACTCTAGGTATATGTTTCTGTGCCATCTGCACAGACATGTGCTGTGCACGTATGCAGTCAATATTCAAAGTATCTTTGGGAGTGTAATGCAAGTTCTCCCATTTGAAGGGCAAATGTGTAAAACTCAACACTTTCTTGTATACCTGTCTTGTCCATTCCAGCAAAGAATAGCCTTAACACCATAAGCATATACCTGCTCTCAGCTCTCCCTACCTAACAGGAATGGCCTTTCTCTTTCTTAAGCAAGTTTATTCTTTATATTAGCACAAGGCTCCTAACATTGCCTAGCAACAGCAAGTGCTTTGCACAATAATACTTTGCTATGTATTTACAGATGCATCGTGATGATACGTATCAGCAGTACAGCAGGTAACTGTGCTAAATTAGGAGTTTCATTATACCTTACCCCAGACATGTGCTGTTCAAATTTAATTATATTAGCATGTGTCTATCAATTGGCAAATCACTGCTATCACTGAGTAGGAGCCATCAACCTGGATCCATTGAGGGCTTCTGGTAGATTATGATATCCTGCTAAAATCTTGCCATTTCCAACTGACATCATGCAAACACACCCCAGCATTTTAGTGAAAGATCCCAATAATAATTTCGTGTCAGAAATTTTCTGGGTTGAAATGATTTTTGCTGGAGAAATTCTGCTTAGGAGATGCTGAAATGAGGCTTCTTTCATGTCCCCAAGATCTTTTTTCCCACCAAAGTGGTCCCTATTTATCTACTTGCAATTTCTTGCTTTCGAACTGCTAGGTTGGCAGTGATGAAGCATAATATAGAGCAGTGAGGGTGAACCTTTTAGAAACTGTGCCCAAACTCAACAGGCTGCCATCTGCACCACATCCTCATGCCGCATGTGAGCTGCCCGCCTTACCCCAGACAGGGGAGGGAGGAAGCACTCCCATTGGGCTGCTGGGCAGAAGGGGCGGGGTTGAACTCTGCTGGGGGGAGGGAGGAAGCATCCCATTGGGTTCCTTCCTAGGCAGAGAGGTGGGGTGAACTCTGTGCTGGGGCAATGGCATGCGTGCCCAGCACAGAGAGGGCTCTGAGTACCCCCTCAGGCACGCGTGTCATAGGTTCACCATCACTGATATAGAAGATGTCTAGACAGGGCATATAACTTGATACCTAGAGTTCTTTGGGTTTGCTCAAAGTTATGACATCTACATTTGTTTTTCAGTGTTGGATTGGGGCCGCGGAGCGGCCGTTGGGTCCCGGAGGAGACTGGTCAAGCAATGAGACACGAGGCAAGATGGAGCGAAGACCAGTAGTTTAATGAGGGAAAATCATGGGTATTTAACATGTGCAGGCTGCGTGTAAAAGACTGTGATCTGACAGACTCCAAATACCACGTACACACGAGTTAATGGGGAAACTCTTCAGGGAAGTTAATTAACTAAATCAAACACTGACAGGGGAACTCTATTGTTCCAAATTATCTTGGGGTAAACATGTGGCTGATATTGGTTTTAGGGCTTAGAGTGATCTGCAGATGTGCGATTACCTATTACATGACTAGTGAGTTAGTCATTCAACACCGTATTGTCCGAGCTGCTTGTCAGGTCAGCTGTGGGTGAATTAAACCCTATCTAATATTCCGCTCCCCCAATTTCTGTCCCCTCGGAACCAAGGCTCAAAGGAGCGTTCTCCCAAACCGTGGTTCTGTCAGGGACAGTATGCCAATTGTGTCCGCAGATACCACATTTCAGTCCATCCCCACTTTTAAAAAGCTGCTGTGCTCTTTTTGGGGCATAGCAATAGGGATGCATTTTTGAGGGCCTGCTGTTTAGCCAGTTTGTTCAGTTAGAATGCACCCAAATGGATATGTAGTTGACAAACCTGTGACCTATCTAGTGGGTTGTGACTATTAAAATGGACAATGGAGAAAGCCCTTCCCCCTTAATCTTTTAGAAAAAGATTTCTCTAATCTATGTAGCACAATTCTAAATATAAAATATGTGTTGTTAGACAGATGTATTGTAGTATTGCTTTATAAACAGGTGTGTGCCTGCCCCCACTGCAGCTAGAGAAAAGCCCAAGAGAAGAAGGCATGAACATAATTTTAAAATGTTGTTAACCTTAGCTTCCCACTCATCCTCTCAGAAAGAGATAGAGTGTTTCAATCAGGGTTGTCACCCTGTGATGTATAGTGGGTTGTATTATTAAGGGTGTGGGTCAATGAATGGTGACTGTGAAAGGAAGTGGGGGAGGAGGCACAAAGGGAGCAACAATAAGTAGAGATGAGGACAAAGTAAAAGGCAAAAGATTTTTTATGATCTGAAGAGAAATCAGAGTACAGTTTGTTAGTTATTTGCTAACTGTTAAAAATAAAATTTAAATTTAAAAAAATAACTGGAGGACAAAGTGAAGGGTGTTGCCAACCCGTACGGTAATTACCGTACGGTACGGTAATTTGGCCCTCTGTATGATGTACAACTACCGTACAGAGATGTACAGTAATTTGCAGTACGGCACGGAGATGAGTACGGTAGTTTTTGAAGTAGCGTACGGTAGTTTTTATTTCCGGTTCCTTCCTGGGGAAAAATAAATAAAAAGAATACTTCCATGTCGTCCCTCATAAATATTCATTAAAAAATCCCTGCCCAGGTTCCGCCCATAACTCCGCCCAGTCTGCGCATGCAGAAATGGTTCTGCGTATGCACAGAACCCTGTACGGTAATGTACGGTAATTGGCCCCATCCCGTATTTTCCCATTTTTTGGTTGCTATCTCCTTGGTGAAAAGACATTATATATCACATATCTCTGCTTCCAAAAGCCACAGCTGGGTTGCCTTGCTATCTCCTTGGTGTCTATGTTTGAAGAGTCACCCTCTAGATCAGGGGTTCCCAACCTTTTCAAGCCGGGGGCTGAGTCACGCTCTCTCAGTCAGCTTTGAGGGCCGGTTAGCCATTTTGCCCTGCCTGCGGTGTAGGAATCGGGGCCGCAGAGGGCCGGAGGTCCCGGAGGAGACTGATCAAGTAACGATACGAGGCAGTATGGAGGAGGACAAGATCAGTGGTTTATTGGGAAAAAGGCATCATCATATATAGGAGTAAAAGCGCAACGGTGGCAAAAACAGTCATCTGACAGAAATCACATCACCTGTTTACTCGGGTTAATTGGGAATCTCTCAGAGGGAAGTTAATTAACTGGGACAAACATTGACATGGGAAACACCATTGTTTGGGGATTAGGCAGGGGTAAACATGGCTTCTATTTGCACCTGGATAAGACTGAGACTCGGAGATGAGTGATTACTCTAATGGGTAACAGAGTTAGCTATTCGCTCTCTCAGCAGATCCGCTGGTCAGGTCAAGGAATTGGGTGAATCAAACCCTATCATTTATCCACCCCCCTTAATTTCTCTGCCCGCAGAGCCCACGGCTCAAGGAGTGTTCTCCCGAAGTGGCCTCTGCGCGGGCCGTTCCATGCCATTGGGGCATGGGGAAACCACATCTCCCCTTTTAATTTCATTTAAGGACCTGACCAGCAACTTTGCGTAGGAGAGGCATCAGCTGCTGAGCGGGAATGACGCTTCGGGGTTCCTTCTCGGGGCGGCACTTCAATATCAGTGAGGGGATACATTGGGCCAAGCAGCAGACTGCTATGCCTAGCAGGACCACCCCCACGACCACCTTAAGTACCGTCTGAAGACACCCCCATGGAATCCACGACCACATCCAGCTCCACAATGAGCCCCACCAGGCTCCCCATGCAGAGCCCTCTCTGATGCCCTGGACTATGGTGTGGAGGTTTGCGAGCTGATTCTGCACTCTGCGGGAATTATCAGTAAGGTTGAAGCAACACATACCATGGAAAGATTCGCAACCCAAATGATGTAGCATTAAGAGGTAGTCTATAGCCGCTCTATTGTCAAGTATGGCGTGGCGAAGCTCCGCCTGCTCCTGGTTGAGCAGTGCGATCGCCAAGGAGGTGTGGTTGATGGCTTTAGCTAATCCGCAAGCCAATCGACTAATCCTCCGAGCGTTGCCGACGGCTAAGGCTGGCACGCCAACTATGCTGACTGCCAGCGAGACATATTCGGTTGGACTCAAAACTCTAAAGCTGCTATCACATGAGCTGTCTAACTGGGTGGTGCGAGTGTGCCTTATGGGTGCTGAGACATTTGAAACAATTGTGCTTGGGGTGATCATATCCTTAGTAGGGAGTAACAGTGTCAAATGACTAATGCAACATGTGGAATCTGATACATTTGCGGGTATGTAGTTAAAAGTATACTGATTACATGTAAAGAACCAACCCGAAGGCAGGGTAACATGAGCATACATTGAACCAAGTGTCTCTGGTTTATCACAAGTCCAGTTGCTGCTGCTGGTATCGAGGCAGCGGCGCTGAGTTCGGCCGACTGCAGCGCAGCCGACCATATGAGCACAAGTAGAGTTCGGGCTGGCCGCCACTCGCGGGGTGTGAAGAGTGGCTGCGTCAGCCGGCAAAGTCATGGTGAGCCGCAATCCCCCCAGCGAGCGTAGGCTGCAAAACTCGCAGGGAGATGCGGTCCGAAAATCCTCTTCAGCAGCCAGTCGCCATCCCTGGCGTGCACGTCCAAAGTGTGGCACACTGGGATGAGACAGGTGCTCAGAATTGAGGCAGAACCCGCGTCCTGCTTCAGGCAAAAATCGGACTGGTTGACGAGACCCGCCAACCTTTCCCATATGTTATAATGCATCCGGGCGGAAAGGTCTCCGTCTGGTATCAAGCCGCTGGCCCCAAGTGGGGCGGCCTGAACACCTCCCCCCACGAGTAGGAAGAGGGTCAGGATGATGATGGCTGCCATGGTGTTGGCGTGAATTCGGGCGAAGATTGCAGCCGTGAGGTTCTTCGGTGTCGGCTCCTTCTCCTCGCGTTGGAGGGCGTCCTCGGCCTCACTGCAAAGGACCTTGACCATCCCTCAGGTGATCTTCGGCGCTGTCGGTGGCCGTCTCCTCCGACGGGTCTTGTCGGTCAGGGTGAGGTCCTCCATCTCCGGGATCGGACTCGGGTTGGTCTGGGTCCACGCCATGCGGTTCCAAGTGAGGCTTGACACACCGAGCTGGAATCCAAACGACACCTGTAGGAGACATAACTGCAGCATACCCTCTCCCCCAGGTTATGAGCGGCGCCGGGCCCCTCCATGAAGGGTCCGGTGGTACCCGGTATCGGACCATCGGTCGCGGGAGAGCTTCCGAATGGCGGAAGTGCTACTCCTGCGGCATGCAATCCGAAAAAACATTAAGGTGATTGTATGTGAACAATACCTTATTCAGACAATGCTGTGCCTGAGCCTGTGACTTGGGGAGGGCTGGTGGCTCCCCCCTTTCTGTTTGTTTGTCAATATAGGACTTGAGCGTCCGATTGACCCGTTCCACAATCGCTTGCCCCTGCGGATTGTAAGGAACGCCAAAAGTATGCTTAATATCCCAGGTGGCCATGAAGGCCGCCAGCTGCCTAGAGCTGTAGGACGGGGCGTTATCGGTTTTCACATGCCGCGGCTTGCCCATCGCCGCGATGCAGGAAAGGAGGTGCTGCTCCACGTGGGAAGCAGTCTCCCCTTTCTGCGCCGTTGCCCAAACGAATTGTGAAAAGGTATCTATGCAGACGTGCATATACTGCCATTTGCCAAACTGCGGAACATGCGTGACGTCCATTTGCCACACCTGGTTGGCTTCTGTCCCTCGTGGGTTGACCCCCCACGAGCCCCCTCCCCCCGGTGCCCCTGCACAATGCTGGCAAGAGCGAACTATGCCTTGGGCTTGAGAAAGTGGCAAATTGAATTGTCTGGCAAGCACTTTGGCATTTTGGTGAAAGAAGGCATGACTCTGGATTGGCGTAGTAAAAACACCTAACACTGAACGTTGTTGAATTTCCTTTGCCGCTGCATCCGCTCTGCTATTGCCTGCAGAAATCGGACCCGGTAGGTCTTGGTGACTTCGGATGTGGGCAATATAGAGCGGCTCTGTGCGGTTTCGCAAATGAAATTGAGCAGTGAGAAACAGACTAAGCAAATTCTTGTCTATCGCGAGAGTGATGTATGCTCCCGGTAGACTGTGAAGCAAATTCCTAACATACTGACTGTCAGTAATGATGTTTAAACGTTCCTTGGCGAAGGTGCGCAAAGCAAGGTTCACTGCTGCCAACTCTGCCCGCTGCGCGGACTTTTGTGGAAGAGTTAACAGCGTGCGCCAAGCTTGGCCCTCCTGCCAGGTCAAGACACCATATGTGCGACCACCATCAGTAAAAACTGTCCTGGCCCCCTGAAGCGGAACCAGCGAGAGCAATTCAAACAAGCTGACTGTCTGCGTCTGGAGTGAGACAAGTCTGGGGTCCTTTGGCAAGTGGTATGCCAAGCATCCGGTGAATCCCTCCAACGCAATTGGAAGCGAGTCACCGAGCTGCATCAATTGCTGAATCTGTTCCTTGGTGAACGGGACAACAATTTTGGCCAAATCGTGCCCTGAAATGTCCCTAGCTCTCAGCCTTCCGCGGTAAATCACCGCGGAGACCAGTTCTTGGGGAGGAACGATGTTTTGTGAAGAGGTGTTCGGTAAATACACCCATTCCACGATACTCACCCCTTTCTCGGAGTCTACTCCTAGAGCTCCGGTGAACATGGATCCTGCTCGCACGATGTACAAATTCAGGATCGGGGCATATGGCCCTTGGGTGATCCTATCTACCCACCTCTGGCTGAGAACTTGGTTAACTTTCTCGAGAGCTAAGCGCGCTTCTCGAGAAACCTGTATCCGGTCTGCCGGCTGCTTACCTAATGTTAGCAGCGAGAAGAGCGGTTTCAGAAGATCCGTATCCAATCTAAAATACGGTCTGGCCCAATTGATGTTACCTAAAACTTGCTGCAATTCTACAAGGGTTACTGAATCCTGTAAATTGATCTGAGGCAAAACTGGTGCTGCGAAAGAGCGGAGAAGCCGATGACCCAAGTATGAGAAGGGCTCGGTTCTCTGCACTTTCTCCGGGGCAATGAGTAAACCTTTGTCCCCCAGGCTGGCCTGGAGGTCAGAAAACATTTCGCTGCCGCGTTGCGGCATCGCGACCAAGATGTCATCCATAAAATGGCAAACTATGGCTTTAGGGTAAAGGCTTCGGAACTTTGCCAGTGCGTTGTGAACATAAATTTGGCACAGGGTGGGCGAATTGAGCATGCCCTGTGGCAAAAATTTCCACGCGTAACACTGCGTGGGCTCACTGTGGTTCACAACCGGCACCGTAAAGGCGAACCTTTCCCGGTCCCGGGGGTCTAAGGGAATTGTATAAAAACAATCCTTGAGATCTACGACTAGAATCTCCCACCCCTCGGGAATCATGTTAGGATTTGGGATGCCGCATTGGAGCGGACCCATTGGCTGTATGCATTTATTGATCTCTCTGAGATCGTGGAGGAGTCGCCACTTCCCCGACTTCTTCTTTATGACAAAAACTGGCGAATTCCAAGGACTTGTGGACCGCTCTATATGTCCTGCATCTAGCTGTTCTTTAACTAGCTGCTTGAGGGCAACTAATTTCTCTCCCACTACCGGCCATTGTTCTACCCAGACCGGCGTATCGGTGAGCCATTTAAGTGGCAACGCCATTACCCGAAGGTAAGCGTAGCACCGTGCTGCTGTAAAATGTCTTGCCCCCAAAGGTTGATGTGCACGTCAAGAATGTGCGGCCGAATTACCGCCGTGCCGTCAGCCTTTGGGATTGTGACTTCCACCCACTCTCGGCTCCTAAACGCTTCCTGGACGCCGCCTACCCCCCACACATTGGAGACCGGCTCAATGGCCCACTCCCTTGGCCACTGGCTTCTGCTTATCACGCTCACATCCGCTCCGGTATCGAGCAACCCTGAGAACGCTCTTTTGTTCAAAAATACCTCGATAACGGGGCGCTGCTTCCACTCAATGTTGGTCTCCACTGTCGCTAAGACCTGGTATCCTTGTATTGCCTCACTGGTGCTCGAGCGGTCCTCTGACCGGGACTCGGAGCTGTCACTGAGCCTTCCCTGGCTATCTGCTGGCGAGTGACAAGGAACCATGATCAGTTGCGCTAAGGTGTCTCCCTTGTGGATTGTTTGGGGCAGGTGAGTCCAAAGCTGAACTTGGAGAACGCCTGAAAAATTCGAGTCAACGACTCCTGGAATTAAAAGAATTCCGCGTGCTCCAGCTACACTGCGGGGCAAAACTAAACCTATAAAGCCCTTGGGCAGTGGACCCATGTACTGGGAATCCACCAGGTAGACCGTGCCTGGCAGGTCGCATGTAACGTCCGCCTGACAAGTCAAGTCTAACCCTGTACTACCCTTGGGGCTGGCCTGTGCCCTCGCAATGTCTGGAATGTGACCTGAATCTAGTCTAGCTCTGGCGAGCTCTGAATGAGGGAAGCCTCTGTTTGGACCGGGGCCAGAGACATGCCCGCGTTCCGGTTTCCCGAATTCGGACAGTCTTGAGCCCAGTGGTAGCCTCTTTTGCACTTCGGACATGGGGTGTTTGGAGCCTTGGGACGGCCGGACTTGTGTCCGCCTCCCTTGGATCGGCACTCCCTAGCGAAGTGACCGATCTTGCCACAATTGTGACATGCTCCTTGGGTCTTTCCTTTAGGTCTCTTACCCCCTTGCACCGCTGCCGCTAGCAATCCCATCTTGTAGGATTCTGTGCCAACGTCGGCGCAAGCTCTAATCATGTCCGTAAGGGTCAAGTCGGGACGATTGCCTAGTGACTGCAAGATTTTACGGCAGTCTAAGTTGGCATTGTCCTTGGCTAACTTCATCATGAGCTCTTGCTGGGCCTGCTCATTGTCAATCTGCCTGCTAATAGCTTCCTCCAGGCGATTGATGAAGTCCATATAGGGTTCCTGGGCTCCTTGCTTGATAGCGGTGTAATTTTTAGCCACTTTGCCAGTTGCTGGGACTTTGAAAAACGCCCTAAAGGCGGCCTCGGCCGACATCTGGAGAGTGGCAAGAGGCAAGTTGATTTGGGCATCGATGGGCTTGAAGGCACCTGAACCATACAGCTGGTCAGGAAGTACTGCGCCTCCCATCCTGGCAGCCCTCGTCTGCGCCTCAAGGCGAAACTCGCTGTCCCAAATTAAATACTGGCTAGGGGTGAGCATCATCCGCATGACGGCTTTCCAGTCATGGGGAATCCACATGGTGTTCTCACACACTTGCTGAAGCGTGCCCCTGGTAAAGCGACTTTGGAGCCCTGTTTCTGAAATGGCTTTCCGTATAGCCATGAGAAGCTTATACGGGACTGGGGAATGAACTATCTGTTGGGCGCCCGTGAGCGCGTCCATCTCCATGCGGATAGGACATATCTGGCTGAGCTCTGCTAGCTCTTCTACCGGCAATTCCCCCTTCCTGAGTTCTTCCTCTACTGTGCGCTGAAGGGCACTTTTGGTAGCTAGGGAACCCGTTGCTGTCAGAGAAGCGCCAGCGCTCCTCATTCCTTGCATTCCGTCGGTGACGTCTGCAGCTGTCACCGAGGGAAAGCTCCCTACGCTACTCTGCCTAAATTGGAGTGACGGATAGAGCGCCGTAGGCGCCGTTGGTTCGGCTGGCGCATCTGGCAGATTTGGGGGTTCTTTGGCCTCTACCCGGACTGGCTCTATCTCCGCTAAGAGCTTCCTACATTTTCTCCATGTGCCTCCTGGAGCTTTCGGGGGTTGCTGAATGCAGTCTCCTATCTGATCCCAGAGTTCAAGGGTTAATGTACCTACTTCTGGGTAAAGTAGGCAGTGTTCCCCTAGGTACACCAAAAGTCTCGCTAGCTCTCCGCTGTGAAAACGCACCTTAAATACCCAGGCCAGGATTCTGAACTCTCCCTCACAAGTTCTTTGGCTAGCGGATGGATGCTGTCGCTGAGGACAGGTCCCCATATTACCTGCGATTGGGTCCTTGGAAGATTCCTCCTCGGGACGAGTCAACGCGTCTTTGGCAGGCAACAGGTTCTGGCGACGACGCACTGGGTAGAGCTCGGAGCGTGGACTGTGGCCACGGGCCCTCGGTGGCCACTGCGCTGTCAGGGGCTCACAGCTGCCCTGAGCGGAACGCGTTTTTCCCTTTGGCGCAAGCCGCCGCAAAAGTCGGGAGCAAGCTGTAGGATGCCTCTTTGGACTGCCTCACCGCAGGCCGTCCCTCCGATCAGCTGGCTGCCGGACGGAGTGCCGCGCTGTCCTCCGGGGTGATTCGGACACGGTTCAAGCGCAGAACTGGACCGTGTGATTGCCTACTCTGAGGAAGACCGCTCGGGGGTCGCTTACTCACGAGTAGATCACGTCTCGGGGTCACCAGGTGTAGGAATCGGGGCCGCAGAGGGCCGGAGGTCCCGGAGGAGACTGATCAAGTAACGATACGAGGCAGTATGGAGGAGGACAAGATCAGTGGTTTATTGGGAAAAAGGCATCATCATATATAGGAGTAAAAGCGCAACGGTGGCAAAAACAGTCATCTGACAGAAATCACATCACCTGTTTACTCGGGTTAATTGGGAATCTCTCAGAGGGAAGTTAATTAACTGGGACAAACATTGACATGGGAAACACCATTGTTCGGGGATTAGGCAGGGGTAAACATGGCTTCTATTTGCACCTGGATAAGACTGAGACTCGGAGATGAGTGATTACTCTAATGGGTAACAGAGTTAGCTATTCGCTCTCTCAGCAGATCCGCTGGTCAGGTCAAGGAATTGGGTGAATCAAACCCTATCATTTATCCACCCCCCTTAATTTCTCTGCCCGCAGAGCCCACGGCTCAAGGAGCGTTCTCCCGAAGTGGCCTCTGCGCGGGCCGTTCCATGCCATTGGGGCATGGGGAAATCACACTGCACGATGTGTGTGTGTGTGGCTATTTTGTCCCAACAGCTTAAAAGAGGTGGCCATTTTGTTTCTTGAATGCTCTTAGAGGGGGGTGGTCACACGAAATGGCACTGTGGGCCCACAGGCCTTAGGTTGGGAACCCCTGCTCTAGATTATTTATTTCTTACCTCAAGGTTAACAGTCTGTGGGTGGGTGCATGAGACTTCTGCCAACCCAGCTGTGGCTGTGGAAGCAGAGATATGTGATATATAAAGTCTTTTCTCAAGGCAGAAAACAAAAATGGACACAGTTCTGAAACCAGAGGATTTATGACAGGAGCATGGAGTAACTGCTTACCTCCTTTGGCCTGGAGAACTTCCCAGGGATGAACAGATGTGGGTGGATTATTTAATGGGTTGCACAACTGTTGTAGTTTCTAGTTACTTCATTATTTGGTTGAGTAAAGGTCGATTGCAAAATAAACCTGGACCCTGACATCTGTACATGCAGACATCACCAGATGCTCAATACAATAATTAACTAAACTATGTACATTGGAAGCAAAAGATGGAGCAACTGTATTCCCTCTGCCAAAACAAGACCATGAATGGATTAGCAGATCATGAACTGTTAACAGCCAACATTAAAGTTGGGGTAAAAACCACTGAAAGAATTGCAGCGCCAAAATAATGTCTAAACAACATTCCTCACCAATTTCAACTCCACAAAAGGAAAAGATTTGGTTTACTAAACTCAATTGATCTTGAACCAAGAAGTCTTAATTTGGGGCAGAATCATCCCTGAGGAAGTTGGTCAAATATAAAATATATCGAAACCCTTTGTAGTGATTAGTACTTTCCTCACCAACCCCACTTGTAATTGGGCTTGGCTAAAGAAACCATTTTCCTGTATAAAACTTTAGAAAGCAGCTCAGTTGTTTCTTTTTTTTAATAAATTATTATTAATTTTCAAAGAAACAAAATAAAAATAACAAACATACAGAAAAAACAATAACAATACAATGCAATGTTACAACAAGCTCATTAACACATGCATAATGATTAAACTAGTTTTATGCAGTATAACCCACAATATTAAATACCCACATTATAGGTTATCACTATAACCATTGCATTCATAAGAGCTTTCAGTATTACAACTGTTTTTTTATTTCTTTACTGGTTACACAACACCCAGTGAATATTTACAATGCCCGGAGAGTTTAGTATCTATATCATCTCCAAAACCCACTTTGAGATGGTACAGGTCCAGAACTGTCCCTAGCCATAAGAGAGTGATCCACAAACGGCTTCCAAATATTCCAAAACCTATTTTCTTTCAAATTATCCCTTTTTACTTTTATCTCCCATGTCAGTTTGTCATTCAATGCTAAACTCCACATTTCCTTATACCACTCTCCAGTCTGTATAAATACATCATTTTTCCAATTTCTAGCGATACATTGTCTACCTGTGGTTAACATAATTTCCAATAATTCTTTTTCCACCTTATTCAAACCCATACCTTCCACATCTGTTAATAGAATGGTACCTAACACCAACTTAATTCTTTTCATTTATTTTTTTTGCAACTCCACCACATATATTCATAAGTTCCAACCATTTCTTTGCATCTCCAACATAAATTATCCCTTTTATTATCCATCTGATGCAGCCTCAGTGGTGCCAAGTACCATTGCCACAACATTTTAAAATTATGTTCCTTGATTCTTACTGACATTGTTCTCATTATCCTCTTTTTCCACTTATTTCTCCATTCAATATCTCCTATTTTTATATTCAAATTTTGTTCCCACTTCCGTTTCAAATCTTCCTGTGGATCATTAACCTTATTCAATATAGTATAGAGTTTGTTTACTAGACCCTTAATGTTCTTTTCCCCTTTTCTGATCTTTAATACCAATTCTTCAAATTCGGTCTTTGTTCTGTCTATACCTACTTCTCTTCTATATTTTTTGTTCCAATTATCAACCTTCAATTTCTGAAACCAATCCAATTTTAACTTTTCAAATATTTTTTTCCTCTTGGTTTCATCTTCACAAACCTTTAACCATTCCTTCAGTAAAGACACTTCATTTTTATCCAATATTTCCTTTTTTTCCTTATCTATTTTTATCGGAAAACACACCATATCAGTCAATTCCAAAATTGGAGAGAGATCTGGGACCAAGTCTTTCTTTACTCTTTTCCACACCTTCATGAGGCCTCTCATCATAGTATTGCTTGTCTTTATCGTTTTATCCTTAATTCCCAAAAAGATCATTTTGCCAATATTCCTGTATTCTTTCATCTCCAATTCCTCCCAGATTACCTTTTCTCTTGCCAAGATCTTCACGACATTCTTAATTTGAAATGCTTGATAATATGCTAACAAATTTGGCATACCCAACCCCCCCTTCTTTCTGTGGCAGGTACCAAAGCTTCTTTGGAAGTCTAGATTTTTTACCTCCATTACAAAAGTTATTGAACAATTTTTGAAACTCATTGATTTCCTTCTCCTTCAAATGGATTGCAAGTGCGACAAATAAGAAGTTAATCTTCGGCAGCAACATCATTTTGCAAATTGCAATCCTCCCAAACCATGACAGATTCAACCTCTGAAACCCTTGTAATTTGTTCTTAAATTCTACTTTCAAACTGTCATAATTCAGTCTTTTAAGTTCTTCCAATTTATTTGAAATGGTAATCCCCAAATATTTCAGCTTTTCTTTAATTTGCATGTTAGATGTCCTCATTATCCTTCCCCTCTCCTTCACCCCCATATTACACAGCATCAGTTCTGATTTGTCCCAGTTTATCATCAGTCCAGTTATAACCTCAAATTCCTGAAGTTGGTCTTTAATCCTATCCATTACCACCTCTGGATTTTTCACCATTAACAACGTATCATCTGCATACATGCTCACTTTATTACCCAGTATCCCTTCTATGTTTGGATCCTCCCTTATATTTTTAGCTAAGATTTCCATTGCCATAATAAACAGGATAGGAGATAATGGACAACCCTGCCTGGTACCTGCCTCAAGCTTTACCTCATCCGTAACCTCTTCATTTACTCTGATCCTAGCACTCCCTTTTTGGTATAATAGATCAATTACCCTTCTAAATCTATCCCCAAATCCATAGTTTCTGACTATTTCCTTGATCAAAGACCATTGTAATGAATCGAATGCCTTAAAAATGTCTAATGATAATAAACCCACCTTTTCCTTTGTTTGATTAACATTATCAATTAGATCTAATACCCTTCTAGTCAAGTCAGCCATGTGCCTACCTTTTAAAAAACCAACTTGATCAACATTTATATAATCCCCCATAAAACTGTTTAAGTGGTTAGCCAATATTGCTGTGAAGATCTTGGCGTCCTGGTTTCTAAGAGAAATTGGTCTGTATGATTCCACCTTTTCCAGATTCTTTCCCGGTTTTGGCAGCAGAACGATTATGGTACTATACCATGAAGTCGGAATTTGTCCTCCATCTAAAATATAATTATATAGCTTCACTAACTTTGGAACCACAACATCTTTAAATTCTTTATAGAACTCTGTCGATAGTCCATCATCTCCAGGGGCTTTCCCCATCTTCAAGCCACTAATTACCTCATTTACCTCTTTGTCAGTGACCCATTCCTCCATTTTTTCTCGATGTTCCTGTTTTATTCCATTCCCTAACTGTCTCTCCAAAATCCCTTTAAGCCTCTCCACATCTACCTCCTTTTTTGCATATAATGTTTGATGAAATTCCTTCACAATTTTACATTTATCCCTATTCTTATTACATCTTACCCCTTGTTTATTAACCAACACCCCAATTTCTCTTTTTTCTTTTTTTGCCTTAGCTGCTCTTGCTAATAATCTTGAGTTTCTATTACTAAATTCAAAATACTCTCTATTTAGGTAAATCAAATCTCTTTTAACTTTATCAATATCCTTACCCATTAGCTCTGCCTTAAGACTTTGCAGTTTGGCGAAAGTTTTTTTATCTTTACTTTTTGAATGTTCTTCCTGTAGCTGCTTTATTTCTTTTTCTTTTTCCATCTGGTCTACCTTATATCTTTTATACTTAGTACTCGCCAGCTTTATACTTTCCCCTCTGAAAACCGACTTCATGGTATCCCAAACAACGTTAAAATTTACTTTGTTATTATCGTTCCACTGCCAGCTTTCCCTTCACCTTTCCATGATTTGTTCTTTACATTTTTGGTCTTTAAATAGGTTAGGATCATACCTCCAACTTCTTCCTCTTCTATTGTCTTTTTGTAATTTCAATTCCAAAAGTACTTTAGCGTGATCTGATTCCTTAAAAATCCCTATTTCCATTCCCTCAATATTTTTGATCAAATTTTCTGTAAGAAAATTCCTGAAGTTGGTCTTTAATCTATTCTAGAGTAGGTCCCATGGACGTGTGAAAAAAAAGAATATGCCCTTTCCAAGCCCTTGATCTCTCTCCACGAATCCTTCAAACCCATCACAACCATCCATTTGTCTAAAACCTTCCCTTTCCAAGCCAATTTCACATCTTGCTAAATTCGTACAGTCTAAGTTTGACCTTATCAAGTTAAAGTCTCCAGCCACAATGATTTTTGCAACATTTTCTAGCTCCACTACTTTCTGAACCTTTTCTAAGAAATCCACTTGATGTTCATTTGGAGCATAAATGTTTACCAACATTATTTCCTCGTCTTCTATTTTTCCTCTTACAATCAAATATCTACCTTCTTGATCGGCAACACTTTTTATTATCTCAAATCCTAATCTTTTAGAGATCATAATTGCCACTCCTCTCGCTTTTGAAGTACCAAACGCCATCTCATAGTGTTGAATCCATCCCAAAAAAAGTTTGTTTGTATCTTTTGACTTTTGGTGCATTTCTTGTAAGAACACTATATCGGGTCTATCTTTCTTCAAAGCCAATTCCAACCTCCGCCTCTTAAGAACAGAACCTGTACCCTTTACATTCCAAGTTAATATTTTAATATTTCCCATAATCTATTTCCTTTCTAACTTCTAAACTCTCCAATGGGCATGCCACCACCAACCCCTTCCCCCCAAAACACAAAATTCTACATAAAACACACACTGTCACTCTCCCCACTTTCTTCGCAAAAAAGACGCCTTTGATAACCAAAGAGGGGAGAGGGGAGACATGCAAGATGTGCCTACCAACCAGTGCTACGTGCTACCCACCCTTATATAGTGCTTGAATAATTTGTTTTTTATTAATCTATTTCTTATTGCTCCTTACTTGCCTCCTCCTCCACCATGATCAGTGACAGCTCCTCTTCTTCTTTTCCCTGCGGTGTTCCACCTGTAGCACCACCAGCCTCTGCCCTCTCATACTCCCTCCCTAGAGCACCCGATTCCAACAGTTCTTTCTTGAAATTTATCCACTCTTCCGTACCTGTTTTTACCAGCTCCAGCAAACTCAAATACTCCAGTGGATCGGTCCCTTCATCAATTACTTGCATTCTTTTCTCATAAAAAAACGCAATTGCTGTGGAAATCTCCAATTATACCTTATGCTTTTGCTCATCAACAGTTTAGTTACAGGTCTCATCTTATACCTCCACATTCTTTCTTTCATTGAAATATCATTGTATACTTCTACATCAGAACCATCAAATTTCAGGGCGCCAGAACCAGCTTGTTTCAAAAAGGCCATTACTCTAAGCTTATCTCCCCAGTTTGCAAATTTTACCAAAACATTTCTTTGAACCGCCTTCCCTCTTCTTGGAACCACCCTGAATGCACTTACAATATCTTCGTGTACAAATTCCTTCCCCATATTCAAACCATTTAACCACTGAACCACTCTTTCTCTTAGCTGGTCTGGCATCCGTTCAACCACCTGACGGATCACAATGTTTTGCCTTCTCATCATATCTTCCACAGCATCAATCCTTTTCTCATGCTCTTCCAATTTCAGCTTATTCACCCGCACTGCCTCCTGAGTCCCTTTTATTTCCTTTTTTATAACATTTACCTCATTTTGGACCAATTTCACATTTCCCTCTATTTTTTGCAAACTTAAATCCACTTTTTTTGAGAAATCCATAACAGATGATACCACCTTATCTTGTTTTTTCATCATTTCATTTCTATCTTTCACCCTTGATTCCTCATTTTTCTCCAATTTCTGGAACAATTTACCAATTTCCACCATAATTTGAGTATGATCATAAGGTTCAGGTGGTGGTGATGAAGACTGAGGGACCTCTTCCATTGGTGCTTTTTCTTTCCTCTTAGACTTCTCAACTGGTTCTTCCTCTTTTGCTTTCCCTCTTGTGCCTTTATCCATGATAACACCCACTAAGAAAGTCCAGTGTTGCAGAGCGTTGCAAGATCGTAATCAATCCACTCAAACCTGTACCGCTGCAGCCACTAGTAACGCCTATCCAGACAGTTCTGACAAAGCTTGTAAAGAGGAAGAAATCCAGCGAAGAATTAATTGTTGTAATCCACAAAAAAGCAGGAACCGGAAAACGATCCAAACAAAAAGAAAAAAAGAATAATCCACATCTGGCCCGTTTCCCCAAAGTAAAGAGCCCAAATATTCGCACTCCAAACCGCAAAAATAGAAACTCCAAGGAAACGGTCACCCAAACTTTTTCATTTGAATCAAAGCCGCCAGGGAGAGAAATGAGAGAAAAAAAGAAGAACCCAGATTCCAAGCTGTGTAATAAAAGGCAAAAAAAAGAGGAGCAATATTTCCAAAGAAAAAAGTGTTAGTTATAATCCACACGGTGAAGGGGTGAGAGAAAAAAAATTAATCCTTCTCTTGGGGCAAGCGAATCAAAGCGCCCTTTTCCAGCGGGTACATTAACTTCAGGGGGAGTCCCCCCTTCTTCCTCTGTAAGTCGGCAGGCTTTCCCCACACTCCTTAGCCTCAAAAAGCGCTGAAACCTTCGGAAACTGGAGCCCAGACAAAGACTTCTTTAACCACTTTACTGTCGCCAAAGCACGCCGCGGTTCTCCTGGGGCGCAAAAAAGCCTCAGACCAAAACACAACCACTTTCGTTTTCCAGGACCGCCGCCATTAATGGATCGACAACCCAATTTTATCCACTTCCACACCCGCTTCCAAGCCCGGGCTCTTCTTAAACAAAATCCCCAGTTACCTTTAACTTTTCCACATAGACTTTCATAAACTTGCGTAGAGTCGCTTTCATGCCGGTTTTACTGCCACCTCGAATCTCCGCCGTCTCGCAGGTCCCGTTCTCGGTTCCTCAGCAGGAGAAACCGCGGCTTCCGTCGCGCGCCTCTCCTACCCAGGAAACCTCCCAGACTTCGACCGCCCGACTTCAAAACTTTCCAAATAGGCAAGCAGGAATCTTATCAGCAAATATACCACTTTAAAATTTTTCCTTTTTACTCATTCACATTAATTACCACTTTGGTAAGCGCGAGCATCCAAATCGAGATGTTACTCGTCGGCCATCTTAGCCACGCCCCCCGCTCAGTTGTTTCTAAGATCAGTTTTGAGACTTGTCCCAGAGTCCGTTACTTCTCCCACTGAAATAAGCAAGACTGTGATGAAATCAAAACACTATTACACACTTCATGATTATAAATGCTTCCCAAACCCCACCTGAAATCTTGTGGGTTGCTAGAGCAGATGATGGCCGCTAGAAGCGAAGAAGGCACAGACATAGGTGGAGGGACCTCCCTGCTCCACCAGAGCCAGATAAAGGAGAATGGAAGATATTAGTTGGAGTTGGGAATCTTTCTGTGGTTTGGATAACTCTTCTACCTGGAGACGATCTGTGGGGTTGTAATATTTTGCTTCAGACTGGAGGTGAGTATTAAGGGAACACCATGATTTACATTTCTGACCTTTGGAAATATGAACAGTGATACCACCAGTGATGCACTGTAAAAAAAATTACTATCCACTCAGTGGGCATGGCTATCTGTGAGTGTGGCTATCTGTGGGCATGGCCTGAACCCCCCCCACCCCCAAAAAAAGAAACCTACCTTGCTCTCTTGCTTCGCGGAGATGAGGAGGAGTCCCAGAGCAGTGGCACTGCTGGGAGGTGAGCTGCAAGTTGGTGGGCTGGTGCTTGCTGGCCTCCCCCTCCCAGCGCCACTGGAAACGCACCCCTGCCAGCGGCGCTGCTGGGAGGTGAGCAGGGTGAGTTGGTGGGCTGGTGCTGGCTGGCCTCCCCCTCCCCCTCTCAGCACTGCCGGAAACGCGTCCCTGCTGGCGGCGCTGCTGGGAGGTGAGCGGGGCGAGCTGGTGGGCTGGCGCTGGCTGGCCTCTATCTCCACCTCCCAGCACAGCCAGAAACGCATCCCATTTGCCTCGCCCAGGGCCGAAGGCGCAAGGGAAGTGAGGAGATGAAAGCACGCCTTCGGCCCTGGGCGAGGCAAATGGGACTCATTTCCGGCAGCGCTGGGAGGGGTAAGCCGAGAGGTGGGTATGGCCAGCCAAGTGGGCTTGGCCTGGAATTTCTACTACCGGTTCGCCAGAACTGGTGAGAACCAGCCACAGTACAACACTGGATACCACCAAACATAACTAGTAAAGGTAAAGGTCGCCCTTGCTTGAAAGCCAGTTTTGTCCAACTCTAGGAGACGGTGCTCATCTCTGCTTACAGCCAAAGACCCAGCATTATCTGTACCTGCAGACGTTACCATGGTCATGTGGCAGACATGACTAGATGCCGGAGTGCACGGAACACTGTTACCTTTCCCACCAAAGCAATACCTATTTATCTACTTGCAATTTGTTGCTTTCGAACTATTACGTTGACAGTTTCTGGGGCAGAGATGGGAACTCACTCTGTTGTGCAGCACTCGAGTCTCGAACTGCTGACCTTCAAAAATAACTACTCCCCCCAATTATTTTACACATTATAATCCAGTATAAACAAATGCACATGCTTAGCACTGACAAAGTATTTACACAGCTTACGCTTGAAAATGAAAGTAATAGACATTGCCTTCTCATACTAGAGAGAATCAAATGCCCTCATGTTTAACAAGTCAATAGGAAAACATACAGAGGGCGCCAAAAAATGTATACACATTTTAAGAAAGAAAAAACTATTAAAATTGTAATATTCAATATATACTGATAACAAAAGATGAATACAAGTCACATTTTTTTTTTTAAATTTTTATTACTTTTCAAACAAAATTACAAAACTTAAACATTCATAACATTACAATACAATACAATATACTACAATAAAAAAAACATATGAACAGATATACATTGAATACATTCACCCTCACCCACCCTTCACCTCCCAATCACCCTCACCCAGCCCTTCACCATCTTCTGTCTTCGTCACTCCCCTTGTCCTTCCATTGAGGGACCGCCTCCGAAGTGCCGAAGAAGGGGAGGGAGACCGGATCTAGAGCGGGATCTTGTTATTATTTAAGACATTAAATAAATTTTATTATTCATAGCGGAGCAGCTGTTTCTCTTTCCCTCCTGCTAATGGTTGTCACACCATTACTCATTTTATTACATTTCCTTCAAATCATTTCTGTTCAGATTTTAATCCCAAAATTATCCCACCTTTTTTTTTCCCCCTTTCTTTTTTTTTTTAAATTCAATTTTATTTCTATAACTAATTGCAGATTCTTACCCTTGTATCTCTGTTTATCTATACTACACATCCAATTCTCTACAGACCTTAACATATATCACCTTATAAATTATAATCTATCTATCTATAACACACCTTGACAGAGGATTATTATTATTATTATTATTATTTTTTAAAGAAACATTTTCAGAAACATCATACTCTACCTGTTACTTTATGTTCTGGGTTAGCCTCCCTTAATTAACAGCTCTTCTTTAAGTTTCCTTCATTCTTCTAATCCTTCTTTAACAATATTACATGGTTGTATTATAACCAAAATCCCAATATATTTACTTATCAAAACAAGTTTTCTTACACGGAAGATTAACTCATATCCTTATGGCTTAACTATTTTAATTTTCTTCCTCCACGATCTTTCTTCCTTTTTTGTATCCTGATAGATAGGGGTAAGATGGATTCTTGCTAATATTTAAGACATTAAATAACTTTTGTTGTTCATAACATACAGCTGTTTTTCTCTCTCTTTTCCTCCTACTAATGGTTATTCTACCCTTACACATGTCCTTACCTTTCCTTCAAATCTTTTCTATGCAAATTTTTGATCCTAAAGTTATCTCCCCCTTTCTTTCCCTCCCCCCTACCGTTACTGAAGTAGTTAAGCTTATTCAATACCCTTTCTGTACTTATTGCAAATTCTTTATCTATATACTGCACATATGATATTATCTGCAGTCTTCCCCAACATCCATTTCCTCATAATCTTAGACCCCGTTAACAAAAGGTTATTTATATATTTTAATCTCTTCCTTAAACCAAACCTCCTCCATTTTACATCAGAACAAATATAGAAACCAAAATAACGACAAATGGAAACTCATTGAAAGGTAACAATTTCCAAAACATCATATTCCAGCATTACTACTACTTGCCCTTCCTTGGCATTCCTTAACAGAGGGTTATTTACCATTTCAAACATATTAAACCATTTATTTCAAACTTTACATTGTGGTTTTCCTTCCACCTTACCCCCTTTTAACCATTCTTAACAAAAGTTATTAACCTTTTTGTGACAATTTCATAGATATTCCCTTTTATCCCTATCTTTCTCCCTGTATTTTTCACTTCTTTTATATTTTGAATTGACTTCTCGAAATTAAAAGCTCTTCTTTAAGTTTCCTCCATTCTTCTGATCCTCTCTTAATGATATTACAAGATTCTAAGATATCCAAATATTCAGTTTGCTTGTTTATCACAACAACTTTACCAGCCCAAAAGAATCTTAAATGATGAAATTTTTGCCAATTATATTTCACTCCCTTATCCCTTAGCAATATAGTAACTGGTTTAATTTTTTTCCTCCACAATCTTTCTTCTTTAGTTATGTCCTGACTTCTTTAAGTTTCCTTCATTCTTCTAATCCTTCTTTAACAATATTACATGGTTGTAATATAACCAAAATCCCAATATAATTACTTATCAAAACAAATTTTCTTACACGGAAGATTAACTCATATCCTTATGACTTAACTATTTTAAATTTTTTTTTCCTCCACAATCTTTCTTCCTTTTTTATATCCTAATAGATAGGGGCAAGATGGATTCTTGCTAATATTTAAGACATTAAATAACTTTTGTTGTTCATAACATACAGCTGTTTTTCTCTCTCTTTTCCTCCTACTAATGGTTATTCTACCATTACGCATGTCCTTACCTTTCCTTCAACTCTTTTCTATGCAAAGTTTAATCCTAAAGTTATCTCCCCCTTTCTTTCCCTCCCCCTACCATTACTGAAGTAGTTAAGCTTATTCAATACCCTTTCTGTACCTATTACAAATTCTTTATCTATATACTGCACATATGATATTCTCTGCAGTCTTCCCCAACATGTATTTCCTCATAATCTTAGACCCCATTAAGAGAAAGTTATTTATATATTTTGATCTCTTCCTTAAACTGGAACTCCTCCATCTTACATCAGAACAAATATAAAAACCAAAATAACAACAAATGGAAACTCATTGAAAGGTAACAATTTCCAAAACATCATATTCAAGCATTACTACTAGTTGCCCTTCCTTGGCATTCCTTAACAGAGGGTTATTTACCATTTCAAACTTATTAAACCATTTATTTCAAACTTTACATTGTGATTTTCCATCCACCTTACCCCCTTTTAACCATTCTTAACAAAAGTTATTAACCTTTTTGTAACAATTTCATAGATATTCCCTTTTGCCCCTATCTTTCTCCCTATATTTTTCACTTCTTTTATATTTTGAATTGACTTCTCAAAACTAAAAGCTCTTCTTTAAGTTTTCTCCATTCTTCTGATCCTCTCTTAATGATATTACAAGATTCTAAGATATCCAAATATTCAGTTTGCTTGTTTATCACAACAACTTTACCAGCCCAAAAGAATCTTAAATGATGTAATTTTTGCCAATTATATTTCACTCCCTTATCCCTTAGCAATGTAGTAACTGGTTTAATTTTCTTCCTCCACAATCTTTCTTCTTTAGTTATATCCTGATAAATATCCAGTTTTTCCCCATCCAATTTTGGTACTCGTGTACCGTTTCTTCTTAAAAATGCCATTAATTCTAATTTTCTATCCAGACCTGCAAATTTTACCAAAACAAACCTTTTAAAAGTCCCATTTCTTCTCTTCCCCAATCTGTAAACTGCTAGGATATCCTCTTGTGTGAATTCTCTCCCCATCTTCAGTTCATTCAACCATTTAATAATTCTTTCTCTCAAACGGTCTGGACTTCCCTCTGGAATATTTTTAATCAACACGTTCTTTTGTCTCGCCATCTCTTCCAGCATGTACAGTCTTTTTTCTTGCTTACCTATTCTTTTATCTTTTTCTTGCAAGTCTTTTACCTTTATTGTCTCAAAATTTTTAGTTACTGCTTTCATGGAGTTGGTTAGTAAGTCTCTTAATTCTTGTTGTCCATTCATGGTGTCTTTCATTTCTTGCTTCCTTGTCACATCTATTCTGTTCAACCTTTTCTCAAGTTTACTCCAATTACCCATTTCTTTCTCCACTGCTTGTATCTGTTTTATCTCCTCTTCCACAGCTTTTAATTTTGCCTCTATTGTCATAAAGTTATTATTTATTTTTTTCATATAGCTAACTAACAATTCCCTTAATTCTTGTTGTCCATTCATGATTTCTTTTAATTTTACTTCTATTATGTCCTCCATGTACTGTCCTTTTTCTTGAATTGTGTCCTCCATGCACTGTCCTTTTTCTTGAATTGTGTCCTCCATACACTGAGTTGTGTCCTCCATGCACTGTTCTTTTTCTTGAATTGTGTCCTCCATGCACTGTCCCTTTTCTTGAATTGTGTCCTCCATGCACTGTCCTTTTTCTTGAATTATGTCCTCCATGCACTGTCCTTTTTCTTGAATTGTGTTCTCCATGTCCAGACGTCTTTCTTGAAAAAACATTCTTGTATCCTCAATCAGCTCTTTTATCTTCATCATATATATATCCCCTTTAGTCGATACTCTTTCCATACACCTTTCCACGAAATCTTCTGTTAATTTGTCACTAGGATCCATTTTGATAGTTTTCTAAAGTCTGAAGTCTTTGGGATGTTAATAACTCATTTAGGGCTGACTGTTTCTCACTTCCTTTTTTCTCTCCTCTCACTACTTTAAGGTCGCAGCTACTTTATCAGCTGTTTCTCATCTTCAAGAGCCTGTTCTTCTTCACTCACTCTCTCCTTTTTTTATTTTTTTTATTTCTTCTTTCAAAAATTCTTCCTCTCAGAAAAAGAAAGGGGGACAAATAGACTCCCCCTCTTTCAATCCATTAGCTCTCTTGCCTCAGAGTTCCCCTTTCATCTCTCTTTTTTGTTCAAAAATTTGCTCCAATACTTTAAGGGCATTCAGGGTTTCTCCACTCACTTTCAAGGCTTATTTCAAACTTACTCTCTTTACCTTGCCTTTGAAACCCAATCTTTCACTATCTTCCACAAGTCTGTTTTTCCTTCTCAGTCTCATCAATCACACCTTCCTTAATTAGGTAGTCTTTACAGCCCAAAATAAACTTTAAGAGGAAACGGAGGACTTACAGAGGCTTGCAAATCTGTGTCGTCCCATTCATGCGGCGTCTCTCTGCCTGTTCGAGCATTTTCAGGCTCTATCACACTGGCACAGACTCTTTTGATCCCTGAAATCTTCAACTTCTTCACCCCCACAGCACTCCTCTGTCTTTTTTCTCAGATTTATCTTTGACAGCCTTTGTTTTTCCACCTTTTTAATACATTTATCTCGCAGCTTGCTTCACTCGCATCTTACTCCCCCGCCATCTTGTTCCGGTCTTTCAATACAAGTCACATTTGACTTCTGAAATTACAAGAGTTGCTCAAAGTGGTTACCATCAATGTCTAGACACTTCAGATTACAATAAACTACTGCTTGAGCAAATATGACCAAAGTCTCCACTTGTATCGCTGCACTTACTGTTTCCATTTCTTCATGAAGGAGTGGAGTGCCAATGTAGGCGATTTTCTACGGTACTCAGTACACCACATCCTTTAAGATCTTCCATAGGTAGAAGTCAAGGAGTCATCTCTTGTGCACATCACACACAGTACCGTGCATCTCAAACTTATTATGAGTGTGTGTGTTAGGTGTGTTGGAGGTTCTGTTGCATACTCACACCTCCATTGTTCTTGTACTTACACAACATTCTTGAATTTCAAATACCACTTCAAAATGGTCTTTTGTTCCTTGAACGACAACTGTGCTTCTGCCATAGACTGTCCTGCTTGTTGCATGGTGACACTAGCATTCCTTCGTTTGAGTGAACATCATACTACACATTGCTAGGTAAAGGTAAAGGTCGCCCTTGCTCGAAAGCCAGCCACATCCAACTCTAGGGCTCTATGTTCATCTCTGTTTATAGCCAAAGAGCCAGTGCTGTCTGCAGTCTGCAGACATTTCCATGGATATGTGGCAGGCATGACTAGACACTCGAGTGCACGGAACCCTATTTACCTTCCCGCCAAAGTGGTACCTATTTATCTATTTGCAATTTCTTACTATTGAACTTCTAGGTTAGCAGGAGCTGGGACAGAGACGGGAGCTCACTCTGTCATGCAGCACTTGGGCCTCAAACTGCTGAACTGCAGACCTTCCGGTCGTGAAGTTCAACATCTTAACCACTAAGCCACATTGTTACCAAAATTCAATTCCAATTCAAAAAGTAATGTATATACTGTATAGCATCTCTTAAAATGTGTATACATTTTTTGATAAGTAAAGGCTTCTGTTATGTTTGCAAAATCCATGTTGATTTTCCCCAGATAAATCACGACTGTAAACAGGGATACTGTTCTGCATACAGAAGCATGAATTAAACCAGCAAGTGAAAGCTTCGCCATGGAGTTGCAAAATGGCAGCAAACTGTTCATGAAGTGTTTGCTAAGTCTCCAAGGCAAGAAAACAGAAAATACTCATTTCTCTTATGTTTCCATAGCACAGAGAATATATATGCTGGTTGTTGTGTTTTTTTGAGAAGTGGACATAAATTGACTTTTCTTTGCAATATATTATGCTTCATAGCACTATTGATTTTGAAATAATTACATAGAAAGTTGCAGTTGTTGAAATTTTCCTTTTTCCTAGAATTTTAAAAAGAAATTAAATTACTGTATTAAAAGACCAGCAGGATTGTCCTCCATTTTATATAGCCCCTCTAAAGATGAACCAGGAACTTTATGTAGAAAAAAAACCTAAAATTAAGGAGGAGGAGGAGGAAGAAGTTAGAGCTAATCTTTAATAGGATATTGAAAGCTGAAACTAGGCACAAGAGAGATGTAATTTGGCTTAACTCTGTTACAGTTTATGAGATCCAGATGGACGCCATACTTAGTTACAAGATTTGACAGTAATACTCCTGTTATGGTGTGAAGATTAGGACAACCAGATGCTAGTACAGTAGTACTAGACTTTTATATCTCTTCAAGTTGTATAGAAAAGGTATTTTTAGCAAGTGTGGCAGGCTACATTCTCACACGCAACTTTAAATGGGGCAGGAGTTCTACCTTCTTTTGCATTTGGTTATTCTGTTGAAGTTATATCAGAACATTTATGTATTTGGACAGACACACAGGTCTGTCCAAAAGGTCACTGCAATAGTATCCTCACACCAAGTGACTGGAGGATTATAGGGCTTGTGATCATTGTAATATTTTTGGAACTGTGTGTATTTCAAAGACCGGGGTGGGGTGGGGGGTGGGGTGGGGGGAGACGGGACACATCCCTCTTTTTAAAATGTTGTCTTTTACCAGCAGTTTTGATTCAGTGCAATATCCCAAAGATTTAAGTGTTTGCTTTGCAGGTGAAACTCGGAAAAGTAGAATATCGTGCAAATTGTTTATTCATTTCACTTAAAAGGTGAAACAAATATATGAGATAGACTCACTACATGCAAAGCGAGAGATGCCATGCCTGAATTCGTTATAATTGTGATGATCATGGCGTACAGCGTACATGAGATTATGTGATGATTATGGGGTACATGAGATTGGGGGGTTGGGGTTTTCATAAGCTGTAAGCCATAAGCATCAATATTATATCAAAGTAAGGCTTGAACTATCTCGCTTTGCATGTAATGAGTCTATCCCATATATTTGTTTCACCTTTTAAGTTGCATTACTGAACTGAATGAACATTTGCACGATATTCTATTGTTTCAAGTTTCACCTGTATGTACATAGGGACACTTGGTTACGTACGCACATACAAAATACACTACAACTTTTCTGTTGCTCCAAAATTTACCCTGCCAACAGACCATCACGAATGTTAGAGTTCAAACTTTAAAAATATCACACATTGATTTGCTCTCTTTGAGTCCAATTGCCGTCTGGACAGTGAATAATGCACATGTCATGTCTGTACTGATATGTGTAATCCTACTGAAAAAGTCAACAGTTATCACAAATATTTTTCAAGAGGCTTAACAACAGTACAGGAACCATTATTCTACAGAGGTCACAAGAGGCCCTGACATAATATTAGGAGCCCCAAAGAACAACTGACAGGAATCTGGAGACATTCCATAACAGAAAAACATCTCATTGGGTCTAGACACCCACAAAAAAACACTGGTTAAAAATACCTAATGGTTTAGTGTGCTATTCTGCAGTAGTCGGAAAGTGGGGACCTGCCCTTCAAATGGTCAGCAGAAACTTGAGCAGAAGGCTTCAAGAGGAACTTTGAGAACTCCAAGACCTCAACCTAGTGCAATGAGTTTGCCAGGAACATTGTGATGTTTGCATTAGGAAAATGTTTTAAGTAAATAGTTTTATCCGATCATTGATTCCTATCTAAGTACTTGATTTCTGTTTTATTTTCCTAAGACTAGACCTAAGGAATCTATGAGAAGAGACCCCCTGGAGACTGAAAATAGCATCTAGGAGCACTCAGACTCACCAGGTGATCACTTGCTTCCAGATTGCTTGAACGATTCAGAATCCATTATCCTTAGTCTAAAGCACGGTGATTAATATTTTACAGTAGGACTAAGTGCTACTGAAATGTAGTTCAGGGATGAAAATGCTCTCTTTATAACATCTAGAACATGTTTTTAAAATGTGTAGCCCCTACGATGTCAGGAAAGTTAAATGGGAGCATAGTTTTTTATTTATTAAACTTACAACATCTACTCAATAGAACAAAAAGAAGTTATAAATATAATCTCGTATTTAATACTGCAATCTTACAGCAGTTTTTATTTCTGAATTTTTGCATAATAATTGTAGCAATATTTATAAGACTAGAAATTGAAAATGCAACAAAATATCAGATGCTGAACGACTGGAAGATCAGCAGGTCGAGACCCAAGTGCTGCACGATAGAATGAATGCCTGTCACCTGTCCTGCCAACCTAGCAGTTCGTAAAGCAGTAAATTGCAAGTAGATAAATAAGTACCACTTTGGTAGGAAGAAACGTCTGAAGACGCAGACAGCACTGGCTCTTTGGCTGTAAACAGAGGTGAGCACTGAACCCTAGTCAGATACAACTGGCTTTCAAGCAAGAGCTTTACCTTATTAAGACAAATTAATAAAATCCAAGGGATTCAATTATTATTTTTAAAAAGTAGTCTGACTACTACAGCTTCACTACTGTTGGCATACCCACAGAGTCCCTATTCTGCCGTGGATACCAGTTTCAGATAAACAAACTCAAACCCAAGAGATTTTGGGACAGAACAACTGGTGAGGTAAACCGAATCGCAGAATGCTGCACAGAGAAGCCGAACGATAAGAACTGAAATTCATCGCTCCCAAATTTGTCCAACCAGATCTCTGTAATTTAGGCCAGGTCAACATATTCATCCTGGATGGTTGATGTTTTTCCATCACCAACCAATCCTTTATTTTCAATGAACCTAGAGACTTGTTTGGCTACATTACAGTACTAATGCACCCAGAGATAGAGTGGCTATGATGATGTCCAACCTCTGGTAGGAGAAAAAATGATAAAGTACTGTAGTAGTTGCATAGCTGTGTTAAAAGCAATCAATTACACACTGAACATTATCTCACCATCTTTTTATCAGTGTGTCTTAAGCACAGGGAACCTCCAAGCCCTGGGTCCAATACAGCCTGATGGTTTCCCTGCCAGAGAAGCACAAAACTTCTTATCTTTAATCAGCTGATGGCAAAGCATCCCTGTGTTGCATTTGTTACCAAAGGAAGGTTTTGCTTCTTAAACTTAACTGCAGCTTAAGTTTTAAACTTAGGTGCATTTGGAGGGAGTTAAAATATACTATTTACCTCCACAATTTACATCCTATGAAAAAGCCTCCATGTTACAATTTTTTTTTAAAAAGAATCTCCACTTGTGTCAGTGGAATCCTTTTAGTTGTTATGGTGGGGAGCGAGAGTGCTGCAGGATTGTGTGTGCATGGAAATATGATCCAGTTCTGGGCAGTACAACTTGGACTACTGTCACATGGCCCCCGAGGGGATGTAACTGTTGGCCCTACAGATGCTTTGGGCTTCAACTCCCATAATAACTCTTTAATATTTAGCACACTGGGTGGGGCTGACAGTAGCTGAAGTCCAAAACAACTTTTGAGACTATGGATTGCATAACCCCAATTTATAAGGATCCATAGTACCATAGATTTAATGCCAGAAATGATAGAGGAACAAATGGTAAAAGGAAACAAGTGTCAAGACAAGTTCCAGGCTGGCACATGTGAGAATTGCTGTCCCGCCCCCTTTTTTTTTTTTTTACTGTGTAGAAATCTGTAGCCCCATCACGTTTTGTTTTTTTCTGGCATACTTCCACCCAATGTAGTATGCCTGCTATGGAAGGACTATCTGTGCCTATGAGAGAAAACAGAAGATCTCCACCCATGTGCTATCTGGATCTAATTATAAGACAGAGTAGAATGTGAGCAAGTGCTCCTGCCTAGATTTCAACATGTATTTGTCACAAACATAATTTTCCCCCTCCCCCATTAATAGACATACAGTATGAGCTTGCAAAACAGATACACACAGAAAGGAATTAGGTCTCTGGGGGACATTACATGCATGCATAATTGCTAAATAAACATCATAATATGCCGTCCCTCCCTTGAAAGCCTCCCTGAATGGAACCTCTTTTCTCATCCAACAGAATCCAGAAATGATGCTATCCAGTAAACAGGGCTCAAGTACAATTTTTTTATTTATTTTTTAAAAAGTTATTTCTCCTATATCCACTCTCTGAGCAGCTGCAGTGTTTTCTGAGAAAATGATGGCACATTCACAGGGCTCTTCTGCAGTGGGTCAAAAGCAGTACCTATGCATGGGCTACGTGCTCCAGTCGGTATAGTTTCATGGATGTTTGTGTGTGGCAGCTAAGGGCTTATGCACTGCCGCAAAGTGAAACAAGTTGCAACCTCAGGCTAGGTTGACAGTGAAACTGAAGTGAAAAAGGGATCACAACCGCTTGGGTGCAAATACCCTGTTTAAATATTGTAGTC
The DNA here is from genome assembly GCA_035047305.1 of Bradypodion pumilum. NCBI lineage: Eukaryota > Metazoa > Chordata > Lepidosauria > Squamata > Chamaeleonidae > Bradypodion > Bradypodion pumilum. The sequence continues at coordinate 274,328,848 of JAWDJD010000001.1, forward strand.
AAGTAACGTTTGACAACATGGCCCAATGAAGATTATGGTGCTCAGTGCCTTCTGAGCCCCACAGGATGCTGAGGAGAAAATGAGCATAAATGAAGTTTAAAAAAAAACCAAAACCAACCCAGCTGCCGTGGAGATTTCTTGGCCCATTCAAGTCTCTAAGATAAGGGTGAGCAGGTGTGACCCTCCAAATATTTTGCGCAATATCCATAAGCTGTCTCTGTTCACTGTGCTGCTGAGAACTGTTTTGCTAGCCAACAAAATGAAACTGGATATCCCTGGTTACCCAACTTGCACCCTAAGAGCTTATCAGGTATAGCGAACTAGTTCTTCAGATGTCTTAGACTGCTATTCCCACTGTCAGGAACGCCGTTACTCATGAGTAGGACTTCTGTCCACAAGTGGTTGGTTCCTGCTTCTGAGCTGCCACCCCTCCAGTTTAGCAACCCAGGATATTAGATTAGTGTAAATAAGTTAGCGCATAGCCAAGTAAACATTCCAGTCATCTTTGGGTATTTTAAAAGTATAGTATATTGTAATCACTGGCTATGATATTGATTGGAGCTTCTGGGAGCTGTAGACCAAAACACTTGGAGGGCCAAAAATCTCCCACCAATATTTTGAGTCCTGTAGAAAGAAGTAGGCTTGGGAGATGTGCCCAATTTGGTACTCCATGTTATTAGCTTCGAAGAGCTTTGGATCCTGAACTGAAAGACTGCTGTGGAGATTTATCTGAAGGAAACACTTCCCTTCTGATCGGAAGCAACCTTCCTGAAAGACTCAAGGAACTGAGCTACAATGGTGCTGGCCTTAAACCTTAATGGAATGGGGAGATATTGCTCTTCCTATTAATAGTCAATGAGCCGCAGAAGAATAAGTTGACTTTCCTTCTGCTTTCTCCGGGAAAGTGAGTTTTTCCAGCTGGCCTAGTTCCTGGGTTCAATACAAAGTACTAATCTTGCCTCATAAAACTCTTCAGTGCCAAGATATCAAAAGGATTGTATTTTTTTTTAACTTTCAGATCCTCATCATGGCTGAAGTCTGAGTTCCCTGTCATCTGAGGTGGTGTAATGGCTGGCTACCAGGGAGACAGCTTTCTCTCTTGTGGGAGCTGTGACTCTACAATTACTCCTTACAAAGAAGCTTACTTGTCTGTTACCTATTTTCACCTCTTTCAAGCGTTGAGGAAGGCCTTTTTAAAAATTTTGCCAAGTTTTTAAATATTTTAACCTTACTTGACCTGCTTTTTTGGCTACTGCTCATTGCATTTTCAGTTCTACTATGTATGAAAAAGCCATGTAGTCTATGCACACAATGTGAAGATAAAAATACCTGAGACAACTTTGTTGTTATTGTTGTTCAGTCGCACAGTCAATTCCGACCCTTTGCGACCCTATGGACCATTGTCCTCCAGGCACCTCTATCCTCCACCATCCTCCTCAGCCCACCCAGCTCTGTGCCCATTGTGTCTACAATACCATCTAGCCATCTCATCTTTGGCCTCCCCCTTCTTCTTTTGCCTTCCACCTTTCCCAGCATCAAGGCTTTCTCAAATGAATCTTCTCTTCTCATTTGATGTCCAAAATACTTTAGCTTCATCTTTACTATTTGACCTTCCAATGAGCAATAAGGGTTGATTTCTTCTAAGATTGATTTATTTGTTCTCCTCGCTGTCCATGGTACTCTCAATACTCTCCTCCAACACCACATTTCAAAGGCATCTATTCTTCTGCACTCAGCTTTCCTAATGGTCCATCTCTCACACCCATACATTACCACTGGGAATACCATTGCTTTGAATATACGAATTTTTGTTTGCAATGTGATGTCTCTACTTTTAACTATGTTCCCCAGGTTTCTTATAGCTTGTCTCCCAAGAATCAGTTGCCTTTTTATTTCATGGCTGCAATCTCCATCTTGATACTGAGTCACAAGCCGGTTTTTGCATTCTCCTCCTTCAACCTAATCAAGAGCTTCTTTAGGTCTTCCTCACTTTCTGCCATTAGGGTAGTATCATCTGCATATCTCAAATTGTTGATGTTTCTCCCAGCAATTTTGATCCCATATTGTGATTCCTCCATCACAGCACATTATGTGCTCTGTGTATAAGTTGAATAGCAGGGTGATAAAATGCAGCCTTGTCTTACTCCTTTTCCTATTCCAAACCACTCCGTCATTCCGTATTGTGACCTAACTGTTGCTTCTTGACTCATGTACAGATTTCTCATGAGGCATATAAGGTGTTCTGGTATTCCCATCTCTTTAATTATTTGCCACATTTTGTTGTGGTCCACACAGTTGTCGTGGCCTTGGTGTAGTCAATAAAACAGAAGATTTGTTTCTGATATTCCTTTGTTTTCTCCATGATCCAACGTATGTTGGCAATGTGGTCTCTAGTTGCCCGCCTCTTCTGAACCCAGCCTGCACTTCTGGTAGTTCTCTCTCCACATGCTGCTGAAGTCTGTCCTGTATTATCTTGAGCATCACCAACCACAAACATAAGCAATTTTGAAACTTGGTTTAAAGGAGACTGGTACCACAGCTTTTATTTGGGGTTGGCAGCTGGCTTGTATGTGATTTTTTTACCTGTCCAATAAAGGGATGCCTTGTTTTAATATCTAGCTTTTTCACAATGTTTTATTGAAATATGCCCTGATTCATGTCTTTGAAACGTGTAGTATAAATCCAAATTGTGTATGAAAATGTCATTAATGCCATAACATGATCACCCAATTCATCTCTTGTTCAGTTCGATTTGCTTTGTACATGTGAACACACTCAAGAACCATAGTGCCTAAGCTAATATGCGGATGACACCCAACTCTATTTCTCCTTTTCATATTCTGCATTTGATGCGGTCCAACATCTTAACGCGTGCTTAGACTTGATAATGGAGTGGACAAAAGCTAACAGGCTGAAGCTGAACCCTGACAAGGTGGAGATTTTGGTGTCTGAGAGGCAGTCTGCCTGACTGGGAGGCCTGGTCCTTACCCTGGATGGAACTACTCTTACTCCTAGGGACCAGGTCCACAATCTGGGGGTCATTATGGATCCACTGCTCTCACTTGACCAGCATAACAAGAACACAAAAGCATAAATACCACATCCTAAGCTAGACTGGACAGAGGTAATAAAAGGAAACTATATTACTAAAAAACTACTGGGAATTGACATAAAACAGCAGGCCGCCTATCTAAAAAAACAATATTACCAAAATCCCTCATGGACTGTAAATAAAATTGAATTTGATTTGCTCTCACTTGGAACAACAAATAGTGGCAGTATCCAAAGCTTTTTTCCAGCTCCGGCAGATTGTGCAGCTATGCTACTTGAACAGATGATTTCTCATAAACCTAACCCATTCATTGGTAATCTCGCGGATTGACTATTGTAATGCTCTCTACGTGGGGCTGCCCTTGTGTTTGATATGGAGATTACAGTAGGTTCAGAATGCAGCAGCTAGGCTGGGGACACAGGCTTAAAGAAATTTGATCATTTTCCCCCAGCCTTGGCAGGCCTGCACTGACTACCTATTGCCTATCGTGTCAGATGCAAGGTGTTAATGTTATCATATAACATCCTCCACTGCTGTCTTGGACGATAAAATCCAAGTGTAATTCCTATTGCTATAGAACAAAATTTCTCAACCTTTTAAAGCCAGGGGCCGGGTCACACTTCCTCAAACAGCTTTAGGGGCCTGGCAGCCCTTTTGCCCTTCCTCCACCACTGGTATGGTGGAGGCAGGGGGCCCGACATGAAATGGTGCCATGGGCTGCATCCAGCCTACGGGCAGGCCTGTGCTGGCCATTTGGGACAAGTCCTGGTGCATCCTAGTGACTGGCGCCCCCCCCCCCCCCCGGAGGTGGGCAGAAGTATGTCACCTGGCAGCTACACTAGATTTCCACCACAGCCCCCCACCAAGCCAGAACCTTCCAGGCAGTGGGGCGCTGTTTCCATGAGGCAGGTATTGTTGTGCACCAACCATATGGCAGTGGGCCAGGATACCTTAAAGACTGCATCGTCCCAAGAGTGTCTGCCCGCCCAACCAGATCGGACCGGAGAGGCTCTCTAATAGTGCCATCAGCTAGGGGTGCACATCTATCCAGCACCCGAAGGAGGGCCTTCTCCGTGTCCGCACCAACCCTCTGGAACCTCCTGCATTGGGTTTTTCCCCAGATTGCACTGTGCCTGGGCAGTATAAAAGGCAGGACACATGCGTGCATTGTTCTTGTGGGTTTTGCATGAGGCAAAGAGTGTTTAGGAGTGGTTTTGAGCACGATTTTGGAATTTTTTTTGAATTTTTTCATCATAATTTTTAGAAGCATTCCTGGGATTTTTGCAGCATTCTTCAGGTTCTTGGACAATCAGGGTTGTTTGACATGTCTTTGTAATGTACTTAGCCTTTAGACAATGATTTCTTAAAGTTCTGTCTGTTTCCTTGACTTTGCCCTGAAACCTGTGCTGTTACAGAACACTGTATCTCTATGGAAACGGCGTTGTATGAGGCATCGCGGCAAGGATTTGGACGTCGTATGAGGCATCGCGGCTAGGATTTTGCATGCCTCATACAAAGTCCAAATCCATATAAAGTCCAAACTTGTGGAACCAAGTTTGGACGTTGTATGAGGTATCACTTGTATCGTGCAAATGTCCATTCATTTCACTTAAAAGGTGAAACAAATATATGAGATAGACTCACCATACCTGTCAACCTTCCAGGATTGGCCGGGATTTCCAGGTTTTCGGTGCCGATTTGCGCCATTTCCCACCCCGCGCTGCCGAAACCTCGGAATTTGGCAGCGGGGGAAAGGAGGTACTGCACAGCCCTTCTGTGCAGGTCGCCTTCTGCTCATGCGTAGAACCCTTCTACGCATGCGTAGAAGGTGACCTGCGCAGGTCCCGGATTGGCCAGAGCCGCGGTTGACAGGTATGAGACTCACTACATGCAAAGTGAGAGATGTCATGCCTTAATTCGTTATAATTGTGATGATCATGGCATACAGCGTACATGAGATTATGCGATGATTATGGAGTACATGAGGTGAGGTTGGTTGGGGTTTTCATAAGCTGTAAGCCATAAGCATCAATATTATACCAAAGTAAGGCTTGAACTATCTCGCTTTGCATGTAGTGAGTCTATCTCATATACATTTTTAGTTTCCCCTTTTGAGTTGCGTTACTGAACTGAACGAACATTTGCACGATATTCTAATTTTCTGAGTTTCACTTGTACAGTACCAAATTTAACTGACGAATTCGGGGCTTTAGGGCTCTCTCGCTCGCGCCATGTCTAAGGAACATTTCCCTCCCTCTCCCTACTTGATTTCAGCCCCTGAGCGGCTGCATTTTGCTGCCGAGGCGAAATACATGCTTGGGAGTCCGAGGTTGCCCGATGTTTGTGTATGCTTAATGCTCTCTCCCTGAAGTGACCCCGCACCCACGACCCGGGGGGTGGGGGTGGGGGGACCACACACGTGTCCACCGACCGACCCCTCGTTCCAGTGCAGTCCAGCCCGCCAAGCCCCGCCTAGACAACACAAGCCTATCCCCTGCGGCGCCCCGCCTCCCGCAGCCTTCGCCGGGTCTGGCTCGCCCGACGTGCGGCGCTGTAAGGCGCGGGCTGGCCTGTCTGTCTAGGCGCCGAGGTCAGGCAGCAGCAGCAGCAGCACTGCAGCCGCCGCAGCCGCCGCAGCACTTCCGCCGAGCATGCTTTTGCAACAACCGGGGCTGCGGCTGTTCCTTCTGGCGCCTCTTGCCTTGAAGCCCCGGGAGCAAGCACAGGCCACCCGATCGCGTCTCTTGTGAAACACACCGTAACCAAACACAAATAATAATAATAACAATAATAATACTAGCCCAAGCAAGCGCCGTCTACAGCAGCCGCAGGAGGCGCCGCGGCGGAAAAGCTCCCCTGGCTTGCTTGCTCTCCCCGGCCCCCCTACCCACCCAAGCCCAGCCCGCCCCACTGCCTGCCTGAAGACATAGGTGGGTAACAGACATCTGACTTTGCAAGGAGGAGGGGCGGGTGGAGAGTAGTGCCTGATGCTGTTGCCCTTCGCACGGATTGTGTGAATTGTGTGTCCTGTTTGTTTTTTGCAAAGAAGGCCGCCGCCCTACTTAATCCCGGGTGGTGGCGGCGGCGGCGGAGAGGGAGGGATGGAGTAGTGGTGGTGGTGGTGGTGGTGGTGGTCGGGGGCAAGTGTTTCGGGGCTGGACAAGAATCAGCCCCCTCTCCTGTCCACCCCCTAAATTGCTGAACTGATCCTCTGCTTTCCACCTCCCCCCCCCGCGTAATTTCTGTATTATTATTATTATTATTATTATTATTATTATTATTATTATTATTATTATTATTATTATTATTATTATTATTATTATTATTATTATTATTATTATTATTATTATTATTATTATTATTATTATTATTATCATTGTCATTGTTATTGTTATTGTTATTGTTATTGTTATTTTGGGAGAGGGTGATCATTTTTTGGGGGGCGGAGTTGGCTTCCGCGTGCACTTATATTTAGGCTCCGGCCTATGGCAGCAGCTGCAGACTTTCCCTGCGTGACCTCTTGCCGCTATTGACCTTCTCCCCCGTCCAACCCATCGGATCCGATTCCACCCCCACCCACCCCTTGGCCAAGTCCTTGCTCAGGCGATGCCTGCATGCAAGAGGAGGCGATCTGGGTGGGGGGGGGGTGGGGGGGAAGGAGGGCTGGCAGAGGTCGGGGAGAGCCTGGACCCTGGAGAGGTGCCAAAGCGTAAAAATTACGCGTGCTCTCGTCCCCCCCCTCTGCTTTTTTTGCCAAGCAATTCCAGATGTTGTAGAGTGGGCCCAGACTCGGAGTGAGTCCTCCCTCCTCCCTCTCGACTTTCTCTTCTCCAGCTGGAGGAGGAGGAGGAGGAGGTTGCTCTCTGGTCCTTTTGTGCCTCTCCCTAAGTGGCGCATGAATATACAGTCAACCCTCACATAACGACGCGTTCGGATAGCATCATTTTCGCTTAACGTGTCATTATGCACCACATGTTCACCCGCATTACAACATTTTTAGTGTTGTCCGGACAACAAGGCTAAAATAACCGTCATTATCTGTTGTTATGCGGGAAACTCCATAGAAACCCTCATAACAACAAAAACCGCTTAGCAATGCTATTTGAGGAACCAAGTAACGTCGTTATGCGAGGGTCTACTGTATGTACTGTACCTGTGACGAAAGGTTAGGGCGCAAATGCCAGAGAAATGAGAGGAAAGATGGGAGCGGGCCTCCCACAGCCCTCCACTGTCTGGTCTTCCCCGGTTTGTTCCCCCTGTTTAGTCGAGAAAGTGGGGCGATGTATGTACGGTTTGGGCAAGGAAGGTATGCCACGAACGCTGGAGAAGACATCCCCTTTTTTGGTGTGTGTGTGTGTGTATGCAGAAGCGTACCTTCCCATCTCAGGCAAATCCATCCGTGTGTCAACTTTTCGTCGGAAAGCTATTCACAGGACCTCCATCCCCACCCTAGGTCGCATTGGGTCAGCCTTTGTGGAAAGGCACAGCTCCCCAAATTTTGTCCACTCCTTATCGCTCCTTTTCACGGAACTCTTTTTCGATGCCTTGGGGATGGAGGTGTGTGGTGGTGGTGGTGGTGGTGCATATACTGCTTACAGCCCAAATTAGACAATGATTGTACACCCTGGGTTTGATCCTGGCGGGGCTCAAGGTTGACTCAGCCATTCATCCTTCCAAGGTCGGTACAGTGAGTACCCAGTACATTGGGGGCAAAATGCCAATTACCTCTTGAGAGTGTACTGAGTTATAGAAATGTTTTTGCTATGAAATGAGCTTTTTTGATTTCGGGTAAGCCTAGAATTGCAAGACACAAAACAAGCCTCCAGCTTTAAAAATATATATATATTTGGAAGCTCGAGGGTTTTGTGTGTTTGATTGATTAAGGGAAAGAAGAGGGTCTGTGTTGTATGTATTCCAGTTCCAACACTCCCATACTGGGAGACACAAGTGCCCTTTAATCCAGTGACGACGCCTCCTAGGTAAATGTTGTCAGCGGATGGATTGTAAACCATACCCAGAGCAAAAGCGGGTTTTCTAGAGAGGAGGGAAGGATCCCCTCCGGGAGATGCTTTGCTCTTCCTATTCCCCACCCCCACCCCCACCCCGAAACTAGGGGTTGCAGTGGCTCTAGTGGCTAAGATGCTGACTGGGAGGCGGAAGGCCAGCAGTTCGATTCCCGAGTACTGCAGGGCGGAATGAGCTCCCGTCTTTGTCCCAGCTCCTGCCAACCTAGCAGTTCGAAAGCAAGACATTGCAAGTAGATAAATAGCTACCACTTTGGTCGGAAAGGTAAACAGGCGTTCCGTGCGCTCCTAGTCATGCCTGCCACACATGACCACGGAAACGTCTGCAGAAGCAGACAGCGCTGGCTCTTCGTCTTAGAAACGTGAGCACTGCACCCTAGAGTTGGATACGACTGGCTTTCGAGCAAGGGATACCTTGAGAGGGCAGAGAAGAGCCACAGGCATCAGCGCCTATACCAGGGGTGCCCAAACTACGGCCCATGGGCTGGATCCCCCCCCATTCATCCAGCCCAAGAAGCCCTCGTTGCTCCCAGAAGCAGAAGTACAGGCGTGCTTTCCTTCCGGGAGCAACGAGGGTTTTGTGGGCCAGATGAATTGGCATCGGGGCTGTATCCGGCCCCCTGAACCTACGGAGCAAAAGGTTTGGGCACCCCCTAACGTATACACTCCCCCCCTTCCCACCAGAAGAGTGCCCGTGTTCGAATCTGGGGAGACTTCGGTGGGGGAGGAAGAGCAACCACATTTGCTTTGGGAAATGCCGAGGGCGGGGGTGTCAAGCTCAGCGGAAACCGGAGCTAGGGAAATCGGAGTGCTTCCCTGCAGGACCCGCCGCTTTGGGAGGCGACTGTAGTAGTGCCACATCCCCCCCCCCCCCAAGGAGAGCGATGGGGAGGGAAGGAGGGAGGGACATGAGCTGCCCACCGGATCCCTGCTGCAAGCCAGCAGTTCAGTGGCGGAGAAAGGGGGAGGGGAGGGGAGGGGAGAGGCACCTATTTAGCTCCGCCCCTTTCATTGATGAAATTTAAATTCTTGTGGTTTCTGCCTCTTTAACCAGTTTTGTGTCCCAGACATTTATTTCCGAGGGCAGATGTAGGGAGAAATCGGGCAGGCAGAGAGACAAGAAGCCTCGTAGAAATTCCTTTGGAAGGCTGGGTGGCGATTTTCCCTTTGGGGTTTTTTATTTTATTTTTATTTTTTGAAAAAACACCCCTTTAGCCTTTTTCACTTAATGCTACTTTAGAGCTGTTTCGTTCACAGCTAATAGCTGTTGTTCAGAGGAGCAAAGCAAGAAAAACAGCCTTTTCTCCCTGTGTTTTTTCCCCCCTGAGCTTTTATTTCTCTCCCCCCCCCCATTGTTTGCCAGAAGCTACCTTAATTTTTCTGTATTTTATAATAGAGCTGTATTTTCATAGAGATCTAAAATGTCATCATTTGCAAATGGTAAGTGTTAAGGACTGCTCTGTTGCTATTGTTTTTGCTGTTGCTTAAAGCTGCAGGGTTTCTATGTGGGGTGTGTGTGTGTGTGATTTGACTGCAGTGCTTCTCAACCTTTGGTTTTTTGGACTTCAATTCCCAGAAGCCTAAGTCAATTCCCCCAAAACACTGATCAGCCTCAAGCGGTCTGGGAATTGGAGTCCAAAAAACCAAAGGTTGAGAAGCACTGGAATAGAGGTCTGCTGTATGCTTCACAAGCAGTGCCTGCGTGTAAGTGCAGTGATGATGATGGCTGGTGGTGGTGGTGGTGGTGGTGGAAGGATGGTGCTTGAAAAGAGAGGAGCACTTTGGTTCATTAAATGTATTCTTCTCTACTTCTGAGGGGGTTGCTCAGGTGACAGCGGAATCGCCAGTCTTTCTAGGGGCCCTTAAGTTTGTATGCGGGAGTTATGCAGATTTCCTTTTCTCCTAATGCATAAAAACTGCGAAACCAGAGTGAGGCGGTTGCAGCTGCTAGGTCTGAATCTGATGTATTACAGAAGGGGGTCTGTATTGAGTTTGGCTGCCAGTCCAGATTTTGTTGCCTGGCCTTTTTGTTTCCTGGTAGTGCTCCCCTACTAACTTAAGCAGTAAGGCCAGTATTATAACACATTCAGGTGGATTTTAGTGTGAAATCTTGGAAGATTATGGTTGTTCCCCTTGCTTTGTATATGTGGTTTGAGTCTAAAAATCCCCTGTTGCAAAATTAGGAACAGCCCATAAGAAGGCATGTCAAGAAGGCAGATGACTCTGATATGTTGTGATATCATGTCATTTTTTATTACTGTCAATGAAATGGATCTTGTACATTATTATTATTATTATTATTATTATTATTATTATTATTATTATTATTATTATTATTATTATTATTATTATTATTATTATTATTATTATTATTATTATTATTATTATTATTATTATTATTATTATTATTATTATTATTATTATTATTATTATTATACAAATCAACCATTTGGTCCACAGTCGAGGACTGGAATCAAATTAACATTTCAAGCCCTAACCAAGGACCTAAGACCTGTTAAGGTAACGTCTGAGTATATACCGTATGCAGTTCCTAGTAGAGTTGTTTTTTGGAGAGTTAGGATGTTCAAGTCTGATAAGTCCAAAATTTCCAAATATCTTGGGAGTCCTTTAGGTATTGCTCCAAGGGCTCCAATCACTATGGGAACAACAGATTTCTTCCTCCATAGACGCTTGACTTCAATTTGCAAATCACAATATTTTGTGTTTGTCTCCAGTTGTTTGTCTTCAGTGCGTGCCTCTCCTGATATACTGTAGCAATGTCAATAAACCAGACCTTCTTCTTTTCCACAACAGTTATATCAGGTGTGTTGTGAGGCAAATGTCTATCTGTTTGAACTTTAAATTCCCACAGGATCTTAACTCTCTCATTTTCTAAAACTTTCTCTACTTGATGTTCCCAATGATTGTTACTACATACAAATCCAAACTTCTGACAAAGTTCCCAATGGATAATTTTTGCAACTTTGTTATGGTGTTGCAAACAATCAGACTGTGAAATTTTGCTGCATCTGCTGATCAGATGATCTACTGTTTCATCCTTTTCATTACAAAGCTGGCATTTGCTGTTGTTGGATACATGCTGTATTTTTGTCTTCATGAAATTTGTTGACAACTTGTTCCTGAGCTGTCAAGATAAATCCGTCCAGTTCCTTCTTCAAAACTCCTGCTCTTAATCATCCCCGTGTCTGTCTGTTTGTCTGTCGTTGTTGTTGTTGGGAACTGCAGAATGAACTCATCAAAAGGTGTCTTCATTTTAGCAGTTTCACGTCTCATCTAGACATGGAAGAAGTATTAGTAGTGAATGGATCTTTGTGCTATCTGGTATATCCCAAAGCCTTTTTAATAGAAGTACTTCATTAGCTGGTCAAATGGATAAGATATTCATTATTATTGTCAAGTCAATTTTGACTCATAGCGATTCTTTTCAGGGTTTTCTAGTAGAGTACTCAGAAGTTATGTACTATTCCCTTCTTCTGGAGTTGCCCTTGGGTTGTGCATCCTTCCCATATCCACAAAGGCTGACTCTTTGGGGATGCGCTATGGGGAGTTGAACTCCCAACTTCTGGCTCTGCAGTCAGATGCCTTATTGACTCAGTTATCAAGCCAGCAAGTTGTTCATTACCTGGATGTGAATTGTGCGGGATAATTTGATCTGAAATGATATATGAAAAGACAACGGTTAATTTTTCTGAATGCTATATATGCCAATGGGTAGCTCTTGTATATGTTATGTGTACAGCTTGTAGACATGCTGCAACCTACTGTGAATAAAACTACCAGCTGTGATGACATCAGCAAGCTGAAAGTGATTCACCCCAACCAATAAATTTTGCACAGCAGAAACTAACTTTAAAAAAAATGTGTTGTAATTTTTCCATTCCCATGCTAGAAAAGGACATCTTGTGTAAGAATGGTTTCATTTCCCAGACTGTCATTTTTGTAAGATTAATAGTAAAGTGATTAACTATTGAAATGTAGTAATTATAATCTCAGGAATTATAGTCTTTATATGTGTATATGCACAGATTGTTTCCCTCTTGTGAAGGTAGTACGTCTGCCTGCTACTTTTAGCCACAAGTGAAATAACTTGAAACTGTTAGCTTGAACCAAATTGTTTTAGGGCACCTCACAGTGTGTCAGATTTTAGTCTTGTAAACGTGTTTTTAACAGTGTCTGTACGAATACATTGTAGGCTACACAGAATGGTGTCCATTTATTGCAAAAAAAACCAGAATACTGTATAAAATACAGTATATCAATTGTATAGCTTTCTCTGCCAAACAGTAAGGGAAGAAAACCAAGCATGATCTTTAAGGATGATCTGTGGTCTTCCAGTATTTTTGCTGTTTTAAAGAACTGCAGTTTGAAGTAATTTAGTTAAAGGTAAAGGTTTCCCTTGCTCGAAAGCCAGCCGTACCCGACTCTAGGGTTCAGTGCTCATCTGTTTCAAAGCCAAAGAGCCAGCCCTGTCTGCTTCTGCAGACGTTTCCGTGGTCATGTGGCAGGCATGATTAGACACCGGAGTGCACGGAACGCTGTTACCTTCCCACTGAAGTAGTCCCTATTTATCTACTTGCGATTTCTTGCTTTTGAACTGCTAGATTGGCAGGAGCTGGGACAAAGACGGGAGCTCATTCCGTCCTGCAGTACTTGGGAATGGAACTGCTGACCTTCCACCTCCCAGTCAGCATCTTAGCCACTTGAGCCACTGCAGTCCTTTGAAGTAATTTAGCTGCAGTGAATTCTTTACAGTTGCTTTGCAAATGAACTTCAGGCAGGCAGTCTAACCTGAAACTAAGCTTCATTGAATTTAGTGGGACTTACTTGAGTACAAACCTATTTAGGTTTGTTTTAAATTAGAAGAAGCCACTGGTAACCTCCAGGCTACTAACAGCTCATGACCAATATATTTGTTCTTTGGGCCTTCTTTCTTCAGGCAATAAAGCAAGGTTGTAATCTGTTTATTCTTGGGTGCAGAACTACACTTTGTGTGCTATAGGGACAAAAGTTTGTTTGAGGTGACGTAACTGTGTAGTAATATATGTGTAAGCTTTTTATTGTGGTTTTTTTATTAAAAAATCTGCACAGTATTACCAGATCCCTCAACACTTGAAGGGGTAAAAGAGGAAGTAAAGAAGAAATATTATCAGATGGGTTTCCAGTCTGCTTTAGTGGACAGAATAATGGATTAGGTCTGAGGAGACTGGGGTTTAGTTCCCTGGCAATGCTGACGGGGAGTGGAACTGGTAAAACCACTTCTTAAATACCTGACTTACTTTAAAAGCCAATTATGATTGCTATAGATCAACAACTATGGTATTGCTCTTTCCTGTACTGAGAGTTTATATGTCATATTTGCACAAACTGTAGTCCCTTTTGAAGCAAATCAGACTTCCTCTTAACATCTGAAATATATCTAAAACATGTCTTTTCCATTTATTGATCATTCATTGTTTTGGTTCTTGTAGCTTGATTCATCTCCTGGCCCCTCCAGGAATGTAATTTTATTCTGTTGTACTTGATAACTTGAGATATTCCAGCCAAAACTTTTTGATGTACAGTGAACTGTCAGACCCCCGGCCTCCAAGAAGATTGCATCAGTTTGGCAATAATTCAAGAAGAGAGTTTGTACTTAAGGCTAAAGGGAGGGGGGAAATCCTTAGAATTTGGCCTTTATATTAATCCACATGGTACTACATGGCTTGAAAAGCCATTTATAAGGCTGGCATCCTAATAAGTAAGTCTTATTGCAGTTAATGGGATTTACTTTGGAATAAACCTGATCAGGGATTGGAATATCCCATAGGTGTTGTGAATTGATAGAATGCTTAACTATTTCCATGAAATTAGTGAGACATAAAAATGGCTAAATTTGAGTAAGCTGTAACTGTTTTCGTAAACTCCATACTCATTACCAGATTGCTTAATTATACATGGGCTCCTTCCTTATGCAGATAATCTGGGTTATGGTCATACCTGTCAACCCGCGGCTCCGGAAAAACGGGACCTGCGCACATCGCTTGTGCGTAGGTCGCGTTCCACGCATGCATGTTAAGGTTTTACCCCTTCCACGCATGCACGGAAGCGCTACGCCGCTGCCAAATTACGGGGTTTTGGCAGCGGGGGCCGGGTTATGACGTCAATCGACGTCAATTTACGGGGTAATCCCGGCCAAATCGGGAAGGTTGACAGGTATGGTTATAGTAGTGGTTCACATTGTTACAATTTGAAACTGTTTATCCTTCCCCTTTTAGATGTGATGTTTAAACGTGTGGGGCAGGTATTAAGGCTGTATAAAGAATCTGCTGTACAGGATTTTGGGGGTGGATTTTCCCAGTCTGCGTCACCTGGAAAATGAAAGTCATACTTGGTGTTTGGAGAACTGCCTGTTTCACGGCTTTGAGGGAAAAAAAGATAAATGAAGATATTTGAGAAGTATGCTTAGAAGAATACATATATTTGTGCTAACATATTGTAGTCAATGTATAGGTGCATATAAAGTGCTTTTGAAAAATCACACGTTCAAAAAGAGCCTGCATGAAATTTCATTTCAGAGTGGCAGAATTACTACTTTTGGTTATAATACTAGCATGTCTAGTACTTCTACTTCAACTGTATAGCAAATAACTGTTCCTGGGGCATGGAGTGAGTGAGAGAGAGAGAGAGATTGAGATTGATTTTAAAATTTGGACGAGGCAGAAGTGTATACCTTGGCTGAAACCCAAAAAACTAGACAACTAGTTCTGTATGAAGAGGGGAACTTTGGACTTGTGTTTCTTGAACAGCAGCCCTACTTTAGCATGGTGAGCTATTTGAGATATCTATTTTAAGCGGCATAGAAATTGAAATAAATAAAATAAATAAATATTTTAAGTGTGACACAAGCATACACTATTTAAAGTAAACAAAAAGGGAGGTATAAAATTGAGTCCATAGTCATTTCTCTCTTTGGATGCTTAGTTCTGAAACCGGTATTATCTTTTATATCTCTTATACTATTTTAGGTGAGAGGTTATATTCAAAGACTGCTTGGACATACCCTATTTGCTGGACTATAAGACTCACTTTCCCCCCCTTAAAATGCACTGGGAAAATGGAGTACATCTTAAACTGTATATAGTGACCTATAGTGGGTTGTTTTGGTAATAATGGGGTGCGTTTTATACGCTGATGTGTTTTATAAGCCGGCAAATACGGTAAGGCAGTTTTGATTATGTATAGATTTTATGTTGATTCTCATTCTCATTCTGTTTTGTTCCCTCACAAATTGTGCATGTTTACAATCTGTGCAGCAGATTGTAGATTGTGTAAATCTTACCTTCCTCTCTGTGGTCATCTTTCAGTTGCTAATGAATTCTATGATTTCGCAGTACTGTACTTTGTTGTGATGAAATTTCTTCAGCTTGTTCTTCAAACTGATTAATTTATTATCGTTGTCGTCGACTGCAACTCGTATCCGAGAATGCATTTTTTCCTGAAGCAGGAAACATGTCATTGGGGTGAATTTGTTTAAGGTGGATACCAGCTTGCCAAGAAATGTTTATTATAGCACTTTATTATAGTACTTTATAGAGTTTATTATAGCACTTTAAATAGAGTATTTCTGAACTGCGAATCAAGATAGTAACTCATGGTTCAAGCCTACACAAACAGGATTGAGCCTTGTTTACAAACATGTTGCAAATATTTGATTGAACCAAGATTCTGTTTAGATTTAGAAGTGTGAAAGTGGGCAAACGCTGTCGTATGCACCATCTTTTGGAACTATGAATGAAGTGCTTACACTGATGCCATTCATACCTGTCAAGTTTTGGGAAATTTCTGTCAAACCCCCGTATTTTACATTCTTTCCTGCTGTCATCCCGTATTAGTTAGACTGCAATTAGACTGGAGTTAGACTGGAGGCCAGCACAGGATAAGCATAGCTGTCCAGTTTCCTGTTTTTGGCCGGGAAATTTCCTTTATTTGACAGAAATTTCCCAAAACTTGACAGGTATGAGCCATTTGTTCTTCAGTTAAGAGGTAAGGTTCTGGAGAACATACCGTTGTATGTAGAGGTCTGCGGTAAACAATTGCTAAGGCATAATTTGCCTTTATTTGTTTGTTAATTGATTTATATGCTACCCCATTGGTGCAGATACTTCTGTTTTCAGTGCAGCACTTCTGGTTTGGAAGGGTTCGCCCGCTCTATGCTGTTGCTCAGGGAACACCCGAGTACACATGGAATGCTTTCCATTCTTCAAGGAGGCTCAAAATTAAACATTAAAAAATAAACATTTGGAGAAAACACATAGGAATGGCCCCTTCAACTCTTTAATAACTGCTGGACAAACAAATCCCAAAAGTATGGGAGAAGTCAAATGTATAATCGGGCAAAGATCCCAAGAGCTATAAGACAATCTTTCTAATATGCCACTTATACACACTGTGAACAAATGCTATTAAATCGCTTAGCCCCTACCTAAAATTGCACCTCTTCTAATTCCAGAACAAGTAGACTTTAGAGCTGTCAAGAGCTGTATAGTGGAATTTTTTTTAAAAACCAGCGTTTAGAAGCCAGTTTTGAAACATGCAAAGTAACCAGAACAGCATTTGTTGACCTTATACAGCATAGGACATTGTCTGCTCAAAAAACTCTACCGCCTTACTAAAGATCATGGACTAATAGAAATGATTAGTGTTCTGCTTTCCAAGGGAGGTGTAGTTGCTGGAATAATCAAAGAAACAGTCTCCCACATGGTAGTGTCCTGCACCATTCCTTTTCAACATTTACACAAATGATCAACTGACATTCCCATATATCAGAAGTTATAGGTGTTGATGATCTTATCTTAACAATCCAAGGGAACACTTTTGAGTCTACTGAGCACCAGGTAGCCTCTGCCTTAGGAGATATTTTGGTATACAGTATTATAAAAATAACCAGCCCAAACCAAACCCTTGGAAAACACAAATCAGTGTCTCCCACTTATAGACCAGAGAAACCGAGATGAAGCTCCAGATTAGCTGTGAAGGCCAGATTTTGGAGCACTGCCACATCCCAAAGTATTTGGGTGTCACTCTGGATTGAAACCTGACCTACCAAAAAAAAAAAAAACCTGTCTAAAGTCCAAATAGAAAGTTGCTACCACAAAAAACATACTGAGGGAACTGACTGGCTCATAATGGGTGTATACACCCACCAATAACACCAGTGTTGTACCTGTGCTACTCCACGGCATCATATGTTAGTGCCATATGGTATAAATCAGCATATGCCAAACAAGAGAATGTAGCTCTTAATGAATCATACAGAATTATTGCTGGCTGCCTAGAAACCTACACCAATGGAAAGTCTATTATTTGGCTGGCATTGCCTCTCCAGAAGTACATTGAGAAGTGCTAGCAAATAATAAGTTGTGGAATATCAGACATGTGCACTTCATGGACAGTAAGACTCCTACCCAACAGCTAAAATTGAAGAAAAGTTTTCTATGTACCTCTCAAGCTCTAAATATTAAAACAGAAGAGGTTGGGCTATAAAACCTATGGAGAACAAAACCAATACTCCTTGCCAAATGGATGACTACTGAAGAATGTCTTCAACCTGGACAAAATTCTGGCTGGATCATCGGGAAATTACTTAGTAGACATCAAAGCAGAGTAGGAGTAAAGCATAATCAAGTATAATGGGACTATTCGGACACTGGCTATGAATGTGGAGAGAACAAAAAATTGCAGGGTTTATGAGCATGCAGTTATGTTCCACCATATATACAAAAGATCTAAAAATGGCCATGATAATGTCATGAAGTAGCCAGGTTCTGGTAGAAAATAGTCTAATTGTGCAATGCTCTCATATGAACAAAGTTCAAGCACTATCTTGGTGTCTGTACACAATGTTAAAACTCACAAATCCTCAACACCTAGCACTATCAATATGATTCAGAAAGAATTCAGTGATAGAATAGACATTATAGTTATAATTATGAATAATTACAAAAATCTAGAATTGATTAAAACATTAAAATATGACATATCAAATCACTTGGTCTTTACCATATTTCTAAAATATTATAGTTTAATTGTTTTTAATGTGTGAGTTAGTGTTTTCCCCCCAATGCGCTTCAGCTAGATAGAAAATTAAAATTACTGAAAGCAGCATCAAAGAAGAAAAGAGCTGTGATGACCGATAATTGTAAAACATAATCTGAAAACAACATATAGACTATTTTTATTAGTGTTTATTAGTGAGCTATAAGTTCACGAAATGTGCAAGTTTTCAAATTCTCTGGAAGTGTTGATAAAGCTAGAAGTGAGAAGTGGAAGTAATGGTATGGAAGTCCCCCCCCAAAAATAAAATAAAATAAAAATAATATATATATATATGGCTAGGCTATAGAGGTCTGCAAGATAATAATTTCGTGTCATAGATTACTCTGGGTTGAAAGGATTTTTAGGGGATACCCGAATGAGGCTCCTTTCATGTCCCCAAGTACAGCTCTCAGGTATCGAAACCTGACCTTCCAGTCTCCAGCTCAGCGTCTTAACCGCTCAGCCACCGGGGGAGCTGCGGTCTGCAAGATGAGGGGATACAATCTTGATGAGACAAAATAGTTGAGATAAAATAGTTGTGTAGGTATTGGACAATCTCTAGAAAATCCCTTTGGGAAGAATATAGTGTGGTATTCCTCTTATCTAAGAAGAGAAGCAACTTAAGATATCTTTGTTAAGCCTTAGGCAAAGCATACAGGTTTCTTTAGTGGCATTTAGCATTCTGACTCATCAAGCCCATACTTGCCATTTTGGGAGACATGGTAAGAAGCAGGTAACACTTATCCTGCTAGCTGAATAAGAGTAGGGTTTCTAAATTATCCTTACTTCTGCGTTCTTTCACAACTCCAATATTATTCCAAAATCAGTAGACTGCTTTGTCTTGAGGTTTTTAAAAATAAAACTAGTATAAGGATTGGCTGAGTATGAAAAGAAAAAAAAACCCAGTTCTGAAACAGTAGTTGTTTCTTTGTCGTCCTTTCATTTTATGGTCTGGAATTGGCAGCCAGATGTTGACTCACAACCACATTAACTAGTTCCATGGTTGCTAACCACAGACATGAGGGATATCACTGTTCTTCCTACCCCCGCAGACAGTCTTTAACTTTTTGGAAAATGCAATGAAAGAGCATTTGGGAGAGAGAGAAGGCCTCTCTTTTGAGATGAGCAGATTCTCTTCCCTGCTTTATTCTCTCTGTCAGAATTGTTGGGAAACGTCTTTACTCATGAGTAGGACTGCCTGCCCATAAGTGGTTGGTTCCTGCTTCTGAGCTGCAGCCCTCCTAGCTAAGCAACCCAGGATATTAGCTTAATGTAAACAAGGTAGCACATAGCCAAGTAAACACTCCAGTCATCTTCATGTAGTTCAGAAGTATATTGTAATCAGAGTAAGTTATAGAAGAAAGTTTATCAAAAGTTGAGAAAGCACATCAAAATAAAAAAAAGCTTATGCAGTGGCTCGTGGCTAAGACCCTGACTAGGAGGCGGAAGGTCAGCAGTTTGATTCCCGAGTACTGCAGGATGGAATAACCTCCCGTCTTTGTCACAGCTCCTGTCAACCTAGCAGTTCAAAAGCAAGAAAGCGCAAGTAGATAAATAGGGACCACTTCGGTGGGAAGGTAACAGCACTCCATGCACTCCAGTGTCTAGTCATGTCTGCCACATGACCACAGAAACGTCTGCAAAAGCTGACAGCGCTTTTATCCTCTTTGGCTTTGAAACAGATGAGCACTGAACCCTAGTGTCGGATACGACTGGCTTTCGATCAAGGGAAACCTTTACCTTTACTATCTTACCAGCCTACATGTTTGCTCAATGTTGAGCACAGGACCAAGAGAACGTCTTGGCTCCTTCCTCTGGGTTTTATCTCCTCACACACACAGTCCACCCCCTTGCCATTCCCCTAAAGCCATGATGGCAAACCTTGGCACTCCAGATGTTCTTACTTCTGCTTCCGGGACCGACGAGTGTGGCGTGGGCCAGATGAATCGCAGTAAACCCATTTGTGTGGATTCACGGGAGCTTGGGCTTCTGGGAATTGAATTCCAAGAATATCTGGAGTGCCAAGGCTCGCCACCATGGCCCTAAAGGGATCCAGCCATTGACCATACAGTATAACATGTCCATTGCACATTAGGTTTTGTTCTTGCAAACCACATGGCTAGCATGTTTTAAAATTCAAATCCTTCTCAGGAATGCACTCCAACTTGCCCCTACCTCAGAGATCTCCATCTTGAAATGAGGCTGAACCCAGGGTACAAATCATACCCTGCAAGAATTGTTTCAAATAACACTAGAAAAAAAATCTCAGTGCCATCTTGGAAACGTCTTGAGGGGAAAAGAAGCAATTCAAGGAAGATTCACAACTTTTTCATGGGTTTTAGCTTACAAGTTTGTGAGGATGATTGCACTTGTGTGGATGATGAAGGGAAAAGTTTTTCTTCACAGTGATTCTTCAGACCCTCATATAATAATCACATGGCACAGAGTTGAGTTAAAGCACAGTAAATGCTTCCTAAATGAATGATCATATGATTTTTATAGAAATGGTATATTGTGCCAAAATGTATCTTTATTGCGATAATGATGGCTTATAGAGCTAAGATTCAACAGCTTCTTCTATAGGTTTAGCCAGTCAAAGGCACAGCTTAGAATGTTGGCCAGTGTCTTGTTGGCAATTTGTATTTCCATACAAAAACCATTTAATTCAGGGATTCTCAACATGTGGCCCATGGCACCGTTTCATGTCCCCCCCCTGCCTCCACCAGACCCAGAAGTGCCATATGGTGGAGGAACAGCAAAATGGCCATCTAGCCCCTAAAGCTGTCTGAGGGAGCATGACCTGGCCCCCGGCTTAAAAAGGTTGAGAACTCCTGTTTTAAGTCCTGGTGGCAAACCCCTGATTGTTATTGTCTGTACCCAGAAGCACTGCCAGCACTTTGTTGATGAGAAGCAATTTGCCATAATAATTTTCACAATTTCCCTACCCAAGCTTAAGTCTTTAACAGGATTCTGGCTCTTAAGTTTTAAGTTGAATTAGTTAACATTAAGCATTTGAAAAAGAAATATTAGCTCCTTGATGTCAGCATCTGAAACTGAAAATGTTTAAATCAGGATTGTTATGTACAGTAATATTCCGGATAACGCTAAAACTTGGTTCCACAATCTTAGCATTAGTGCTAAAAAAACCACCCGGCTGCCTTCTCCAGAAGGCAGGCGCTGAACGGAGTGCCCGTACGCCGACTGCCCACCCCCACAAAAAGGACGCCGTGATCTCCTACCTTTTCACGCTGTTTGGGACCAAAAAAATCGCTATTGCCGGGTGCATGTTTCCGGTTCTCCGCCTCCCCTGCAGCCTCTGGGAGGGCTGGAGGACCTTTTCTGTGCTATTCCCACCTTCCTAGGACATCCCTGGGCTGCACAACAGCTGAAAAAAGTTGCAGCCACTATTTTGTTTTTTAAACAAACAAACAGCGATGTCCTAGGAAGGCGGGAATTGCGCGGAAAAGGTCCTCCCAGAGGCTGCAGGGGAGGTGGAGAGCCGGAAACATGCATCCGATGATGGCGATTTTTTGGGGCCTCAAACAGTGAGAAAAGGTAGGAGATCAAACACGATGCATTGGATAACACTAAAATGGTGTTATCCAGTGCAAATCTTTTCTCAAAAATTACCGTCGTTGTCCAGATTTGGCGTT
This sequence comes from Bradypodion pumilum, assembly GCA_035047305.1. Lineage (NCBI taxonomy): Eukaryota > Metazoa > Chordata > Lepidosauria > Squamata > Chamaeleonidae > Bradypodion > Bradypodion pumilum. The sequence continues at coordinate 274,350,672 of JAWDJD010000001.1, forward strand.
GTCCGGTACTGTCATTATCCGGAGTTTTACTGTCCTTTCTGCAGGGGACAAATCATTTATATTTCCTCTCCTAGAAAGGGAAAAATGACTTAGCATCCTGCAAACTGGTTTCACAGTAATCGGCTCGAGCTTGGTCCTGTAAATAAGTTGAACTACAGCACATAGAAGTAACGATTAATATAACCAAGAATCTACATATTTTACAGGGCTTCTGGGAGCCATTGCCCAAGATCATCAGAAGCCCTAAGGGTGGGAACCATTGTTATGTAAGAGCCATCTGGCTACACTCAACTGCAGACTTTTAACATAGTACTATTGGAAATTGTTCCTGAAAATATAGGCCTGGTTAGCTGCTGGTTGAAAAATCTGGTATTTCTGATCCTAGGCAACCACTGAGGTTATAGTAATCCCATCCATGCTGTACTCAAGTCAGGTTGACAGCAGCACTCCACAGATAAACCAGCAATAACTGGCTTCCTACTCCCATGGATAGCATTTAAATTTTTTATTTAGAGCAAAACTAAAGCCGAACAGTTTCTGTACTTGATAAAAGGGTGTGTGTGACTTCTAATGTTTATCCCCCTAACCCAGTGGTTCCCACACCCCACAGGGAGACTTCAATTCCCAGAATCCTAAATCAGTACATTGGCTGATCAGTGTTTTGGGAAATTGACTTAGGCTTCTGGGAATTGAAGTCCAAAAACCAAAGGTTGGGAAACACTGCACTAACCTAAAGGTCTCTTTATGCTGTGTCAAGGCCCAGCCTACAGTGAGAGGTGTAGTTGAATTGCCCATCCTGACCTGGGGATGCCTGCAAAGTTGCCTGTTCAGATGAAGTGATTGATCAGTGAATGAGAAAAGTTAAAGAAAATCTCTTATACAAGGAGAGGCTCTTATTGCTAAGCCAGTACTATATGAACAGGCGACAGGAACTGCAGAATGAACTCACCGCATTTTCACATCTGGCCTAGACAGGGAGGGAGGAGGAGGAGGAGAGGAGGAGAAGAAGAAGAAGAAGAAACAACTGACCTGCTACATTGTGGATCAAAAGCTTTCTAGCCTTCATACAAGTGACTGCAAACCTTTATAGAACAGTGATTGCCAATTATTATTATGTAAAAGATCTGGCAATATTTATAGATTTAATACAGGAGTTCTCAAACTTTTTAAGCCAGGGGCCGGGTCACGCTCCCTCAGACAACTTCGGGGGCTGGATGGCCATTTTGCCCTTCCTCCACCACATGGCACTTTCTGGTGTGGTGGAGGCAGGTGCCACGTGCTGCTTCTGTCCCATGGGAATCTCTGATTTAATAGAACCTTACAAAACTCATTTGGTTGTCATGGACAGCCAAGTGGCCTCCAACTCATGAGGATCCTATGAATGAGAGATGCCCAAAATGTCCTGTTCCTTGCAAATATAAGCTTCCTCCTTTCCTGCTGCTTTCCACCATTCCCAGCATTCTCCCCCCCCCCACCCGAGTCTTGCCATTTCATGATGTGCCCAAATTAAGACAGCCTCAGCTTCATTATTTTTTTGCCTCCAGAGACTGTTCAGGTTTAATTTACTCTAGGAACCACTTGTTCATCTTTTTGGCAGGCCAGGGTTTAATTTTTTTCCTCTTAGCATTTTTTTTGCTGCCCAGCTATTACATCCATACATTGTGATTGGGAACAAAATAATGTGAATGGCCATAGTCTCTAGTGGAGCATCCATACAACGGATGATCTTTTCTATACGTGCTCATAGAATACCTAGTTCTTGTCATGCAATATTCAGCCATATGGCACATTTGAGTTGATTGGTGTACTTAATATTAATTCACAGCTTTTTCCCAGGGAGCTTTGCCGCATTTCTTTTTAAATTGCAGTTCCCTCACATATTCCTTCAAATGCCCCTTCTCATTTATCTGACAAAGAAAACACAACAACTTAGAAAATAACTTTTATTTCTGTTGTACATGCAGACTGTAATGTAACGGTAAACATAGGATGGCTTTCTTGATATGTGGACTGCAGCTTTTACTACTCTACCATTTTCATGATAGATTATACTGGTGGGAGTTGTAGGCATCTAAAAAACTGAAGGTCCCCTGCCAGTGTCTTGTTATAGGCCAATGATGGTGAACCTTTTAGAGACCCGAGTGCCCAAACTGCAACCTGAAATCCACTTATTTATCGCAAAGTGCCAACATAACAGGAGAGGAAGGAAACCCTTCATTGGGGTGCTGGGCAGAGTGAACTCTGTGCTGGGGGAGGGAGGGAGTGCTCCCATTGGGCTGCTGGGCAGAGGGTAGGGGCGAACTCTGTGCTGGGGTGACTGCATGGGTGCCCACAGAGAGGGCTCTGAGTGCCACCTCTGGCACGTGTGTCATAGGTTTGCCACCACTATTATAGGCATTTCTGGGTTTGAAGTGCATGTGGGTAACTGTAAGACTAAGTGGCAGCTTTTGATAAGTCCTGGTAACTTGAAAAACGTTTGGTGGAGAGAAAACATCTCCAATAAGGACATCACTTTTTTTAAAAAAAGACATAGCTGCAAATGATCCATACCCAGAAAGGAATAATTTACATATGTTTTCTGATGAAATATTTGTTTCCTTTAAACAACTCAAATGTTTGAGTATCACTATATCTGCCCCATCCCTTGCCTGGCTATAGTATCTGTAGTGTGTTGTGTTATACTGTATTACATTGCTGCCTCTTGAAATTCAGAATTGACTCCTGCCAACTAAAGTAGTAAAATGGCAGCTGCCAGTTGAATTAAAATTAGGGAATGTGTCATGCCTCCTGATGCAATGATTTTTTTTAGTTAGGTTAAAACAGCATGCGCATAAAATGAAAATGCTCTGGGCGATTGTTGCAAAACATAGAAATGTTCTTTTATGGAATTGGTGATGTTGCAAGATAAAAATGATCCGCCCCCAGTTAAAGCAGTCAACTTCCTCTATGCATAATGTTGTGCTTAACTCATTCCTTTCTACTATAAAAATAACCCCAGATGTTTCAAAATCTCTCTTTTATCTGGCTCTTCAGTTTGCTAGGAATGTTCATCCAAATTAACCTGATCTTTTTTTGGGAATGTCAACATAATTCTAGGCGATCATTTATTTAACTTTCCATTGAAAGTTAAATTGACATCATCAATCTGGTTGGATGTGTATGTTTAATATACCACAACAGAGTCTTGCGTCTAAAGTACTGTATAGAAAGTATTACATATGAGGCTCTTTGCAGGAGGGGAACTTGAGACTTCTGTGTAGTTGCATGGTAAATATCAAGTTTAACAAACCTACAGTACATAAGCCTATATAAGAATGACATGTGGGATCTAATGGACCTTAGTTTTTAGAGAAAGCGAATATTGTCTACTAGCCTCTAATTGTAAGTTTATATGCACTGTAGTTACTGTATGTTTCCTGTATGAATTACAATTTTTAAAAAACTCCTGAAATTTGCCGTGCATTACTTGATCAATCTATGTAAAGTAACATTTCACTACTACCTGATATATCTTTAGTTGAGACTCATTTTCCGTCAAAGCACCAAGATAAAAATCTAGGTTGACTAAAGCCTTTATCGTTTCAGTAAAATATTAAAACCAAGGCAAAGTTTTGAGTTGTCCAGAACTCTTTTGTAGGCTTTTATGGTTTAACACTGGAGGGACAGAGAAGCAAAGAGTCTTCAAACATATTTGTAGATTAAAATCCTATCCCGTGTGGGTGAGACACACAGGCCTCTATATGTTGAGATGCTTTCCTGGCATCATTCACAACAGGGTGTGATAGAGCTGTGACTTTCTCAGAGCCCTTGGCAAGTTGGCAGGATTCTTAGATTGAGCCTGTATTGCAGTGTTTCCCAACGTGGGGCCCACGTCCCCCAGGGAGACTTCAATTCCCAGATGCCTAAGTCAATACATTGGCTCATCAGTGCTTTGGGGAATTGACTTAGGCTCCTAGGAATTGAAGTCCAGAAACCAAAGGTTGTGAAATACTGCTGCATTGTCATATAAATATATCTTTTAAAAGTCTTTTCTATCATTGGTTCTGCTTCAATCTAAGATGTATACATGGTGTCAGCTGCTTCTTAAAAAGTCACTGTTGGCCACTATTTGGGCACCCCTGCTCTAGAAGCAGCTCAAGTAGAAAAAGTATGTTTGCTTACAGCTCTGATAAGTGGGACAAAGACAGGAATAAGAGGAAAGGAAAGGAAATGGATTTTCAGCCATGTGGCTGGTGGAGATCCATCTCAACTGCACGCTTTATGGCCAGGAACTTAGCAGCAACTAACAAAGAACAATGGAGGCAAAAATAGCCAGGAAGAGAAGGGGTGGAAACATGGTGCTTGCCTTGAATGTCAGAGGCTTTGGGGGGGGGGCAATGGTGGGCATCAGTAGGTTCGCACCTGTTCACCAGAACCGGTAGCAGAAATTCTGGTTGGCCCTGCTCATCCAAGTTTTGAAATAAAGTAGTTCTAATGCAGGGCTTTCCCCCTGGCCACACCCACCATACCACACCCACAGTGCAGTAGTAAGATTTTTTGGAGCCCCTCACTGGGGGAAACCCTAGAGTCGGATACAACTGGCTTTCAAGGACAACCTTTACCTTTACCATCGGCCTGATGCAATATGGTGGCAGTATATTGCGTGCCTACATACCAGTAATTATTGTAGAAATTCATACCTCTGACAAAGAAAGTGTTTTTGGTTTGTTACAGAGAAAGCTAACTTCTGACTGGAGAAAAATTATTTATATTGTTGTGTTTATAAATACCCATCAAGTTTTCCCAGTGTTTTCCCAGTGTTGGCCTGCATTTTGGCATATATCCCCATTTGTTGACAATTTTTTATTATTCTTTAATTTTACTAATATTTCAAGAGAGGATGCTAAGCAAAGATGTGTGGCACACTAGTGAAAAAGTTGACTATTGTTATATTTCACCTAGATAATTTTTTTAATGTATTATGGACTAGGTTGAGTTATTGAGATTGTCTAGGAAGATGGATAGAGCAACAGACTTTTCATGTTGCCTAGTAATAGCTGAGTACCACATAAGAAAACCCTAGTTAAGGGAAATGGGCGATTCAGATGCATTACTGAAACCAAGTAAGGAAAGTATGGTAGTTCATCGGCAGGTTTCTACCTTGTATGACATAATTTGTTCAGATGGAAATTGTGTAGCATGGAAAATATGTAACACATGTCTACTGAATTGCAGAAGTGCCTTTACATTATGGAGTTTTGTCTCTGACTTCTTTGGTTGCTGTTTCAAAAACAGAAATATAATTCATCCTTTTCTTTTGGTTGAATGACAAACAAAAATCTGTCTTCTCTTGGCTGCTAAAACTGTGTGGAAGAAATAAAACACTGCTCTTCAGCATACCTGTCAACCCGCAGCTCCGAAAAAAACGGGACCTGCGCGGAGCAGTTCCGCGCAGGTCGCCTTCCACGCATGCATGGAAGGCTCTGCCGCTTGTGCAGCCCCCTACGCAAGCGGCGTAGGCTTCCACACATGCGTGGAAGGGTTCTACATGAGTGTAAAACCCTTCTACGCATGCGTAGAAGGTGACTTGCGTAGAAGGGTTGCTCAGTACTTCCTTTCCCCCGCTGCCAAATTACGGGTTTTTGGCAGCGCGGGTCGGGAAATGACGTCAATCAGCGCAGGATTACAGGGTAATCCCGGCCAAATCGGGAAGGTTGACAGGTATGCTCTTCAGTAGAGTTTAAAGTCCTTTGTGTAAATATTTATTTTCCATATCTTTAATAATTGCTTACTGAAATTATCTTTGTGTTTAAAAATAGATTATAGCAAAGCAATGTCTCAAGCCGGTACTTCACAGTTCCAGGAGGCAATTAGACAAGAACTGGAACATTCCATGAAAGTGGATCTAGACAAAATACTTTCAACAGCACCACAGAATGAGCTAGAGGTGAGTACTCAAACTAGAGCTACATTCATGCATAGAATGCTTTTGGTGTGACTTTCAGATTTTAGAAACAAATTTGAAATATGAGATTATGGGTATTTTGGAGTTAAAGTCAGGAGAAACCTCTTTGGATTTGTCAGACAAGTGGAGGGGTGACAGTAGAATTTAAAAGTTGGGCTGGTTTTGAAACTGCGTAGTGCTTACACATGAGGTTAAGGACACAGGACTGCATGGAATAGTACAATACAACTTACCTTAGACCAGTGGTGGCGAACCTATGGCACGTATGCCAGAGGTACCCTCTCTGTGGGCACCCATGCAGTCACCCACAGCACAGTTTGCATACCCATCTGTCCAGCAGCCTAATGGGAGCGCTTTTTCCCTCCCCAGCACAGAGTTCACCCCGTCCCTATGCCCAGCAGCCCAATGGGAGCGTTTCATTCCTCCCCCGTTGCTGTGTTGGCACTTTGCGGTAAATTAGTGGGTTTTGGGTTGCAGTTTAGGCACTCAACCTCTAAAAGGTTTGCCATCACTGTCTTCCTGAATTCATTATTTTCCACTTTAATCAATGTAATAATAGGGTCTCCAGCCTGGACATGAAATATTACTGTACTCCTGACGCGTAGTGTTGAAACAAGAGAATATATCCCCTCCTCCAGTCACCCATTTACTCATGTCCTGTCTCCAATACCACAGATGTTCATGCTTTGATACAACACTTCAGCAGGTAATAGTTGACCCCTGTTGGGTTTTCCCCAGTGCAAAATCCCAAGCATATCATAATGTCCCCAGATTTCTTCTAAGGAACTAGGATTGGACAGCATTGTAACTGCAGTATGGTGGATTTTTGAGTGAGCAAGTTTGTACACATGCTGAAAATGGTTGATTGGGTGTGATGGCTTTCCCCTAATTAGTAACTTTTCCAGTATAAGATCTGTTAAATTAATGACAGTTGTAAAATAATTCATTTCAGTGCAATTTGTCCAGAAAATGGCAGTTTGAATCTTTGGGCAATGCTACTTTTTTAAAAAGAAATTTACCTTAATGCTCTCTGTCTTTTTTCCCCAGCATACTAAGAAAGATCTGGAAGGGTTTAAAAAGCTCTTTCATAGATTCTTACAAGAAAAGGGACCTTCTGTGGACTGGGGGAAGATTCAAAGACCTCCAGAAGATTCTGTAAGTTTTAACAACATGTTGTGGACTTAATCCTCTTTGCAATGGATCTCATTATACTTGTGGTTTGAACTGTTCCATTTAGCCAAAGGAATTTATGACACTGAGCATACCAATAAATAGCAGCAGTAACAACAACCCCCAAAACAGCTGCAAGGAGCCATTCTCCTAATTACCAACACATAGTACAGGGGTGGCAAGAAATAACACTGTGCGTGGTGCCATAGTTTTGGCATTAAGTGATTTAGGCGAAGCTTCCAGGAATGCCTTTTTATCCTTTCTTCTTGGGGGAATTTGTTTCTTGCCATGGGTGGAGGAGTGAGTCATGGCTAGCCTTTGCCATGCCCCAATCTAGATTTAAGCGTCTCACTGGAAGTACCTTTGTTTTGCATATGTTAAGGAAACACTTTCAAGATAATTTGTGTGGACAAATCTGGTTCTGTGTAGTCATTTTTCCCTTGCCCACCCCACCCCACCCCACCCCAGGCCTATGCTTGTAATTCAGAACTTGGGCAATATGCAATGGTAGAGAGCCATTTTGCCATCCCTTAAATGCTGAAAAACTGCATATCTCCTACTCCACCCCACCAAAAATGTTTTGAATTCTTTTGACCCCAAAAAATAGGTTATCCTCTAGAAGCCTTGTGTGGGCATTATTTTTCCTGTAAAGCTAAATTTGTTCCCTCCATGGTTTGTTTTAGAAGATGACAATTTTATATATATATATATATATATATATATATATATATATATATATATATATATATATATATATATATATATATATATATATATATATATATATATATATATATATATATATATATATATATATATATATATATATATAAAAGGAAGTATTGGGTTTTTTGTTGTTGCTATTTATACTTTATTTGAGGGACTGCAGTGGCTCAAGTTGCTAAGACGCTGAGTGGAAGGTGGGAGGTCAGCAGTTTGATTCCCAAGAAATTGCAAGTAGATAAATAGGGACCACTTTGGTGGGAAAGTAAACAGCGTTCCGTGCACTCTGGTGTCTAGTCATTCCTGCCACATGACCATGGAAATGTTTGTAGAAGCAGACAGCGCTAGCTCTTCGGCTTTGAAACAAAGATGAGTGCTGAACCCTAGAGTCGGATACAACTGGCTTTCGAGCAAGGGAAACTTTTACCTTTATAGTTTATTATTTATGTCTAATTTTCTATTGTAAAGATTTTTTAATATCTTGGAAGCCACCCAGAGGAAAGTTAAATTCTAGCTTTAGCCAATTTTAGAAGCTTTTAAAAAGTTGCTTGGAGTATGTTAGTCCATTACTTCTGCAAATGGGATACTGCTAGTATGATCCTGTGTGTCTTTACTTAGAAATAAGTAGTATTAATTTCAGCATGGGCTTCCTTAGTTACAATAATCAACAAGGTAAAGGTCACCCTTGCTCGAAAGCCAGTCAGCGTCTTAACCACTTGAGCCACTGCAGTCCTTATGATCAACAAAGCTCATGGAAAAAATAAATTTGTCAATCTGAAATGTGCCACAAGACTCCGATATTTTTCACTGAAACAAGCTTTTTTACTTTGAAGAAAAAGCTACATGCCTTGAGTCACATTGGCTGTTTACAAGAATATTTATATATTTATTACATTTATATCCCACCCAGCTTTCCTTATGCTCCAGCTCTCAGAACCATACATTACCACTGGGAATACCATTGCTTTGACTATGCGGACTTTCGTTTGCAATGCGATGTCTCTACTTTTCACTATGTTCCCCAAGTTTCTTATTGCTTGCCTCCCAAGAATCAGTCGCCTTTTTATTTCATGGCTGCAATCACCAACTGCAGTGATCTTTGATCCTAGAAATGTAAAGTCTGTCACTGCTTCTACTTCTTCCCCATCTGTTTCCCAGGAACTGATGGGGCCTGTTACCATTATCTTGGTTTTCTTGATATTGAGTCTCAAGCCAGCTTTTGCACTCTCTTCCTTCAGCCCAATCAAGAGATTCTTTAGGTCTTCCTCACTTTCTGCCATTAGGGTGATATCATCTGCATATCTCAAATTGTTGATGTTTCTCCCAGCAATTTTGATCCCAACTTGTGATTCTTCCATCCCTCCATTGCACATTATGTGTTCTGTATATAAATTGAATAAGCAGGTTGATAAATTCAGCCTTGTCTTACTCCTTTTCCTGTTCCAAACCGCTCCGTCATTCCATATTCTGTCCTAACTGTTGCTTCTTGACTCGTTTTACAGAATTCTCATGAGGCATATAAGGCATTCTGGTATTCCCATCTCTTTAATTACTTGCCACAATTTGTTGTGGTCCACACAGTCAAAGGCCTTGGTGTAGCCAATGAAACAGAAGTCAACTTGTTTCTGATATTCCTTTGTTTTCTCCATGATCCAATGTATGTTGGCAATGTGGTCTCTAGTCCCCCTGCCTCTTCGGAACCCAGTCTGCACCTCTGGTAATTCTCTCTCCACATGCTGCTGCAGTCTGTCCTTTATTATCTTGAGCATAACCTTGCTCAAATTAACATTGCTATCAATGTTGGCCTTGAGTAAATCAGAGGAGATGTTATCAGGACATGGAGCTTTGCTTGATTTTAATTGTCAAATCAATTTGGTGATTTTTGAATGGTTGCAGAAGACCACTCACTTGTGGCTAATTATTTGCAACCCTCTTGGGTTTTGCAAAGGTACCCTGGAAATATGATTCCCATGTACTAGCGGAATTAGGGGACTCAGGTTTGACTGAATGATTATGCAAGCAGTGCTATTGGATGAAAATTTTATTTGGCAATTTAACAGAAAAGGGGTGAAAGAAAGTTTATACAAAAGATGGGGACCAAAAAAGTGACAGCTCCTTGTTCTTTTCTTTCATTAACACAAACTATTCATGTTTAAAATGCTTTCATTTGGAAATTAATGAAAACACAAAGATGGGTGTTCCTAGCTTTTCTTAATACGCTTAAATCCCATCCCTATTTTTTACATCATCAGATTTCTTTTTATTCAACCCTCTGCACTTTAGTGAAACTCAAGTATTTTTTAAATAGTTACATTTTGCTCCTGGGAAGTTAAAAACGAAAGGAAATAACCAGTAGTGGGAATCACAAAATTTTCCTACCACACTGTGGGCGTGGCTGTGTGACTGTGTGGGCGGGGCCTGTTGGCCGTGTGACTGCTCTTCGCTATAGAGCTATGAAAATAGAAGCCTCTTCTATTTTCATCACTCTATAGCAAACCTCTGAAGCCATTTTCCCTTTGTCCAAGGCTTTCCCAGGGCTCTGTTTCACCCCAAAGTGCCTCCCCAACCACTCCGGAGTGGATGGGGATGTGCTTTGGGGTGAAACGGAGCCCAGGAAAAGCCTTGGAGAAGAGGGAAATGGCTTCAGAGGTTTGCTATAGATAGAGTGATGAAAATAGGCTCCTATTTTCATAGCTCTATAGCGAAGAGCCCCCTCCGGCCCTCCAAAGCCATTTACCCCTTCCTCCAAGGCTCTTCCTGGGCTCCGTTTCACCCCGAAGTGCCTTCCCATCCACTCTGGAGTGGCTGGGGATGTTTTTTGGGGTGAAACGGAGCCCAGGAAAAGCCTTGGAGGAAGGGGGAAATGGAGCCAGCCCCCTCCGAAGCCTCTTCTAGGAGGAGGAGGTGGTGGGCGGGGCCAGCCATTTTTACTACCGGTATGCGTGTACTGGTGTGAACCTGCTGATGCCCACCACTGGAAATAACTCACCTGGAGAAGATTAGGCAAATGAACTCTGTTTTACTGTGCTGAAGTTATGGCACAATCACAAGTTAAATTAATAAGATAAGTTTGGTTTACAGAAAAAGTAAGTTCCTTCTTCTTGTGCATGCAACAGGAGATATAGTTGATTTCAATGTTTGCTTTTGAATTTGTAAAAGAGTTGATGTCAATTTCTTTAAAACGATCCCTTGCATGTGGTATAAAGGAATGGAACGTTTTCCTGTGTAGACTGACTAAACCCCACTTGCTCGCCTCCTTATATTCTCTATCCTTATAAAATATCATAATGTTATAGAGTTTCTTTTTTCAGTTGATAACACTTGAACATTTCCATTAAGATAGTTTTCCCCCCAGCTGTTAAGATAGAATAATGCCTGGAGTGGGAGAATAAGGATTTTGACATAACAGCAGTTTAATCCGCCAATGAGTAAAAGACAGTCAGAAGTTGAAATGTCCTGATTTGATGTGTGTGTGGGCAAGGATCTTGGGAGAAAGATCCCAATGTGACTGTCAGAGCATCTTGGAAGGAAAAGCCATACAAATAGATAATGGTGACTTAAACTATTTGTATGGAAACATTGAACATGACGGCTGGAAGGTTGACAGGTCAGCAGTTCAAGACCTGAGTGTAGCACGATGGAGCGAGCTCCCACTGTCCCAGCTCCTGCCAACCTAGCAGTTCGAAAACAAGAAATTGCAAGTAGAGAAATAGGTACTGCTTTGGTAGGAAAGGTAACAGCACTCAGTCTCTAAAACGTTCGCTATCACTGTCCCTAAGGTGATAGCCCTGAACAGTGTCTAGTATATATAATTTCTTCAGTGTCAATAAAGTAATTTACTTATGTTTAAGTAAACATACCTTGGATTGTGCTGTAATTAATGTGGGCTTTGAAGCTAACCAACCTAAAATACAAATAGGGAGTACCTTCAGTTTAGAACTCCTTCGAAAAGTAATCTATTTTAAGAAGTATCCATGTGAATATGTGCCATTTAATTTGTTACATTATTTATTGTTTTTTGTTGGATAAGATATGGGAATTAGTTATACTGTACAGTTAAGACGTGAGAAGTGGAAAAAAGCAATTCAAATATGTAGGAATAGTTTTTAAAACTGTTTTCCCCCCCAAAATTCAGATACAGCCCTATGAGAAGATAAAAGCCAGGGGATTACCTGACAATATTACTTCCGTTTTAAACAAGTTAGTTGTAGTGAAACTCAATGGTGGTCTGGGCACCAGTATGGGATGTAAAGGCCCTAAAAGCCTTATTGGTGTGCGGAATGAAAATACCTTCCTGGATCTGACAGTTCAGCAAATTGAGGTGAGTAATTTGTGTTTTTATTTAAAAAAAGTTTTGCAGTGTGTGTGTGTGTGTGTGTGTGAGTGTGAGTGTGAGTGTGTGAGTGTGAGTGAGTGCGTGCGTGCGTGGCATATCAAATTGTGGAGACTTGGTGTTTTTTTTAATGAGGTTGCTTAAATGCTGCTCTTTTCTGTTTTGTTCATTTGTGGCCAGCTCCTACATGAAGCCATGCAGATTAAATCTTCGACGCATAAGGAAACTTGCAGAATTCCATTTTCATGTAGGCATTAGTTCCAAAACGAATTGTGGGCTAAGCTGTCACTTGATCTGATAAGATTTATTTAAGCCATTGGGTAGACTGATGAAGAGTAATAGCATGATTATTTTCTGTTGTCTAGTTTGTCTAGAAGTATAATAGTCAATGGAAGTTTGTAACGAAGTAAGCATGCAAACAATTTCGAACTGGTCTGCAATGTAAGGTAGTTACTAATGCAAGGAAATGGGATAGTTTCCAGGACATAACAGCTGTTGGGAGGGACATTTTGAAGAGTATTTGTTCAAGGGGGTGGGGATCAAGTTGAACTTTAAACAGATAGTAGAACCCCCTTCATTTGTTCTTTGCATAAAGTGATCCATGTAGTGAACATGGAGTGAGGATCTATTGCTGTCTCTACTCTCAAGTTGTATGCATTGAGTAAAGTCTTGAAGGGGAGATGGTCAGATATATTTGGAGATATTCCTACATAGAGTCTGGGATTCTGTGTGATTCAGGCTTCTTGACTGTGTATGGAAGAACTTCCACATATAACGCCAGCTCCCCTTTCAGAACTTACGAGTTTTCCTGGAAGTACAGTGACAGGGTTGGAAACCGGGGGAAGAATGTAGTGCCAGATCATCTGATGAGTACAAGTAAGTGAGAAAACAAAAATCAAACCAGAATGGCGAAGTATAATGATTCCGACAGAACCACCAACTTGCTGCCTGTTAGGGACAGAGGCAGTACTTTTATGTGAGACTGCTTTGTCTAGAAAGTACAGATAGTTTGAGCAAAGCATCAAGATCGCTCACTAATACGAACCTATCCTGATTCTAGGATTTTCATCAGAGGACCTAGACTGAGTGCTGGACTTTAGGGAATTAGATGGGGTAGCATTTCAATTGTAAAACACTTTCTGACATCCATTTAGTCAGAGCTTTCTGTGATGATCTTTAAGTGCCAGATTAAAATGTCATTTAACCAGAGAGTGAATAATTAGTCCAAGATCCTCTTTGGTAACAGTGGAACATAGTTGTGCCAAATGTAGAGAAGGAAGTGGGTAATCAGTACTCCTACATCTGGTGGTGGATGGTGAGGGGGATTGACTGGCGTACCCGGAAGCCTTGCTGTGGTTTCTGGTTGTTGTGAAATGGTGTGGATCTGCAGGGAACTGCTCGCACAAGGAGACATTGACAGATGTAAGACAGAAAAAAAAATAGAAACTTAGTGTTTAATGTGTTTCTTACAGCATCTCAATAAAACCTATAATACAGATGTTCCTTTGGTCCTAATGAACTCCTTCAACACTGACGAGGACACAAAAAAGATATTGCAAAAATACAGCCACAGTCGTGTGAAAATCTACACTTTCAATCAAAGCAGGTACTGTATTGATATTACTCTGACCTGGAACATAAAACCTGTATTAGGCAGTAGGTTTGTGGAGCTGCTTTATCTTAAACCCATGATGGTGAACCTTGGCACTCCAGAAGTTCTTGGACTTCAATTCCCAGAAGGCCAAGCCCCCTGTGAATCCACACAAATGGGTTTACTGCGATTCATCCAGCCCACGCTGCCCTCATTGCTCCCGGAAACGGAAGTAAAACACGCCGGTGTGGAGGAAGGGTTAACCCAGAAGAACCTTAACCGTATGGGCGTGTTTTACTTCCACTTCCGGGAACAACGAGGGCAGCGTGGACTGGATGAATCACAGTAAACCCATTTGTGTGGATTCACAGGGGGCTTGGGCTTCTGGGAATTGAAGTCCAAGAACATCTGGAGTGCCAAAGTTTGTCATCACGGTCTTAGACCATCAATAGTAAAGTAGCATTGGTTTGAGTGGGAACAGTAGAGGCACATTTCTTTGTGTGCATTTTTATGGAGCTTTTGAAAGATCTCTTATCAAAACAAGAGTTGAAATTGATTAGAAAGAACCAAGATGAATAAAACAATAAATGTGGAGTATATGTGTGTCAGAGGCTGGTGTGTGTGTGTAGATTTTTCAAAACTGTGGACTTTTTGACATCTGTGAGTACAGGCAGAAGGGCAGTCTCATACCCTGAATATAGTTTCTTGTATTTGGAAGTGGTTCAGATGGTTGGAATTACCAGTTCTACTAAGTAAAACTATCTGAAATGTGAAAATGTTGAACAAGGGCAGAGAATAAGAAGGGAAAGTCTATATTTTTATGCTGTTCCATCACCTCCGTTTTGGGGATTTGTAACAAGCCCTTGAGATTATTTTTTATTCCCTTCTCTCCTTTGCGTGGATTTCTGAGCTCTTCAGAGTGCTTGGGGCTGCTTCTCACAATGTTGTTGGAGGGTTTAAATGATCAGGTTTCCACAAAAGTACAGAAATCTTTAGGGAGGCCTAACACCATTTTGCATTCCTTTCAAATTTGCTATTTGAAATCAAGGGTGATTGCATCAAATCTCTAAGAGTTTCCAAGATAAATGTTATGACTGATGTTTGAAGTCTTATACCAGCTCTTAAAATGTTTCATTCTTAGCACTTGGTCTCCATATCTTCATTTCCTGTTGGCTTCAGAAATGTATTCTTTTGCAGGTACCCACGAATTAATAAAGAATCTTTACTACCAATAGCAAAAGATGTGTCTTACTCGGGAGAGAATACGGAGGCTTGGTATCCCCCGGGCCATGGGGATATCTATGCAAGTTTCTATAATTCTGGATTGCTGGATAATCTTATTTGTGAGGGGAAGGAGTATCTTTTTGTGTCTAACATCGATAACCTTGGTGCCACTGTTGATCTCTATATTCTTAACCACCTCATGAATTCACCAAATGGAAAACGCTGCGAATTTGTTATGGAGGTCACCAACAAAACAAGGGCAGATGTTAAGGTAACAATTTTTCTCTCCCTTTTTATTCAGCCAATGAAACCCCAAATCACCCCTGCAGTTCTGCACTATTGTAGGAAAAGGAAAACATTCAAAATGAGAGAGGATGGTCTTTGTTTGTGTCAGAAACACCACAGTACAATTACTAGATAGTTTTTACTCAGTAACAGGCTGTGTGCAGGTTATCCTGCTATGGTAATAGAGTAGACCATGGATTCTCAACCTGTGGCCCGCAGGCGAGATACGGCCCGTGGCACCATTTCATGTGCCACCACCACCACCATACCAGGAAGTGCCATGTGGTGGAGGAAGGGCAAAATGGCCATCTGGCCCCCAAAGCTATCAGAGGGAGAATGACCCGGCCCCGGCTTTAAGAGGTTGAGAACTCCTGGGGTAGACCCTACTGCCATCGATTCAACGCCAAGTGTCTCCACTAACCTGACAACCCTGAGGACTAATGGCCTTGGCTGCTGAACTACACAGGAAAGGGTGATTGTCCCCAAATAGATTAAATCCCACTTGAATCCATCTTGATGGAGGGCAGCAGCTTCATCAATACTGGCCTGGTGCTGATGAGGACTTCGTTTGCCAAAAGGGCTCAGGACTAGAAAGTGACTTGCAGAGCTGGATCAGTGGTGCGGGTGTCACACTGCCATGCGGAAGGCAGATGAAAGGCCACTGCATTATTTATTTATTTATTTATCTATCATTTCGATTTGTATAGCTGCTCAGGACAGTCTTCAGTGACAAAGCCCCATTGTCTTAGTCAGTGATGACTAACCTTGGCACTCCAGCTGTTCTTGAACTTCAATTCTCAGAAGTCCTGATCAGCAGGAGTGTTGACTTGGGCTTCTGGGACTTGAGATCCAAGAACACCTGGAGTGCTGAGGTTAGGTTAACCTTGGTTCTGGCAACTCTCTTCTGCTTGCCTATTAGGGTGGCTTCCAGACAACCCAGTTTTCACATGTAATGGATAGCTGGGCTTTCTTGAAGTTCTATCCATTTCAAAGAAGTGGCTAGTTCTTTCTTTCTACTTTGCAGTCCTGGCATTTTCTGCTGTTTCTCCAGAATTCACAATTTGCCTTGATTTTAATCTTTGAGAAATGGGATAGATGGAGAGTGGATACACATTAGATATACAGGTGAAACTCGGAAAATTAGAATATCGTGCAAATGTTCATTCATTTCACTAAAAAGGTGAAACCAATATATGAGATATTCTCATTACATGCAAGTGAGAGATGTCATGCCTTAATTTGTTATAATTGTGATGATCATGGCGCACATGAGATTATGTGATGATTATGGGGTACATGAGATTGTGGGTTTGGGGTTTTCATAAACTGTAAGCCATAAGCATCAATATTATAAGAAAGTAAGGCTTGAACTACAGTGATACCTCATACAACGTCCAAACTTGGTTCCACAAGTTTGGACTTTATACGGATTTGGACTTTGTATGAGGCATGCAAAATCCTAGTCGCGATGCCTCATACAACGTCCAAATCCTTGCTGCGATGCCTCGTACAACGTCATTTCCATAGAGATACATTGTACTGTAACAGCACAGACTTCAGGGCAAAGTCAAGGAAACTGACAGAACTTTAAGAAAACATTGTCTAAAGGCTAAATGCATTACAAAAACATGTCAAACAACCCTGATTGTCCAAGAACCTGAAGAATGCTGCAAAAATCCCAGGAATGCTTCTAAAAATTCTGATGAAATTCACGCTCAAAACCACTCCTAAATACTCTTCGCCTCGTGCAAAACCCACAAGACCAATGCACACATGCGTCCTGCCTTTTATACTGCCCAGGCACAATGCAACCTGGGAAAAACCCCAATGCCTCATACAAAGTCGCAGTGATTTTGTATGAGGCAACTTTTTTCAAGGAATTAGGCGATGTTGTATGTATCCGATGTTGTATGAAATAGACTTTGTATGAGGTATTACTGTATCTCGCTTTGCATGCAATGAGTCTATCTCATATATTTGTTTCACCTTTTAAGTTGCATTACTGAACTGAATGAACATTTGCACAATATTCTAATTTTTCGAATTTTACCTGTAAATCCATGAGTGCTTTTATGTAGATGCTTTGATACTCTTAGCTGTTTCCTCTTTCATATATCACTGGGTGCGATGTCTGGTAGGTGACTGGTTTGATCAATAGCACTTGGCTTCAGGCATCATGTAGTCTGTGTTCAGTCTCCCAATTCCACTATGGAATTATTGACTTTTTCTATCTTTTCTGTTGGTGTGAGTAGAGAGAAGGCGGCTGTGATGATACTCTGAGTTGATTGATAATGTTGTACATTTAGTATTCTATATTGTTGGGAAATCAACTGTATTTTCAGGGCCCTTCTGAGACCTTTATCTGTTGGGGTTCTACTAAATGTTTAGTGCTGAAGTCACAATTTGGGTAGGGATTCTCTTGAATCTGCCTTATATAACCTTTCATAATATTGTTTACTTTGTATGTTTAGTTGAACAGAAGCAATAGGCCAGTCATGGTGAACCTTGGCACTCCAGCTGTTCTTGGACTTTATTTCTCAGAAGCCCAAGTCCCTGTGAATCCACACGAATGGGTTTACTGCACGTACAGTAAACACATTTGTGTGGATTCACAGGGACTTGGGCTTCTGGGAATTGAAGTCCAAGAAGAGCTGGAGTGCCAAGGTTCGCCATCATGGCTATAGGCTTTTATTCCATTTCACTTAGATTTGTTCTGTTTTTCTCCCCTCCAGGGTGGTACTCTCACACAATATGAAAACAAACTGAGACTGGTAGAAATAGCTCAGGTGCCAAGAGCACATGTCGATGAATTCAAGTCTGTTTCAAAATTCAAAATATTCAACACAAATAACTTATGGGTATCATTATCTGCAATTAAGCGACTACAGGAGCAAAATGCTATTGATATGGAGATTATTGTCAATCCAAAGGTAAGTGCTGGAAAAGCTGGAGACTCAAATACAGAAACAATACAAAAAGTCAACCCTGAAAAGTTGGGAAGATTAGAATATTTAGAAATTGGAAGTTTGCTCTCAAACACACCTTGAGTTGAGCAAATATTTCAAGATGAATTGCTTACTTCCATCTTTCTTAGCTTCAGAAGTGGGTTTTAAAAATAATTATTTAGAAAATAAACTTGAAACTAGTTTTCTATTGACTGTTTCCAAATACAGTATATTGGTAACTAAGATTTTGGTTTCTAAGAAGAGAGCTTTCTCTACATACGTCATTTTACATATGACAAGATGTTTGTTGTGTTTAAAATATTTTAATTACATTTATATTGAAATGCTCCATTTTGATCATATGGATTGGTTTGTTCTCTTCACTGGTAAAGTCTCCAGTAAATATCTCCTTTCATAGTATGCCATTTAGAGAAGCAAATTTAATACATCTTAAAAATGATTGGTAGAATCCAGTTCTAGAGTTTCCACTGTCATTTGCACCCATGTTTTGTTTTAGAGAACAAAAGCTATAGTTTCTCAGAAATAGATTAATAATAGTTACTACTAGCTGATTACCTGGCCTTGCCCGGGTTTTTTTTTAACTGTACGCCAGCCTTTCCCATGGAAACCTCATGGTGTGTGTGTGGGTCACTCCTGCCTCCTTTCCTCCAGCTCTCTCTTCCCTCACCCGTCCCCTCTCTGCCTCCCTCACCTGTCCCTACCTGGAACTGTGACATCCCTTCATCCGTCTCTTTTCCCTCACCCATCCCGCTTCTCTGTCGACAGTCCACCCTTAACCTTCCCATACATGTGTCCCCTTTGCGTCCCTACCTGGGACTGTGATATTAGCCAGCACAATTACATCATGATGATATCACAATCAGGTGACCTACCTGGGGCTATGATATCACTTGGACACACACACACCCTCCTGTTGAGTATACTTCCCTTTGCAGATCAATTTAGGGGCATACAGTTTAACATGGGCTGCCAGACACCCGTGGTGGCAATCTCGCACACGCAAAGTAGGCGTGTGCCAAGTTACAGTGCAATTGGTGCAGGGGTGCGGATTTGTATAAAGAACATACAAAACCTCATCTCTGTTTTATATATATAGATTGTATTGCTTCATTTTCCAGTATGATTATGGGCTCAGTTGTAAGACTGATGACACTGCTGAAAATTAGCTCTAAATTGGTGGGTGGTAAAGATGGCTGCAACTAAGGTGGGTTGAATCTTGTTAGCAAACAAGGAGTCCATTCACTTTTCTTTTCTTTGCAATCTCAGACTTGCAGTTGCACAAGCCAGAAATGCTCTCTTGAGAGTGGTGGGGCTTTCTGCTTGTCCAGAGGGAGAGTGTATTCCTCCTTCCACACACTGGAGGGATGGATGTGATGCATAACAGTGTATTCTCATGAATAGCATGTGTTTACATGGAACCTGTGCATACTTCCTATTGCCAGCCTCTGAAATACTTGAGCTTCAGCCCTGTTTCCTGGAGGGGCCAGGATGGCAGAAGTAGTTAGGGCCTCATTTTCTGATCTTCAGTATGTTTGGATATCTGTGTAATGAAGTAGCAGGGGAGATGGATTGTATCAAGTCCATAACAAATACATAGTGGCTGATTAGCATGTATTTGAAGAGAACTATTACATATGCCAGATCATTATACAGTATAGAAAATTCTATTTCATAGGAATAAACATCTTCCTTTTACACTTAGCTAGCAAATATGAGACCTGAAGTTGCATTAATTTTTAACTTGCGAGCCTGTGAAGCCTATTTAGCTTGCTATTACCAGTCTGATCTGTGAGAATGAACAGCACAAATTTATTGATTAAAATTTCTCTTCCAGACTTTAGATGGCGGTTTAAATGTTATTCAGCTGGAGACTGCGGTTGGTGCTGCTATTAAAAGTTTTGAGAACTCTATGGGAATAAATGTGCCTCGTAGCCGTTTCCTGCCTGTGAAGACCACATCTGATCTTCTACTTGTGATGTCTAACCTATATAGCCTTAATGCTGGGTCTTTAACAATGAGTGAGAAAAGGGAATTCCCTACGGTGCCACTGGTCAAACTGGGAAGCTCTTTCACCAAGGTGAGCAGAGTTGAGTTTCTTTCTGTAAACGGTCTAGAGCCGTGATGGCAAATCTTGGCACTCCAGGTGTTGTTGGACTTCTATTCCCAGAAGCCCAAGTCTCTGTGAATCCACACGAATTTATTTTTGTGGATTCACAGAGACTTGGGATTCTGGGAATTGAAGTCCAACAACACCTGGAGTGCCAAGGTTCGCCATCATAGGGCTAGAGAAACCATTTTACTGTCCAGTCTATAAGCCATACAACTTGGTCCTGCAGATAATTGTTAATAGCTGACCAGGAGCCAGCTTGGAAGCATCCTGGAATGCTCTTCTGAAAATAAATTAAGCAATTAAAAATGTTAGACTGTGATATGTTATTGTACTCTATTGAGATGTTATTGGACTCTATTGTATCTTGTTCTTTGCTATATTGTATTTGCTATTGTGTTTTGTTTTTGCTGTACTGTATCTTTGTTTTGATGGGTTGTGAGCCACCCTGAGTCGGCGTATGCTGAGCGCGGCATACAAATCAAATAAACATAAGCATATTGCCGTTATGCTTGTGATACCAATTTTTACTTCTCCTTTTCACCAAAGCAAGGTTAGAAAAAGGGGGCACTTGGTTTGTAAGTCAACTGTGTGGTGTCTTATTCTCCCAAAGGACCACCTTTGCAGACAAGAGTATTGTCATCAAAAAGCTGGAAGACCTTGGTGGTACACACCAGCTAAGACTGTGGCAAGATGTGAATAACCTCTTGCATGGGTTATTTCAGTATGCATAGCACAGTATGTTGCTTTTAAAGGCTTTTGTAAAACTTCAATTAGAATAGAGTAGCTCTGTTACTAATTAGGGTTTCCTATAGAGCAGGGGCACCCAACTATGGCCTGAGGGCCCAATTAGGCCCATGCATATCATTAATGTGGGCCACGGTGAGTACCCAGGCTCACCGCAGACCGCCCCTCCACCCCCCACCGCCTGACAGCAGCAGTGGTGGTGATCACGCTTTGTCCCGGCTGTTCCGAGCAGCCTCTGGCTCGGTCCCATCCCCTCTGCAGCCTTTGCCAAAGCTTATCACCACGTTGGGGAAATTTTTGGAGCCTCCTCCGTTTCAAAACCTGCGGTGCTAGGAGAGTTGCCTGGCGTGCCCGGCATGACATCATCACAGCACGCCAGGTTTACCCTTGCAGCACCACGGATTTTGAAACGGAGGCTCCGAAAATTTACCCAACGCAGCAATTGGCTTTTGCAAAGCCTGCAGAGGAGATGGGACGGAGCCAGAGGCTGCTTGGAGCAGCAGGGACAAAGCACTGCCGCCGCCGTCAAAACTCAGCAGCGGGAGCAACTCCGGAGGCTTGCAAAAAAAAAAAAAAAGGTTTGGGCACCACTGCTATAGAGAGAATAGCTGGCTGTATGGCTCATTGAGTTAGGTATCTGGCTGCAGAGACAATGGTTAGAAGTTTGATTCCCCACTGTGCATCCCAGAACTAGCCTTTGAGGCATTGGGCAAACTGTACAGTCCCAGAGTGCCTGCAGGAGGAGATGATAAATCACATCTGAGTATTCTCTACCTAAGAAACTCAGGAAAGGGACACTATACTGTATGTCAGAATTAGCTTGAGAGCACAGTTATGTATTACAGAGAACATATCATTAGCTGAACTTGACAGGAAGGTTGGCAGGTCAGCAGTTTGAGACCCAAGTGCTGCATGATGGATGGAGTAATCTCCCGTCTCTGTCTCAGCTCCTACCAATTTAGCAGTTCAAAAGCAAAAAAATTGCAAGTAAATAGGTACCACTTTGGTGGGAAGGTAAACAGTATCCCGTGTCTATTACTGCCAAATGACCATGGGAAACGCAGACAGCACTGGCTCTTTGGCTGTAAATGGAGATGAGCACTGAACCCTAGAGTTGGATACAGCTGGCATTCGAGCAAGGGCGACGTTTACACCTTCATAAAGAACGAACACCCACTATTTTTAGTTCATTGCAATTTATAACTCTTTAGCGTTTAACCTTTGATATCATACTGTGCTAACTACAAATTTAATTCAACATAATAGTTTGTATATGGGTAGCAACAAGAGAAGATAGAATACAGTAGTACCCTGCATAATGAAATAGCTCCGTTCCACAGAGCTCTTCGTTATGCGGATCAAATTGGCGATACCCCGCATAACGGGGGGAGCTCGTTGTACAGGGTTTACGTTAAGCAGGGTATACCCCGGTTAACGAAAACCCCATATAACGAAATAATTTTTCGTTGTGCAGGGTATAGCGATCACCTAATGAACGCTTCATTGTATGGATTTTTTGTTATACGAAGCGTTCATTATGCGGGGTACCACTGTATTTACATGTCTAGATGAAGAACACGGTTCCAGACTGTATTTTAAGATTATGTATAGCAGTGAATAATACTACACTATAAACTTTGGGTGGGTTTGGTATCTGACATCTCTCCAGAGAATTTTGTCATTAATCTTAAATTTACTTTCCAAAATTAATAACCTTACTCAGTTTCAGGTTTGCAATGTAGTCTTCGTATTTTGGGAAACTTTTAGACAGTTATTTGAGGGTAACACAATGGATCCAAGTCTCACACTCCCATTTTTCTGCTTTTTAAAAAAGGTTCAAGATTACCTGAGGAGGTTCGAAAGTATCCCTGATATGCTTGAACTGGATCATCTTACAGTTTCAGGAGATGTCACATTTGGCAAAAATGTCTCATTAAAGGTTGGTAATTCTGTTCTACATGCACATGTGGATTTTGTGTCTTGATAGTATACTGAATGTGTTACACTTCAGAAATATCCTTGTATAAATGTCAGTTTATTTTCAGGTTATCAATTGGATGTATTATTTGGGATAGCATCAATTTCTGAACCCAAAACATTTAGAAATAAATTACCGATTACAAAATGACTCTAAATTTAATCATATTTATTTTATTAATTGCACTTTAAAAAGTCTAAAATTTTGGAGGTATGTGAACCCCAAAAGTGTCCTCTTATATTCCTAAGTTGCCAAGAAACCTTAGCAAAATAAGGGGAAAAAAACCACAAATGAAAAATGCACAGGTGAACTATTGGGCACATGTAAAATACTACAAGTTGCCAGGTAGGACTCCTAACCCTGACCTTAGAAGGAATAAATTAAGTGTGCATCTTTATACAATGGGGGCTTCAGTTACTGGATGATAGTGAAGTCACAAAAATTGAATTGATGAAGCAGTCAAAGGGCTATTTCTTTTTTAAGTTTCTGAGGAGATACGGTTAGCTGTCACCTTCTACTTCATTTCAATAAGGATAGATGAGGACCCAAGAGGTTAAATTAAAACAGCACCGGAAAGCCAAGCTCTAAGTAGTGAGGTATGTATGGGATAATAAGAAGTTCATATTTGCCAAAAAGTCTTTAAAATAATTCAGACAAGGTAAAGATGAATGCTCGTATCATAAAGGGCATATTGGTCAATAAATGAAAGGAAGACTGCCACAGGAGATGTTAATGGGAGCCCCACTACAGGTGTATGTCCCTTGGCTTGTGTACCTGAGGTAGGACTCGCACTACCCCCTCACATTCAGTATTTTTGAGATGATACAAAGACAATTTCCAGTTGAGAAAAATAAGTTAGTACTCGGTACTTGGCAGTGTACTTAGTACTTGGCACTTAGTACTTGGTAGTGTCATTAAAAGTTAGTACAATAAACCCCCAGGTTACAACTTCCTCAGTTTAGGTTTGCTGCGGTTTACAACGGCAAGTCCTATGGAAATTCCGTCCTGGTTTACAAATTTTTAATGTATTTTTTTTGGTTTACAACCATCAATTCAGGACCGTTTTTTAAAAAAAATTTCAATGCAGTCCAATGGATATTTCAGTTTACATTTTTTTCGGGTTACAATGGAGGCTTGTTGGAACGGACCTTCGTCGTAACCCGGGGTATTACTGTATGTAGTTCCTATTGAGGATACCATTAAAAAAACTGCCTTACACCACCACCAAGAACATTGCATCGCTTTTAACAACAGCACTACAAGTTGAAAGAAACAGCTACTTTCAACTACAGTAATACCTCGGATAACGCTAAAACTTGGTTCCACAAGTCTTAGCATTATCTGGTTTTTAACATTGTGCAATATGTTGATTGCACAAAGTTTAAAAAAAACCTGGTTCCCTTTCCAAAGAGGAAAGGGAACAGGGGGTCAATCCGCCTGCCTCTTTGGAAAGGGCAGTGGGTATTCCATGTGTGGAATCCCCGCTGCCCTTTCCAAAGAGGCAGGCGGACTGAGCCAAGCCCCAAAGTCGGCAGGACTGGTCTCCAACTTTGGGGCTTGGCTCTCCGGCGGTCTGAGGGTTCAATCGCCGGTTTCCTTGGGTTGAGAGTGCATGCATGCACACACTCTCTCACTCAGAGGAAACTGGCGATCGGACGCTTGGGTCTACGGAGGCCCCCTTGCCCCCCCCCCAGCAAGGGGCCTCTGGAGATCTCTGCTCCAAAGCCTGCAGGGCTGGTCTCCAGCCTTGCGGTTTTGGGGGCAGAGATCAATGTTGGGGAATTTAAGGAAAACCTTTGTATCACAAAAAACTTTTGCAAAGATTTTCCTCAAATTCCCCAATGTTATCCAGTTTTAATGCTGTGCAGTGCACACGTTAACCGGGGTATTACTGTACTAGGTAATATTCCCAATTGGCTTTGATTTGGCTACAGTTGTTGTACTTAGTGAGTAAACCAAATTTTAACTCCACAACAGATCATTTAATTCTTTATTTCTTTTAAATTATAGTCCTGTATACACTGGTTTGAAAGTCCCACTAAATGATGTAGGATTAATTTTTGAATAAATATGTTTGTTTCATCACTGGTCAATTTTTTGTGTGCTCTTCTCACATGAGGTGGCCAGAACTGTACCTTCTACTTGGAGCCCAAACCCTGGAAAAATATGATATAAATCAAAAGCACTGTGTTTCATCTTGCCCACCAGGCAAATGTAAAAATAACTTTCAATAGTTCCCCTTAATTACGCAGTATCTCACAACAAGATTTTTGACTAAAAGACTGTATCATAACTTTTTACCACTTTGAAATAAAAAGCAGAAATACCCCTAGGAAAAAGCTAAATTGCCTGTTCTGCTAGTTTTAGAAAATAATTTAAGGTGTGCACTTAATGGCCGTGCAGAATTCTATTTGGACATAAGGAATTACTACTTAAAAAGTTTATGACTACTGTACAAGTTTCTACAGTTAATTTTTAAGCATTCATTCAATTTGTAGATATGGTAAAAGCTCTGGAATTATTTATAAAATGTTTTAATGCATCAAACCAGAGGTTTAAATTGAAGTAAAACCCCAATGTCAGTGTCCATGAGAATATTCCATTTCTCTTTAAAAACCATCACTTTTCCTCCTTCTGTTTTAGGGAACAGTCATCATTATAGCAAACCATGGCGACAGGATAGATATCCCACCAGGAGCAGTTCTGGAAAACAAAATTGTCTCTGGTAATCTTCGGATCCTGGATCACTAAGACGGCGAGAACTGATACAGTTGTTGATAGTACTC
The DNA here is from genome assembly GCA_035047305.1 of Bradypodion pumilum. Lineage (NCBI taxonomy): Eukaryota > Metazoa > Chordata > Lepidosauria > Squamata > Chamaeleonidae > Bradypodion > Bradypodion pumilum. The sequence continues at coordinate 274,376,526 of JAWDJD010000001.1, forward strand.
TACTAGAATGTTTCCCTCCCAATGGAAGAATCCATAGGCATTTGATTTGTATACAGAAGCTCTATATAATTAGCTTATCTATTCACTGGACCTACAGTATTATTTCTAAATGGTTTTTTCCCCTGTACTCTTCTAACTGAAAGAATATTTAAGGAGACTTAAATCCTTAAATGACTATACAGCTCAGTTAATATAATCTAAAAGTGCAATATTGTTTGTCTTAAAAGGAAAAAAGAGACAGGCAGCTCTTATGTAAACTATTCAACATGCTAATCCAATGTCCAGTCAGTTTTGAATTGCTTGTAATTTAAAGAAAGAAGCTGTGAAGCAATAGGCTGTTAACTATTAAATGCAAAAAAATGCCATGAAATATAATACACAGATGTTTTGCTATGAAGACAAGTTCAAAATGTATCGTTATTTGCCTTCCTCCATCTCTCTTCAGTGATGGTTAAGTTGCCTCATTGATTTTTTTTTTAAAGCTGGACTTCTTGCTCTTCTGTTTACCCAAAGACACCAGGAACAAAACATCGAGATACTTTTGTCACCATCATGTAGCGTCACTCTTAAGCGGTTGAGAACTCTTATTTTACTTTTAAATACAGAACAGATGACCTTAGTGTACTCATGTCCATACGATTAAAATTGTACATTAAGACAGATGTGCCATCACATTTCACAAGTGTCAGGTACTGAAATAAAAGAAATATGAAGCCCCTTTTGATATTTGCGTTTGTTACTACTGGTATTAAAGCCCAATTTTGTTGTGTTATCTTATAATTAAAGAAGTGGATCTCTTAAAACAGCTCATTTTTACAGCTTTATTTTGATAATGACTTCTGCTAATGGTAACAGAGAGATAGGCATGCCTGTTTGAAGAAACCATAGTCACACAAACCATGGTAGACTTGTACATAATAATCACAAGAGTAGGCACTCACTGGGTTTAGGTAAAAATGCTGTGAGGTGAAAAACACAGGCACTTTATTACTTAATACAGGCAGGTACCAGCCTGGAAGATAGCATTAAAAATCTTCAAATAGTCATACCTCTACCACTGCTCTTATGTAGTTTTGAGCATATCCTTTAATAACTAATTGAATGGGCAAGTAGGAAAGAAGGTAAGAGCTACATAGAAAATATCAGATTTTATTGTGCATGGAAGGGGCGGGGGTTCTTATCTGATCAAAAGTTAAAATTACACACCCGGATCAATACAAGTAGAACTGTCTAGTCAGCTTGCTCTTGCTAAAGAAAGAAAGAAAAGACGCAAGCTTGTGAGGCTTCATTTTCAGAATCTGGGAAGTGAGTTTAAAAATACTGTCTTCCGGTGGCAGTATGAAGAACAGTTGGAAGGAATACTTCGGAACATGTACGCGCCCTAACAAATCCTTTATGAAGGTATTAATCAAGACTTTATAGAAACATCGGTAAAAAAATAATTTAACAGCAATAGTTTACAGTGAGAACATCTTCTAGAATTCAACAGCAAGAGTTGCCAAACTGTACCATCATTAAATAAAGGTGAGACACCGTGTGAATTTCACTGTACTAGAGGAAATGCAAAGCATCTTTTTTTAATATAAAGATTTACAGAGCATTCTCTAGACAACAACAGCTGTGTTACAGCTATGCATTCTTTTGGATTTGGTCCAAAGAAACCTGAGTCTGGTTCCAGAGAGAGAGAGTGAATTGCACACATTGATCTTTCTTTGTTTAAAAGGACTCTTCCAAAGTCATTTCTGTAGCTAATTTTCCGCCACATTTCAGGAGCATTTCCTCTTCCAGGTTCCAAGTAGTCCTCTTCTGCAAAGAAGAAACCCTCTTATGCTGAGAGGGCCACTCTCAATGAATTATCACCTCTTCTGCTCCCAGATTTCAGCCATGTTTAAGTCTAGGGTTTGAAGCCCCTTTAAAGCTTGGAGGTTTCCAGTGTAAAACGCTACATCTGCTGTGACCAATCTATTAGAAATGGAAATAAAAACAACAGAAATATGTTGTATTTTCTCAACCACCACTTACAGCTCTTCATGAACGTGGCACGTTATGTTGGAAATTCATTGATCTCAACATGTTTTTATTTCCGTGCTAGTTTTTATGGATTCCCGCCACGCCCCCAAAAAAGAAAGAATAAAGCAGCTAACACAGGTAGAACAGACTTAAAAAACGTATGGAAGTATATCGGTACTAGTAAAACTATTAGATTTTGAAAGGAACACAATCACTTACCCTAAATTTAGTGAAATGATTAATAATTATACATCTCTAGTAGGCCTGCATCATTAAGGGTTACAGGAAGAAGAACCTCCCTCTCTTTTGCTCTAACCTTTCATAGCTACTGCAGCCCTTGTTTTCCTTGATTTACTACTTCAAGAGGTCTCTTTCTGAGATAAGCCCCAGCCAGATATGGGTACAAGGATCACAAAACCAAATTCTGCATAATGCATGCTCCCCCCCCCCCAGACAAATATTTACCTAATGTTGGGAATGTCCTCCCTGAACAATGACTAAAACGAGGTGGCTGTTTTAACAGGGGTAAGATTTTTACAAAACCACGCTCCATGCCTGGTATTGTTCAGGCTAAGCTGATTATTTTCCAAATTAATTTTCTGTTTCAGTTAACCTGAGCACAAAGGAGGGGGCTGCAGCAATGATATATCCCACTCCTTAAAAAATAAATTAGTATTATAGCAACAGCTAGACATTTTGACAATTATGCAAATTTTGATAAGTGATTACTGGATTGTATTCTAGCTTTCAAAGATGTGTAACACATGGATTGTGTAGATTTTTCTATTTTCTTGTTAAAACCCCTTAAACATCTCAAGACAGGTTTAAAGAGTTAATTTACAGTATTTATGAGCTCTCCAACAGAAGTTATAGATCCTTGTGTTAACATGAACCCAGTAAATAATGGTCCTTCAGTGCATGTGCTGAAACATACTGAAATATAGTGTGAGATTTATTCCTACCATTCTTGAACGACAAGGAGATAATCAGTTGTTCTACCAAAACTGGCCATATTCTCTGTTTTCATACAGTAAAACTATGCAAGGTAGATAATATGCACATACCTGTCAAGCGTGGCTCCCAAAAGTACGGGAAATTTCTGTGCATGCGCACATGTGCAGAACCTGTTTGCGCATGTGCAGTAACCCCTTTCCCTGCCGTTCAAAATACAGGACAGCGGCGGGAAAGGGGAGAAACAAGCGGCAAAATATGGGATTTCCCAGCCAATCCGGGATACTTGACAAGTATGTGTATGCAGAGATCTGACTGAGCACAATTCACCAAAGTTCAGTTGAGTCATGAAGGTGGAGGTTGGGGAGGGGGGGATATTTGGGTATGTGAGATGCTATTCAGAGGACACAACTTTAGGGAGACACTTGTTTCCATGTATGGCCCCTTTCTAGTATATTAGAATGTTGTGTTTTTTTAATAGTTCTTTTGCTTTGATGAATGCCACTCTAAAGACTTAACAATAAATCCCATCATGTTAACAATCCCTGCCAATAATGTACATGTTAGCAATGGAAAACACAAAGCACAACCTGACAAGAATTAATGACTTCTAAGCATTTAGGAATTTTGAGGGTGGGATGCTGTAACATTCAAAGTGTTGATAGCAAAGTTGGGCAACCTTTCTGGGCCCAAGGACTGCTGATGATGCCAGGCCAGGGAATGAACATAAATATTGACACAAACATTCTTCTCCACCCTGGTTAACAAGCCTGCAACTTCTGCAGTAAGGAAATAATGGCTCTAATTATCCAAGACTCATGGGGTAGGGGAGGATGTTGGAGCTTGGAACTACTAATAGTACTTCAAGAAAATGTTTTCCAGCTGTTCAGATGGGCTGTAGGGAAAGAGGCAGGTCTCCTCAGCAAGAGGATTGCACATTGCCCGTGAGTACCTCAGGTATGTCTTAAGTTGTCAGAAGAGGATGTGGTAGTGACATATTCCATACTTTGAAGAGAACGTATCTCCCTATTACTGAAACCGGAGTTTCTCCAGCAAAAATCCTTTCAACCCAAAGTAATTTCTGACACTGAAACAATTCTTTTACTGGATTCTCCATAGCTAGTAAATGATTTTTTTTGTTTAAAAAAAAACACTAACCCAAGATGGGTCATAATCATCTAGATTTAATACAGGTGAAACTCAGAAAATTAGAGTATCGTGCAAATGTTCATTCAGTTCAGAAATGCAACTTAAAAGGTGAAACAAATATATGAGATAGACTCATTACATGCAAAGCAAGATAGTTCAAGCCTTACTTTGTTATAATATTGATGCTTATGGCTTACAGCTAATGAAAACCCCAACCCCCCAATCTCATGTACCACATAATCATCACATAATCTCATGTACGCTGTATGCCATGATCATCACGATAATAACGAATTAAGGCATGACATCTCTCGCTTTGCATATAGTGAGAGTATCTCATATATTTGTTTCACCTTTTAAGTGAAATGAACGGACATTTGCACTATATTCTAATTTTACGAGTTTGACCTGTATATGGTGTTTCTGCAGTATATCTTCCCAGTAACTCCATGTTTGTAATTTTAATGTCAATCTGCAATTCCCTTCTCAGCTCCCTCTGTCACACCACCAAGTTGTAACAGATCTAGATACGATTCAACTAGCACAACCAATCCAGTAAGTAATTAGATAGGGTTTAAAAACTACATATTAATTCGGGTACAGGATTGGCATTTGTATTTTAGGATATAGTTTTCACTAACACATATGTGGCACTGTTGTACTTCTGTCGCAGATCAGAAGTTCACCAAATCTAAAAATAGAAACCCTCAACACTGGAGAATTCTGTTTGAAGAAAATTGTGTAACATACCCATTTTGAGGTCCTCCATCATTGACTACATTTAAGTGGGCCAACTGCCTCTTCAAATGAAGTTTATAGTTTGCATTAATTCTCAAAAACAGCATCTAGAGAACAATGTAGTAAAAAGGTGTCAAAAACCCTCTAAGACTCTGAAAAATTAATCCCAAAGGATACAGTTTAATATCACCATTCTATTTATGAACCATAATACCTTTTCACTAATGAAAGAGCCTCCTTGAATACTGCGATATTTCTGAACCACAATTTGGTGTACCCTGCTAATGGCAACCTTGTGTTGCCAACTAGTCTTTCTCACACTAGGTCAGGCAAAAGGAACGGCAGAATGAACTCACCAAAAGGCGCCTTCATTTTGGCAGTTTCAAGTCTGATCAAGACATGGAAGAGTAACTCAGATACTAGGTTGCACTCCACATGATGGTGTCTCTTTGCAATAATGTTTTGGGCCCCAAACATCTTTTCTAAGTACAGTAGAACCCCATATAACAATCGCCCCATACAGCGATGAAATTGCATAGCGATGAGACTTGGGGGGGGGGGGGGGGGAGCCATTCCGCACAGCGATCGTTCCTATGGGAAAATCCGTACAATGATTTTCCAATGGGGAAAACCGCTTAGCGCCAAACATCGTTGTATGTTTTTTCCCATAGCGAAAATCGTTGTAAGGATTTTCCCATAGGGAAGATCGTACAACGACGAAAACCGCATAGCAATCAGCTCCGTGGAATGGATTAAAATCGCTATACGGGGTTCTACTGTTGAAGCATAAGTAAGTGAAATAATATCACACACTTCCTTACCTCCATTCCCTCTTGCATCCTGCATATCTGTTTTAGATCTTAAGACCCTTTTGGCAAGACTTGCCAAACCTGTTCTTTATGAAGTGGCACATACACAGATGGCGCTGTATCAATAAATAGCAGCAGCAACACAGATTTTTTTTAATCAAAACTGTAGTGGCAACTCATGTAAACTGCTGTAATTTTTTGCCAGTTTACACTACATGTTGCAGAAAGACCATTTGCCAGAGGCTGGTAAAAACACAGTGCCACTGCAAAGTTTGCTTCAAAATGTTTCTGCACACTTTGCTGCCATGCAGAAATGGATTTCGGTATCTTTCACATACACACAGCAACGTCCGAACTATCCCTGAGCAAAGACGGAAGGATCTGTCTATTATCTGTTTCCTGCAAATCACCTTGTCAAAACACACACAAACTAACATTCAAGGCAGATTTAGTGAGACAAATCTTCTATAGTAGAAACATGACACGACCTCTATTTTTCTGCCTTACAAGATACTCCATAATTAAGGATCCCAAGTGGTTAAGACACTGAACTCGCTGACTGCAAGGTTGGAGTGCATTTCCTGGGTACTGCATGACAGAGTGAGCTTTTGACTCTGTCCCAGCTACTGCCAACCTAACAGTTCAAAAGCAAGAAATTGTAAGTAGATAAATAGGTACCACTTCGGTGGGAAAGTAATCAGCATTCCATGCACTCTAGTGTTGAAGCATGCCTGCCACATGTCCACGGAAACATCTGCAGACACAGACAGCACTGGTTCTTTGGTTATAAACAGAGATGAGCACTGAACCCTAGAGTCGGATACGACTGGCTTTCGAGCAAGGGCGACCTTTACCTTTACCCATCTTTTCAGATTCAGGACTAAGCTCTTCTCTTGGATTTCTAGAATAGTGTTTATCTGATACATAGTATCAATAAGCAACAGTAGCAAGTCAGAATTCAACTTAGGCATAGCTCTGAGGTCAATACAGTACAGTAAAACCTCGCATAACGAACGCTTCATAAAAAGAAAAAAAATTGCATAACGAAGCTTTTGTTAGGCAATGGCGATACCCCGCATAACGGATCCCCCCCGTTATGCGGGTTTTTTTTGGCAACGGGGGTATACCCAATCAATGGGAACCCCGGATAACGAACAAAAAATGTTCGTTATCCGGAGCATCTCCCATTAGCTTCGCATAACAAAGAGCTCCGTGGAACAGAGTTTTTTCGTTATGCGGGGTGGGGGTGGGGTTCTACTATACTTTAAAATCTTAAGATCTTTGATCTAAACCAGGGATTCTCAACCTGCAGCCAGTGGTGCTATTTCATGTGCCACCCCCCACTGCCTCCACCACATCTGGAAGTGCCATGTGGTGGAGGAAGGGCAAAATGGCCATCTGGCCCCCAAAGCTGAGGGAGTATGACCCAGCCCCCGGCTTTAAAAGGTTGAGAACTCCTGATCTAAATTGAAGTGTGACTGCTTTGGTGAGCAGCCGAAAAGTGCTGACATATGCTTCATCGACAACTGAAGCAATGCCTAATAGCACAGTGGAAATACCTCACAAACTGGCTCACCTGTGTTTGCTCCTCAGGAAGAAGATCATATATTGCTTCATGCATTTTTGCCATCTGTTTACATATGTTCCTGAAGCAGGTGGATGGGACAGGCGCTTTCACTTCGTACTAGAAATCCAGATAGGAAATGTGTCACAGAACTTGTCTTTAAGATCCTGGCCACTTATTTTGGTTATGCAGTACTGAGCATTTTAATTAAATTAAGAAATGTATTTGTGGTTGTTTTTGCTTGTCGGTGCTTCAACTTTCTAATTTCTAATTGTGGATACTGATTATGCTGACCTTGTTTAATGTAACTATTTGTATATTTATTTAAAACATTTCTATTCCACCTTGAATCCCAGTATCTTAGGGTGGAGTATACCAATAAAACAAAAATAAAATAATGGAATTCTTTAAACCATTTGGAAATCTTGAAATTGCATATTATACACTAAAACGAACAACAAAAAAGAGTCATGATCCAAAGGCTTTGGGAAGCAACCGTGGTTTAACTTGTTGCCAAAATGAGATGTGTCAGCATTCGTTCAACCTCTAAGATGAGTTCCATAAACAAAGACAGTCATCCACAAAACAAATGCAGGAGGAAGGCGATACCTCTATAGGATCACTTTTAAAAAATCAAACATTGTGCAAGCTTTCGTGATTCAAGATCACTTCTTCAGGCATGCATCAAATTCTTGTGTATAGGGTAGGAAAATTATAAGGGAAAGTCCCAGAAATTCATGGCATGATGTTCAGCCAGGCTTTGTGTCTTAGAGGTGTTGTGGGGGAAAACAAAACCAAGATGCAGCCTACTGTCCCTACCCCTCCCTAAACACATCTACGAGATAAAGCTTGGCTAAACATCATGCCATGAACTTTTGGGACTTTCCTTTATAATTTTCCTAACACGGGAACTGGCAAGTTAGCTGACTAGAGCTTAGTGAGATTGAGCACCTAAGCCAGGCTCACAATATGCCATGTAGGACCACAGACAGCCTTTATGGTCTTTGGCAAGCTGCACAATCCCAGGCACCCCAAGAAGAAGAATAGAAAGCCACTTCTGAGGACTCTAAACAGAAAACGTTGGAAAGGGTTGCCATAACGCAGCATCAACTTTTTTGTTGTTCAGTCACATAGTTGAATCCGACCATTTGCGACCCTATGGACCATTGTTCTCCAGGCACCTCTGTCCTCCACCATCCTCCTCAGCCCACCAAGCTCTGTGCCCACTGCAACTACAATACCATCTAGCCATCTCATCTCATCTATGGCTGCCCCCTTCTTCTTTTATCCTCCATCTTTCCCAGCATCAAGACTTTTTGAAGTGAGTCCTCTCTTCTCATTTAATGTCCGAAGTACTTTCACTTCATCTTTACTATTTGACCTTCTAAGGAGCAGTTAGGGGTGATTTCTTCTAAGATTGACCTATTTGTTCTCCTTGTTGTCCAGGGGACTCTCAAAACTCCTCCAACACCACATGTCAAAGGCATCTATTCTTCTGCGCTCAGCTTTCCTAATGGTCCAGCTCTCACACCCATACATTACCACTGGGAATACCATTGCTTTGACTATGTAAATTTTTGTTTGCAAGGTAATGTCTCTACTTTTGACTATGTTCCCCAGGTTTCTCATAGCTTGTCTTCTAAGCATCAGTCGCCTTTTTATTTCATGGCTGCAATCCCCATCTGCAGTGATCTTTGAACCTAAGAAAGTAAAATCTGTCACTGCTTCTACTTCTTCCCCATCTATTTTCCAGGGACTGATGGGGCCTGTTGCCATTATCTTGCTTATCTTGATGTTGAGTCTCAAGCCAGCTTTTGCACTTTCTTCTTTCAACCTGAGCAGGAGCTTCTTTAGATCTTCCTCACTTTCTGCCATTAGGGTAGTATCGTCTGCATATCTCAAATTGTTGATGTTTCTCACAGCAATTTTGATCCCATATTGTGATCCCTCCATCATTGCATTGTGCATTATGTGCTCTGTGTATAAGTTAAATAAGCAGGGTGATAAAATGCAGCCTTGTCTTACTCCTTTTCCTAGTCCGAACCACTCCATCATTCCGTATTCCGTAACTGTTGCTTCTTGGGTCATGTACAGATTTCTCATGAGGCATATAAGGAGTTCTGGCATTCCCATCTCTTTAACTACTTGCCACATTTTGTTGTGGTCCACACAGTCAAAGGCCTTGGTGTAGTCAATGAAACAGAAGTAGACTTGTTTCTGATATTCCTTTGTTTTCTCCATTATCCAACGTATGTTGGCAATGTGGTTTCTAGTCCCCCTGCCTCTTCTGAACCCAGTCTGCACTTCTGGTAATTCTCTCTCCACGTGCTGCTGAAGCCTATCCTGTATTATCTTGAGCATAACCTTGTAATTGTTCGATAATTTGACCATTCTTTGCCATTACTCTTTTTTGGGATTGGAGCGTATACTGATCTTTTCCAATCCTGTGGCCATTGTTATGTTTTCCAAATCTGCTGGCATATAGAATGCAATAATTTGATTCCGTCATTTTTTAAGGCTTTGAAAAATTCAGCTGGGATACCATCATCTCCACTGGCTTTGTTGTTTGCAGTGCTTTTTAGGGCCTTTCTGACTCCACTCTCTAGGATGTCTGGCTAACTGATAATTATATACCTGTTTAGAAACCTGTACAAAGTGAAGAAAACTAATTAAGAAGCATAATTCTATTCAAAACCATTACCTTAGACAGCAGCTTGTCAAATAAACTATCCATTATGGCTACAAGTTTTGATGAAATCTCGGCTATGTGGTCATGATAATCCTGAAATCAAGAGCATGTTTGTTATTTATATATATGTGCCATTATCATCATTAGGATTTTTTCCTAACAATCATAACCAGAAAGTATGAATTTAAAAACAAACAATTTAGTGTCTCCCTCCACCTTCGGGGTATACTCCTATAATGAACGCTTTGTATAACGAAAAATGTGTATAACGAAGCATTTTTGAGCTATTGGTGATACCCCACATAATCAATTTTTTTTGTTATGCCAGGTATACCCCGCAAAACGAACATTTTTCTTTGTTATACGGGTATACCACCCATAATGAAAAATTATTTGTTATGCGAGGTATCGCCAATAGTGATGCACATAACGGAAAAATTTGTATAACAAAGCACTCCGTGGAATGGAGCTTTTTCATTATATGGGGTTCTACTGTAATCTCTCTCTAGTACGGAGGTTTATAAAAGCAAAGGATTTCTTCCTTGCTTCTTATTTTACCCAAATTTCCATATAGGTGAAGCCATATTGCGTATCTTCATTGATAGTCTAATAAGGACAGATGGTTTGGAAAGAATATTCTCTCACTTGCAACTGTAGTTCTCAACCTTTCCTATTGAATCAAGCAATCTCTCAAAGAACCTGGGTCAGAACGATGAAAGAAACAAAAAAGCCCACATTTCAAGATCAGAACATTCACACGTTCACAGGCATTCTGCTACTATATGCTATTGTATTTAAAATACAGTATAGTAGATTTTAGGGCACTAATAATTGCAGTAATAATTATGAGAGTAAACACAAACAAACAGGAAAAGAAATTCCTTAATTTCATGTTAGGACAATGTTGCATCTGACCTAAATAGCTTATGCTTCCCACCTATGTTAAGCAGGGTGAGAACCACTGCACTACGCTAGTTTTGAGAAAGGGAAAAACGGCTGAAATGTAAAAAACAACCTTCGGAAGGCAGCTTAAAGAGTGTAGGTATTTCCGCCCCCCCAGACAAGCAGAATTCCAAATGCCTGCTTATTCTGGAGAAAAGCTTCACAAATCCCCACAGCATGCTTTGGGAGTCAGCTATTCCCAGCTCTGTTAATTAACACAGTTACTAGGCAAATAGCTATATGCATCATCCTATTAAAATGAATGGTTTCTACTAAGCAGCCACTTAAAAGCATTACCTTGACAGGCTTGAAGATACCTAAGCCTGTCTTAATGCTACTGGGACCCTGTTTTTTGGGGGAGGGGTGTTACTATTTTACACCATAATTCACAGAATAAACATTTCAAACCAGAAAATAGTTGAAAATTTACCTTGGTAATGTGATCAAAATGCCGAAGCATGCTGTACTGTTTGGGCTGCAAGCGAGCCTCAAAGTGAGCTCTGATAACAGGAATGTAATGGTCTATCAGCTGAAGGCAGCGTGATGAGAGGGCTGTAAATGCGATGGGAAAAGTAGGGGGAAATAACACAGGAGAGTTTTTACTATGCTGAGAAATCTTTCCCTACATAATCATAAAGAATATACACACATACCAATCTGCAGGAAGGATGATTACCACATATACTCGAGTATAAGCCGACCTGAATATAAGCTGAGGTACCTAATTTTGACCTGATGACCCAGGGAAATAGATTGACCTGAGTATAAGGCCAGAGTGGGAAATGCAGCAGCTGCTAGTGAGTTTCAATAATTAAAATACATGAAATGAAAATATAGTAAAATTAATTAATTTAGTGCATTTTAAAAATTGTATTTGCACCACCAACCAGTGGTGGCGCTGCAGGGGAAGTGGATGAGCAGATCAATTGCACTGAGGCAGGAAGTGTTTCTCCAGCCTAGCCTCTTGCTCCCCCTGCAAGAAAGAAGCATGGCTTTCCCCTCCATCATGGCCACAGCAGGGACAAAGACGAGTTTGGAAGGGGGACGTGATTGCATTGTAGAGCTTCTTTCTCCACCTGCAGTTTTCCATAGGAATAAATTGAAAACAAATTTCAGAATAGAAGAAATTAATTTTTAATACATTCTTATTGAAAATTATGATTTGCGCCCTCTTGTGGCCAGTTGTGGCAATTGCGCCTCAACTGTTTTGCCGCAAAAATACTGAAGCTAACTTTTAAACTGCCAAATCACTCAAAAAACATTTTAGACCCTCATAGTTGTTGACCCGTGTATAAGCCAAGTCCCTCTTTTGGACCTCATTTTGGGGGCTAAAAATGCGACTTATACTCGAGTATATACGGTATGTCCATTTTAGAGATTTCCTGATTGGCTAATCCTAAAGAATGCTGAGCCAGAAAGTAAAGTGGTCGACCATAGGAAGTTTTTGTTAAGAAAGAACTTGTTTTACACCTGGTATTTTAACATTTCTTATCAAGAGTGATTGATGCAGGTTCCTTAATCTGGTTCCCTCAAATAAACTAATAACATAATTACAAATTTAATCTCAAAATATCTATCTAAAGGATTAAAATTTGGGAGAATAAACAAAACAAAAATGCTGTCGCACTTTGAAGACTTAACGGTTATATTTTAATGTTAGCTTTCGTGGAACAAGTCCACTTCATCAGACCAAAATTGGGATAAGTTTCTCATGAAAATTTGAAGGGAATTTCTGAAACCAAAGAAAATTTCGAAGTTGGATCCATACCTAGATTTTTTGTAGTTATTGTTTTCAAGCCAACCACTTGTAGTGCACCTGCTCCAAGCACCAGCTGACAACTTCTTGAGTTGAAATACTACATGAGAAAAGGGAAAAATCACAGCACATCTTGCAAAGTAAGTTGCAAGTTATTTGAGATACATGTTTTCTAATAAACCACTGTGCCACAGCAAAAATGTAAAAGGGAGAACAGGTCATAGAACTGCAGGAACTAAATGCCAGAACCCATTCATATCAACCAGCTGGCAGTTATTTTAGCTACAGATGGTTCTAAAATAACTTGTTCCTTGGCTTTCTTGATCAATTTGAGATTAATTTTAACTGATTAAAAAAAAATCAACCTCCTGACAAATGCTATATAAAACTTTTATAATCTTTCACTGTACATTTTTACTTCATGAGCTCTACACAGTTGTTCCAAGCCAATGTGCAATTGAAAAACAGGGTTTTCAACAGACTGCTCTGCCTAAAGGTTAGATGGAGAACTGGCTCTACTATTATTAGGGAAAAGAGGAGAAAGAACAGCAAACTGCCTTAACCAACCGTGTGAGCCTCATCTCTAGTTCCATTCCTTCAGCTCACTTTGTAGTGGTCACGGCTGCCTTGTCTCACTGCCATGGTTCAGTGGCTGTATATCTCCCTATGCTGTTTACCTTCTTTGGAAAGAACTGATGGCCATAGAAAGCTTCTGGCACATGTACTCAGGGTGCATAGTAGCAAGCAGAGACTGGAGACAAAGGGAAGTCTGTGGCATGCAGTGACGCCATAGGGAGGAGACCAGCAGCTGGTAATCGCGGCTGAGGTGCTTCTCCTCTTGCGCCAAGGTACGACTTTGTCTATTTCTACTTAGATGTTGGGACTTCATGCTTTGACACAGATGGAATGCTCAATGTACATAGGTTCCACTATACTACTCAGATTTTATGATGTGAAAACTATCAAGTTTTGTATGTTGTACTTCCACAGAAAGGAGAAAAACAGTGCACAAACATAAGCAAGGGCACGAGAGAAATGGAGTGAGCTAGTATCATCTAAACCTGAACCATGGCCCAGTATCTGCACAAAGTAGAGGAATATTAGAAGGGTTATTTTGTAGGGCGGGGGCAGAACTCATTCCTTAAAAGAAAGGTGGAAAGCACTGAATGAGCAATCAGCTAATAATGGCTTGCTTTACCAGTCTATCTCTTTTGATGTTAATTATGAAAAACAAACAATAATTATTGGGCAAGTTGTTAGTAGGTAAAGGTAAAGGTTTTCCTTGCTCGAAAGCCAGTCACATCCGACTCTAGGGATCAGTGCTCATCTCTGTTTCAAAGCCGAAGAGCCAGCGCTGTCTGCTTCTGCAGACGTTTCCATGGTCATGTGGTAGGCATGACTAGACACCGGAGCGCACGGAACGCTGTTACGTTCCCACCAAAGTGGTCCCCATTTATCTACTTGCAATTTCTTGCTTTTTATGTCACAGCATTTACTTCATAGTTAATCATGTACAGTGGAACCTCATACAACAATTGCCCCATATAGCAACGAAATCACATAACAATTAGGTTTTGTCCTGCATAACAATTTTCCCTATGGGAAAAATCGTACAACAATTTTTCAATGGGAAAAACCACTTAGCAAAAAGAATCGTTGTATGATGCATCCCATAGGAGAAATCGATATATGACGCATGTATCGTATACCAATTGTTTCGTACCATAACTAGCCCCATGCAACGGATTAAAATCATTGTATGAGGTACCATTGTATTTGTAAAAAAAACAAAAAAACAAACACCCACACACAATTAGTTAAAAAGTAGCAAATTAAGCAATTTTTTAAACAAATAAAATTTTAAAAATGCTTACTGCGGTTTCCATTCAGCTTGACTGAATGAAATGACCTTCATAGCACAAGGCAATGACTTTCAAAGTGTTTAGCTATGGACTACATTGACCATTGTTTTTTACGAGCTGTGATTTAAACTCTGCAAATGAAGCAAGATGTGGTGGCCTAGATAAACTGAGGAGGTGGCCCAAGTAATGACTCACCAACGTGAATTCTAATGACTAAGCTAGCACCCAAAATGCTGAGCACTATAGTTAGAGAAGGTGCTAAGCATTTGATCTTTTTGGAGCACATTTAAAAGTCAACATCAGAACTACTTTGGAATTTATAATGAATGTTCTGTATTGGTAGGTGAACAAATGAACAGAAACCTTTTTGAAGACTTTCTGCCTTCTGTATTAGAAACAGAGTTTAAAGTCATGTTAATGGCTAAGCTATTTCTGTCAATGTTCCTGACATGTCTATTTAGATTAATATTTACAAGAACACCGTACTTAGAAATGTAAGAGACACTATAAAAGTAGTGGAGTGAAACTGTGAAAAAATCATGTGACATGCCGCATTCTCCAGGGCATTGTATAATATACTGGGTGTATATTGTAATTGTATTTTATCATTGTATTTTTGTTTTTGACTTGGTAATAGTAAGATAGCAATGTAATAGTTTAATAAGCTTTTGTTATATTAAATAAGTAATGGAATAAACGATTATAGAATTTGATTCTGAATACACATTTTTTTGGTAATTATATGAGTACTATAACACTTTGAAAGATTTTTGAAAAGTATTCACTGAATTTGAAATAAGGGGAGGTGTTACATTACTAAGTCTATATTTCGATTGTATTTTTATTCATTTTTTCCTTATTTTTGTATTTGTATTGTATCCTTGGTATTTGTATTCGTATTGGTATTTGTACTATAGATGTTGCTTTGTTTGTATTTTTGAAAAATTTAATTAAAAATATATAAAAAAGCTTGAGACTCAATATCAAGAAAACCAAGATAATGGCAACAGGCCCTATCAGTTCCTGGAAAATAGATGGGGAAGAAGTAGAAGCAGTGACAGATTTTACATTCTTAGAATCTAAGATCACTGCAGATGGGGATTGCAGCCATGAAATAAAAAGGCGACTGATTCTTGGGAGACAAGCTATGAGAAACCTGGGGAACATAGTGAAAAGCAGAGACATCACCATGAAAACTAAAATTAGAATAGTCAAAGCAATGGTATTCCCAGTGGTAATGTACGGATGTGAGAGCTGGACAATTAGGAAAGCTGAACGCAGAAGAATAGATGCCTTTGAAATGTGGTGTTGGAGGAGAGTTTTGAGGGTACCCTGGACAGCGAGGAGAACAAATAGGTCAATCTTAGAAGAAATCAACACTGACTGCTCATTGGAAGGTCAAATAGTAAAGATGAGGCTAAAGTACTTTGGGCATCAAATGAGAAGGGAGGATTCACTTGAGAAGGCCGTGATGTTGGGAAAGGTGGAGGGCAAAAGAAGAAGGGGGAGGCCAAGGATGAGATGGATAGATGGTATTGTAGACACAATGGGCACAGAACTGGGAGGACTGAGGGGGATGGTGGAGGACAGAGGCGCCTGGAGAACGATGGTCCATAGGGTCGCAATCGACTGTGCGACTGAACAACAACAACAACAAAAAAGAAAGTAGTGGAGTGACCCTGAGGGATGGATGTCTCTAGAGGTTTGAGTTCTAGAGTTCAAGGTTTCTGTAAGGGCAAAGTGAGGAAGAGGAACAAACTAGAGCAAGTGGGGGATAAAATCTAACATACACATAAAAATAGTAGTTTCTTTCAACTTTGTAATAAATATGAGCAATCTGTACCTTTAGTAAATCAGACAAGCGAGTAAGCATGTCAGTCGCTATTGAGGGGATGTTATCCACACACTGGCAGTACTCAAGGATGATTCTAATTAACAACAACACTGTTCTGAAACAGAGAAAACAATCAAACAGACTTGCCATTTCATACTGCATGACAGGCTGGCAAAGCATCAAGTTTACTTCTCAAAAAGGCTGCTTTTAAGCATTTCATTTTCATATGTACTATTTCACTAATAACACTGCCTGCCAGTTTAATTTTTTAAAATTTGATTTATTTATTACAGAAAATTTAAATTCCCAGCTCCCAATGTAAAAAAAGTATTCAGAATATCATACAGAATGAATATTACAAAATTTAAAAAAACCCAGAAAATATGCTAAATCCAATATTAGTCCTACACAGAGTGAACTCCAAGAAAACTTGTTAGAACTAAGTCCCACAGATTTTAACAATCAAAGGAGCTATAACAGCTGGCTGGATACCTCAGTGAGTTAGGCGACAAACAAAACAAAAAGATAAAAGCCAAATGTTGTGTCACCTTAAAAACTAACTGCTATATTTTAAAATGAGATTTTGTGGATCAAGTCCACTTCCTCAGACATGAAAGCTCACATTAAAATATAGCAGTTAATCTTTAGGGTGACACAATGTTTATACCTTTATTCTTTTTGTTTTTACTTTTCAGCGACATAAGGCCGCAACATTATCAAGCAAGTTAAACCAAATTAAAAACCAAAATCCAATCACAATTTTCTGAAACTTAATTTAACTTCATTTTGTCCTAGAAATAGGTGCACAAAGAGTGGCTTTAAAATACAATTACAGTAAAAATTCAGATGTCATATTGAACTAAAAATCTTCTTGGTTACTCATTTTAAAAATGGGAAGAAATAAGTCTTGGCCAATAACTGCAGATAAAAACGAGCATAAATATTTGTCCAAACTTTTCTGAAGTTTTTGCTTCTTTACAGATTAAGATCGCTGCCAGCACAGTGGTTAAACTTCTTTACTGCAGCTAAAATGTTGAGTTTGATCCTGATAGGGATCAAGGTTGACTCAGCCTTCCAAGATCAGTAAAATGAGTACCCAGCAAAATGCTAATTAACCTGTGAACCGCACAGAGAATGCACTAAGCAATATGGGGTGGTACATAAGTGTAATTGCTATTAATTGGGTGCAGAAAATTTACTCTGTTTTTTTCATGTTCATACAATGTAACCATTTAATATTCAAAATAATATGCTTTATTATATGGTTTCATAGGTTCACAGCACGGAGCGAGTGAACTTGGCATAAAAGGGAGGAATTGTATCTTACCCAACTACGGCGTACTTTTGTCCATCAACAGTCAGGAAATCAGTTGGCTTTCTTTCCTCTGATGCTACACAATTGAACAAAACATTTTTAAAACCCTAGAACTAAAGACAATCCGACAACAATGTAAATATTTTATTAAAACAGGTTCAGTATTATGCTCCCGCTCTGCAGCTAGAGGCCACAATGCATTGCTTGCAGGCAAGTACATCAAATGCCATGCTGCATTTGTGGTGGAACGGGGATTCAAGTGTTCTGTCTCACCTCTGTGCCCTGCACAAAAATCAAGTGGGGAACTCGAGGACGCCACACACACACCCCAGCACAGAAAGAAAGCGGGACACTGCGACAGTGATGGGGGGATCAACCTCCTTCTTCTGCCAGGGTCCAGCAAGCTAGTCAAGACTGTGCAGCCTTACTAACATTTCTTCCTTTGTTTTCTTCTGCCATATTCAAATTTGAATATTGGCAATCATCATGGCGATCAGCCATGAAGACTGTCCTGAGAATATAATGCAGCGGCCTTTCATTTACCTTCCGCAACTCAGTATGACACCCGTACCACTGATCCAGTTCTGCAAGTCACTTTCTGGTCCTGAGCCCTTTTGGCACGCAACATCCTCATTTAAATGCTTTTACCACCACCAGCACCCTGCATGCATTGTAAAATCAGCCTGTAAATTTTAGTAACCACAGGGACGGTTGATGGTCCCCAAGTGGATTAAATCCCACTTGAATCCATCTTGATGGGGGGCAGCAGCTTCATCAAATCCACTTGGGGACCATCACCCTTCCCTGTGGTTACTAACATTTACAGGCTGATTTTACAATGCGTGCAGGGTGCTGGTGGTGGTAAAAGCATTTAAATCATTCCGGCTTTGTTCAATGTTTAATTTTCTGCTTCAGAACGCGATTTGTAACCTTTCACTGTTTTTTAACAGCTACAACATTCCACTTGTGTGTCCTAGAGAGTAACCAGTAAATCTCACACCATGTAGCGCTCATTCTTAACACTCCCTTGAAGATTGGGAGCTGCCCTTTTAAAACTTCTCTTTGTGACAGGCTCTACACAGAGAAAAGAATTAGCCACCGACTTGGGAAGAGAAATGTCCATTTCCCTCTGTTTTTCCTCCTCTTCCTCATACGTGACTTCCCCAAATTCTGGTGTTACATCTTCTCCTCCTTCCTGTCTCACCTCCTCTTCCTTCTTGCCTCATAATCTTCTTCCATCTCTTCCAGCTTCTCTTGCTCACTGACTCTTTTCTCCATCACCTCCATCCCAGGTCTCTTCCTCCTCCGTCCCTCTATGGGTTACCGCCAGTTTTTCTTCCTTTGATTTTGTTATTGCCCATGTTTTGGATGCATACAATATTGCTGGAGAACTGTCGTACTGTGTCAGCTCTTGTGGTCCATGTGCAGGATCTTCCCCATGGAAGTATCCACACATTCTGTTCGTCATGTTTAAAGGGAAAATGTGCTTCTTGATGGAAAACTTCTACATGTTTTTCACAGACATAATGGAAACCCCTTAGGACTTTGCAATACATAGAGGATGTCCTTCATACATAACAATAAGAAACATTTTGTTATTAGCTGTGGAAATCTTCAGTCCACTTAGCTCATTTAGAAGCAACCAATCCTGATAATAATGAGAATTATGTTTCAGCATTGCTTGTGTTTAAGGGTGGATCAAATGATCAAGCCTAAAAATTAGGAATGAAATCCTAAAAAATTATGGGTGAGAAGGTAATTTTGCAAAATCATTGGGTTTTTGGGGATTTTAGCAAATATTTTAAACTGGTTACCAAAGATTTTGGAACAAAAGTGATTGTTAAAATTAGTATTGGGGGGGGGAGAGATGAGGGCAACTTGATCTTGCTTCCGTATTTCTTTAATTTCTTGCCTCAATATTTTGAACTTTGGAACTGTTGCACTTTCTGTACTTTTGAGTTTGCTTGTTGATGACCTCCTATAAGTTACATCTTTCTTCATTAGAGCCAGGAGGTTGGAGATTTTCTGTCCACCTTAAGACATACAGTATCAGATTTACGTATACTTCAAGGTGAAAGAAATGAAGTGATTTCAGATGACAACAAGCAGGCTTCAGTTCTATTATCTTCAACTCATTTCAACTTAAATCTTAGCCACTTGATATAAACACCTGATTATAGATGATCAAATACTGTACTTTACTTAAGAAACTAAAGAGCCTGGAAAGAATCAAGTCCCACACACTGTCTATTACCATTCTGTCAAATAAGGCTAGATAGTAACATTAAAAATAACTAGTGCAATAACAGAGATGCAAGACTCACCTCCTGCCTTTTTGTCTGGTAAAGCTATTTTGCCATCTGATATAGAGTCAACAAGATCCTGGAACTCTGCTGGAACATCAGCTTGTTTCCAACGCTCATTGTCAAGCAGAAGGCTATTTATAAACATAAATAAAAAGGGGTTTACAAAATAGACACATACTGCCTGGAAATCTCTCACATCTGTTTTGATCTGAAAGTTATTATCAGCATTTTGATGTCATAAAGGATTCGACTGATGTAAATCCAATCATTGGCAGGTAAATCCTCAAGCTGCACTGGCAAAACAGCCCAACCAAAGATAAATGAGGATGTAAACTTATGAAGGAGAATGCGGTGGTTTAGTGGTTAAGATGCTGATCTCCACGGCCGGAAGGTCGGCAGGTCATAAAGGACCTTCCACAGATGCTGCCTCCCGGCCTCTCCGCCTCCTTGAGCCTGCCTGCTCGGAGGATTCGAAAGTGGGACGCCGAGGCTTGGAGCCATCCTCCCAGTCTGGCAAACTAGGAGGAATGAGGAACTCCTGCTTCAGCTCCTGCCTCTCCGCCCCTTTTGTTCTGCATTGCTTTTGATATTTGATTGTTGTCTTTTATACCTTGTATCTGAATTTTGTAACTATTGATTACTGATATTTTGATGTTGTGCCTTTTTCTACTATTGTGAATTTTTGAATATTTATTTCGTTTATGATTAGGTGTATTATTATGATATTGTAATTGTATGTGTATTGATTGTTGTAGCCGCTCTGAGTCAGCCTTGTGCTTGAGTAGAGCGGGGTATAAATCCAATTATTATTAATAATAAGAATAAGAATAAGAAGAATAATACATTTATTTATTTATTTATTAAATTTATATACCGCCTTACTCAGCACAAATGTGACTCAAGGCGGTTTACAGCAAAAATATAATACAGTTACAAAATATCAACCTCCAAAAGTAGTTACAATTACAAAATCTTAGTCCAAATACAATATAGCAAAAATACAATATAGCAAAAATACACAATAGCAAAAGCAAAGTGACAAAATACAATGGAATGTAGCAAGATACTGTACAATATACAAGATACAATGCAGTAAAGTAACATGATGGAGCCCAAGAAAATGTACAAGAAAATGGCTGCCACATGCATTTTTACAGGAAGCTTTGGGTTTCTGGGAATTGAAGTCCACAAAACCAGAAATCAAGATGGCCGCCACAGCTTTTATCAGCTGTTGAGCGGGCAGGGAGATTTTTTCCCCTCCACAACCAGGAAACCACGTCGTCCTTTTTGGGGTGGGGAGTGGGCAAAGGCACCCTGGGTGCCTCTCTGAGGCTAGGGGGAGCTGATCAGGGCTTTTTTCGACCCTCCCCCCGCACCTGCCCAGACTGCTAGAAGGCAAAACAGTGGGGAAAGCTCCGTCGACTGCAATTTTTGGCTTGCAGCAGTGCGGGGGGAGGTCAGGGGGGTCAGAAAAATCCCCGATTGGCTACCCCGAGCCTCCTGGAGGTGGTAGGGGTGGTGGAGACCACAAAATGGGTGACAAAAAATTCTGCCCCAACGACAACGAAATCCGAATAACGACGCGACTTGGGGAACCAAGTTTTGTCGTTATTCAAGGTTCCACAGTATCTTGCTTTGCATGTAATGAGTCTATCTCATATATTTGTTTCACCTTTTACGTTGCATTGCTGAACTGAATGAACATTTGCATGATATTCTAATTTTCCGTGTTTCACCTGTATGTGGCTATCTGGAGCAACATCATGTGTGCAATCATTTGAGTGAAGTGACTTGCTAAACAGTTGAGCTATTTCAATCATACCACTAACCTTTTATTTTTTGTTATGAACTGAGCCACAAAAAGGAGTAAACATTATGAGAGGCAGCTTGCTACACTCTACCCAGATGGCTGTCATCATTTGATGCAAAACCAACAACTCAGCTGAAACTGGTGAGAATCTTACACATTTCATCAAAGTATACACTGCTTCCTCGGCCACTTCCCAAAGAAAACTGGGGAGTAGAGTGAAAGCAAATAGGAAGGGACAGAGTAGTCTAGAAGCAGGGCGAATGGAGAGATGGGGAAAGAACAATGAAAACATATGGCTATCTTTGTTTTCCTTACTCTATCTCCAAAATTTATGCTTCTGTTCCACTTAACACAAACTGAAAAAGAGATCTAAAGTTAATGTAGCTGGTATTTTATTTAACATTGCCCTCACATTTTAAAGATACACCCTGGATGGAATGCCACAGATTTCACTGGACCTTATTTAATTTAATAGATTTATATACCGCCCTATCCAATATAAATCAATTTTTAAAAACCCTTAAAGACATAGCAATATTACCCACTGCTGTGCAATTTACTATCTAAAAACAAATATAAAATCTGCATAACCTTAACATTAAAAATTAATTACAGGAGGGGGGAGCCTCAGACGAGCCAGAAAGGGGAGCTTGTTGACAATCCCGGCCCCCAGACCCATTTTGCCAACCATGTCTTCAGTTCTTTCCTAAATGTTAGCAACTGGGCCTGGAGGTGTAGTTATACCGGGGGGAGGTTCCATAGTGGGGGAGCTACGACTAAGAAGACCCTTTTCCTTGTGCTGGAGAGGCGAACCCCCCCCCCCCCAACTGATGGTACCTGAAGGGTGCCCTCTCAGTTTGCTCTCGTGGGACAGGTCGATGTCCTAGGGACGGCATGGGTAACCGTGAGCAGGGCCTCCCGGTCCAGGAGTAGGCACAATTGATTAATAACACACACTTGCCTGAAGGCCCTCCTGGCCACGGCCGTAACCTGCTCCTGGAGAAGAAGACGTGAGTCCAGGACCCCCAGGCTGCGCACCTGGTCAGATTGGGGCAACAATGCCCCATCCCAAATTTCCACTTGGTACTGCAGTGGTTATCTTCTAAGCTGCTCTAATTCTAAACACTGTTTGTAGATTATACATAATATCTCAGTTTCCCTACAGCCATCAAAACGCTGATCTGGCAACCTTAGCCTTTGTTCATCAGCCATCTCCCAACAGTGACTTTTTATATGTCCAAAGCAATTGTGGCCACCTACAGATTTGGGTCGCTTTGGACGTAATTATTTTGGTGATGTTTCCTTTTTACTCGACTGCACTAACACCTTCAGCACATTGGTTCTCTGTTAAATTAAACCACAGCTGTTTATATTCAGACCAGGGAACAACAACAACATATGTCTAATTATTTACAATGATAAATTAGGATCAAATCGTGGTATCAAGACACCAGGACTGAAATGTCAAAAAGTGTGTGATAGAAGAAAGTAAGGAAAATGTTTATGAGCCAGAAATTCACTTTTGGCTTACTGTTCAAGTGCCAAGTAACAATGCATTCTAGCCACCTCATTCTTTTAATGATTACATATGCACTTGTGAAACACCAGATCTAACAGTTGTGTAGAATTTGGCAACTCCTGACTTTAAAAATAGTATGATTAGTATCTGATAAAGTCTCAAAAAAGTGGAATTGGAGATAAGCAGGCTTCCAGGGGTTGAGAACAGTTCTCTCCACCCCCCTTTCATAAACACCTTTTCAAGGCTTTCTGACACCACTCTCCACTGCATGTTCGAGTCTACTACCCACAAGGTCTGTAATGGTGAACCTTGGCACTCCAGGTGTTTTTGAACTTCAATTCCCCAAAGCCCAAGTCTCTGTGAATCCATGCACAGTAAATCCATTTGTATGGATTCAGAGACTTGGGCTTCTGTAAACTGAAGTTCAAGAATAACTGGAGTGCCAAGGTTTGCCATCACTGCAATTAGGTATTCCAACTCTGTTTAATCAATCTGTATTTTATATCATAAGTATTTGTAACTGCACTGTATTTACAGAGTTTCATTTCAATTCAGGTTTCCTTGAAGTAATGTAAAACTTAAATGTAATGATAAACTTTTTGTTTTACCAAAGTGAGATACAGAAGGCAAGAAGCTACACCACTGCACTGAGGTTCAATGCCTAAGTAGAGAGAATATTCCAGGCCACCAGTGATGGTAAACCTTTTAGAGACTGAGTGCCCAAATTCAACAGGTTGCTGTCTGCGCTGCAGAGGGGTCGGGTGAACCCTGTGCTGGGGGGGAGGAAGCGCTCCCATTGGACTGCTGGGCAGAATGAACGCTATGTTGGTGGGAGAAGCGCTACCATTGGGCTGCTGGACAAAGGGGTGGAGTGAATACTGTGCTGGGGTGACGGCGCACGTGCCCACAGAGAGGACTCTGAGTGCCCCCTATGGCACGCATACCATAGGTGCGCCACCACTGCTCTAGGCCCCTTTGTTACCATTTACTTTTTGAACAGGAAAGTGTTTGGAGAATACTCCTTTATGCACCAGAACTGACTGGGGCTAAAAGTGAATGTCAGCAAGGACTGAAACCTAAAATTTATTTTGGAAAGCAGAAAGCCACATTATAGCAATAGTCAGAAAGATACCTGAGTTTAGTCTTTCTTTCCTCATGGAATCTGTTGACAAATCGGTTTGCTTGACTTTGAAGTGCACCACGCAATGACATACTCTTCCGACCACAGACCTGTTCTGTATCCAAGATGAATGCTTCCATTAGTCGTGAAAGAGCAACAAACTCTGTAGAATTCAGTTTCTCCAGGAACCCATCCTAAAGACAAAAGAAGTGTTGATGTAATAGTTACACAATTATTTTCTTTCGTGAAGGCTCAAATGATATTAAGGAAAGCCCCATCATCAAGCTGAAGGAGGGGAAGCTTTGAAATACATTTGAAACAAATAAAATAAATACTGATTTTCAGCAAACGGTACGAGTCCAACTGACCAAAATGGCCAAAGGAGAGCTGAGCCGATGAGCTAAAGTGGTGGTAAATCTATACCAGTGATGGCGAACCTTGGCACTCCAGCTGTTCTTAAACTTCAACTCCCTTAAGCCCTGATCAGCAGAAGTGCTGACTTGGGCTTTTGGGAATTGAAGTTCAAGAACCACTGGAGTGCCAAGGTTCACCATCATTGATCTATGCCACCTAAGAATGTCGGGAATTCTGTAGGGTCATCATGTACCACCTTTGTGGCTGTGTCTGGGTTACAGAAGGTTTCAATGTGGAGTAACTTGAGTCTTCCTTCACCCTACCCACTTTACCTTCTTACCAGCAGACCTTAGCCAGAAGAGCAGTCTTACCAACAATGGCTCTGTTTGCAATTTACGAAATCATATAACCGAAGAGTATTTCTGCTGTCATAAATTCTATTTCACCTTGCCCTAATCCACAGCAATTAACACATCTTTGAACTTGGGACTGTTCGTTGGTCACTGTTTTTAATGAGTTTGGCTTCAACATGTTTTTGCATGGTAATTCCCAAGTTGATCTTATATTTGAAAGGAAATTAAAATTTCTTGTCTACTTAAGTGTTTCCTCACGGGGTAGAATTATTCAAAAAGGTCTTACTTTTGCTCTAGCCATCAGGAACTTGACAGAACGATCGTGGCAAATGTCAGAGGCACTGTACAGTAGTTCCTGGATATTGTTCGCCAATCTACCTAGTTCTAGCTCTGACAGCTTTATATCTTCACCAATCCTGAAAGTAAAACAAATACATGTTTTGTTTACATACTGGCTGAAATCCTCCTGGTGTAAATCATCTGATGAATATTTACTTTCAGATTTCCAAACAGCAAATCTTCACTGATTTTGCTGAACTAGTTAGCTCTATTTTGTACAGGGGAGATCCGATCCTGCTATCTGGACCATCATGTGGATTAAGGAGCATTACTACATACAATAAAACCTTGAGTTACAAATGCCTCAGGTAACAAAAAACTCGTGATACGAAAGGAAATCCCAGAAAAATAATGCTTCAAGATATGATTTTTTTTTGAGATATGAATTTTTTTGCGTCTTCCAACGCTTTCCACGGCGGCAGGAGGGTGTTCGGAGCATTTCTGCTCCACTTTTGGATTTTTTTGGTGTGTTTTGGCACTGCCAGAAGCTCCCCCTGCCACCAAAAAGGGCTAAAAAATCCCCCCTTCTCTGCAACAGCTGATTGTCAGGGACTGGTTCAGCAATTACCAGAGCTGGCCACTAGAGGCCACTGTTGGAAATGTGCCGAATATGCATTGCAAACCATACCGGAGGTCAGAAAAAAGTAGAAAAATATTTTATCTGTTAAAAACTCTTTCTAAAGTGCACTTTGGAATTTTTTGTTGTGTTTTTGCCACTTTAGAAAGAGTTTTGAACAGCTAAAAGATGGTGGTTTGTTTGTTTTTTGCTTTTTTCTGACCCCCAGAACACATTACAGTATTTGGTTTTCAATGCATATGAATTTTTCAGGATATGAAAACCCCTGAGGAATGAATTAATTTCATATCTCAAGGTACCACTATACATATAAGTCTGGGCAGGTTATCCTGTTATGGTAATAGAGTAGACCAGAAGGTCAGTGACTCAACGCTGAGTGTCAGGCAGCAGATAACTATCCTGACAACCCTGATGACTAACAGCTTTGGGTCCTGAAGTCCACAGGGAAGGGTGATGGTCCCCAAGTGGATTAAATCCCACTTGAATCCATCTTGATGGAGGGCAGCAGCTTCATCCATCCTGGCCTGGGGCTGAGGAGGATTTTGTGTGCCAAAAGGGGTCAGGAACAGAAAGTGACTTGTGGAACTGGATCTGTGGTATGGGTGTCACACTGCAATGTGGAAGGCAGACAAAAGGCCACTGCATTATATTCTCAGGACAGTCTTCATGGCTGATCACCATGACAATATTCAGATTCAGATATAGCAGAAGAAGAAGAAGAAGAAGACTACATACGTAATGTCAATTCCACCAGCTGCAGCATTTGCCAAAGCTTGCTCCTTGCTAGATGAGGAATCAGTGGTACATTCAGGTTCAGACACAGAATCACTGCTGCTGGGCTCACTGTCTGGGGAAATGTTTCTCTGAGAGACAGAATCTGCTGCTGTGGGAGGAATGTCTCCTTCACTGAAGGCATCACTTATGAACATTCCTTCATGAGTTAAATAAGCCACTTCTAGGTCTATGATATTCTCCTTGGCAGAATTCTTCTGCACAGCAGTATTTCCCAGTAGCTTGCTCCTTTGGTTCTTGTCTAGAACCAAGAGAACCACATTCCTTATGACATTGAGCGTCGCCTAGAATAAAATGGGCACTTGTTAAATAAAAGCAAATTATGCTTTATTACATACAAATGCATCTCCTAGCAAAGGATATTCCTAGTGTTAACCACGTTCCAGTCAAACATTTGTACAGGCTTGGGTTGCTCTACAAGAAGCAGTATCAACTCTTATTAAAAATGTATCTCACCTTAATTCTCTTCAGAAAGATGATAAAATTAGAAAAAATATCTTGCAGTAGATCAAACCACTGTGGAAAATTCATCATCCTCATTTGATCTGCAAGTCTAATATCATAAAACAATTAATATAATTTAATTTAAATTTCAGTTTAGCTCTATCTTTACATTTTTCTTCTTCCATGTCTAGGCCAGACGTGAAACTGCCAAAATGAAGGCACCTTTAGGTGAGTTCATTCAGCAGTTCCTTTTACCTGACCTAGTGTGAGAACGATTAGCCGGCAACACATGGCTGCCATTACCAGAATACGCCTGATTGTGGCTCAAAAATACCACAGTCTTCAAGGATGCTCTTTCTGTGTATATGGTGGCCTTAACGACATCTTTGCCAGCTTCTCCAGTTTGTCTTTAAAGTGAAAACACTGAAGTCTAATTTGTACAATTTTTTTATAATTAGTTTTGTTGTTCAGTTGCATAGTCAAGTCCGACCTTTTGCGACCCCATGGACCATTGCACACCAAGCACCCCTATCCTCCACCACCCTCCTCAACCCACCCAGCTCTGTGCCCATTGCATCTCATTCTGAGATAAAACATCGTTTAAGAATATGTGGTTTGTATGCATGTTTCTGCATATTCATTCCTGAACAGAAATATGGTAAAAATGAATATTAAATGAATGGCTCAGGTTTCAGAATCAAGGAGCATTTGCACAGAATTCCAAAAATCTCACATAATAGTCTTCTATAGTCCTCATTATACATTATGCTTTATTGTGGTGCAAACAAGCTGCAGCAAAGCTCAGCCTTGTGCATTCCCTTGTGTCTCTCATGCAGCTAAAAAGAAAAGATGGACTGTTTCAATTCTGTTTTTTATTAACGACACTTGAATTCTACATCCAAATTCTGAATATGACCAAAATGTTTCCTCAATCTTAACCTATAAATCCAAGGGTTAACTGTTGGAACTTGCTATAGGTTCCTACAGCTGGCCCTACTTGCCTGCACTCACCCTTCGTGCACATGGCCGATCTGGGTACGCAGGTCAACGAAGGATTGAAAAAACCGGCAGTGGGGCAACAGCCCCACAAACGCGAAGAAAGGGAAACAACTTCACTTCCCAACATTCCTTGCGCCGCGCCAGAGCCAATCAGGCTGAGAGGCTCTCGCACGGCGCAGCGTTCGGAAACGCGCCGCAGCCAATAGAAAGAAAAGCATTTTTTAAAAAACGCAGCACAAACACAAAACAGCAACCCATAACTACAAGCCCCAGCGTCCTGCGCGCCATGAGCGCGCAGAGCACTGGGGAAACCGGTGCCCGAAAAATGAAAAAGAAAAACAACTCACTGGAGTTTCCCCTTTAATATCAGTGGGTGGGGGTTCCGATCCCCCTCTCCGCTGGCTACCCTAGGGTTGGGAGGTTTGTGGGGAGAAAAGGGCTATATTGCCCCAACCCTTCTGGAAACAAAAGATCAGGCAGAGAGGATCGATCCCCCACCCCCCTCCTTAAAACAACTCCGTCTTTTCTTCTCTTTAAAAACGGAGTTGTTTTAAGGAGGGGGGGGTAGGGATTCGATCCAGTCTGCCTGATCTTTCGGTTCCAGAAGTGTGGGGGCAATATAGCCCTTTTCTCCCCAAAAACCTCCCAACCCTAGGGTAGCCAGCGGAGAGGGGGATCGCAACCCCCACCCACTGATATTAAAGGGGAAACCCGATCTACTTTCACGACTCCACACAAACAAAGCACCATAACACACTAAAGCCCCCCTCCCCACCACCTAGCCCACCCTTCCTAACCCCCAATGACCATGCCCCCCCTCCCCACCACCGAGCCCACCCATCCTAACCCCCAACGAAAAACAACTCACTGCCTCACAGCCAAGCAAACACCAGCTGGCTTACTTTCCCTCACCAACAGCGCCTGAAGGTCCCAACTGGAGTTTCCCCTTTAATATCAGTTGGTGGGGGTTGCGATCCCCCTCTCTGCTGGCTACCCTAGGGTTGGGAGGTTTGTGGGGAGAAAAGGGCTATATTGCCCCAACCCTTCTGGAAACAAAAGATCAGGCAGAGAGGATCGATCCCCCAACCCCCTCCTTAAAACAACTCCGTCTTTTCTTCTCTTTAAAAACGGAGTTGTTTTAAGGAGGGGGGGGGGTAGGGATTCGATCCAGTATGCATGATCTTTTGGTTCCAGAAGTGTGGGGGCAATATAGCCCTTTTCTCCCCAAAAAACCTCCCAACCCTAGGGTAGCCAGCGGAGAGGGGGATTGCAACCCCCACCCACTGATATTAAAGGGGAAACCCGATCTACTTTCACGACTCCACACAAACAAAGCACCATAACACACTAAAGCCCCCCTCCCCACCACCTAGCCCACCCTTCCTAACCCCAACAACCACGCCCCCCCTCCCTAACCCCCAATGACCATGCCCCCCTCCCCACTACCTAACCCACCCTTCCTAACCCCCAACGACCATGCCCCCTCCCCACCACCTAACCCACCCTTCCTAACCCCCAACGACCATGCCCCCCTCCCCACCACCTAGCCTACCCTTCCTAACCCCCAACGACCATGCCCCCTTCCCACCACCTAGCCCACCCTTCCTAACCCCCAATGACCACGTACTTTCCCCACCACCAAATAAATAATGTTTTAAAAATTACTAAAAACACTCAAACACATCCAAAAATACACAAAAACAAAAACACCAAAAACAATACGAAGTAAACAAAGACACCATCAAAAACAAAACAAACAGACAAAAAATACAAATTCCAACCCCCCCCCCCGCCCACACACACACACAAAAGAAAGAAAACAAGCAAACTTACCAAAACAGGTGCTACCTCCACCAGGACTGGAAAAGAAATGAATAAAGAAAGACCCTACTTACCAGAAGAAGCTCCACCCAGAGGCCAGGAGAGAAAAAAAAGTCAAAATACAATAACCCCTACCAGCACCACCTGCTGGCCACAATAGTAAAAACAATTCAAAAACACACAACAGCCCCAAACAAAACACAAATTCACAATTTTACACAAAAGGTCACAGCAATAAAAACAAGTAAAAAAAATTACACTAAACACACTTTCACACAAATCACAAATATATGTCAATAAAATACAATAGAAACTTTAAAAAATCCTGTGCAGAGTTATAACTCAAATTTAAACTCAAAACATTTAAACACATTTTAAAAACATTGAATGTAAAAAACATTTACTTTTACATTATTAAAATTATTACCTACGGTACAACTAATTAAAAAAATTCAAAAAACTAAAACATTATTCGCTTACATAAAACAATTTGAAAAAATTATATCATACTTCCTTCTTTTATTAATCCTCAAAAAAAAGCAGATCACAGTTAATAACAGCCAAACCAAACAAATTTTACATAAATAAACATTTAAAAAAATTAAAATTACAGACTAAGCAATTTTTAAAAACAAATAACACAATTTAACCTTCCAACACAATGTAAAACTATTGCAAAAATAAAATTGGCTCATTTTTTATTAAAACACACGGGGGGGAAAAGCCCGGCAACGCCGGGCAACCCTCGCTAGTTAGGATCATAAATAAACCAAATGCTTATATCCATACTTAAGTTCACCAGTTTAAAAAAAAAACTCACTTCATAAAAACATGGAGTGAAAATTATTGAACTCTTTGGGACACAATAAATGAGAAGGGAGGCCATGTATTTCCGAAACAACAAACCATGATTTATTATAACATCTTTGTCACAGTAGCATAGCACCATGGAATCACATTTAAAATGGAGTTTCTTAGCTTTAGAAGCTGCTGTGTTAGTTAGATTCTGCAGAAATGCAAGTCCTGTTTCCTTTCTGCTATCCTTATCAGCAGGTGCAAGCATGGAGACTTAGTCAAGGCCTGTATAGTAAAACCTCGCATAAAGAACGCCTTGCTTAGAGACTAACTTGCTTAAAGAGCAGAATTTTCTCTGAATGGTTGCCTCACTTAACAACTATAACCAGCCAAAAACTCATTTAACAACTAAATTGGGGTTTGCAATCCCCCCCCCCCAAACCAGAAGTCATAATTGGTCACCTATAATGGTGTTTCGCTTAAACAGCAAACTCACTTAAAGAGCAATACTGTGGAACGCATTATGCTCTTTAAGCGAGGTACCACTGTATTTTGTCTTACTCATGGGGATGGAATGTATGCTCATGTCAACAACCTGACCATGGGAACAACAAAACTTTGTTTTGGGAACATACAAATGTTTACTTAAACTACTTGCTTGGATTGGCTGTAGGCTAATTCTGGGTTCCAGGAACCATGTTTTATGCTATAGACACATGGGACCGTGAGTTCGATTTGGTGCTTCAGTGGGATCACTCAAGAAGGAGAGTGTGAGTTGCCAGACAGTTAATAGCTCAAGAGTGGAAGAATAATGAAGATTTGAATAAGAACAGGTGGTATAAAGGAGTTTGGCAACTAGCATTAAACGAAAAATTAACTAGCAAAATACGGCTAAAACAGGGATTAAAGATCAAAATACCATATTGGGAAATCTGGAAACCTTTCATACAGTATGCGTTAACTAATGAAGATGGAGTTAAACCCGGCCCTGACATGACTCAGTTTTGGAAGACTTAAATATATTGTGCCAATCAAAATTACTGCAGATCAAGTGTTATCACAGGTGTACCCAAAGTAGAAAAAGTGAAGAGAATCAACAACAAGGATTTAAATAATTCAATTATACCTTTTGGGATTGGGATATGGTTCTTACTTTTTTCTTCTTCTTTTTTTCTTTTTCTTCTTAGTTCCCTTTTAGTAGTTTTAATTGTATATGTGTATTTTTTATGTTTGTTTGAAGTATATGTTTGTTAATAAAATTATTATTTTTTTTATAAAAAGAGGGAGTGTGGATTCCAAGATACAACGGAATCCATGCTTCTCCAAGTCTTCAAAATGATAACCTAGCACCGTGAAGGCAAACCTTGGCAATCCAGATGTTCTTTGACTTCAATTCCCAGAACCCCAAGCACCCTGTGAATCCACATGAATGGGTTTACAGCGATTCATCCGGCCCTGTGATTCACCCGGGCGCGTTTTACTTCCGTTTCCGGGAGCGACAAGGGCAACACGGGCTGGATGAATCGCAGTAAACCCATTCGTGTGGATTCACAGGGTGCTTGGGCTTCTGGGAATTGAAGTCCAAGAACATCTGGAGTGCCAAGGTTCACCATCACAGACCTAGCAGTAGCTAATTAACTTGTGAACCACCAAAAGAGTGCATGGTGCACTAAGGGGCAGTCTATAAGTGTGATTGCTTTGCTTTAATCAGATTCTTTTATGGGGGAAACTGAGTGTGGATTTTTCTGTGATTTTTGACCAGAAACTTGCTTTTCAGATTTATCTGTATCCTGAGACCAACAGATGAACTGTAACCTTTTCAATATGCTTCAAGAACAATAAACAACCTTTTCTTCAATACATGATGTGATTACTGGAAGGGGGTAAGATCAAGAGTTAAGCCTGGCTAAAGCTATATTCTACCACAACAGTAAATAAATTCTCTCCATAGTCAAGATCTGGGATCTCGGTAAATGAGAGGAAACCCAGGTTGCTGCATGGTAACTGCAGGACGACTTTCGACTGCTAGCTGCTTGGAATCTCAGAAGTTCCAAGTTGAGCCTGCCATCGCCAGGAGGCTCAAGGGGAACATGGAGAGGTCTGCAGGCGGGAGCGCTAGGTCAGCCCGAAACGGTCACAATCTTAACCAAGTATGATGTAAGAATTGGGAGTGGATTGGCTAATAGGTGCTTAGTATGAAAAGGAAACATATTAATTTGTTTTCAATGCTGTACAAACAATAAAGGGAAAAATTGAAGTCTTGTTATTCTTACACATCCCAGACCAATTTTTTTTAATGCGCACTACATGGGGCTGCCTTTGATGACCATCCGGAGGCTGCAACTGGTGCAGAATGCAGCTGCCCATGTAGTGATGGGGTGTGGGCATTATGCTGGAGCCTCTCCGCTACTGTGGGAGCTGCACTGCCTGCCAGTGTGCCTCCGGGTGCAATTCAAGGTGCTGGCAATGACCTTTAAAGCTCTACATGGTAGTGGACCAGGGTACTTAAAGAGACAGCATCATCCCAAGGACATTGGCCCGTCTCACCAGAGTAGATCAGAGGGGATCCCTAAGGGTTCCTTCCGTCTGCCAGAGAGGCTTGTCTCGCTGGCACTAGAAGGAGAGCTTTCTCCATATCTGTTCCGGCCCTGTGGAACCTCTTAACAATTAAGTTGCGCCTCCAGACAGAGCTGTTGCCTTTTAGAAAAGGACTAAAAACACAGCTAGCTCACCAGGTGTGAGGTGCTGCTGGTGTGGCAGCTCTCCCCCCCCCGCCCCGTTGGTTGATATAAGAGCCATCCAGGGTGGTTTTCTTTAGCTTCCTTACCCTAGTTCTAGCTAGCTTTAATGGGGAACTGGAGGTACAGGAATTTTGAAGGACTTTTTAAGGTTTTAGTGATTTTAACCTGAGACTTTTTATGATTATTTCTATGGGGTTGTTTTTATGTTGGGTTTGTAATATTTTGTAAGCCGCCCAGAGTCGCCCTAGCGAAAGGGGCGGTGATACAAATCTAATAAATAAATAATAGCATGTGGAAATTAAACTAGAGGGGGTTTTTTTGGCAGGTAATTTATTTTCTTATAAATTGTTATTGAATCTATTTCAGACCAGCCACTATCACCTAGGAATCCTGAGAAATAAATGACCTACAAAATCAAGTAATTTTTCAATAGTATAACAACAATAAAAGTGGGTTCGGGGCCCCGTGTTAACCCGGGAGCTACCAGCTTTGGTTCTGGATGGGGCATCTCTGCCCCACACAGATCCGGTGCGTAACTTGGGGGTCCTCCTGGATTCGCAACTACTGCTCGAAGAGCAAGTGGCAGTCGTGGCCAGGAGGGCCTTTGCACAACTTCGTGTTATTTACCAATTACGCCCACTCCTGGACTGGGACTCCTTGCTCATAGTCACTCACGCTCTGGTCACCTCCAGATTGGATTACTGTAATGCGCTCTACATGGGGCTGCCCTTGACGACCATTCGGAGGCTGTAGCTGGTCCAGAATGTGGCTGCCCGGGTGGTGATGGGGCATGGGTGTTATGCTCATGCGTCACCGCTGCTCCGGGATGTGCACTGGTTACCGGTGTGCCTCTGGGTGCAATTCAAGGTGCTGGTTTTGACCTTTAAAGCCCTACATGGCAGTGGACCGGGATACTTAAGGGACTGCATCACCCCAAGGTATTCCACCCGTTCTACAAGGGCAGACCGGAGAGGCTCAGTGGTGGTCCCTCCCTCAAGAGAAGCACACATGACTAGGACCAAGAGAGGAGCCTTTTCTGTGTCTGCCCCGACCCTGTAGAACCTCTTACCACCTGAATTGCACCTCCAGACAGAGCTACTCCCCTTTAGGAAGGTGCTTAAGACTTGGCTGTGCCAGCGGGTGTGAGGCCCGACAGCTGTGACGACCCAGTCCCGCTGGCTGATATAATTCGACCTGTTCCTTAACGCACCTGTCTGTTTTTATCTCTCCTCCTCCCCCCTTTTTTATCTTTTTGATTCTTTCTTATTCCTTCTTATTCTCTTATTTTAATCTTTTTTTAACGAGTTTTTAAACTGTGTTGTGTATTTCTCTTAAGGGGTTAGGGAGGGTATTGGTGGATTTAGCTGTTTTTAATCTATGTATGTTTTTTAACTTTTATGTAAGATGCCTTGGGTCATCCAAGGATGAGGAAGGCGGGGTAGAAATCACGTAAATAAATAAATGAATGAATGAATGAATGAATGAATGAATGAATAAATAAATAGCCTTCTAGCCACAAACTGAAACCATTAACAAATGTTACTTTTTCTAATAACCACCTGGAATACATTTATGAATCTAGAACAGGGATTCACAACCTGCGGCCTGTGGGGTGGACGTGGCCCTTGGCATCATTTCATTTGGCCCCCCCACCGCCTCCACCACACCAGGAAGTGCTGAGTGGCAGAGGAAGGGCAAAATGGCCATCTGGCCCCCGAAGCTGTCTGAGGGAGAGTGACCCGGCCCCTGGCTTAAAAAGGTTGAGAACTCCTGATCTAGAATATCAAAACTTGCCTTGCTGGTATCATTTGATATACATTTTTATATGGTAAGCCTGAATCACTCTCAATCATACCAGAGGTCTGGATATTCAGATATTAACTAAAAAATTCAGTTTCTTCAAATTAATTTCTATGCATTCAGTGCAAAGCTTCAGATATAAAATTAATTTACCTCTACAGGAGTAAGTCTAACTATCTCCCTGTGTAAAGCTGTAAGGAGGAATCCTGAAATTCACTTCTGTTTTATATTAACTTCAGACTACCATGCTGTTTGAATTTCTCAAACCAGCTTAATTATGGTTGGTTATTAATACTAGGAACTATGGTTACTCCAATCTATCTTGTATAGCTTCTTTCCACTAGCTATAATTAACAATAAGATTAATCAAAGTTTTTAACACACTAAATCACAATTAATTTGAAACAGATGTAGAAGTTCTTGACTTCTACTATTTCCTTGTGAGAAGTGAGGGGAAACATGTGAGCCCAAATATTATTCAAATTCAATTTCAATCTAAACTATGGCTTGATATTAATTACACCTGAGCCATAACAATGGAAAGCAACTGGGCATGACACCCATAACTGGGATCTTGAGCACAATTTACAATAAAACTGTGGGCAACCCTCTTAACCATCTCTATTTATACAGGAACAGCTGAGTATATAACATATAAATATAAGAGGTAAAATCCTGTTGGTGTAACTTTCTGCTGGCATAAGCTGGATCCAGCTGCCACAAACATTTAATATAAATTCATGGGCAGTACTTATAACTTAAGTACCTATGCCTTTCCCAATTTCAGGTTCTGAGGATCTCTACAGGATTCCCTTTTCCCTATGGAAGCCCTTGGGAGCCTCAGGACATGGGTAATGTTTAACAGTAAATTTTCTTTACTATAGTCCTGATCCTGAAAGCAGGTGGTTAGCAGATGTTTCTTCAGTATTTTAAAGAGTGTGTGTGTGTGTGTGTGTGTGTGTCTGTGTAAAATGCACTTCAGCAGATCAACTAAAAACTCGGGTTTATACTTACTTCACAACGACTTCTGAGTCTATTTCTTCTATCTGTGATACTGTTTTAACCACACACTGCAAAATATGAGAAACACATCTTAGTTCTGTCATTATATATTATACACTTGTCATTATATTTTCCCCAATACAAGCTTATTTCCAAATCTTCTGTTTAGCTTATCTGTTTAAACTCTGAAGCTAAAAATAAACACAAAGTCTGAGTACTCTTTGATTATTCTCTCATTTAACTTCCCCTACACATTATTTCATTTTTAGGTGACAACAAACCAGAATTTTCTGTTCTTGGATTGAGAGAGGTTTTCTGTTGTGTTCACACCATCATGGCTTCCAGGAACTACAGCCAAGAAACTAAGATTAAAAACTTGGAATATAAATGCAGGGTGGAGGCTCTGACGTCTGTTACCATTTTCACGTATATGTGTTGGCTTACAAAGATAGGAAAGATAATTTGAGCTGGACAAATCAGTAACTGTGTTTTCAATATACATTAATTATATAGTCTTTTCAAATCTTGCATTAAGTTCATTTCATTTTTAGATGATAATTACTCCCTTGAAAAAAAGTCTTTTATTTTCTTCAAAACAGTGTGTATTATATAAAGAATATAAAACCTCCAGAAAAATAATTACCTGTTTTATTATATTCCTTGCTGTAATGATAATTTCATCTCCATATATTTCAAAAAAATTCAACTTTCTTTGTTTTAGAAGTCCAAAAACTAGTGATACAAGCCTTTCCTATTTAGGAAGGGGGGAAAAAAGATTATCTGAAAAATATATAATTAATTCTGAAAAACAGAGGAGACCACCAAATAGTGAAAATTACATTAACATAGTAAAAAGTAAATTTGATAGTATGTTAAGTCAAAAAAATAGTCTCTACGTTATTATGTACATCAAGGTACATAATAGTGAATCTTTCTTTAAGAATCAAGTTCACAGATACGATGACAAAGAATAGTTCCCAAACCTTTAATGCACAAAACTTACAAGAACACTCTCATGCATCTTTAACTCCAATGAAATGTAGCTGTGTGCTACATTTGAATGCAGGCCTGGCATCATTAGACCTCATAGTTAGGCAGCTTCGGGGGACCACCTTCATTTGGGTCCCCCCCACACACACACACACTTATGGCAAAATCTTTACTTGGGATCTCTGGTAGCCACTATTATGGTTGTTTTCCACAAAGTACAATAACCCAGGATTCCACTGTACTTAGTAAAGGGGGGGGGGGGGGAAGGTTGCTTTTTTTTCACCCACAATGTCACCAAATGATAAAATTGAGGCGGGGAGATAGCATTTTTGGGGAAGCATAGATGGCAACCTCATCCATGGCCACTAAAGGTCCCACAATTCTTAAACCAGTAGTTTAGTGGTTAAAATGCTGGAGTTTCTCCAACAAAAATCCTTTCAATCCAGAGTAATCTCTGACATGAGATTTATTATTATTATTATTATTATTATTATTATTATTATTATTATTATTATTATTATTATTATTATTATTATTATTATTATTATTATTATTATTATTATTATTATTATTATTATTATTATTATTATTATTATTATTAGTTGGATCTGAGTTTGTACTTGCCCAGGAAGAAAACAAAAAGAAAGAAGATATTTCACAATTTTAAAAAGAGATCATAATATAACTGGGGGAAAGCCGACAGGAGCTGGGCAGCATCCGGTTCGGGAAAGTGTGTACTTGAGTAGTGAGGAGGATTCAAAAATTACTGAGCAGAGCAAGGAGCTAGTCACCAGCACTCTAGCAGAAGGATTTATTTTATTTTTATTTATTTATTTTATTAAATTTCTATACTGCCCACTCGACCAAGGCCGACTCAGGGCAGTTCACAGTCATAGATAAAACAGATAAAAACATACAGAATAAAAAACCCACCCCCTAAAAAGGGGTACAGATACCGTTGGAACCGTGGGGGAGGCATACTCCTCTATATCAACCACCCAACGGAAGCCACCCCTCTACCTTCACCCCAAACTTGGCCCGCCAGCCAGGTTTTTAGTTCTTTTCTAAAGGGCAACAACTCGGTCTGGAGGCGCAGTTCTACTGGCAGGAGGTTCCAAAGGGCCAGTGCAGACACAGAGAAGGCCCTCCTCCTTGTGCCAGAGAGGCGAGCCCCCCTGGCTGATGGCACAATTAGAGAGCCCCTCCGGTCTGCTCTGGTTGGACGGACGGACGTCCTTAGAGTGATGCGGTCTCTTAGGTAACCTGGCCCACTACCATATAGGGCTTTAAAGGTCAAAACCAGCACCTTGAATTGCACCCGGAGGCAAACTGGTAACCAGTGCAACTCCCGAAGCAATGGTGAGGCATGGGCATAACGTCCACACCCCATCACCACCCGGGCCGCAGCATTCTGGACCAGCTGCAGCCCCCGAATGGTCATCAGGGGCAGCCCCATGTAGAACGCATTACAATAATCTAGTCTGGAGGTCACCAGAACGTGAGTGACAGTGAGCAAAGAGTCTCGGTCCAGGAGCAACTGGCAAATCACCCGAAGTTGGGCAAAGGCCCTCCTGGCCACAGCCGCCACCTGTTCTTCTAGCAGCAGCTGTGAATCCAGGAGGACCCCCAAGTTGTGCACCGGGTCAGTCTGGGGCAAAATGGCCCCATCCAAAAACAAAGATGGTAGCTCCCGGGATAGAGCAGGACCCCCTATCCATAGCCACTCAGTCTTGCTAGGATTCAGTTGCAGCCCGTTCGCCCCCATCCAGACCCCAACAGCCTCCAGACATCTGGAAAGGACTTCGACTGCATCACTGGGGTCCCCACGGGCCGAGATGTACAACTATGTGTCATCCGCGTATTGGTGGTACTGCACCCGTGGGAACGGATGATCTCACCCAGCGGCTTCATGTAGATGTTAAATAGGAGACGAGAGAGTACCGAGCCCTGAGGCACCCCATATTTTAGGGGCCTAGGACTGGATCTCCCACTCTCCAACCACACCCACTGGGTCCAGCCCCTCAGAAATGGGGAAAACCAGGACCACACAGTGCCCTGGATCCCCAATCCTCGGAGCCGTTCCAGGAGGATACCATGGTCAACGGTATCGAAGGCTGCTGAGAGGTCAAGAAAAGCAAGGACGGATGGATGACCGCCATCCCGCTCTCACCAGAGATCATCCATCAGTGCGACCAATGCAGTCTCAGTACCATATCCAGGTCTGAATCCTGACTGGAAGGGGTCCAGATATTCCGCTTCATCCAGTAACCCCTGCAACTGACGCGCCACTACCTTCTCCAGCACCTTCGCCAAAAAGGGAAGGTTGGAGACAGGTCTGTAGTTGTTAGGACTGCTGGCTCGAGGGATTGCTTCTTCAAGAGGGGGCGCACCAAAGCATGTTTCAACGGTGCAGGAAACATCCCCTCCCGAAAATGCAAGAGGCAGTCTAGAAATGCAACTGGACTCAAAAGCATATATAAATGCTTGTATACAAATGCCAGAAGCCTCCGGAACAAAATAGGGGAGCTGGAATACTTAGCAATAGATAAGAATATTGATATTATTGGCATCACTGAAACCTGGTGGACGGATGATAACCAATGGGATACAGTTATCCCAGGCTACAAACTGTACAGGAAGGATAGGAAGGGGCAAATGGGAGGTGGTGTAGCCTTGTATGTCAAAGAAGTGATAAAATCATACGAATTGGAATATCTAGGTGATTTGGTGTCACCATTAGTAACTCTGTGGGTAAGAGTACCAGGCCACAAGGATGGTTTAACAGTAGGCATATAATATCGGCCTCCGACCCAAACTTCTGAGGGAGATTGGCAGTTGGAGAATTTGTAAAGGAGGCATCCAAGAAGGGAAGCCTGGTTATAATGGGGGACTTCAATTACCCTCACATAGACTGGGTGAACTGTTGTTCAGCCCATGATAAAGAGATAAAGTTCCTAGATATGCTAAATGATTGTTCCCTGGGACAGATGGTTGAAGACCCAACTAGAGGTACAAGAATCCTTGACTTGATCCTGAGTAATACTGGTGCAAGATGTTAATGTGACTGATCCAATAGGGAACAGTGACCACAACTCAATTATGTTTAACTTGATCATAGACTGCAAGTCACTGATAAAATCTAACACAGAGACCTTAAATTTTCAAAAAGGAAATTTCCCAAAGATTAGGAAAATAGTAAAAAAGAAGCTGAAAGGGAAAATTGAGAGTCCAAACCCTCCAAGAGGCATGGAGGCTGTTTACAAAAACAATAACAGAGGCCCAATTGGAATGCATACCCAAAAGGAAAAAGGGCACTGCCAGGACCAAGAGGACTCTGATGTGGCTTACAGGAGCAGTTCGGGAAGTGATCAAAAGCAAGAAAAGCTCATTTAGAAGATGGAAGGATTGTCCGAATGAGGTCAGCAGGCAGAAACATAAATTCTGGCAGAACAAATGCAAGGCAACAATCAGGAAAGCAAAGCAAGACTTTGAGGAGCGTATAGCTAAAAATACTCAGAGAAATAACAAAGACTTCTTTAAGTACATTAGAAGTAAGAACCCAACTAGGAAGGCCATTGGACCATTAGACGACAATGGAAGGCAAGGGGTTATTAAAGAGGAAACAGAGATTGCAGAGAGACTCAATGAATTCTTTGCTTCAGTATTCACTGAAGAAGACAGAGACCACATGCCCAAAACAGAGCCTATCTTCGTAGGGAGGGAAATTGAAGAATTAAGCCAAATAGAAATAACCAGGGAGGAGGTCCTTGCATGTCTTGTTAAACTAAACACTAACAAATCACCAGGACCGGATGGCATCCATCCACGAGTTCTCAGGGCACTTAAAGATGAAATTGCTGATCTCCTAGCCAAAATATATAATCTTTCACTCAAATCAGGCTTTGTGCCTGATGACTGGAAGGTAGCGAATGTAACACCAATTTTCAAAAAAGGATCCAGGGGTGATCCAGGAAATTACCGACCTGTCAGTTTGACATGTGTCCCAGGTAAAGTGATGGAAACCATCCTAAAAGATAGAATTAATAGGCACATAGAAGAGAAGGTGCTGCTAAAGGAGAGCCAACATGGCTTTTGCAAGGGCAAATCACGCCTCACTAACCTGTTGGAATTTTTTGAGAGTGTCACCAAGCATGTGGATAAGGGGGATCCAGTTGACATTGTTTATCTGGACTTTCAGAAGGCTTTTGACAAGGTCCCACACCAAAGGCTCTTGAATAAACTTACCAGTTATGGAATAAAGGGACAGGTCTTGTCCTGGATCAGCAACTGACTAAGGGATAGGAAACAGAGGGTAGCACTAAATGGGCACTTCTCCAAGTGGAGGGAAGTAAAGAGTGGGGTCCCCCAAGGTTCAGTACTGGGACCCCTGCTTTTCAACCTCTTCATAAATGATCTAGAAGTAGGAGTAAATAGCAAGGTAGCCAAATTTGCTGAAGACACTAAATTATACAGGGTAGTGAAAACTGTGAGAGATTGTGAGGCGCTCCAGAGGGATCTCTTGACACTGAGGGAGTGGGCAAAACAGTGGCAAATGAGCTTCAACATTGTAAGTGCAGAGTGATGCATGTTGGGGCAAAAAAAAACCAATTACATATATAAACTGATGGGTTCTGAACTCTCTGTGACAAACCAGGAAAGGGACTTTGGTG
Organism: Bradypodion pumilum; assembly: GCA_035047305.1. Classification (NCBI taxonomy): domain Eukaryota; kingdom Metazoa; phylum Chordata; class Lepidosauria; order Squamata; family Chamaeleonidae; genus Bradypodion; species Bradypodion pumilum. The sequence continues at coordinate 274,418,577 of JAWDJD010000001.1, forward strand.
TCCTGGTGGACAGCTCAATGAAGGTGTCAACCCAGTGTGCCTCAGCAGTGAAAAAAGCAAACTCAATGTTAGGGATCATTAGGAAGGGTATAGAAAATAAGTCAGCAAGTGCCATTTTGCCTCTTTATAAATCTATGGTGAGGCCCCATCTGGAATACTGTGTACAGTTCTGGTCGCCATACCTCCAGAAAGATATTATGGAGTTGGAAAAAGTGCAGAGGAGGGCAACCAAAATGATTAGGGGACTGGAACACCTTCCTTACCATCTGAGGCTGCAACGGTTGGGCCTTTTCACTCTTGAACGACGGTGTCTAAGAGGTGACCTGATTGAAGTTTATAAAATCATGCACGGTGTGAACAAAGTAGATACGGAAAAACTGTTTTCCCTATCGCACAACACTAGAACTAGGGGACACTCCATGAAACTTTTGGGTACTAGTTCTCAAACAAATAAGAAAAAGTACTTTTTCACCCAGAGGATTACTGGTCTATGGAACTCCCTGCCAAGAGAAGTGGTGACAGCTGTCAGTCTTGACAGCTTTAAGAAAGGATTAGACAAGTTCATGGAGGACAAGGGTATCAATGGCTATAATTATGGATACTTAAGGACAACCTCGGGGTTGGAGAGATAGGCAGGATATCTCTCAATGCCATTTCCAGGGAATCCTAAACAGGTGAAGGCATCTCCATGGGAATACCCTGAAGGAAATGGTGAGCCACTGTGTGAGACAGAATGCTGGACTGGATGGGCTGTGGCTTGTTCCAGCAAGGCTGTTCTTATGTTCTTAACAGCCGGTCCTCTAGTATACTGTACAAACAATCCTGTTAAAGAAAAATACGGGACTGAAAATGCTAGCACCATGTTGAATTGTGTCCCACTTGTTATTTAAAATTTAGTACAATTTAATTAATTAAATAAATTAAATTAAATTAGTACAATTTATCACAAACTATGCATCTTTATACTGGGCTTTTCTCATTTCTTGATAATAATCTGAACTGAGGTAGAGCAATGATATAAATGCTTCAGTAATAAAAAAATATTACTGGCAACAGAACACTTGATTTTTTTAATACACACAGAAACATATATGCAGTGCACAGAATGAAACCCAGTGCACTCGTGAAGACCGTATTGTATGCATTAAGAATTTAGGTAAAAGGCTGGGGGGAAACTATGTGCATATCACAGATGACAATTAAGACTACCACAGAGAATACCAAAATTTGCAACAACAGTGGATTCAAGTTGCATTGATATAAATTGATTTCATATAGGAAAAAGTGAATGGCTCTGTCATGTATAAACCGTGTCCGCATGTTCACCCTGAAACGGCAATTATTTAGTTAAAAATAATGGTAAGCACTGTACCTCTTCTAGGATTTGGGATTCTTCCTCCAGAGGTCTATTTAAGTCACTGCGAGCATAAGCAGAAAACTCTGCAATCATCATTTTATCTATGAGCTTTTCTAATTCACAAAGCTGTGATCCAAGATGCCTGTAGCAGGAAAAAATATGCCAGAGATGAAAGTTAAGTAATCAAGGGACAGAGATGTAAAAGTGGTAAGTTAGCCCAGTGTCTAGTTTCCAGCACACAAGGTACTGTATATGCATTACATTTTCCTTTGAAGCACAAGAATTCCACTGTGACAAGTCAGGAATTTCTATTCACTAGAAAATGAGTTTTCTGTCTTCGTTAGATTTCTTCTACATAGAAATATATGCAAAAAGAATAACTCTATTAAGTAGAACAGATAGAATTTATAGAAATTTTAGTTGGATTAAGACAAGACAAGAGGCAAGAATAGGGTCTCCAATATGAGAACTGAAACCAGCCATTTTAATAGAGGCATTATTTTATTGGTAAACATCACCCTGGGTGGACATTATTTAAATTCTTCACCTCCTTTATCATTAAAGATAGGAACCTGATTTTTAAAAATTCAGGGGAAATTGACATTTCTTGCAGTGGAGGGAAGCAAACACTGTAATCTCTGCTCATAAAAATGTATACAGTAGACCCTTGAATAACGACGCTACTTGGTTCCCCATGTAGCGTCGCTATAGGGAAAACATCGTTGTGCGGTTTTCAATGGCAGCTGCGCCATCTAGCGACAAAAAGAACAGGTTACTTACCTGTAACAGTGGTTCTTCGAGTGTATGTCTATGAATACACACAAGTGGGTTATGCGCTTGCCCAGGACTCCGATCGGAATGTACCAGAGCTTTGAACAAAAAAGGAGGGAAAGTTCGTTAGGACGGAGGCCCCGCCCACTCCCTATATAAGCCTGGCGTCGGTACTCCCTCCCCAGTCTAATCCATAAGCTGACGCCAGGTAGCCAGACCCTGAGGGGAGGTGGGCGGGTGTTGTGTGTATTCATAGACATACACTCAAAGAACCACCGTTACAGGTAAGTAACCTGTTCTTCTTCTTTGAGTTGTCTATGAATCCACACAAGTGGGTGAGTAGCAAGCTGCTTACCGGAAGGTGGGTCTGCGTCTGGCCTCCACTCATGTGCAGTCACAGGGCCGACGACAGAACTGCCCTCCCGAAGCGGGTGTCCTTGGCTGACCTCGTATCCAGCCTGTAGTGGCGAATAAAAGTGAGAGGTTGCGACCAAGCAGCCACCCGACAGATGCCATCTAATGGCACGCCAGTGAGGAAAGCCGTTGAGGAAGCCACAGCTCATGTGGAATGGGGTCAAACAATCCCCTGAGGCAACGCCGAAGAGGAGAGTTCATAGGCAAGACCCACAGTGGCAGTGATCCATTTCGAGAAGCGCTGGGAAGAGATGGGAGCACTCTTCTTATGACTTCCGTAACCTATGAAAAGCTTCTGTGAGAGCGGAAAGGTTTAGTCCTGTCCAGGTAGTACAGGTGGGCTCTGCGGACGTCCAAGGTGTGTAGAGACTGTTCCGCTTGGGTGGAAGGTTCCGGGTAAAAACCGGGAAGACATAGAGGTTGTGAAACATGAAAACTGGAAACAACTTTAGGCAAGAAAGCCAAATCCGGGTAGAGAACAACCTTGTCCCAGAAGAACTGGAGAAACAGTTGGTCGGCATGCAGGGCGGTCAACTCAGAGGCCCTGCGGGCGGACGTAATAGCGAGAAGGAAGGCAGTTTTGAGCATGACCAACCAGATGTTGGCAGAAGCCATAGGCTCAAAAGGTGGATATCTGAGGCGCCTCAGAACCAGCTGGAGTGACCATTGTAACACAGGTTGCTTTGGACGAGTGTACATGTTCCGCAGGCCCTTAAGGAAACGTTTTACTACTGGGTCGCGGGAAAGGGAAGCACCCACAGAGTTTTGTGGCTAGTGAGCGACGATAGCCACCAGAGCAACTTTGATGGAGGAATGCGCTTGGCCTGAGTCCGCCAGGTGCAGCAGGTAAGAAAGCACTGCAGGAGTAGAACAGTCCTGAGGGTCCGAGCCCTTGGTGGAGAGGTACTGTTGAAAAGCCTTATACTTATAGGAATAAAGCCTATTAGTAGACTGTTTCCTGCTAGCTGCTAAGACCCGGGCAATCAGAGGGTCATCCTCCAGGCTGTTAGATGAAGGGAAGGAAGATCTGGATGCAAGACCTTGCCCTTGTCCTGAAGAATGAGGTCCGGTTGTAGAGGGACCTTCAGCCAGTCCGACGCCAACTCCCGAAGAACAGGAAACCATGGTTGCTGCGGCCACCACGGCGCTATGAGGATCACATTGGAGAGATCCTACCTGATTTTTACAATACTGCGAGCGATGAGTGGAAGAGGGGGAAAGAGGTACATCAGGGACCTCTTCCACTGGGTCATGTAGGCGTCCCCTGACAGGCGACCTACCCCGGCTCGAGAGCAGTATCGTTTGCATTTCGAGTTGGATGCTGTGGCAAACAGGTCGATCTGGGGTGTGCCCCATCTTCTGCAGAGAAGATGGAAAACCCATGGATGAAGTTCCCACTCGTGCATCCTGGACATTCGACGGCTGAGGCTGTCTGCCAGAACATTGGAGACTCCCTGTATGTGGATGGCGATGGGGAATATCTGGTGACAAATGCACCACTCCCAGAGGTCGAGTGCTGTCCGAAGAAGTCGGCGTGACCTGGTGCCTCCCTGTCGATTGACATAAGCCACCGCGGTTGTGTTTTCCGTGGCGACTTGCACCACCTGGCCCCTGAGATTGGGGGCAAAGGCTTTAGTGCCTTCCAGATTGTTAACAGTTCAAGAACGTTTATGTGTAGAGAGCACTCCGAGGGGGACCAAACATCGTGGACCTGGAGTGGGCCGCAGTGGGCGCCCCAATTGTGGCGACTCGCATCAGAGATTACCTGAATCGACAGACCCAACCTCTGGAACGGGAGACTGTCGGTCAAGTTTCGGTCCTGGCCCCACCACCAAGTTGACAGGCCAGAATGGACGGGACCATCAGCTTTTTGTAACGGGAGTCCCGCAGTGGAGAGAAGAGCCAGAGGAGCCAACTCTGTAGCGGCCGTAGACGGAGGCGGGCATATTGGACTGTGGATATGGTGGATGCAAAGAGGCCAAGAAGGCGTTGGACCAGATGGGCCGTTACCTTGTGGTTCGGGCGGAACTTGTAGAGTAACGCTTTAATCTTCGTGATTCTGGCCTGAGGCAGGTAGGCTCTTGCAGACCTCGAGTCCAGAACTGCTCCTATGTAAGGTACCACCTGCCGTGGGACCAAAATAGACTTTTCCCAGTTGACGTTGAGGCCTAGCTCGGACATGAGCCTGATGGTGTACTCAACATTGTCCCTGGCCTGTTCCTGGGACTTGGCGGCCAGGAGCCAGTCGTCAATGTAAGGGAAGACGACCACGCCTGTGGTCCTGAGGAAGGCCGCCACTGGTGCTAGGCATTTGGTAAATACCCTCGGGGCTGAGGAGAGACCGAATGGGAGCACCTTGAATTGAAAAACCTCGTCCCCCAGAGCAAACCGAAGTTAACGTCGATAATCGTGACGGATGGAAATATGCATCCCGGAGATCTATGACAGCGAACCATGCGTCTTCCGGGAGGAGGGCCAAAACAGTTTACAAGGTGATCATCCGGATTTTTTTCCTTTGAATGCATCGGTTCAAGTGGCGGAGGTCTAGAATAGGGCGCAGTCCGCCGTCCTTCTTTTCCACCGTGAAGTATCGGGAGAAAAACCCAGCTTTGTGATCCGGGTCTGGCACTGCTTCTATAGCATCCTTGTCGAGAAGGGTAGAGACCTCCTGGGCAAGAACGGGGGAAGGTTGAGTGACACGAAGCTTGCCCAAGGGCGGCAAATGCTGGAATTCTATAGCATAGCCGGAACGAATGATCTCCAGAACCCAAGAATCTGACGTGATGTTCCGCTAGGCTGGGAGGAATGGTTGAAGAAAAGGAACGGACTGCAACCGGAGGGCTAATGGATAAGCAGGGGGGTTCAGGGCGGGGAAGTCAAGCATGGGCCTTTGATTTCCGATCCCATTTCTTGTTGTCCTGGGATGGCCGAAAGGGCTGCCTCGGTGCTGGCTGACGTGGTTGAGGAAAAGGCTGTGGTCTGGGCCTGTCAAAAGAAGAGGACTGCTGGGCAGACTGCTGATAAGATGGAAACTGGCGAGGCTGGTATGGCTGCCTATAGAATGTGGGCTGGTTCAAGCCTAGTCGTTTAGCAGTATTCTTCTTCTTTTGCAGATTCTTCATAATGTTGTCCGTGCCTTGGTTGAAGAGACCCTCCCCATCAAAGGGTAAGTCCTCTATACGTCGTTTGGCATCATCGGTCAAGCCTGCCGAACGTAACCATGAATATTGACGAAGGACGACTACTGAAGCCAAGCTCCTTGAAGCAGCATCCATGGCGTGACTTGCAGAGCATATTTGCTGGGAGGCTAGGAGAACACCCTCCTGAGTAACTTGTAATAGTGGGGTCTTGACATCTTCAGGGATAGAGTCCAGTAGGGACTCAAACTTGTCCCAAAGGTGGGCCTGATAGGCACCCATCATCATCTGGTAGTTAGTGATGCGGATAGACAGGGAGGATGAAGAAAAAATACGCCTCCCCATGGAATCTAATTTCTTGCCCTCCTTGGAAGCAGGGGAAGCAAACTCACGCGAGCCTGATTTTCCTTGGGCAGTCTCAACAACAATAGAATTAGAAGCCGGGTTCTTGAGGAGAAAACCTGATTCCTGGTCGAGTACCTTGTAGAACCCCTCAATCCGTCTAGACACATTCTGTGCCGCAGAGGGTTTTTGCCATATGTCCTTGCCCTGATCTATCAGAGAGGGGAGCATGCCCACTGAGGTAAGGCGAACCGCATCCTTCTGCAACCTCTGGAAAACCTTGTCTGAGCGAGGTGCGGGCAGTTGTTGGAACTCAAGATCCAATGCTAAGGCCATCCTGGAGACAAGACTGGAATAGGCCCTGGCATCTTCAGGGGGGTGAACCACCTTTGGGGCCTGGGAGTCAGAGGCTGGCGTAGCGCTGACTGAAGTGGCCCTGTCAGACTCTGAGCCATGTGGTGAAACAGACCGTACAAAGGCACGAGAGGGAGAAGGAGAGGCTCCCCTTCCGGACTTAGAATCCTGACTGAGACTGTGGGCACTGCGGTCACTCTGTACACTGAGAGATCGATGCGGGTGATGCAGGGGCAATCAGAGGGGCAGCCGTGGCAGAAGCATCTCGGCGGGCTGAGCCCTTCTCCAGCCTGGCCCGCTTGGGAGCAGGGGCATCACTGTATGCCATTGCGCTCCTTTCTGGCTGTGAACGATGACAAAGGGCACAGTGTGAGGCGTGCGGGTATCTTTCCCCAAAACCAGAGGCATAGTATGGCTGGTAACCTTGGTCCGCTGGCGGGTACCCAAAAGGCCTGGGGGAGACCCAAAAGGCCTGGGGGAGAACCAAGGCATCCCCTCGAAACAATGGCCATTGCAGTCTCCATGGTCGTTGAAATAAGACCAATCTCCTGCCCCATCTGGATGGTGAAAAGAGGGCCGAGGACAGCGTCTCGCCTGGCCCTCAGACAGCTCAGATCCGGGAGATACAGAATGTTGGCTCCTGCATATATCTGGGATAGATGGGCCCTCGGAGGAGGGAGAGCGGCGCACGGGCCTTTCCCTGACTGCTCGGGCCTGACTCGGAGGCAAGATGGTGTCACTGTCACTCCTCACGGAGGTGACAGGAGACAAGCAGGGTGCACTATTCTCAACGGGAGCGGGTGCAACTGGGGTCTTTTTAACTGACTTTTTAGGCTTTTTAGCGCCCTCTGTGGCAGAATCCTTCTTAGGGACAGCTTCCTTATTCTGTCCCTCTTAGGTGCCTGCGAAGGCTGAGGAGAAAGGGAGCGTGCGTCCAACCGAACAGTTTTGGCGGGGACCTGAGCCGTAATATCGGGGGTTGGAGCCTCCATCGGAGAGAGAGCTTTTTCCCAAAGGTAAGTATCAAGGCACAACTTTCTGGCTCTTCGTGCCGATTTAGAGAGGGTTTTACAGAGCCCACAGGACTGGACTCAGTGTGTTTCCCCAAGGCAGCGAAGACACAAGGAGTGACGATCGGTGAAGGGGATTTTAGCGGAGCAAAGAGCACAAGACTTGAAAAGACCCACTTGGGCAAGACAGTGAAAAGAGAGAGCTCTGGAGCGATCAAATAGCTGACGCAGGGGAAAGAAAAAGACTGGGTAGGGAGTACCGACTCCAGGCTTATATAGGGAGTGGGCAGGGCCTCCGTCCTAATGAACTTTCCCTCCTTTTTTTGTTCAAAGCTCTGGTACAGTCCGATCGGAGTCCTGGGCAAGCGCAGAACCCACTTGTGTGGATTCATAGACAACTCGAAGAAGCTGTCATTCTCCACACAACGGCGTTAAAAAAATGTTGTTAATCCGCACAACGACGGTTTTTCGTCATTGTGCAGATAGTCATGTGGCGAGTGACAACATGTTGTTAAGCGGAAATGACGCTATTCGAACGTGTCGTTAATCGAGGGTCCACTGTAATATAGTAGCACAAGTGTTACTTAACTATTAAAAAACAGCATACAGTCGCAACTGGAGCAACAACAGAACAATATAAACACCAGTCACACAATATCTAATGGCTGCCACTCATGTAGGATTGCTACTAAAATTTTATTTTTTATTTCCAGGACCAACATTTGTTGATTTCCCTGATAACTATTCAACTATTATCCCAAGTTTAAAAATATATTTTATACTACACTAATTAAAAGATTAATGAAATGTTCTATTCTAGATCTATACACATCTCTAATGGAAAAATATCGGTCAAGATAGGAAATTTAACACTGACTTCTTTAAAAATTATGTTCTGCAGTAATGTCTACAGTAAAACCTTGCACAAAGAGCGCCTCACGGAGAGACTAAATCGCTTAAAGAGTAGAATTTTCTCCGAATGGTCACCCTCACTTAACAACAAAAAAACCAAACAACAAAAACCTCGCTGAATAACTAAATCAGGGTTTCCAAATCTCCCCGCCAGAAGTCATGATTGGTCGCTTACAATGGCAGCGGTAGCACTTTTCCCAAGTGTTTTGCTTCAAGAGCAACTCGCTTAAAGAGCAATCCCATGGAACACATTATGCTCTTTAAGCGAGGTACCACTGTATTTTGAAATTGCACTAAACATTACACAAAAGCAAAAACTTTAACTGAAGTGATCTTTGAACAATGACAAACATTTTTGTTCTTTTTTGAATGGTACACACTACAAATTATATAAACACAATTTTCAATTTATGTTCTCTCTCAAAATAGAAATGTAAGCCAAATTAGAAACTCAATTATAAATAAGAGAACAAACTTTCTTTTTACTACTACTACTACTACTACTACTACTACTACTACTACTACTACTAATAATAATAATAAAAAGATTTAAGATATAATGCTATCATTTCTACAGTCTTCTTTTGTTTTGCAACTCTCAAGTTTTGGCTTCTATCAAACTTTTTTGAGTGTTTTCAAGATGTTTAATTCTTCCCTTAAGTTGCTTTTTTATTTATTTCTTCTGAGTCTCTTCTTGTTGCTTATGGTGTTTAGCCTCCAAGAGTTCTGTGTAGATGACATGAGCACGCCTGAATGACTGCAACACATTCCTATAAATTACAAGAGATTGAAGTCCTCCAGATTTCAAGATAGTTTTGCAAACTTGATGTTGACAAACAAGTTTCTTTATGTATATTCTTTATTAGCACTGACATTAACTGAACCCTTCATTTTCAACAAAAGCATTAACACGAGACAAGAGAAGACATGTTTTTGCAACATTCCGCAGGTTTGGGCAACTCTTGTTGGACACCAAAATATCAATGTAAAAATTATCCCATCCAACTCTACAGCCTTGTTTTGCAATGTACACCTGGAAATGAGTCTTGAACTCATTGCCAGTAACTGTGCTTAAAACAGAGTACTGTTGGTTTAAAATTTTCTTCTGTTGTGTCTGTTTGTTGCACGCAGAGCTGCAATTATAACTCTTATTCTAGTGATCATGACCACTGTCATCATTCAACATGTTTTCCAGACTTTTCTAAAGGTTGTCTCTTCACCCTCTCAGCTTTTACGATCTGAACTTCTATTTGCTTTGGAACTCAGAGATTTTGCAATGAACTTCTTCTTCCTCTTCAGGTGCCGTATCTGTTCTGGATATTGGCTATCATCATGGTGATAGTATTTGTGTTGTTAACTCCTCGGAACAGTTCTTCCAAGGACGTGGCACACCAGTCTCTCAGGTTCTTCAGCCATGAAGTCCTTCTACGTCCAGGGCTTCTCTTCCCAGGAATCTTTCCCTGCAGAGAAAGTTGGAATATTCTATACTTTATGTTGTTCCTCGTGATATGGCCAAGGTATTGGAGCTTTCTTTGTTTAACGGTCTTAAAATTATTGTTTTTTATCCATCTGGCACAACCCTTCTACATTAGTCACGTGGTCAACCCATAATATCTTTAGTAGCCATCTGTAGATCCACATTTCAAAAGCTTTGATTCTCTTTTCAGATGCTTTAGTCAATGTCCAAGCTTTGACTCCATACAGCAACACTGGGAATACATAGCATCTCAATGAACTACTGATTTAATTTCTAAGTCCTTCTGATATAATAGCCCTTTGGCATGAGACTTCAGAGCTCTAATGGGTTTAACTGATACAGCTTAGTAATGAACCGATAATTCATCTATGTTACAAAGTAAAATAATCTATTTAAAAAGTTTATAATAACATAACTTGAGGTATGGATATGAACTTCTAATGGAATAGTTTAAACGTCACCTACCTGAAACTGTGGATGCCCTGCAGTTCCTGTTGTAGCACCTCCTGTGTTGTTGCAATTAAATCTAACGCTCCAACAAATTCAGAAGTGGACAACAATAGCTGTACAGTTGGTTGTGTCTGGTGCACTGTTGCCATCAGCTTCAACTTATTATATGCTTTTATACAGTTACTTCTAGTCAATGAGAGTCTTAAAACCTTAAGAGAGTCTTCACACATTATTTTATCAATTCGGCCTATTTTATCTCGAAGCATCTTTACAGCTTGGGAAGTTTTACTGAGGTAGTCTTGCAGTTCATGTTGGGAGGTCATTGCATGAAAAAATGCTTCTGAGCGGAGAGAGATTTGATGAGCAATATTTACTTCCACAATATCAAGATAGTGGCTTAGCTTGAGAGAGTAAAGAGAAAATCAGTGTTACAGTTTACATATTTTTTTTAAAAAAGGGAAACTACTGTACTGATTTTATAAATCACTAGCAGGGCTTCGCCTGGGTGGGGTTGGGGGGGGCGCTGTTCTACCTCCTGGGGTTGCATTGCTCGGGTGCTCCTTCTCCTGGGCTGACCTCTGTCCACTGGGCTCCTGCCTGGCCAAGGGGCAGGGTCCTGTGATGTCACATTGGCTGACCACTCCCAAGGGCAGACCAGGTCTGGGCAAGACATCACAAAGGGCATGACATCACAAAGGCCCAGACCTGGTCAGCCCTTGTGATTGGTTGGAGACTAAAGGATCAATTTGGGGGGCATAACCCCCCATGGGCTTTGGGAACCCAACAGTGACCTGCTCACGTGCACAAGGTACATGTGCGCCGAAATTCACGGGGTTTGGTCAAGGGATGCGGCAGCCCATTCCGGATACCGCACCCACACCTCTGGGTATAGATTACCTACAAATCACATCTCACATCTAAGTAACATGAAATTTCAAAGAAATCTTGATATAAAGAAAAATCCAAAAATCTCAACCATAACTCATTCAGCAACAGGCTATAAAGTTATCATTTTTGAAAAAGAAAAAAAACATTTCAAACCAAGAATGCAGCTGCATGAACCTTCCTGGAAACTGGAATTCAACTGTACAATAGACTTTGATAAATGATATAGTGTACTTTTAGAATTGTCTCCCATGAAAAAATACAATGCACTATTAATAATCAATAATCAAGACACAATCTTACTCTTCTAAGGAAAGACAGGAGAGAAATGCAATAAAATAAATAAAATTGTTTGTTCACCCACACCTAACTGGGGTGACCCCAATTCACAGCTGGCGTGTACATCAATACTAACATGACTCTAGAATAGTGCCACAGGTTAGGCAAGGACTATGTTTAACATAATCTGTTCAAAGCAACAACAAAAAAAACGACACGTTCTTCTACATTTCAAATGAAATAGTCAACCATATAGCCAACCATATAGAATTAACAATCATCTCCTAAAACCACCCTTTTACCTAAGGAACAGTGCTTTTTTTATAGTCATTACTGTCATTTTGCTCATGGAAGTCTCATAAAATTCAGTACAGGGTTCCATGAGCAGAAATAGCAAGGAATTAATTTCACTGATTCACTCCCCTGCAGCCCAGAAATGCAATCCCTTAGTTCTCCCAAGGCTAACCACCCAACTCTCTGGAGCAGATATTTAGCAGGCATGAAGAACTGGAAGAACAAATTATGAAACAATGCCTTTCATCTTCTTACGCAAAAGCCTCTGCTGAATCATAGTGCCTTCTATGAACAGAAGGACAGGACTGAATGCACTCTAACTTTTACAGCTGGACTAACTAAAGATGATGGCATAACAAAATGTGACATCTTGATTTTACTCCTTTATTTCCTCTTCAGCATGACTCTCTAACAAAGTAACTTCTGTTGCAATTTCTCAATAATACTTGCAACGAAACCCACTTACCTTTTCCTGAAGCAACTTTGAGGAAGCCGCATCACGATTTCCTTTTCCTCCAGCAGTATTAAAATGAGACCAAGGTAATACTGCATTAAATATTAATGGATCCTCCAAGGCAAAATCTGGTTTTGTAAAGATCTGAGAGGGAATCGATAACATTGCATGACACTAATATCCTTTCAGTTAACTGTAGATTGCAGGCACACATAATCTATATATAAGCAGTACTGTACTGATAGAATGCACCATTCCAATTTTAAGCCAAAATATATCCTTCCTGCATGTTAATTTGCACATGCAATTAAAAGCAATATTACTATTACTATTACTATTACTATTACTATTACTATTACTATTACTATTACTATTACTATTACTATTATTATTATTATTATTATTATTATTATTATTATTATTATTATTATTATTATTATTATTATTATTTATTAAATTTATATACCGCAATTCTCTGCCCAATGGGAGACTCAATGCGGTTTACAAAGTACAATTTACAAGTTACAGTATAAAAAATATCACAAAAATATCACAAAAAATACAACATATCAATATCATCATAACAGCATCACAATAAAGTATCAAAAATCAATATCACAGTAAACAAAGCATTACAAAAGCAAAATCACAGAGCATCAAATACAATGTTAGAAATACAGATACAATACAGTAATTTAAACAGTAAACTATGCAATAAATAAATCAAGTGTGTTCCTGAATGGCAGTCATTTGGTGAGAGGACAGAGGTTTGAAGCAACTGAGGAGGTTTAGTATCAACTAACATAGCTAAGAATTATTTGGAAGATGGGCAGATATTCCTCCATGCTCCTATCACAGCATTGATTTATGTGTTGTTGTTACCAGCTTGAAGAGGGCATCTGATTATATATGCAGTGGCATTTAAGCTGAGTGCCTCTAAGAAACAGAGATGCTTGGATTCCATTAAAACATTTGTCCTGGAAAGGTTGTAAACATGAAATCTAACACTGATATTCACTTCCTATCCATATCCTCTCTGCATGTTAATAAATATTATAATTTTATTCATTCATTCAATGTATATACTGCCCTATGGGCCAAAAGGCCAGTCAGGGTGGTGAAATTATTTGTCCTTCCCCATTGTTTGAAGCAGAAATGGAATAGTGGATAAGTGTGCATACCTCTTTGAGAAGAATTGTGATAGATATGATGAATGAGGTTATATTTTGTCTTATTCATGTTGCTAATAATAATAATAATAATAATTATTATTATTATTATTATTATTATTATTATACATCAATTTATACCCTGCTTTCCTCTCCCGAGGGAGACCCAAAGCAGGAAAATTCACAGACACAAAAAAATTAACAATGTATATAAAAATTAAAAAATAACAATACATAATACACACAGGATACAAGTTAGAAATTACAAGTCATAGAATATACACACACACAGTGTTCTGTACTGTCTGCTTGTGTGCTTATTTATGCACACAAGCAGACAGTACAGAACACTGCTTTAGTTTTCCATGTAAATAAAGTCATTTAATGCTTTAAACTAAAGATTGGGAATTTAACTAATCAAATATATTTATTCAAATGACTAGTTAAGTATCAGTCAAATAACAGATACATATTCATTAGCTGGATTACAGAAAATACCTTATATATCAGTGGTGGTGAACCTATGGCATGTGTGCCAGAGAAAGGTGGCACTCGGAGCCCTCTCTGTGGGCACCCGTGCAGTCACCCCAGCACAGAGTTTGCCCTGCCCCTCTGCCCAGTAGCCCAATGGGAGCGTTTCCTTCCTCCCCTGTTGCTGTGTTGGCACTTTGAGATAAATAAGTGTGTTTTGGGTTGCAGTTTGGGCACCCAGTCTCTAAAATGTTTGTTATCGTTGTTAAATATCAACCAGTGAAAACTCTTTCTAATATTGTTTTAGCTTAGCCCTAGAACAGGGGTTCCCAACCTAAGGCCTGTGGACTGGTTCTGGCCTGCGGCACCATTTCATGTTGCCCCCACCCCTCCAAGGGCATTCAAGAAACAAAATGGCCACCCCTTTGAAGCTCTTGGGACAAAAATTGCCACCCCCATTGTGTAGGCAGGGCAAAATGGCTATCTGGCCCTCAAAGCTGACTGAGAGAATGTGATCCGGCACCCAGCTTGAAAAGGTTGGGAACCACTGCCCTAGAAGGTCTACTTTTTCATTTTGAGCATTCATTACATCATTTCATTATGAGCATACACTGTTCTATAACTAAGATACTAGGTCTCTTCTTTTGGAACAATTCCATCTTTGATTTTGTTGTCCAGACAAACATTATAGTAACCTTTTTCCCCTTAACAGGATTATATAGTCTTGTTACACCAATTGAGGCAACAGTAACTACTCACCTTCAGTTTATCTGGCAATCTTCCAGATAATTTATTATTTATTTAATTGATTGCTACACCACGCATCTGAGACGCATTCCCACTCTGGGTGATTTACAAGATTCAAAACCCAAACTTGTAAAGTAATAGCACACAAACTTGACCTACCGACAGCATGTTCGGAAATAATACATTTAATTTTCCCCTTGCAAAAAAAAGTCTGGGAACTTAAATAGAATTTAAACTGATATTAAGATTAAAAACTAAACCAAACTAAGAGCAGACCTTCAAAGGGCCTCCCTAGACAGACCTGTTTTCTGAGTACATCTAGGGATGGGGCCTAGTGGTCCACAATGCGAGTCCCGTCACAAAAAAGGCTCATTTTGTTATAAAAGCCTTCTTTGCCATTCTTGCACAAAGCTAATAGAGGGCACAACTACATCGTGACAGAAATGGGAATTAATTTGCATTCAGCTCCCTGTGAAGTCACATTGGGGAATTTGGGTGTCTTCAAGTTAAGTGGCCACACAGGGAGACAGGAATAACGCCTTGGTGTCCATGTGTTTGCAGTTCGATTTCTAGCCCTACAAGTGGTGCTGTTAAGAACTGCAGTAAAAGCTTTAATAAATGTCCCTTCCTCTCAATGTTTTCAATTTGCTAGCTTATTATATTTTTAAAAAATCTTCGTGGATGAAGCCTTCTGTTCTTAAGAGGTTAAACAACAACAACAAACCGAGGAGTATTACGAATGAAAAAGGGGTTAAAAGCAGGAAGAATATTGGGGAAATGTTTGTTGACATTGCTTGTGTGTAGCTATGTGAGTATAGCTCAGTGATGGCGAACCTTTTAGAGATCGAGTGCCCAAACTGCAACCCCAAACCAACTTAATCACAAAGTGCCAACGCAAAAACAGGGGAGGAAGGAAACGTTCCCATTGGGCTGCTGGGCAGAGGAGCGGGGCAAACTCTGTGCTGGGGGAGGGAGGAAGTGCTCCCATTGGGCTGCTGGGCAGAGGGGTGGGGCAAACTCTATGCTGGGGTAACTGCACAGGTGCCCACAGAGAGGGCTTCAAGTGCCACCTCTGGCATGCGTGCCATAGGTTCACCACAACTGGTATAGCTTGTCCTCCCTCATTGTGGTGTTCATTCTTCCTTTTTTCTATGATCAGAAGATCATATCCCCATCCCAAAAGGATCCAATTTTTAGAAGCAGAAGTCCCAGTGGCCGAGGGTGACAACTAGATGAGGGGCAAACTGCAGGCATATTAATATTTCACTTTGTGTTATGTGATCAATGGGAAAATGTGAATCAATGCAAACCCATTATATTTCCCTCAATACGGACTCTCCCTCACAAAGGCATTATGCACAATTTCAATTATGCTCCGTCCTTAAAAGCAGCAGTTGAGTTGACGTTCTGCCCATATTTTTCAAACACAGGAAACCGGGCCTCTGATTTTTGCTCTCCCCAAATGACCTGGTTTCCTGTGTTTGAAAAATGGGGGCAGAGCATCAACTCAACTGCTGCTTTTAAGGAGAGAGCCTGGCAGACCACTATGCCATGAACATTTTAATTTCAAATAGGTTTCACACGATTTCACCCCACTTTTTAAAGGTTTTTATGACTTGACATTCATACTTCCAAAATATTTAATAACACAGACCCCAATAATAAAGAAGAATATTACAATATGGCCGGCAGAAGCATCTCAACAGCTACAGGATTGCTTTTATGACACAGACTGGGAGGTATTTGACCAAAAGGATGTAGAGACTCATACAGAGGTAGTATAGGATTACATCAGGTTCTGCACTGACAATGTAACACAAAAGTGCCGGATAAAGATCTATCCAAACAGGAAGCCCTGGATGACAAGGGAGGTCCAGGGATTGCTAAAGGCAAGGAATGCTGCTTTTAGAAGCGGAAATAGGTCGCTGTATACTATAGCCAGAACAGATCTAAAGAGAGGCATTGGTGTGACCAAGGAGGCATATAGACAGCGGCTGGGGAATCATTTACAGAGTAACGACAACAGGCAGGTGTGGCGAGGTGTACAGGAATTGACTGGGTATAAACCTAAAGGCTCCCTGGAAGGTGACGGAAGGGCATCCCTAGCAGAGGAGTTGAATGTCTCCCCCCCGCCCGGCTTTGAAGCAACATCAGCAGTGATATCTTCGGAGGCTTCATCACCATCACCATCATCGGTACAAAGGAATGTAGTATTCAGTGTGGAAGAAGGAGATGAAGGTGTTGAATGGAATTAACCCAAGGAAGGCCACAGAGTCAGACGGAGTAGCTGGAAGGGTATTGAAAGACTGCACAGATCAACTAGCAGGAGTTTTTACTGGGATATTGAATTGATCCCTATCCCAGGCTATTGTTCCGTCCTGCCTAAAGTCTTCTATTATTGTTCCGATACCGAAAAAATCCAACCCAGAAAATTTGAATGATTTTCGTCCAGTGGCACTCACACCTGTAATCATGAAGTGTTTTGAAAAGCTAGTATGAAATTATGTTATTGCTTGCCTACCAGAGGGACCGGACACATTCCAATATGCCTATAAAATGAAAAGATCAGCAGAGGATGCTGTGGTGATTGCCCTTCATGCTGTTCTTGCACATTTGGAGCAGTGGGGGGGGGGGGGGGGGGTTGTTATGCCAGATTGCTCTTTGTGGATTTCAGCACGGCATTCAACACCATTCTACTGCAATATTTGATATCTAAGTTGAGAGATCTGGGGTTTCCGCCATCACTTTGTGGGTGGATATTGGATTTTCTGTCAGAACGCCCCCAGAGGGTCCAGTTGGTCCCTTATACTTCCAATATGCTTAGTACTAATACGGGAACACCACAGGATGTGTGCTTAGCCCGCTCCTTTATATTCTCTATACGTTCAACTGTGTCTCTGCAATAGGATTGTCAAATTTGCAGATGACACAACTGTGATCGGGCTCATCTCTGATAAGGAGGGTGAGACAGCCTATAGAGATGAGGTGAAGCGGTTGACAAAGTGGTGTAAAACCAATAATCTGCACCTCAACATAAAGAAAACAAAGGAGCTTGTGGTGGATTTTAGGAGGCAGAAAACCGATGTCCAGGCACTTTTGATTGACGGAATCTGTGTGGAGAGGGCAGTGACGTTCAGATTTCTGGGCATTGAGATACAGGAGGATCTGTCCTGGAGTGCCAACACAAGGGGGTTTGCGAAAAAGGCACAGCAGAGACTGTATTTTTTGAGAACTCTAAGGAAAAACCATCTTCCGCAAAAGCTGCTGCTTGCCTTCTATCGCTGTGCTATTGAGAGCATGCTCACTTATGGCTTATGTGTGTGGTATGGGAGTAGTACTCATCGGGATAGGATAATGTTGCACAGAATTATTAAAACAGCGGAGAGTATTATCGGCTGTTCACTCTTCACTTTAGAACAAATTTATACCACCAGGCGCCACAGAAAAGCATTAGATATAGTAGGAGACCCATCGCACCCTGGTCACCGCTTCTTCGAGCTTCTGCCATCAGGACGGAGATATAGAACAATGAAGGTAAAAACAAGACGTCTCAAAAACAGTTTCTTCTCTGGAGCAATTTTGGCCATAAATGGACTCTGAAATCATCTTATCTTATTTTAAATTTTAATTTTTTTATATATTGTACTGTATGGTACTGTCTTAATTAGTGTTTCTGTAGCTGTTTTAAATTATGGGGTATGCCTTATCTGAGTTGATATATAGCAACCGAGAAATTTTGTTGTTCCCGCAAGAGGACAATGACAATAAAGATTTATCTTATCTTATTATTCTGATTACAAGATGAAAGGGTTTGCCACAATTTGACTGCACCAAATTGAGATCCAAAGAATTATTGTCATGCTCCTGGGGTTCTCCACCAGACATTTCATATGTACTGTCCTCACAATGAATTACCAAGACATTTTGATAATTTCAGCTGTTACCAATAGCTGAAAGTGAAGAACCTTTGTGATCCTAAAATCTGTTATTTCAAAAGGTTCCCTTGTCTCCTCCGGAAAAAGAGAGAAATCTTTTATCTTGTTTTGAGTTCTTTTGGTGGGGGTATGCCTTTTTCATTTTCATGTATTTCATGCACCCATCCATTCAAACAAAACAAAAAACAATCAAAGCCCATATCATAACCAAAATAACTAGGATATGGGAAGATTTCTACCCATACCGCCACTTGATGCTGCCCTTGTCTTATCTTTTGAGTATGACATTGCAGGAAGCTAGCAGTAAACATTTCCGGCATCAGGGGCCGGATCTGGCCCATGGGCCATAGTTTGGGCAGCCCTGATCTATATACTGTATATCTGTAAATATATGAATATACTCATGTGAAAGCTAAACAAATGTACAAAAATGCTACTAATAGATTTATTTTTGTCCCTGCCTAGGAAATTCTTCAATCTTACCTTAGGTACTTGCTCCAAATCTGTCCTCGACTTATCTGAAAAAGAAACAAAAATGAAAGATTTTTTTGATAGTAGACTTTTATAGAAAATCCAAAAGGACAGCATCCTGCTGACAGAGCTGCACAATGATAAGTCTAACAACATTACCAGCCACAGATATAAATCTTTAATTTAATTTAATGCTTCCTATCTTTCCCCTTAGATTCCAGGGCTCTCTAGGGATCCATTGCAAGCCGGGGAAACCTTTGTGATTCCTGGGATGGAAAAGAGGGAGCCTTAGATATCTGAAAATCAGGGCCACAAATTGTGATTCTGATGGCGGGACTAGTGGCAGATTTTTGGATAGAAAAAACCCCTTCACATCCTGAGGCTTTTCCAAGTCAATTGTGATCTGCAGAGTTTCTTGGAAACAGGGTACATAGGTAGGAAGAGTGGGAACTTTAACATTAAAAGATTAAGGCCCACAGCTGATGACATAATCAACTTTTATGTCCATGAAATTACTCAACATGATTTCAGCCATTAATCCATAAACATTCAAAAATTACGAAATTATATAGAGCTTCGGCATACTGCAAAGTGCTGTAAACTGAACAAATCAGTGAGAAAAAATGAATTCCCCAGTTTTAGGGAGAGTGAAGCATTCAAACGACAGTATAGCAAAAATATACAAATGTAGACAGAAGAAATTAGTCAAAAGACAAGAGGATTAGTTGTTCAATTCCTGTACTCTGACAGCTACTGAAGCAACAAGGAAATGAAAAGTTACACTTTGTCTTCAATTCAGTTTTAATGAAAGCAAAATTTTACAAGGTTTAGAGGACAAAATTTAAACCACACATGATTACAGAGAGGAGGGGCTTATTTTAACATGATCTTCACCACAGCATCTTTGTACTCTGCTTGGATAAAAATAGAAGGTCCAGATGGCATGACAGGATTCTACAATGCACTGCCTTCCCATACCTTTTTTGCCACCTCTCAAACTATTGTGAGGCTAGCAGAGGTAGGTGCCTCATCATGGATACTTCCAAACTACCCCATTTCTCTCGTGTTACCTGAACACTCAGGAAAGAGATGCCTCACAAGGGTTCACAAGCTGCCATTTTTGCTAGAATATTATAAAACCTCAGGGTTTATCACTTAGTGATAGGCATGTGGGACTGGGGTGGGTTAGTGGTTAAGACGCTGAACTTGACGACTGGAAGGTCGGCAGGTCAGCAGTTTGAGACCCAAGTGCTGCACGATGGAGTGAGCTTCCGTCTCTGTCCCAGCTCCTGCCACCCTAGGAGTTCGAAAGCAAGAAATTGCAAGTAGATAAATAGGGACCACTTCGGTGGGAAGGTAAACAGTGTTCCATGGACATGCCTGCCACATGTCCACAGAAACGTGAGCAGACGCAGACAGCACTGGCTCTTTGGCTATAAACAGAGATGAGCACTGAACCCTAGAGTTGGATACGACTGGTTTTCAAGCTAGAGTGACCTTTACCTTTAATAGGCATGCAAAAATGGCATCAATTGTAAGAGTAACTGGAGATCTGAAGAATAGGCAGCAAGTACCGTATTTTTCGACCATAAGATTCACACACACCCCAAAGTGGGGGGGGGGGAATGAGGGTGCGCCTTACAGTCCGAATGCTGTCCAGCAAGGCTGTTGTAAAAGGAAATTGTGATTTGCGCCCTCTTGTGGCCACCCGGCATACATGTTTTTCTTTCCCCGGCCCTGGAACAGCTGTGGCAGCGGCGGTGGAGGTATTCGGCCAGTAGTGGCTGTTGTAAAAGGATATTAATTTATTGGTTGCAGGGAGAGCAAGAGGCTAGGCTAGAGCATCGCTTCCTGCCCCAGTGCAATTGGCTTGCCTGCCCATTTCCCTGCAGCGCCACCACTGGTTTGTGGTGCAAATACAGCACTATTTGGTTCAGAATATTTTTTCTTGTTTTCCTGCTTTAAAAACTGGGTGCATCCTATGGTCAGGTGTGTCTTATGGTCCAAAAAATAAAGGTATAGGAGTGATTCTGTGTTTGGAATAGTGCACAAATTCTAATCTTTTTTCTAACAATCACCTGTAAATGCCTTTTTCACAAATAATGGCACTCATTTTAGTATTGGTTTTCCATCCTCCTGAATACTATGGCATTACATCAACTTGAATCTGTTCTATACTAGATAGCAAGTCGAGTTGCCTCTGAGGTCTCTCCAGTATGAATCCTCTAAAGCAGGGGTTCCCAACCTTTTCAAACCAGGAAACGGGTACTCTCTCAGTCAACTTCAAGGGTCAGATAGCCATTTTGTCTTGCTTGCACGATGAGCTTCAAAGGGGTGGCCATTGTGTTTCTCAAATGCCCTTGGAGGGGTGGGGCAGGGCCACATGAAATAGCACCATGGGCCGCATCTGGCCCATGGGGCTTAGGTTGGGAACCCCTGCTCTAAAGCATCAAAAATAACAAAAAAAGGTGAAAATCTGGCTGCAGTAACAAGCAATCAGTGAAGTACATGTGATATGTTCAAGTCAGGGGTGCCCAAACTTTTTTTGCTGGGGACCTGACTACGCCCCTGGAACAGCTTAACAAGCCTGACCATTCCCCCCGAAAGTAGGCATTTTTGCGCATGAGCATCTAATACTACTTCTGGGAGTGGCGGGAGAGGGGTGTTTGCGCATATAATAACCTTTTGGGAGTGGTTCTAGACATGCATGAGCATTGGTGGGCACATCCGGGAGCAGTGAGGGTGCCATGGGCCAGATGGATTGGTTTTGGGGACAGATACAGCCCATGGGCCATAGTTTGGCCACCCCTGGTTCAGGCCATATTCTAAAATGAAGGGCAGTTTTAAAAACCTTTAAATTACAAAAGAATAAAAAACAGGATTCATCAGGATTATAAATACTTCATTACCTGTATAATAGCACTGAATGATTCCTGCTACATTCAGTACAACTGCTTTGTGAAAAACTGGTTTTAAAACTGTGGAGTATGCATGGATTTGTCAGTGACCACACCTGTTTAAGCCACCAGCAACACTTTGAATAAAATGAATGGCACTGTCGACGTATATGTTCCTTAACAAGAAGTAACAAGCAAGCAAGCGCGCGCACACACACACAACCTACCATGAGTATGTAAAATCGTCTTGTCAAAAGTATCTTTTGGAGGACAAATGGTCTTGCACTTCTCACGAATCTTCTCTCTCTACAAAAAAGGACAAGAAAATATGAGTTTCAAAAGATAAATAATATTTTTTGTAATATGAACAACAAATAAGAGTCCTATGGGTTTAGAACTCTGAACTCAGCACTACAATTTTATTATCTCAAACAACTTATATAAACTATTATTCAAGAGATGCAATTCCACCATTTGCACTGCATTCCCCCAAATATTTTTATATATACATAAAATCCATATCTGACCTTCAAGGTTTGTTCATCAACTGGTGAATACTAACAGGACACATTTCGCACTGTAGTTCACAGTCCACAATGAAATCCATTTCAGGCATAATAGCTGAAATCGTGTTAATTATGTAAAAGGCTAACATTCAATCTGTTCCTGGTCAGTAATTAGAGTTCTTGGTGGGACTCCCTAGTGCGAACTGAGCCATCAGATACACGTGCCCCCAAGAATCCAGCACTGGATTGTTAAGTGCCTGCTATAAATGGTGTACACCTTTCATGTAACAAAGCACCAGGATTTCAGCCAAGGTAACACTGAGATTGCCATAAGCCATAATCAAAGTGCTTAAGCCACCACCCCTATTAGTGAGGGCATGATGCTTATCTCATGGTTTCTTATGTTAGGATTGCTATATCAGAACCGAACCTTAACATAACATAGAAACATAGTCAAAAGGACTGTGCAAAAGACATGTTTTCGCTTGGACATATCTGTTTAAAGACAAGGGATCTATGTATCAAGGCATACTAAGCAAAAACACTTACTGGAGTGCTAAGACTACAGTCTACAGTAAATGTTTCTATTTGAAAACAAGTTACCTGGAAAATATGAACCTCATTTTGCATATTCTGTACAAATATGCATACAGTGGGCTCCCAGAATTTTCCAAAAGAAAGGAACAGACTAAAAATTTCTCTTCTATGAGAAAGAAAGTTACCTGTACATGGCATTTGTTTAGGAGAGTCATAATTACTAATAATGTGGGAACTAAATACTTGGCAAGACCAAGATGTTTAGGTGGCTTTGCAAAACATTTCATGATTATTTATATGATTTCTGTGGGATACAGAAACAAATCACCTAGATCCCAGCACTATTTTTCAAATGCTTGACCTAGCCGGAAGCTCACAGTAACAAAATACAGTACAGTGGAACCTCATATAACAATTGCCCTGTATCTCATAACAGTTAGGTTTTGTTTGTTTGTTTGTTGTTGTTTTTTGGGGGTGGGTAATGGTGGCCTGCATAACAATTTTCCCTATGGAAAAAAATCGTACAACAATTTTTAATGGGGAAAACCACTTAGCAAAAAAAAAAATCGCATAGGGGAAATTGCTATAAGATGCATGTATCGTATAGCAATTGTTTTGTACAACAATGGGCCCTGTGGAACAGATTAAAATCGTTGTATGAGGTACCACTGTAAATGACTATTAATGCCACGTATAATGCTTAACTTCAACCTCCCCTGAAAAACATACCTGAATTTTGCCTCTTATAGGTGATCAGGGCAATTTTAAGAAATTTAAGTACTGTATTTTCTGGCGTATAAGACTACTTTTTAACCCCGAAAAATCTTTGCCAAAGTCGGGGGTCGTCTTATAGGACAGGTACTTAACTGCAGCTTGTTTCCCCTTGCTTCATATGTCCGGCGCATATGGTGGGGGGTGCCGCGGCCGAGTCCCTGCTCTGTGTGGGGGAGTATGAAGCAAGGGGAAGCAAGCTGCACACATCTTCCTGTACCTCGAGGAGGAGAACGTGAGCGTGGATTGGCTCTCCACCAGAACCTGCCCATTCGACTCGGAGTGCTGTGCATCTTCGGGTTGAGTGTGGGTTAATTTTTATTTGGTGTGCATTGGAAGAGAGGTAGTCTTATACGGCAAGTATATTCCAAACTCTATCTTTTAACTGGAAAAGTTGGGGGTCGTCTTATACGCCCAGTCGTCTTATACGTCGGAAAATACGGTATATGCATTAACAAGATTAATAACATAAATACAGATTATTCCTGACTATGCGATATTAGAGAAATAAATCAAAAGTTAATTTTTTAAAAATCATTTTTGCATCATGATATGAAATATAAAAGGCACTAAGAGATCTCCATAATATCACAAGTTTAATGTACAGTATATCATTTCTCTGCTGTAAATTAGATCAACCATTTCAGTGTTTTATTATTTTGAACAAAACAGTTTAGCGACCACAGCCATAATGGGTTTCAATTGCTTTAAGGAACTGATTTGTAATAGCGAATGCAGATGGACCTAGCAGATGTATATAGTTTTTCCCTTGTACCTGAGCAATTTCCTGTTGGTAGTCTGCAAACTGTTCCTTGTTGATCTGCGGGAGGTAGAGTGAAGGCACGATTTCAATTTCCACAAAATCCTGTCCCCATGTTTTTGTAAAGAAATCAGATTCCCTTTTTGTTAACCGAGGATCATTTAGTGCTGCTGGGAGATTTACTTTGGAATGATAAATAGTCCATCTATGTTGATCAGCAACTAAAGATGGGCTGTCACACAAACTATGAGGTTCACCTGCAAGATAAAAAAAAACACAAATAAAAAATAACGCAACAAGCACATGCATTTATCTAATTCCATTCCACTTTATTTTTATATACCGCTCTACTCTGCCCGAAGGCGACTCAGAGCGGTTTACATAGGTGTATGCTGTCTGCAGGGCAGACAGCAGCAGAAAAGTGAAAAAAGATACAATAATAGAGATACAGTATAGAAATTACATCAGAACACAATACAGTAAAACCCCGGATTACAACTGCCTTGGTTTAAGTTTGCTATGGAAATGCTGTCCTGGTTTACAAATTTTAATGTATTTTTTTAGTTAAAAAATGATCAATTCAGGACATTTTTTATTTTTAAATGCATCCCTATGGATGTTTCGGTTTACAATTTTTTCGGGTTACAATGGAGGCTGTTGGAAAGGACCTCCGTCATAACCTGAGGCTTTACTGTATATGAAAAATAAGGGTCAAATTAAACTACAGATTTTTAAACCACACAATCAAACGTGAAGAATATACTGTATTCCATAGCAGAATGTCTTACTGTCTTGATATGAGAGATGGGAAGAAATAAATTTCTACAGCAATGAGCTAGAACATTATTTTTTCACCTTCAATTTATTCTTCGCTCAACGAAACTAGACCAGTGGTTCCCAACCAGTTTTTGGCCATGCCCCACTTAAGCATCTCTAAAATCCTGATTCCTCCAACCTCTTTGTGACATATAATTCTTATTATTCAAAAAGTGAACTCCTACTCACATGGAGGAAGCCTAAAAGGCCATTATCTTGGTCTAAACAAGCTTCCAGTTGCCCTCCTTAAAAATCAAATCCCCCCATGGGGCAAGTACCCCATGTTGGGAATCACGGAACTAGACCAAAGGCCTGCTTAGTTTTTGGGAACAGAAGGGCAGCATATGTGTACAGACTCAGGCACTTTTATCATTTTCTTCCTCTCCCTGCTCATCTCCCTGAGTAACTGTTTATTCACAAGTACCAAGTAGAGAAACAGTTATGGAAAGTGAAAAGCTTTTAAATGGCAACAGGTGTTACAGAGATCCTGCTCTTCATTGTTTAAATCAGGGGTGCCTAGACTATGGTCCAGTGGCCAGGTCTGGCCCACGGGACGTCATCATCTGACCTGTGGACTGGATTGCTGCCAACACCAGAAGTGAGTTGCCAAGGCCAGAAGTACGAAAATCGCAGCAAAAACGTGCCAAAACGTGGTGAAAATGCACCAAAAAATTCGAAAATGTTGAAAATGTTCAGACCTCGCGTCCTCCTCCATTGAAAGAAGCACGGTCAGCAAAAAAGCCCGAAAACATGCGTTGAATTCAGCCACCGGTGGCAGCAAAAGGAACCACATGACCGCTCAGCTGTTTGAGGGGGTGTGGTCAGGCCCCTTGCGGGAAAATTATGGGCACCCCTGGTTTTAAAAGACAATGACTGCAACCTGTTTTTCTCTGACCATTCTCGAATTTCTGCTTCCAGCTGTTCCCTACCTCTTGTCAAGAATACATATATGAGTAGAGGAAAATGTACGGGCAGCAAACAACCTGTCCAACAGCAGTATGTGACTGAGGGCATGAGCAGGCTAGACTGTTATTTTTCTGAAAAGTACTACTCGGGATGCAGCAGTTACAATGATTTGTTTTGTTGTTTGAAAAGAGTGTCCTGGATCAGCAGTAGAATATATTTACTAGGGGGAAAGAGATAAAATTTTCTTGAAATTTTCAGCCCCTATTCCTCGGATAATAATAATTTAAAAAATCAAGAGAAAACTAAGAAAATATAGTTTTGGCATCACTGCATTTTTCTCTTTTAATAGCAGTATAGTGTATTATATTGATTTCCTAAGTGCCCTTCAAATGCTGTGTCTTATATACCTAGACCGTGACTGTAATCTTGCAGCCGGTTAATTAGAGCCTGACAGTCCAATTTTGTGCATGCTTACTCAGACATAAATACTACAGAGTGCAGCTGTCCAAATGGCTGTTATCCTCGCTAACAAGGGGAACCTGTTCTTTCCCCAGCAAGTCAGCAACCGAAGAGCCCCAATGGGGACTTCCATGCTTCTTTCTCTTACACCTCATTTTTTGTCATCTCACCTGGTAAAAATGAGGATTTCTGGAGAACACAAGTTTGCACATTTCTGTGGTACTCTCATAAAGAGTCCTGGTAGTGCAGTGGTTAAAGTGCTGCACTGCAGGCAAAACATTGTGAGTTTGATCCTGATGGAATCGAGATGGACTCAGCCTTCTATCCTTCCAAGGTCGGTAAAACAAGTCCCCAGCATGTTGGGGGCAAAATGCTAATTACCTTGTGAACCGCCAGAGAGTACACGAAGCACTATGGGGTGGTATATGTGTAATTGCTATTGCTATTTATAACTGATGTTAATATTAGCACTGCAGTGGTTTAGTGGTTAAGATGCTGAGCTTGGAGACTGGAAAGTCGGGTTTTGATACACGAGTGTTGTGCAATGGATCTTGGGGACATTAAAGGAGCCGCATTTGGTTGTCCCCTGAGCAGAGTTTCTCCAGCAAAAATCTTTTCAACCCAGAGTAATGCCTGACACAAAATCTATTTTTTATTTACTGACATTAATAAAAGTACAGTAAAACCCAGCCCCGAGTTATGAAAAAAAATCGGTTCTCTGGCCTATTCCGTAACTCGCATTTTTTCGTAACTCAAGGCATGCATAAAAAAATAAACGGAGAGATTTCCTACCTTTTGGCTGCTGCTGCTTCCTTTTCTTACACTTCCAACGGTGTGGGTGAGTGGCTGGGAGTGATTTGTCGTGAACAAAATGGCAGCGGCGCCATTTTGGGCGCTAAAAAACTGAATTTTCGCATGTCGAGATATTTCATAACTTTTTTTTCCCGTAAGCCGGGACCTCGGGTTATGAAAAAAAATCATTTCGTAACTTAAAAATTTCGTATCTCGAGGCATTTGTAAGTCGGGGTTTTACTGTATTCTTGCTCAGCTATGGGGTTTCGAAAAGGGCGAAGGCATGTTTCGAGGGTATTATTACTACTACTACTACTACTACTAGTAGTAGTAGTAGTAGTAGTAGTAGTAGGCATGAATGCCAGTTACGATCGTAAAGACTTGTAGTGGGTTGTTGTCATAATAGACAAAACTCTACCTGTAGAATTCCGGCTCATTGTGGAGGCTTTAAGTACACAGGAATTCTTCAGACACAATCAGGATTGTAGAGTGATTAGAAGGCTGAACTGGAATTCAGAAGATCTCAATTTTACTCCCCAATGAGCTTCAAACCTTGGGCCAGACTCAACACTCTTTTCTTTCCCTCTCTCTCTGTCTACCTGCAGAGTTAGTTGTTGTGAGAATAAAATGGGGAGGAAAGTACAGTGCCTTAACTATTCTAGATGATTAGCAAGATAGAAATGTAACTGGTTTTTTTTTTTAAAAATGTGACACAATAAAAAAAATTAAATGGAAGGGGCAGAAGATATAGGGTTGCCTCTCAAAACCATCTAGTGACACAGACGAAAGAAATGAAATCTGAACTGTGAATGTTCTATTCCTGTTTCCCTGCTCACAGCATATTATTGTGCCTGCTTTCTCAGTAAAGTGTTGTTGCATGCATGGTGTTAAAATTCTGCTCCTGCCATTTACTGAGCCTACAGAATTTCAATTAGCCCAGCACCTTTCCAGTGTGGTGGACTATAAATTCTATCTCATCTTGGGGAGGCGAGCGAGATCTGGGAAGAGAAGTATTAAGCAACTCTTTGCTTTACAATATATTTTCCACAGTATTTTCAATGTGCAATGTCAGCCACTTGAGCAAACCAGTGAGCATTTTCATATACAGGTGAAACTTGGAAAATTAGAATATCGTGCAAATGTTCATTTATTTCACTTAGAAGGTGAAACAAATACTGTATATGAAATTTACTCACTACATGCAAAGCGAGAGATGTCATGCCTTAATTCGTTATAATTGTGATGATCATGGCGTACAGCGTACATGAGATTATGTGATGATTATGGGGTACATGAGATTGGGGGGCTGTAAACCATAAGCATCAATATTATAACAAAGGCTTGAACTATCTCGCTTTGCATGCAATGAGTCTATCTCATATTTGTTTCACCTTTTAAGTTGCATTACTGGACTGAATGAACATTTGCACAATATTCTAATTTTCCGAGTTTCACCTGTATGCTAGCACAAACTCCAAATAGAATTCTGGCTGTCTCTATGCTGTTTTTACTGGTAAAGAAACAATTTCGGTTTAGATGAAAAGCCAAAGCCTATTCAAATGTCTAGAGTTCAAGAAAAACCTGTTGGTGATAATAAACAGTGATTATCATTTTTCCTGATCCTGCTTTTATTTTCAACTAGAAAGTACCTGATGGTGAAAATCATGGGATTCAAGAAAACACCTGCTTGATCACAGGTTTCCCAACAAAAGAACTTATTGTATATTTTTAAGATGATAGCAAGGAATCAGAAAGTTGAGGGGTGGCTAACCAGTCTGTCTTCTGCACATCTATTCAATATGGGCTGTGGTGGCTCAGTGGTTAAGAAGCTCGCCTTGTTAGCTGGCAGGCCGGCAGTTCGAGACCCAGGTATTGCATGACGGTTTGAGTGCCTGTCTCTGTCCCAGCTCCTGCCAACCTAGCAGTTTGAAAGCAAGAAGTTGCAAGTAGATAAATAGGGACCACTTTGGTGGGAAAAGATCTTGGCGACATGAAATGAGCCCCATGCGGGTGTCCCCTGAGCAGTTTTCTCCAGCAAAAATCCTTTTGACCCAGAATAATTTCTGATACTATATTATTATTATTATTATTATTATTATTATTATTATTATTATTATTATTATTATTATTATTATTATTATTATTATCAGCATCAGCATCAGCATCAGCATCAATCATCATCTATTCAACAGTCACACATAGGAAACAAAGTGTGGCTGACATCCTATACATTAGTTCCAAGCTACTCTTGTTACAGATGTTACCTGTGGGTTCTTTGGGACATACATCTGGCAATGACTGGACTGTTCGGAAGCGTCTAGCAGAGTCCATTTCTTTTTTAAAGAAAGCATCACTGCTTTTTGATTGAGGCACTGGTGAAGACCGGTGGCTTGAGGCCATTGCATAAAGTCACCACTGGATAAGTACTGGATTAAGACAAATAAGAAACAATATTCATGCAGATCTGTTCAGAAGGCTGGACTCAAGTTATATAAAAAGAAAGCACTTACAGCAACTGAAAGCACTATAACTGAAAGTAACTAATTCTAACTGAATGTAACTTCAATTGCAGCAACAACTACGGTACTTATAGTATTTCAAATGTATTATCTTAATAACCTCTACAACAACTTTCTGATATAGAATAGTATTGTTAGCCTGAAAAAGCTAAAAAAGGAGCAGCTGAGAGATGCTCCTGCCGCCCACTTTCGGCCCCGTCACCGCCGGAGGGAAGGAGAGTGGCGACAGCTGTGGATGCTGGGCGGTGGAGGTTCGCTCCCACCCTCCTTCTCTCCAGCAGGGCGGAGGAGCTTCTTGCAGCAATGGATGTCAGACGCTGAGCCTGACCATCATTGCCAGCGTCCTGGGGGCTCCCCCACAACCAGGATTGCAACAACCGTTGAGACAGTAGCGCGTCTGCTCCTTTTTTAGAATTGCTTGGGGTTGGAATGAATTGTGCAGGGTATTATCAAGTTGTTACTATCATGGTTTTCTACTGTATTTTGTGCCGTGTTTTGTAATACTGTATTTTTGCCCTTTGTTATATTATATTGCATCTTTGAATATTTGTGAACTGCTTTGGGTCGCCCACTTGGGTGAGGAAGGCGGTATAGAAATAAAATTCTATCCTACTCTATTCTATCTTAAATCCAAAACCCAGTTTTCCAGCAGACATTCCTTTTTAATTCAGATTCAACCATTACACTAAATTAGTTACTAATGGTTGTTGAGAATGTGATATAGGGCTAAAACTACCATTACATTTTGAAAGTAATCCCTTTTGTCCTTGAGAAGGCTTTTGGTGGGGTGGGGAAACTGAATACGGAAGTAAGGATCACAGGCTTGTAAACTCCTAGGTAAAATTTTCAATACAGACTATAAAAATTCAAGCAGCTCTTAGCAGAGCCAGAAGATCTTATCTTGGTTCATTAATATCATGACAAGAATAATCAAGTGCAGCATTAACTTGGATGGGCAAATTCACATGATAGTACTTAAGGCGAGGAGCTAGAATTGATCTTTTTAAGAATAATGAAATTAAAACTTCTGAATAAACAAGTCCTGCATTCTGCTTTGCCATTTTGGGCCAAATGGAATGATGACAGCTGGAATTCATTAATTTTTTGAGGCTAGAATACTACAGTAATGCCATCAAAGAGAAGAGTAGAAGCACCACCACCACTACCTTCACAAAGCTCAACACAGTCATTTTTGTCTTAAATAATTGTAAGTGGTTTAATAGGCAATAACCAGAAAAACTGAATAGAAAAACGGAACTCTACAAAATATTTTGCTGAGGTTTCATAAGGCAAAACCAAACTGTTGCACAACTGAAAAAGAGACTTCATTTGCTGAAACTTTATTAGAGGAATTAAACTAAATTCAGTTGTCAGCATTTTGACTACCCCATTTGCAAATCTCAAGATGTGAAAGGCACTTGAAAGCGAAACTATATATATGATGACAAAAACTATAGACAGTGGAACCTCATATAACAATTGACCCGTACAGCAACGAAATTGCATAACAATTATGTTTTGGGAGGAAATGGTATCCCGCGTAACAATTTTCCCTATGGAAAAAATCGTACAACCATTTTTCAATGGGAAAAACTACTTAGCAAAAAAATAAATAAATATATCGTTGTACGATGCATCCCATAGGGAAAATCGCTATACGATGCATGTATCGTATAACAATTGCTTCGTACAACAACGAGCCCTGTGGAACGGATTAAAATCGTTGTATGAGGTAGCACTGTATATGATGACAAACTGAATAAAATGTAAAGAAAAGGTTGGAGGTATCATTATGTTGTTTCTTTTTCTACATATAAACCCAATGTACTAAGTTCAGAATCAGCAAATATGGACCAAAGAGCTTTCCCTTATGTTCAAAAAAATGTAAAGGGTACACATTATTGTTTAGCACAACATAAGTTGATTTGTGCATGTGCACACACTTTTTTATATATATTTAAAAATCCTATTGCTTAACATAGTACATTAGGCAGCAGAATCAATTGAACTTATGGAAGAGTTGGCTTACCAAACTGATTCAATGAGCCTAAGCAAAAGGAGTTCAGTCACTATATGGTTATTTAACATTATATTCATGTAGTTCATTCAGGGTAAATTCATATCTACTTGTTCCTATCTATAAATGGTGAGATGAAATACCCTACAACAGTGATGGTCCACCTTGGCACTCCAGATGTTCTTAGACTTCAATTACCAGAAGCCCAAGTCAGCACTCCTGCTGATCAGGGCTTCTGGGAATTAAAGTCCAAGAACACCTGGAGTGCCAAAGGTGGCCATCACTACCCTACACTCTGCAAATACTGCATGATAAATGCCTAACATTCTTTAAGACATTAAGTTTCCATACCTTAGTGACAGAATTCCAAGTATGTCCCAGTAAGGCAGGCCTCATATCTCTTCCAGTTCCATAGGCTGAAAAAACCTCACAAAACTGTAGAATACATGTGTGTTTTCAAGTTCTAAATGAAAAATAACATTAAAATCAAAGAGCATGGATAACACCTCTGTCTATGTACGCATGAAAGTGCTCTGTATACTGGTACTGTATCTCATCTAGAAAGTAACAGGTCTTTATGTGAGATACTTGTGTATTGAGCAGTTTCATGATGTTTCAGTTTCACAACTCTTATGGATGGATGCGGTGAGCTTATGAATTCAAATATGCTAAATTATTTCATGTTCAATGTACAGTATATCATAATGGAAGCATTTAATGCTTTGAAAGCATAAAGTACTGTATATAAAGTAGCTGCAAGTGCAACCCTTAATTCCTACAGACAATCTCACTGGTCTTAATTTTGAAATAACTAGCTATAAGATGCATTTATTATGCCAAGTGTATGCAATTATGTCAACAACTGTAAAATTAAGATATAAATAACCAATATAAACTATACAGAAAATATACCACAAATGTTTCCAGTTTTCTATTTGCTTATTTTTCAGAGGTCATAAGCAATAGACAAGTAATACTGAATTTTTCAGGTAAAATCCTTCACTTCAGAAGACTCTTTCCACTATTGCATCCTTTAGCTTCTTAGCATTTCTCACTTGCTAGATAACACAATCAACAATCTGTCCACATAGTCTGCAACTGGAGATGAAAGCAGTCATAATGGGCAAAAGTGACACTTGGAAGTTGATACAGTAGTTCCGGGCTTATGAACACTTGTTTTATGAGCAAGGGGGAGTTCAAAAAATGATCACTCATAAGTCAACAGTTTACTGAATCAAATGAAGTGTATTTTACAATTCCACTATTATCCATTGGCACCCATACGACTGGACATACAACAAGAGAAGAAACAGGATGGAGGCAACTGAGTAGAAGCAAGCAAGACACCACAGAACAGATTGGGGAAGGGGCAAGACAGAAGAGGAAGACAAAAGGAGAAAGCTAGAGAAAGGTGAACGGAAGAAGAGATGGTGGGGCAGAAAAGGCAAGCGAGACTGCTTATGATGGACAGAAGAAAGTAGAGGACCAAGCAAGAAACAGACAGGGAGTGTGTGTGTGTCTAACTCAGGAGTGCCCAAACTTTTTGGCCTGTCGGGTGGTTCAGGGAGCCAGTCACTGGTAACGGTTACCCTACTTGTGACTCAGGGATATATTTAACTTGCAAGTTGTTAAATGTTTGTGGACATTATTTCCTGAATATCAGTACAGTACAGGAAAGAACCAACTTGTTGAAGAAAACCATCTTGTTCCAACTGTTTTTCAGGTCATTCTGGACTACCAGGATATGCTTCTAGGAAATACAATACAGAATGCAGTTGCAGTATTAAATAACCTGATTTCCTATAAAAATGCCAACATGGCATTGCTTTATGAAGAAGAACTCGAAAATATCCAAATAATACCGGATGGATATTGACTCTGACTTTCTGCATCGCACCATATGAACTGAATAGAGCTGGACTGGATTTTGGTCCACATGGGTTCTCCAGCAACCGCGGCGTAGCTATTTTATTTACCTTTCAGATTTTCCATATTGTATGAATCAGGACTATTATTGTTGATGAGTATGGATTATTGCATGTGTACCACGCATATTATGCTTGTTGATTCTGACATATGATACACCTATAGACTTTGTTGCGTGATACCAATCCGAGATAGCTTTTTGTCATTAATATTGTATTATATTCAACTGAGCTCTTATTGTAACTTTGTAATTTTGCAGTTCCTGGTTGCTTTTTTCTATTTTGAATATAACACGTAAACCTAGTAAAGATTTTGTACTTTTGATATTGCCCTTTTGAGTTTTCCGGGTGTTTCCTCCTCCCCTCCCTGTTATACAGCCCAGCCGTCCTCCCTCGCACACACACTACGCATCTTAAGGAGAGAGAGAGAGAGAGAATAAATAAATAAGTACAGTACTTTCAAAATGATTTTGAGTGAAACTATCTGCCCACTAAGGAAATTCTTCACATAGTACCATAATAAGCATGCAGATCGGCTATCCCATTCAACTGAATTTTGCTATCAAGAAGGTAAACAAAATATGAATACCCATGAAAGCTATAAGAAAAGATTTTTAAAAACAATTGACTTGCTTAAGCTCAGATGTTTGTCTTAACACCAACTCTGTTTTGTAATAATTCTATACACAGTGGTGCTTCATACGATGATTTTAATCCGTTCCATGGGACTCGTGGTTGTACGAAACAATTGCTACACGATGCATGCATCGTATAGCGATTTCCCCTATGGGATGCATCGTACAACAAATTTTTTTTTGCTAAGTGGTTTTTCCCACTGAAAAATTGTTGTACTTTTTTTCCATAGGGAAAAATGGTTACGCAGGACGCCATTTCCCCCCAAACCTAATTGTTATGCGATTCCGTTGCTATACGGGGAGATTGTTGTATGAGGTTCCACTCTATATACATCAATACCTATTTTCTACATTTCCCTTTGACCTCATTGCTTAAAATCCCTCACCTAATCCCTCACTAGGAGCTACCTGTCAACAGATGAAGTGACCTGTAGATTGCAAAAATGTAAGCCATTATACATTAATAGTTTTTTTTTAAAGGTTCCACAGGATTTCGAAAACAATAAGCTAATTCTTTTGGCCTCTGGAAATTCATCCAACAATTTTTCTTGCCTAACCTTCATCACAGGCATTAGAGCTTCGGGTCTCCATCCGGAGAGAGGGTTAGGTTTAGTACGAGGAGCTGGGACTTCTTGAGGGCAACTCCGATATTGCAGAATGCGCTCTCTCTGAATAACTGCCTGGCACCCTCCCTCCAAAAGCTCTGGAGAGCCACCAAATCTCAACTACAATGGGACCTTGGTTAACAAACGGCACGGCTAAGATAAACATTGCATAACAAAAGGGAACCCATAGAAAATAGTGGCTCGGTTTATGGAAATTTTTTGGAACGATTAATTGGTTTTCAATGCATCCCTATGGGAAAACACATTTCGGTTAATGTTTTGGTTTTCAATGCATTCCTATGGGCAATTGCATTTGATGCATTCCTATGGGAAATTCGGTTAAAGTAATTTTTGCTGTAAGAAACGTCCCGGAGAATGCATTAATTATGTTGACCGAGGTTCCACTGTATATAGAGAAGCCTTCAGGGACTTCCTACTTCCTACCCGATGCTCCTGATTTTTACGGCTCATCGCATCATTCTTAATTGGTCTTGTGCTCCCGATTATTTATATGTTTTACTCAAGTGGCTAAGATGCTGACGGGGAGGCGGAAGGTCAGCAGTTCGATTCCCGAGTACTGCAGGCCGGAATGAGCTCCCGTCTGTGTCCCAGCTCCTGCCAACCTAGCAGTTCAAAAGCAAGAAATTGCAAGTAGATAAATAGGGGCCACTTTGGTGGGAAGGTAACAGCGTTCCGTGCGCTGCGGTGTCTAGTCATGTCTGCCACATGACCACGGAAACGTCTGCAGAAGCAGACAGCGCTGGCTCTTTGGCTTTACCTTTACCTAAATGAATACACTTATACCAAAATTTTAAAAACCTGCCTTCAAATAAAATTAAAAAATCAGGGGGGGCTTGGCTAAGATGGCCGACGAGTAACATCTTGATTCGGATGCTTGCACTTAACAAAGTGGTAATTAATGTGTTGGAGTGAAATGGGAAACTTTTAAAGTGGCAACTTCTGTAGATAAGAATCTTGCTTGTCTTTTTGGAAAATTTTGGGAACTTTTGAAGTCGGATAGTCGAAGTTCGGGAGGTTTTCCTGGGCGAGTGAGGCCTGCGACGGCAGTCGCGGCTTTTCTGCCGAGGAGCCGAGAACGGGATCAGCGAGACTGCGGAGAAGCTTTGGAGCTGGCAAGAAGTTGTTTGGCACGAAAACAGCTGCATGTAAGTGCATGAATGGAGTACTAAAGATTAAACTCAGCTGGAGATCTTGTTTAATGAGCCCGGGCTTTGAAATGGAAATGGGTGGAAGTAGATGAAAACAAGTGATTGTTTCGTTAATGGCGGTGATTCTGGAAAACGAAAGTGATCGTGTTTGGGTTTATGTTTTTTTCACACACCAGAAGGACCACACCGTGTTTTGACGATAACAAAGTGGTTTTTAAAAAAAAATACTTGTGGGCTATAACATTGGAAGGTAACAGTGAATTTCCCAGCTTAAAGTGTTTGGAAAAAGTTTGCCGTTCCACAGAAGAAGGGGGGCTTTTACCCAGAAGTTAAAGCAGCCGCTGGAAAATGGTGTTTTGACTTGTCCGCTTCAAGAGAAGGATTAATTGGGCTTCTTTTTGTTCCTTCACCGTGTGGATTATAAATACTTAATCTTTTTGGAAAATATTGCTTCTCACTTCTCCTGCTTTCCTGTTTGGATTTTGGGCTTTTTCTCCCTCCAGTCTCCCCTCCCTTTTTTTCTTTTTTACTTTTCGGCGGCTTGGATTTAAAGGAGAAGTTTTGGGTGACTGTTTCCTTACATTGCAGTGTGGAAGACGACTGGCTGGACTGATTGCTTTGGGGAAACGGACCTGCTGTGGATTATTATTCTCTTTTTCGCCCTTCTTTTTTTTCTTCTCAGCTGCCTGTTGGGAATATTGGTTCCTTCTGCTCTTTTTTGTGGATTACAATATCTCTTTGGACTTCTGCTTAATATAAATTTCCCTGTTGGACTTGTGGAACCAGGGGTTGTAGTGTTATAGGCTTATTTGTTTGACTAATTTTTACAACGATCTGCAACTTTGGGATTTTATACTATTATGGATAAAGGTACAAGAGGGAAAACAAAGGAAGAAGATCCAGCTGTTAAGCCTAAGAAGAAGGAAAAAGTACCAATGGAGGAAGCCCCTCAGTCTTCATCCCCGCCCACAGTGCCCTACGATCAAACCCAAATTATGGTGGAAATTGGCAAGCTGTTTCAGAAATTGGAGAAGAATGAGGATTCAAGGGTGAAAGACAGAAATGAAATGATGAGAAAGCAAGATAAGGTGGTATCATCTGTTGCAGATTTTTCAAAAAAGGTGGACTTAAGTTTGAAAAAAATTGAGGGAAATGTGCAATTGGTTCAAACCGAGGTAACTGCCATAAAAAAGGAAATAAAAGGGACTCAGGAGGTGGTGCGGGAGAATAAACTGAAATTGGAGGAACAAGAGAGAAGGATTGATGCTGTGGAAGATATGATGAGAAAGCAGAATATTGTGATCCGTCAGGTCGTGGAACGAACTCCGGACTTGTTAAGGGAAAGAGTGGTTCAGTGGTTAAATGGTTTGAATATGGGAAAAGAATTTGTCCAGGAAGATTTTGTAAGTGTATTCCGGGTGGGCCCAAGAAGAGGGAGGGTGGTTCAAAGAAATGTGTTGGTAAAATTCGCAAATTGGGCAGACAAGCTAAAAGTAATGCCCCATTTGAAACGCGCTGGTCCTGATGCTTTGAAATTTGATGGCTCTGACATAGAAGTTTACAATGATATTTTGTTGAAAGAAAGAACCTGGAGGTATAAGATGAGGCCTGTAACCAAATTATTGATGAGTAAAAATATAAGGTACAACTGGAGATTTCCGCAGCAACTGCGCTTTTTTATGATAAAAGAATGCAGGTAATAGATGAAGGGACCAATCCATTGGAGTATTTGAGCTTGTTGGAACTGGTAAAAGTAGATTCGGAAGAATGGATAAATCTTAAGAAGGAATTATGGAATCGGGAGCATTGGGGAGGGAATACGGGAGGGAGGAGGCTGGTGGGGCAACAGGTGGAACACCGCAGTGAAGGGAGGAGGAGGAGGAGCTGTCGTTGATCATGGTGGAGGAGGAGACAAGTAAGGAGTAATGAGAATCAGATTATAACAATTTAAAGCATTTAATCGATACAGAATGGTGAATAGCGCGTAGCACCGGTAGGAAGGCACATCTTGCATGTCCCCCCTCTCCCCTCTTTGGTTGTCAAAGGCGGCTTTTTTTCGTAAGAAAGTGGGGAGAGAGATAGTGTGTGTTCTATGTAGTTTTGTATGTTATAGGGGTAAGGGGTGGTTGGTGGCACGCCCGATGGAGAGTTTAGAGCTTGGAAAGGAAGTAGGTTATGGGAAGTATTAAAATAATATCATGGAATGTGAAGGGTACAGGTTCTGTTCTTAAGAGACGTAGACTGGAATTGGCGCTGAAGAAAGATAGACCAGATATTTTGTTTTTACAGGAAACCCATCAGAAGTCAAAAGACACGAATAGACTTTTTTTAGGATGGATGCAACATTATGAGATGGCGTTTGGAACATCAAAAGCAAGAGGGGTGGCAATCATGATTTCTAAAAAATTAGGATTTGAGATTACAAAAAGGGTTGTTGACCAAGAGGGTAGATATTTGATAGTAAGAGGAAAATTGGAGGATGAGGAAATCATGTTGGTAAATATTTATGCTCCAAATGATCATCAAGCGGAGTTCCTTGAAAAAATTCGGAAAATAGTGGAATTAGAGAACGTTGCAAAAACTATTGTGGCTGGAGACTTTAACTTGGTAAGGTCAGGGTTAGATTGTACAAATATATCAAGAAGTGGAATTGGCTTGAAAGGGAAGGTTTTGGATAAATGGATGGATGTTATGGGTTTGAAGGATTCTTGGAGAGAGTTTAAGGGCTCAGAAAGGGCATATTCTTTTTTTTTTCACATGTTCATGGGACCTACTCAAGAATAGACTATGTTTTTCTTACCGAAAATTTGATTAAAGACATAGAAGGAATGGAAATTGGGATTATCAAGGAATCGGATCATGCTAAAGTATATTTGGAATTGAAAGTACAAAAAGATACTCGAAGAGTTAGAAATTGGAGGTACGATCCTAATTTGTTTAAAGATCAGAAATGTAAAGAGCAGATTATGGGAAGATGGAAAGAAAGTTGGCAGTGGAACGATAATAATGAGGTTAATTTTAATGTGGTATGGGATACCATGAAGTCGGTTTTTAGAGGGGAAAGTATAAAATTGGCAAGTTTTAAATATAAAAAATATAAAGCAGAACAGATAGAAAAAGAAAGAGAAATAAAACAATTACAGGAGGATCATGCGAAAAGTAAAGATAAAATTTTTTTTACGAAATTACAAAGGCTTAAAGCAGAACTAATGGGTAAGGATATTGATAAAGTTAAACGAGATTTGATTTATTTAAATAGAGAATATTTTGAATTTAGTAATAGAAGTTCAAAATTATTAGCAAGAGCAGCTAAGGCTAAAAGGGAAAAAAGAGAAATAGGGGTATTGGTTGATAAGCAAGGTTCAAGGTGTAATAAGAACGGAGATAAATGTAAAATTGTCAGGGAATTTTATCAGCTATTATATGCAAAAAAGGAAGTAGACCTGGAGAAGCTTAAAAAGATATTGGAGAGACAGTTAGGGAATGGAATAAAACAAGAACATAGGGAGAAAATGGAGGAAAGGATTAATGATAAAGAGGTAAAGGAGGTGATTAGTGGGTTGAAGACGGTGAAAGCTCCGGGGGATGATGGATTATCAACAGAGCTTTACAAAGAATTTAAGGAGGTAGTGGTTCCAAAATTGGTGAAGCTATATAATTATATCTTAGATGGAGGATCAATTCCGACTTCATGGTATAATACCATAATCGTTCTACTGCCAAAGCCTGGCAAGAATCTCGAAAGAGTGGAATCGTACAGACCAATTTCACTTATAAATCAGGATGCTAAGATCTTCACAGCAATATTGGCTAATCGATTAAACAGTTTTATGGGGGAATACATAAATGTAGATCAAGTTGGGTTCCTAAAAGGTCGGCATATGGCGGATTTGACTAGAAGGGTATTAGATTTAATTGATAACGTTAACCAAACTAAGGAAAAGGTGGGTTTATTATCATTAGATATTTTTAAGGCATTCGACTCATTACAGTGGTCTTCAATTAAAGAAATAGTTAAAAATATGGGTTTGGGGATAGATTCAATAGGGTAATAGATTTATTATATCAAAAAGGGAACGCTAGGGTTAGAGTAAATGAGGAGCTTACTGATGTGGTAAATTTAGAGGCTGGTACTAGGCAGGGCTGTCCATTATCTCCTATCTTATTTATTATGGCAATGGAGATTCTAGCTAAAAATATAAGGGATGATTTAAATATAGAAGGGATTATGGGTAACAAAGTGAGCATGCATGCGGATGATACATTGCTTATGGTGAAACACCCGGAGCTGGTAATGGACAGGATCAAAGATCACTTACAGGTATTTGAAGCTATAACTGGATTAATGATAAATTGGGATAAATCAGAATTGATGTTGTGTAACTTGGGAGCAAGTGAGATGGGTAGGAATGTGGAGACACTTAATATACAAATTAAAGATAAGCTGAAGTATTTGGGGATAATTATCTCAAATAAATTAGAAGAACTTAAACGATTGAACTATGACAGCTTGAGAGTGGAATTTAAGTATAAAATACAAGAGTTTCAGAAGTTGAAGCTGTCATGGTTCGGAAGGATCGCTATTTGTAAAATGATATTGTTGCCAAAGATTAATTTTTTATTTGATGCACTAGCGATCCATCTGAAGGAGAAGGAAATTAATGAGTTTCAAAAGATGTTCAATGGCTTTTGTAATGGTGGTAAAAAATCTAGACTTCAAAAGAAACTATGGTACTTGTCTCAGAAAAAAGGGGGTTTGGGTATGCCAAATTTGTTAGCATACTATCGAGCATTTCAAATTAAGAATGTTGTGAAGATCTTGGCAAGAGAAAAGACAATTTGGGAGCAACTGGAGATGAAAGAATATAGAGACATTGGTAGCATGATTTTTTTGGGAACAAAGGACAAGGTGAAAAGGTCAAATAATATTATGATGAGAGGTCTCATGGAAGTGTGGAAGAAAGTAAAGAAAGATATAGTCCCAAATCTCTCTCCAATTTTGGAATTGACGGATATGGGGTGTTTCCCAATAAAAATAGATAAGGAAAAAATGGAAATATTGGATAAAAATGGGGTGCTTTTATTGAAGGATTGGTTAAAAGTGTGTGATGATGATACTAAGAGGAAAAAAATATTTGAGAAGCTAAATTTGGATTGGTTCCAGAAATTGAAGGCTGATAACTGGAATAAAAAATATAAAAGAGAAGCAGGGTTAGATAGAAATAAGACGGAATTTGAGGATTTGGTAATAAAGATCAGAAAAGGGGAAAGAGGCATTAAGGGTCTTGTAAGCAAACTTTATATTATATTGAACAAGGGTAATGATCCACAGGGAGACTTGAAGCGGAAGTGGGAACAAAATTTGAATATAAAAATTGGGGAGGTTGAATGGAGAAACAAATGGAAAAAGAGGATCATGAGAACAATGTCTGTAAGAATTAAAGAACATAATTTTAAAATGTTGTGGCAATGGTACTTGACACCACTAAAGCTTTATCAGATGGATAATAAAAGAGATAAGTTATGTTGGAGATGTAAAGAAACAGATGGAAGATATGAACACATGTGCTGGAGTTGTAAAAAAATAAGGGATTTCTTGGGAAGAATAGAAGGGGAGTTTGGTGAAATATTGGGTAAAAAGGTCAAGTTGGTGTCAGGTACCATTCTTTTAACAAATGTGGAAGGTTTGGGTTTGAATAAGGAGGAAAAAGAATTATTGGAAATTGTATTGACCACAGGTAGACAATGTATAGCTAGAAATTGGAAAAATGATGTAGATATACAGATCGGAGAATGGTACAAGGAAATGTGGAGCCTAGCATTGAATGACAAACTGACATGGGAGATTAAAGTGAAACGAGATAATTTAAAAGAGAATAGGTTTTGGAATATATGGAAACCGTTTGTGGATCATTCTCTTATGGTAAATGACAGTTCAGGACCTGCACCATCTCAAAGAGGTTTTTGGAGTTGAAATAGCAACTAAACTCTCCGGGCATTGTATATATTCACAGGGTGATTTGTAATTATTAAAAAATTATTATAGAGGTAGCTTAGAAAACTTTTATTGTTTGATTGAATAATATTTTACATTGTGGTATCTAATATTGTGGTTAAATGGTAAACAATCAGTATAAGTACTGTTATGTGCTAGCCTCTATGAATATTGTATTGAGGTTATCTTTGAGGTATTACTGTATTGTAATGTTATTGTTTTCTTTTCTTTTTTCTGTATGTCTGTTTAAAATTTTTAATAAAAATCAATATGGAAAAAAATAAAATAAAAAATCATAGGCAAACCAATCCTCCTCTGCCAAGGGCCTTACCCCATTGTAGGATTAGCTTCTTTAACCAGGACATTTTTATTAAAAGGGAATTTTATGCTAGCAGCTTGTCTTAAGTGTGAGGAGCAGAGAGAAAAAAAGTGGAGTATAACCCAAACATTTTTGCTTGGCAGTCTCCCTTAAAGAGGTTTCTTAAAATTTGCTTTCTGAGGTGGGTGGGGGTGGCAGGTGGCATGTTTTTAAGTGGACAGTCCTGAGCCCATCCTGTGCCACTATTTATTTGAGGTATAAAATAATTGCAGGTGGCATCCTTTTAGGGGGGAAATCCTGTGCCCCGATTTGTTTTAGGTATAAAGTAATTGCAGGTGGCATCTTTTTAGGGGGACAGTCCTGTGCCCCTATTTATTCTAGGTATAAAGTAATTGCAGGTGGCATCTTTTTAGGGGGACAGTCCTGTGCCCCTATTTATTCTAGGTATAAAGTAATTGCAGGTGGCATGTTTTTAGGGGGACAATCCTGTGCCCCTATTTATTCTAGGTATAAAATAATTGCAGGTGGCATCTTTTTAGGGGGGCATCCCGGGGCCCCTATTTATTCTAGGTGTAAAATAATTGCAGGTGGCATCTTTTTAGGGGGACAATCCTTTTTAGGGGGACAATCCTGTACCCCTATTTATTCTAGGTATAAAGTAATTGCAGGTGGCATCTTTTTAGAGGGACAGTCCTGTGCCCCTATTTATTCTACGTATAAAATAATTGCAGGTGGCATCTTTTTAGGGGGACAATCCTGTGCCCCTATTTATTCTAGGTATAAAGTAATTGCAGGTGGCATGTTTTTAGGGGGACAGTCCTGTGCCCCTATTTATTCTAGGTATAAAATAATTGCAGGTGGCATGTTTTTAGGGGGACAGTCCTGTGCCCCTATTTATTCTAGGTATAAAATAATTGCAGGTGGCATGTTTTTAGGGGGACAATCCTGTGCCCCTATTTATTCTAGGTATAAAGTAATTGCAGGTGGCATGTTTTTAGGGGGACAGTCCTGTGCCCCTGTTTATTCGAGGTATAAAATAATTGCAGGTGGCATGTTTTTAGGGGGACAATCCTGTGCCCCTATTTATTCTAGGTATAAAATAATTGCAGGTGGCATCTTTTTAGGGGGACATCCCGGGGCCCCTTTTTATTCTAGGTATAAAATAATTGCAGGTGGCATCTTTTTGGGGGGACAATCCTGTGCCCCTATTTATTCTAGGTATAAAATAATTGCAGGTGGCATCTTTTTAGGGGGACAATCCTGTGCCCCTATTAATTCTAGGTATAAATTAATTGCAGGTGGCATGTTTTTAGGGGGACATCCCGGGACCCCTATTTATTCTAGGTATAAAATAATTGGAGGTGGCATCTTTTTAGGGGGACAATCCTGTGCCCCTATTTATTCTAGGTATAAAATAATTGCAGGTGGCATCTTTTTAGGGGGACAATCCTGTGCCCCTATTTATTCTAGGTATAAAATAATTGCAGGTGGCATCTTTTTAGGGGGACATCCCGGGGCCCCTATTTATTCTAGGTATAAAATAATTGCAGGTGGCATCCATTTAGGGGGACAGTCCTGTACCCCTATTTATTCTAGGTATAAAATAATTGCAGGAGGCATCCTTTTAGGGGGACAATCCTGTGCCCCTATTTATTCTAGGTATAAAATAATTGCAGGTGGCATCCTTTTAGGGGGACAATCCTGTACCCCTATTTATTCTAGGTATAAAATAATTGCAGGTGGCATCCTTTTAGGGGGACAGTCCTGTGCCCCTATTTATTCTAGGTATAAAATAATTGCAGGTGGCATCCTTTTAGGGGGACAATCCT
This sequence comes from Bradypodion pumilum, assembly GCA_035047305.1. NCBI lineage: Eukaryota > Metazoa > Chordata > Lepidosauria > Squamata > Chamaeleonidae > Bradypodion > Bradypodion pumilum. Next base: position 274,462,963 of record JAWDJD010000001.1, read on the forward strand.
GTGCCCCTATTTATTCTAGGTATAAAATAATTGCAGGTGGCATCTTTTTAGGGGGACAATCCTGTGCCCCTATTTATTCTAGGTATAAAATAATTGCAGGTGGCATCTTTTTAGGGGGACAATCCTGTGCACCTATTTATTCTAGGTATAAAATAATTGTAAGTGGCATCTTTTTAGGGGGACAGTCCTGTGCCCCTATTTATTCTAGGTATAAAATAATTGCAGGTGGCATCTTTTTAGACGGACATCCCGGGGCCCCTAGTCATTCTAGGTATAAAATAATTGCAGGTGGCATCTTTTTAGGGGGACAATCCTGTGCCCCTATTTATTCTAGGTATAAAATAATTGCAGGTGGCATCTTTTTAGGGGGACAATCCTGTGCCCCTATTTATTCTAGGTATAAAATAATTGCAGGTGGCATCGTTTTAGGGGGACAATCCTGTGCCCCTATTTATTCTAGGTATAAAATAATTGCAGGTGGCATCCTTTTAGGGGGACAATCCTGTACCCCTATTTATTCTAGGTATAAAATAATTGCAGGTGGCATCCTTTTAGGGGGACAATCCTGTGCCCCCATTTATTCTAGGTATAAAATAATTGCAGGTGGCATCCTTTTAGGGGGACAATCCTGTGCCCCTATTTATTCTAGGTATAAAATAATTGCAGGTGGCATCCTTTTAGGGGGACAATCCTGTGCCCCTATTTATTCTAGGTATAAAATAATTGCAGGTGGCATCCTTTTAGGGGGACAATCCTGTACCCCTATTTATTCTAGGTATAAAATAATTGCAGGTGGCATTTTAGGGGGACAATCCTGTACCCCTATTTATTCTAGGTATAAAATAATTGCAGGTGGCATCTTTTTAGGGGGACAGTCCTGTACCCCTATTTATTCTAGGTATAAAATTGCAGGTGGCATTTTTTTAGGGGGACAATCCTGTACCCCTATTTATTCTAGGTATAAAATAATTGCAGGTGGCATTTTTTTAGGGGGACAATCCTGTACCCCTATTTATTCTAGGTATAAAATAATTGCAGGTGGCATCTTTTTAGGGGGACAGTCCTGTACCCATATTTATTCTAGGTATAAAATAATTGCAGGCGGCATTTTTTTAGGGGGACAATCCTGTACCCCTATTTATTCTAGGTATAAAATAATTGCAGGTGGCATCTTTATAGGGGGACAGTCCTGTACCCCTATTTATTCTAGGTATAAAATAATTGCACGTGGCATTTCTTTTAGGGGGATAATCCTGTACCCCTATTTATTCTAGGTATAAAATAATTGCAGGTGGCATTTTTTTAGCGGGACAATCCTGTACCCCTATTTATTGTAGGTATAAAATAATTGCAGGTGGCATTTTTTTAGGGGGACAGTCCTGTAACCCTATTTATTCTAGGTATAAAATAATTGCAGGTGGCATCTTTTTAGGGGGACAGTCCTGTGCCCCTATTTATTTTAGGTATAAAATAATTGCAGGTGGCATCTTTTTAGGGGGACAATCCTGTACCCCTATTTATTCTAGGTATAAAGTAATTGCAGGTGGCATCTTTTTAGGGGGACAGTCCTGTGCCCCTATTTATTCTAGGTATAAAATAATTGCAGGTGGCATGTTTTTAGGGGGACAATCCTGTGCCCCTATTTATTCTAGGTATAAAATAATTGCAGGTGGCATCTTTTTAGGGGGACATCCCGGGGCCCCCATTTATTCTAGGTATAAAATAATTGCAGGTGGCATCCTTTTAGGGGGACAATCCTGTGCCCCTATTTATTCTAGGTATAAAATAATTGCAGGTGGCATGTTTTTAGGGGGACAATCCTGTGCCCCTATTTATTCTAGGTATAAAGTAATTGCAGGTGGCATGTTTTTAGGGGGACAATCCTGTGCCCCTATTTATTCTAGGTATAAAATAATTGCAGGTGGCATCTTTTTAGGGGGACAGTCCTGTACCCCTATTTATTCTAGGTATAAAATACTTGCATGTGGCATCTTTTTAGGGGGACAGTCCTGTACCCCTATTTATTCTAGGTATCAAATAATTGCAGGTGGCATGTTTTTAGGGGGACAATCCTGTGCCCCTATTTATTCTAGGTATAAAGTAATTGCAGGTGGCATGTTTTTAGGGGGAAAATCCTGTGCCCCTATTTATTCTAGGTATAAAATAATTACAGGTGGCATCTTTTTAGGGGGACAGTCCTGTACCCCTATTTATTCTAGGTATCAAATAATTTCAGGTGGCATTTTTTTAGGGGGACAATCCTGTACCCCTATTTATTCTAGGTATAAAATACTTGCATGTGGCATCTTTTTAGGGGGACATCCCGGGGCCCCTATTTATTCTAGGTATAAAATAATTGCAGGTGGCATCTTTTTAGGGGGACAGTCCTGTACCCCTATTTATTCGAGGTATAAAATACTTGCATGTGGCATCTTTTTAGGGGGACAGTCCTGTACCCCTATTTATTCTAGGTATAAAATAATTGCAGGTGGCATCTTTTTAGGGGGACAGTCCTGTGCCCCTATTTATTCTAGGTATAAAATAATTGCAGGTGGCATCTTTTTAGGGGGACATTCCTGTACCCCTATATATTCTAGGTATAAAATAATTGCAGGTGGCATCTTTTTAGGGGGACAGTCCTGTCCCCCTATTTATTCTAGGTATAAAATAATTGCAGGTGGCATCTTTTTAGGGGGACAGTCCTGTGCCCCTATTTATTCTAGGTATAAAATAATTGCATGTGGCATCTTTTTAGGGGGACAGTCCTGTACCCCTATTTATTCTAGGTATAAAATAATTGCAGGTGGCATTTTTTTAGGGGGACAATCCTGTACCCCTATTTATTCTAGGTATAAAATAATTGCAGGTGGCATCTTTTTAGGGGGACAGTCCTGTACCCCTATTTATTCTAGGTATAAAATGATTGCAGGTGGCATCTTTTTAGGGGGATAATCCTGTACCCCTATTTATTCTAGGTATAAAATAATTGCAAGTGGCATTTTTTTAGGGGGACAATCCTGTACCCCTATTTATTCTAGGTATAAAATAATCGCAGGTGGCATTTTTTTAGGGGGACAGTCCTGTGCCCCTATTTATTCTAGGTATAAAATAATTGCAGGTGGCATCTTTTTAGGGGGACAGTCCTGTGCCCCTATTTATTTTAGGTATAAAATAATTGCAGGTGGCATCTTTTTAGGGGGACAGTCCTGTGCCCCTATTTATATTAGGTATAAAATAATTGCAGGTGGCATCCTTTTAGGGGGACAGTCCTGTGCCCCTATTTATTCTAGGTATAAAATAATTGCAGGTGGCATCTTTTTAGGGGGACAGTCCTGTGCCCCTATTCATTCTAGGTATAAAATAATTACAGCTGGCATCTTTTTAGGGGGACATTCCTGTACCCCTATTTATTCTAGGTATAAAATAATTGCAGGTGGCATCCTTTTAGGGGGACAGTCCTGTGCCCCTATTTATTCTAGGTATAAAATAATTGCAGGTGGCATCTTTTTAGGGGGACAGTCCTGTGCCTCTATTTATTCTAGGTATAAAATAATTGCAGGTGGCATCTTTTTAGGGGGACAGTCCTGTACCCCTATTTATTCTAGGTATAAAATAATAGCAGGTGGCATCCTTTTAGGGGGACAGTCCTGTGCCCCTATTTATTCTAGGTATAAAATAATTGCAGGTGGCATCTTTTTAGGGGGATAGTCCTGTGCCCCTATTTATTCTAGGTATAAAATAATTGCAGGTGGCATCTTTTTAGGGCAACAGTAGTGTACCCCTATTTATTCTAGGTATAAAATAATTGCAGGTGGCATTTTTTTAGGGGGACAATCCTGTACCCCTATTTATTCTAGGTATAAAATAATTGCAGGTGGCATCTTTTTAGGGGGACAGTCCTGTGCCCCTATTTATTTTAGGTATAAAATAATTGCAGGTGGCATCTTTTTAGGGGGGCCAATCCTGTGCCCCTATTTATTCTAGGTATAAAATAATTGCAGGTGGCATCTTTTTAGGGGGACAGTCCTGTGCCCCTATTTATTCTAGGTATAAAATAATTGCAGGTGGCATCTTTTTAGGGGGACAGTCCTGTACCCCTATTTATTCTAGGTATAAAATAATTGCAGGTGGCATCTTTTTAGGGGGACAGTCCTGTGCCCCTATTTATTCTAGGTATAAAATAATTGCAGGTGGCATCTTTTTAGGGGGACAGTCCTGTACCCCTATTTATTCTAGGTATAAAATACTTGCATGTGGCATCTTTTTAGGGGGACAGTCCTGTACCCCTATTTATTCTAGGTATAAAATAATTGCAGGTGGCATCTTTTTAGGGGGACAGTCCTGTACCCCTATTTATTGTAGGTATAAAATAATTGCATGTGGCATCTTTTTAGGGGGACAGTCATGTGCCCCTATTTATTCTAGGTATAAAATAATTGCAGGTGGCATCTTTTTAGGGGGACAGTCCTGTGCCCCTATTTATTCTAGGTATAAAATAATTGCAGGTGGCATCTTTTTAGGGGGACAGTCCTGTACCCCTATTTATTCTAGGTATAAAATACTTGTATGTGGCATCTTTTTAGGGGGACAGTCCTGTACCCCTATTTATTCTAGGTATAAAATAATTGCAGGTGGCATCTTTTTAGGGGGACAGTCCTGTACCCCTATTTATTCTAGGTATAAAATACTTGCATGTGGCATCTTTTTAGGGGGACAGTCCTGTACCCCTATTTATTCTAGGTATAAAATAATTGCAGGTGGCATCTTTTTAGGGGAACAGTCCTGTACCCATATTTATTCTAGGTATAAAATAATTGCAGGTGGCATCTTTTTAGGGGGACATTCCTGTACCCCTATTTATTCTAGGTATAAAATAATTGCAGGTGGCATCTTTTTAGGGGGACATTCCTGTACCCCTATTTATTCTAGGTATAAAATAATTGCAGGTGGCATCTTTTTAGGGGGACAGTCCTGTACCCCTATTTATTCTAGGTATAAAATACTTGCATGTGGCATCTTTTTAGGGGGACATCCCGGGGCCCCTATTTATTCTAGGTATAAAATAATTGCAGGTGGCATCTTTTTAGGGGGACATTCCTGTACCCCTATTTATTCTAGGTATAAAATAATTGCAGGTGGCATCTTTTTAGGGGGACATCCCGGGGCCCCTATTTATTCTAGGTATAAAATAATTGCAGGTGGCATCTTTTTAGGGGGACATTCCTGTGCCCCTATTTATTCTAGGTATAAAATACTTGCATGTGGCATCTTTTTAGGGGGACATTCCTGTACCCCTATTTATTCTAGGTATAAAATAATTGCAGGTGGCATCTTTTTAGGGGGACATTCCTGTACCCCTATTTATTCTAGGTATAAAATACTTGCATGTGGCATCTTTTTAGGGGGACATTCCTGTGCCCCTATTTATTCTAGGTATAAAATAATTGCAGGTGGCATCTTTTTAGGGGGACATTCCTGTACCCCTATTTATTCTAGGTATAAAATAATTGCAGGTGGCATCTTTTTAGGGGGATATTCCTGTACCCCTATTTATTCTAGGTATAAAATAATTGCAGGTGGCATCTTTTTAGGGGGACAGTCCTGTACCCCTATTTATTCTAGGTATAAAATACTTGCATGTGGCATTTTTTTGGGGGGACATCCCAGGGCCCCTATTTATTCTAGGTATAAAATAATTGCAGGTGGCATCTTTTTAGGGGGGCAGTCCTGTACTCCTATTTATTCTAGGTATAAAATAATTGCAGGTGGCATCTTTTTAGGGGGACAGTCCTGTGCCCCTATTTATTCTAGGTATAAAATAATTGCAGGTGGCATCTTTTTATGGGGACAATCCTGTACTCCTATTTATTCTAGGTATAAAATAATTGCAGGTGGCATCTTTTTAGGGGGACAATCCTGTACTCCTATTTATTCTAGGTATAAAATAATTGCAAGTGGCATCTTTTTAGGGGGACAGTCCTGTGCCCCTATTTATTCTAGGTATAAAATAATTGCAGGTGGCATCCTTTTAGGGGGACAGTCCTGTGCCCCTATTCATTCTAGGTATAAAATAATTGCAGCTGGCATCTTTTTAGGGCGACAGTCCTGTACCCCTATTTATTCTAGGTATAAAATAATTGCAGGTGGCATCTTTTTAGGGGGACAGTCCTGTGCCCCTATTTATTTTAGGTATAAAATAATTGCAGGTGGCATCTTTTTAGGGGGACAATCCTGTGCCCCTATTTATTCTATGTATAAAGTAATTGCAGGTGGCATCTTTTTAGGGGGACAGTCCTGTGCCCATAATTATTCTAGGTATAAAATAATTGCAGGTGGCATGTTTTTAGGGGGGCCAATCCTGTGCCCCTATTTATTCTAGGTATAAAATAATTGCAGGTGGCATCTTTTTAGGGGGACAGTCCTGTGCCCCTATTTATTCTAGGTATAAAATAATTGCAGGTGGCATCTTTTTAGGGGGACAGTCCTGTGCCCCCATTTATTCTAGGTATAAAATAATTGCAGGTGGCATCTTTTTAGGGGGACAGTCCTGTACCCCTATTTATTCTAGGTATAAAATACTTGCATGTGGCATCTTTTTAGGGGGACAGTCCTGTACCCCTATTTATTCTAGGTATAAAATAATTGCAGGTGGCATCTTTTTAGGGGGACAGTCCTGTACCCATATTTATTCTAGGTATAAAATACTTGCATGTGGCATCTTTTTAGGGGGACAGTCCTGTACCCCTATTTATTCTAGGTATAAAATAATTGCAGGTGGCATCTTTTTAGGGGGACAGTCCTGTACCCCTATTTATTCTAGGTATAAAATAATTGCAGGTGGCATCTTTTTAGGGGGACATTCCTGTACCCCTATTTATTCTAGGTATAAAATAATTGCAGGTGGCATCTTTTTAGGGGGACATTCCTGTACCCCTATTTATTCTAGGTATAAAATAATTGCAGGTGGCATCTTTTTAGGGGGACAGTCCTGTGCCCCTATTTATTCTAGGTATAAAATACTTGCATGTGGCACCTTTTTAGGGGGACATCCCGGGGCCCCTATTTATTCTAGGTATAAAATAATTGCAGGTGGCATCTTTTTAGGGGGACATTCCTGTACCCCTATTTATTCTAGGTATAAAATAATTGCAGGTGGCATCTTTTTAGGGGGACATCCCGGGGCCCCTATTTATTCTAGGTATAAAATAATTGCAGGTGGCATCTTTTTAGGGGGACATTCCTGTACCCCTATTTATTCTAGGTATAAAATAATTGCAGGTGGCATCTTTTTAGGGGGATATTCCTGTACCCCTATTTATTCTAGGTATAAAATAATTGCAGGTGGCATCTTTTTAGGGGGACAGTCCTGTACCCCTATTTATTCTAGGTATAAAATACTTCCATGTGGCATCTTTTTAGGGGGACATCCCGGGGCCCCTATTTATTCTAGGTATAAAATAATTGCAGGTGGCATCTTTTTAGGGGGACAGTCCTGTACCCCTATTTATTCTAGGTATAAAATACTTGCATGTGGCATCTTTTTAGGGGGACATCCCGGGGCCCCTATTTATTCTAGGTATAAAATACTTGCATGTGGCATCTTTTTAGGGGGACAGTCCTGTACCCTTATTTATTCTAGGTATAAAATACTTGCATGTGGCATCTTTTTAGGGGGACAGTCCTGTACCCCTATTTATTCTAGGTATAAAATACTTGTAGGTGGCATCTTTTTAGGGGGACAGTCCTGTACCCCTATTTATTCTAGGTATAAAATAATTGCAGGTGGCATCTTTTTAGGGGGACATTCCTGTACCCCTATTTATTCTAGGTATAAAATAATTGCAGGTGGCATCTTTTTAGGGGGACATTCCTGTACCCCTATTTATTCTAGGTATAAAATAATTGCAGGTGGCATCCTTTTAGGGGGACAGTCCTGTGCCCCTATTTATTCTAGGTATAAAATAATTGCAGGTGGCATCCTTTTAGGGGGACAGTCCTGTGCCCCTATTTATTCTAGGTATAAAATAATTGCAGGTGGCATCTTTTTAGGGGGACAGTCCTGTACCCCTATTTATTCTAGGTATAAAATACTTGCATGTGGCATCTTTTTAGGGGGACAGTCCTGTACCCCTATTTATTCTAGGTATAAAATAATTGCAGGTGGCATCTTTTTAGGGGGACAGTCCTTTACCCCTATTTATTCTAGGTATAAAATACTTGCATGTGGCATCTTTTTAGGGGGACAGTCCTGTGCCCCTATTTATTCTAGGTATAAAATAATTGCAGGTGGCATCTTTTTAGGGGGACAGTCCTGTACCCCTATTTATTCTAGGTATAAAATACTTGCATGTGGCATCTTTTTAGGGGGACATCCCGGGGCCCCTATTTATTCTAGGTATAAAATAATTGCAGGTGGCATCTTTTTAGGGGGACAGTCCTGTACCCCTATTTATTCTAGGTATAAAATACTTGCATGTGGCATGTTTTTAGGGGGACATCCCGGGGCCCCTATTTATTCTAGGTATAAAATACTTGCATGTGGCATCTTTTTGGGGGGACAGTCCTGTACCCCTATTTATTCTAGGTATAAAATACTTGCATGTGGCATCTTTTTAGGGGGACAGTCCTGTACCCTTATTTATTCTAGGTATAAAATACTTGCATGTGGCATCTTTTTAGGGGGACAGTCCTGTACCCCTATTTATTCTAGGTATAAAATAATTGCAGGTGGCATCTTTTTAGGGGGACAGTCCTGTGCCCCTATTTATTCTAGGTATAAAATAATTGCAGGTGGCATCTTTTTAGGGGGACATTCCTGTACCCCTATTTATTCTAGGTATAAAATAATTGCAGGTGGCATCCTTTTAGGGGGACATTCCTGTACCCCTATTTATTCTAGGTATAAAATAATTGCAGGTGGCATCCTTTTAGGGGGACAGTCCTGTGCCCCTATTTATTCTAGGTATAAAATAATTGCAGGTGGCATCTTTTTAGGGGGACAATCCTGTACCCCTATTTATTCTAGGTATAAAATACTTGCATGTGGCATCTTTCTAGGGGGACAGTCCTGTACCCCTATTTATTCTAGGTATAAAATAATTGCAGGTGGCATCTTTTTAGGGGGACAGTCCTGTACCCCTATTTATTCTAGGTATAAAATACTTGCATGTGGCATCTTTTTAGGGGGACAGTCCTGTGCCCCTATTTATTCTAGGTATAAAATAATTGCAGGTGGCATCTTTTTAGGGGGACAGTCCTGTACCCCTATTTATTCTAGGTATAAAATACTTGCATGTGGCATCTTTTTAGGGGGACATCCCGGGGCCCCTATTTATTCTAGGTATAAAATAATTGCAGGTGGCATCTTTTTAGGGGGACAGTCCTGTACCCCTATTTATTCTAGGTATAAAATACTTGCATGTGGCATCTTTTTAGGGGGACATCCCGGGGCCCCTATTTATTCTAGGTATAAAATACTTGCATGTGGCATCTTTTTGGGGGGACAGTCCTGTACCCCTATTTATTCTAGGTATAAAATACTTGCATGTGGCATCTTTTTAGGGGGACAGTCCTGTACCCTTATTTATTCTAGGTATAAAATACTTGCATGTGGCATCTTTTTAGGGGGACAGTCCTGTACCCCTATTTATTCTAGGTATAAAATAATTGCAGGTGGCATCTTTTTAGGGGGACAGTCCTGTGCCCCTATTTATTCCAGGTATAAAATAATTGCAGGTGGCATCTTTTTAGGGGGACATTCCTGTACCCCTATTTATTCTAGGTATAAAATAATTGCAGGTGGCATCCTTTTAGGGGGACATTCCTGTACCCCTATTTATTCTAGGTATAAAATAATTGCAGGTGGCATCCTTTTAGGGGGACAGTCCTGTGCCCCTATTTATTCTAGGTATAAAATAATTGCAGGTGGCATCTTTTTAGGGGGACAGTCCTGTACCCCTATTTATTCTACGTATAAAATACTTGCATGTGGCATCTTTTTAGGGGGACAGTCCTGTGCCCCTATTTATTCTAGGTATAAAATAATTGCAGGTGGCATCTTTTTAGGGGGACAGTCCTGTACCCCTATTTATTCTAGGTATAAAATACTTGCATGTGGCATCTTTTTAGGGGACATCCCGGGGCCCCTATTTATTCTAGGTATAAAATAATTGCAGGTGGCATCTTTTTAGGGGGACAGTCCTGTACCCCTATTTATTCTAGGTATAAAATACTTGCATGTGGCATCTTTTTAGGGGGACATCCCGGGGCCCCTATTTATTCTAGGTATAAAATACTTGCATGTGGCATCTTTTTGGGGGGACAGTCCTGTACCCCTATTTATTCTAGGTATAAAATACTTGCATGTGGCATCTTTTTAGGGGGACAGTCCTGTACCCTTATTTATTCTAGGTATAAAATACTTGCATGTGGCATCTTTTTAGGGGGACAGTCCTGTACCCCTATTTATTCTAGGTATAAAATAATTGCAGGTGGCATCTTTTTAGGGGGACAGTCCTGTGCCCCTATTTATTCCAGGTATAAAATAATTGCAGGTGGCATCTTTTTAGGGGGACATTCCTGTACCCCTATTTATTCTAGGTATAAAATAATTGCAGGTGGCATCCTTTTAGGGGGACATTCCTGTACCCCTATTTATTCTAGGTATAAAATAATTGCAGGTGGCATCCTTTTAGGGGGACAGTCCTGTGCCCCTATTTATTCTAGGTATAAAATAATTGCAGGTGGCATCTTTTTAGGGGGACAATCCTGTACCCCTATTTATTCTAGGTATAAAATACTTGCATGTGGCATCTTTTTAGGGGGACAGTCCTGTACCCCTATTTATTCTAGGTATAAAATAATTGCAGGTGGCATCCTTTTAGGGGGACAGTCCTGTGCCCCTATTTATTCTAGGTATAAAATACTTGCATGTGGCATCTTTTTAGGGGGACAGTCCTGTGCCCCTATTTATTCTAGGTATAAAATAATTGCAGGTGGCATCTTTTTAGGGGGACAGTCCTGTACCCCTATTTATTCTAGGTATAAAATACTTGCATGTGGCATCTTTTTAGGGGGACATCCCGGGGCCCCTATTTATTCTAGGTATAAAATAATTGCAGGTGGCATCTTTTTAGGGGGACAGTCCTGTACCCCTATTTATTCTAGGTATAAAATACTTGCATGTGGCATCTTTTTAGGGGGACATCCCGGGGCCCCTATTTATTCTAGGTATAAAATACTTGCATGTGGCATCTTTTTGGGGGGACAGTCCTGTACCCCTATTTATTCTAGGTATAAAATACTTGCATGTGGCATCTTTTTAGGGGGACAGTCCTGTACCCTTATTTATTCTAGGTATAAAATACTTGCATGTGGCATCTTTTTAGGGGGACAGTCCTGTACCCCTATTTATTCTAGGTATAAAATAATTGCAGGTGGCATCTTTTTAGGGGGACAGTCCTGTGCCCCTATTTATTCCAGGTATAAAATAATTGCAGGTGGCATCTTTTTAGGGGGACATTCCTGTACCCCTATTTATTCTAGGTATAAAATAATTGCAGGTGGCATCCTTTTAGGGGGACATTCCTGTACCCCTATTTATTCTAGGTATAAAATAATTGCAGGTGGCATCCTTTTAGGGGGACAGTCCTGTGCCCCTATTTATTCTAGGTATAAAATAATTGCAGGTGGCATCTTTTTAGGGGGACAGTCCTGTACCCCTATTTATTCTAGGTATAAAATACTTGCATGTGGCATCTTTTTAGGGGGACAGTCCTGTGCCCCTATTTATTCTAGGTATAAAATAATTGCAGGTGGCATCTTTTTAGGGGGACAGTCCTGTACCCCTATTTATTCTAGGTATAAAATACTTGCATGTGGCATCTTTTTAGGGGACATCCCGGGGCCCCTATTTATTCTAGGTATAAAATAATTGCAGGTGGCATCTTTTTAGGGGGACAGTCCTGTACCCCTATTTATTCTAGGTATAAAATACTTGCATGTGGCATCTTTTTAGGGGGACATCCCGGGGCCCCTATTTATTCTAGGTATAAAATACTTGCATGTGGCATCTTTTTGGGGGGACAGTCCTGTACCCCTATTTATTCTAGGTATAAAATACTTGCATGTGGCATCTTTTTAGGGGGACAGTCCTGTACCCTTATTTATTCTAGGTATAAAATACTTGCATGTGGCATCTTTTTAGGGGGACAGTCCTGTACCCCTATTTATTCTAGGTATAAAATAATTGCAGGTGGCATCTTTTTAGGGGGACAGTCCTGTGCCCCTATTTATTCCAGGTATAAAATAATTGCAGGTGGCATCTTTTTAGGGGGACATTCCTGTACCCCTATTTATTCTAGGTATAAAATAATTGCAGGTGGCATCCTTTTAGGGGGACATTCCTGTACCCCTATTTATTCTAGGTATAAAATAATTGCAGGTGGCATCCTTTTAGGGGGACAGTCCTGTGCCCCTATTTATTCTAGGTATAAAATAATTGCAGGTGGCATCTTTTTAGGGGGACAATCCTGTACCCCTATTTATTCTAGGTATAAAATACTTGCATGTGGCATCTTTTTAGGGGGACAGTCCTGTACCCCTATTTATTCTAGGTATAAAATAATTGCAGGTGGCATCCTTTTAGGGGGACAGTCCTGTGCCCCTATTTATTCTAGGTATAAAATACTTGCATGTGGCATCTTTTTAGGGGGACAGTCCTGTGCCCCTATTTATTCTAGGTATAAAATAATTGCAGGTGGCATCTTTTTAGGGGGACAGTCCTGTACCCCTATTTATTCTAGGTATAAAATACTTGCATGTGGCATCTTTTTAGGGGGACATCCCGGGGCCCCTATTTATTCTAGGTATAAAATAATTGCAGGTGGCATCTTTTTAGGGGGACAGTCCTGTACCCCTATTTATTCTAGGTATAAAATACTTGCATGTGGCATCTTTTTAGGGGGACATCCCGGGGCCCCTATTTATTCTAGGTATAAAATACTTGCATGTGGCATCTTTTTGGGGGGACAGTCCTGTACCCCTATTTATTCTAGGTATAAAATACTTGCATGTGGCATCTTTTTAGGGGGACAGTCCTGTACCCCTATTTATTCTAGGTATAAAATACTTGCATGTGGCATCTTTTTAGGGGGACAGTCCTGTACCCTTATTTATTCTAGGTATAAAATACTTGCATGTGGCATCTTTTTAGGGGGACAGTCCTGTACCCCTATTTATTCTAGGTATAAAATAATTGCAGGTGGCATCCTTTTAGGGGGACAGTCCTGTGCCCCTATTTATTCTAGGTATAAAATAATTGCAGGTGGCATCCTTTTAGGGGGACAGTCCTGTGCCCCTATTTATTCTAGGTATAAAATAATTGCAGGTGGCATCTTTTCAGGGGGACAGTCCTGTACCCCTATTTATTCTAGGTATAAAATACTTGGATGTGGCATCTTTTTAGGGGGACAGTCCTGTACCCCTATTTATTCTAGGTATAAAATAATTGCAGGTGGCATCTTTTTAGGGGGACAGTCCTTTACCCCTATTTATTCTAGGTATAAAATACTTGCATGTGGCATCTTTTTAGGGGGACAGTCCTGTGCCCCTATTTATTCTAGGTATAAAATAATTGCAGGTGGCATCTTTTTAGGGGGACAGTCCTGTACCCCTATTTATTCTAGGTATAAAATACTTGCATGTGGCATCTTTTTAGGGGGACATCCCGGGGCCCCTATTTATTCTAGGTATAAAATAATTGCAGGTGGCATCTTTTTAGGGGGACAGTCCTGTACCCCTATTTATTCTAGGTATAAAATACTTGCATGTGGCATGTTTTTAGGGGGACATCCCGGGGCCCCTATTTATTCTAGGTATAAAATACTTGCATGTGGCATCTTTTTGGGGGGACAGTCCTGTACCCCTATTTATTCTAGGTATAAAATACTTGCATGTGGCATCTTTTTAGGGGGACAGTCCTGTACCCTTATTTATTCTAGGTATAAAATACTTGCATGTGGCATCTTTTTAGGGGGACAGTCCTGTACCCCTATTTATTCTAGGTATAAAATAATTGCAGGTGGCATCTTTTTAGGGGGACAGTCCTGTGCCCCTATTTATTCTAGGTATAAAATAATTGCAGGTGGCATCTTTTTAGGGGGACATTCCTGTACCCCTATTTATTCTAGGTATAAAATAATTGCAGGTGGCATCCTTTTAGGGGGACATTCCTGTACCCCTATTTATTCTAGGTATAAAATAATTGCAGGTGGCATCCTTTTAGGGGGACAGTCCTGTGCCCCTATTTATTCTAGGTATAAAATAATTGCAGGTGGCATCTTTTTAGGGGGACAATCCTGTACCCCTATTTATTCTAGGTATAAAATACTTGCATGTGGCATCTTTTTAGGGGGACAGTCCTGTACCCCTATTTATTCTAGGTATAAAATACTTGCATGTGGCATCTTTTTAGGGGGACAGTCCTGTGCCCCTATTTATTCTAGGTATAAAATAATTGCAGGTGGCATCTTTTTAGGGGGACAATCCTGTACCCCTATTTATTCTAGGTATAAAATAATTGCAGGTGGCATCTTTTTAGGGGGACAGTCCTGTACCCCTATTTATTCTAGGTATAAAATACTTGCATGTGGCATCTTTTTAGGGGGACAGTCCTGTGCCCCTATTTATTCTAGGTATAAAATAATTGCAGGTGGCATCTTTTTAGGGGGACAGTCCTGTACCCCTATTTATTCTAGGTATAAAATACTTGCATGTGGCATCTTTTTAGGGGGACATCCCGGGGCCCCTATTTATTCTAGGTATAAAATAATTGCAGGTGGCATCTTTTTAGGGGGACAGTCCTGTACCCCTATTTATTCTAGGTATAAAATACTTGCATGTGGCATCTTTTTAGGGGGACATCCCGGGGCCCCTATTTATTCTAGGTATAAAATACTTGCATGTGGCATCTTTTTGGGGGGACAGTCCTGTACCCCTATTTATTCTAGGTATAAAATACTTGCATGTGGCATCTTTTTAGGGGGACAGTCCTGTACCCTTATTTATTCTAGGTATAAAATACTTGCATGTGGCATCTTTTTAGGGGGACAGTCCTGTACCCCTATTTATTCTAGGTATAAAATAATTGCAGGTGGCATCTTTTTAGGGGGACAGTCCTGTGCCCCTATTTATTCCAGGTATAAAATAATTGCAGGTGGCATCTTTTTAGGGGGACATTCCTGTACCCCTATTTATTCTAGGTATAAAATAATTGCAGGTGGCATCCTTTTAGGGGGACATTCCTGTACCCCTATTTATTCTAGGTATAAAATAATTGCAGGTGGCATCCTTTTAGGGGGACAGTCCTGTGCCCCTATTTATTCTAGGTATAAAATAATTGCAGGTGGCATCTTTTTAGGGGGACAATCCTGTACCCCTATTTATTCTAGGTATAAAATACTTGCATGTGGCATCTTTTTAGGGGGACAGTCCTGTGCCCCTATTTATTCTAGGTATAAAATAATTGCAGGTGGCATCTTTTTAGGGCGACAGTCCTGTGCCCCTATTTATTCTAGGTATAAAATAATTGCAGGTGGCATCTTTTTAGGGGGACAGTCCTGTACCCCTATTTATTCTAGGTATAAAATACTTGCATGTGGCATTTTTTTGGGGGACAGTCCTGTGCCCCTATTTATTCTAGGTATAAAATAATTGCATGTGGCATCTTTTTAGGGGGACAATCCTGTACCCCTATTTATTCTAGGTATAAAATACTTGCATGTGGCATTTTTTTGGGGGACAGTCCTGTGCCCCTATTTATTCTAGGTATAAAATAATTGCAGGTGGCATGTTTTTAGGGGGACAATCCTGTACCCCTATTTATTCTAGGTATAAAATACTTGCATGTGGCATCTTTTTAGGGGGACAGTCCTGTACCCCTATTTATTCTAGGTATAAAATAATTGCAGGTGGCATCTTTTTAGGGGGACAGTCCTGTGCCCCTATTTATTCTAGGTATAAAATAACTGCAGGTGGCATCTTTTTAGGGGGACAGTCCTGTGCCCCTATTTATTCTAGGTATAAAATACTTGCATGTGGCATCTTTTTAGGGGGACAGTCCTGTACCCTTATTTATTCTAGGTATAAAATACTTGCATGTGGCATCTTTTTAGGGGGACAGTCCTGTACCCCTATTTATTCTAGGTATAAAATACTTGCAGGTGGCATCTTTTTAGGGGGACAGTCCTGTGCCCCTATTTATTCTAGGTATAAAATAATTGCAGGTGGCATCCTTTTAGGGGGACATTCCTGTACCCCTATTTATTCTAGGTATAAAATAATTGCAGGTGGCATCCTTTTAGGGGGACAGTCCTGTGCCCCTATTTATTCTAGGTATAAAATAATTGCAGGTGGCATCTTTTTAGGGGGACAATCCTGTACCCCTATTTATTCTAGGTATAAAATAATTGCATGTGGCATCTTTTTAGGGGGACAGTCCTGTGCCCCTATTTATTCTAGGTATAAAATAATTGCAGGTGGCATCTTTTTAGGGGGACAATCCTGTACCCCTATTTATTCTAGGTATAAAATACTTGCATGTGGCATCTTTTTAGGGGGACATCCCGGGGCCCCTATTTATTCAAGGTATAAAATACTTGCATGTGGCATCTTTTTGGGGGGACAGTCCTGTACCCCTATTTATTCTAGGTATAAAATACTTGCATGTGGCATCTTTTTAGGGGGACAGTCCTGTACCCTTATTTATTCTAGGTATAAAATACTTGCATGTGGCATCTTTTTAGGGGGACAGTCCTGTACCCCTATTTATTCTAGGTATAAAATAATTGCAGGTGGCATCTTTTTAGGGGGACATTCCTGTACCCCTATTTATTCTAGGTATAAAATAATTGCAGGTGGCATCCTTTTAGGGGGACATTCCTGTACCCCTATTTATTCTAGGTATAAAATAATTGCAGGTGGCATCTTTTTAGGGGGACAGTCCTGTACCCCTATTTATTCTAGGTATAAAATAATTGCAGGTGGCATCTTTTTAGGGGGACAGTCCTGTACCCCTATTTATTCTAGGTATAAAATACTTGCATGTGGCATCTTTTTAGGGGGACAGTCCTGTGCCCCTATTTATTCTAGGTATAAAATAATTGCAGTTGGCATCTTTTTAGGGGGACAGTCCTGTACCCCTATTTATTCTAGGTATAAAATACTTGCATGTGGCATCTTTTTAGGGGGACATCCCGGGGCCCCTATTTATTCTAGGTATAAAATACTTGCATGAGGCATCTTTTTTGGGGGGACAGTCCTGTACCCCTATTTATTCTAGGTATAAAATACTTGCATGTGGCATCTTTTTTGGGGGGACAGTCCTGTACCCCTATTTATTCTAGGTATAAAATACTTGCATGTGGCATCTTTTTAGGGGGACAGTCCTGTACCCTTATTTATTCTAGGTATAAAATACTTGCATGTGGCATCTTTTTAGGGGGACAGTCCTGTACCCCTATTTATTCTAGGTATAAAATACTTGCAGGTGGCATCTTTTTAGGGGGACAGTCCTGTGCCCCTATTTATTCTAGGTATAAAATAATTGCAGGTGGCATCTTTTTAGGGGGACATTCCTGTACCCCTATTTATTCTAGGTATAAAATAATTGCAGGTGGCATCCTTTTAGGGGGACAGTCCTGTGCCCCTATTTATTCTAGGTATAAAATAATTGCAGGTGGCATCCTTTTAGGGGGACAGTCCTGTGCCCCTATTTATTCTAGGTATAAAATAATTGCAGGTGGCATTTTTTTAGGGGGACAGTCCTGTACCCCTATTTATTCTAGGTATAAAATAATTGCAGGTGGCATCTTTTTAGGGGGACAGTCCTGTGCCCCTATTTATTTTAGGTATAAAATAATTGCAGGTGGCATCTTTTTAGGGGGACAGTCCTGTGCCCCTATTTATTCTAGGTATAAAATAATTGCAGGTGGCATGTTTTTAGGGGGGGCAATCCTGTGCCCCTATTTATTCTAGGTATAAAATAATTGCAGGTGGCATCTTTTTAGGGGGACATCCGGGGGCCCCTATTTATTCTAGGTATAAAATAATTGCAGGTGGCATGTTTTTAGGGGGACAATCCTGTGCCCCTATTTATTCTAGGTATAAAGTAATTGCAGGTGGCATGTTTTTAGGGGGACAATCCTGTGCCCCTATTTATTCTAGGTATAAAATAATTGCAGGTGGCATCTTTTTAGGGGGACATCCTGGGGCCGCTATTTATTCTAGGTATAAAATAATTGCAGGTGGCATCTTTTTAGGGGGACAATCCTGTACTCCTATTTATTCTAGGTATAAAATAATTGCAGGTGGCATCTTTTTAGGGGGACAGTCCTGTGCCCCTATTTATTCTAGGTATAAAATAATTGCAGGTGGCATCCTTTTAGGGGGACAGTCCTGTACCCCTATTTATTCTAGGTATAAAATAATTGCAGGTGGCATCTTTTTAGGGGGACAGTCCTGTGCCCCTATTCATTCTAGGTATAAAATAATTGCAGCTGGCATCTTTCTAGGGCGACAGTCCTGTGCCCCTATTTATTCTAGGTATAAAATAATTGCAGGTGGCATCTTTTTAGGGGGACAGTCCTGTACCCCTATTTATTCTAGGTATAAAATAATTGCAGGTGGCATCTTTTTAGGGGGACAGTCCTGTGCCCCTATTCATTCTAGGTATAAAATAATTGCAGCTGGCATCTTTTTAGGGCGACAGTCCTGTACCCCTATTTATTCTAGGTATAAAATAATTGCAGGTGGCATCTTTTTAGGGGGACAGTCCTGTGCCCCTATTTATTTTAGGTATAAAATAATTGCAGGTGGCATCTTTTTAGGGGGACAATCCTGTGCCCCTATTTATTCTATGTATAAAGTAATTGCATGTGGCATCTTCTTAGGGGGACAGTCCTGTACCCCTATTTATTCTAGGTATAAAATACTTGCAGGTGGCATCTTTTTAGGGGGACAGTCCTGTGCCCCTATTTATTCTAGGTATAAAATAATTGCAGGTGGCATCTTTTTAGGGGGACAATCCTGTACCTCTATTTATTCTAGGTATAAAATACTTGCATGTGGCATCTTTTTAGGGGGACAGTCCTGTGCCCCTATTTATTCTAGGTATAAAATAATTGCAGGTGGCATCTTTTTAGGGGGACAATCCTGTACCCCTATTTATTCTAGGTATAAAATACTTGCATGTGGCATCTTTTTAGGGGGACATCCCGGGGCCCCTATTTATTCAAGGTATAAAATACTTGCATGTGGCATCTTTTTGGGGGGACATCCCGGGGCCCCTATTTATTCTAGGTATAAAATAATTGCAGGTGGCATCTTTTAGGGGGACATTCCTGTACCCCTATTTATTCCAGGTATAAAATAATTGCAGGTGGCATGTTTTAGGGGGGCCAATCGTGTGCCCCTATTTATTCTAGGTATAAAATAATTGCAGGTGGCATCTTTTTAGGGGGACATCCGGGGGCCCCTATTTATTCTAGGTATAAAATAATTGCAGGTGGCATGTTTTTAGGGGGACAATCCTGTGCCCCTATTTATTCTAGGTATAAAGTAATTGCAGGTGGCATGTTTTTAGGGGGACAATCCTGTGCCCCTATTTATTCTAGGTATAAAATAATTGCAGGTGGCATCTTTTTAGGGGGACATCCTGGGGCCCCTATTTATTCTAGGTATAAAATAATTGCAGGTGGCATCTTTTTAGGGGGACAATCCTGTACTCCTATTTATTCTAGGTATAAAATAATTGCAGGTGGCATCTTTTTAGGGGGACAGTCCTGTGCCCCTATTTATTCTAGGTATAAAATAATTGCAGGTGGCATCCTTTTAGGGGGACAGTCCTGTACCCCTATTTATTCTAGGTATAAAATAATTGCAGGTGGCATCTTTTTAGGGGGACAGTCCTGTGCCCCTATTCATTCTAGGTATAAAATAATTGCAGCTGGCATCTTTTTAGGGCGACAGTCCTGTACCCCTATTTATTCTAGGTATAAAATAATTGCAGGTGGCATCTTTTTAGGGGGACAGTCCTGTGCCCCTATTCATTCTAGGTATAAAATAATTGCAGGTGGCATCTTTTTAGGGGGACAGTCCTGTGCCCCTATTTATTCTAGGTATAAAATAATTGCAGGTGGCATCTTTTTAGGGGGACAGTCCTGTGCCCCTATTTATTCTAGGTATAAAATAATTGCAGGTGGCATCTTTTTAGGGGGACAGTCCTGTACCCCTATTTATTCTAGGTATAAAATAATTGCAGGTGGCATCTTTTTAGGGGGACAGTCCTGTGCCCCTATTCATTCTAGGTATAAAATAATTGCAGCTGGCATCTTTTTAGGGCGACAGTCCTGTACCCCTATTTATTCTAGGTATAAAATAATTGCAGGTGGCATCTTTTTAGGGGGACAGTCCTGTGCCCCTATTTATTTTAGGTATAAAATAATTGCAGGTGGCATCTTTTTAGGGGGACAATCCTGTGCCCCTAATTTATTCTATGTATAAAGTAATTGCATGTGGCATCTTTTTAGGGGGACAGTCCTGTACCCCTATTTATTCTAGGTATAAAATACTTGCAGGTGGCATCTTTTTAGGGGACAGTCCTGTGCCCCTATTTATTCTAGGTATAAAATAATTGCAGGTGGCATCGTTTTAGGGGGACATTCCTGTACCCCTATTTATTCTAGGTATAAAATAATTGCAGGTGGCATCTTTTTAGGGGGACATCCGGGGGCCCCTATTTATTCTAGGTATAAAATAATTGCAGGTGGCATGTTTTTAGGGGGACAATCCTGTGCCCCTATTTATTCTAGGTATAAAGTAATTGCAGGTGGCATGTTTTTAGGGGGACAATCCTGTGCCCCTATTTATTCTAGGTATAAAATAATTGCAGGTGGCATCTTTTTAGGGGGACATCCTGGGGCCCCTATTTATTCTAGGTATAAAATAATTGCAGGTGGCATCTTTTTAGGGGGACAATCCTGTACTCCTATTTATTCTAGGTATAAAATAATTGCAGGTGGCATCTTTTTAGGGGGACAGTCCTGTGCCCCTATTTATTCTAGGTATAAAATAATTGCAGGTGGCATCCTTTTAGGGGGACAGTCCTGTACCCCTATTTATTCTAGGTATAAAATAATTGCAGGTGGCATCTTTTTAGGGGGACAGTCCTGTGCCCCTATTCATTCTAGGTATAAAATAATTGCAGCTGGCATCTTTTTAGGGCGACAGTCCTGTGCCCCTATTTATTCTAGGTATAAAATAATTGCAGGTGGCATCTTTTTAGGGGGACAGTCCTGTACCCCTATTTATTCTAGGTATAAAATAATTGCAGGTGGCATCTTTTTAGGGGGACAGTCCTGTGCCCCTATTCATTCTAGGTATAAAATAATTGCAGCTGGCATCTTTTTAGGGCGACAGTCCTGTACCCCTATTTATTCTAGGTATAAAATAATTGCAGGTGGCATCTTTTTAGGGGGACAGTCCTGTGCCCCTATTTATTTTAGGTATAAAATAATTGCAGGTGGCATCTTTTTAGGGGGACAATCCTGTGCCCCTAATTTATTCTATGTATAAAGTAATTGCATGTGGCATCTTTTTAGGGGGACAGTCCTGTACCCCTATTTATTCTAGGTATAAAATACTTGCAGGTGGCATCTTTTTAGGGGGACAGTCCTGTGCCCCTATTTATTCTAGGTATAAAATAATTGCAGGTGGCATCGTTTTAGGGGGACATTCCTGTACCCCTATTTATTCTAGGTATAAAATAATTGCAGGTGGCATCCTTTTAGGGGGACATTCCTGTACCCCTATTTATTCTAGGTATAAAATAATTGCAGGTGGCATCCTTTTAGGGGGGACAGTCCTGTGCCCCTATTTATTCTAGGTATAAAATAATTGCAGGTGGCATCTTTTTAGGGGGACAATCCTGTACCCCTATTTATTCTAGGTATAAAATACTTGCATGTGGCATCTTTTTAGGGGGACAGTCCTGTGCCCCTATTTATTCTAGGTATAAAATAATTGCAGGTGGCATCTTCTTAGGGGGACAATCCTGTACCCCTATTTATTCTAGGTATAAAATACTTGCATGTGGCATCTTTTTAGGGGGACATCCCGGGGCCCCTATTTATTCAAGGTATAAAATACTTGCATGTGGCATCTTTTTGGGGGGGACAGTCCTGTACCCCTATTTATTCTAGGTATAAAATAATTGCAGGTGGCATCTTTTTAGGGGGACACTCCTGTACCCCTATTTATTCTAGGTATAAAATAATTGCAGGTGGCATCCTTTTAGGGGGACATTCCTGTACCCCTATTTATTCCAGGTATAAAATAATTGCAGGTGGCATCCTTTTAGGGGGACAGTCCTGTGCCCCTATTTATTCTAGGTATAAAATAATTGCAGGTGGCATCTTTTTAGGGGGACAATCCTGTACCCCTGTTTATTCTAGGTATAAAATACTTGCATGTGGCATCTTTTTAGGGGGACAGTCCTGTACCCCTATTTATTCTAGGTATAAAATAATTGCAGGTGGCATCTTTTTAGGGGGACAGTCCTGTACCCCTATTTATTCTAGGTATAAAATACTTGCATGTGCCATCTTTTTAGGGGGACAGTCCTGTGCCCCTATTTATTCTAGGTATAAAATAATTGCAGTTGGCATCTTTTTAGGGGGACAGTCCTGTACCCCTATTTATTCTAGGTATAAAATAATTGCAGGTGGCATCTTTTTAGGGGGACAGTCCTGTGCCCCTATTCATTCTAGGTATAAAATAATTGCAGCTGGCATCTTTTTAGGGCGACAGTCCTGTGCCCCTATTTATTCTAGGTATAAAATAATTGCAGGTGGCATCTTTTTAGGGGGACAGTACTGTACCCCTATTTATTCTAGGTATAAAATACTTGCATGTGCCATCTTTTTAGGGGGACAGTCCTGTGCCCCTATTTATTCTAGGTATAAAATAATTGCAGTTGGCATCTTTTTAGGGGGACAGTCCTGTACCCCTATTTATTCTAGGTATAAAATACTTGCATGTGGCATCTTTTTAGGGGGACATCCCGGGCCCCCTATTTATTCTAGGTATAAAATACTTGCATGTGGCATCTTTTTTGGGGGGACAGTCCTGTACCCCTATTTATTCTAGGTATAAAATACTTGCATGTGGCATCTTTTTTGGGGGGACAGTCCTGTACCCTTATTTATTCTAGGTATAAAATACTTGCATGTGGCATCTTTTTTGGGGGGACAGTCCTGTACCCCTATTTATTCTAGGTATAAAATACTTGCATGTGGCATCTTTTTAGGAGGACAGTCCTGTACCCTTATTTATTCTAGGTATAAAATACTTGCATGTGGCATCTTTTTAGGGGGACAGTCCTGTACCCCTATTTATTCTAGGTATAAAATACTTGCAGGTGGCATCTTTTTAGGGGGACAGTCCTGTGCCCCTATTTATTCTAGGTATAAAATAATTGCAGGTGGCATCTTTTTAGGGGGACATTCCTGTACCCCTATTTATTCTAGGTATAAAATAATTGCAGGTGGCATCCTTTTAGGGGGACAGTCCTGTGCCCCTATTTATTCTAGGTATAAAATAATTGCAGGTGGCATTTTTTTAGGGGGACAATCCTGTACCCCTATTTATTCTAGGTATAAAATAATTGCAGGTGGCATTTTTTTAGGGGGACAGTCCTGTACCCCTATTTATTCTAGGTATAAAATAATTGCAGGTGGCATCTTTTTAGGGGGACAGTCCTGTACCCCTATTTATTCTAGGTATAAAATACTTGCATGTGGCACCTTTTTAGGGGGACATTCCTGTACCCCTATTTATTCCAGGTATAAAATAATTGCAGGTGGCATCTTTTTAGGGGGACATTCCTGTACCCCTATTTATTCTAGGTATAAAATAATTGCAGGTGGCATCTTTTTAGGGGGACATCCCGGGGCCCCTATTTATTCTAGGTATAAAATAATTGCAGGTGGCATCTTTTTAGGGGGACATTCCTGTACCCCTATTTATTCTAGGTATAAAATAATTGCAGGTGGCATCTTTTTAGGGGGATATTCCTGTACCCCTATTTATTCTAGGTATAAAATAATTGCAGGTGGCATCCTTTTAGGGGGGACAGTCCTGTGCCCCTATTTATTCTAGGTATAAAATAATTGCAGGTGGCATCTTTTTAGGGGGACAATCCTGTACCCCTATTTATTCTAGGTATAAAATACTTGCATGTGGCATCTTTTTAGGGGGACAGTCCTGTGCCCCTATTTATTCTAGGTATAAAATAATTGCAGGTGGCATCTTTTTAGGGGGACAATCCTGTACCCCTATTTATTCTAGGTATAAAATACTTGCATGTGGCATCTTTTTAGGGGGACATCCCGGGGCCCCTATTTATTCAAGGTATAAAATACTTGCATGTGGCATCTTTTTGGGGGGACAGTCCTGTACCCCTATTTATTCTAGGTATAAAATAATTGCAGGTGGCATCTTTTAGGGGGACATTCCTGTACCCCTATTTATTCCAGGTATAAAATAATTGCAGGTGGCATGTTTTTAGGGGGGCCAATCCTGTGCCCCTATTTATTCTAGGTATAAAATAATTGCAGGTGGCATCTTTTTAGGGGGACATCCGGGGGCCCCTATTTATTCTAGGTATAAAATAATTGCAGGTGGCATGTTTTTAGGGGGACAATCCTGTGCCCCTATTTATTCTAGGTATAAAGTAATTGCAGGTGGCATGTTTTTAGGGGGACAATCCTGTGCCCCTATTTATTCTAGGTATAAAATAATTGCAGGTGGCATCTTTTTAGGGGGACATCCTGGGGCCCCTATTTATTCTAGGTATAAAATAATTGCAGGTGGCATCTTTTTAGGGGGACAATCCTGTACTCCTATTTATTCTAGGTATAAAATAATTGCAGGTGGCATCTTTTTAGGGGGACAGTCCTGTGCCCCTATTTATTCTAGGTATAAAATAATTGCAGGTGGCATCCTTTTAGGGGGACAGTCCTGTACCCCTATTTATTCTAGGTATAAAATAATTGCAGCTGGCATCTTTTTAGGGGGACAGTCCTGTGCCCCTATTCATTCTAGGTATAAAATAATTGCAGCTGGCATCTTTTTAGGGCGACAGTCCTGTGCCCCTATTTATTCTAGGTATAAAATAATTGCAGGTGGCATCTTTTTAGGGGGACCATCCTGTACCCCTATTTATTCTAGGTATAAAATACTTGCATGTGGCATCTTTTTAGGGGGACAGTCCTGTGCCCCTATTTATTCTAGGTATAAAATAATTGCAGGTGGCATCTTTTTAGGGGGACAATCCTGTACCCCTATTTATTCTAGGTATAAAATACTTGCATGTGGCATCTTTTTAGGGGGACATCCCGGGGCCCCTATTTATTCAAGGTATAAAATACTTGCATGTGGCATCTTTTTGGGGGGACATCCCGGGGCCCCTATTTATTCTAGGTATAAAATAATTGCAGGTGGCATCTTTTAGGGGGACATTCCTGTACCCCTATTTATTCCAGGTATAAAATAATTGCAGGTGGCATGTTTTAGGGGGGCCAATCGTGTGCCCCTATTTATTCTAGGTATAAAATAATTGCAGGTGGCATCTTTTTAGGGGGACATCCGGGGGCCCCTATTTATTCTAGGTATAAAATAATTGCAGGTGGCATGTTTTTAGGGGGACAATCCTGTGCCCCTATTTATTCTAGGTATAAAGTAATTGCAGGTGGCATGTTTTTAGGGGGACAATCCTGTGCCCCTATTTATTCTAGGTATAAAATAATTGCAGGTGGCATCTTTTTAGGGGGACATCCTGGGGCCCCTATTTATTCTAGGTATAAAATAATTGCAGGTGGCATCTTTTTAGGGGGACAATCCTGTACTCCTATTTATTCTAGGTATAAAATAATTGCAGGTGGCATCTTTTTAGGGGGACAGTCCTGTGCCCCTATTTATTCTAGGTATAAAATAATTGCAGGTGGCATCCTTTTAGGGGGACAGTCCTGTACCCCTATTTATTCTAGGTATAAAATAATTGCAGGTGGCATCTTTTTAGGGGGACAGTCCTGTGCCCCTATTCATTCTAGGTATAAAATAATTGCAGCTGGCATCTTTTTAGGGCGACAGTCCTGTGCCCCTATTTATTCTAGGTATAAAATAATTGCAGGTGGCATCTTTTTAGGGGGACAGTACTGTACCCCTATTTATTCTAGGTATAAAATACTTGCATGTGCCATCTTTTTAGGGGGACAGTCCTGTGCCCCTATTTATTCTAGGTATAAAATAATTGCAGTTGGCATCTTTTTAGGGGGACAGTCCTGTACCCCTATTTATTCTAGGTATAAAATACTTGCATGTGGCATCTTTTTAGGGGGACATCCCGGGCCCCCTATTTATTCTAGGTATAAAATACTTGCATGTGGCATCTTTTTTGGGGGGACAGTCCTGTACCCCTATTTATTCTAGGTATAAAATACTTGCATGTGGCATCTTTTTTGGGGGGACAGTCCTGTACCCCTATTTATTCTAGGTATAAAATACTTGCATGTGGCATCTTTTTAGGAGGACAGTCCTGTACCCTTATTTATTCTAGGTATAAAATACTTGCATGTGGCATCTTTTTAGGGGGACAGTCCTGTACCCCTATTTATTCTAGGTATAAAATACTTGCAGGTGGCATCTTTTTAGGGGGACAGTCCTGTGCCCCTATTTATTCTAGGTATAAAATAATTGCAGGTGGCATCTTTTTAGGGGGACATTCCTGTACCCCTATTTATTCTAGGTATAAAATAATTGCAGGTGGCATCCTTTTAGGGGGACAGTCCTGTGCCCCTATTTATTCTAGGTATAAAATAATTGCA
Source organism: Bradypodion pumilum (assembly GCA_035047305.1). Classification (NCBI taxonomy): domain Eukaryota; kingdom Metazoa; phylum Chordata; class Lepidosauria; order Squamata; family Chamaeleonidae; genus Bradypodion; species Bradypodion pumilum. Next base: position 274,489,902 of record JAWDJD010000001.1, read on the forward strand.
GGTGGCATTTTTTTAGGGGGACAATCCTGTACCCCTATTTATTCTAGGTATAAAATAATTGCAGGTGGCATTTTTTTAGGGGGACAGTCCTGTACCCCTATTTATTCTAGGTATAAAATAATTGCAGGTGGCATCTTTTTAGGGGGACAGTCCTGTACCCCTATTTATTCTAGGTATAAAATACTTGCATGTGGCACCTTTTTAGGGGGACATTCCTGTACCCCTATTTATTCCAGGTATAAAATAATTGCAGGTGGCATCTTTTTAGGGGGACATTCCTGTACCCCTATTTATTCTAGGTATAAAATAATTGCAGGTGGCATCTTTTTAGGGGGACATCCCGGGGCCCCTATTTATTCTAGGTATAAAATAATTGCAGGTGGCATCTTTTTAGGGGGACATTCCTGTACCCCTATTTATTCTAGGTATAAAATAATTGCAGGTGGCATCTTTTTAGGGGGATATTCCTGTACCCCTATTTATTCTAGGTATAAAATAATTGCAGGTGGCATCCTTTTAGGGGGGACAGTCCTGTGCCCCTATTTATTCTAGGTATAAAATAATTGCAGGTGGCATCTTTTTAGGGGGACAATCCTGTACCCCTATTTATTCTAGGTATAAAATACTTGCATGTGGCATCTTTTTAGGGGGACAGTCCTGTGCCCCTATTTATTCTAGGTATAAAATAATTGCAGGTGGCATCTTTTTAGGGGGACAATCCTGTACCCCTATTTATTCTAGGTATAAAATACTTGCATGTGTCATCTTTTTAGGGGGATATCCCGGGGCCCCTATTTATTCAAGGTATAAAATACTTGCATGTGGCATCTTTTTGGGGGGGACAGTCCTGTACCCCTATTTATTCTAGGTATAAAATAATTGCAGGTGGCATCTTTTAGGGGGACATTCCTGTACCCCTATTTATTCCAGGTATAAAATAATTGCAGGTGGCATGTTTTTAGGGGGGCCAATCCTGTGCCCCTATTTATTCTAGGTATAAAATAATTGCAGGTGGCATCTTTTTAGGGGGACATCCGGGGGCCCCTATTTATTCTAGGTATAAAATAATTGCAGGTGGCATGTTTTTAGGGGGACAATCCTGTGCCCCTATTTATTCTAGGTATAAAATAATTGCAGGTGGCATCTTTTTAGGGGGACATCCTGGGGCCCCTATTTATTCTAGGTATAAAATAATTGCAGGTGGCATCTTTTTAGGGGGACAATCCTGTACTCCTATTTATTCTAGGTATAAAATAATTGCAGGTGGCATCTTTTTAGGGGGACAGTCCTGTGCCCCTATTTATTCTAGGTATAAAATAATTGCAGGTGGCATCCTTTTAGGGGGACAGTCCTGTACCCCTATTTATTCTAGGTATAAAATAATTGCAGGTGGCATCTTTTTAGGGGGACAGTCCTGTGCCCCTATTCATTCTAGGTATAAAATAATTGCAGCTGGCATCTTTTTAGGGCGACAGTCCTGTGCCCCTATTTATTCTAGGTATAAAATAATTGCAGGTGGCATCTTTTTAGGGGGACAGTCCTGTACCCCTATTTATTCTAGGTATAAAATAATTGCAGGTGGCATCTTTTTAGGGGGACAGTCCTGTGCCCCTATTCATTCTAGGTATAAAATAATTGCAGCTGGCATCTTTTTAGGGCGACAGTCCTGTACCCCTATTTATTCTAGGTATAAAATAATTGCAGGTGGCATCTTTTTAGGGGGACAGTCCTGTGCCCCTATTTATTTTAGGTATAAAATAATTGCAGGTGGCATCTTTTTAGGGGGACAATCCTGTGCCCCTAATTTATTCTATGTATAAAGTAATTGCATGTGGCATCTTTTTAGGGGGACAGTCCTGTACCCCTATTTATTCTAGGTATAAAATACTTGCAGGTGGCATCTTTTTAGGGGGACAGTCCTGTGCCCCTATTTATTCTAGGTATAAAATAATTGCAGGTGGCATCATTTTAGGGGGACATTCCTGTACCCCTATTTATTCTAGGTATAAAATAATTGCAGATGGCATCCTTTTAGGGGGACATTCCTGTACCCCTATTTATTCTAGGTATAAAATAATTGCAGGTGGCATCCTTTTAGGGGGGACAGTCCTGTGCCCCTATTTATTCTAGGTATAAAATAATTGCAGGTGGCATCTTTTTAGGGGGACAATCCTGTACCCCTATTTATTCTAGGTATAAAATACTTGCATGTGGCATCTTTTTAGGGGGACAGTCCTGTGCCCCTATTTATTCTAGGTATAAAATAATTGCAGGTGGCATCTTCTTAGGGGGACAATCCTGTACCCCTATTTATTCTAGGTATAAAATACTTGCATGTGGCATCTTTTTAGGGGGACATCCCGGGGCCCCTATTTATTCAAGGTATAAAATACTTGCATGTGGCATCTTTTTGGGGGGACAGTCCTGTACCCCTATTTATTCTAGGTATAAAATAATTGCAGGTGGCATCTTTTTAGGGGGACACTCCTGTACCCCTATTTATTCTAGGTATAAAATAATTGCAGGTGGCATCCTTTTAGGGGGACATTCCTGTACCCCTAATTATTCCAGGTATAAAATAATTGCAGGTGGCATCCTTTTAGGGGGACAGTCGTGTGCCCCTATTTATTCTAGGTATAAAATAATTGCAGGTGGCATCTTTTTAGGGGGACAATCCTGTACCCCTGTTTATTCTAGGTATAAAATACTTGCATGTGGCATCTTTTTAGGGGGACAGTCCTGTACCCCTATTTATTCTAGGTATAAAATAATTGCAGGTGGCATCTTTTTAGGGGGACAGTCCTGTACCCCTATTTATTCTAGGTATAAAATACTTGCATGTGCCATCTTTTTAGGGGGACAGTCCTGTGCCCCTATTTATTCTAGGTATAAAATAATTGCAGTTGGCATCTTTTTAGGGGGACAGTCCTGTACCCCTATTTATTCTAGGTATAAAATACTTGCATGTGGCATCTTTTTAGGGGGACATCCCGGGCCCCCTATTTATTCTAGGTATAAAATACTTGCATGTGGCATCTTTTTTGGGGGGACAGTCCTGTACCCCTATTTATTCTAGGTATAAAATACTTGCATGTGGCATCTTTTTTGGGGGGACAGTCCTGTACCCCTATTTATTCTAGGTATAAAATACTTGCATGTGGCATCTTTTTAGGAGGACAGTCCTGTACCCTTATTTATTCTAGGTATAAAATACTTGCATGTGGCATCTTTTTAGGGGGACAGTCCTGTGCCCCTATTTATTCTAGGTATAAAATAATTGCAGGTGGCATCCTTTTAGGGGGACAGTCCTGTGCCCCTATTTATTCTAGGTATAAAATAATTGCAGGTGGCATCTTTTTAGGGGGACAGTCCTGTACTCCTATTTATTCTAGGTATAAAATACTTGCATGTGGCATCTTTTTAGGGGGACAGTCCTGTACCCCTATTTATTCTAGGTATAAAATAATTGCAGGTGGCATCTTTTTAGGGGGACAGTCCTTTACCCCTATTTATTCTAGGTATAAAATACTTGCATGTGGCATCTTTTTAGGGGGACAGTCCTGTGCCCCTATTTATTCTAGGTATAAAATAATTGCAGGTGGCATCTTTTTAGGGGGACAGTCCTGTACCCCTATTTATTCTAGGTATAAAATACTTGCATGTGGCATCTTTTTAGGGGGACATCCTGGGGCCCCTATTTATTCTAGGTATAAAATAATTGCAGGTGGCATCCTTTTAGGGGGACATTCCTGTACCCCTATTTATTCTAGGTATAAAATAATTGCAGGTGGCATCCTTTTAGGGGGACAGTCCTGTGCCCCTATTTATTCTAGGTATAAAATAATTGCAGGTGGCATCTTTTTAGGGGGACAATCCTGTACCCCTATTTATTCTAGGTATAAAATACTTGCATGTGGCATCTTTTTAGGGGGACAGTCCTGTACCCTTATTTATTCTAGGTATAAAATAATTGCAGGTGGCATCTTTTTAGGGGGACAGTCCTGTACCCCTATTTATTCTAGGTATAAAATACTTGCATGTGGCATCTTTTTAGGGGGACAGTCCTGTGCCCCTATTTATTCTAGGTATAAAATACTTGCATGTGGCATCTTTTTAGGGGGACAGTCCTGTACCCCTATTTATTCTAGGTATAAAATACTTGCATGTGGCATCTTTTTAGGGGGACATCCAGGGGCCCCTATTTATTCTAGGTATAAAATAATTGCAGGTGGCATCTTTTTAGGGGGACAGTCCTGTACCCCTATTTATTCTAGGTATAAAATACTTGCATGTGGCATCTTTTTAGGGGGACATCCCGGGGCCCCTATTTATTCTAGGTATAAAATACTTGCATGTGGCATCTTTTTGGGGGGACAGTCCTGTACCCCTATTTATTCTAGGTATAAAATACTTGCATGTGGCATCTTTTTAGGGGGACAGTCCTGTACCCTTATTTATTCTAGGTATAAAATACTTGCATGTGGCATCTTTTTAGGGGGACAGTCCTGTACCCCTATTTATTCTAGGTATAAAATAATTGCAGGTGGCATCTTTTTAGGGGGACAGTCCTGTGCCCCTATTTATTCTAGGTATAAAATAATTGCAGGTGGCATCTTTTTAGGGGGACATTCCTGTACCCCTATTTATTCTAGGTATAAAATAATTGCAGGTGGCATCTTTTTAGGGGGACAGTCCTGTACCCCTATTTATTCTAGGTATAAAATACTTGCATGTGGCATCTTTTTAGGGGGACAGTCCTGTGCCCCTATTTATTCTAGGTATAAAATAATTGCAGGTGGCATCTTTTTAGGGGGACAATCCTGTACCCCTATTTATTCTAGGTATAAAATACTTGCATGTGGCATCTTTTTAGGGGGACAGTCCTGTACCCCTATTTATTCTAGGTATAAAATAATTGCAGGTGGCATCTTTTTAGGGGGACAGTCCTGTGCCCCTATTTATTCTAGGTATAAAATAATTGCAGGTGGCATCTTTTTAGGGGGACAGTCCTGTGCCCCTATTTATTCTAGGTATAAAATACTTGCAGGTGGCATCTTTTTAGGGGGACAGTCCTGTGCCCCTATTTATTCTAGGTATAAAATAATTGCAGGTGGCATCTTTTTAGGGGGACAGTCCTGTGCCCCTATTTATTCTAGGTATAAAATAATTGCAGGTGGCATCTTTTTGGGGGGGGACAGTCCTGTACCCCTATTTATTCTAGGTATAAAATACTTGCATGTGGCATCTTTTTAGGGGGACAGTCCTGTACCCTTATTTATTCTAGGTATAAAATACTTGCATGTGGCATCTTTTTAGGGGGACAGTCCTGTACCCCTATTTATTCTAGGTATAAAATACTTGCAGGTGGCATCTTTTTAGGGGGACAGTCCTGTGCCCCTATTTATTCTAGGTATAAAATAATTGCAGGTGGCATCATTTTAGGGGGACATTCCTGTACCCCTATTTATTCTAGGTATAAAATAATTGCAGGTGGCATCCTTTTAGGGGGACATTCCTGTACCCCTATTTATTCTAGGTATAAAATAATTGCAGGTGGCATCCTTTTAGGGGGACAGTCCTGTGCCCCTATTTATTCTAGGTATAAAATAATTGCAGGTGGCATCTTTTTAGGGGGACAATCCTGTACCCCTATTTATTCTAGGTATAAAATACTTGCATGTGGCATCTTTTTAGGGGGACAGTCCTGTGCCCCTATTTATTCTAGGTATAAAATAATTGCAGGTGGCATCTTTTTAGGGGGACAATCCTGTACCCCTATTTATTCTAGGTATAAAATACTTGCATGTGGCATCTTTTTAGGGGGACATCCCGGGGCCCCTATTTATTCAAGGTATAAAATACTTGCATGTGGCATCTTTTTGGGGGGACAGTCCTGTACCCCTATTTATTAGGTATAAAATACTTGCATGTGGCATCTTTTTAGGGGGACAGTCCTGTACCCTTATTTATTCTAGGTATAAAATACTTGCATGTGGCATCTTTTTAGGGGGACAGTCCTGTACCCCTATTTATTCTAGGTATAAAATAATTGCAGGTGGCATCTTTTTAGGGGGACATTCCTGTACCCCTATTTATTCTAGGTATAAAATAATTGCAGGTGGCATCCTTTTAGGGGGACATTCCTGTACCCCTATTTATTCTAGGTATAAAATAATTGCAGGTGGCATCCTTTTAGGGGGACAGTCCTGTGCCCCTATTTATTCTAGGTATAAAATAATTGCAGGTGGCATCTTTTTAGGGGGACAATCCTGTACCCCTGTTTATTCTAGGTATAAAATACTTGCATGTGGCATCTTTTTAGGGGGACAGTCCTGTACCCCTATTTATTCTAGGTATAAAATAATTGCAGGTGGCATCTTTTTAGGGGGACAGTCCTGTACCCCTATTTATTCTAGGTATAAAATACTTGCATGTGGCATCTTTTTAGGGGGACAGTCCTGTGCCCCTATTTATTCTAGGTATAAAATAATTGCAGTTGGCATCTTTTTAGGGGGACAGTCCTGTACCCCTATTTATTCTAGGTATAAAATACTTGCATGTGGCATCTTTTTAGGGGGACATCCCGGGGCCCCTATTTATTCTAGGTATAAAATACTTGCATGTGGCATCTTTTTTGGGGGGACAGTCCTGTACCCCTATTTATTCTAGGTATAAAATACTTGCATGTGGCATCTTTTTAGGGGGACAGTCCTGTACCCCTATTTATTCTAGGTATAAAATACTTGCAGGTGGCATCTTTTTAGGGGGACAGTCCTGTACCCCTATTTATTCTAGGTATAAAATACTTGCAGGTGGCATCTTTTTAGGGGGACAGTCCTGTACCCCTATTTATTCTAGGTATAAAATACTTGCATGTGGCATCTTTTTTGGGGGGACAGTCCTGTACCCCTATTTATTCTAGGTATAAAATACTTGCATGTGGCATCTTTTTAGGGGGACAGTCCTGTACCCCTATTTATTCTAGGTATAAAATACTTGCAGGTGGCATCTTTTTAGGGGGACAGTCCTGTGCCCCTATTTATTCTAGGTATAAAATAATTGCAGGTGGCATCTTTTTAGGGGGACATTCCTGTACCCCTATTTATTCTAGGTATAAAATAATTGCAGGTGGCATCCTTTTAGGGGGACAGTCCTGTGCCCCTATTTATTCTAGGTATAAAATAATTGCAGGTGGCATTTTTTTAGGGGGACAATCCTGTACCCCTATTTATTCTAGGTATAAAATAATTGCAGGTGGCATTTTTTTAGGGGGACAGTACTGTACCCCTATTTATTCTAGGTATAAAATAATTGCAGGTGGCATCTTTTTAGGGGGACAGTCCTGTGCCCCTATTTATTTTAGGTATAAAATAATTGCAGGTGGCATCTTTTTAGGGGGACAATCCTGTGCCCCTATTTATTCTATGTATAAAGTAATTGCAGGTGGCATCTTTTTAGGGGGACAGTCCTGTGCCCCTATTTATTCTAGGTATAAAATAATTGCAGGTGGCATGTTTTTAGGGGGGCCAATCCTGTACCCCTATTTATTCTAGGTATAAAATAATTGCAGGTGGCATCTTTTTAGGGGGACATCCGGGGGCCCCTATTTATTCTAGGTATAAAATAATTGCAGGTGGAATCCTTTTAGGGGGACAGTCCTGTGCCCCTATTTATTCTAGGTATAAAATAATTGCAGGTGGCATCCTTTTAGGGGGACATTCCTGTGCCCCTATTTATTCTAGGTATAAAATAATTGCAGGTGGCATCCTTTTAGGGGGACAGTCCTGTACCCCTATTTATTCTAGGTATAAAATAATTGAAGGTGGCATCCTTTTAGGGGGACAGTCCTGTGCCCCTATTTATTCTAGGTATAAAATAATTGCAGGTGGCATTTTTTTAGGGGGACAGTCCTGTGCCCCTATTTATTCTAGGTATAAAATAATTGCAGGTGGCATCCTTTTAGGGGGACAGTCCTGTGCCCCTATTTATTCTAGGTATAAAATAATTGCAGGTGGCATCCTTTTAGGGGGACAGTCCTGTGCCCCTATTTATTCTAGGTATAAAATAATTGCAGGTGGCATCCTTTTAGGGGGACAATCCTGTGCCCCTATTTATTCTAGGTATAAAGTAATTGCAGGTGGCATCTTTTTAGGGGGACAGTCCTGTGCCCCTATTTATTCTAGGTATAAAATAATTGCAGGTGGCATCCTTTTAGGGGGACAGTCCTGTGCCCCTATTTATTCTAGGTATAAAATAATTGCAGGTGGCATCCTTTTAGGGGGACAGTCCTGTGCCCCTATTTATTCTAGGTATAAAATAATTGCAGGTGGCATCCTTTTAGGGGGACAATCCTGTGCCCCTATTTATTCTAGGTATAAAGTAATTGCAGGTGGCATCTTTTTAGGGGGACAGTCCTGTGCCCCTATTTATTCTAGGTATAAAATAATTGCAGGTGGCATCCTTTTAGGGGGACAGTCCTGTGCCCCTATTTATTCTAGGTATAAAATAATTGCAGGTGGCATTTTTTTAGGGGGACAGTCCTGTGCCCCTATTTATTCTAGGTATAAAATAATTGCAGGTGGCATCCTTTTAGGGGGACAGTCCTGTGCCCCTATTTATTCTAGGTATAAAATAATTGCAGGTGGCATCCTTTTAGGGGGACAGTCCTGTGCCCCTATTTATTCTAGGTATAAAATAATTGCAGGTGGCATCCTTTTAGGGGGACAGTCCTGTGCCCCTATTTATTCTAGGTATAAAATAATTGCAGGTGGCATCCTTTTAGGGGGACAGTCCTGTACTCCTATTTATTCTAGGTATAAAATAATTGCAGGTGGCATTTTTTTAGGGGGACAGTCCTGTGCCCCTATTTATTCTAGGTATAAAATAATTGCAGGTGGCATCCTTTTAGGGGGACAGTCCTGTGCCCCTATTTATTCTAGGTATAAAATAATTGCAGGTGGCATCCTTTTAGGGGGACAGTCCTGTGCCCCTATTTATTCTAGGTATAAAATAATTGCAGGTGGCATCCTTTTAGGGGGACAGTCCTGTGCCCCTATTTATTCTAGGTATAAAATAATTGCAGGTGGCATTTTTTTAGGGGGACAGTCCTGTGCCCCTATTTATTCTAGGTATAAAATAATTGCAGGTGGCATCCTTTTAGGGGGACAGTCCTGTGCCCCTATTTATTCTAGGTATAAAATAATTGCAGGTGGCATCCTTTTAGGGGGACAGTCCTGTGCCCCTATTTATTCTAGGTATAAAATAATTGCAGGTGGCATCCTTTTAGGGGGACAGTCCTGTGCCCCTATTTATTCTAGGTATAAAATAATTGCAGGTGGCATCCTTTTAGGGGGACAGTCCTGTACTCCTATTTATTCTAGGTATAAAATAATTGCAGGTGGCATTTTTTTAGGGGGACAGTCCTGTGCCCCTATTTATTCTAGGTATAAAATAATTGCAGGTGGCATCCTTTTAGGGGGACAGTCCTGTGCCCCTATTTATTCTAGGTATAAAATAATTGCAGGTGGCATCCTTTTAGGGGGACAGTCCTGTGCCCCTATTTATTCTAGGTATAAAATAATTGCAGGTGGCATCCTTTTAGGGGGACAATCCTGTGCCCCTATTTATTCTAGGTATAAAGTAATTGCAGGTGGCATCTTTTTAGGGGGACAGTCCTGTGCCCCTATTTATTCTAGGTATAAAATAATTGCAGGTGGCATCCTTTTAGGGGGACAGTCCTGTGCCCCTATTTATTCTAGGTATAAAATAATTGCAGGTGGCATCCTTTTAGGGGGACAGTCCTGTGCCCCTATTTATTCTAGGTATAAAATAATTGCAGGTGGCATCCTTTTAGGGGGACAATCCTGTGCCCCTATTTATTCTAGGTATAAAGTAATTGCAGGTGGCATCTTTTTAGGGGGACAGTCCTGTGCCCCTATTTATTCTAGGTATAAAATAATTGCAGGTGGCATCCTTTTAGGGGGACAGTCCTGTGCCCCTATTTATTCTAGGTATAAAATAATTGCAGGTGGCATTTTTTTAGGGGGACAGTCCTGTGCCCCTATTTATTCTAGGTATAAAATAATTGCAGGTGGCATCCTTTTAGGGGGACAGTCCTGTGCCCCTATTTATTCTAGGTATAAAATAATTGCAGGTGGCATTTTTTTAGGGGGACAGTCCTGTGCCCCTATTTATTCTAGGTATAAAATAATTGCAGGTGGCATCCTTTTAGGGGGACAGTCCTGTGCCCCTATTTATTCTAGGTATAAAATAATTGCAGGTGGCATCCTTTTAGGGGGACAGTCCTGTGCCCCTATTTATTCTAGGTATAAAATAATTGCAGGTGGCATCCTTTTAGGGGGACAGTCCTGTGCCCCTATTTATTCTAGGTATAAAATAATTGCAGGTGGCATCCTTTTAGGGGGACAGTCCTGTGCCCCTATTTATTCTAGGTATAAAATAATTGCAGGTGGCATCCTTTTAGGGGGACAGTCCTGTGCCCCTATTTATTCTAGGTATAAAATAATTGCAGGTGGCATCCTTTTAGGGGGACAGTCCTGTGCCCCTATTTATTCTAGGTATAAAATAATTGCAGGTGGCATTTTTTTAGGGGGACAGTCCTGTGCCCCTATTTATTCTAGGTATAAAATAATTGCAGGTGGCATCCTTTTAGGGGGACAGTCCTGTGCCCCTATTTATTCTAGGTATAAAATAATTGCAGGTGGCATCCTTTTAGGGGGACAGTCCTGTGCCCCTATTTATTCTAGGTATAAAATAATTGCAGGTGGCATCCTTTTAGGGGGACAGTCCTGTGCCCCTATTTATTCTAGGTATAAAATAATTGCAGGTGGCATCCTTTTAGGGGGACAGTCCTGTACTCCTATTTATTCTAGGTATAAAATAATTGCAGGTGGCATTTTTTTAGGGGGACAGTCCTGTGCCCCTATTTATTCTAGGTATAAAATAATTGCAGGTGGCATCCTTTTAGGGGGACAGTCCTGTGCCCCTATTTATTCTAGGTATAAAATAATTGCAGGTGGCATCCTTTTAGGGGGACAGTCCTGTGCCCCTATTTATTCTAGGTATAAAATAATTGCAGGTGGCATCCTTTTAGGGGGACAATCCTGTGCCCCTATTTATTCTAGGTATAAAGTAATTGCAGGTGGCATCTTTTTAGGGGGACAGTCCTGTGCCCCTATTTATTCTAGGTATAAAATAATTGCAGGTGGCATCCTTTTAGGGGGACAGTCCTGTGCCCCTATTTATTCTAGGTATAAAATAATTGCAGGTGGCATCCTTTTAGGGGGACAGTCCTGTGCCCCTATTTATTCTAGGTATAAAATAATTGCAGGTGGCATCCTTTTAGGGGGACAATCCTGTGCCCCTATTTATTCTAGGTATAAAGTAATTGCAGGTGGCATCTTTTTAGGGGGACAGTCCTGTGCCCCTATTTATTCTAGGTATAAAATAATTGCAGGTGGCATCCTTTTAGGGGGACAGTCCTGTGCCCCTATTTATTCTAGGTATAAAATAATTGCAGGTGGCATTTTTTTAGGGGGACAGTCCTGTGCCCCTATTTATTCTAGGTATAAAATAATTGCAGGTGGCATCCTTTTAGGGGGACAGTCCTGTGCCCCTATTTATTCTAGGTATAAAATAATTGCAGGTGGCATCCTTTTAGGGGGACAGTCCTGTGCCCCTATTTATTCTAGGTATAAAATAATTGCAGGTGGCATCCTTTTAGGGGGACAGTCCTGTGCCCCTATTTATTCTAGGTATAAAATAATTGCAGGTGGCATCCTTTTAGGGGGACAGTCCTGTACTCCTATTTATTCTAGGTATAAAATAATTGCAGGTGGCATTTTTTTAGGGGGACAGTCCTGTGCCCCTATTTATTCTAGGTATAAAATAATTGCAGGTGGCATCCTTTTAGGGGGACAGTCCTGTGCCCCTATTTATTCTAGGTATAAAATAATTGCAGGTGGCATCCTTTTAGGGGGACAGTCCTGTGCCCCTATTTATTCTAGGTATAAAATAATTGCAGGTGGCATCCTTTTAGGGGGACAATCCTGTGCCCCTATTTATTCTAGGTATAAAGTAATTGCAGGTGGCATCTTTTTAGGGGGACAATCCTGTGCCCCTATTTATTCTAGGTATAAAATAATTGCAGGTGGCATCCTTTTAGGGGGACAGTCCTGTGCCCCTATTTATTCTAGGTATAAAATAATTGCAGGTGGCATCCTTTTAGGGGGACAGTCCTGTGCCCCTATTTATTCTAGGTATAAAATAATTGCAGGTGGCATCCTTTTAGGGGGACAATCCTGTGCCCCTATTTATTCTAGGTATAAAGTAATTGCAGGTGGCATCTTTTTAGGGGGACAGTCCTGTGCCCCTATTTATTCTAGGTATAAAATAATTGCAGGTGGCATCCTTTTAGGGGGACAGTCCTGTGCCCCTATTTATTCTAGGTATAAAATAATTGCAGGTGGCATTTTTTTAGGGGGACAGTCCTGTGCCCCTATTTATTCTAGGTATAAAATAATTGCAGGTGGCATCCTTTTAGGGGGACAGTCCTGTGCCCCTATTTATTCTAGGTATAAAATAATTGCAGGTGGCATCCTTTTAGGGGGACAGTCCTGTGCCCCTATTTATTCTAGGTATAAAATAATTGCAGGTGGCATCCTTTTAGGGGGACAGTCCTGTGCCCCTATTTATTCTAGGTATAAAATAATTGCAGGTGGCATCCTTTTAGGGGGACAGTCCTGTGCCCCTATTTATTCTAGGTATAAAATAATTGCAGGTGGCATCCTTTTAGGGGGACAGTCCTGTACCCCTCTTTGTTTTTAGTATACAATAAATGAGAAATGCTTCTTGCATGCAACTGTGTCAGTCCCCTTATAGCCCAGAGCAATGAGCTGCTGCTCCCCTTGTGAACCCTGAATTGCGGCACGGTGGGAAAGGGGGCCACAAGCGGAGGTTTTGGGGAGTCAGGGGAAAGGGCAGCCTGACAGGGAGCCAAAAGGAGGATTGATCGAGCGTAGAAAGCGCGGCGACGAAGCCCGGCCTACCTTAGGGCAGCGCAGGGCTCCTCGCCCGCCTTGTCTTCATGAAGGCAGCCTTTCAGGGCGGGCGTCCCTCCTTGGCTCTTTCCCGGCCCTCCGCAATGGCTGGCGGAGCGGCCGGAGTAGTGGCCGTCGAGCCGCGGCCTCGGCGCCCCCACCACCAGGAGCGGCAAAGAGGAGCCCCTGGTAGAGGGCGGCGCGGCCTAGCCCAAGCCCGGCGCCTCCCAAGCGACACGTCGCCTGTCGCTACCTTGAGCGACTCCGGTTCGGCCCGGCCCAGGGGGGGAAGCGACACCGCCGCCGGGAGCTGCCGCCTGGCATTAAGCGCCGCCTCCCGCCGCAACCCTGGCTGGGGAGGAGGAGGAGGAGGAGGAGGAGGAGACGCCGCGGCCGCTCCTCCTCCTCGGTTGCTTTTGAGTCGAGGCTCAAGCGGCTAAGGCGCTGACTGGGAAGCGGAAGGTCAGTAGGTCGATTCCCAAGCGCTGCAGCACGGAAGGAGCTCCCGTCTTTGTCCCAGCTCCTGCCCAACCTAGCAGTTCGAGAGCAAGACATTGCACGGAGATAAATCGGGACCAGTTCGGTGGGAAGGTAAACAGCGTTCCGTGCGCGCCGGTGTCTAGTCATGCCTGCCACATGTCCACGGAAACGTCTGCAGAAGCAGACAGCGCTGGCTCTTCGGCTTGGAAACTGAGATGAGCACTGCACCCTAGAGTCGGATACGACTGGCTTTCGAGCAAGGGAGCTGCCTACAACAAACGCCCATCTTGCCCGCTTCCTTCCTCGGGGGAAGGGGATCAGTTACCTGCGAGAGGGGATGATGGTGGCCATTGAACAAGAGATTAGAGACCTGGACTTGTAGTCCAGCAGCAGGAGGAAAGAGCCTCCTCGACGACTGACCCACGAAACTGAACATTCATTCATTCATTCATTCATTCATTCATTTATTTATTTATTTCCTATACCGCCCATTTGGGAAATCTCCCACTGGGCGGTGTACATACCAATATGAAATAAACCAACAAACACACAACAACAAAAAAATCAAAAGTTGGTGGGGGGGGGGAACCAAACCAATACACCCCAAAGTAAAAAACAAAATACTTAACTGTACCTGGCATCAGAGGGCACAGAGGATCAAGCAGCTGGCTAATTTATTGCTAAACTAGCAGAGCTTGCCCGGCGTTGCCGAGCTGTTTTAAATGGTGTTGGGTGGTTTTTGTTGTATGTGTATTTAAATGAGGTATGTAATTTTTTTAAAATAATGGTTTTTTATACGTAGGTAGTGTTTTAAACTGTCATCATTTTTTCAAAGAGGAAAGGTTGATTTTTTTTTCAATTATGGCATTTTTAAAAATAATGTGTTACTATGTGATTTTTTTGTTAATAGGTGTACCTTGGATAAGAATTTTTTTAAAATGTGTAAGTGTATGTTTTTTTTTAAATTCAATGTTTTTGACTGTTTAGATGTTTGGTTTTTCTTTTAGTGTGTTCTTATTTATTTATTTTTGAATAATTTTTTTGTTTGGATATTTTTGAATGTTTTTAAAACTTATTTCCCTTTTTTAAAAATCTTGGAGATTAATTTGAATTTATTGAGTGTTATTTTTCCTGTGGTCACTGGGTGGTGCTGTTGCGTATTTTTTTTAATTTGACTGTGTCCTGGGCTGTGTATTCTTCCTGTTCTTTTGTCATTTCAGTTCTGGACCTTGATGAGGCCAGACGTGTCGTGGTAAGGTGTCTGCTCTTTTTTGTTGGGGGGTTGTGTTTGTCCTTGTTTATTTTTGGTTGTTTTTGGATGTTTTTCTTTTTAATTGTTATGTTTATTATTGTTTTTGATTTTTGTTGAATGTTCTTGTTTGTGTTTTTGGTGTGGGTATTTCCGTGGGCCGGCCTCGGTGGCTGGCTGGCCCATTGAAATACCATGTGGTGGTGGGTTGGGGGTATTTTTGCGGGCCAGTGTCAATGGCTGGCCCGTGGAAATACCATCGCTGGTTCATGTGTGGTTGGGGTTGGGGTATTTCCGCGGGCCGGCCACGTTGGAATATCCACGCCGGCGGCCTGTGTGAATCCCCACGTTGTGTTTGTTGGTTGTTTTGTTTTGGTGGGGGTGGGGGGGTTCACGGCTCGGCCTTGGTGGCCGGGCTGCGAAAATCCCCACGCCGTTTTTGATTTTGTTTGGAGGGGGAGCCCAGCGTTGGGGTGTGTGTGGGCTTTCCTTACCGGGGGCTGGCTTGCGGCCCGCGGTAAGGAAGCCCAGCGGCAGGGTGGGTGGCTGGGCTTTCCTTACCGGGGGCTGGCTTCCCTGGGCGGCCCGCGGTAAGGAAGCCCAGCAGCAGGGAGGGGGTGCTTTCGTTACCGGGGGCTGTGTGGCTGTGCGTTTTTTATTTTTATTTTTGCCTGCACCGGCTTTCCCAGAGTTCTGCGCGCTCACGGCGCACAGGACACTGGGGATTGTATTTTTCCATTTGTGCTTTCCTTTTGTGCTCCGTTTTTTTCCGTGCGGCTCGTTTTTGATTGGCCGCGCCGCGTTTCCCCAGGTTCTTTGTGCTCCCGCCTCTCAGCCTGATTGGCTGTGGCGCAGCGCGGCGCAAAGAACGTTGGGAAATGAAGTTGTTTCCCTTTTTTTGCATTTGTGGGACTGTTGCCCCACTGCCGCTTTACTCAATCCTTCGTTGACCTGCGGACCCAGTCCGCACGTGTGCACGAAGGGTGAGTGCAGGCAAGTAGGGCCAGCTGTAGGAACCTATAGCAAGTTCCAACAGTTAACCCTTGGTTTTATAGGTTAAGATAATAATAGGAGCTAATGTTTAAGGTGCCACAAAGTTTTTTGTTTTTGTTGTTCAGTAGCACAGTCGATTCCAACCCTTTGCGACCCTATGGACCATTGTCCTCCAGGCGCCTCTATCCCCCTCAGCCCTCCCAGTTCTGTGCCCATTGTGTCCACAATACCATCTAGCCATCTCATCTTTGGCCGCCCCCTTCTTCTTTTGCCCTCCATCTTTCCCAGCTTCAAGGCCTTCTGAAGTGAATCCTCCCTTCTCATTTGATGTCCAAAGTACTTTGGCTTCATTTTTACTATTTGACCTTATAAGGAGCAGTCAAGGTTGATTTCTTCTAAGATTGACCTATTTGTTCTCCTCGCTGTCCAGGGTACTCTCAAAACTCTCCTCCAACACCACATTTCAAAGGCATTTATTCTTCTGCGTTCAGCCTTCCTAATGGTCCAGCTCTCGCACCCATACATTACCACTGGGAATACCATTGCTTTGACTATTCTAATTTTTGTTTGCAAGGTGATGTCTCTGCTTTTAAATCTGTTCCCCAGGTTTCTCATAGCTTGTCTCCCAAGAATCAGTCGCCTTTTTATTTCATGACTGCAATCCCCATCTGCAGTGATATTTGATGCTAAGAATGTAAAGTCTGTCACTGCTTCTACTTCTTCCCCATCTATTTTCCAGCGACTGATAGGGCTTGTTGCCATTATCTTGGTTTTCTTGATATTGAGTCTCAAGCCAGCTTTTGCACTCTCTTCCTTCAGCCCAATCAAGAAATTCTTTAGGTCTTCCTCACTTTCTGCCATTAGGGTGGTATCGTCTGCATATCTCAGATTGTTGGTGTTTCTCCCAGCAATTGTAATCCCATATTGTTATTTTTTTACTGTTTTGTTTTGTTCACTCGGGGACTGCCGTGGCTCACAAGGTTAAGATGCTGAATTCGACAACTGGAAGGTCAACAGCTTGATTCCCGAGTATAGTATTGCACGACGGCGTGAGCTCCCATCTTTGTCCCAGTTCCTGCCAACCGAGCAGTTTGAAAGCAAGAAATTGCAAGTAATCAACTACAAAAGAGAATCAAAATATACTGAAGAATACTGTGGGACCATCTGCCTCGTGAAAACAAGACCCTTCTGTATGATGCTCCAATATGTGCAGCTGACCTTGCAGGTTTTTCACATTTACTTCTTCCTCAAATTAGTGGCTACCAAACATTTTGGTCTTAAATTCCCGTCATTCACAACCCATTGCAGTTAGTGGTAAGGGGAGATGGAAGCTGTCGTCCCAGACTCTTGTTAGGCGCAAGCCTAAGAGCACTATGTTTTTAGCCAGAGATAACTAATTTGCACCATGATTACTTAGAAGTAAGGACTTGGTTAGATTTTTATATTTTATTCTAAGGATGTGGGAAATAACTGATTGTCTTATTTTAAGTTCATGGTTTTGGGTTGCCTTTTGCAGCAGTTTTATTGTGCTGGTTTTTGATTTTTCTCTTTTTGGAAATTTTATTTTATTTTAAACAAACATTTAAATATTTTATCAAGATGTCATCATTGGGACAACAAGGGTTGAGGTGAGTCTTTAAAAGGTGCCTTGAGACCAAAGGGCCTAATGCTGTGCTACATACATTATTCTGGACTGTGTACTACCTGATCTGTCTGTTGTTCAGTACCAAAGAGAGAAAAACTTTGTCTCTGGGTAAAGAGTCAGGCAAACCTACAGGAGATTTCCCAGGACCCTATGTCTATGCACTTTGAAGCAGCAAAGGGTTTAAGGCTAGTGTCAGGAGAGAAGTGATGGAGTATGGGTTGCATGGTCCTCTCTAGCCGAGTTCTGTGGATTAACTCCCTGGATTCATCACAATTAGGTTTTATTTTTAAATGCGCCCACTTCCGCATTTATGACAGCCACGGGCACATTTACACATGTGCAGGCACATTTTACGGCTGGCGTCCGCTTCCATTTTGGGTGCAGCAGTGTTGGGCCAGATGGAATGGCGCTGTGGGCTGTAGGTTGGGAACCCTTGCTGTAAGCAAACTACACAGTTTCTCTGGCATAATCTTTCACTTGAGTTTAGCAGTTATGATTTCAAACATATTTTAAAAGTCACAAGATACAAAATGATTTCAAGAATACTTTCTGAATGAGGATTCTTCCAAGATAATTGATTGGGTGATTTGAAATAAATACCAACATGACTGTGACTAAAAAAAAGTAAATTGAGATATCCAAATTTGCACCCTTCAACTAGCTTCAGAACCAGTCCATTGCATAGACCAATTTGTCTTGCAAGCTCCACTCCAACTTTCATTAATTGTAAAATATTGGCTAATATTATGAATTGCAACTGAATGTGCTTAGGCTGCCCACGTTACGGTTATGTTCTCACTTACCATCTGCCATGCCACAAACAAACCTCATGATTAAGCAGATGGCAGCAAATAAACTCACCAAAGGCCAAGCATTAAGGACGTGATTCAAACACTGAGTAGTAGTACAGGTATCTGGAATATTGATTAGGAAAATATGAGTAGTTAGTATCTTTACATATATCCCCCATATGAACTTTGGATTGGAACACTTAGTTCTGTTATTTCTGCTTTGGGGTCTGTCTGTGAATAATTACTGAATACTTTAAATATGTGCAGAATTATTGATTAATCAAGGCTGGAGTGCAACATTGAGGAGTCATGTTAAACTGAACATATTAATTCATACGGATTGCTTTAGTGAGCAAGGCAGTAATTTTCTGAGTTAATTATGACTGTAACTTAGATTTATATGCAGGGCCTCCAGCGTTCAAATCTGTAAATTACAATGAAAGAAGACTTTAGGAGGAATGCACATTCCCTTCAGCTAGTTCATTCTGTTGGGATAATGATAATCTTGCATGTTTACTACCACTGATATAAATGGGAGGAGCTTCTGGAGACTAAAGTGACTATCTGCCTTTTGCCATTATCCAATTCATAAAATTCTTCCTGCATCTGGGATTTTAGGGAAAGCCCTTCTCCCCCACTGAAGCTTCTAAAATTGGAGGGATCCTCCCCCCACAACATACCCCTCTTCCTGTTTATATATATATATATATAGAGAGAGAGAAAGTGACCTTAGAAAATGATCTCTCTATATATTATATATTTGTTGTTTTTCAGTTGCACACTCAAGTCTGACCCTTTGTGACCTCATGGACCACTGCACGCCAGCCTCCTCTGTCATCTGCCATCCTCCGTAGCCTGCCCTGGTCTACACCCCACCCACTGCATCAATGATGCCATCTAGCCATCTCATCTTCTGCCACCACCTTCTCCTTTTGCCTTCAATCTTTCCCAGCATCAGGGCCTTCTCCAATGTAATTTTATAATACAGTATCTATATCTATATCTCTAGGATTCTAGATGTGGGTGGGCGACTATTTTCTATGGGCAACAGTGTCTCTCTCTCATATAAATGAATGAATGAATGAATGAATGAATGAGTTTTAGGGTGGGTAAATTGCTAACTCAGGATGGGCAATGCCCACCCTGGCCACCCCCTGGCTACAGCCCTGGAGGGAGGGAGAGAGAGAGAGTGCAAGCAAGTCAGTTAATGAATGAAGGAATGATTCTTTTCCGGGGTTTATGAAGGTGCAGTTTGTTATTTAAAGTCCTGAAAACATTGATCTCAACATATATTTGAATGTGTTTGTGTGCATACAACCCACCAAAGTCCAAAGGACCAGGCAAAGTACTCTGGTAGATGGCATCAGATTTTCTCCTGGACAAATGGAAAAGATGAGAAAGTGAGTCAGAGCTTTCTCTAAGGAGTTGGGTTCTTAAGTAACATCTGTAATCACCACATGAAGTTCTGATGCACCAGGGTGATAGAAAGTATGGGGCTATACCTGAGAACAGGTTTTAAGAGAGGATCCTTAAGTTGTTCTGGGTCAAACTAAGGGAGTATCCCAATTGTCACCAAACGTGTTCCCAACACACACAAAAAACATGAGAGAAAGTGAAGGAGTCAAAGAGAGAATTAATTTTAAAAACTTGTGTTAATTCCTTCTATTTTACTTTGTCTTAATAAAGGAGCTTTCTTTAAAGCAGGGATTATCAACCTGCAGCCTGTGGGCTGAATGCAGCCCACAGTACCATTTCATTTGCTCCCTCCCCACCACCTCCACCACACCAGGAAGTGCCATGTAGTGGAGGAAGGGCAAAATGTCCATCCGGCCCACGAAGCTGTCTGAGAGAGCATGACACGGCCCCCGGGTTTAAAAGGTTGACAACTCCTGCTTTAAAGTCTTCAAGCTCCTTTTGAATTACAGTACTGTACTGTACTGAAATATCAAGCTGAGCAAAATGAACTATTCAGTGACTTCCATGTGTAACAGTAGATGGCAGTCCAACACCATATTTCAGTGAGATGACAGACACTTAGTCAACAACAGCAGTTAGGAAGGAAATCACTGAGCAATAGCTTCTGTATGTATAAAAAGGTACACAGGCTGATGATATGGATGGGATTACAGTAAATGAGAAATTGCAAGTAGATAAATAGGGACCACTTTGGTGAGAAGGTAACAGCATTCTGTGCGCTCTGGTGTCTAGTCATGCCTGCCACATGACCATGGAAACGTCTGCAGCAGCAGACAGCACTGGCTCTTCGGCCTTGAAACAGAGATGAGCACTGAACCCAGGGTCGGATATGACTGGCTTTCGAGCAACGGAAACCTTTACCTTTAAGTAATGTTGAAGCTCTCAAAAAGTACCGCAATGCTGTCTAAAATTGCCAGACAAAATGAATATCGTCAAGTTACAAAACAGAACAAAAGAGAATAGGAACTGTTTTTTAGAACAGCTGTGAGAAGCAAGTTAGATTTTTGGTATCTTAACCTATAAGAAAGGGATGTGGCCGTGCATGTGCGGAATGTGTTTCCACACACGTCCAGCCTATCCTGTGATGTGCCGTGCACACCTACCTTTTGTCCCTGAGATCATCGCCGCAAGGGTCCGGGAGCCGAGAGTGGGGCCAATGCCCCACAAATGTGACAAAATGAAAAGACTACAACCCCCAGTGTCCCCTGCGACCAGCCTCAGCCAATCGGAAGCACTGCCTGAGTGTGCTCGAGAGTTAGGATAACAGACGAGCGCATGGGAGAGGCGGGGCGGCAGCCATGAGGAAGCCAGCCCAACGGCCACTGCGCCAGGCCAGAGGGGAAGAAAGAGCGAGCCGCAAAATCTGCGGCCTCAGAGCTGGGCAACTGACGAGACCCCGCCATTACATTCTCCGGCGAGGAGTGTATGCCATGCTGGGGATTTTACAGCCTGCCCATCCTCCACCAACTATTCCACCACCCTCCCCTGCTGCTGCGGCCAGCCAGGCCCATCAGCAGCAGAATTCACACTCATCTCCTGGGCTGGCTGGTTAAAAATGCTACCTCAGCACCGCAGACCCAGACAAAGAGGCAACACGAGGCCAGATTGTGTCCACCTCCCCACCCTTCCCTGCCTCCCCCCAGGCAAAAACAGGGAAGGGGGATGGATCGTGTCCACCTCCCCCACTTCCCTGTCTCCCCCACAGACACACACATACCTTCCCAAAATTAAAAAAAAATGATAGCCCCGGCAAGGCCGGGCAATCAGCTAGTCAATTTAAAAAATAAAGTCTGGGTCTTTCATGTTTGCTTCACTTCTATACTGAACAGTGTTCTCATATTCTTTAGCAAAGGATATTTTATCCTGTTATCTGAGTAACATCAAATAAAATGTCTTTGGCATAGTAATAACATTCTAACATACAAAGAAATTGCAAATAAAATAGGTCACGCTCTAGGTATTGTTCATTACTTGCAGGTTAAGAAAAGCCCATTTTGAACCTGTTACAAAATTACAGATATGTATGTAGCTTAACTGAAAAAAGGCAGAAAATATATTACAAATGCAAATAATAAGCTGGGGGAAATGACGTCTATTTCATACCTATTTCAAAACAGAGAACAAGTTACTTCAGAGGGCAGATCTCTGAGCAAAAATTTGAGAATCTGAAGTGGAGGAATTGCAAAATCCCAAAACCTGCCAGGCCAGAGCTGGGGAGAGGAGGAGGGTGGGAATGTTTTCCTGAGCTTTTATTTTTCTTTAAAATATGACACACACACCCCACACAACCTTTCCTTTACGTTGGTTCACCAGCTCATACCCCATGAATTTCAGGGTCAGCATGACATTCTTTCCTATTTTGAGAGAAGAATAAGGAAAATGAGAAGGCTTTGTGCATGGAACACTTCAGTACCCCTGCCCCTCCCTCATAATGTACGGTAGCTGTTTAATCACTGTTATCACAAAACCACCAGCCTCAGAAAGACCAGTAAAGTATACATTACAGTATCTACTGTCAAACATAGTCTGATGCTTATTAATACTCTCAAAGAACTCAAAAAATCAGTGGAAGGTTACCCCTACAGAAACCTGGTTATTATTCAATAAGACTATCTCGTTGTTCTGTACATTCAGCAATATCATCTTTAAAGATGTAGAAATTTTTGAAGTGGTAGCCGTGTTAGTCTGTGCAAGCATATCAGAGAGTAAACAAAACAAAACAATCTACAATCAACATACGCCACCAACTACAGTGAGAAATTATGTTATACTCTCGCCAAGAAACTGCTGAAATATCTCATCATCCTATACAGAAAGAAAATTACAAAAAGGACATTGCAGACCTTGAACCACTTACACAAAACCAACCCTCTGCTCTGGATACTCTTATGTCTGATGAAGTGGACTTGGTATACGAAAGCTAACATTAAAATACAGGAGTTAGTCTTTAGGGGCCATTCGACAATTACGTGATCCATTTTTTGGGGAAATTGACACCCTCCCCATGTAATCTGACCGTAATTTTCGCTTCGAACCCAATCTGACCGTAATTTTCGCTTCAAAACCCACTCACCCCTTTAAAATTACATAATCCCGAGCTTTTGTATCAAAACTCTAATTTTTTAGAGCTTTTCACTATTGGTGCCTAATGCAGACTGCACAAGCAATTCAATAATCTCAAATCCGATCAAAATTCCCAGAGATAATTTTTAAACCTAAAAAAGTGCTATGTTTCGAAACCACAACAGCTCCAAAATGGATTACGTAATGTTTGACCTGAACCACCCCCCGTGCCCCATGTAATTTTCTGTAATTCAGATGGCAGACACCCTCCCCTCCTCAAGGATCACGTAATTGTTGAATGGTGCCACAGCTTTTTTTGTCTTTTGTTTTGTTTACTCTCTGATATCTTTTAAAATGCTTACCGGCAATTTACCCAGATCATAGTTACATTTAATGGCCTTTGTGATTTCCAAGGTAGTGTAGAAATCCGATTCATGTAAAGATCTAATCAGCCTCATAAGGAGCAGTTTATAGCCCCAGATAAACAAAGGAAGAGTTAAGAAGTCTAATGGAGTCCAGCTTCATTAGGCAGAGTAAGGAAGAAACAGAGATAGAGAAATAGAGAGAAAACATACACACGACTGCAGTCTTGGCTGAACAAAGGAATAATCATCGCGTCTCTTTATTCAAACAGAGTATATCAGAAACAAAACTAAGGCACACACAACCAATTAGAATGTCCGAACCAAATAAGGAGAATTCTTCTCACTTTTCTACGCATGCCCAAAGTCAAGCGTTGTCTCTCATGTATACAAAGAGGCCTTTGTTTACAAAATGTGTAGAAGACAGGTAGACAGAAACCAGATACATTCCCACATGTCCTCCTTTTTCATTTAAATTTGAGAGAGGGACGGCTAATCATACCCCTGCATGTCATCATACTCCATAACTACTCCTCCATATACATCATCACTGTCCTCCTGGACATCGTACCCCTCCTGACTCCTGGTACCTTGTTCCGGAGGATGATACCTCATTGAGTACAATTGCCGTCGTGCAAAACCCGATGTCTCCCTTCTACGCAGTGGACATGTGTTACACATAGAAATAAGATTAGGACTACAATAAATGCAAAAACACAAAGATATAAGGCAAATAATAATAATGACCCCATAAAAGAAAACTTGTCTAAGGACAGACAAATCAGGCAACCAAGAAGTCATCCAATCAAAGAGATCAACATCAGTGCGTACATTGTTAGTAATGCTCTCCTGTAAATTCTGAAGTTCTTTCTCAATAGTATTATTCAGATCCTGGAATTTTACCCGACATCCCTGGTTCCCGACCAGTTTACAAAATCCTCCGGATTTTGCTAACAGGTAATCTATGGCCAGTCTGTCCTGCATTTGGTCTTGATGGAGCTCCGTGATTTCCATTTGAAGATCCCGTATGACCCTCCCTGTGGCATTGATTGATTTCTCCAGCCTACAGGTGAGTCCCAAAATGGACCTTCTATTCTCCTGGGAAATGACACCTGGGTATGATCCCAATGTGAGTGCTCCAGTGATAACACCCCCTATAGCTCTCCCCCAGGAGCTACCATCAGAAAGCTGAACATCGATTATCACTTCATCATTGCAACCAGAACCCATCGGGCCGGCAGCAGCTCTCCGGCGCCGTGCATCTGCCTGAAGCGGCATTTGCACTTGTACGGGTAAGGTAAAATAACCCAATGCTGCACATTGATATTGTCCTGGATGAAAATTCATGGCAACTCCATTAAAAAAGAACCACATGTTGGGATCCTTGATTTGCCATCCATTGCAAATTGAACCACTATCTATAGCAGAATAATCAGGAGTAAACATAGGAAACACATCATATATATCTTCAATAGTAGTGTTAAACAAGGTAAAATTAAGCTTATAAGAACTGTTATAACTACCCCATAACAAAAAATAATCGTCACATCCTGTATAATTGCCTACATTCCGCAAAACCCTTTTTGCTTGAGTCCAGTGCTTCCATTTACTATTCCAGACCCCAGAACTATGACAGCAGAAACAAAGCCCTTTAGTGTATTTCTTGAATGTCATGCTTCGCCAGCGGGTGTTGTTAAATTGTTCTGGGGGATTGGAGAAGAGTGTAGACCTGTCAATATGTTGCAAGTGTCCAATAACCAACTCAGGCGTGTTGAACAATGCCGGAAGAAAGGCCATTTGAGACACTGCCAGTGGATGCTCATAGTATAACGTTGCATTCTTACCATGAACCTCAAACATATAGCTAGCATGACGAAGCCAAAAGTTGGGGTTGCCCCCATGAGTCATTGTTTTTACAGCTGGAAGCACAGTAAGAAAGAAAAGAACAAATGTCAGCAAACTTAGTCCACTGGTGAACCACCGTCCTGGAGCTGAGTAACCTTCTTCTCTCCATGGGCGGATCGCTCGGGCAGGGACCCTTCCACTCAGGATCCCCTTGTTGCCAATAAACGACCAATGGCTTAGGAAGACACTCCCCTAAGAAACAGGAGCATGCCCTGTTTGATGACCAGTGCCATGTTATTACTAGCACCATGTAACTAGACATGAAACATGAGTGACATATAACACAAATGCAATATCACAAACCCATTTACATGTGTAGGGTACTGAAAACTCTTCCATGTACTTCTGGAGGTACCTTGAGATATGCAGTTTCATAAGGCAAAACATAACATAAGCAAAGACAGGTCTTTCCCCTGCAAGAGAATAAGCAAAACATTTAAGCATGAACAAAACATGAACATTTCTCTTCTTCCTTACATGAAGGAGGTTTCTGTAGCATTCTAGCAAGCATTTCTCACTCCCCAATTACATGAGTAAGGCCTTACATTTCTTCTTCTCTCACTGGTGTAAATGAAAGAGGCATTCAATAACTTAAAACCAGCATAGTATGGTAAATCAAATACAGTACAAATATCATTAGAGCATTTCACACTCATAGCATGAGCAGGTAGACAATTTTTTAAAAAAGGCTTTCAGGTTTTATAATGCAAACAAAGCCAATTCTTCTTTAGAGTCCACACAAACTTTTTAGTCCAATTAAAATGTCCAAATTAAAAGTCCAAATGTTGATTGAAGCTTTCTTCTTCTCAGATTACAACTTAAACACTATCTTCTCTCCAGCACAGTTCTTAGCATGGCAAGGTTGAAATTAGGCCATAAATTAATTCTCACTGAATTCACAAGACACCCAGACAACCCCCCTTTTCAGCTTTTTGGGAAAACACATTCCTTCATGCTCCAGCCACACCCATCTGTATTAAGGCAGGCAGATGAGGTATGAGCAAAGAACAACTTCTCCAGAAGTTGCAAGTAACTTCCACACAGATTAAAAGCACAGGGAATTCCCAGTTGCTTTCCCTGCAATCCTGATGCTTGAAACTTGGAACAGCCCACTCTGGATCTCTTTGTTTGAGGGTTGAGCAATTCAAAATCAGCCATAAACTGGAGTATGTCTTCTCCCTCCTTGTATTTTTGCAAAAGCCTGCTGTCCATAGAGGAAGGATCCACACCCCTTTTCCTCTGGACTTCTTTCATCTGCAGCATCTGAATCTCAACTTTATGACAAACTGCACCTGTTAGTTTGTATTTGCAAGAAGACCCCTTTCTGGGCTTGGGTTTTCTGCATTCCTCCTCTGGGCCATCCTTCCACTTCCTGGCCAAACGTTAGGTATCAAGTTTACTACTCAGCTTCTCCTGCTTTTGTGATGAGGGTTGCTTCAGGGGTGAGCTGAGGTCTCCTGTGCTGCTCTTTGAATCACAATCCTTGCTTCCTGCCACTTTGCATGCATTAATAACTTCAATCTGTGATGAGGTCCCCACCATTTGTTCCCAATCAGCTGGCACTAGTTGTTTTTTAGACTTGGCAGGCAGTATTGCCGCAGTCCCATTTGCAAGAGCCACTCTGTTCACTGGATATACAGCAACAGTTTCCATATCCAGCACAGCTGCAGTTAAAGCAGCAGAGAACAGGTCTTTTGTAGGGCTAAAAGTGCTTGATTGCTGCAAGGCAGGATATAATGTCCCATCTCCTTTTCCACCCCCACCTCCATCAGGGGGCTCATGCTGTTGTTTCTCATATGATGGAGGGGCCGTCGCCAGAGTCCCTCCTTTGGCTGGGGGCAAAAGCTGTGGAGGGGGACCAGCAAGCCGCTGGGACAACAACATATTTCTTGGAGTAAGTCTTTGAAGACAGTTTCTGACTTCATTCCAGGTATATTGCACTGGGACAGAAACCTCATCATGCTTCTGCAATTCATTCCCAACCTTATCCCAATCTTTTAAGTCCAGACAGTCATATTTGAACCAAGGACAGATTTTTCCTACAACTTGGACCAGCTGTTGTACTTCCTTCGTATCAGCCCGTTGCCCATTCTTATTCAGAAGATATGAGAGATCTTTACAAAACTCCTGCTCTGGCGAAGCTAGCACACACCCCATAATAAATCTTTCACTCACCCTGTTGGGATCCAATGTAGAATTTGGATGAATTTCGAGCTCTTGACTGACCTTTCCTCTGGTCGGACCTTTTCTCTGGTCGTGGGTGAGTGAGACCTTGTCCCTGGTCGCAATGAGGTGCTAATGAGGTGCTAATTGCTGAAGCAGATTTCAAAGAGTTCCTTGAATTTCATTCAACCGCCTCCCGCGGGGCACCACTTGTAGAAATCCGATTCATGTAAAGATCTAATCAGCCTCATAAGGAGCAGTTTATAGCCCCAGATAAACAAAGGAAGAGTTAAGAAGTCTAATGGAGTCCAGCTTCATTAGGCAGAGTAAGGAAGAAACAGAGATAGAGAAATAGAGAGAAAACATACACACGACTGCAGTCTTGGCTGAACAAAGGAATAATCATCGCGTCTCTTTATTCAAACAGAGTATATCAGAAACAAAACTAAGGCACACACAACCAATTAGAATGTCCGAACCAAATAAGGAGAATTCTTCTCACTTTTCTACGCATGCCCAAAGTCAAGCGTTGTCTCTCATGTATACAAAGAGGCCTTTGTTTACAAAATGTGTAGAAGACAGGCAGACAGAAACCAGATACATTCCCACAAGGTAGCCCTTGAACTGGTGGACTCTGTCTGCTTTTTGTCTGATACAGAAACTGATCCTAGCAAAAACAAAACAAAAACGACAACCTTTCATGAAAACCTGATATTTAAAATGTCAGATAAATATCTCAAAATTTGTAAATGTTTTTAATTTGTCAATGCGACATAGGATTACGTTTCTTCTTACTGACCTTTGCATCACTTCTTCACATTTCATATTTCCTCTCCTGGAAAAGTCAGTCCAAGGCCGGATATTAGCTCTACATCTTCTGCAGAAGACACAAGTTATCTTTGTTTGCAGCCTTCCTACCCTCCTTTAGCAAATATTTAATTATCCCCTGGTCTTTTGTTCCAACTCATAGATGATCTATTCAAAAAGATTAAAAAATGCTTTAATTGGTGGTCTACATGTTTTTTTTTTTGCTAATGCAGTCAAATCTGTCTTTTGCATCTTTGAAAATGTGCTTGCATTTTTTTTGCATGTACAGGCTTACTTCTATTCTCATTTGAGCAAAACTTTCATTTTCTGAATGATACCTGATTTCTTCACTCAGTTCATTAGATACACAGATCAATATTAAAAACATTTTACCTGACCCTCTTTTACTGTACTTTTGATTTTACCTTCCTTGTTTTTGGTTTTTAGTCATGGACTTTCCTGGGAATCTATATCTATAAAACAGAGGTGTGGTCTTGTATGTGCTCTATAGGAACCCACACCCCTGGACCAATCTTGCTGAAATTTGGCAAATACATACCTTGGGCTTGTGAGATCAGCACTGTGGGGGTCCCAAAGTTCATTTGGGGGTCTATGCCCCCAAATTGGGATGTGAAGGGGACACCCTCACTGACAGGAGTGAAAGTACATACTACCACTAAAAAGGAGGGATCCTTTCCCATAGAATAAGAATGAAAAAGTATTTAAAAAGAAAAGAAACCTGTTTTTATTCTTTCCTTCAATGGGTTATTATTGTTAAAGTATCAGGATGGTGTTGGTATATTGTGGCACAGAGAAGGGAATGGGGGAGAAAATGGAATAGTGGCACCCCCGTGGGGTGGTAACAATGGAACGGTTCGCTCTCCTCCAGCGGTTGGGGAGGGAAAAATCCACTGGAGCCTTTTGTTTGAGCCCTCAGAAGAGAGAGGAAAGAGGACGATGGTTGAAGGGAGAGGCTGGTCACTTTAGGATTACCCCCTTCATCCCCTCACCGTTTTAGGATATTATTCCTCTCATGGTGGAAGTGTATGCCCCTTTGCAACATGTTTTGGCCTTGGAGTAAAGCTCAATTCAACTCAATGAGATTCGCTTGGCACATATCTCAGTTGCTTAAAAGGAGTGAATGCTCGAGAAAGAAATCCTCAAAAACCAGGCATACAATACAAGAAAGTCAGCAACACAATAGAGATGTCCCTTGCAATGGGTTTGGCCTAGGAGTAAAAATCCAATCAACACAATAGGACTCGCTGGCCAGATATATCAATTGCTAAAACATAGAGTTAATTTTACCTCATGCTCAACAGAAATCTCCAAGAGGCACCCATACAATCTATATCTATAAAACAGAGGTGTGGGTTTGTATGTTGCTTAGTGGTTAAGACGATGAACTTGATGACGGGGGGGGGGGGGAACCGAGCAAGGCCGGGTAATCAGCTAGTTATATATAAGTTTAGATTGTTCCCAGCTTTTTCGCAGCATGTTCATACAGCACGACATGCCATTTAGGATGGAAAAATCAATCAGAAATGCTAATTTCATTTATTTGAGCTCATCAATTATCCAGCACCCTTGTGTCAGAATGTTTCTGTTTTATTTTGCAAAGAGCACTTCAGTGCATCCCTTTTGCAATGATCAAGACCCAATATATTAAGCCAACACAATCACCTCTCTCTTTGCAGAGTCTTATTGCTTTCCATCTATTTGTTCTTTGCACAGCAGTGTAGCAAAAAGGAGTGAGTAATACCTATTTGTATTTAATAAAATAGATAGAAACTGCTTGGAGATGCATGCTTAATCAAGAGGAGGCAAACAGTCAAGTGTCAATCTTCTTCTGATTCCCTGGCTGCAGTGATTTATCATTGCAACAAGGTACACAAAATATTTAATGATTTCATATTTTAAAAAGAATTTTATGTCTTCATTGTCAACGTTAAAGTTGTACAGTTCCTCTGTAGTCATGATTTTTGTATTCTTGATATTCAATTGCAGTCCTGCTTTGGCACTCCTTTCCCTCTGACGAAAAGTCATTTCAAGTCATAGCTGTTTTCTGCCAGTAAAATGGTGTCATTCTCATATCTCTGGGGCTGTGGTGGCTCAGTGGTTAAGAAGCTCGCCTTTTTAGCTGGAAGGCTGGCCTCTGTCCCAGTTCCTGCCAAACTTGCAGTTCAAAAATAAGAAATTGCAAGTAGATAAATTAGGGACCACTTTGGTAGGAAAATAGCTTGGGGACATGAAAGAAGCCGCATTTGGGTGTCCCCTGAGTGGAGTTTCTCCAGCAAAAATCCTTTCAACCCAGAATAATTTCTGGCATGAAATTATTATTATTATCCTCATGTCTTAAATTATTGATGTTTCTGCCTCCAATTTTCACTCCTCCTTCATCTGAATCTAATTCGGCTATCCATAGTATATGTTCTGCATATGGATTGAGCAGATAAGGGGATAAAATGCATCCTTCTTTGACACCTTTGTCTAGAGCAGTAGTTCCCTATGTGGAGCCCACGCCCCAGAGGGATACTTCAATTCCCAGAAGCCTAAGACAGTACTGTACATTGGCTGATCAGTGCTTTGGGGAATTGACTCAGGCATCATGTTTTATTAGACTTATATACCGCTCTTCTGGCCAAAAGGCCCACCCAGGGCAGTGAACATAAAACAACAATCCACAATATAAAATGGGTTCAACCCATTTTTAATGATCTCTGATTTTTGCTTGTTTTGAAGTCCATGCTGACAGGCTCTTAAAGGGTTGTTGTTCCTATAAAACCTTGTGTCCTTTCTGAGTATACTAATAAAGACATGATTTCTAGCTAGACACACATGCTGAACACCTCTCATACACTGGAATCAAAGCAGACTAAGAGCCAGTTTGTTTGTTACCATGTGATGGCTGTGTCAGGTCGCTCATAGAGAAATAAATGCCCTAGAGTTCAGCTTGCTGAACTGTTGCCTGCCTCGATTCCTTTGGAGCTGGTTAGTGGTTACTTGAGCACTGTCTTGTTCACTCTGCGTCATATGATGAAAAGCATCTCCAGTGAGGAATTGACAAAGTGTGGTTCTATAGATGTTACTGACCTACAGTTCCTTCCATCCCTGCCTATAGGCCATGCTGATTGATTTACTTTTTGGGAATATGTTAATGGAAGCAACCTACAGCCAATTCAGCACCTGAGCATGCTCACCTGGCTTGCATTACAAAGACTAGGCTGGATGAGGGTTCCGGTTTTAATAATGTTCAGCTTTGCCCACCAGGATTCTCCATACCTGTCAAGTTTCAGGAAATTTCTGTCAAATAAGGGAAATTTCCCGGCCAAAACAGGAAACTGGACAGCTATGCTTATCCTGTGCTGGCCTCCAGTCTAACTCCAGTCTAATTGCAGTCTAACTAATACAGTGGGAAAGAGTATAAAATACAGGGGTTTGTTAGAAATTTCCTGAAACTTGACAGGTATGGGATTCTCAGTGTAGCAGCAAGCAAGACCTGAGGTGGGAAATGTGGAAGGAGGAGAGAATTCCACCCCTAACCAAGTGCCACATCTTCAAGTTTTCTGGGACTGAATACCTGGGAACCACCCTGCTACTCAACCATCCTCCTTTCCCAAGTAACCAAGATGGAATCAGGGTGTGTGGTTGGAGTCCTCTTGGCTTGTTGTGTTGGAGACTTCAATATCCATGCTAAGTCAGGAGTGACTCAGGGCTTCATGTCCTCCATGGTAATCATGGATCTGGGTTCGAATCCTTACTAGGCCATAGAATATCCCTGGGTAGTAGCAAAGGTAAACACTCCTCAAATATCTACTTGGAAAACTCTATTATATGTTGGATGTGACTTGAGGGCACATAATATAATAGAGTGGTTTGATTTTAGCCATACATTTTTCACAGCAGTAGCCATTGTACTAGTGTCTGGTAACAATATTATATTGATTACCGGCAATGCAGCTTTGTTGAGGGGTTGGAAAATCTATACTAGTAGAATCATGTCGATCTGTTTATCATGGCCATAGCTGTAGGAGAGTGAAACTGACATCCCTAAATCCTAACACATGTACTGTACTTAAGAAAACCCCATGGGTATACAATTTAAGGGGTTTCCAAAATGATTCCTGTAGCCTAGTGTACCTGGTGCAAGACAAGCCTCAACACTGATTGAGTTTGCAAGGCATCGGTGAGTTGGGTATGTGTGCCACTTCAAAGGTGGCAGGTGGACAAAAGCTATCGGAGAGTGGATACCACTTGAAATAAAGCGACTACAAGGAAGGCCAGCAACCAGATGGGAAGATCAGTTCAGGACAAAACTTCCGAGACCCTGGATGAGACTGGCACGGGATCAAAAACAGTGAGAGACAATGCTTTGATTTGCCACGTCAAACTGACATGTGAAACACAGATCAACCAAGTAACCATACCATTCTAAGTTACTATGTGGCAGACTTTGGAAACCACCACACAGCCACTATATAATGGCTCCTAGTAAAACAAGGCATTCCGTAAGAGCCAGATTGCCAAAAATGGACTAGCAAAAGTTGCAGCAAGAGAAGCTGAGACCACAGAATAGTAGGCGCACAACAGAAAGAGTAATAAGGGTGGCATCCAGAGTGCTTAACACTGTAGAGCAGCTAGTTGCAAGACAGCAGGCAAAGAAAGCAAAAGATATGTTGCCCATTGTAGGCTTGGTAGATGGGAGGCAGTGGTGGGCATCAGTAGGTTCACACCAGTTCGCCAGAACCGGTAGCAGAAATTCTGGCTGGCCCTGCCCATCCAAGTTTTGAAATAAGGTACTGTAGTCCTAATTTGGGTGCAATGCAGGGCTTTCCCCCGGCCATGCTCACCATACCATGCCCACAGTGTGGTAGTAATTTTTTTTTTGAGCCAACCACTGATGGGAGGCCAAGAAAAAAGAAAATAAAAATGAATGGGACAAAAAGCGACTGAATTATAAAACAATTATTTCTGCTTGTACAAAATAGGGGCCATTTATGGTGACGTTTAGTAGCTCTAGTAGCTACTGCAGTTTCTTAGAAAGAAAAAAAATATATGTATATGTAATAGTAAAATTCACTCAAAAGCAAATAAAAGTGGCCACAGTAGAACTTCCAAGTGTAGGTCTATAATTTTACATTAAACCAAAATTACAAGGAAATGCTTTCTGATTTGTTTTGATACCCCCGCAAAGCGTAATTTACTTGAGTTCTGCCTGTTGACGACTGTCTTTTAATGGCATGATAATGACAGGCATGATCATTTCCAGAGCTTGGAAATAACATCAGCACACTGTTAAGATGGCCAGAAAGAAGTGAATTTAATATATAGCAGCTTAGCTAAAGGTTGCCCTTGTTTGAAAGCCATTCAAATCTGACTCTAGGTTCAGTGCTCATCTCTGTTTATAGACATTTCCTTGGACATGTGGCAGGCATGACTAGACACCGGAGTCCATGTCCATGGAACACTGTTTACCAAAGTGGCCCCTATTTATCAACTTGAAATTTCTTGCTTTCGAACTGCTAGGTTGGCAGGAGCTGGGACACAGACGGGAGCTTATTCTGTCTAGGGAGGTCTATATTAAAGAAGAGACTGCAGTACCCTAGTGGTTAAAACACTGATCTTGACAACCGAAGGTTGCTAGGTTGGCAGGAGCTGAGACAGAGATGGGAGCTCACTCCGTCATGCAATACTCGGGTCTCGAACTGCTGACCTGCCATCCTTCCAGTCACCAGGTTTAGCATCTTAACCACTAAGCCACTGCAGTCCCTTAGCTGTGTGCATTTCCCCTTTTAACTGTAGGCCCACACGGCTTCTGCATCAAGAAAAAAGCCATCCTGCTTTCAACAATAGCAGGTGAGGTGTTCTCTTTAATGTTTGTCAGTCTTTTCATTTTGTGTTTGTTTTATTCAAAGGGATGATTTTGCAGCCACCAGCAGCAAGGCCACTTTTATTTTAGTCTCTTTTGGTTGATTTGCTGTTTCCAGTGGTTTTCAACCTCAGAGTCCTTGCTGGTCTTTAGATTACAATTCCCAGAAATTCTAAACAATGCCTTGAGCTCTTGGAAATTTTAACTAAGGCTTCTGGATATTATGCTCCAGGTTACATTTATAAAACCAAGATTGGGTTGCCCAGCTTCAATTTTATTTTGGATGAGAGATATCTGCCCTTTTTATGGGAGGGAGACTGCAAAATGACATGTCTGTTCTGCAAATGGTATTTCATTTAATATATTAATTTTTAAACATAATGTACCAATTGGGATCCTTCTATTATCAGTGTTAATCCTGATACACTTGGAATGATTAAGGGTTCAACCCTATGCACATTTACATGGCTGATGGTCCCACTGAACACTGTGAGATAATTTCTGAATAAACATACCTATGACGAATAATAAAATTCAGACCAGTTGTGATTATGTCCTATACAGGTTTTTCCCCCAGGTGGATAAAGCACAGACACCAATGGACAAAGGATTTCTATACAGCAGTGATGGCGAACCTTTTAGAGGCCAAGTGACTAAACTGCAACCCAAAACCCACTTATTTATCGCAAAGTGCCAACATAGCAACAGGGGAGGAAGGAAACACTCCAGTGGTGGGCATCAGCAGGTTTGCACCAGTTCGCCAGAACCGGTAGCAGAAATTCTGGCTGGCCCCGCCCATCCAAGTTTTGAAATAAAGTAGTCCTCATTCGGGTGCAATGCAGGGCTTTCTCCCTGGCCACACCCACCATACCATGCCCACAGAGTAGGTAGTAAAAAAATTGAATCCCACCACTGGGCAGGCATGACTAGATCACCCATCCAGTCACATGGCCATGCCCACAGAATAGGCCATGCTCACAAAGTAGGCCACACCCACAATGTGTTAGCAATTTTTTTGGAGCCCATCACTGAAGCACTCCCATTGGGCTGCTGGGCAAAAGGGAGGGGTGAGGTTTGTGCTGGGGGAGGGAGGAGGCACTCCCATTGGGCTGCTCGGCAGAGGGTCAGGGCAAACTCTGTGCTGGGGTGACTGCAGAGGTACCCACAGAGATGGCTCCAAGAGCCACCTCTGGCACGTGTGCCATAGGTTTGCCACCACTGCTATACAGTATTACAATGTAAACTCTGGAAGTCCAACCAATTGACAAATAAGCTTGTTTGTGTACCATGACACAAGAATGGAAATGTATTTTGTTCTAACCATGAATATGGTGGAAAGTTCATACTTCTAGCAGCTTCCATCATATGTATAGGGTAATAACTGCAATGGTACAAGTTATAAATTCCCTCTTACATGTGTCTTTTTGTATGTGTTCATGCCTCTTCAATTTATGCTGTTGTGTACTTGTGCTGATCAGTTCCTAACCAAGATTTACAGAACATGGCTATTTTCCTCTTGGACAACACTTTCAGTTTTTTATCACCAGGGAGGATAACAAATACATTGTATGCCTTGTTTATTTTTCTTTTTATTTAAATAAATGTAAACCCTTCAGTGTTGCAAATGCAAAAACAAACAAAAACAAACCAAAACACAGAATATTTAACACATAGGAAGAAAAGAACTTCATTGAGGGTAAATTGCATATCCCAAGTATCAGGTAAATGTTATGTGACCAGTTCATTTGTTACAGTTCCACCAGACAGAGAAAGAGAGAAAGCAAGGAAAAAACCTAAATGTTTATCTCGATTATCTGACATATGTTTAAGTTTAAGCACTTTTTTTTAAAAAGCACATCCATGTAACTTGCATTAATGCTGCTTAAAAAAACTTCCTGCTGTTCTATTGATTCAATATTATTTTAGACCTTTTCAAAATAACAAAAAATCTATCATTTCCCCCTTCCTCCTTTATTTTTTCCTGGTCAAGAACTAATCTACACATCCAGTTAATGGATGCAACACACCACTACCATGCTACTGTAGCCAAGTCATCTAGGATAATTTCATAATAAAGATAAATAGAAAAAGGAGTTACTACACAGGTTGATATAATGTTTGCATCCAAGATGTAAACTAATGTTTTTTTTCTTGAACTGATCACTTTTACCCTTGGTTATATACTTAAGAAAAAATATTTAGATATTAAAGGCATGTTATTCAAAACATTATATTGAAGGCAAAGAATTTTATTTTGTCCATCTCAAAAAATGATGGGCTAGAAACTAGCTTCAATCTGCACCAACCACCTACCACCAGACTTTCTTCTGTGTAGCTAAACGTCTTCCATTATCTACAGAGGAATTTAACTACTGAAATAATAATAATATTAATAAAAGTATTCTTCATCTCAGAGTAAACTGTCAAAGCCCAGAGGATGAAACATGGTTGATTTAAGACAACAGTTCATTTGAAATCAGAATCCTTTAGCTTATGAGTTTAAATACAGTCCTTGAGGGACACATGTGTATTAGTCAAGAGGTCCTTGGAAAATAAGTCTTATGTAGCCTTGCTCACCAGAAAGCTGATGTGCGCAGAAAGGACAGGCTGCATGGAAAGTGTGGGTGCCATGAGGAAGAGGGATCTGAGACCAATAGGCAGTTGTCTTTTCTGAACACACGTGTCCACATGGGCTGAACGCATGAGTGGGAGGCCCAGCATCCACGTAAAATCCAGCTTCACATCCAAGCCAGAGAGGCACATAGGGGCCAACAGATCGGCACATTGGGCATTCTCGATCCTTCCCATCTCTCTCTTCTTTGTTCCCCCAGTTATGGTAGCCGTGGACGTGACCACAGTTTAGGTAAACCCAGGGTTGCTTTTCATCTACAACGTCTTTCCTCTTCATACTTGGGAAGGCCAACGTGTTAAAACCCACAGGGCACTGGGGCCTGGCTGCATTGATTTCCTGTCTCAGAGCTTCAAGGTGTTTCACCGTTGGAGTGTGTGAAAGTCCTTCTGCAGTACGCCACAGCAATGTTGCTCCGCAGAGGTCTATCAGTGAACCATCCTGGAGTTGGTTGGTCTCATTTTCAACCTGGAAGAGAAGATAAGCTCTAGATTTAAGTACATAATAAAAAAGAAAAAGAGTAAACTGTAGAAAACAGTGCATCTCCTGGAACAAACAAAAAGCATTACAGGCCTTGGTTACAAGCTTACTGTTAATCAGTATCTTTTTGATTCCTAAACCAGCTGACGTGTGCCTTCTCAACATTTCAATGCAGGCCAGCATTACCACACATTATCTTTACAAAACAAATTCATTCGTCCGTTTTCATGTCAGAGATTACGCTGGGATGAAAGGGTCTTTGCAGGAGATGCCCGAATGAGGCTCCTTTCATGACCTCCGTCGTGCAGCTCTCGGGAATCGAACCTGTGTTTCCAGTCTCCAAGGCTAGCGCCTTAACCATTAGGCCACCAGGGGAGCTGAACAAAATGAATTGGGTCTCTGAATTGAAGCAAGCCTGAGGCCTAACTTAGGCCACCCTTAAAAAAAAAAAGCTATGGCTAGAAACAGGAGCCCCTTCTACAGAATCATACATCAGATGAAGTAAATGGAGCCCACTCAACCTTATATGCCACAACGAGGTGCCACTACAAAGTGCCACAAGACAGTTGGCTTTGTCGCAACAGAGCAACCCGGCTACCAACCTGGATGTTTTATGTAATAAGTTAATGAGGCCAATATCAAATGGTGTTGCTCTGATGATTTAACTGCTTCCATCTATGCAACCGCACATGTGTGGGAAATTCTCCCTTCCCTTTCAACCCACACACACCCTTGAAATCTGTTCTGGGGTGTGAGGGAAAACAGCAGTTTTCAAGCAACATACAGGTCTGGGACGAGAATAAACTTTTATCACTAGTTTACATTGGATTTAGGTTTCTAGATCTCTCTCTCTCTCTCTCAGTGCCTCTAGCCAAGAGATTGACTACAAACTGACCAACCAACCAGAAATAAAAGGCACATTCTGTAACGCAGCCAATAAATCTCAAGTCATCATCAACTCATGTTCAAAATAGCTAAAGGAGCTAAGTGGGTTGATTTCTGTCTATTCCAATAATTAATGAGAAGACTCCAGCTTGCTCAAAAAGATTAGATAACATCTGACCAACTGTTCTGTAACAGTTTAAAATATATGGTTTTATGCATAAGAATACTCTCCCATATTTTCCTCCACTGTAACTATGTGTCTTGATAGCAATGTTTTATCTATTATCTACACACAGCAATCAATATAAAGCAGGGGTGCCCAAACATTTTGGGCCGTGGGCTGGTCATATAGTTGAGCAGGCCGGTCACATTGGCCTGTGGGTTGGATCTGGCCCCCGACGCCAATTCATCTGGTCCATGAAGTTCTCGTCGCTCCTGGAAGCAGGCGCGTTTTATTTCTACTTTTGGGAGCGACGAGGGCTTCGCGGGTTGGATGAATTGGCATTGGGGGCTGGATCTGGCCCACGGGCCATAGTTTGGGCACCCCGATATAAAGGATACAATTGTTCTATACATTCTGGATATATGATTCAAAATAGTCCCTAACCACATTACACATGAATTTGGTTACAGATACAGTCTTGTGACATTCTTGATGGTAGTTAGAATATTAATTCAATTCTGCTTAATGAGAGAACAATTTTTAAATTTTGCCATTAAAAATATGGACAAATGTGCCATTTCCATTTCTACAATGCTAATGGAGCTTAAGGGCAATTGAAGCTATTGTAGATGCTTCGCCTGCATATAATCTAAAAGACCTTCTCTGTGGATTACCACTTAATAACACTCAACTGCATACCCAGTGTGGTGTAGTAGATGGAGTAATGGATAGTACTCCAGAGATCTGAGACTGATTTCCCAGTGTAAGTGTAAACTGTAAAATCTTAAATACCACATTTACCTTGAAAACCCTATTACAGTCACTATGAATCAGTCTTGTCTTGACAGCACATAACAACTACTAATACTTCACTGTTTCCATATAAAGACGAGGTATTGACTCCTGCACATTGGCTCAGTTGATGTCACATGTCCTTTCAATGATTGTGGGAAGGGGTGGGTCTTTTTAGACATGGGGTGGTTTTATAAAGAGTTTTTATTGTAGTTTTTAATGGGGTTTTATATTGCAATGTTTTTATATGTTGTACGCCGCCCTGAGTTGCCCTGGAGCAAGAGGGCGGGATATAAATCTAAATAAATAAATAAATAAAAATAAATCTTAAACTGATTTTAGATTTCGCTAACGTTTTCTTCAATGGTTTTGTTTAGCTGCTAAAGAATGAAGGTTATTTATATGTCCAAAGTTATATATGAACAAATTTTGAAAGGAGTTTGTGCACTGCAAATTAACAGTTTTTCAAATGAAGTGTAACTTCTGCACATGTCCCCATTTGAAATCCTTTAGTCTTGCTGTAAGAGCAGAAAATGAAAAGGTGTAATACAGTACCTTCAAAGAGCAAGAGGTAACTATTTCTAGTCTATACCTCTTTCACATATGTTAATGCAGGCCTGTTCCATATTGTTTGTGTATTTAATTTTAATTTAATTGTCAAATTTATATACCGCCCACTCGGGCAAGGCCGACTCAGGGTGGTTCACAATCACAATTAAAAACATTTTAAAAACAATTAAAACTACCCACCCCATAAACAAGGGGTGCAGGAACCGAAGGCACCATGGGGAAGGAGTTTCTTGTACACCACCCACCCAATGGAGGTTACCCTTCCACCTGCACCCCACACTTGGCCCACCAGCCAGGTTTTAAGTTCTTTTCTGAAAGGCAGCAATTCCGTCCGGAGACGTAGCTCTGTTGGCAGGAGGTTCCAGAGGGCCAGCACAGACATGGAGAAGGCCCTCCTCCTTGTGCCAGAGAGGCGAGCCCCTCTGGCTGATGGAACCATTAGGGAGCCCCTCCGGTCTGCTCTGGTTGGACGGACAGATGTCCTCAGGGCGTCACAAACCTTGTACAAAAATATGTAACTAAACACCTAAGCATGTATTTTGGAATGCATCTCTCTCTCTCTCTCTCTCTCCACACACGCACGCACGCATGCATGCACGCACGCGCGCGCACACACACACACTTTGAGGAGGAGGGGGAAGTTTTTTACAACTTTTGTACAAATGGAAAAATCTGATAGAACCTGTGCATTAATCCAGGAGATGCAAATCAATTTATCTCATAAGTGAATGTACAAAGATCAAAATTCCTGAAGCACCTCTTAATAGTATGTATGTACCTGTATGTATGTTCTGGAGGGGCAGAAGTACTAACTTGCTATCCATGTGTCCATTCACAACTCTTAAGTACTTGTGCTTGTGCCAGCCTGCTGAGCTGTGTATATTTGTGAATGCAGGGGTGGTGTTATTTGAATATATTTGTGACTTCACATGGGCTTGAAAATCTGCATGGAGATAGTAATGATTCAAAGCAGACATTAGATGACAAGAATCCTGGAATAAATAGTTCTATGGCAGAGAACCAAGTCTCCTTATTCTTCCTGGATTCTCCTTATATTATATGCACAGAAGCAGAGACAGGACAAAGTACAGATGCAGAATCTCTGCCTTTTGCAGATGTTGTCTAACTGCAACTCCCATATACTTCAGCCAGCACAGCCAGTAGTGAGGAATGAAAAGGGGAAAAGTCCAACAATATTTGGAAGGACATGCATTCCCAAGCCCTCTGGATTTATTGTTTATTTCCAAATGTATATCCGAAATACTAGAGTCAGTGTTGTGTAACAGATAAGAGCATCAGATAGGGATTTAAGAGATCTGGGTTCAAGTTGCTGTTTAGCCATGGATAATCATAGGGAGGGTAGTAAACCACTCCTTAAACATCTTTGAAAATCCAATTAGGATTGCTGTAAATCAAATGTCTTTTGATTTACATAACAACCAACAAACTAATTCCGTACTATTTCCAAATGTACAAGCAGGAAGAATTTGAAAAAGAGAAGAAGGAGCACTTATAGTTTAAGACTTGCCAATCAATCAATCAATCAATCAATCAATCAATCAATCAATCAATCAATCAATCAATCAATCAATCAATCAATCAATCAATCAATGTCTTGTACTTCACACTCTCGGTTCATGCAGAAAGCATCATTATATTAATGCCTGTAATTTGATCTAACAGGGTAAAATGCAGGCACTTGTTACTAATATTGATCTGTAAAATGCAGTGTTGAGGGGTGGGGGTGGGGTTGAGTGGTTTCAGAGTTTTATAGAAATAGGAGTGTGCCTAGAGTTGCCATAATTCTCTCTCCCACAAAACCGGGACAGAAGTATACTTGACAAAAATGGGTGGGTTACCTACAAAATAGCTTTTTAACCAAACTCAGTCATGCAGCACTTGGGTCTTTAACTGCTGACCTGCCAACCTTCCAGTGTCAAGTTCAGCGTCTTCATCACTAAGTCACTGCAGCCGATAATATATATTACTGTATTGTAGTTATTCTTTGTTTTTTATTAGTCTCTTTACTTTATTTTTAAAAAATACATCCATTCCAACATGAAAAGAAATCCTAGAAAGAAGTTACTATCTTCCCTGCAATATTGTGCAGAAGCACAAACTACTTTAAAGAACTGGTCAGCTTTAACATGTGAGTTACCAAGTTAAGAGATGGTCGGGACAGATTTTCCTTCTGAACCCGCCTCTTGCCCTTTCATTCCCCATCTCTTTGCTCTCGAATCTGTTCATCAGCTTTGCCAGCTGATGCAACTCAAAACAAGCAACCCTAAGAGCTGGCATTTTCAGCCCATCGAGAGGGATTTGGAAGCCAGCTCCTACACCGTCAGGAGGACGCTTCATTGACCTTGCGCAAAGCCCTGCAAAGTCCCCACAAGGGCTGCTTCAAGTCACCTTCCCGCTTTTTCCTCTCTGGCTCTGAAGCTACACTTTATCACGAGAGCCATGCCAGCAGGATGAGAAGGCTTAGAAAGAGAGGAGAGGCACGCCAGACGCATCCCAAACTGTCCTTGTTTGATGGCGAGAGTTTGAAAATCCAGGACTTGAACATGATTTTTATTGAACTGGTCGGGACAATTTTTCCCCCGACCTTGAATCCGGGACAATCCTGGTTTTCCGGAATGTATGGCAACCCTAAGTTTGCCCCAACATGATAGCTAAACGCACTGTTCTCAGACTTACCATCTTTCCCCTCTGCTGAGCAGATCTTGTTTCGCGGAGGCTGAACACATTCCCACATACCGATATCTCTCGCCATACCCCAGGTTTGGAGTCTTCAGTGAACCCATTACGTGGATGCATAACAAGAACTCCATTGGTAGTGAGGCCATCCATTTGCCCATCAGATGTCTTCCACTTGGCTGCCTTCTCCTACAGGGAAACATCAACAAGGCACCTTTTATTTGTTAGTCATTCATTTTCTAGGAATGTAAGCTGGACTGTTAAACTTGTGCTGAGCAGCAAAGGAAAGTAGCCTCTTACCCCTAAAAAGATGTTTTTGGATGAGTCAAAGCCGGCAGCATATATTCTTGCTGTGAAAGGAGGATTTCGTTCACATATTATCCGGCAGGCAAATCTTGAAATAGTGCTCTGAACAGACTGAGTCTCTGAATTGCTCTGACTTCCGGGAACAGTATCTGTCACTACAAAGTCTATAGGGCTCTCTGTTGACCGGCCAATCTGAGGAAAAAACACACACATATACACCAAATCCCATAAATTCAGATATGATGTAATATAAAACATTTTAGAATAAACCAACATTTAATCTTCCGTCTACAACCCAATAAGGCAAGTTTAGTCTTGCAAGCATCCAGTCTTGTCTGAAGACTGGCTTTTTCAATAAAATTGCCTGTTTTAAAAATGGTCATGTTATACCTGGGGTGCCCAAACTATGGCCCATGGGCCAAATCCAGCCCACATTGCTCCTGGTAGCATAAAATACGCCCGTGCATGCGCAAAACGCTGCCATAAAGTACCCATGGCTGTTGTAAACGTGTTTATGACAGTCGCGAGTGCATTTATGGCATTTTGCACATATGTGGGCACATTTTACTTCCGGTGGGAGGAACCATGTGACTGGCCTGCTAAACCACGTGACCAGCCCATGGCCCGAAAGGTTTGGGCACCCCTGTGTTATACTCTTGTGAGTAAACCAAATTAAATATGGTGGGGACATCCCATTTCAACTTTTTTCTGTTTCCTCCCCATTACTTTTCTGCCTCGGGTATAAAGCAACAGTTGCTAGACATTTTTTTTCTTTCTTTCACACTGCTGGGTGGGTGGAGACTAATCTCTTTAAATCAACGATTCCCCGCTGGGTTTCAGTAGCTTGTCAGAAACTTTACCCAGAGAAATGGGAGGTGCAGAGCTTAAAGGAATTCATGACTTACACCAGATAGTTATTTACAGTTGCACAACTCAGTACTTCAGAATATGAAGTAACAAGAATGCCTCTAAGACTCCAGGCATATATAGAGTGGCTTTTCTTCAATCCTGCATAACTGCAATTCAATCCCACACAAGTAATATTATGAGCATTGCTGCTGAACCAGCCAAGTTTTCCACGTTAGTAACAAAGTACATGGTTACAGATGGGGACTTTTGTTTATCTTCCTCTCTTTTTCTGTGAGTTATCTTTCTGTAAGATTTCTCATTATGAACTGTGTACTGAATTTCTTAGCGTCTGTATACTTTTGATATTAATGTTGTCCCATTAGTATAAGTAGGGGGCTGTGGTGGCTTAGTGGTTAAGACCCTGAACTTGATGACTGGAAGGTCAGCAGATCAGCAGTCTGAGTCCCCAAGTTGCTGCATGACAGTGTGAGCTTCTGTCTCTGTCCCAGCTCCTGCCAACCTAGCAGTTTGAAAGCAAGAAATTGCAAGTAGATAAATAGGGACCATTAGATTGGGAAAGGTAACAGCACTCTGTGCACTCCAGTATCTAGTCATGCCTGCCACATGTCCATGGAAACGTCTGTAGATGCAGACAGCGCTGGCGCGCTGGCTATAAACAGAGAATAGCACTGAACCCTAGAGTCAGATACAACTGGCTTATGAGCAAGGGTGACCTTTACTTTTACCTATTAGTATAAGTTGTTGTTCTTTAATTTTTTTGGAAACATTTTATGTGAATTGTCCTATTATTATTATTATTATTATTATTATTATTATTATTATTATTATTATTATTATTATTATTATTATTATTATTATTATTATTATTATTATTATTATTATTATTATTATTATTATTATTATTATTATTACTACTACTACTACTACTACTACTACAGCAATACATTTGTAATAGCTGATATTGTATTTATTTGTTTTTGTGACTCACTTTGAGCACAATACATGGTGGAAAAAGCAGCATGTAGAAGAATTGGTAGTGACTTATAGGTACATGTTTTATGTTTCATTTGAAACATATATAGCCAGAGTTGCCAAACTACTGCTGTTTTACTCTCCTGTCAGAACGCAGCAAATCCAATGCATTGAATGGGAAGAGGAAGACAATGTTCATTCTATGTTCCACAAATGAGGTTAGAGTTAAAATGACCTCTAATAACAAGACCAGCAGGTCTAGAGTTACCAGGATGTGAAAATGCTCTTTGGTCTCTCATATAGCCAAAGGAAAGGTAAGCTACTTAATTCAGCGTTAACACCAACTGTTTTGTTCCTTTGTTTGTTTGGATGAAAACAACGAGCTGCCCTACTGATTTTTGCTGCTGCAACCCAGCTATTTTTCATTTAGATGGGGTAAGTTGCTCTATCCTAAACCAAATCACCATTGCCATCAAAGGGAGAATCCCCTTTTAGGGTTTAAAGACACCTATTTCTGCTTTAAAATCAAGGGATGTAAAAAGAATGCAACTAGTTTCAAAACCAAAACCAATAATTTGCTTCACAACAGGGCCCTCCTCACACAACATGGTTGGTTTTAAGCAATTATTATTGTTGTTGAGGTTTGGGTTTTTTGTTTTGCTGCCATACATCAGACTGCAGCAACAGCCATGTATGACAGTGTACTGTCTAACTCAGATAGCTTCGGGGGCCGGATGGCTATTCTGCTCATACTCCA
Organism: Bradypodion pumilum; assembly: GCA_035047305.1. Taxonomy (NCBI): domain Eukaryota; kingdom Metazoa; phylum Chordata; class Lepidosauria; order Squamata; family Chamaeleonidae; genus Bradypodion; species Bradypodion pumilum. Next base: position 274,534,884 of record JAWDJD010000001.1, read on the forward strand.
CCACATGGCACTTCCTGGTATGGTGGAGGCATTGGGAATCCACATGAAATGACGCTGTGGGCCTTAGGTTGAAAATCCCTGGTTTAACTTGTGGAAATTGTGCAGACCAGAGCTGTCAGAATCAATGCAGTTTAAATTTCTCCTCCTCACACTTCCAAAATAATCTGTACTTGCATTTTACGCTTGTCTGACTTTGAAGCATTCATAGGATGACCAGTTCTGCCCAATGACCCATACTTCAAGAACAAAGAATAAAAGTTTCCACACCTTCTCCAATACAGTGTAAAGAAAGAGGCTTTGGTGGAATTGTTTTCTATGTTTGTTCATAGTGAGTATACTCATACACGTATTACATGAACCATCTAACAGTTTAAGCAGTGATAGTTTGGATGTGCCCCCCAGAGAGAACTTCTATATAGGCAGAAAAGTCTCTTTAGCCTTCTTTAGTAAAGAGATAAATGAAGGGTGGATTGTAACTAAGCCATGGAGGATACCCTGAAACGTTAGGGTGATTCACCGCCTGCCCTCCATCCCATTTCATGAGCAATCCCTGGGCTAGATTGGACCTCTCCTCCCTGGCAGATTTGCCCTATGGCAGGGGGAACAAAAGCATTCTTCAGGCAGCAAATGTTATGAAGCAGTTTTACCATTTGTATATGATTTATTTCCTTTAAGATGCTTGCTTGGCAAAATATGTGGCCCATCAACAGTATGCTTTGCCAGAGTATTTCAAAACCAGAATACTGTGCCCAAGATGATATATTGACAAAAACTATTTACAAGATAGTTAATTCTGTAGGTTCCTCAACCGTCCTGTCTTTTTCTGGCAACTCACAAATGATGGGTGCAACAGTCTCTGAAGATCTGGGTCATAACAAGGCAGGCAGTTTAAATCAACAGAGTGCCTTCTTGCTGCTATATACTGAAATATGGCTATTTTTCTGGAAGCTTGGCTTAAGTGCATATAGGTAAATGTTTCCCTTGCTCGAAAGCTAGTCGTATCCGACTCTAGAGTTCAGTGCATATATCAACACACAAAACAAGGAGATCTGTGAAGGTTGAACGCACGATTTCATAGAATAAAAGAGGAAGGTACATGAATAGAAATATTTGTGTTTAAAACAGCATCCTCTATGACTGTTATGTTTGCAACAATGCATAAGTCAGTGTACAAGTCAAAAGAAAGATAAATAAGGGGTGTGAAGCAGAGTATTAACAGACACCAGAAAGTTTATCAGAAGCCAGGAAAAGCCTCTGAGGGCCTGAAGATACAGGTTGCTAAGTGCGATGAAAATGAGAAAACAGGGGGCACCAAACACAAAAGTCTTCCACTAGAAGCTCCAGAAGCTTCTGTGTACATGACCAAAAACAGCTGGCTTGCCCAAGTGTCAGTCAAATGGCAGCATGTAGAACTGCAGGAAACCTATGGGTTAATCTGTGATTCCAAAAGCCATTTGGTTTCCTTGCCAGGAGACATGAAAATGAGACAAAAGATTACTACTGTACTTTGTGAAAGGAAGAAGCTAAACGGACACTTGTCTGTATACACAGCTCATTGCTTATTTAAGTTGTTAAATTAAATGGGGCATTATTGTTATGTAGTGAACTTTATCTCACTCAAAAGGAGGGGATGTTGTCCACAAGCCTAGCTTGCCTTTTTAGGAAAAATGTTAGCTAAACCTGCTGCCCATCTCACTATTCTTTGAATCTATGTTGTGAAGGGACGTACACTATGCATGTCCTAGAATTAACCTATCTCTCTACCAAGATGTGAGTATAGATAGGCTAGCTAGTTTTGTTGTTTTCCAGTGTGCTCTCCTCAAATGTTCATAATTATGCCTCTGTACTTTGCTCCACAATTTTGGGAAATCTTTTGTAACTGTGTGGAATTTTCTCTTTTTATCTTTCTTTTAATAAAGTACAAAAACCTTTCAATTAACTGTCTGGGTTTTTGGCTCAGAGGGTTCTGGTACTTAAATCCAGGTCTTGTCTCAAACAGGTACTGGAGAGTTTGGTATTTTTAGTGGGTGTGGTGGCAGTAATACCCTTGCAAGTTAGACATATTGCTTCCATGTGTCTAGCTTTATGTTTTTTGTTAATTTAGAAACATGGTCAAGTCCAAGGAGGCCTGGGGTGTTCGGAGATTATGATATCAAGCATTGACTTATACATGGTGTCCCAAAGGTCACCATACATAGGGAAAATGGGAAATTATACCTTTATGTACAAAATATTCATCCCAAAATTTTCCAAAATATTCTCTACATATTGGCCACCTCTTTCTACCCACACGTGAAGTCTTCTTTCCCACTCAGGGTGAACACGGTCCAAGATATCTGTTGTTATGAAATTTTGCCTATGTATGCCAAATTTTAGGACACCCTGTATAGTCAGCTTTACAAATGAACTTTCGTTGGGCTCACCCACATCAAGAGAAGAAAGGTAGTATGTTACAGAAAGTTACAGAAAGAAGCCTCTGACCATGACAAGCAGTCTACTCTAATACTTTAAACTAGAGACAGACTTTCTGCCCTCAGCAACAAGTTTACTGTCTCACACTGACATGCAGTGATAGATTTTGAATGGAGCTTAATCGAGTAGAACTTCAAAAACCTGCCTGTAAAATTAAGTGTTATGCTATTCAAGGTCCTTTTATATTATTTTCTAATAAATAAAAAATTCAGATCAGGACTGGAATTGATAGGTGGAGGTGCCTTAACCTTTCTCTACAAAATTCAACATTTTCAAACAAAAACAAACAAAAAACTGTGAGATAAGGTTATGATCCTTATTGGGCCTTCATACACCTGCTAGAAAGCAAGTCCAAAACTGAATGTTTTGGCATGTAGTTTAGTCCCAATTTCCTTTACAGAGGACTGATGTCAGGATGGGGAGGAAGACACACAAAGAAGGAACACACGGGTCATATTACATGGCTATCAATAATTGTTTACTCCTGACATCTATGTCAATGTTATGAACAAAACCCTGATCTCCGGAGATTTGTTCAAGGACTTTCTCATATCTCCATAAGCCAATAAACCCAAAAGGTCACCAGGTCCTTTCTAGTTTAATTTACTCAGGGCTACTGATGATGTCATCAGACATGTGAAGCTATCTTACACTTGATGAAACCATTCTTCCAACACGAGAAAAGGCAAATGAAGGCATTTTACAGAATTTGTTTGTGCAACTTCCCAATGCATACTACTTATATACCTGAAACATATCAGTATTACTGTCGTGTGTATATTCAACCACCACTGTTTGAACTCGAGACAAAGTGTAGGATATACTGTGCTGGTCCTTGTTACTGATTGCCTAGGGAGAAAAAAAAGTCATTTTATTACTATAATAACCTTTACAGTTACTGTAATTAGCAAGAGCAACTAAACATCACAGCAGAGTATCATCTTATTGATAATGAGTTTCCAAGTTCAATTTTTTTTTAAAAAAAAAGCCTTACAGGTCATTGTGTGACTTAAGTTACAAAATCTGGCCCCAAACACTGAAAGTTGCAACACTGATGGCAGTGTCAAACAAGGAGTGACCCTTGTGTTTGTTCACTGATCCAAAAGGGCTATTTGTTGTAGGCTTCAATGATCATATCAGACACACCACTTCCTGCACATTAAGCACATCTGAGCTCATTTTTACACAATCCAATGTGAAATGAATCTAGGATGCAAATGGGTGTTCATCCCTTCTCACTGCCATGTTGAACTGAATTGGTACACAGTTCCAACAAGCCCCTTGAGAAGAAAGGCATTAGGACACACCCACTTAGCAAGTCTCCAAGATCAACACTTTTGGGTGGCAGTTGACCTAAGAACATAACCGTCAAGCTCGTCTCCGGAAAATACGGGAAATTACTGCGCTGCGCAGTCGTGCATGCACAGAACCCTTTGCGCATGCACAGAACCCCTTTGCGATGGGCGCGCATGCCCAGTAACCTCTTTCCCTGCCATTCAAAATATGGGACGGCGGCGGGAAAGGGGAGGAACAAGCGTTAAATACAGGAAATCCCGGCCAATACAGGATACTTGACAGGTATGCTTAAGAACACATTCTGCATGCCCTTAGTAAAAAAAAGGGTAAGGCTGCATATGCAGAATAGCTGTCTGTATAGTCCAATGATGGCGAACCTTGACACTCCAGGTGTTCTTGGACTTCAATTGTCAGAAGCCCAAGTCAGTACTCCTGCTGATCAGAACTTCTTGGAATTGAAGTCCGAGAACACCTAGAGTGCCAATGTTTGCCATCACTGATATAACCCATGATTTAGGCATCTGTCTGAGAAGCCAGAGGTTGGGCTTATGATTCCTGAGAGAAGAGTCAGAATTGACTTGACAGCACACCATTATTATTATTATTATTATTATTATTATTATTATTATTATTATTATTATTATTATTATTATTATTATTATTATTATTATTATTATTATTATTATTATTATTATTATTATTATTATTATTATTATTATTATTATTCAGAAGGTCATATCTTTTATGAGCTTCCCATATTCAATTAATAGAAGTCTTAGATTTCATTATTGGTGAACTGGGTTTAAACTTGATGTTGGACATCTTGAAATTTTGTTCCCAGATCAAAATCTTTTGGTATTTTTACTTTTTTAAAAAACATGACTGTGCTTTATATTATTGTTATGCACATTGAAACAGAAGGGGGCAAAGGTTCCCCAAGTAGCATCGCTATTCGAATAATGTTATTCGAATAATCACATTGGGAGTGTCATAGCGTCATTAATCGAAAATGATGCTATTCGAACGCGTCATTAATCGAGGGTCCACTGTGTGTGTGTGTGTGTGTGTGTGTATGTGTGTATGTGTGTATGTGTGTGTTTGTTCATTTAAAAAACAGTTTCCTTTTGTGAGAACAGGCAGAAACACAAAGTGTCCTAAGGTAGGAGTTTTCAACCTTTTAAAGCCGGGGGCTGGGTCACATTCCCTCAGACAGCTTCAGGGGCCAGATGGCCATTTTGCCCTTTCTCCACCACATGGCACTTCCTGGTATGGTGGAAGTGGTGGTGGTGGTGGTGGGCACATGAAATGGTGCTGAGGGCCGCACCTGGCCCATGGGCCACAGGTTGAGAAACACAAAGTGTCCTAAGGTGTTCCCATTCTGAGCAATGCTCTCACCTCCTCCCAATCCATGGGCAACTCTGAAAATTGATAGGGGAATAACAGATCCCTAAGAGCCCTCCGATTGATTGCCTTCATTCTCTCTGTAGGCGTTCCAGCCTTTTCAGGAGCTGCTGTAAAGATCCTTCAACACTGCCTTCAACAGTACAAATAGAAGCTCGTATTGCCAGCCTCCTGTGGAGCTCACTCAGAGCTTGAACTTACAGATGCTAATTAGGTGCAGGTATGTCACCTCACAACCACACACAACAAGATACTCCCCTCCCCTTTTTAAACTGCACCCACGGATATATCCAACCAAACAGATCCAACTGGTCCCATTTTAGTGCTTCACAACACAACACATGTTGCTATGAGACAAACACATCAGTCATGCTTTACTGTTAGCCATATGTTAGCAGACACACTGAATGATTAAGATGCTTAAGATGATTAAGTGCCACAAAGAATGAGACACAAAACACAGCCTCTTCCCAGCTACAGTATTACCAGGGGACCATCAGGAAGAAAAATGGGGGATTTATTTAACCATCCCTTTTAAACTTACACTGGTGTCCTGTGGTGATTAATAAGTCACTTGGGCAAAAAGGGTTACAAAGGAAATGGAAATTTACTCAGTGCAGGGTGGGAAAGACCTAGCAAAGCAGATTAAGTTTATTATTCTACAGGTCTGCAGAAGAAGCTAGTCATTTCTCTAGTAAAACAATGCCTTGTTTTCTTTGAACTGATTAGACATACTTTTGTGAGCTCAAACTTGTGGCTTCGAGGATTCAATGATGAGCTGAGAGTAACAATGTGACTCTTTTTTTATTGCAAGCTTTACAAGCCCAAAAGTATTCAGGGTAACTGCATGTAAGATGAACTTTCTATAAGCAACAGCTGCTTCTGAGTATGAGTTATGTAACTACATAGATGACAGTAGTACACACACATCTATTTCCCCAAGGCAAAATAGAGAGTCTGAAGCCAATTGTTAGTCCAAACTGAAGGAGACCCAATGAATCCGTGGGATTTACATGTAATGGGTGTCACCATTCATCAATATTCAGTAAGTCTACTTTAGCTTGCCCCATCATTTTAGGTATGGTTTACAGACACAAGTGCTATAAATCCATTTAGGCTGTCTTTTTCTGAAACTGATTTTGCCATTGTGGCACTGATTTGGGGTGTGCGGTGACAATGGACAAAATCAGCATTTCAATGCCAGCATGAAATTGTATAAGTGAAGATGGCATTTGTGCCATGCAGTAAGTTAGGTTAGTCTAAGCAACTGCAGTGAGGTGGAACAAATGCTGGAATTTCATCTCACATTATAATCAAAGAGCAACTACAGATTATTTTATTTTAAATTAAGTAGCTCATCAGGGGACTGCACTATTATACAAATGGTAGACACAAATAAGAATAATTTTTCAGAAGGGAACAAATGACACCTACAGTACAATCTGCCCAAGAGGTCTCTCATCTCCCAGCTTAGTCCATCACTAGCGTCCTATCAGAACTCCTTGGATATGAACTACCATCACGACAGAGGAGTCATTCGTGGCATTGTTGTGATCCAGTCCTCATCAGACTCTGAAGATGACCTGGATCAGGAGGCACTTCCTATGCCCAGCCCAGTTCTGCCTGCACCCAAACCTGAGAATGTCATGAGCAAGGAATCTCAACCTGCTGCTGGCCCAACTCTGTTTCCCCAGGCAGATGAGCTGTCAGATCAGAAGTCTGACTCTGACAGTGATCAGCCCTCAGCCAGGGAAAGGTGCAGAAAGCAGCTACACCTGAGACGCAGGCAAGCTAGAACTAAGTACCTGAGAAGGCTCCCAGCTGATACCGATTAGCTGGGAGGCTCTTAAACAAGCTTGTTGCAGCACTCCAGCGTTGGTACAATTCTTCTGTGCAAAGACCGACACCCTGCTTGACTTCAGATACATCTTGAGATTACCTGCCATGACCCTGACCTGCCTGCCATGACCTTTAATTCTCTGCCAACCCTGACAATGCCCCTGGACATCATTTGGACTAGATGCTAGCTTGAACTACTGGTAACCAGACCTTGGCTTGCTCTTTGGACTCTCCTTGAATAGACTGTGTAGCGCCGCTGTGCAGCAACTGTGCCCACTGGAGTAGGTCAACACAGGCATTAAGCAGCAACATGATATGAAAAGTCTTGATGTACAGTAATACCTCATACAACATCTGCTTCATACAACATTGGATCCATACAACGTCGCCCAATTCTTGGAAAAAAGTTGCCTCATACACTGTCGCCAGATAGTGTATGAGGTATTGGGGTTTTTACATTAGAGGTACAGGTTTTTTGTTGTTGTTCAGTCGCACAGTCGATTTCGACCCTTTGCGACCCTATAGAACATCGTCTTCCAGGCACCTCTGTCCTCCACCATCTTCCTCAGCCTGCCCAGCTCTGTGCCCACTGAGCAGGGGTCCTGGAACCATGGCAGTGGCCCAGCCTGTTAAAAGCCCCTCCCCCGGTGGAGAAACTCACTCACCCTCTGGCTGAAGGAGGGAAAAGCAGGGGTCCTGGAACCATGGCGGCAGCGGCGGCGCAGGCTGTTAAAGGCGCCTGCCGCCCACCCCCCCTGGAGAAACTCACCCCTCTGGCCGAAGGAGGGGGAAGAGGGAGCCCCGTAACCATGGTGATGGTGCAGGCTGTTAAAGGCGCCTGCCCCCCTGCACTTCATAAAGATTTCTTAAAGTTCTGTCAGTTTCCTGTGTTTCTTTGACTTTGCCCTGCAGTTTGTGCTGTTACAATGTATCTCTATGGGAACAACGTTATACAAAGCATTGGTAGCAATAATTTGGACGTTGTATGAGGCATCACGGCTAGGATTTTGCATGCTTCATACAAAGTCGGAATTCATACAACGTCCTAACTTGTGGAACCAAGTTTGGATGTTGTATGAGGTATTACTGTATATGTAACATGCACACATGGAAAGGTTGGAAAGAGTTAGCACCCAAGGAAAAGTAGTTTGTGACATCAGTGCTGATACTGCAGATGAATCAAGTTGACTGAGGGATTTTAAATTACCAGCAAGAGCTTCCTTTGTCTCTTCTGGATGTTAAAACTCTCCAGCCATCCTTGAGGGCAAACTGATCTCAGAACAATGAGAGGTGAGAAACAGCTAAACACTGTGAGTAGAATCAAGGCCATGATGATTGTGCCAGGCATTACGATTCTACTTAACTGTGATGATTATCCAAAAATGTATGCTTCCTTGTTCAACTGAAGACCGTACTGTTCAAGGAGGCCTTTCAAAGCATTCTCTCCGTAGCCAACTGGTTTCTGTCAGTTTTATTCATGTTTAAGTCAAATTAAAGTTTAATTAAATTAGAATTTTTCTCATTAACACATTGCCATTTTAAGGTGTGTTTTTTTAGATTTATTGTATTTGGATGTTGCATTTAACTATGTGAACTACCTAGAATGGGAGCATATCCAAGAAGATCATTATACTACAAGTTAAACAAATAAATTCTATTTCTGCATTTTTGAAGTTTGTGCTCAGATATGTTCATTGCCTTCTGCTTGGTTCATGTGCCAGACAGTTCCCCAGTTGAGGAAGGGGGAAGCAAGCCACGAGGCTTAGCGTCTTTGTTGGGTTTCCATAATGTTTATTGTACCACCCATATCCAAAGAAGAGGACAGACCCTACCACAAGTCAGGACAAAATTCCTCTTGGATGGATGAAGAAGGAAGAGGTGGTGGCAGCTACCAGTTTAAAATGAGTTCCTCTGTGGGCTTCTCATGTAGCCTGTCTGGACTACTAAGAATTTCATCAATCTATCCCAGTGGTTCCCAACGTGGGCCCCAGGCCCCACATGGGGACTTCAATTCTCAGAAGCCTAAGTCAGTCCACTGGCTGATCAGTGCTTTACAGAAATGACTTCTGGGAATTGAAGGCTTCTGGGAACTGTAGTCCAAAAACCAAACGTTGGGAAACACTGATCTATTCCAAACTATCAGGAAACATCTGGGCCCTTTTGCCTTTAACAGAAGGCGCTCCTGAAAGAACTACAATGGCCACGAAGCACTGCAACAGCTTCTTTTGTTGCACATTTACAATAAGATGAAGGCTGATGTATCTCAGCCATACATCTTCCAAGACAAGTCCCTGATCCAATTGAATGAAAAGTAGGTGTCTGTAGATGTATGGCTGTGAGCTGGAATCCCTAGAGTACTGCCTGGGGAATTTATAAAGAAATCTGGGTGTCTGAGTTCAAAAAATTCAAATGGCACAGCCCCAAAGTCAAGTAATTTGCATTTCTAAAAGTACTGCCCAATTGTAGGCTGTATGTGAAATAAATATGTATCCACACAAAGTGAAACCTAGCTTTCCCAGTAACTTGCCTTCCTATGGAGTAATTCACCATATTTTCTTTTAACCCACACAGATATTTGAAGAAACAAGGTCAGGCCTTTGGCTCACTAAATCAGACTCACCTTTGCTGCCTGAGGTGTACAGGCAATATGCACGGTGCTAGGTTTCACCCCATTTGCTTTGGGCCTTTTAAATAAAGCAAATCGGCTTTTTCTTCTTCCTCTATCTCCATTTGGCAGAGAGCCATTGTATCTGTGAGAAAGTAGTACAATAGGAATTATACAAGGTAATTTGGAAGGGAGAGTTCTGAGGTTATTTGGATGTACTGTATTAGCATAAAGCAGGGACCTAAAGATCTTACAGCAAGTGCCACTACAAATGGATGCATTGGGAGCAGCAATTTGTTGACCAAAGCTATATTAGGGGGATACTACTTGAAAAACATACATTTTGAAAGATGTGAAGAACTAAGGTAACAAGAAAAGAGGTGTACCAAGAGAAGGTAATGTTGAAGTATTACTCATCTCCACTTCTATGGAACAGTAGAACCCAGCACATTAAAAATACTGTACTATTGCCAGTCTGTCTTCTCGTTTTTCTACGTAAGTACCAGACTATGAAGTTCCCTCTGAAGACTGGACCAAAGATGACATGGTTCTGAAGCTACATATCCACTGCTAACATTTCTAAAAGTACTGCCCAACTGTAGGCTGTATGTGAAATAATCAGGTCAGACCTGGGCTCTTTGGACTTGTGTTCAAGTTCCATAGACTGAACATTGTATCAAAGGGCTTCCAATTCTAGGCTTCAGTTGGAGGGACTGGGGGGAAAGGGATTGATGAATATAAACTTCCATCAGAACATATCCTCAACTATATGAAACCTCCCTGCAAAGCCATTCCACTGTATTAACCAAACAAATTAATATTTAGCTATGTACACAAAAAACTGTTGCTATTCAAATGTTCTTAAGCTTTGTCCCATTCAGGTTGCGTGTGTGTGCCCATGTGCACATGCACATGTGTGAAATTTTAAGCTTGTGCACACATCTCTGTGGGTGCATGGACATACACACATCAACAGAAATTAGTGAGAACAGAATTTCTGACATATCTTATTCATAACCCTCTGTATTTTAGGCATTCGTAAGAACCATTTAACGATAAACTTTTGCTGATACAGATGGAGCTTTAAAGAAGTTAATTTTGGCTAAATCATGTCCAAGGTCATTAACAGCACAACCATGATGACATGTCTTAACTAATGTCTTCCTCCTGTAGAAATCTGGGTAGAAGAAAACGTGGAATGAACATAACCTCCCTGGTTCAAGAGTTCATTCCAAATAGCTACACAGCAGAGCAAAGGGCAAGAACATTAAAACATTTGCCTGCAAGGTTAACTGCAGTCTTGTAGGTTCACATTTTTATGCAAGGCACTTACCCCAACACAATCAATTCTCCATATTTTACTAGTACTTTTGATGGATGATTTTCTTGATCAGGCGAAAACATGGGCCTTGTTAGTTCCTTTATCTCTAATCCCACTTTTCTGGATCAAGAATCTTGGCACTTTTTTGTCATTATTTTCTATAAAGAGAGAAAGACGAGTTAGTTACGTCTACCAGTTTCACCAAGCACGGCAAAAGCAAGCAAGAGATTCATCAAGCCTGTAAGTCACCTGTTACAAGTAATCATATAAGCCAACTACAGTAATGCCTTTTTTTCTGTACCTCATATTATACACTGAGTGTTTGGGGCATAATTATGATATGTACTGCAAGGTAGTGGTTTGTGGCATTCAGAGAATAAAACAACAACTAAAAAGTAACCATTTCAGTTTGGTTTAAAGAAATAATAAAGCAAAGAGTGAATTTCTAAACCTTGGAACTACAACAGTAATTAACTTTCTCCCTTGGAACTGGAACTGATTTCTTTTTAAAATAACTTCCCAAACCCTCATTATTTACATCCCCTCATTTTATTCACTATAGCTGCTCCTTCTTCTCCCAAAGCAAATGTCTGAAGCTTTGGTTTCAATATTCAAACCACCCAAACTAGGGATGTTCTTTATGATGTTGTGCCAGCCACTGGCAGTCCATAAGCATCCTTCTCCCCAAATCTACATCGCTCACTCCCTCACCTACCACACGCCCAAAAGAGAAAAATATTCAGAAGCTTCCACTACTAATTCGTTTAGCGATGACTTTTATTTTATCATCACCAACTGACTTCATAAAGACAGGAGCATGGTTAAGCCTTTAGCTCTACCAAACAGTTGCAATCACCAGGGTCTGCATTTCAAGAGTCAGAGAGCAGCTCCACAAAATCATCTGTGTTCTCACCAAACGGCAGAATAAGAGTGCCTTTGTGGTAAAACTGCCATCATTTCAAAGACACAGAGATTGCATTATGTAGCATTGGAAACTATAGCTAAAAAGACGTCTCTGCCTAATATGATTCAACCCAGGAGAGGAAAGTTTGACAGTATATTCATTGAAAGAGGTTTTGTGTAAAAGCACACAAAATGTGCCAATTCAGAAGCAACACCAAAAAGTTTTAGTGTCTGCTCAAATATTGCAACACGTTTTCCCTTTCATACTCTTCTGCCTTCCATTCCTAACCGGAGCAAGTGAGGGAGAATACGAATACATGCATATTTTCTCACTGGCAAGTATTACTTCTCTGTATGTTCACTACAAAAACTAAAGTACTTCCCTTCCTTCAAAATTTTAGAACTTATTCACTAACCCACACCATCAAATCTGAGTACCGTACTGTAATAGCTTCTCTTCTTTATCAAAAGGCTAAAATAATATAGTAGTAATGTGCATCAAAATGACACTCTACCACGGGTGTGCTGGGCATCTTGGGAGGGCACTGGACAACGGCCAGGGGTGGTGACCAAGGGACGGGGGAGAAAGCTGCCCCTGGGAACTGCTTGGTCGCCGCCCCTTGCTTGTTCCGCCCGGCGCGCGGCACTTTAGAATAAACCATTGCTCCAAGCTGAAGGAGGGAGCTTGGAACAATGGCTTAATCTAAAGTGCAGTTCGCCAGGTGGATAAGATAACAATAAAATTAATATTTGCGCCCCAGGGCCCCAGAGGTGAGGGCGTACCAGGATGAATCCCTATTTTCCGGTGGCCCAGCCCATGCCTGCACTCTACCAAAATAGACAACTTTAGAGGTATCCCCATCTATGTTCCATATACATTTGTCAAAATAACAAAAACAACAACAAACCACTTCTCGTACCCTCAAGGGAAGAGGTGGGGAATTCTGTTATGTTTTGAGAAACCCCCATCCTCACAATTTTTTAAAAAATTGGTCACTAAACAGCACAAAGGGACATTTAAAGTTGTTATCAAATGTCAAACAATTGAGGCAATCTACACACCTATCCCTTGACTTTGGAGGGTCACATCTCATTGTGAGAGGGGTGTGATCTTCCAAAGTCAAGGGATAGTTGTGTGGAGCTCCAGACCTAAACAGACTGTGCATCCTTGTATAAGATTATTACAATTATTTGGAATGTCATTTGTTTCCCTTATATGTGCATAGATCCCATTAATGTGAAAGCAAATTATATGGCTGGTGCCTCCCAAGTCATTTTGGTTTTCTAGCACCAGAATGCCATGAGATGAAGCCAGGAAAAGAAAGAAAATAAAATTAACCATAACCAGATATTTAACCAGTGTACTAACTTCTGAAAAATACCACTTGGCATTTATGACTTTGAATATCTGTTAACAGTTACTCTTCAGTAAATTATGCTGCTTCATTCAGAATCTGAGAGACTCAGAACACAAATGCATGATGGGGCATAGAAGGAATACAAAACCTCAGCATAAGAAAGTGTTTCCATATGGTTAGAAGTTGCCTTCAATGGTCCTGTCCCACATTATGTTATGCCACATTAATCTAATGAAATCAGGAGTGCTGACCTGGTCTTCTGGTAATTGAAGTCCAAGAACACCTGGAGTGCCAAAGTTTTATTTATTTATTTAATCATATTTCTAACGCTGCCCCACTCGCCGAGGCGACTCGCCACCACTGTCCTAATGGTATCCACAGCTGTGAGTGTTCAAGAGCTGAGCAGGACTATTATAATAATTTCATGTCAGAAATTATTCTGGGTTGAAAGGATTTTTGCGGGAGAAACTCTGCTCATGGAACGCCCAAATGAGGCTCCTTTCATGTCCCCAAGACCTGGGGCAGAGACGGGCACTCAGTCCGTCATGCCAGTACATTTAATAATTGCTCATTCATAGGGCTACCTTTAGTCAAGGCCAACTTGACACAATGATAACAATCAACAACAAATAAAAAAATGAGTTTGGTCTCTGTATAACTCAGGAGCACTTGTTTTCCTAGGGGATTCTGCAGCACACAAGCACATTCTGAATGCTAGAGTATAAAGAAGCTTTTGGTAGTGGCTTTAAATCGACTCACATTGCTTCCTTGCACATTCACTTGAGCTCAGTCATTTCAGATACAATAGCTTCATTTGGGGGACCATACTAAACTTCACTATTTCATTTTAGACCCTCCCCCCTACTTTTCTTATATGAATTTTCCAGAAGCAATTTTCCTGCAGTCCTTAGAAACATGTTAATTAGAATAGGTAGCTATGTCTTTGTTTCTCAGTCTTTAGACTAGAGACTGCTTTAATAGTGAGCTCTAACTAGAGAGCTAGTGAAAGACTAAAAGGAAATATAATGTTTTATGACAGCCGCGGACACATTTCTGGCTGTCGTAAATGCATCCACTTCTGCTGGTGGCAGCGCAGGCCATGTGAAATGGTGCCGCAGGCCGGGTCAAGCCCATGGGCTGTAGGTTGAGAACCCCTGTATTATTGAAATTATTATTATTGGGTTTTCCACATTTTCCAGCTACTACTCTGAGGTGGGGGGGGGGAGGAAATGTAAAAATGTAGGAAAAAACTACATTGAATCATATCAGTAACTTTTTATATTATCTATTGTTATAAAAAGAATAAAAATTAAAGATAATTGAAAATAGGGCAGGGACTTTTTGGGAGAAGGGGGGAAACAACTATAGGTCTCTGTGAAACTATAGACAACTTTTGTTTAAGAAGTTGTGGTTTGAAAGCAATCCAATGGCCAAGAGAGGTAGAAATGAAATCTCTGCTGTTTGGCAGTCACACTTTTTGATTTCCCCTATGAGAACCAGATGGATACAGACAAGTATTAGGAATTTTTGAGAATGTAATGCATATGCACTAGCCATAATATTTTTGGTGCACAACCTAAGAAAGAACGATTTATGTCAAAAGCTAGTTAATTGTTCAGGCTTTCAGTGGCACAATAAAAGTATCACCTGCCCTTTTAGAAGACCTAATATTTATTTTCAGTGACGTAAGCAGTAAACTAAATTCCAGAATGAGTGGATGGGATGGGAAGGTAGGTTTGCATTAGCAATTGAGGGAAGAGTATAAATGAAGTGGAAAGAACAATAGTAGTCTGGCACAGAGGAAAAATATGCTTAAAAGTAGTTGATAATGTCACTGTCAGCTTTTAAAATGGCATCCCTGTGAGTGGGGAGGGGGAGGGGATACATGTTATGCTGAGGCATTGTGTGTGGGAAGTGGAGAAGATCACTGATAAGTGTGGGATGATGTTGTGGTTTCCTAGAGGAGGATCAGCTGTTGCTTTTTCAGAACTCAAAAATGTTCTGTGATTTTTCTTGAAATGCAGTTTGTTGAGGTCTTGTATTTTGGCACAGTCTGAAGGCTATATTCTAAATCTAAAGATTTAACACGTTGGTTATACTAGACTAAATTAATGAGCCCAGAGTAGGTGGCTTGCGTTGGTTCTCTAGACAGCATATGTGATGACTCTTTGGGAGTTACAAAAAACTATGGCTTTTAGGTTAGGAATGATTTGCTACAAATGTATGCTCCCAAATTATTTCCTCCTCTTTCTCTAATATGATGACCGCAAGATCAAAAAATCTAACTTCAATTTTTTTTTAAATTAGTCAATTAAAATTTTTAAATTTTAATTTTTTTTTAAATTAGAGAGCACAGCAGAGGTTATACTTCTTGAGAATCCTGAGGAAGAAGAACAATCTTTCAAAGGACCTGCTGTTGGCATTCTACCACTGTACCATAGAGAGTGTGTTAACCTATGGTCTGTGTGTATGGTTTGGGAGTTGTACAGCTAGGGAAAGAACAATGCTGTCCAGGGTCATAAAGACTGCGGAGGGGATAATCGGGCATACTCTTCCCACTCTAGATCAAATCTATGCCACCAGGTGTTATAAGAAAGCTGTAGAGTTTGCGCAAGATAGTACGCACCCCGGAAATGATCTCTTTCAGCTTCTGCCTTCTAGAAGAAGATATAGGGTCATAAAGACCAGGACCAGCCGCTTGAGAAATAGTTTCTATCCAAAAGCGGTTCTGGATTTGAATGCAGTGCAATGCAGTCTATGAGGGAGCTTCTGTATATAGTTTTTAGAGTTTTTAGAGTTTTAGAGCTTTTAGAGTTTTAGAGCTTTTTAAGGGTTAAATGTGTATATGTGGGGTGGGAGTATGTTGATAATTTTGTATAGTTGTATTTTGTTTAGGTTTTGTTGGGTTGATAAGTGTTCCCCCCCCCCCAATCTAGTTGTTTTGTGCAGGACAATGACAATAAAGATTTATCTATCTATCTATCCACAGCTGATAATTAACTACAAATCTGTTGACTTATGCAAGTCCTGTGATTGATTTGAACTAT
This sequence comes from Bradypodion pumilum, assembly GCA_035047305.1. Lineage (NCBI taxonomy): Eukaryota > Metazoa > Chordata > Lepidosauria > Squamata > Chamaeleonidae > Bradypodion > Bradypodion pumilum. Next base: position 274,551,126 of record JAWDJD010000001.1, read on the forward strand.
TATTTCCATTAGTGGTTTTGTGCATTTGGCTGTTGGGATGCCACTAGGTTTGCCATTCTGGCAGTTTCGTGTCTGGCTTAGACACGGAATAAGAAAAGCATTTAGACCACTCTCTGGATAGTTCATATGGTAATTAGCCTTTGCCCTCAATATGCTAGGTGCGCATTTTACCAACCTCAGAAGGATGGAAAAGTGAATCAACCTTGATCCCCCTGGAATTGAACTCAGATCGTGAGCAGTTTTGGCTATAGAAGTGGACTTGATCCACAAAACCTAACTTTAAAAGATAATATATGTTATATCATATAGTATATCTATACCTATAAATCTGAGCGTTAACCATTGGAACTTGACAAAGGATCCTGCACCAGGCCATACTAGCCCGTACCGAGCCTTCGTGCACTTGCCCGAACTGGGTCCGCAGGTCAACAAATGTTTGAGAAATGTGCCGGTGGGGCAGGAGACCCACAAACATGAACAAAGAAAAAGGAGTTCAATTCCCAGTGTCCTTTGCGCTGTGCAACCCCTCAGCCAACCAGGCTGAGGGATACGAGCGCAGAGGAGGCAGGGAACGCGCGCGCTGACAGGAAAAGGTAAGTGCGGTCAGTGGGGGTGAGGGAGTGGGTGAGGTGGGCAATGAAAGGTGCTGGGTCCAGAAGGGTTTGGGGGACAGATCCCTTTTGTCCCCCCAACCCTTCTGGACCCAGGAGACCCGGGAGAGGGGAACGAATCCACACACACCCAAACACTCTGTTTTTAAAGAGAAGAAACCGCTTGGTTTCTTCTCTTTAAAAACAGAGTGTTTTTTGTGGTGTGTGTGTGTGAAATGATCCCCTCTCTGCCTGGTCCCCTAGCTCTGGAAGGGCTGGGGGGGACAGACCCCTTTTGTCCCCCCCAACCCTACCAAACCCAGGGGACCAGGGACATGGGATCAAATCCACCCCCCTCCCAAACACTCCGTTTTAAAAGAGAAGAAATAGCTTGGTTTCTTCTCTTTAATAACAGGGTATCCTGCGGAGGGGATCCCCTCTCTGCAGGGTGCCCTGGGTTTGGTGGGTTTAGGGGGACAATACACACACACACACACACACACACACACACACGACACTCCTGCCTTGCCATGAATTTTTAATGTGAGTGTTGGTGGTTGGAGTGGTATTGTATCGGTCGTGGTGGTTGTGCACACAAAAAACCACCCCTAACCACCAACACACCTCTTTTTTTACATAAATTACAAAAAAAAATAAAAATAAATCCCTTACAACACAATTTAAAACAGCCCGGCAATGTCTGCTAGTAGTATATAAAATACAGTATTTAATCTTTAAGGTATCACAGTGTTTTTGTCTTTTTTGTTTGCTTGTTTTATTTACTATTTGTTTGGCTACACTACTGCAGTTTAACAACTGTGCCAAATGTTGAGAACCACCGGTTTAGAAGCATAAGACAAATTCAGACCTTGGATTACAAAGTCGACTTTTTTCAACAGCATGCAATTAAGAGTAGCTATAGTTTAAAACAAAGGGGACTGCAGTGGCTTAGTGGTTAAGATGCTGAACTTGATGACTGGAAGGTTGACAATTCGAGATCTAAGTACTGAATGATGGAGTGAGCTCCCGTCTCCGTCCCAGCTCCTGCCAACAGTTCAAAAGCAAGAAATTGCAAGTAGATAAATAGGGACCACTTTGGTGGGAAGGTAAACAGCATTGTGTGCGCTCTGGTGTCAAGTCATGCCTGCCACATATCCACAGAAACGTCTGCAGATGCAGACAGCACTGGCTCTTGGGCTGTAAACAGAGATGGGCTTTCGAGCAAGGGTGACCTTTAACATTACCTAGAGTTTAGAACAGCCTTCCAAATATATTGGGATACAACTCTTACATCCTTGAGGGTTTGTGACACTGGCTGGGACTGGTAGAATTCTTTCTCAAAGATGCCTGGAGGGCACCAGGTTACCTATGCTGAGTTATGATTTGAATGTAAGAATACGCCTTGGAGGTTTAGGCAGGACTAGCAATAATAGGAGAAGTGAAAGCCTCCACTCTTCTAATGGCTATTCTGAAGTGGGAGGAATACTGTGCTTTTAGGCTTGTTACAGTTCATTCTTTAAAATGAAAATAAGTTCTTTATTTGCCTTAGTGGGCAAGCAGGAGGATGTAAACAGAGATGATCAAAGGCTATTCACAGGTCTAATTAATCTGTAAATTTATTTAAATCACAGTTGAAAAATAAGGAATTAAATCCAGGAAATGGAGGCAAAGAAACCCGAAGAAAACACAGTAAATGGATTTTTTAACCATGGTACGGCCAAGGCTGACGTCAGCACTGCACGCCAAAGGGACTCTCCCAGTGCCGCAAAATTCAAACTAGTGATGCAGTGAAAAACTTTTAAAGTGCAGCGATCCACCTCAGCAAAGCCTTCTGCTGCCCTGGGAACCAGTGAAGCCTGTCCCAGAACAGCAGAGGGGAAGTGCGATTGTCCTGCCGCCACCGCCACTACCACCTGCCCCTGACGGGAAGCGTCGGGGCGGGTCTGGCCCCTGTCGGGAAAACATTGAGAATGCCTGGTCTAGACAATAAGCACAGCGCAAGGGAGAATGACACAATGTCAGAACTTGCGTAAGATAGACTACACATTGTGGGAAAACCAGTTATCAGCCAGTGCCCTATGCTCTTCATAAGATATTGTCCAATTCTATTTGCTTTGCTATTTCCCTTTCACTTCAAAGTTACAATGATTTTCTTTGTACGTTATCCACTGATCAACACTTTCCTGTTAAAAACAAATACAAAAAAAAAAAGACCCAGAAACCACAGCATAATCATTTAAAACTTACACAGATCCGTTATGCTCATGTTTGAACATCCATGGCTGTGATTTTCTGAAACATACCAGTATTGAGTAATATAACAATTTGATCTTCTACTTTGGCTGGAAGGAATAATGAGGACTAAACTAGGTTTTAACAATAACATTCTGAGCATTTGTATTTGGTCCTTAACAATGTAAGCAGCACTGCCATATGACAGAATTCCTGTCAGTGGTAGCAGGGGGACCAAAGAAAAAGCATTCAATTTCACTCATCAATGGTGTAGACTTTTTGTAATGTGTGAGTGACCCAAGCTCACTTTCGTCACACACATTCCAAGGTATTAATGGCCAAAAAGATAGTTCAGACCAGTTCTGCCAGTTGGCCACCAATATTCAAGACCATAAACGTCTGTTCAATTTAAAGAGTGATGTAATACAAACAATCCAGCTGGCTTAATGCTAAGCATATCACAGATTTCTTCTGTGATTACGGTAAGTTATATTAAAATTAAAAGAACGGTAACTACTGGCTCTTTTTAGTCTGTTTTTCTGGTGCCAATCTCGCCCTGTGCATGTACAAATTAATTACACAATTATTGTCAGCATGTGTGACAGATTAGCTTATAAAGCCTTAATTGTTATTGCTTCCCCGCCCTAGATAAATAGCAAAGGGCTCCACAAATATTAACAGAAAGCAAAGAAAATACTTTTGGGGTAGTTGGCTGGTGTTAACTAAACACAACAGTTTACCTGTTTTTTCAGAGCAGGTAGGAAGGCCCTGTGTGACCTCTCTTGCAAAAGACCTCTTTTCAGAAATCAACATTTGTAAGCATTTATGCATGTGCACACACTGAATAATATATATTCAGATTTAAAACAAAGCACCACAAGCTGCCCAATACTAACTTAGTAACTGCTTTAATTTCATTAGAGAATCTATACCTATAAATCCAAGGGTTAACCATTGGAACTTGCTATATGTTTCTGCACCCGTCCATCCTATCCCATACCGAGCCTCCTGCACTCGCCCGAACCCGGCCCGCAGGTTACTGCAGGGTTGCCGAAGCCGCCAGTGGGGCAAGAGCCCCACAAACACGAAAAAAGGGAAACAACTTCAATTCCCAACGTCCTCTGCGCAGTGCTGCGCCTCAGCCAATCAAGCTGAGAGGCGTGAGCAAAAAGAATGCTGGGAAATGCGATGCGGCCAATTGAAATTGAGCCGCAGAAAAAAAACCGCCACACAAACGCAAACAAAAAACAAAAAATTCCAAGTCCCAGCGTCCTACGCGCCGTGGGCGCACAGAACACTGAGAAAGCCAGCATGCGAAAAATAAAATTTAAAAATGCAGGCATTCCGCAATGGGAGCGCAAGTCCACTGCAGGCGGACGCAGCGCCTCACAGCCTCGCAAAACAAACACCCACAAAAAACCCACGGTGAGACCACCGCCGGCCTTCTTTCCCGGAGCAATGGGGAGAAGAGGGACTCCCTCTCCTCCACGCTACCCTGCCGAAGACATGGTGAGACCACCTATGGCCTCAAGGAAAGTTGAGCCGGGGTAGAGATAAAAACAGCAGCAGGCAGCAGTTCATCAGGGGAAGCCCTCTCCCTGGCGAATGACTGGCTGCTGCATTTGTACTTCCGACACCACTGTTTTGAGAACTAACACGAAACAGCGGTGGAGGTAATACAAAAGCAGCAGCCAGCAATCCACAAGGAAGAGCACCACCCCTTATGGATCACTGCCTGCCAATCTCCGGTTAGGTAAGCGAGGAGAGAAAGGAGACAGAGAGGAGAGAACCATCATCAGGCAGATAGCTCTTCTCTGCCTCCTTCTCCCCCGACCTACCTAATGAACCTTACTAGGGGAAGAGTGAGCTGTCTGCCGGCTCCTCCTTTTCCCCATTGCTGCATCAAAACCAAAATTCAAAGCAGCAATGGGGAAAAGAGGAACCAACAGGCAGCCCGTTCTTCACGCAAAAGTGCACACCAATAACAAACACCAAAAATTAATAAAAATAAAACACAAATAAATAAATAATTAAGAAAACCCATTAATAAACAAAAAAGTAAACAACAAAATCCACAAACAAAAACATTCACAATACCAGAAAAGCACAGAAAAAACACCTAACTACAATACTAGGATACCTAACTCTAACAACATAACTACCACAAATTAAACAAATAAATATTTATTTATTTAGTCGTATTTATATATGCCGCCCACTCAGGCAGAACCCGACTCAGGGCGGCATTACAACAAATTCTAAAAACATATAAAAACACTTTAAAAACCCCTTATCCCACCCATCCATCCCACCCACTCTAAAAAAGGAAGAGAGAGTTCTTAATTCTTTACGTAAGCCAGCAGGCGGGGACCGTGATCCCATTCGGGCCCCACACCTGCCCTGCCAGCCAGGTCTTCAATCCTTTCCTGAAGGGCAGCAATTCTCTTTGAAGTCTTAGATCTGTTGGCAGGAGGTTCCAGAGAGTTGGTGCGGCCACGGAGAAGGCCCTCCTTCGGGTGCTAGACAGATGTGCACCCCTAACTGATGGCACCATTAGAGAGCCCCTCCGGTCCACTCTAGTTGGATGGGCAGACACTCTTGGGACGATGCGGTCTCTAAGGTATCCTAAGGTATACCAACAAAATCACAAAAATTAAACAAACCAGAAATAAACAAACTAATTAAACAAACCTAAAACCCAACCAAACCACAAAAGAACAAACAGAAACACCTCCCAGCCCACCACCACAAAAACAAAACAAAGAAAAACCCAGAAGAAAGAAAACCAGAGAACTCACCAGCACATCCTCCCTCCACGAGACCGGAAGAGAAATGAAGAAACAAAGACTACTTACTGGAAGAAGCCCCACCTAGAGGCCAGGAGAGAAAAAACATGTGAAACGAAAACAAAACCAACACTATTACTAACAGCCCCACCTGCAGGCCAGAATATTAAAAACAAGTCAAAAACAAAACATCCCCACCTAGAGGCCACAACAGTAAAAACAAGTCAAAAATAACAATAAATCAAAAGTTTACACAAATAACAAACATATGTTAAATAAATAAAATAAAAAGATTTATAGCATCCTCTGTTGATTTTTAATTCAAACCCCCCCCCCCCGCCAAAAAAAAAGCAAAACACAATTTATAACAGCCCGGCCATGCCGGGCAACCTATGCTAGTACTTTATAAAAAAGCCTAATGTTGCAATTTTAGAGTCACTTAGTATTCCTCACTAGCAGGCATTTTGGCAAAAGCTGGTTGCAAATACTGTACAGTACATGCTAGAATTGCATAGCTTAAAAAAAATTAGCTCTGGTTAAAAAAAAAACTTTTTTCTTCTCAAATGAGCAAATCTTAAAATGTATATTTAGTTCTCTATATTGTTCATTGAGAAACACCATTCTGGAGACAGAAATCTGTAAGGAAGATTATTATTTTTATCATGTCAGAAGCACACAAAGGTACATTCTGGGTTGAAAGGATTTTTGCTGGAGAAACTCCGCTCAGGGGACACCCGAAAAATGGCTCCTTTCATGTCCCCAAGATCTTTTCCCACCAAAGTGGTCCCTATTTATCTGCTTGCAATTTCTTGCTTTCGAACTGCTAGGTTGGCAGGAGCTGGGACAGAGATGGGGGCGCTCATTCCATCATGCGGTACTCGGGTCTTGAACTGCCAACTTGCCAACCTTCCAGCTAATAAGGCAAGCTTCTTAACCACTGAGCCACAGCAGTCACTAAGATGTCTGGTTGAAATACTTACAATGCTTCGTCTCATACTCAGTATTATTTCCTCATGCCCTCCACACAAACATCCAAAGCACACTAAAAGAAACAGGGAGGGGACGGACGGACGGACGGACCACTGCTTAAAATTAGCATGAGAGGAAGATTAAATCCATAAAACCCACAGGTATATATCCCTCACACGGCCAGCTCTGTAGTTGTTCAAACCAGCCACTGAGGTTATACAGGAGCTGGCCCAGAGTTACACAAGCTTAGGTAAACACATGACAGAAGCCTGATCCCATTGGCTGGAGCCAGAAATTGCATCTTGCTTCCCTTTCCAAAATTAATCTCCAGCTCCAAAAAGGGAAGAAAGGAAGTAGAGTTTTTCTAACGTGGACTAAATCCCTACCAGTTGTGTCAGTACTGGAATCTTGGAGAGAAAGAGACACTGTTCTATTTTCTTGTCAGCCTGTGTTACATAACTGTACCAATACATGTTACACTATGGGGCTATTTATAAAAATAAATAAATGCATTAGCATTTAATAGACCAGCTAGCTTTCTTCGCCACCTACAGCATCAGCAATGCTCTCATGCACTGGATATTAAAAGGACAGCAGCAAATATGCCTCAGGCTTTTGAATCGCAGATGCATCACCACAGCCACTCATCCCAATATACAGGACGCACACCTAGCAACTGTCGCTGTGTTTGTCTACCCACTTTTAAGAGAGACACTCGATTCCAAGGCTCTCTCCCCATGGCTCTTTGTTTAGTGGAGTGAAAGTCCTGTTACAGAACTTCTGATTTCTTGGGAGACAAACGGAAATGGATATATTTTCCAGGGTGCCTTGGCTCCCTCAGGATCCTATGTGAGGGTAATGTGAATGACAATAAGATCAATGGAACAGAAATGCTAAATCCAGAAGTTATAGAAATAGGAATCTTTACCCAGGGCCTTTCTACATCCTTTGGTCATATACCATGACAGCGAAGCAGGAGGAGATTCAATCAAGCCTCTACAGAGCTGGGAATCAGTCCCTGAGGATGCTTAAAGGCTGTTTCAGATAGCACTAGGGAGAAAATGTTCCTAGCTAACTCTGAGAAAGAGAGAGTAGTAGAATACTGTATTTGGATTTATACTCTGCTGTGTATTCAGAACAAAACACACAGGGAGTTATTTCTACAACACGCAAGCCTCAACCATATTGTTTTAAGGTTGTCTCAGTCAAAATTGCTACTTGGAACTGAGTCAGGGCTGAGTTTTGGGCAGGAATATTATTTTGACATAAGCAACTCCTATTCCACTCCCGAATGAAGTGTGCTACTTTTCGCCAGGACACCTGCAGCCAACACAGCAAGGTGGATACAAATCAATGGTTTTTTAAAAAAAAATTGTTGAATTTTTTGATTTAAATCGGATTTTTTTGATTTAAATGCTTTTTGAGGAAAAATCTCTCTAAATATCATGTTCTAGTTAAGATACATTATAGTCCAAAGGTTATTCATCATGAAATTAGTTTTTAATTATGTGGCATAAGGCTGTATTAATCAATTCACAATGGCATGCTCTCCCAGAGGTTTCTGATTATTTGGGGCATTTTTTCTATCTAGAAGATATTTTCAAATCAAATGCTTGGCTTTGCTGTTTTCAAAACTGTGCATTTGGATCTGGAACAATAACATGCCTCCTTCATAGCAAAAAATGTTATAAAATAAACATTAGAATTGAGAAAAAGACCTTAATCCCATTGTTCCTCGGCAACTCTATGTACACAGAATCAACCTCTTAAGTGCCGCTACGGTTCAAGAAATTCAATGAATAGAAGGTTGTTTGGAATGGAATAGCACAAGGAGCAAAGTTTGAGGAGGGAGGGGCAAGCAGTAAAATAAAAGTGAAACCTTTTGAGTATGGAACTCTGCATCTTGAGATCTTTATTTGTATAGCAGCCTGAAGTTTATCCTATGGACCTGGCTGATGTAGTCAATGACTGTCAGTCTAAGTTTTTTAAAATATATTTACCACATCAGTTACCAAAAATAGATGTTTAAGCAAATATAAGCATACATAATGCTATATAATGTTATTGTTTTGGTTAAATAAAACTATTTAAATGTTAAGGTAATATGAATGATTAACTTATTAAACTGGAGATAGATAATTATGAAATTACTGCAAGGTGAACTATCTATGTATTTCTAATGGTATATAACCACCAAATCAGTAATTTTCTGATATAACTGTAAAACTACTGTAATCTGAAAAGTTATTATTCTAAAAATGAAACCTTTATCTGGTTGTAAACATTAAGATTAAAACAACTCCAGCAAAAATTAGTCTTTATGTAGAAAATCATGATTTAAATTGAGCCTTACTGACTAGTGATTTAAATCATGATTTAAATCATGTTTTAAATCAAAGTGATTTAAATCAAATCCACCCTGCAACACAGTAACTTTTTCAAGCCCTGAACCAGAAATGCTTTCTAATCAAACAAACACAGTTAACATCTGCCCCTTTTCCAACTTACTGGCAGTGCACGCACACATGCACGCACACACTTTTTTTTGCCTACGTTGTCTCCTTTCAGTTCAGCTTCCAATGCATCATAAGCAGCACACAGAGCTGCTCCAAATGAACTAAATGAAACCTATGGCTGCCAAGAGTAATAATCAATAAAGTAGACTTCTTGTATGAAGAGGTTAATCATTTAACCTGGAGCAACTTCAATGCAGTTACTGAACATTAAGATGGATGTTTCCCCCTCCTGCTTCCCATAGACAGTATCTTCTTAAGCGAGATAAGCATAACTGCTGTTAAGCCAAATCAGAGTGGAAATAGATATTGCCCATGCCCACCTGATCTGGGTGTGGGCTATTATACTAGGTGTAAGATGGTGGAGAAACAGGACCAGTGAGTTAGGGTAGAGATACACTGTAGCCATGGTAACAGCAAAATATGGACTTTGTTTATCTGATTCATCAGTTCATAAAACAGTGATCAAAAGGGGAACAGCACTAATTATGACTGCCTCCACAGATGAATTCTCAACTCTGTCCTCCCATTACTTTCAAAAAGAAAGAGTCCTGAACTTATAATACAACTAGCTTGAGTGCCTGGCTCCGCCTGGGTGGATTTTTTGGGTGGTCTTCCCTACCTCCTGACCACTGGCAATGGAAGACTTAAGATTTGGCAGCTTCAAGAATGGGATGGCGGCAAGAAAAGGGGCAAGAGAAGGCCACGACATCCCCGGCCGCGAGTTGGGCGTTCCGGCTGGGCTTCGTGTGTGTGGCGCGCAGGGCCGGTCGACGGACACGTTCCCCGGAGAGGAGATGTCACGGCCTGCTCTCGCCCTTTTCTCGCCACCCTCCCACCGTGGATGTTGCCAAATCTTAAGTCTTCTGTCGCCAGCCGGCCAAGGAGGCAAGTGCGGGGCCTGCAGCTGTTTGGTCTGGCCAACAGCAGCAGTGGTGGGGGTGGCGCGGAAAAGGGTAGAGGGATTGCATGCTGCAAAATCCCTGGCCTCACGTAGACTTGTTGCTGGGGAACACGTTCACCAGCCAGCCCTGTGCACCAAAAACTCTTGCCGCAGCCCTGCACTCACATGCTTGGGATGCAGAATCCCCTCACAGCCGCATTATTAGCATGCGGTGGCCGTTGGTTCAGCGGTTGGCTGTTGCCCCGCCTCTTCCTTGCTTGTTCTGGCTCCCATGATTGGCTGTGGCATGCATTGGCTTCTGGGAGTTGAGGTTTTTTGTTCTGGTTCCATTTTGTGGGGCACAGGGTACCCCACAGCGGTCTGGACCCCAATGATGACCTTCTCTTCCATGCCAGGTAAGTGTGCGTGCAGTGTGGATGGGGACAGTTAAGGGGTGTGAATTTGTATTCCAGACCCACACGGGGACATTTCTCTTTTATAGGTATAGATTTAGCCACATGGTTCTATTTTACCTTTACTTACACTACAAAACGTAGAGTAGGAATCCTGGCTTAAGGACTCTACATCCGAACAGATCTTACCACATCAATCCCACACTGTTGCATCTCTTCACCATTTTACTTTCATGTGTTTCACAAAGCTCTCAATTGCAGCTGAACTCAACACCTTCTTTCAGTTTTCTAACAGGACAATGGAAAAACCACATTTTGTCTCCAGTCTCCATGTAGCCACTGACCCTGCAACCAGTGTTAAGAAAAGTACATTTGTACTCCCCAACAAAACTTACAGTGACTCAGGATCAACTTTTTTGGTCAGTTTAATCAGGTGCATTTCTAATACAATACAACCTCTACATGTTGAAGGTTGCTAAAATAAGCCTAGGAGGTTGAAGACCTTCTGGAACTAGTTGCAGTCTACCTTGCTTTTCACACATAAAGCCTCATTCATTCATCCTCTAGAACTGTACTACTCAGAAATACCACAAAAGCCTCAGACTGCATAGGCAACTATTTTTGCTGGTGATGAATAAAATCTGCTAGATTCAACCTGAAATTGAATGTCTCATTTAAAATAAAGAGCCCAACTTTGTTGGAGAATTTTTATACCTTTAGGGAATCAAACATTTTATTTATAGTTCTTGAAATGCAAATTATCTTGATAAATAAACCTGACACAGCTAGATCATCAGCTGGAGCCACTATGAAGCTACAAGGCCACAGTTAAAAAGTCTTCATTTTAGAATGCAGCCAGTGTTCAGATGTGCTACTGAGCATAATAGCTACTAATCTACAGCAGGGAAACATGCAGTAATTAGTTAAACAGAAAATGATATCCACACTTTAGAGCAGTTAGTTGAGAGATAACCTATAAACATACAAATTGAGGGGAAACGGAAATCTGCTGAGACGTAGGTTATTTTACTTTTCTTCATTTATGGGGAAACATATTTTGAAGAGGTAGAAACCTCTGGCCAGAATCCTGCTGATGTCCATATAAGGTCTGTGTAACTTGCCATAGCTAGCTGCATTTAACTGACAAACTGGCAGGAGCCCTGGCGAAGCAGTGGTTAAACTGCTGTATTGCAACCAAACGGTTGTGAGTTCAATCCTGACTAGGACTCAAGGTTAATTCAGCCTTTCATTCTTCTGAGGTCAGTAAAATGAGTACCCTGCATGTTGGGGGCAAAATGCTAATTAACTTTTAAACTGCTAAGAGAGTGCACTAAGTGCCATGGATGTGTGATTGCTTTTGTTTTACAAATACATCTTGCTGATTCCAGGTGCATGACCAGGGCATGTGACTGATATGCTGCCTAGCACGTCATCAATGAGTAACAATCAAATTACACAAAATGTCTGAAAACACCTCAAGGCTTCTGCCCCATCTCTCCTAGGTCGGAAAACCAGAATATTTAGTAGTATAACAAGATTGTCGCAGACTACACAGCTCACAGGTGCACTGTCCTGCTCACTATATCATCTTGCCCACTGTGCTCTAAAATCCCATGGGCAGATGCATATTTCATCTGCTGTAAGGTTCTGGCATGAAGTGCTAAGAGCATTCACTTTCTCAACAAAGCAGCTTAAAACCATTTTCAGGCTGGGGTTTATGAGCTAGGATTTACTTCACTACAAAATCAGGTCTCTTGTTTATTTCATTTCCCCCCCTTTCTTTCTGTGCCAGTAACTGACCCACTACTGAACTGGCCTAACCAGCATTACATGAAAGCAAATTATATGATCTGCAATATTTATCAAGTTCCAGTTACACAAGTTCTCCTGTTACAATTAAGTGTAGCTCTCTGTAATGGTATGGTATGAGTGGAAGAAAAACAAATGTTCACAGCTCTAGAGGGCAACAAACCCTGCCCCTCAGGCAAATCACTTACACTTCAAAATATCATAACTTTCTAATGTGGCTGTGAGTGCTTTCACTTAATTAGAAAGTTGGTATCACTTCTACCGCTGTTAGTTTCCTTGCTCTACATTGCTGTTTACATGGTGCTTAATTTCTTCAGGAACAAGGGGGGGGGGACAATCTGTGAATTTTTTTTTATTAAATTTATCAAACCCAACACATTCCAAGTGAAGTTTCCAACACATTCCAAGTGAAGTCTCCAGTAATGTTTGTCTCTGTTTATAATAATAAATTGTTTGAAATGCCTAAAGTATCCAAGGATCCAACTGTCATTTTGTTTAGTCATAGAAAGAGAAGCATGTGACTTTGTCTGTTTATTTTTATGCCCTGTATATTGGTCCAAAATGTTTGCCAGAGCTGCAATGTATTTAGCATAGTCTACTGACATAACATTTAATTATCACTTTCTTCATTTACTGGCAAGCTGGCATTTACTTATCCTCAAATCTAGATATTTGGATATGCCCGCTTCACTGCCAAACCTATTTTCTTCCCTGGTCATTTCTGTTCTTCTCACAGTGCCAACTATGCTCCAAGGGAGCATACAAAACAACAACAACAATCAAATATGAGGGGGAAAACACTATTTGGTTGTAAGACACTGAAATAAACCCATCAAATGGTAATATCTCTAATTTTTAATTCAAAAGAATTGAATTGTCCACCTATTAGCAATGAGAGAATCAGAATCTAGATTGGTACTTTAGTAGAGTTCACCCCACCCCTCTGCCCAGCAGCCCAACGGGAGTGCTTCTTCCCTCCCCCAGCACAGAGTTCGCCCCACCCCTCTGCCCAGCAGCCCAATGCGAGTGCTTCTTCCCTCCCCCAGTACAGAGTTCACCCTGCTCCTCTGCCCAGCAGCCCAATGGGAGTGCTTCCTCCCTCCTGCCAGCACAGTTTTCCCCACCCCTCTGTGGTGCGGACAGCAGCCTGCTGAGTTTGGGCGCTTGGTCTCTAAAAGGTTTGCCATCATTGCTATAGATTATATTATGCCCAAAGAGTTAATGAGATACAATTTTCTCCTTCTGGAGATCCTGGAGATGTTTACTAGCAAAATTCCCTGAGTCGCCATGGCGAGTGGGCAGCGGTATAAGTCTACATAAATAATAAAAATTTCATGTCAGAGATTACTGTGTTGTAAGGATTTTAGCTGGAGAAACTCCGCTCATGGGATGCCTGACTGAGGTTCCTTTCATGCCCCCAAGTGCAGCCCAACTGTCCAATTTCCAGCTCAGCATCTTAACCACTAAGACACTAATAATAATAATAATAATAATAATAATAATAATAATAATAATAATAATAATAATAATAATAATAATAATAATAATAATAATAATAATAATAATAATAATAATAATAATAATAATAATAATAATAATAATAATAACAACAACAACAACAACTAAGATATTTTGGACACATCAGCCACATAATATTACCACAAAGTATTGGTATACTTTTTACACTGTTCAGACATGCACTGCCTTGTTGACCTTCTCACTCCAACCCTGTAACAAAGAAACAAAAACTCTAACAAAACTACATACACAGTTTAGATTCTTTTGAGCCAAAACATACAGCATATTTCATTATAGTTAAATGCCAGCAGTAATGTATCAAAGCAAAATTCCCTAGAAGTAGCCACCCCCCCCCCCACCCCCATTATACTTTGGTCACATATTTAGTTTGCAGGTAGTCAACAGTCAGAAATAACCATGAGGGGCTACAGTGGCTCAGTGTAAAAAGTTTGCCTTGTTAGCTGGAAGGTTGGCAAGTCAGCAGTTCAAGACCCAGTTACTGCATGACGGTTTGAGCACCCGTCTCTGTCCCAGCTCCTACCAACCTAGCAGTTCGAAAGCAAGAAATTGCGTAGATAAATAGGGGCCACTTTGATGGGAAAAGATCTTGGGGACATGAAAAGAGCCTCATTTGGGCATCCCCTGAGTGAAGTTTCTCCAGCAAAAATCCTTTCAACCCAGAATAATTTCTGACATAAAATTATTGTTACAGAAATAATCTTTGTACCACCAATTACAAAATCAGAAGCACAAAGAAAGAAAGATGTAGGAAGCAGTTCCAAGCCTGGACATGTCCACTTATATCTGTCTTCTCCTTCCTACCTCAGCCAGCAGTGAACAGCATTTCCACATTTGACCTAAAGTGAAAGTTTGATAACCTGCAAGTCATTGACAGCACAACGGGTCTCAAATGGCACAGTGGGCGGCTTCTCTCAACCTCCACAATTCTAACTCCACCATGGCTTCTTCATGGAGAAAGACTACGGGGCAACTCTGTAGGAGGAAAGGCCTACCTACCAGCTGCTCCAAGACTGAGCATCAGCATCACAAACCCACTCAGTCCTGATGCCTGGTGAAAGAGGCACCACTGGTCCTGTATCTGTGAGCCTGCATCATACCTACAACAGGAGACAGCAAGGCAGTATGAGCTCCAATTTAACATACCAGTTGACTTCTTGTGCCAATGTATGTCCTACTGCCTATGGAAGTCTTGTAAAATGTAACCTATGATGGGATCTAGCGTGATGCAGTGAATAAGAGCAAGAGATTAAGACTCAGGAGACCTGAATTCAAATCTCAATTTGACCACAGTACATTTCAGAATGTCTCCTTCTAAGATCTTCTGCCAATTCCATCCAACACTTATATAGCCTTCAGTTGCGGGTGCCTATGCTGACGAAGGTCAGGAAATCAATGACAAGGGACCGGCCTTCTTGGCTGTGGCAACCTCACTGTGAAATGCTCCCTCCATTAAATCCACGAGGCTTCTACGCTTGCTATTTGTATCTATTCAGGGAAGCCTTTTCAGAAGCTCTCTCTGGTTGTAGGATTGTAAAATGCTAGATGGGTGGTATGTATACCTGTCAAGTATTGGCCAGGAAATCCCATAATCTAGCGCTCCTTCCCCCTCCTTCCCGCCATCATCCTGTAATTTGACCGACCAGGAAAGGGGTTACTGCGCATGTGCACAGGGGTTACTGGGTTACTGCGCATGTGCAGTAACCCAGTAACCCTGCGCGCATGCACAGTAACCACTTTCCTGGCCAATTGGGGTTACTGCGCATGTGCGCAAGGGTTACTGCACATGCATGCCGCTGCCTCTGATGGCCGCGCATGCACAGTAACTCCTTTCCTGCCCAGTGCCTGGAAACTTACTGCACATGTGTGCCCAGCTCCTGGATTTTGAAAACCGCGGCTTGACAGGTTTGGTGGTATGGCTATGGAAATCACTAGAGAGTGGCAATGGTAAAATTACTCCTTAAATATCTCACTGAAAGCATTTCCATGTGCCATATGTAGAATGTGACTTGACAATATATAATGATACCAGGACAACAGAACCTACAATGGACAGTCAATGTATGCACTGGCTATAGAGGCGTAGCAACAATATGCCACAAAACTATGTGGACTGTTCTAATAAATTAAATTAGTAGAGTATTACTTCTATTTATTACTAAGCCTTTAGTGGCCAGGATTCTATTTGTGACTTGCATGCTAAGCAGATCCAAAACTAGCAAATTTAACAAGTGAGGCAATCAACTTGATCTCTCACCCACCCTTCCCTGATGCATGGCCATGACATGAGCCTGCCCAAGAAGTTGTTGTTCAGTCGCACAGTCGGTTCCAACCCTTTGCGACCCTATGGACCATTGTTCTCCAGGCGCCTCTGTCCTCCACCATCCCCCTCAGCCCTCCCAGCTCTGTGCCCATTGTGTCTACAATACCATCTAGCCATCTCATCCTTGGCCTCCCCCTTCTTCTTTTGTCCTCCACCTTTCCCAACATCAATGCCTTCTCAAGTGAATCCTCCCTTCTCATTTGATGTCCAAAGTATTTTAGCTTCATCTTTACTATTTGACCTTCCAATGAGCAGTCAGGGTTAATTTCTTCTAAGATTGACCTATTTGTTCTCCTCGCTGTCCAGGGGACTCTCAAAACCCTCCTCCAACACCACATTTCAAAGGCATCTATTCTTCTGCGTTCAGCCTTACTAATTGTCCAGCTCTCACATCCATACATTACTACTGGGAAAACCATTGCTTTGACTATTCTAATTTTTTTTTTGCAATGTGATGTCTCTGGAATGTGGTTCATCTCTAAAGAGGAAAGAAAAACTTTATGCTTTTAAATTAAAAAAAAAAACCAGTGGCATTTATTTTGTTAATACTGATCAGTGGATCCACCTATAGGTTTTGATGCAAGCCAACTTCTGCTGCCCTGGGGTGAAGTCCCAGATTCCTCAACATACCCTGTTTCCCCGAATATAAGACACTGTCTTATATTTTTTTAAACTCCAAAATTAGCAAAAGGTCTTATTTTCAGGGGATGTCTTATTTTTCCATGAAGAAGAATATCAGTCTCGATTGCGCTTCCCCACGCATAACCAAGGGACGCTTCCCTTGGTTTAAAATTTAAATTTAATTTAATTTTCGCGCTTATATACCGCTCACTCAGGCGAACCCGACTCAGGGCGGTTTACATAGCGGACAATAATACGAAATACAGTAACATAACATACAATAAATACAGCAAAAAATCAATCACCAAAAGTACAATTACAAATCCCTGTCCGCAAAAATTACAGATATATATATATATATATATACACACACACACACTACAATATGCACTACATGTGCACTACAATACAGTTTCTAACAATACATCAAATAAGGTACAATACAATAAAATCCTAAACATCAGTTAATCACATAAAAGAGTACAAAATATTAAAAAAAATTAAAAACGTCAAATAACAATATAAAAAATATACCCAGCACAGTCCTTTTAGTCCTTCCAGAAGGGGGGTGGGTGGAACAAAAGTGTGCACAAGTCCTGAAGCTCCAAGCCGACCAGCCTCCTCGTCTCCACCGACACCCAGACCATGGCAAGTCCAGCCGCCCGCCGCGGCTGGCCCCAAATCCTAGCCAACAACAAGAAGATGGTAGCGAAGCATCCCAGGGGGCCAACCAGGACAACCCGCAGCATCTCCCACCTGTCTCCACTCCTGGGAGCCGGTGGCGTGGACTCCCGGGCAAGACAGGGAGTCCCTCTCCGCGACGGCGGCGTCTCCCCTTTTTCTGCTCTCTGGGTGGGCCGGCCCAGAGAGCGAAGTCAGCTGTGGGGGGGGGGCGGTGGCTCTCCCACCTGTCTCCACTCCCGGGATCCAGTGGCGTGGGCTCCCGGGCAAGACAGGGAGTCCCTCTCCGCAACGGCGGCGTCTCCCCTTTTTCTGCTCTCTGGGTGGGCCGGCCCAGAGAGCGAAGTCAGCTGTGGGGGGGCGGTGGCTCTCCCACCTGTCTCCACTCCCGGGATCCGGTGGTGTGGGCTCCCGGGTGGTTGTGAGTGGGGAAGCGGGATCGAGACTGGCCTCAGCTGAGGCGGCCGGCGTGGCCCATAAGAAAGCCTGCTGCATCGGAGTCTCAATTGCCTCCCCGCTCACAACCAAGGGAAGTTTCCCCTGGCAAGAGCGGGATCGAGACTCCGACGCGGCAGGCCTTCTTATGGGACATGCCGGCCACCTCACAGCTGAGACCAGTCTCGATCGGGCTTCCCCACTTGCAACCAAGGGACGCTTCCCTTGGTTGCGAGTAGGGAAGCGCGATCGAGACTGGTCTCGGCTGTAAGGCAGCCGGTTCCGCCTCCTCCTCACAGCTGACCTGAGGGCAATCTCGATCGGGCTTCCCCACTCGCAACCAAGGGAAGCGTCCCTTGGTTGCGAGTGGGGAAGCCCGATCGAGACTGGTCTCAGCTGTAAGGCGGACGGCTCCGACGCCGGCTCACAGCTGAGACCAGTCTCGATCACGCTTCCCTACTCACAACCAAGGGAAGCGTCCCTTGGTTGCGAGTGGGGAAGCCCGATCGAGACTGGTCTCGGCTGTAAAGCGGACGGCTCCGACGCCTCCTCACAACTGAGCTGAGGGCAGTCTCGATCGGGCTTCCCCACTCGCAACCAAGGGAAGCGTCCCTTGGTTGCAAGTGGGGAAGCCCGATTGAGACTCATCTCAGCTGTGAGGCGGCCGGCGTGGCCCATAAGAAGGCCTGCCGTGTGGGAGTATTGATCCCGCTCTCGCCAGGGGAAACTTCGCTTGGTTGTGAGCGGGGAGGCAATCGAGACTCCGACGCGGCAGGCCTTCTTACACGCCAGGAGGAGGGGGCGGTGGTGGAAGATGGCATACAGGTATTACAGTACCGTACCTGGCTCTGGCTCCGCTCGTCCTTCTCTTCTGTCCCGGACACCGGAAGCAGGGAGTGCATGCGATCGGATTGCCAGGAGGTAAGGGGGTCTTATTTTCGGGTGGGGCCTTATATTTCAAAGGCAGGGGGAAAAGGGGGGTGTCTTATTATGGGAGGAGGTCCTATAATCGGGGGAACACAGTAGTTACAGACCTGGTATTCAGGGATGTAACTCACTGCAGCGAACTGCTCCAAAAACACCAGCTGCATTATGAAGCATGGGGTTCTGGCACAGTCAGCCACAAACCTTCCAAAACTGTATCTGAAAAGAAAACAAAATAACCTAGGCTCCCAAAATTGTCTGAAACCCGCAATACAGTCAACGGGCTGGTTGAAATGGTGGGCATTCCAACATGAGATGAGGCTACCCTTGATGACCATTCGGAGGCTGCAGCTGGTTCAAAATGCGGGAGCTGCATTGGCTGATGGTGTGCCTCCGGGGTGCAATTCAAGGTGTTGGTGATGACCTTTAAAGCCCTACATGGTAGTGGACCAGGGTACCCGTCCCACTAGAACAGACCAGAGGGGTTCCCTGATGGTCTCTATAGCACCAGGAGGAGGGCCTTTTCGGCATCTGCTCTGCTCCGGCCCTATGAAACCTCCTGCCAACCGAACTGTCTCCTCCCCTTCAGGAAAACTCTCAAAACCTGGCTTGCACAACAGGTGTGGGGTGCCAACGGTGCGGGGACCCCCCCAATGGCTTATATAAGGGCTAGCCTGGGTTTTAGTGGTTGTGAAGAGGGTATGTTGCGGGTGTTTTTAATGTATTATGGTTTTTAGATAAGTTGCTTGATTTTATTGTTATGGAATGTTTTTATATTTACACCTGTGAGCCACCCACTACAAATATGAACAAATAAACAAATAAATAATAAAATATCTGATAGATCTCTTCACCGAACAGAACCCACTAGTAGGCCCAATTCCCTTCTTCTGGGGGCACCCTGAGTCTGTGCAGCTTGCACAAAGCCACACAGATTGGCTCTTCTCCCAGGACGCACAGTAGGGAATCGAACTCCCAACCTCTGGCTCTATAGATCAATGCCTAAACTGAGATATTAGGAAAGAAAGATAAATGGACTCAACGGCTTGATTTACCATAACAGACAACTATGAGCTTGTGTACTCTTCTCATTTCCCCTTGTTTTCTTCTTTCTTTTTGATGTGTTGGGGGAAGTGGAAGCTCCGGTGCCAGTTTTTCATGGCCATAAGGACTTCTCTCTGTTGCCGAGGCTGCCGCCGCCGCTGGCTTCATTGAGCCTGGCCCATTATATCTGCTGAACCATTTTACATTTGTGATTATGTAGCCCTTTAACTTGTATAATATATATATATATATATATATATATATATATATATATATATATATATATATATATATATATATATATATATATATATATATATATATATATATATATATATATATATATATATATATATATATATATATATATATATATATATATATATATATATATATATATATATATTTCTTATTGCATTTTGTATTGGATGTTTCTTTCTTTGTGTAACTATATTATATGATATTATGTTTATTATGTACTGCATTGTACTTTTATTATGTTATGCATTGTAGATTGTTTATTATTTATTGTTGGAAGCCGCTCTGAGTGCTGCGTACACTAGAAGAGTGGGGTACAAATAAACAATTCAATTCAATTCAATTCTTTTTACATGAACACAAGGAGAAGACCGAATGTTTTTGAAGAACCAGAGTTTAGTGTTTAATAACTGGGCTCAGCTTGGGGCAAAAAACTGTTGTGGATCTTAACAATAATTTCCTGAAACAAATTCAAAATACAACTTAAAATTCCGTTTGTCTTTATAAGCCAAAATTAAAATTAAGCATAGTTTGCCAAAGTTCAGTTGAACTATGGTCAACTAAAAATGAAAACAAGAGCTTCTTGCTTTTTTTCTGTGCCGATTTAGAGAAAGGTGAGGAGCGGGAATGCAAACTCACAGCTTGGGCATATAAATGTAGTATTTTGTTCTTTTGTTCATGAAAGAACTTGGTTTGGATGTCATATTAATACTAGTGAATGAATCCACTTACCCTTCACCTTTCTAGAATTAACACATCTTAGGCAGCTGATTACTTTGGCTCACTTAGGGAAATGTAATTTTTTAGACCAGGGGTTCCCCACCTAAGGCCTGTGGGCTGGATCTGGCCCATGTTGCCATTTCATGTGCCCCTCCCCCTCCAAGGACATTTGAGAAAAATGACCACCCCTTTGAAGCTGTTGGGACAAAATGGCCACCCTTATTGTGCAGACAGTACAAAATGGTCGTCCGACCCTTGAAGCTGACCGAGTGTGACCCGGCCCCCGGCTTGAAAAGGCTGGGACCCCCTGTTTTAGACTAACCATGATTTCCACTACGTCTAATGAAATTACAAGCTGATTTAGTGAAAAGCAGAAACTTGTTTTCCGTCTCTGTGCCATCGTTTGCACAATATGCAAAAGTAGTAAAGGATTATGCCTTCCCCCACGGTTCCTTCGGTACCTGCACCCCTTTTTAGGGGGTGGGTTCTTAATTGTTTTATCTGTTTTATCTATGATTGTGAACCACCCTGAGTCGGCATTGGTCGAGTGGGCGGTATAGAAATCCAACAATTAAATTAAATTAAATTAATCAAAGAACAAGCAAATATGGGCTATGAATATGGGGCCAATTAACAATTACATGATCCATTTTTGGGGGGGAAATTGACACCACCACCACCATGCAATCCGACTGTAATTTTCGCTTCGCCCCCCCCTTTAAAATTACGTAATCCAGAGCTTTTGTATCGAAACTCTAATTTTTAGAGCTTTTCACTATTGCTGAAAATGAAATAGACTGCACAAGCAATTCAATAATCTCAAATCGGACCAAAATTCCCAGAGATTATTTTTGAACCTAAAAAAGTGCCATGTTTCGAAACCACAACAGCTCCAAATGGATTACGTAATCTTTGAACTGATCCCTCCCCCACCCCCACGTAATTTTCCATAATTCAGATGGCAGACCCCCTCCCCCCTCGAGGATCACGTAATTGTTGGATGGCCCCTATGTAACATTATACCTCATACAAAGCCCGCTTCATACAACATCGAATTCATACAACATCACCTAATTCCTTGAAAAAAGTTGCTTCATACAAAGTCGCTGCGACTTTGTATGAGGCATTGGGGTTTTCCCCAGGTTGCATTGTGCCTGGGCTGTATAAAAGGCAGGACGCATGCGTGCATTGCTCTTGTGGGTTTTGCATGAGGCGAAGAGTGTATAGGAGTGGTTTTGAACGCGATTTTGTTTTTGTTTTTGAAATTTTTCATCAGAATTTTTAGCATTCCTGGGATTTTTCAAGCATTCTTCAGGTTCTCGGACAATCAGGGTTGTTTGACATGTTTTTATAATGTATTTAGCCTTTAGACAATGATTTCTTAAAGTTCTGTCAGTTTCCTGTCTGTTTCCTTGACTTTGCCCTGAAGTCTGTGCTGTTACAGTACAATGTATTTCTATGAAAATGACGTTGTATGAGGCATCGCGGCAAAGATTTGGACGTTGTATGAAGCATCGTGGCTAAGATTTTGCATGCCTCATACAAAGTCCAAATCCGTATAAAGTTCAAACTTGTGGAACCAAGTTTGGACGTTTTATGAGGTATCACTGTACTCACTAGAATTCATCCCAAATGGTCAGCCACAGATACTGCCCAAGCCCTGCAGTTATAACATTTGTCAAATCTAACAACAATAGCAATAGTAATTACACTACCGTATTTGCCGGCGTATAAGACGCATTGGAGTATAAGATGCTCGCATACCATTATTACCACAATAGGCCACTATATACAATACAAGACGCAATCCATTTTCCAGTGTATTTTAAAGGGAAATAAGTGGGTCTTATATGCCAGCAAATGCGGTATATACCACTCCAGAGCGCTTAGTGCACTGTCTGGGCAGTTCACAAGGTAATTAGCATTTTGTCCCCAGCATGCTGTGTCCTCATTTTACCAATCTCTGAAATCAACCTAGACCTCCCATTAGGATTGAACTCACAATATTATGGATGCAGTACAGCAGTTTAACCACTGCACCACCAGGGTTCAACATTTTCCCCAGCAGCCATAAACCCTGCCTAATCAGAATGCACTCGAATAAACCATAAGAAAGGAAAATAAAAGGTGTTGCCTACATGCTGTACAAGTCATTCCTGATGTTCCAAGCCAGCTTTGAAAGAATGAAGAACATGAGTTCCAGATGTGACCACTCCCTAATGAAACATTTATTCTACAAAGCAGTTTAAATCATTTTGCTGGTTAACACAATAAAGGTCATATTCTGTAGAATGAAAATTTACCATAAGTAATAGTGGAAGAATTAATGGCTGGAGTGGAAAGAAATTTGACTGGTTCTCTCCAGTGAAGACCCCAAAGGTATTTTAAAGTAAAGTAGATCCAAATATGCTAATACAATGGAACCTCATACAACAATCGTCCCGTATAGCAATGAAATTGTATAACAATTAGGGGTTTGTTTGTTTGTTTGTTTTGGGGGGATGGCGTCCTACATAACAACTTTCCCTATGGGAAAAATCGTACAACAATTTTTCAATGGGAAAACCACTTAGCGAAAAAAATCGTACGATGCATCCCATAGGGAAAATAGCTATACAATGCATGATTGTATAGCAATTGTTTTGTACAACAATGAGCCCCGTAGAACGGATTAAAATCATTGTATGAGGTACCACTGTATTGAGTTATAATAAAAAATAAGCTGCCCCGAGTACATAAAGAGACAAATACTCTGAAAAGCAAATATTATTTGAAAACAAGAATGAATAGAAATCATGGTTCAGGCACAATTTCTTTTAAACATTTACATAATATAGAAACTGTATGCAACTAGCAAAGCCTGTCATCTTTCAAAACAGTTTAAAGGATCCTTCTGTAAGAATCTTTTCTGCCACATGAGGAATGGGACATGTAATATGTCCAGGTGAGACAAAGAATTGTACAGAAAATCTATGCACTTCTCCACACTGTTACCAAAATTGGTCAAATGGTGGACACAATACCAGGATGGAGCAACTGCTTACACAATTACCATTGTGCACAAATGTCTTGTTTTTTCCAACAAGAAAATATTCTAAGCAGATGCAGAGAGGTCAGCCAATAATGAAAGATGACGGTGGAGTCTGGCCAGGTCGTCCTGCTATGGTAATAGAGTAGACCATACTGCTAGTCACTCAAGTGGCCAAGTGGTCGTTAACTAACCTGACAACCCCAAGGACCAACGACCTTGGGTGCCGAAGACCACAGAAAAGGGCAATGGTCCCCAAGTGGATTAAATCCCACTTGAATCCATCTTGATGGAGGGCAGAATACTAGCTTGTGGCCAATGAGGACATTGTGTGCCAAAAGGGCTCAGGACCAGAAAGTGATTTGCGGGACTGGATCAGTGGTATGGGTGTCACCCTGTGATGAGGAATTTAATTTAATTTAATAGTCATATTTATATATGACGCCCACTCAGGTAGAATCCGACTCAGGGCAGCATTACAACAAGTTCTAAAAACACATAAAAACACTTTTAAAAGATCCATATCCCACCAACTTTAAAAGACCCATATCCTACCCACCCATCCCACCCACTATAAAAAAGAAGAGAGAGTTCTTAATTGTTTACATAAGCCAGCAGGCGGGGACCGTGTTCCCATTCGGGCCCCACACCTGCCCTGCCAGCCAGGTCTTCAATCCTCTCCTGAAGGGCAGCAAATCTCTGTTGGCAGGAGGTTCCAGAGGGTTGGTGTGGACACAGAGAAGGCCCTTCTTCGGGTGCTGGATAGATGTGCTCCCCTAGTTGATGGCACTATTAGAGAGCCCCTCCGGTCCGCTCTGGTTGGACGGGCAGACCCTCTTGGGATGATGCAGTCTCTAAGGTATCCTGGCCCATTGCCATATAGGGCTTTAAAGGTCAAAACCAGCACCTTGAATTGCACCCGGAGGCAAACTGGTAACCAGTGCAGCTCCCGAAGTAGTGGTGAGGCGTGGGCATATCGTCCGCACCCCATCACCACCCGGGCCACCGCATTCTGGACCAGCTTCAGCCTCCGAATGGTCGTCAAGGGCAGCCCCATGTAGAGCGCATTACAGTAATCTAGTCAGGAAGTGACCAGAGGGTGAGTGACCATAAGCAAGGAGCCCCAGTCCAGGAGCGTGCACAACTGGCGAATCACCCAAAGTTGGGCAAAAGCCCTCCTGGCCACAGCTGCTACCTGTTCTTCTAGCAGCAGCCGCAAGTCCAGAAGGACCCTCAATTTGCGCACTGGGTCTGTCTGGGGCAAAACAGCCCCATCCAGAACCATAGATGGTAGCTCCTGGGATAACATGGGGCCCCTTATCCATAGCCACTCTGTCTTGCTGGGATTCAGCCGAAGCGCATTGGCCCCCATTCAGACCCCAACAGCCTCCAGACATCTGGAAAGGACTTTGACTGCATCACTGGGGTCCCCACGGGCCGAGATGTACAACTATGTGTCATCCGCGTATTGGTGGTACTGCACCCCGTGGGAACGAATGATCTCACCCAGTGGCTTCATGTAGATGTTAAATAGGAGAGGAGAGAGCACTCAACCCAGAGGCACCCCATACTTGAGAAGTCTAGGGCTGGACCTCTCACTCTCCAACCACACAGACTGGGTACGGCCCTCCAGAAAAGAGGAAAACCAGGACAACACAGTGCCCTGGATCCCTAGTTCTTTGAGCCGTTCCAGAAGGATACCGTGGTCGACGGTATCGAAAGCCGCTGAGAGGTCAAGAAGAACAAGGACGGATGGATAACTCCTGTCCCGCTCCCGCCAGAGATCATCCATCAGTGCGACCAATGCTATCTCTGTACCATACCCGGGCCTGAACCCTGATTGAAAGGAATGCTAATGGAAGGCTAATGCATTATAGTGCTCCCAGGACAATGTTCATTGCTGATTGCCATGATGATGAGAGCCAATATTCGGAATCAGATATGGCACTGGAAGAAGAAGATGATGGCACCTGCAATCTAACATCACCTGGAGGTCAACATCTTGCCCAATCCTTTCACTATCCTTCTGAAAGTATACAGGCTACATCCTCAAAAGGTACATACCAAATTTTTTGGACCATAAGATGCACCTGACCATAAGACACATACAGTTTTTAGAGCAGGAAAACAAGGAAAAAATTCTGAACCAAATAGTACTGTATGTATTTGCACCACCAACCAGTAGTGGCGCTGCAGGAGAAATGGGCAGGCAGGCCAATTGCACTGAGGCAGGAAGTGATGTTCTAGGCTAGCCTCTTGCTCTCCCTGCAACCAGGAAGCATGGCTTCCCCTCCATTTTGACCACATGTAGGGACAAAGGAGCAGGGACACATGGAGCAGGAACAAGAAAGGTAAATGAAACCCTTTCTTTTTATGCACAGGTTTGGTTTCCCACTTAAACGCATTGGGAACATACAAACAGAAAAGCTTTAGAATACAAGAACTTGTTTTCCAATCCATTTAAATGGGAAATTGCGATTTGCGCCCTCTTGTGGTAATGGCCCACTGAACATGTTTTTCTTTCCCCTCTCCTGAAGCCGAACTGCACCAGAAAAGCTGTGGTGGAGGCAGTGGAGGTCTTCGGCCAGCCACGGCTGTTATAAAATATCCTTTTACAACAGCCTTGCTGGACAGCATGACTATAAGACACACCCTCATTTCCCCCCACTTAGGGTGTGTGTGCGTCTTATGGTCCGAAAAATATGGTATGTTTTAACTCTGACTGTTTGTGTGAATTGTTTTGTAAAACCTAATGACTAAGCTTCCCCCATAGCCTTCTAAGAGGACTAAAAGACACACTGTTCTACTATCTACACTAGGCAGTGGTGACACTGGAATGACTGGAGGTGGGGGATGGACAAAACCACCTACAGGAAATCTGGGAGAGCCAAGATTATTGAGGGATCTTGGGAGTACACCAAGACATTTTTGGTACAGTACAGTATTTATAAAGTTTTGGTTCTAAAATATGATAAACGGAACAAACTTCTACAGTAAAACTAGTCATCTTTCTGAGCTCTGTTTAGATTGATTTTGTGATGCAGAATTAAGTAAACATTATATTTCCCTTCCTCTCCTACTACCAAGCAAAACGAAATTAGAACATCATGTTCCAAAAGGCAAAGGTTGGTTGAGTGTTTGGAAACCATTTACAGTATTTTGATTCCTCTGCTATGCTATGTTAGTAAGAAGAGGAACAAAAGCATCACTTGGTACTAACCATAACCGTCAAGTGCGGCTCTGGAAAATGCGGGAAATTATTGTGCATGTGCAGTTGCACATGCTCAGTAACCTGTTTGCATATGCGCAGAACCCCTTTGCAATAGGCACACATGCGCAGTAACCCCTTTCCCCGCCATTCAAAATACAGGCCGGCGGCAAGAAAGGGGAGGAACGAGTGCTAAAATACAGGAAATCCCGGCCAATATGGGATACTTGACAGGTATGGTACTAACACTGACTTTATCATTCACCTTCACTTATTGTCTCAGTTTGGAGTGGTGTTTTTTATTTTGTTTCTACTTGAAATCGAAGAATTAAAATTGTTGTTTTTCCTCTGCAAACCTAATTCAGGATTATTTATGTAACACAATTAAATATGACTACACTTCTAGGAAAAAGGTAGACGCAACCACATGGGCTGTGCCTGGGCAAAGGAAGAGGCTGCCCTTGCTTGAAAGCCAGTCCTATCCGACTCTAGGGGGTGGTGCTCATCTCGGTTTATAGCCAAAATGCCAGTGCTGTCTGGGTCTACATACATTTCTGTGGCTTTGTATCTGGCATGTCTAGACACTGGGGTGCACAGAACGCTCTTACTTACCCACCGAAGCAGTACCTATTTATCTACTTGCAATTTCTTGCTTTCAAACTGCTAGGTTGTCAGGAGCTGGGACAGACGATGGGGGCTCACTCTGTCATGCAGTACTCTGGTCTTGAACTGCTGGTCTGGAAACCTGCCAGTCGTCAAGTTCAACATCTTAACCACTAAGCCACTGCCTGGGCATAAGCAGACAGTAAGTAGGTAATAAAACATAGGGCGGCAATGTTAAGATATGTTTGGGGCCCTAGCATTTGGGTGGTTGTTATTATTATTATTATTATTATTATTATTATTATTATTATTATTATTATTATTATTATTATTATTATTATTATTATTATTATTATTATTATTATTATTATTATTATTATTATTATTATTATCCTCAAACACACAGCCAACAAGATAACAATGCTAGATTTTGTATCATAAATCACTAGTCGAACACTTCCCAAACGTTTATGACTAAGTGATGTATCGGCGAATTATGCGAGCAGATCCGAGCAGGGTAGCCTTCTGCAGCTGACTGATGGTGATTTTGTCAACTCCAATTGTTTCTAAGTGCTTGCTTAGGTCTTTAGGCACAGCACCCAGTGTGCCGATTACCACTGGGAACACCTGTACCGGTTTTTGCCAGAGTCTCTGCAGTTCAATTTTCAGATCCTGATATCGAGTAATTTTTTCAAGCTGTTTCTCGCTGATTCTGCTGTCACCAGGTATGGCAATGTCGATGATCCATACTTTTTCCCCCTCCACAATCGTAATATCTGGGGTATTATGCTCCAAAACCCTGTCAGTCTGTATTTTAAAATCCCAGAGTACTTTTGCACATTCATTCTCAATCACCTTTTCGGGCTTATGATCCCACCAGTTCTTTGCTTCGGGCAAATGGTATTTGTGACACAAATTCCAATGAATCATTTGAGCAATTGTATTATGGCGCTGTTTATAATCAGTCTGAGCAATTTTCTTGCAGCAGCTCAGTATATTATTATTATTATTATTATTATTATTATTATTATTATTATTATTATTATTATTATTATTATTATTATTATTATTATTATTATTATTATTATTATTATTATTATTATTATTATTATTATTTCATGTGAGAAATTATTCTGGGTTGAAAGGATTTTTGCGGGAGAAGCTTCGCTCAGGGAATGCCCAAATGAGGCTCCTTTCATGTCCCCAAGAGCTGAGAGAGAGACAGGCGCTCAATCCGTCATGCAATACCCGGGTTTTGAACTGCCAACTTGCCGGCCTTCCAGCTAACAGGGAAAGCTTCTTAACCACTGAGCCACCACATGAAAATGAGAAAGATACAGTATTATGCTGTAGGGCAAGGGTTCCCAAACTACGGCCCACAGTGCGAAATAATCTAGCCCACATCACCCTCACCGCTCCTGGAAGCAGAAGTTAAATGCGGCCACACAGGCACAAAACACTGCCATAAATACACCTGCGGCTGTTGTAAATGTGTTTACGACAGCTGCAGATACATTTGCAGCAGCATTTTGCACATGCATGGACACGTTTAACTTCTGCTACCGGTGGGAGGAACCACATAACTGGCCCGCTCAACCACGTGACCAGCCCGCAGCGTGAAAAGCTTGGGAACCCCTAATGCAGGGAATGAGAAAACAAACTACATTCTTCAAAGAAAAGAATGGTTGATGCAGTTACTGGATACTATTTGACCAGATCAGACTCACATTGTTGCTACCACAGCTATTTTCTATATACTGTACAGTACTGAGCATCCTCACATCGAAAACAAGTTCTAGCTGCTACCTACCAATCAAGCCAACACCTATCGACCAGCTGCTGTGGCTTGGTGAGGGTAACGCAACTGGCATAGCTATCAGCCACTGCAGATGGCACTCAGGGTGAGACAAGTGTGGTTGAGTGGAACTGCTGCTGAACATTACAGCCTGATAATGTGAAACTAGATTGTGGCTCACCAAATGCTCAGCTGCTAGCATGGCAGATGCAGCACAATAAGACAACTGTTGGAACAATCAAGGTCCCTATTAAGGCAGTTATGCTTCAGATTCCTTGTGATAATCACAGTTAGGTCACATGAAGGAAAGCCACCTTCTTTTGTATATACAGTAAAACCACATTTTAAAGAAGCCTCATTTTAGAGAAACCCCGTTTTACAGATGTTTTTTTTTTTTTGCTGAAGATGCATCCCATTTTACAGAAAACTCCATTTTACAGAACATGATTTCCGAGAATGCATTACACCTGGTGGACTATAAAAGACCACCCACAGCCATTGTGGGCCCTGTGGGTGGCAGACGAGTGGTCTGGAGAGGAGTTAGAGTGTTTTTTATATTTTTATTATTTCGGGGGACATTTTTTCTTCTTCAATGCATTCTTATGCGAATGCCTCATTTTACAGAAAAAAATGAGTTAAGGAAAAAGCTATGGAACAGACTTTTTCCATAAAATGGGGTTTTACTGTACATACAGTATCTAAAAACTTCCCTCTAAGAGCTGGACATTCAACCAACCTCAACTTCTCAGCCAGAAGTTGATGCTCAGTCACTTTGTTCTGATTCCACACCCACTCACTCAAGTTACTGCAACTCAGAGTTACCGTATATACTCAAGTATAAGTCGGGGGTTTTAGCCCCCAAAATGAGGTCCAAAAATGGGACTCGGCTTACACTCAAGTCAATGTAAACACTCAACAACATGTCCACAAAAATGTCTAAATTAATTAATTTTACTGTATTTTCATGTATTTTAATTATTGAAACTCACTAGCAGCTGCTGCATTTACTACCCCCGACTTATACTTGGGTCAATCTATTTTCTTAGTTTTAGAAATTAGGTACCTCGACTTATATTTGGGACAAGAAATAGTCGAGTATATACGGTATATGGTCTACAAAAGGCCGCCTATAAGGCACCAGAGTTTGACCAACCTTGTTGTACATAATAAGGAAGTATTGGGGGGACAAATATTCTTAAAATGCCAAGCTTCATTTGTGAGTCAATGATTTAGCCAAGTAGGAGGTTTCTGAAGCCCCCCTCCTCAGCCTGGGGTGAACAGGGGGCTTTGGCTGTAACTGTTTGCACCCAGGCAAATCTCAGCAGGCAGGTACTCATGATGGTGGGCATCATCATTATAGTGGTGGCTAAGTTCTGCTAGGGACCAAGCATGGGTGGTATAACCCTAACAGTTGCAAAGGTCAGTTAGCAGTGCCTGCATGGAGGTGCTAAGAAAGCAGCCCCTTCACTGTGCTAGGGTGCTGAGGCCCAATCACCTGCAATCCCAAATTTAACTGATTAAAAGAAGTACACAAAGATCCTAATGGAAATCCTTTGTGGGATCCGCTACACTATAAGCTAGAAGAGGAGGTGAGTGAGTGAGTAAGTCTCTGAAAAGCTAGACTGAACTTTGAAAGTACTGAAATCTAAAATGTTTTTCAGATCACATGCAACTGTTCTAAAGAATAAACTTTACTATGAGTTCTTAGATAGTGTCATAGAGGTCTTTTTGATTTTTCAGCATGAAATAAGGGCAAGTTAGACAACACAAAAGCTTACTGTTACTTAAATGGCTCTATAGAGTACAAAGAAAGAGCCTCCTCAAAGATTTTGCTATTTTTGAACCATAATCAGGCATACCCTGGTAAAAGCAACTTTGTGTTGCCAACTAATCTTTCTCACACTAGGTCAGGCGAAAGGGACTGCAGAATGAACTCATCAAAAGGTGCCTTCATTTTGGCAGTTTCATGTCTGGCCTAGACACGGAAGAAGATTGGCTCTATGTAAGAACTGCTGTTGCTCAAAATTTGCAAATAAAATCAAAATCTTCACAGTAAACTAAGTTAATCCTTGGCTAATCAGCCTCAGTGACCCTGAGCTTCAGTGTTCATATTTCTCACTGTTCATCAAGTGGTATTTCTATAGATAGTGTTCTGGTCTTTCTCGCAGCAATGGCAGTATTTATTATTATGTAAAAAAGAGATGGAAAATCTGTGATCACTTCCGGGAGCAACGAGGGCTTCGTGGGTTGGATGAATTGGCACCAGGGGCCAGTTCTGACCCACGAGCAGTAGTTTGGGCAGCCCTGGCTTAAGGTTTGACAACAATCTTATTGATGTGCATTTGTATTTTTGTTTTGTTATATTGTATCTTTATTTTGACGTGTTGTGAGCCTCCCTGAGTTGGCCTGTGCCGAGTAGGGCGGGATACAAATCAAATAAACATAAACATTTGTTCTTGGGTCATCCTATTATCCATATTTGATAGTACAGTAGACCCTCGCATAACGACGTTACTTGGTTCCCCAAGTAGCGTCACTATGCAGAAAATGATGTTATTCGAATAACGACAAAAACCCATCATTATTCGAATAACAACGGTAAAAATACTGCCATTATTCGGATAACAACTTTTTTTGTTGTTATGCGAAAAATCACGTGGGATGCGTCCGTGGCGTCGTTAATCGAAAATGACGCTATTCAAATGCGTCACTCTAATTGGTACTGTGAGTGTGGCTCCTGCCCCTCAAACCAAATGTCATCTAATAAATAACTTCAGTAGATGAATCAGGAAGACAAAATAAAACACAATCACAGTACAGTTTTATTTCTTAGACATTCGGTTACCTTTGATCCACCTTTGCTGTCCAGCTATTTTCCTGCCTGTTTGTCTGGTTTCATGTTTCTGATGTAAATGTGCAATGGTGGGAGGAGGGGGGTTGGTTTTTTTTTTAATCTCTAGTTATTCTCTTTTTGGGCTGTTTTCTTACCAATCAAAATTGTATTTGCCGGAAGAAATATAATTTTTCATTCAGTTAGGGGGGAAATCCCTCCCACTACTTCGAGGAAAACTCTTTGCCTTTTACGATCTCAGATAAAAATGTTGTAGCCATTTCAGCAATATTTTGACATTGTTATGTGCCAATCAGAAAAGGGTGTGTACATTTTATTACAGCAACCTCCAAGTTTCCCGAAAACATCTTTTTTTTTTTTCAATTTCTAAATACTTATTATGGCATTTCAGAACTCTCCAATTTCTTACAAGGAGAAAAATGTAGTAGAACGTGTATGTTAAAATAGTTACAGGCATCTTAACCTCAGTGGGTACTCAGTGTGGTAGATAGAATGATAAACTAACACTCTGGAGACCAGGGTTCAAATTCCCCACTCAGCCTTGGAAACTTACGGGAGGACTAGAACTGGTAAAACCACTCCTTAAAAGCAAGAAATTGCAAGTACAGTGGTACCTCAGATAAAGTCCGATTCGGATAAAGTCCGATTCGGATAAAGTCGCAGTTTTCATGCACACATGATGCATCACATAAAGTCCAAAACTGCTTTAAAAATGGACGTTATCCGAGGTATTTGGTATAGGAACCTTGGATAAAGTCATATTTTTTGGACACTATCCGATGCATCGCCCATTTGATTCGGATAAAGTCCAAAATTGGATAAAGTCCAAACTTGTGGAATCGAGTTTGGACTTTATCCGAGGTTCTACTGTACTGTAGATGAATAGGGACCACTTCGGTGGGAAGGTAAACAGCATTCTGTGAACTATGGTGTCCATTCATGCCTGCCTGCCACATGTCCATGAAAATGTCTGCAGACGCAGATAATGCTGGCTCTTTGGCTATAAACAGGGATGAGCACTGAACCATAGGGTCAGATAGGACTGGCTTTCGAGCAATGGCGACCTTTACCTCATTTAGGATTATATCAAAGCACTGCCTCTTTTTTACTTCCTCCAAAGAAGAATCACTAGAAAGTGTACATCTATCACTACCTTACCTTCCATTGCTTTTTCAGTCACACTGAGATGTAAATTGAGGAAAGGAAACACTCCCCTACATTGTGCTATGCTGCTGGCTATTAATTTTGGTGACTGAGTGGCCCACAGGTAGACTGCACACGATTTCCAATTTTGAAATCTAGCTGCATTTCCCTTTCACTGCCTTCCAATGCTTCTACTTTATTCGAAAGAGCTGTATCTCCCTGCTTCTACAAGGCTTCTTAATCTGTGGGTCCTGAAAACAAAATTAATTCCCCAAATAGAAGCTTTCTATCCATGTGGATGAGGATAACATGTTATTAGCTGGGCACAAAAGTCCCTAATGGGCTGCAGAGGTTAGCCTGCCCCGGCTGCTGTGCTGCGGTGCAGCTAAAACTCTGCAACCTACTAAGTCTCTTCGTGGGCTAATTGAGCAGCCAGCCAGCAGAGGGAAATAATGTTGGAGCTAAACTGTACCAGTTTTATGATTTTTCCATGTTTTATGAACACACGGAGGAGGGCAACTGAATCTCCTTCACTTTCTTAAGCACTGTTTAAATATTTCACATCCATACAAAGACATTCCCTACCAATGTTTGGGGGCAGTGGGGAATCTGTATTAACTGCTGATGGGTGTTTTTTTTTGCCTTTCCTGATGTAGACAGGGAAGCAATGTTCAGCGGATCTAGAGTTGCAAATCATTGCACAAATCAATGCTTTAAGAAGAACTATACGGCAATGGTCTAATCCAGTGGTGGTGAACCTATGGCACGCATGCCAGAAGGGGCATGTAGACCTCTCTTTATCAGCACGTGCACCGTCACCTTAGCACAGAGTTCGCACCGCCCCTCTGCCTAGCAGCCCAATGTGAGTGCTTCCACCTCCCCCCAGCACAGAGCTCGCTTCACCCCTCTGCCCAGAAGCCCAATGGGAGTGCTACCTCCTTCCCCAGCACAGAGTTCACCCTGCCCCTTTGCCCAGCAGCCCAATGGGAGTGCTTCCTCCTTCACCCCAGCACCGCCCCTCTGTTTGGGCACTCGGTCTCTAAAAGGTTTGCCATCACTGACTGGTCTAATCTCTCATGCCTTTTCCATACTCCATTCTTTCACACTTGCAGGCATCCTGCCCTCTAAATCATTTGATCTGCATCCCCATATTCTAGTAATGGAGTTGGGAAAAGTGAGATTTTACTGTTTGAATAGTTCTTCCTTTTCAACACATGAACATGTTTTGTACTAACCTTGGATCCTGGTCTAGTTATTTTCACCGGCTTCACAGGATCTGAGAGGACTCCTCCTTGTCCCCTAAAACATCAGAACCTGTGCCTACGCAACCCCTTTGTTAGCCCTGGGCTATGGTGAGACAAAATGTTCATGCCAAACCTCTTAGCAGGCACCCAGCTTTCCTGTGACAGCACATTTTCGTTAGACTACCATGAGCTTTCACATGACTCACTACTAAGGTGTCTTTTCTTTCCATGTGAGGCTCCTTGCCAGGTGAGTCCTGACTGCACACACATACTTATCTGGATCAACTCTCACCCAGGATCTGACACTCTTACATCTTGGCTCTATCAAGTCATTTCCTCTGAGCGATCTCTTGAAACTCCTCTCAAGGTGACAAGATGGTTTCTTTAATCTACCCCAGTAATGACGAACCTTGGCACTTCAGGTGTTCTTGGACTGCAATTATCAGAAACCCAAGTCAGCTTCTGGGAATTGAAGTTCAAGGACAGCTGGAGTGCCAAGGTTCACCATCACTGGGGTAGATGAAAGAGACCATCTTGTCACCTTGAGAAGAATCTGGTCTGGTCAACCCAACCATGGCAATCTTTATTTATTTAAAAAGGTCAAATAACTTTTACACACATAACAGATATTTTTAGGGGGGGAAACTGACACAAATTTGCTCTGTCTCCAAGCTCAATGCAGCCCTAGTCCCTGCTGTTTTATTGGCTCAGAGATGGGCCAGACTAATTTTTCTGCTGCCATGGTGGTTGTCCTACAAGGAAAGAGCTGTAACATCCACATACTCATACCCAAATCAGATGCAGAGACGAGCATGTGCTTCCTTACTGAACAGGAAGTTGTATTTTGATTTCGAAAGACATACAGTATTTGTATTGGTTGGCTTAGTGGTTAAGATGCTGAGCTTGAAGACTGGAAGGTTGGGGTTCAATACCTGAGTGCTACACAATGGATCTTGGGGACATGAAAGGAGCCTCATTCGGGCGTCCCCTGAGCAGAGTTTCTCCAGCAAAAATCCTTTCAACCCAGAGTAATTTCTGACACAAAAATTATTTATTTTATTTTATTATAGAAACCATTTCAATTGTTTAAAAATATATATAAATCAGTCATGTTGTCGAGTGGGCGGCATATTATTATTATTATTATTATTATTATTATTATTATTATTATTATTATTATTATTATTATTATTATTATTATTATTATTATTAATAATAATAATAATAATAATAATAATAATAATAATAATAATAATAATAATAATAATAATAATAATAATAATAATAATAATAATAATAATAATAATAATAATAATAATAATAATAAACCTGGTAGGTTAGGATGAAAACCTCCTAATGAGGAAATATATAAATAAGTAGCTCAGCTCAAAACATATCTTAATCTATAAATCCAAGGGTTAACCGTTGGAACTGGCTATAGGTTGCTATGCCTCGCCCTACTTGCCTGCACTCACCCTTCCTGCACACGGCCGATCTGGGTACGCAGGTCAACGAAGGATTGAGAAAACCGGCAGTGGGGCAACAGCCCCACAAATGCGAAGAAAGGGAAACCACTTCACTTCCCAACATTCCTTGCGCCGTGCCGCGCCAGAGCCAATCAGGCTGAGAGGCTCTCGCACGGTGCAGCGTTCGGAAATGCGCCGCAGCCAATCAAAAGAAAACCATTTTTAAAAAACGCAGCACAAACACAAAGCACCAACCCATAACTACAAGCCCCAGAGTCCTGCGTGCCATGAGCGCGCAGAACGCTGAGGAAGCCGGCACCCAAAAAAATAAAACAAAAACAAAAACACCGGGAGAGCAAGTCCGCCAAGCCGCGGGAACCAAAGCCCCCCTCCCCAATGGCGCCTGAAGCTCCTAATCGGAGTTTCCCCTTTAATATCACTGGGTGGGTGGGGGGGTTATGCTCCCCCTCTCTACTGGCTCCCCTGGGGTTGAGAGGGGGGGGACAAAAGGAGTCTGTCTCCCCCACCCTCCTGACCCCAGGGGACCCGGCAGAGAGGGGATTCCCTCCCCCCCACACACGCCCCATATTAAAGAGAAGAAACCAAGTGGTTACTTCTCTTTAAAAATGGAGTTGGGGGGGATCCCCCTCTCTACTGGCTCCCCTGGGGTTGAGAGGGTGGGGGAGACAAAAGGAGTCTGTCTCCCCCACCCTCCTGACCCCAGGGGACCCGGCAGAGAGGGGATTCCCTCCCCCCCCCACACACACACACCCCACATTAAAGAGAAGAAACCAAGTGGTTACTTCTCTTTAAAAACGGAGTTGGGGGGGAATCCCCCTCTCTACTGGCTCCTCTGGGGTTGAGAGGGTGGGGGGGGGACAAAAGGAGTCTGTCTTCCCCACCCTCCTGACCCCAGGGGACCCGGCAGAGAGGGTATTCCCTCCCCACACACACACACCATATTAAAGAGAAGAAACCAAGTGGTTACTTCTCTTTAAAAACGGAGTTGGGGGGAATCCCCCTCTCTACTGGCGCCCCTGGGGTTGAGAGGGTGGGGGGGGACAAAAGGAGTCTGTCTCCCCCACCTTCCTGACCCCAGGGGACCCGGCAGAGAGGGGATTCCCTCCCCCCACACACACACGCCCCATATTAAAGAGAAGAAACCAAGCGGTTACTTCTCTTTAAAAATGGAGTGGGGGGGAATCCCCCTCTCTACTGGCTCCCCTGGGGTTGAGAGGGGGGGACAAAAAGGAGTCTGTCTGAGAGGGGATCCCCCCCAGGACACCAAAAAACACAAAAACAAACAATCAAAAACATTCAAAAATACACAAAAACAAACAAAAATAACACCAAAAAAGTAAACAACAAGAAAGAGACTACTTACTGGAAGAAGCTCCACCCAGAGGCCACGAGAGAAAAAACAGTCAAAATACAAGATAACCCCTACCAGCAGCACTTGCTGTCCACAATAATAAAAAAAATTCAAAAAGACACAATAGCCCCACACAAAAGGCCCCAAGAGTTTTTCGAAAAAGTATATCATCCTTTATTCTTTTTTTCATCCACAAAACCAAAACAACAAACAAAACTCATCACAGTTTAAAACAGGCCATCAAAAAAAATTTGTATAAATAAAAATTTTGAAAATTTCAAATATAGATTAACCTCTTCTTTACAAACATTAACAACAACAACAACAAAAACTTTCCAACACCATTTAAAACAGCCCGGCAACGCCGGGCAACCTTTGCTAGTCTTTCTATATAAAGAATTGTTACACTAGGAGTTACTAACCAGGTCTAAAATCCTTTCATGGAAAACAAATCTGTAAAGAAATACAATAGAACTGTATGCAGAGTATAAAACTGAACAAAATCTGGTTTGAATGCTTTCAGTACATGCAATACATTAATTCTGGCACAAATGCTGCAGAACGTGAAGTACTTGTAGGCTATGCCTGCCAAGAGTCAGAAATATAGCAGCTACAGCTTAGAGGAACAGAGCAGAACGACTAATTGTTTCCACTTGGAGAATTTTCTCTTAAAATAATAATAATAATAATAAAACATCAGTGCAAGGTAAACTCTGACAGAGCGAAAACATTACATCTCATCAGCAAGCTTCATGACAATGCCATACATGGATTGGCAAGACCAATGTCTCTCATTTTAAGCAGAAACTAAAGCAGGGATTCTCAACCTTTTCAAGCCATGGGCCAAACCCTCAGACAGCAGAGCGGGCCGGATTGGTGGTCCCCCCCCCAATGTAAATGCTGCTGCAAAAGGCATATGCATTTACGGCAGCTGTGGGTACATTTATGGCTGTTGTAAACGCATTTATGACAGCCACAGGCACATTTATGGCTGTCGTAAATGTGTCTGCTTCCACTTCCGGTGGTGACGCAGGCCACATGAAATGGTGCCATGGGCCAGGTCTGGCCCACGGGCCATAGGTTGAGAACCCCTGAACTAAAGTTATGAACATTGGGGGAAATGTCGCCATACATGTGGTTTTACTGTAGAAGACATACCATCTGAGAGACATACCATCACAAGCTTTCCCTGCTTGGCCTGTGTGTTGCCCTATGAACTATGCTTCATAAAATAGTACGTAATATGGCAGAAGATAACATACTGACAACGCTGTGAATACAATCAAACTGACTCATAAGTGTTGGAACTATTATTCATGAGCTTTTCACGTGTTTTTTTTATAAAAGCCACCCTAATGCACATGACTAACCCTGTTCAACTATGCTGATACAACCACCACCCCATAAAGCCATAATCTTTGAGGCACCCTTTTGCCTTTGGTCATGCATCTAACATGTGGACAAAGAAACTCATTTATCTCCCCTCCCCACATGAGTTTCTGGGATACTGTATGTAGATGAAACATTGGATGAGGCAATGTTCACTTTGACATTGACATAACAGGAACATAAAATACTGTACTAAGGTTTTGAGTTGCAAGGAGAGGCATCGAGGAGGAGCCAAAAACAGCCCACATAAGACGCTAAGCATTATGTTCAATCTGCATGATTCCCAAGTTCATTTGACTAGTTTAATTCAATTTCCTCTCTCCTTTGAAACACAATAGACTTCTGGCCCCAAAAATCTTTAATTACTAGCTGTGTTCGTTTATATTTCATATTTCAACATTCTTTACAGAAAAGACACAAATATACAGAGCAAAGAGGAAAGGGGAGCCAAGGTTAGAACAGATGGTGGGGAACTGACATATTTGTAGAATTAGAAACATATCCCAAGCGATGCATTACAACAGTGGAATGAGCCATGGCTTGCTCTGAAAGGAAGTGAATTACTTTATAGTAAGCTTAAAGATGTGAAACATTTTGGATTTCTTCTACACACATATCAAATACTGTATTTAGTTTAGCCAAGTATTATTTCGATAGTATACACAATTTATCTTCTCAGTTCAACCTCTAAAATGACAGTAATAAGTTGCTTCTGTGATAAAAGTTTCAAAAGCCATTATCTAGATGCACTAATCTTTACCTATAAGGAGGGACGTTAACCGTTGGAATCCGGCAAACACGCCTACAACCATCCATACTATCCTGTACTGAGCCGCCCGCACTTGCCTTTACCTCACCCGACCATTGTTGCAAGAGTCCGGCAGTCGCCAGTGGAGCAACCGCCCTATGAACGCAAACAAAACAAATCAACTTCAAGTCCCAGCATCCTCCGTACCGTGCCACCCTTCAGCCAATCAGGCTGGCATGCAAGAGCAAGAGAACGTTGGCCAGCGCACACAATACAAAATGAGCCACGGGGAAAAAGCCGCTGCACAAACGTGAAAAACCCCCAGACAACTTCAGATCCCAGTGTTCTCCGAGCCGTGACCACTTCAGCCAATCAGGCTAAAGGGAGGGAGCGCATAGAACGTTGAAAAAGCCGGTTCGCAAAAAATAAAATAAAATAATGCCTCACACAACAGGAGCGCAAGGCCACCGCAGGCGGATGCAGCGCCTCCTACAATGGAAGCGCAAGGCTGCCGCAGGTGGACACAATGCCTCACAGCCTCGCTAACCCAAACATGTAAAAAACACGGCGAAACAACCACCAGCCTTCTTTCCCGGAGCAATGGAGAGAAGAGGGACTCCCTCTCCTGCCCGCTACCCCACCGAAGAAACAGAGAAACCACCACCACCCTCAAGGTAAGTTGAGGCGGGGGGACCACCAGCAGGCAGCACTTCATCAGGGGAAGCACACTCCCTGGCAAATGACTGGTTGCTGCGTTTGTTCTACCCACATCACTGTTTCAAAAACTAGCACGAAACAGCGGTGGAGGTAATAGAAAAGCAGCAGGCAGCAAACCGCAAGGAAGAGCACCACCCCTTACGGATCGTTGCCTGCCGATCTCCCGTTAGGTAATCCAGGGGAAAAGGAGGCCAAGAGGAGAGAACCATCGTGAAGCAGATAGCTCTTCTCTGCCTCCTTCTCCCCCGACCGACCTAACAAACTTTAACAGATGAAGAGTGAGCTAACTGCCGGCTCTTCATTTTCTTGATCGCTGCATGGAAGCCTAATTTCGAAACAGCAATGGGGAAAAGAGGAAAAGACAGACAGGCCGTTCTTCACCCTGCAAAACACAGCCACAACAAAACAAAAACAGTTTAACATAAGGCCAACCATCAAAAATAAAAAAACACAAATAAATAAACAAATAATTCAAATAAACCCAGTAAACAACAAAACAATAAACAACTAACTCAACAAAAAACACCCGAAATACCAAAGGCTAACGAAAAACCATGAAAACTCACTAAAAACACCTATAACTCAACAAACAATAATATCACAAATTTTAAAAATCAATACAGAAAAAATAAAAATAAAAATAACAACCAGAAATATCCAAAACAATAAAACACATCTAAAATCTAAAATAAATACAAAAGAACAAGCAAAAACACTAGGGGTGGTGGTTGTTAAGTAGAAACTCTCTACTTAAACCCCCCAGCCCAGCACCCCAAAATCAAAACAAAAAAGAAATAAAATAATAAATCAAGAGCACTTACAAAAGACATCCTCCCTCCATGTCTCCGCAACAGAACTTTAGAAAGAAAGACAATCACAGTATTCTTAATCACTGCCCCACCTAGAGGCCGGAAGAGTATGCAACAGTCAAAAAATATTTTTAAAAATCCAAATAAAAAATAAATAAAATAAATTCAAAAACCACAAATTCAAATCACCACCACCCAAACCACCCCTAACCACACACACACACACACACACACACACACACACACACACACACACACACACACACACACACACACACACACACACACACACACACACACACACACACACACACACAACTGTCCGGCAAGGCTGGGCAAAATATGCTAGTTTTATATTTAAGATAACTTTAGCCTTTGGAATCAACTCTGTAACACTTTTTTCTCACAGCTGAACTTTAGAACCATCTTTACTTCCAAGTGCTGCGCTTGAAGCAAACTTGTTTAATAAGCAAAAATGATAACCTAACACAATGCTAACTCACACATGCAAGTAATCACTTGACACTGTAAATCAAATAAGGAACAATCACATCTCAACCACACTCAATTCTGAGAGCCCAGATCTTGGCATACACTTGCAGCGTGGTGAGGAATAGAAGGGGTGGTGGTCTTCTAATGTTTGCTTGCCTTATGGCAGCCAACTTGCATATGGGCAATGAAAGGTTATAAAAAGGGAAAACCTCTTAACATGGCCTTCTCACAGCAGCAACGATTAACAAGCCTCCACTGCTCCCACCCCTGACCCAGCACTTTTTATTTCACCATTAACAGGAGCCCTGGTGGCGCAGTGGTTAAAACTGCTGTCCTGCAACCAAAAGGTTGTGAGTTCGAGCCTTACCATGGCTCAAGGTTGACTCAGCCTTCCATCCTTCCAAGGTTGGTAAAATAAGTACCTCAAAATGTTGTGGGCAAAAACAAATGCTAATTACCTTGTTAACCACTCAGAGAATGCACTAAAATGCTAGGGGGAGGTATATAAGTGTGATTGTTTTGCTTTAACAAAAAACAACAACAACCAATTGTCACTCTTGTACCACTATGGTACAAGAGCTACAATAGGAGGCAAACAATGAAAGAACGAAAGAAAGGAGGGAAAATAAATAAGAGTTGGGTATTTAATTGAAATAAATAAGAGTTGGGTATTACCATATGCATGGGGCTGCCCTTGATGACCATTCGGAGGCTGCAACTGGTCCAGAATGCAGCTGCTCGGGTGGTGATGGGGTGCAGGCGTCATGCCCATGCCTCACCACTGCTTCGGGAGCTGCACTGGTTGCTAGTGTGCCTCCGGGCGCAATTCAAGGTGCTGGTAATTACCTTTAAAGCCTACATGGTAGTGGACCAGGATACTTAAGAGACTGCGTCACCCCAAGGACATCTGACCATCCCACCAGAGCAGATCGGAGAGGCTCTTTCATTGTTCCATCAGCTAGAGGGGTGCGTCTCTTTAGCACCAGAAAGAGGGCCTTCTCAGTATCCGCTTCAGCCCTATGGAACCTCCTGCCAATTGAGCTGCGTCTCCAGACAGACTTGCTGCCCTTCAGTAAAGGGTTAAAAACCTAGCTGGCAGGGCAGGTGTGGGGCACCAGCGACATGGTAACCCCGGCCTGCTGGCTAATTTAGTAGAACACTCTCTCTTTTAAGATCTTTTAAGCTTTTAATCTTTTTTAAAATTGTTGTAGTCATTTTTAATGAGTTTTTATTGCTTTTTTTAAAAAGCCATTGGTTTTATTTTTTGTGAGCCGCCCAGTCTTCAGAGTTGGGCAGCAATAGAATAAATTAGAATAAATAAATAAAAGTTTGAAAATTCTTCAGCACAAAGGCATTCCAGCCTTTTGCTTTTAAAGCTCTGTCAGTACAGTATATGGCAGTAGTATGAAAACTAAGCTGAAAAGACTAAGACTTTTGATCAGATGAAAGCGTCTTCATTTTCCCCCCACCACAGCGACAGCTTCAGTAGCATTTAACATTTCTTGACCTAGTTACGACGTAGCCACTTTTGAAGTCATCTCTTTAGACAGTTTTGTTAGGGCACTTGTGAATTCAGGGACTGAAAAATGGGCATTTCATAATTGAAAATGCTAGCCTGCTTGGCATAACTTTCTTCTAAATTGAGAATGGCTTCTCAGGCCCCAAGTACCAGATGGCATCCATAAAGAAAAGTAGTAAATGCGCACACACGCACCTTGGCATCCTAACAGTCTGCAACAGGGTAACAATCCATTTCTACTCGTGTTCTTATAAGACACTACCCAAACCCACAATTTTCTTCATATGTAAGCTGTAATAAAACAACAACAGAATGTGGGATGAAGATTTTATCCATCCAGACCCAGAGCTTTGAATGCTTAACAAAACTAGGCTGAACCTACTCGCTGGATACTCCACATGTTCCTTCTAATCTATTTATTGCAAGTTATATTGGCAGTGAACATTTCCTCCAATGAGCTCCTGGCAGTGTACATGTCAGGCAGGTCAGGCTGAATGAAAGTTACTGCTAAAGTTGCCTGGTAAATTTTCGTGTCTTGATGGAAACTAAGACCTGAACTTCCCAAGTTCCAAACGACTATATTATTTTGACTTTGCTAGGTGCTATATTTTTAGTCCTGAAGTGTTCCACATCTTTAAGAACTACAGGCAGGTATAACACGGGCTTCCCAGCTCTACCATTTGAATGGTTGGGGCAAGTAGAAGAGAATGCCATTTCTGTTCACAATAACAACAACAGTGTACTAGTCAGTTCAATTGTGTATCTAGTTATTATGAATTATGGTGACCCTTATCAGTTTTTTTTTAGGTAGAGACTACTCAGAAGTGGTTTACCCTTCTCCTCTTCTGTGGGAATCCTGGTACAGTGCAGATCACACATGGCTGCACACCCTGGGTCTTCTGGGATGCACAGTGTGAAACTGAACTGTCAACCTCCGGCTCTGCAACCAGATGTCTAACACACATGATTTTTCAGGATGCTCATAATATAAGCCCTACCTCAAAAATAAGCCCGTTAAAATCATCAACCAGACGGACAAATTTAGCATGTCCACTACAACACACGATGGACGTATTGAATTATAAAATAATAATATTAATATACTGCAGTGGCTCAAGTGGCTAAGACGCTGACTGGGAGGCGGAAGGTCAGCAGTTCGATTCCCGAGTACTGCAGGACGAAATGAGCTCCCATCCTTGTCCCAGCTCCTGCCAACCTAGCAGTTCGAAAGCAAGACATTGCAAGTAGATAAATAGGAACCACTTAGGTGGGAAGGTAACAGCATTCTGTGCCTGCCACATGACCACGGAAATGCCTGCAGAAGCAGACAGCGCTGGCTCTTCGGCTTTGAAACAGAGATGAGCACTGAACC
The DNA here is from genome assembly GCA_035047305.1 of Bradypodion pumilum. Taxonomy (NCBI): domain Eukaryota; kingdom Metazoa; phylum Chordata; class Lepidosauria; order Squamata; family Chamaeleonidae; genus Bradypodion; species Bradypodion pumilum. The sequence continues at coordinate 274,595,619 of JAWDJD010000001.1, forward strand.
CTAGAGTCAGATACGACTGGCTTTTGAGCAAGGGAAACCTTTACCTATACCATATTTGCTGGCATATAAGACCCACTCACCCCAAAATACATTGAAAAAATGGAGTGAGTCTTGAACTGTATATAGTGGGCTATTTTGGTAATAATGGGGTGTGTCTTATACTCCAATATGTCATACGCTGGCAAATACATTACTTAAATACCACTAATATTAACATTAATACTTAAAATAAATGATTATTTGTAAATACCCAAGCAGGCACCTTTGGATTAGAGGTAAACAACAACTTTGTAAACAGATGAACTCGAGACTTATAGCCAAATGACCAATTAGAGTACAGACACAATGCACGGATGATGTGCGCACTTGATAACAAACGACAGTGGTTGTGTCTAATATGAAACTTCATAATTCAATACATTATGTGCTGTAACGGACATACTTAATGCACTCATGTGAAATAAAGAAACTTTTTCTGAATTTTGTCGCCTGCAACTTTTTGTCACTTTTGTGTGGACCATCATTCCTAACTGTCATCATTTTGTTGTCATTTCTGTCTTGTAAGTCTTCAATTAATAGACATCCCCTGATAATAAGCCCTAACGTGTTTTTGGAGCAAAATATAATATAAGACCCAGCCTCATTTTCGGGGGAAATACGGTAGGACTTTGGAAATTGTAAGAGACTGTAAGGGAACTGATTTTCCCCATCCCTGACAAAATGATGGAGGTTTTTAAACCTATGCATGTAGGAAAATGCCCACTGCATGTAGATTTCTAAGTACAGATAAATTATATACAGGATTCAGATTCTAACTGCTCACTAGCATACTTGTACTCCCTATGCCCAGCACAAAGATCCCCCCAGTTCTGGGTTTTTGCAATAGGAAACTACAGCTAGCAAATATTATAAAAGCAGAAACAAGTGGCAGAAACCACTCTTAGAAGTCACAGGAACCACACATCTTAAATGGCTAGTCAAGGCATGAATTGTAGATGAGTACTAGCATATATCATATGCATTAAGAGTCAGCTGCTGAGTCTGGATGGATGATGTCATTGTGTATCTCACCAGAGTCATCCGTAGAGAGCCTACAGAGCATGTTAGACATTATTATTTAATGTCCTTTAATCAGCCAAGCAAGTCTAAAGGTATGCATATTTATGACTCAACATGCCAAAGCAAAAGAACAAAACAAAAGGGAACATACAGGTTAGGATTCAAAGGGTTTTAGTGATACTCAAGGCTCAGCAAAGCCTGTTGAGAAGGCTAAAAAAAAAAAAAAGCTATGCCCTGGACCTCATGCCATTCCAAATCACATTTTTAAGTTCTATCTGTGCCCATACATAAACTCTGAGTCCCCTTTGGACACACAGAAATACTTCTGTGGCTTTTCATATCACCACCTTACTGGTTATTTCATTGCAAAACATGGAAAAGCTTAGTAACTAATGTTCTCGAGTTCCACACAGGATGCTGTCAGGATGCTGTCTGTCACGTGATCAGAAAACTTAAATCTTACTATTTTCAGGAGGACGATAGCATCCCAACTGCAGCCCTACTCTTCACCCAAATGCTGCTGTTTAGTATTTACAGTACAGCACAAAAGGCATGTAATTTGCATGTTTCTGATCTACCTTGATACTATAAAGCAGGGACTCTCAACCTGCTGCCCGAGGGCCGGAATCAGCCCGTGGCACCATTTCATGTGCCCCCCCACTGCCTTCACCACACCAGGAAGTGCCATGTGGTGGAGGAAGGGCAAAATGGCCATTCGGCCCCTGAAGCTGTCTGAGGGAACATGACTTGGCCCCCAGCTTTAAAAGGTTGAGAACTCTTGTGATAAAGCATATTTACTCATTCAAACAATATACAGTATTAACAGTGAGAGAAACTACAGCACATACCTTAGGAAATATCCATTAGAAAGAGGTCTAATTGATTTACATTTTTCTGTTCTCTTGAGATTTACATTAAAACACATTGATACAAGATTATAAAAAATGTGTAAACAACACAAAAGAGCATCGTTTAAACTTAGTAGAGCATAAGGCAGGCCTCCCTCCCTCCCAGAGAGAGTGAGAGAGCGCACATGCAGTAACACAAATGTAATGTAGAAGTACTGTAACTCTTACCTACTTTGGCATACAGACTGGCATTTAGGATGGGAGAATTACAACTTATAATGGCTGAAATCCTATTGCACAGCTTCACAAAGATGAAATCATGAGTGGTGGCAAATTGCTGCTGTTTAAAGGCAATTTTGGGGAGTACATGACTCATGCACAATACAATGTAATCACATGCATCCTGGAATCACCAAAGGAAGCCTTTTATCAGCAGGGATTTGCAACTGCAGCTGTCATTGTTTTTGTGCATGCAGAGCCAAGTGACAGGATTTTAGCTATGTTTCCTCTCAACTACATACAGTGTCCAATAACAGCCATGAACACATCTACTTTGCAAGGAGAAACGTAAGGACCGAATGCTACCACAAAATAATGCAAGCATAAGGACAAGTGTGCTGTGCTCCCTGCACGACCTCTAGTTTACAATATATCAATATACTGACTTAGGCTTCTGGGAATTGAAGTACCCCTGTGGGGCATGTGCCCCACATTGGGAACCACTGGTCTAGGGTATGAACACAAAGGTTGAGAAGTGTTTGTCAAACACTACTTTGCTACTGTACCAAAAACAACAACCCCTCTTCATTCTTCCCAGCTTGATAAACTCATACTTATCCAGCTGGTAATCAGCATACAGTACAAAGGCCAAGAGGGAACTCAACATCATTTGATGTGGAATTTCATGTCAGGCTGATGTTGTAACCAGCTGTATGTTATGTGCCTTCAAGTTGGAGCTGATTTATAGAGACCCTAATAATAAGAGCCTACTAACAGTACCTACTAACTAAGCATCGATCTGTATACCAAACTAGATGCTTCATTCAGATAATGGCTCTATTTGTGTAGATACTTTGCATGCAAATCAGAAATATACCAAACCTACTTTTTCATCGACTCTGTTGATATCTCTGCTGCACAGAAGGCACACATGATCTATATAACAGTCCATTTCACAGAACTGCAGTTCTTAAAAAGTAAGGCTACAGAGGCAGGGAGAGAAGTGATAACTGTGCAGATGGAATTAGGCTTAAAGTGGCCACAATTTAATTTTGTAAGAGGCATGCACTTGAAGTACATAAGATCAAACATAAAGCAATACTGTACTAATATTTTCTTCCTAGGGGAAGGGACAACAAGCCAGTATTCTAAGAAAACTACACCTGAAAACAACGAGTAGACATCCTTTCTGTTTCTATGTATGAGTTAATTTAAAAACTGTATCACTCAGAAGAGACCTAATAGTATATTCCCGTGATGGCAAACCTTGGCACTCCAGATGTTCTTGGATTTCAATTCCCAGAAGCCCAAGCACCCTGTGAATTGAAGTCCAAGAACATCTGGAGTGCCAAGGTTCGCCATCACGGGTATATTCAGTTCTCTAGACCTTTTATGCAAATGTCCAACATTCTCTCACTTAAGACATTAAGTAACAGTTGCTTTGAGAAGACATTACAATAATGATTGACTGAAAATAAAACATGCTGACGACAATGACCTCAAAAGTGGCACATGTGAACTGGCACCTCAAATAGAGCTCAACCTACAAAACAAGTCCTCTCGATTTAGTAAAAACTATATACAACAACTAACCTTGGAATAGTTTATAGTTTTTTTCTGTTCACTGGTGAATCATTTTGAAGATCAATAGCAATTATTAAAATGAGACTTTATTACCTTGGTTAACAACGGATCAAAGAATACTGCTTCCATAAAAGTCTTCTACAAATATGCTTTTGCTCTTTGGACAGAAAAGCGATTCATACAGAACTTCTCTGAACACTAGATACCCATCATATGCCACCTCCTGACATTTGGAAATCCTGTAAGACTACAATTTAAAGCTACCGTCCTTAACACAAGGAAATACCAACTCAAAATGTAGCACACAAAAGTGCAGAATAAAAAGCTAAACATAAATAGAATGCATTTAAGTGAAACATTCTGTAATCCTAGTAAGCAACTTTGTTTCATCTACTCATTTCCCCCACCACTTCCCCTTTTCGCTTTACAAATTCAAACAGAAACAAAGCTATTGTGGCACAGCTCAAATTCAGGGCAGTCTGGAGTTTAGTGAAACCAGAAAGTAGCATACAGAGTTTGGTTGATTGGAAACTTAAAGCTATCACAAAGATGGCACAGAAGAGGTCATTTGACTCACAGCCAAAACAAACACTCAAAAATAATGTGATACTGGAAAGCACAGTGTTAAGCACATGCACTATAATCTACAGCTGTGTAGATTTTTTTTAATGCAAAAATTGTATCCAACATCTGCAAATTGTTAAGTTAAAAAAAAAAAATAAAGTTGCACCTAAAACTGGCCATCACATTGTGAGACTGAAGAAAAACATCATTTAAACAGAATTCAGCCTCTCTCTGTAAGATTTCAACTCATCCCATTTTTTGACTAAAAAAAGGGCACATTATTTTTTTTTTTTTAATAAAGCCCTGGACTGCCAAAATGAAGCCACTGCCTTGGCTTTGCAGTTGGCCAAACTGAAGTCCTCATTGGATGCGTGTTTCTGATCTCCCTTGATACTATAAAGCAGTGATGGCAAACCTTTTAGAGACCGAGTGCCCAAACTGCAACCCAAAACCCACTTATTTATCGTAAAGTGCCAGCACAGCAACAGGGGAGGAAATTTAAATTGCGGAGAAAACAGGCCACGGATGCAACTTTAGCAGGAACGTGTCTGAACAGTGGTTAGCTCAGACAAAGGCTATTAAGGACTAAAGGGACCCAGGCAGGCGCTGGAAAAAAAAAATCTGAATTCTAGCAGTAGCACTGGAGACGAAATGCTGCTGGATGGAATAATGACCATCCTCAAGAAAAGAGGGCAGATTTCTTTTTCCTTCTAATAGTAAAAAATAATAATAATAAAAACACCCCTTCAAGTTGGACAGACCCAAGAACACAGGGAAATAAAGCTGGGGCGCACCAGGCACAAAGGAAATAATCCTGCTTTGTTTTTGCCATTTGGGTCAAAACAAAACAAATCGGCCAACGAATAAATAGGGCCCAGTCTTAGAAAGCGGGATATAAATTACATAAATAAATACAAAGCTCGCCATAGTCAACCCCATCCCCCCTCCTCTCAAAACAAGCAAGGGGGGGACAGGAAGGGGGGATAGATAGGGGGGAGGAAACCAGATTTCCTTACAGAAAGCTCTCGACAAAGGGATCCCACAACAGTGCCCGATTTTTTGCCAAAGGACGACGGAGGGGGGGGGTATTTTTTTTTGGGGGGGGAGACCGTTCAACCATGTACCGATTTCCACTAATACCATAATTCCCAGAAATCGACATTTCTTTCTCCATTGAGAAGACAAAGAGCACGCACGCAACCCTAACACAGAAACATGCCCAACGGATGGAGATAAGCCAGGATCAAGTGGGAAGGGAGGAGGGTTGTTAGAGAAACAAACCCCATCATCCAGAAATCTGGAGGTGGCGAGGGAGGAGAGGTGTCCTCCTGGTTGTTCCTCCCCCCCCCCCATCCACCACCGATCTCTCCCCCCCCCCTTCCCCTTGACACCGGATTGCAATCCAGAGTACTGTACTTACCCCAATGCGAAAGCGAGTGGCGTCTGTTCTTCTCTCTTTGATTGCAAAACCCACCAGGCAGATGGAAAATAAAAATAAATAAAAAAATCCTCCGACGCTGCCCGCCGGGGGACGGCTGGAAAGATCAACCCTCGCCAGGGGGGAGAAAAAGCCACCCTCGCATCAATGCAAACGGAGAGCAAACACAGCACCGAGGAGGAGGAGGAGGATGGAGGAGAAGCGGCGGTGGTGGGAGGGCAGAGAAGGGAGAATTCGGTGCTCGGTGTGTGTGTATGTGTGTGCGCGCACACTGGGCACAGCCGCGTCCAGGAGACAAAAGTAGCTCCCCTCCTCCCCTTCTCTTTTGGGCCCAGGATTAAGGCGGATGGAGGACAATAATCCGATCAACCAGCCTCTAAAACAAGACTCCAGCCCTCTTTGGGGCGAGCAGCAGCTCCACAACACACATACACACCGAGGCTGGGGAAAGTGGGAAGGGAAAGGGTGACCTCATAAAAGCGCACCGCCCTCCGAGGCGCATGGGAAGTGTAGTTCTTCGCCAGGAAGGGAAGGATGGTGCACGCCACAACCTGATCTCATTCTCTCTCCTCTCCTTTGCCCAAGTTGACCCCCCCCCCCTCTCCAGCTTTTGGGGCTTCTCCTTCCGTGTCCCGGTAAAGCCCTGGACTGCTAAAATGAAGCCACTGCCTTGGCTTTGCAGTTGGCCAAACTGAAGTCCTCATTGGATGCGTGTTTCTGATCTCCCTTGATATTATAAAGCAGTGATGGCGAACCTTTTAGAGACCGAGTGCCCAAACTGCAACCCAAAACCCACTTATTTATCGTAAAGTGCCAACACAACAACAGGGGAGGGAGGAAACGCTCCCATTGGGTTGCTGAGCAAAGGGGCGGGCAAACTGTGCTGGGGGGAGGGAGGAAGCGCTCCCATTGGGCTACTTGGCAGAGGGGTGGGGGGGAACTCTGTGCTGTGGGGAGGGAGGAATTTAAATTAATTGTCAAATTTATATACTGCCCACTCTGCCAAAGCCGACTCAGGGCGGTTCACAATGACAATTTAAAAACATGTTTAAAACAGTTAAAACTACCCACCCCCTAAAACAAGGGAAGCACTCCCATTGGAAGCACTCCCATTGGACTGCTGGGCAGAGGGGCGGGGTGAACTCTGCTTTGGGGAGGGAGGAAATGCTCCCATTGGGCTGCTGGGCAGAGGGAAGGGGCAAACTGTGCTGGGGTGACTGCATGGGTGCCCACAGAGAGTGCTCCGAGTATCACCTCTGGCACGCATGCCATAGGTTCGCCACCATTGCTATAAAGCATATTTAGCAGACCAATATCTAGTCCTGCCTGCCTGCCACATGACCACAGAAACGTCTGCAGAAGCAAACAGCGCTGGCTCTTCGGCTTTGAAACAGACATGAATACTGAACCTTAGAGTTGGATAGGGCTGGCTTTCGAGGAAGGGAAACCTTTACCTTTACCTATTGATGTTTTGCTAACTCAGCAACATAAATAAATACAAAGTTTATGGAGTTATTATTATTATTATTAGTAGTAGTAGTAGTAGTTCGACTTATATGCCACCCCACTTGCAAAGTGCGAAGTTGCATGAACAAAAAGGGAAAGGCCTTCCCCTTAAGGAGCTTTCAAACTAAAATTTGACCATGTGAAAGAAGGCTAGAGGAAGAAGATGAAAAGGATAGGAAGAACTACAAAGACATTCTAAGTATTGTGCAAAGCAAGAGATAAAGATGAACAAATGCATTACTTCAAAGAAACAAGTTGGTTTCTAGGGTGTCAAAAGTATTCTGTTTGCTCAGTGGCTTTATTGCTAGGCATGAAGATCCATCTTACTATCTTGCTCAGCACATTTTTGTGCATAAGGCACTCAAGCAGCCAAATGGAATTCCACAACAGTCAGTTTTTGGATAGAAAGAGTTGGTACTTTTCTGGACAGACTTCTGTTTACCAATCTGCAAGCCACACAAAGCTCTTCTTTAGACAAAGATAAGGAAAGATTAAACAAATTACATCAAGACAATCAGATTTTCCCAAACGTGTAGACTGTAGTTGCCCATATTGATGGAGGTGAGTAAGTCTACCAGAAACAGGTCCTTCTTAGTGGTGGTATTTCCATCACATGTCCTGCAGCCCTCCTCCCTCTCTGTATTCAGCAAGTGTTGGGTCGGGGCCGTGGAGCGGCCGTGGGGTCCCGGAGGAGACTGGTCAAGTGACGACACGAGACAAGATGGAGCGAAGACCAGTGGTTTTTTGAGGGAAAATCATCATCATATCTAGGAGTTCAAGGCAGCGTGTGATAGAATCATCATCTGACAGAAAATCATATCACATGTTTACCCGGGTTAATTGGGAATCTCTCTCGGGAAAGTTAATTAATTAAGGCAAACACTGGCAGGGGAAGTCCATTGTTCCTATCTTACACAAGAGTAAATATGGCCACTATTTACGCTAGCGCTTGGGGTAATCCGCAAGTGCGGTATTACCTATTTCCTAACTGCTTAGTTAGACATTCAATTTCCTCCTGCTTGGACTGCCTGTCAGGTCAGATATGGGTGAATCAATCTTATGACTATTAATCCGCTCCCCAATTTCTGTCCCCGCAGAGCCCAGAGGCCTGGAGCGTTCTCACACGGCATGGCCTCTGTCAGGGACAGTTATGCCAATTGTGCCCGCGGATACCACAAGCAAGCTGATCAAGAAGCGAGCTATTTTTTTAAAGCACTTGTTAGCATCTTGCCCCCTAGCTGATTCTGGTGTCACATTTGGTTATGAATTTTACTGCTGCCATCGTTTTATAGATAGAAGGGTTTTTATACTGGGGTTGTGTTATCCAGTGGTGGGCATCAGCAGGTTCGCACCAGTTCACCAGAACCGGTAGCAGAAATTCTGGCTGGCCCCCCTCATCCAAGTTTTGAAACAAAGTAGTCCTAATTCTGGTGCAACTCAGGGCTTTCCCCCAGGCCACGCCCACCATACCACACCCACAGTGTGGTAGTAAAAAAAATTTGGAGCCCACCACTTGGTTAGGAGTAGGTTGTTATATTATGATTATTAATTACTTCACGCCCTGAAGGTCAGAGGTTGAGGCCAGTGTGCTGCACGGCAGAGTGAGTTTCTGTCTCAGTCTCAGCTCCTGCAACCTAGCAGTTCGAAAGTAACAAATTGCAAGTAGATAAATAGGGACCACTTTGATGGAAAGGTAAGTAGCATTCCATGCACTCTGGTGTCTAGGCATCCCTGCCACATGTTCACGGAAACACCTGCAGATGCAGACAGCGCTGGCTCTTTGGCTATAAACAGAGATGAGCACTGAACCCTAGAGTCAGATACAACTAGCTTTTGAGGAAGGGTGACTTTTACCTTTACTATACAAACACATTTGTAGAGAAAGGATTATTCAAGGGTCAGACATTTCAAAAAGACTGTACATTACCACTTGCAACATGTTTGTGATATAACACCAATGATAATTACTAATATGCTTACACAATTTAGAAGTTTAAGCCAGTGTGCATTACTGTCTAATGTGTTGACCTCAAGATAACTGTGATATACAGACTATTCTGTGTTTGTGTATTATGAAGAAATCAAGTTGTTTATGATATCCAAGATATCGTAACCTTGCTTTAAACTAAGGACTTATTGGATTCTCTTTTTGTCCTTAATTAGCTACAATAGATGATATTGATAAAGCTCTTCGGCTTTGAAACAGAGATGAGCACTGAACCCTAGAGTCGGATAAGACTGGCTTTCAAGCAAGAGAAAACTTTACCTTTACTAGATGATATAAAAACTAGTATGGAATGTTTCAGAAGACTGTTGACAATGTCTCAACAAAGAACATTTACCTTTACTCTGCTTTCTTCTCTGAGCAGTTTAACCAGATGGCTTCTGTATGCTCAGATTTCCCACTGAATTACAGCCGTTCTGACAAAATGAGACACAAATTTAAATTAACGACAGGTTGTTCTTCAGAGCAAAGGCAACTCATTCTACTTTCTGTTTGTGTTTATTTTTCTACATCACAGGTTTGTGAACTCTCTGAAAAAGTTGTGACTATTTTTAAAAAAGTTTTCAGGGGGAAATGATAGCAAAGTTTGTTACATATTTAATTTGTGGTTTGACTTCTGATACCTTGATTTTATGATGAAGAATAATAGGAGAAAAATTGTATATTTTTTTTAAACAATGAGCAAAATGAACTCTCTCAGTAATATTGAAAGCTGTAGAAAGTTTAATAGTGCTATAGTGGAAGATTAAAACAGTGAGACTTGGCAATTTTAAAGGCAAGCAGCACAGAATGAACCCTTAAAAAAACACCAGCAAAGAAAAACAAAAGCATTTTGTGTGTATAGATATATAACTAGATACACATGCAGGCACACATATTCAGAGCCATTTTAAATGTTCTAGAAGGAACATAAAAAAAGAGAACAGGACCCGATGTGCCATTTCACTTAAAGAGTTGCCTTATCCCCTCATCAAAAAGAGCGGAAAGGACTGATACCCCGTAGGAGCACCACCTTGAAATCATCTTTGATATTTAAACGAGTCATTTTCTGTTTTGTGACTGGCACATTCTGTTCTGGCATTTGTGTCTAACAAGGCTTTCTGAGTCATGTACGCCAAATAAAATGACACATGGAGGTCTGTGTTATCTTCTACAGAAAATGTTTCTTGGGAGTTGCTGAGGCCATATTAGTGCATGGTTACGAATGAGCTCTTGGCTTTGTCCCAGCTCCAGCCAACCTAGCAGTTCGAAAGCAAGAAATTGCAAGTAGATAAATAGGGACCACTTCGGTGGGAAGGTAAACAGCGTTCCGCACACTCCTGTGTCTAGTCATGCCTGCCACATGACCATGGAAACGTCTGCAGAGCACTGAACCCTAGAGTCGGATACAACTGGCTTTCAAGCAAGGGAAACCTTTACCTTTAAACACACTATGGACTGCGGCGGCTCAAGTGGTTAAGACGCTGAACTTGAAGACTGGAAGGTCAGCAGGTCAGCAGTTCGAGACCCTAGTACTGCATGATGGAATGAGTTCCCGTCTCTGTCCTACTTCCTGCCAACCTAGCAGTTTGAACACAAGAAATTTCAAGTAGATAAATAGGTACCCCTTTGGTGGGAAGGTAAACAGCATTCTGTGCACTCCAGTGTCACCTGCCACATGCCCATGGAAATGTCTGCAGATGCAGATAGCACTGGCTCTTGGGCTGTAAACAGAGATGAGCACTGAACCCTAGGAGTCGGATATGACTGCCTTTCGAGCAAGGGCAACCTTTACGTTTACTACACTCACTGTTGCTCAGTATCATTCACTAGCCAAGTACAAGAAGGGTACCTCACCCACATGCAGTTGGATTTAGGGCTCCTCCTTCCAACCACAGTTGCTCATGTTGGGTGGCAGCTACAGATTTTATGTCCATTCTAAATAAATAGATAGATAGATAGACAGACAGATAGATTCTGCCGCCGCCACCACCAATGCTTTAGAATGCTACAAAGGAGTGTTACCCCAAATCTGGAAATTGCCCCTTTCATTTTTGTTTATTTTTTTAATGTTTTATTTTTACCTATAAGGAGGGACAATAACCGTTGGGATGTGCAAAGGCTCCCTCACCCGTCCCTACTACCCCCTACCGAGCCGCCCACACTCGCCTTTACCTAGCCCGACCATTGCCGCAAGGGTCTGGCAGTCGCCAGTGGGGCAACCGCCCCACGAATGCAAACAAAACAACTCCAAGCCCCAATGTCCTCCGTGCCGCGCCACCCCTCAGCCAATCAGTCTGACACGCGAGAGCACAGAGAACGTTGGGAAAGCCGGCATGCCCAGAAAACGAGCCACAGAAAAAAAGCCGCCGCATGAATGCAAACAAAAGGAGCAAAACTTCAAGTCCCAGCATCCTCCACGCCATGACCACTTCAGCCAATGAGGCTGAAATGCGCGAGCGCCCAGAACGCGTGAAAAATTAAATTAAAAAAATGCCACATGCAATGAGAGTGCAAGGCCGCCGCAGGCAGACGCAGTGCCTCATGGCCTCGCTAACAAAAAAATGCAAAAAAAAAACACAGCGAGACAACCGCTGTCCTTCTTTCCCGGAGCAATGGGGAGAAGAGGGACTCCCTCTCCTCCCTGCTACCCCGCTGAAGACACAGCGAGACCACCACCGGCCTTATGGTAAGTTGAGCCAGGGTGGGAAAAAACAAGCAGCTGGCAGCAATTCGTCAGGGGAAGCACACTCCCTGGCGAATGACTGGCTGCTGCCTTTCTACTACCCACACAGCTATTTCAAGAACTAGCACGAAACAGCAGTGGAAGTAATAGAAAACCAGCAGCCAGCAATCCGTCAGGAAGAGCACCACCCCTTACGGATCGTTGCCTGCCGATCTCCCGTTAGGTAAGCCAGGGAAAAAGAAGGCCAAGAGGAGAGAACCATCGTGAAGAAGATAGCTCTTATCTGCCTCCTTCTCACCCGACCGACCTAATGAACCTTACCGGATGAAGAGCGAGCTGACTGCTGGCTCTTCATTTTCCCCATTGCTGCATCAAAACCTAATTTCGAAACAGCAATGGGGAAAAGAGAAAATGACAGACAGGCCGTCTTCACCCCACAAAACACAACCACAACCAAAACTAAACAGTTAACCAAAACAGCAAGCATCAAAAATAATAAAACACAAATAAATAAACAAATAATTAAAATAAAACCAATAAACAACAAAACAATAAACCAAAAACTCAACAAAAAACACCCAAAATACCAAAGGCTACCAAAAAACAATAAAACTCACAAAAAACACCTATCTACAACATGGAAATACCTAACTCAACAAACAATAATATCACAAATTAAACAAATAAATACGGAAGAAATCAGTAATCAAAACAATTAAACACATCTCAAACCCAAAATAAAAACAAAAGAACAAGAAGAAACACTTTGGGGAGGGGGGGATAAGTAGAAACTCTCTACTTAAATCCCCCAGCCCAACACCCCAAAATAAAAACAGAATAAAAACAGAATAAACAATCAAGAGCACTTACCAAACATGTCCTCCCTCCATGCCTCCGGAACAGAATTGAACAAACAAAGAAAATCGCAGTAGTCCTAATCACAGCCCTGCCTAGAGGCCGGAAGAGTAAAAACAGTCAAAAATATTTTAAAAATCAAAATAATAAATAAATAAATAAATAAATAAATAAGATAAATCAAATAAATTAAAAAACCACAAATTCAAAACACCAACACCCAAACCACCACTAACCATAAAAACAAAAACAAAAAAACTGCCCGGCAAGGCCTGCCAAAATATGCTAGTTTTCAATAAAATACTCTTAACCATTATTCTTCTATTTTCCCCTGACTCTAACTGCTGGGCTTATATGTCCACAAGCATTCACTTGCAGATAGAAATGGCAAGGGTTGATTTTATATATATTTTTAAAAGAAAAGGGCCAAGGTCAAGGGGGGATGCTCCTTTCTCACTTTCTGTTTAAGCCAAGCCTTAGGAGTAGTTAAAAGGCTCTGGGAACTGCAGTTTGGTTTAAAATGTGTTTTTCCTTTCTGCCAAATAGACACAGCAGACTTAACCCTTTCACTCCTGATTTATTTTATTTTATTAGCAGTTATACCTAGGATGTCAAATAAATTAATAAAAATGTTCTCATGTACTTTAAACTGTTCAATTCTTGTCTATTCAAGAAAGAATCTCTTAACTTCCTCTTCATACGCTCAGACCATATTTGGGCAAGCAGGATCTCAGTCAAGGAAGCTCTATTCATCACTAAAGCTTCTCAAGACTCTCCTGATGTTCTGTTTGCCTTAAAGCCTAATTCTATTGTTTCTGGGGAAGTGGATGGTAGGAAATTAGCATATGTGTACACAATAGTGGTAGGGTTTTCCTACTTGGGGGCCATTGAATAACATTGGGGAGCTCCACATTAGGTAATATTATTTTGGTAAACATTGGTTCTTGCTTATAAACTGCTATATAAGAAGGCAAAAACTAACATTTTAAATTTTCTTCCTGTCTTAGAAGGTCAAATTGGTCAAATGTCCAGAAATATCTGGCTGTTTGGAGAGGTCAGAGTGAGAACAATAAGTACTATTTACTAATCCCATCAGGACAGAGGAAACCTCTTTATTAAGGAAATTTGCTATCTGCAGCCATACCTGTCAAGTATCCCGGATTGGCCAGGATTTCCTGTATTTCCGTGTCGATTTTCTCCATTTCCCGCCTGGAGCTGCTGCTACCCTGTAATTTGGCAGCGGGGGAAAGGAGTTACTGTGCATCCCTTCTGCACAGGTCCTTTCTACGCATGCGTACAAGGGTTCTGTGCAGAAGGGGATGCATAGAAGCCTTCTACGCATGCATAGAAGTGACTTGCGCAGAACGGTTCTGCGCAGGTCCATTCTATGCATGTGTAAATGCCTTCTACGCATGTGTAGAAGCGACCTGCGCAGAACATTTCTGCGCAGGTTGCTTCTACGCATGCGTAGAAGGCTTTTACACATGCGTAGAATGGACCGGCGCAGAAACTTTCTGTGCAGGTCCATAATCTCCGGAGCTGCGCTTGACAGGTATGTCTGCAGCTATCTGCAAGGAAGATGACAAACAACCAGGAAACTTTGGGCTGGGCTTCTGGATGATTTCCTCCAATCAAGAGTGTGTTTGGAGGGGGGGAATACCATATATGGACATTTGCAGCTGACCTCAACATCTCCCATCATGGCAGCCTCCGGAGGCTGGCCACATGGCAAAACTCCTCCCACCTCTCCATGTGACACCTTGGACCAACCAAGTTTGGGAGTGGACTTCTCCTTTTCCATGTGTGTGGGATCCGTGCACACAATTGGTATACTGGCCCTGACAGAACCCCAGTAAGGGGTGAACACATCGTTACCAGGGGTTCCTGAAGGGACAGAAATTGGGGGAGCGGAATATTAGATAGGGTTTAATTCATCACTAACTGATCTGACAAACTGCTCGGTCAACAGAGAGCTAATGACTAACGTGTTTGGTGTGTAATAGGCAATCTCGCGCCTGCGGATTACCTTTAACCCTAAAACCAATACCAGCCACATGTTTACCCCGGATAACATGGAACAATGTATTTCCCCTGCCGTTAATTAAGTTAGTTAATTAACTTGCCCTGTAGACTTCCCCAATTAACTTGTGTAAACACGGAGTGTGAATTCTGCCAGATCGCGGTGCTTTTACATGCAGCCTGTACATGATAAATACTATCGATTTGCCTTCATTAAATCACTGGTCTTCGCTCCATCTTGCCTCGTGTCTCATTGCTTGACCAGTCTCCTCCGGGACCCAACAGCTGCTTCACAGTGCCGATCCAGCTTGCGCAATCCGCTCCCCGGCACAGATCCAACATATGGTGACCCCGACGTGATTCTACTCGTGAGTAAGCGATCTTAGTGGTCTGGTTCTATGCTAGAACCGTGTCCGAATTGTCCTGGAGTACAGCGCGGCAGCTCTGGTCAGAAAGCCATCTGATCTGAGTGACAGCTATGCGACGAGGCATTCCAGAGAGGCAGAGCACACTCCAAAGCTCTGAGGCAGCTTTCTCAGCGGGAAAACGCGTTCCGCTCAGGGTCGGCTGTGAAACCCTGACTTCAGCGCAGAGGCCGTCGAGGGCCAGTGGCAGCAGTCCACGCTCCGAGCTCCTTCCCAGAGGTTCGTCACGCCAGACCTGTTACCTAAAACTCAGACGCGTCGCTTCATCCCGAAGAGAACCACTTCAAAGGACCGGCAGGTAATATGGGGACTTGTCCTCAGAGGCAATGTCCGACTGCTAACCAGAGAGTTCACTTAATGGAACTCAAGGCCCTGGCCAGGGTATACCATACACGCATTCACAGCGCCCAGTTAGCAGATCTTTTGGTGTACTTGGGGGATAATTGTCTGCTTTATCCAGAAACAGGCATGCTTAACCTCCAACTTTGGGACAGGATAGGAGCCTGCATTCAGCAAGCACCTAGAGCTCCAGATAGCATAATCAGCACGTGGAGCAAGTGTAGGAAGCTCTTAGCAGAGGTAGACCCAGTCCGGATAGAGACCCAGGAACCACCAGCGCAGTCAGAGCCATCAGCCCCAACGGCTCTCTATCCGTTATTTCAGCTCAAGCAGGGTAGTGTAGGGAGCTTTCCCTCAGTGACAGCTGCAGACGTCACTGATGGAATGCATGGAATGAGAAGTGCTGGTGCTTCTCTGACAGTTACAGGTTCCCAAGCTACCAAGAGTTCCAGCCAACGCATGGTTGAGGAAGAAACCAATAGGGGGGAGTTGCCAGCAGAAGAACTAACTGAGTTTAGGCAGATATGCCCAGTTCGCGTAGAGGTAGATGCCCTCATTGACCAGCAACAAACAGTCCATTCACCAGTTCCGTACCAGCTGCTTATGGATATACGGAAGGCAATCACAGAGACAGGACTTCAGAGTCGCTTCACCAGGGGCACGCTTCAGCAGGTGTGCAAAACCATGATGCTCATTCCGTATGACTGGAAAGCCGTTATGCAACTGATGCTCAACCCCAGCCAGTATTTGCTATGGGACAGCGAGTATCGTCTCGAAGCGCAGGCAAGGGCTGCCAGGATGGGCGGAGCAGTAATCCCTGACCAGCTATATGGTTCAGGTCCGTTCGAATCTGTTGATGCGCAGACCGCCTTGCCAATTGCCACCCTTCAGTTGGTGGCTGAGACAGCCTTCAGGGCTTATCTCAAGGTCCCGGCAGCTGGCAAAACAGCCAAAAATTACACAGCAGTCAAACAGGGTGCCCAGGAGTCCTACATGGACTTTATCAATAGACTGGAGGAAGCAGTCAGTAGACAGATCGACAATGAGCAAGCCCAACAGGAGCTCATGATGAAATTGGTGAAAGACAACGCCAACCTTGACTGCCGTAAGATCTTGCAGTCACTGGGCAATCGTCCCGATCTGACTCTCCGGACATGATTAGGGCTTGTGCCGACGTTGGTACAGATACCTACAAAATGGGTCTGTTGGCAGCGGCGGTACAAGGTGGTAAGAAACCCAAGAACAGGACCAAAGGAGCATGTCACAATTGTGGCAAGATCGGTCATTTCGCTAGGGAATGCCGATCCACCAAGGGCAGCGGCCAAAACGCTGGCCGTCCCAAGGCTCCGACCACCCCATGTCCAAGGTGCAATAAAGGCTTCCACTGGGCCAGGAACTGCCCGAATTTGATAAAACGGATCACGGGCTTGTCTCTGGCCTCAGTCCAAACAGAGACCTCAATTGCTCTGGGAGAGCCAGAGCTGGATAAAATTCCGGTCACATTACCTGCATTCCGGAGGCGCAGGCCAGCCCTAGAGGCAGCACGGGGCTAGATTTGACTTGCCAGTCAGAGGTCACATGTGACTTGCCAGGCACAGTCTATCTGGTGGATTCCCAGTACATGGGACCCCTGTCTAAAGGCTACATAGGTTTAGTTTTGCCCCGTAGTATCACAGGAACGCGAGGAATTCTTATAATTCCAGGAGTCATTGACTCCAATTTTTCGGGTGTTCTCCAGGTTCAACTCTGGACACACCTACCCCAAACCATTCACAAGGGAGACACGTTAGCGCAACTGATCATGGTTCCTTGTAACTCGCCAGCAGGCAGCCAGGAAAGCCTCAGGGACATCTCAGAGTCCGGGTCGGGAGACCGCTCGAGCGCAGAAGGGGCAGTGCAAGGATACCAGGTCTTAGCGGCAGTGGAAACCAACATAGAGTGGAAGCGGCGGCCAGTCATAAAGGTATTTTTAAATAAAAACCTTTTGCAGGGCTGCTAGATACTGGAGCTGACGTCAGCGTGGTCAGCCAGAGTCAGTGGCTGCGTGAGTGGGCTCTCGAGCCGGTCTCCGATATGTGGGGGGTTCAAGAAGCGTTTAGAAGCCTAGATTGGGTAGAAGGCATGATCCCTGAAGCTGACGGCACAGCGGTCATCCGGCCGCACATTTTGGACGTGCACATCAACCTTTGGGGATGTGACATTCTGCAGCAGTACCGTGCCACTCTTACCTTCGGGTAATGGCTCTACCGCTTAAATGGCTGACCAACACGCCAGTCTGGGTAGAACAATGGCCGGTAGTAGGGGAGAAATTAGTCACCCTGAAACAGCTGGTAAAAGAACAGCTAGACACAGGACATATAGAACAGTCCACCAGTCCTTGGAATTCACCCATATTTGTCATCAAGAAAAAGTCAGGGAAGTGGCGACTCCTTCACGATCTCAGAGAGATCAAGAAATGTATTCAGCCAATGGGTCCGCGTCAATGCGGCATCTCGAATCCGAACATGATCCCCAAGGGTTGGGAAATCTTGGTCGTAGACCTAAAAGATTGTTTTTATACAATTCCCTTAGATGCTAGGGATCGGGAAAGGTTCGCCTTTACAGTGCCAGTCGTGAACCACAGAGAGCCTATGCAACATTACGCGTGTAAATATTTGCCACAGGGGATGCTCAACTCGCCCAGCCTGTGCCAAATTTACGTTCACAACGCACTGGAAAAGTTCCGAAACCTTCACCCCACAGTCTTAGTGTGTCATTTCATGGATGACATCCTGGTCGCAGTGCCACAACTCAGCAGCAAAATGTTTAAAAGCCTCCAGGCCACTCTGGGGGGGAAAGGGTTACTCATTGCCCCGGATAAAGTTCAGAGAACCGAGCCATTTTCATACTTGGGCCATCGGCTTCTCCGTTCTTTCGCAGCACCAGTTTTTCCACAGATCAACTTAAAAGATTCAGTCACCCTTGTAGAATTGCAGCAAATTCTGGGGAATATTAATTGGGCCAGACCGTATTTTAGACTAGATACGGATCTTTTGAAACTGCTCTTCTCGCTGCTAACGTTCGGTAAGCAGCCGGCAGACCGAATACACATTCCTTGAGAGGCGCGCTTGACTCTCGAAAAGGTCAACCAAGTTCTCAGCCAGAGATGGGTGGACAGGATTAGTCAGGGGCCCTATGCTCCAATTCTAAACCTGTACATCGTTCGGACCAGATCCATCTTTACCGGAGCCCTAGGGGTGAACTCCGAGCGGGGGGCGAGTATCGTGGAATGGGTGTATTTACCGCACACCTCTTCCCAAAACATCGTTCCTCTGCAGGAACTGGTCTCCGCGGTGATTTACAAAGGAAGGCTGAGAGCAAGGGTCATCTCAGGGCACGATTTAGCAAAATTCGTGGTCCCGTTCACTAAGGAGCAGATTCAGCAACTGATGCAGCTCGGTGACTCGCTTCCAATTGCATTGGAAGGATTCACTGGATGCTTGGCATACCATTTGCCGAAAGACCGCAGACTTGTCTCGCTTCAAATGCAGACAGTCAGTTTGTGTGAGTTAATGTCACTGGTTCCACTTCAGGGGGCTAGGACAGTTTTCACTGATGGGGGTCGCACATATGGTGTTCTTACTTGGCAAGAGGACCAAGCTTGGCGCACGCTTCTAACTCTTCCACAGAAGTCCGCGCAGCGGGCAGAGATGGCAGTGGTGAACCTCGCTTTGCGCACCTTTGCCAAAAAACGCTTGAACATAATTACTGAGAGTCAGTATGTTAGGAATTTGCTTCACAGTCTACCAGGAGCGTACATCACTCCCGCGATAGACAAGAATTTGTTGAGTCTTTTCCTCACAACTCAATTTCACTTGCGGAACCGCACCGAAGCGCTCTATATCGCCCACATCAGAAGCCACCAGGACTTGCCTGGTCCGATTTCCGCGGGCAATAGCAGAGCGGATGCAGCCACAAAGGAAATTCTGCAACGGTCAGTTTTTGGGAGTCTTCACAACTCCAATCCAGAGTCATGCATTCTTTCATCAGAATGCCAAACCACTAGCAAGGCAGTTCAACCTGCCACTTTCCCAAGCCCAAGGCATAGTCCGTTCCTGTCCGCATTGCACAGGGGCGGTAGGGGTGCCCTTGTGGGGGGTCAACCCACAAGGGACAGAGGCCAACCAGGTGTGGCAGCTGGACGTCACACATGTTCCGCAGTTTGGCAGATGGCAGTACATGCACGTTTGCATTGATACCTTTTCACAGTTCGTTTGGGCTACAGCACAGAAGGGAGAGACGGCTTCCCATGTGGAGCAGCATCTTCTTTCCTGCTTCGTGGCCATGGGAAAACCACAGCACATGAAGACTGATAACGGTCCGGCTTATAGCTCCAGGCAGCTGGCCACCTTCATGGCCACCTGGGACATTAAGCACAATGTTGGCGTTCCGTACAAGGGCAAGCAGTTGTGGAACGGGTCAATCGGACGCTTAAGTCCTACATTGACAAACAAACAGAAAGGGGGAACCACCAGCCCTGCCCAAAAATCAGGGTCAGGCACAACATTGTCTGAACAAGGTATCGTTTATGTACAATCACCTTAATGTTTTTTCGGATTACACTCCGCAGGAGAGGCACTTCCGTCGCACGGAGGCTCTCCCGCAGCCGATGGTGTGTTACCGAGTGCCACCGGATCCTTCCTGGAAGGGCCCGGCGCCACTCATAACCTGGGGAAGAAGGTATGCTGCAATTATGTCTCCTACATGCATCATCTGGATTCCAGCCTGGTGTGTCAAGCCTCACTTCGAGTCCAATGGCGTGGACCCAGGCAGTTCCAGACCTGATCCCGGAAATGGAGGAATTAACCCTGATGGGGAGAGCCAAGCAGAGGAGGCGGCGACAGCAGATGATAGCGCCGAAGATCACCTGGGGGATGACCAAGTCCCTGTGCCAGGAGGCGGCGGATGCCATTCAGCACGAGGACAAGGAGCCGACGCCGGAGAACATCTTGATTGCAGCCTTTTCCCTGATTACAGCTATTTCCATGATGACCACCATCATCTTGATCCTTTCCCTGCTTGCGGGGGGAGGCGTTCAAGCAGCTTCACTGGAAGCCAACAACCTGATGCCAGGCGGAGATCTCTCTGCCCGGCTGCAGTACAACGTTTGGGAAAGATTGGCAAACCTTGTCAATCAGTCTGATTTTTGCCTGAGGCAGACTATCGCTTCTGCCTCTATTCTGAGCACTTGTCTCATCCCGGTGTGTCACTCCCCAGATGTGCGCATCAGGGACAGTGACTGGTTGGTGAAGCGGATATTTGGTCCATTTTACA
The DNA here is from genome assembly GCA_035047305.1 of Bradypodion pumilum. NCBI lineage: Eukaryota > Metazoa > Chordata > Lepidosauria > Squamata > Chamaeleonidae > Bradypodion > Bradypodion pumilum. Next base: position 274,616,458 of record JAWDJD010000001.1, read on the forward strand.
AGACTGCCTTTTCAACGTCTGCGCATTGGGGAACCCAAGTCACTAAAGTCTTACCGGCTGATGTGGCCAACTCTATACACTCCCCGAGTGGCAGTCAGCCCGAACTCTACTTGTGCTCTTATGACCGGCTGTTCCGCGGTCGAAGGGCCACAGCGCCATTGCCTCGACCCTGGCAACAGCAACTGGACTTGTAATAACCCAGAGACTATTAGCTCAATGTATGCTCATGTTACTTTGCCTTCAGGATGGTTTTTTACATGTAACCAGTATACTTGGAACTACATTCCTGCAAATGTATCTGATTCCCTTTACTGTATCAGTCGTTTGACATTGTTGCTTCCCACTAGAGACATGGTTGCCCCAAGCATAAATGTACCTTCACACATACGGCACGTTCGTGCCACCCAGTTAGACAGCTCATGTGATAGCAACATCAGAATTCTGATGTTAACCACACCTCCTCGGCGATAGCGCTGCTTAATCAGGATCAGACGGAGCTTCACCATGCCATACTGGATAAACACTTTAAAGTATTTTAAAGTGTTTTAATGTGTTTTTAGAACTTGTTGTAATGCCACCCTGAGTCGGGTTCTGCCTGAGTGGGCGGCATATAGAAATATGACTATTAAATTAAAATTAATTTAAATTAAAGCTGAGTATGTTTCATTAGCAGTCAGCTTGTTTGGCGTGCCAGGATTAGCCGTAGGCAATGCTCGGAGAATTGGTCAATTGGCTTGTGCTTTGGCAAAAGCCATTAACCACACCTCCTCGGCGATAGCGCTGCTTAATCAGGATCAGATGGAGCTTTGCCATGCCGGATAATTGAGCAGCTATCGATTACCTCTTACTGTTACATCATTTGGGTTGCGAGTCTGTCCATGGCATGTGTTGCTTTAACCTCACGGACAACTCGCTCAAGGTTCAGAGTCAACTCACAGACCTCCATACCTTGGTTAAAAACATCAAGGAAGATGCTATGTGGGCGTGGTGGAATTCGCTATGGTCTTGGTTCCCGTGGGGTTGGCTACAAACGACACTCAATGTGATTGTGGGGGTGATAATACTGGGAACGACTGTGTATTGTTTCATGAAATGTATTCCCTCGCTGATGTCAAGATGTTCCCCATGGAGAGGACCCCAGAATGTCCTCACTCCACGTCAGCTGATGCCGCTCCTACACCGAGCCGTCTGTCAGGTCCAACTAAACAAATAAAGGGGGAGTGTGGGATACGCGCACACAATTGGTATACTGGCCCTGACAGAACCCCGGTAAGGGGAGATCACATCGTTACCAGGGGTTCCTGAAGGGACAGAAATTGGGGGAGCGGAATATTAGATAGGGTTTAATTCATCACTAACTGGTCTGACAAACTGCTTGATCAACAGAGAGCTAATGACTAACGTGTTTGGTGTGTAATAGGCAATCTCGCGCCTGCGGATTACCTTTAGCCCTAAAACCAATACCAGCCACATGTTTACCCCGGATAACATGGAACAATGTATTTCCCCTGCCGTTAATTAAGATAGTTAATTAACTTCCCCTGTAGACTTCCCCAATTAACTTGTGTAAACATGGAGTGTGAATTCTGCCAGATTGTGGTGCTTTTACGTGCAGCCTGTACATGATAAATACTATTGATTTGCCTTCATTAAATCACTGGTCTTCATTCCATCTTGCCTCGTGTCTCATTGCTTGACCAGTCTCCTCTGGGACCCAACATCCGCTTCGCGGTGCCAATCCAGCTTGCGCAATCTGCTTCGCAGCCCAGATCCAACACATGTGAACACTCCTGAGCAAATCAAATATGGGTGCAGACTCATTCCCCTCCCATGTGATGCCTTAGACCAATAGTGTTTGTGCAAGCCCCTTCCTGCTCCATTTGCATGCACATATAAACCAGCTTCCTCCATTGTCTGGTGCAGAACCCCTTTGTTTTCTGGTTCTGCCCTGTGGTAGCAATTTCCCATAGCATATAGGCCATGTGTTATGGGGTGATCCATTTGCCTCACAGTTCTTCATTTTTCTTTCTCTATTCAATGTTTATTTTCTTATATGTTTTCTAAGTAAGCGTCTCTAATTTGTATCAAACAACTTGTCTGTGGCTCATTTCTTAGTTAGGGGCTCATTCAGTGGTGCACTGAAGCAGGTCCTGTCCTGTTCGGGAGAACCGGTAGCGGAAATTCCCACAGACCACGCCCATCTGGCCAGCCACGCCCACCTCCATAGCTTATTGTGTTGGCCATGCCCACAGATTTAGCCCCGCCCACAGATTTGGCCTCACCCACAGATTTGGCCCTGCCCACAGAGGTGGTAGTAAAAAAATTGGAGTGCATCACTGGGCTCATTCATTATGTGGGTGGACTTTATTTGAATTGAGATGGTACCTTCAATTCAATAAACTTCTTTTTATTTGAACCCACAATCTAATGTGGTTTTTGGTTTCTGATTTAACCCTGCCTATGGAATGTTCCCCTAAATTTAAAAGGTAACAATTTTTCAAGTAACAGAAGCAAACTAGGTTGGTGCCCCTCACCCATCTTTTCCTGGTCAGGTAGGGACCCACCCTTCCAGACAGGCTTTTAAGCAATATGTGAGAGTCTCTGGAACTTATTGAACTAAGAGATTTTAAAATGTTTTAATTGTTTTAAAATCGTGGTTTTAATATCAATAGATGTTTTTTAGCATAGTTTCCTGTAGTATTTTTAACTATGATCATTGTATAGCTGTAATTGTTTGTGTCTTACCTTTGCTCCTTTTTTGGAAGAAGGTGGTACTGCATATAAATCAAGCTAATCATGATGTTATGCAGTCCTGAACTGTACAAGGGTGCTGTCCTCTTCCTCTAGTTGGCTAGTGGGTGACAAGAAAAGTTTTAAACTCTGAGCAACAGGTGTGTATCAATCTACTGCATGTAGCTTCATTCCTTTGTAAAATATCAGCATTTTGCACTGCTTTGCATAAATCTTCTGTCTGACATGTCTACAGGGTTCAAAGCTCGACCTTTGGCTAGAGGAAACTCAGCTTTGCAAAGATATCAGAGCTCTGTAGAATAGGCGTGGTAAAAGTTTGAACCTCCAGATGTTTTTGAACATTAACTGCCAGAATCCTCAGCAGGTATTGCCAAGGTTGAAGGACTGTGAGGCTTGTAGTCCAAAACATCTAGAAGACAAAAGGTTTGCCACCTCACCTGTGGCATATGGAAGTCTCACAGGACTCTCATTTCCAGATCAATTAAAAACACTGATATTCTGCCATTGGTCTGTCATTGCGTTTAGAAATCTGGTCTACTGTCCTGACTTTATAATAGCTTCAGGTGTTCCAGGATGTTGACATCTGTTCCTTATTGTTCTGGCTTTCATCACAATAGGCCCAGACAGCCAAAGGTAAAAGATTCTGGTATATTTATGACACTATACCTCTGTTTCTACCAGATGTGTTATGACAAAGCCTTGTTTGAGTGAACCAGGGTCAAGCAAAGTTTCCACAAATTATCTTACACCTAATATTTTTAAAAACTGATATCCAAGCACCTAGGGGGGAAATGCTGGCAAAGAGACAGAAAAAGGGTTGCCATGTTCTTTGATTTGTAGCTATGTTTTCTGGCAAATTGTAATGACTAGAGCAGTGCTTCCCAACCGCTTTTTTTTTTTGGCCATGCCCCACCTAAGCATCTCTAAAATCCTGATATCACCACCACCACCACCCATGACATATAATTCTTATTATTCAAAAAGTGAACTCCTATTCACATGGAGGAAGCCTAAAAGGTCATTAACTTGGTCTTAACAAGCTTCAAATCCCTCCCCCCTTAAAAATCAAATTGCCCCCCTGTGAGGAACCATGGGACTAAAGGTTTCGTTCTCTGCCAAATGGCATGTCTGACTTGCATTCATGTTGTTAGATAGTAGCCACTCACAATGTAAAATGAATGCATAAGGTACAGATAAAATCTTTCATTAAAGTATTGTCATTGCTGTCATTCTTGTCAAAATGTAATGTGTGAGTGCTGACTGATGGCAGTAACATGTAGCTTCGGTCTAAAAAGTCTTGTAATTATAGTTACTAACGGATATATTGACACTTTCCCTTTCTGCCAATGTATTGCAAACCTTATAGTATGCTCTCTGGTTCTGTTAATAATTCAGGTGAAACCCAGCTACAGACGATGCCAAAATGGGAGACATAATATCTCCTGTTACTTGTACTCTCTCCAAGTAATTGCTCATTCATATACCCATTTTAGGAAAGTGGTTGCGTAGATTATTGCAGCCAATCAGTCTAATGCGGAATGTAGATAAAATTATTTTCTTTGGAGCCTGCCAAAAATGTAATTTAATGCTAATTAACAAACATCAAATATCTATGATGATTCAACCTCATGAAGCATATTTGTATATGCTTGATGTTAAGGATAATATTATAAGGGGGAAGAGATAAGGAACAATACTTGGAAGACATGACAGAATACTGGCCTGTCGCTCAGGGAACAGTATATTGCAATTTGCTTAGAATGCATGTCAGTATATTGATGTAGAAATTGTATTCTGAGTGTTCTCTCTTTGCGTCTCATACATTTCTATATGCATACACCCTAGATTCAGGAAGGGAAACTTATATATGGAATACATATATGAAATAATGTTCCACCACAAGAGAAAACTTTGCATCTGGCACCAGTAGATGTACTCACACTGCTCTGCACAATGTAGCATTTATATGCATGCACTTTGTGCCCCTTAACACATGGTGTGAATGTGGAGAGACACAGAATCCGGCTCATGTACTGGTCTGCCAATTGCTGCCAGAGACATGCACCGACGAGGACTTGGGTTTGGGCAACAACAAAGCGAAAAAGAAGAAGAACTTTATGCCCCACCACATGTACAAAAGAAGTTCTAGTAAATGGCTGTGATTACACTATTGAGTAGCCAACTTCTGGTCAAAAACAGTCTACCTATTTTAACATTTTAATTTGTTTTAAAATGTTACCTCTATTTTGTATACTTCCATGATTCTAAAAACTGGGCAACATTTTGATCTGAATAAAGAAAATAGACTGCATGCTTACGACTCAAGAAATGAGAGCAATAGTTGATTGTTTGTGACACTGCCACTGCTTTGCTATATGAGATGGGAAGAAATCGAGAGTAAAGCTTTTCCATCAGTAGGTGGTCAGATTTTCTCAGGGGCCATAGGTGTACATCTTGAAAATGCAAACAACATCAGTAACCTGTTCTCTTGGCTTTCTCTTCTAAACTTCTCAAAGTATCAGGATTTCTCTGTAGCAAATACAGAGTGCTCAAATAATTTGCAAGAATAAGAGAGAAAGCTCTTAAAATGAAAGCAGTTTTCAAACTGCAGCTTGGATAGTCATCTAGGAGACAGTTATTTTGTTGTTCTACTAAGCAAGGTCATTAAAAGGAAAACAGAAGTGTCAGGCAAAGGTGCCTAATTATTATTTTCGCTTCTTATTGTTTACTATGCTGTACATTGAAAAAGCAAATATGGCACAATGTGAGAGGTAACAAATCACAAAGATCAAGGGGAAAAAAGTAAAGGGATTATTTCTAACAGTGCCATCTGATAGGTAGAAAACTAGGCCTTTAATAGACCTCTGGAGCAAGGCTTGGCAATTAACTTCTCCTCCAATAAACCATTTGGACTATAATCCATCATCAATTAGCTATGCCAGCTAGAGCTCACAGGAATTGCAGTCCAATTTCTTCAAGAAGGCCACAAATTGCCTAGTTCTATTTCAAGGGAAGAAGTTTAAACAAATGATAGACAGCTACCAAGAATGTTGTGTGTCACTGATTATCACATTCTGTGCAGTAACAACTCTTCAATTAAGAAGGTTATGTTGGATTGTCCTAAATGGAATGTGCATGCTGACCATGTTTTAGCTATTAATTAGTTAATGTTTCCATAATTCTTTGAGTACCTCTTGTTGCGGTCAGAGAATATGTGCCTAGTCATTGTAAGTCAACTAAAATAAATGCAGTAGCTCACAGATGGCATCAATTCCAGTGAGTACATGGTGTATCTGATACATTCCCTTAGGGCTGTGATGGTGAACCTTGGCACTCCAGGTGTTCTTGGACTTCAATTGCCAGAAGCCCAAGTCAGCACTCCTCCTGTTTAGGGCTTCTGGGAATTGAAGTCCAAGAACATCTGGAGTGCCAAGATTTGCCATCCCTGCCTTAGGGGAATGCAAGCATCCTGCCACTATCTCAGATGTTGTACCTTTTCTTCATAGGTTGCCCCAGCTTCTTGGTTATGCCCGTTCTTCTTTGCTGTATTTTTTCAATGCATTATGTAGTTGTCCATATATTGCTGTGCTATGAATTTGTATAAAGGCAGTCTGATGCTGGCAGTTTTATTTTCAGTTTATTTTCTAATTATGCACAAGATGGAATTTTTGTCTTGTTTATGGTAGTCAATAAGCAAAAGGTGGGCTTCTAGAATTAAATGGAATTCTACCAGAGATCAAAATTTTAAGGAATCAGCTAACACCACACGTAGCATGTTACTTCAGCAGGGTTACCCAGTACACATAGTTGAAAGAGCATACCGGAGGGTTCAGCAAACACCTAGACAAAGGTTTTTTCAAAGAAAACCACGGCCTGAGGCTTTGAGGATCTGCTGGTCCCTTGATTACACACCTTTGACTCAGCAAATAAAAAGAATAGTACTCAGACACTGGCACATTCTGGACCAGATTCCAGGGTGCCAAGATAAACCCTACATAGGTTTGCGCGAAACATGATCTTTAAGGAACTATTTGTCACATTCAGACATTTTAACCAATTCAGTTCCTCAGGTATCCTCTCTCAAGGGACATTTCAAGTGTAACAATTGTGTCAACTGTAAATTCGCATGGGTTACCAAAGAGATAATTTTTCCCATTTGAATTTTAGACATACACTCAACAATTTTTCCAACTGTCAAACAAAATTCTGTATTTATCTTTGGGTCTGCCAATGGGACCTTATGTACGTCAGCTTAAAACCAGGGTGAGCGAGCACCGCTCCTGGATTAAAAACCATATAGAAACAGCCCCTTTGGTCAGCCACTATATAGTAAAGGGCCACACTGATCAACAGTTCAAATTTACTGTTTTAGAAACTTTACTAATGACAAGATAGATTTAGACAAAAAGTTACTTCAAAGAGAAGCCTACTATATTTTCTGACTTAAGACCTATGCTCCGTATGGGCTCAATATTGATTTTGATCTGGCAAGTTACCTCTAGTGAAACCTCTGATTACTTACACTTGTGAAAAGTTCAAATCATGTCATCTGTGAATTGGGTCAAACTAGTCTATGTCCCATTAGAGACATCTGCCTAGCATTTATAACCAGGATAGGTGCAGTGAGAATTCTAACGTTCTACAGCCAAGTAAGATTGAGAGTTAGTCACAGAACGTGAAAGAATAAAACTATTATAAGAGGTAAGCATTTCATTAATAACATTAAATTTAATTAAATGTAATTCAACTAGATGTTCATAATGTTAAACAATTTAAACCTTACAGATTTCTTTGTTATATGGTTTGATTCAACAACAGGGAGGATTTCATTTCACTTTTAAGCCATCAAGTTTAATTGTACTATTCAGTAAAGGTCTCTGATCTGTATATTCTGGTATATCTAAGATGTAGATAGTTACTATTATAGTATACTAGCTATTTGTGCCCAGACTTGCCGGTCAGGTTTGAAATGTGCAGCCCAGCAGGTGTGTGTGTGTGTGAGAGAGAGAGAGTGAGAGAGAGAGAGAGAGAGAGAAACAATCCATCAGGTGTGTGTGTGTGTGTGTGTGTGTGTGTGTGTGTGTGTGTGAGAGAGAGAGAGAGAGAGAGAGAGAGAGAGAGAGAGAGAGAGAGAGAGGAGGTTGCAGATGAGGAGGCTGCACCCGGATGAGTAGGGAGGGAAGGGGGGAGGCGGAAGCATTTATTTCCCCCTTTCCCTGCCTGGGATGGGTGGGTGGAAGCAGGGAAGGGTGGGAGGTGGAAGCTTTCCATTTCCCCCTTTCCCTGCCATGAGGGGTGGGATGCCTTTGTCCCCCCTCAACTGTTTCGATGGTTTTTTTTGTCAATCTTCGAAACAGTTTAGGGGGAATTACAAAGGTGCCAGTCAGTGATCCGTAAGGGGAGGAGCTCTCCCTGGCACGAAACAGCTGACACGAAACAGCGGTGGGGGTAATAGAAATGCAGCAGCCAGCAATCCACCAGGGAGAGTGCCTCCCCTTATGGATTGCTGGCTGGCACCTTTGTATTTCCCCATTAACTGTTTCGAAGGTTGCTTCGTGTCAGCTGTCGAAACAGTTATGGGGGAAAAACAAAGGCAGCAGGCAGCGATCCGTAAGGGGATGTGCTCTCTGTGGCGGATCGCTGGCTGCCACCTTTCTATTACCCCCACCACTGTTCTGGCCTCACCACGGCTTCGGCAGGGTAACGGGGAGGAGGGGGAGCCCCTCTTCTCCCCATGGCCCCAGGGAAGAAAGCCGGCATTGGTCTCGCCGCAGCTTTGGGTTTTTTTTGGGGGGGGGAAACGAGGGTGGTGAAGCACTGCATCCACCTTCGGTGTCCTTGTGCTCCCACTGCATGAGGCTTTCCCGGCCTCCTCCACATTCACATCCTTCAGCCTGATTGGCTGAGGGGTGGTGCGGTGCAGACGACGCTGGGCCTTGTAGTCTTGTTTTTGTTCGTGTTAATGGGATGGTTTCCCTACTCTTGGTGTCCGGACCATTGCGGTGATGCTCACAGGGACATAAGGTAAGTGTGGCTGGCTCGGTACAGGATGGTTGGGCCGAGTGTGGCCACGCATGCTCGACATGCATGGCCCATCCACCATTTTATAGGTAAAGATTGTATTACTCATATTTTTCTATTGTTATTTAATTCCAGACACACACACAACATTTTCTGATGAAGATTTTTATTATCGAAATGTTTTGAAACCGGCAAGCTTTAATTTATGTTGGTGTTGCAGTATTTCTTCATGAGTATCTGAAAAATAAAGATTTTTTAAGTTACTGATTAATCAGTTTTCAATGGTTTTTGCTCATTTGTGCTTATCTTTGTTTATGGTAGTGACACATTGGATTGACATTTTCTTAAACCAGTCAACCATAATTCCAAAATCTTTTTCTATCAGTCAGTTGCTGCTAATTCAGATCTCATCTGCATTACCTGAAATTGAAATTCCATTCTCCGCACACATGTACTACTTTATACTTGTATACTCTGGATATCATTTGTTATTTTAATGCACTTTCCCTCAGTTTAGAAAGATCCTTTTGGAGCCAATCACCATCTATTTTGTTCTTGTTAGCTTTCATAATTTTTTGGGATCAACAAATTTAGTTATTTTACACTTATTCACAATTCCAGGGCATTTATGAGTAAGTTGAATAGTCCTTTTTTTAAAGGACAGATTGCAGTGAGATCCTATTATTCATCTCTCTCCATTATAAGAACTAACCATCTATTTTTACCTTCTGCTTTCTGTTCTTTAACCAGTTTTCAGTCCATAAAAGAATTTCTCTTCTTATCACATGATTACTAGCTCTTCCTTCCTTCCTTCCCCATTAGTGGGTATCACTGCTTTGGGCGATTTAGAGAATAAAGCATTGAATCCTCTTGTCTAAGCCCCAAAACAACCCCATACATCAAGAGTCATAGGTGAGGGACTTTGCCAAAATAATTTTGGAAAACCAAGCAAACCAGCGCCTATTAGATCACTCCTCTCCACATGCTTATTGATGTTTTGAATAATTAATTATAGGGAACTCACCTTTGGAGAAGCAATGTTGTTTATTATTATTTTAGCAACAATCTGTTTATTTATAGTTTACCAGCTTCCTTTCTTGTCACTGCTATTTGCCTTAGCGCATTTCCCTGTAAACTCCGGATTCACTGCACCACTGATGTTTGATTGGATAGCAGCTTAACACAAAAAAGACTTAAACTCCAGGACAATGCAAGAGTATGCCCTACAGTTCAATGAATTTAATCACGTGACAGTTCTGGTCATGAATGAAATAAGATACAGAAAATAACAATTTTATTAAATTTTCTGGTTAGCATTAATATTCAATATTAAAGCAATGCTTTCTGTTTTACAGAGTGTAGCTGTTTCAGTTGGAAGGAAAAGCAGATTTGTTTCATAGTTCTGTTGGGGAAAAATCCTTATTCTGTACACAGGAAGCTAGTGATATAAACAAATCTGCTGTTCATTATATTGGACTTTTAAAGATTTCCCCTACCCTAGATGTGATAATCTGCTTAACTGTTCTTCAATGTACTTTTCACTCTTTAATGACCTTAGACTGAATCTTCATAACCTCCCTTAATATCACTGTCATCTTGAAGGATTGTTGATGATCCTTAGCAGCCACAGACTGACCATTACTAAGTTAAACCCCTTTGGTTTTGGTTTGATCTGGTGTTAGATACAAAATCCAGCTCATTTACTGGTCTCCTGATTACTTTCAGAAACATGCACCGATGAGGACTTAAGTTTGGCCAACGACAAAGCCAAGAAAGTGGCTTCATTTTGGCAGTCTAGGGTTTGATCGGGACATGAAAGAAGAAGTTAAACCCCTTCCACTAGTTTTTATACTTCTGCCCTCCCAAATACTTTATAAATGCCTGTAGAGTATACTAAAGCTACACTCTACATCTGAAGAGCTGAGCTGTGATCCATGAAAGCTTGGGCCCAATTCAACTTGTTAGTTTAAAGGTGCCAAAGGATACCCTGGTTTCTTTTGCTGCAACATACTAACACAGTTACCCTTTTGAACAAACAAACAAAAATACCCTACAATATAAACTTTGCACAGAAGCAAAAACAATAAATATATTTATTTAATTGACTAGGAGAAGGGTAGGCTAAATGTCCCAGACTGGAGTTGATGTTTTGGGTCTCTCAATAGGAGACTGTGCTGACAGGAGCCTTGATTATATATCTACTAGCATATTTGTGCCTGGTCAGCCGGCCATTTTTAATGTGTCTGTTGGTGGTTAGGGGTGGTTTTGGGTGTGCACAACCCCCCCCCCCCCAATACAATACTGCTCCAACCAACAACACACACATTAAAAATTCCTGGCAAGGCAGAAGTGTCGTGTGTGTGTGTGTGTGTTGTGTGTGTGTGTGTATTGTGTGTGTGAGAGAGAGAGGAAGAGAGAGAGAGAGAAAGAAAGAGAAGCAGTGTCTGTGTATATGTGTGTGTGAGAGAGAGAAAGAAAGAGTGGCAGATAGAGTAGACCACCAGAGGGGTTAGTGAGTTAGATAGAGAGGCAGTCAGACAGAGGAGACAGGCAAAGAGGGCGGAGGCTACTTGCTGAGGCTGCGTGCAGGTAAGTTGGGAGCGAAGGTTTTGTGTGTGTGTGTGTGTGTGTAGGTGGGTGGGTGGGTGGGTAGTGTTTCCTGCTGTGTGTGTGTGTGTGTGTGTGTGTGTGTGTGTGTGTGTTGGTGGGTGGGTGGGGTGGGGTGGGGTGGGGTGGGGGGAGGGTTGTCCCATGTTTGGTGGGTGGGTAGTTTTTCCCGTGGTGTCTGTGTGTGTGTGTGTGTGTGTGTGTGTGTGTGTGTGTGTGTGTGTGTGTGTGTGTGTGTGTGTGTGTGTGTGTGTGTGTGTGTGTGTGTGTGTGTGTGTGTATGAGAGAGAGAGGGAGGGGGGGTTCTCTCTGGGTTGGCTGGGAATGAAACTTTCATTCCCAGCCAACCCAGAGAGAAGCAATTCCTTCTCTTCGGGAGGCAAAGAAGGAATCCCCATCACGGAGGGGCTTAGCTTCTCTCTGGGTTGGCTGGGAATGGAACTTTCATTCCCAGCAAACCCACAGAGAAGCGAGTCCTTCTCTCCAGTAGGCCAGGAGGCACTCCGGCCTCTGCTTTGTTCATGCGGGCGTTGAGGCCACGTCGCCCGCAGGGATGAAGGAGAGGCTGGTGCTTCTCCCTATGCAGAAGGCCGTGCTGGGAGGGAAAGACTTTGAAAGACCCATCTGCAGCCGGCAAAAGGTAAGTGCGGTCAGTGGGGGTTAAGGAGGGGGGCTAGGTGGTGAGGCAGGGGGGGCATCAGCATAGTTACTGGAGCCGTGCCTCCCCCCCACTTCCTAACCCCCACTGACTGCACTTACCTTTTCCTGGCTCCAGCTGGGTCTTTCAAAGTCTTTCCCTCCTGGCGATTTTTTTTAAGTCGGCGCGCCGCGCGTTTCCAGCCTCCTCTGCGCTTGCATCCCTCAGCCTGATTGGTTGAGGGGTTGTGCAGTGCAGAGGACTCTGGGACTCATAGTTTTCTTTTTTTGGTCGCATTCATGGGGCAACTGCCCTACTGGCGACCTCCAGACCCTTGCGGCGATGGTGAGGCGGGGGTAAGGTAAGTGCAGGCAGCTCAGTTAGGGATGGTTGGGCCGGGTGCGGGAGCCTTTGTTACATTCCAATGGTTAACGTCCTTCCTTATAGGTAAAGATCTGACAGGAGTGAAGCTGCATCCCCTGAAATCTCCCAACCTGTCGGCTCAGAAGAACTAAGACCTTCCTGTACCTTAAATCAGTTTCCCAGATATCTATTTGTTAAGATCTGAGTATTCTGCATTGTCATATATGCTGACGGAAAGGAGTGAACAAATTGCTAAATTCAGCACACAAACATCAAAATAAAAAATTAGGCAAAGGAAAAGAAGCAGAATTACAGTACTTCTCTATCCAGTGTTTTATGACTCTACTGTATTTAGTTACTTTGAGATAGCAGACAAACTCCTCTTTTTGTGAACTGTTAACCAAATACATATAAAGATAAATATTTTGACACTGTGAAACTATTTTTAGTACTCGTTTGTATATGTTTAGAGAAGAACCCTTAACTGTTACCATGCTGCTATGGAGACTGTATCCATGTACATCGACATGTTTACAATTGCTTTAAACCCTTTCAAGGGCACAGGCAAACAGTTCCTTTGGTTTTAACATTACTGGGTTTTTATATATATGAAAATATGAATTAATTTTTGATGCCCAGCTGCCTAGATATATGTTATTTAACGATGAATTGGATGCCAAAAAAGGTCCACAGCTGGCAATTTAGCAAATCTCAAAGCACAACAGGAATCCATAATACTGTTCTTCAGACATATGGGTACTGGAACGAGGAATGGCTCTCTCAGTAACAGATTGTTGCACTCAGCACGTCATTCTTGTACTGTTTGTGTTGCTTCACAGTATTGAACCCAGTTTGATTTTCAGGCAGCAGCCCCTAAATTTAGAATCTTCATCCATATTTAGACACCTCCTGAACTACACAAGTTGGGTCAGTTTTCCCAGTACCGCCCCTAGCAACAAACCTACTTCCTCTTGCGATGCATGAAAGCAAAAGAGAACACTGTGTTTCTGTAGCGTTGCTGCTGTCCTAATAAGAACCTTGATTAACCTGCTGCATATTCACAAGTGTTAACGACTCTCAGAGATTTATTGTGTGTGCCCTCTCAGTCACTCTGTTATTCTCTCCTACACCCCCACCCTCTGCTAATATTTGCAAACGTGAAGCAAACGGATGCAAAAAGGAGCAGAAGAACTCTCCACAAAATATAATTCATTTGAAAACACAATTTAACAAGACATTTATCATCAATAGTGTCTGGGTAATAAAGATTTAAAGAGATTTAGGAAGCCACCTACAATTAGGTAAAGGTAAAGGTCAACCTTGCTCGAAAGCCAGTCGTATCTGGCTCTAGGGTTCAGTGATCATATCTGTTTATAGCCAAAGAGTCAGTGCTGTCTGCATCTGCAGATGTTTGTGTGGTCATGTGGCAGGCATGCCTAGACACCAGGGTGAACAGAACACTGTTTACCTTCCCACCAAAGTATTCCCTATTTATCTACTTGCAATTTCTTGCTTTCAAAGTGCTAGGTTGGCAGGAGCTGGGACACAGACGGGAGCTCACTCTGTCATGCAGTACCCAAGAATCGAACTCTGACCTTCCAGTCAGCGAGTTCTGCATCTTAACCATTGAGTCCCCACAGTCCTTAGTCTACAATTACCTGACACTAAAAAAGCAAGCACACTTCTTAACAGACACCTATAGGATTGCACCGTCAGGCTTCTATCCTAAAACCAAGGAAACAGCCCCATTTTGATCAGATTAAATACAGGTTGTGTTGTGCACTTACACCCAGTAATTCTATGTACTGCAGAAGTAGGTACAGTACCAGAAAGCAAAATGCAGTTTTTAAAGTTATACAGAAACAGCAGAATTTTAATCAACTGGAAAATATCACCTAAGGAGTGATATTTTCTCATAATTATTCCATACCTCTCGTATCGTATCATCTAATGATATTAAAAACAATGGTTCCTCCTTCTCTGCCCTACATGTGTCTTTGTTCTTTTATATTCCACAGATTACACCTCCCCATCCCCTTGTAGTTCTTAGCAGCTTTGAAAGAGGGACAGGTGGAATGGAGAAGATAGTGAAATGGTTCCTATAAGAGTTATCTGTAGCCTCTGGTTCCAGCACTCTGTAGTATCCAGATATTAGCAGACAAGCTGAAGTGTCTGAGGCATTTTGTTGTCATGTGTTGTGGTCTGTACCAAAGGATATATGGGGTTATGATTCAAAATTAATGTTGTCGAATGAGTGGACTAGTGGAGGAGTGCATGGTACTTACACACTCTTAGTACATGTGCAGAATTGAGTAGATATCCATTAGAAATGTCTTTTGCAAGAATGAAGTCTGTTTCTTGGCCACAGTATATTTTGCAGGTTCAGTGCCTCACACTGGAATGTATATACTGTACAGTAAAATCTCTACCTATGATTTTTTCCTGTTCCACGAGGTTATTTGTATGTCAAAAAATTTGTATGTCAAAAACACATTACATTACCAGAAGAGGCCACTAGATATCACTGTATTTTTGTAAGTCACATTTTTCCTATTAAAAATATGTATGTCGAATTTTTTAAAGACAGGATTTCTATTTGTATGTTGAATTTTTTGTAAGCCTAACCATTTGTATGTCGGGGTCCCACTGTACAGTAAAACCCCATGTTATGGGGAAAGTCGGTTCTGTAACTTTTTCCGCAACTTGATTTTTCCATAAAATGAAGCACAATTTCCCATAGGAATGCATTGAAAAATAAAAAACCTGGTCCCGACCAAATCAATAATAATAATAATAATAATAATAATAATAATAATAATAATAATAATAATAATAATAATAATAATAATAATAATAATAATAATAATAATAATAATAATAATAATAATAATAATAATAATAATAATAATAATAATAATAATAATAATATAATATCCAAAAAATCCCCCAAAATTGCCAGACATGATCCTTCCCTACACCTCAATCATCTCACCAGCTGGTGGGGGGTTGGGGTGGAGAAGAGGGGTGTTATTAGAGCATTTCCCTCTTTTATCCCACACCTTCGCACCTCGATTGGGGTGTGGGGGTGCAAGATAAAAAAGGGGGAAAAACAGAGCACAAAGGGAATGATGAAGCGATCTACCTACCTTTCCCATGCTGCTGCTGCTTCCTGAGCAGTTTATCCAGCTGTTGGGGGAGTGGGAGTGCCGCCGCTGCTGTTTCCACAGCCTCCCTCACCTCTATCGGCACTGGGAGAGTGTGGGGGGCATATCTGCTCTGTCCCAGTCTTCATCCAAGGTCCCTCTGTGGCGCACTTTAGCCAGGAACGCACATTGGACGAAGATTGGAACAGCGCAGTCTTCATCTGACGTGCATTCCCAGCTAAAGTGCGCTGCAGCGGGACCTTGGATGAAGACCAGAATGAAGCAGAGATGCCTCCCACACTCTCCCAGTGCAGGTAGAAGCAGCAGGTACTGTGGAAAAAGCAGCAAAATAGCCGCAATCATCACCACAATTGCCGCTGCCACCACGGTAAGTGATATCTTGTGACTTCCAGCGGTGGGGTGGGTGGTGCGGGGTGCAGTTTTTAAGTCTAGAATGGTGCAAGGCTGCCATTTTAGATTCTACCAGATGGAAGGAACTCTAGGGAAACCTGTTCCATAAGTTGAGTTTTTTCCGTAAATCAGGACATGATTTCCCCAGAATTTCCTTCTGTAAAACAGTTTTTCCTTAAAAAGAGACATCCATAAAATGGGGGTTTACTGTACTTCAATGTGCAAATAATTAATTGTGTGACCATGGCAGAAGAAGTGTGCATAAACTTTAGTGCTCCAACTGCTTGGAACATGAGTTTCTCCAAAGCCTCCATCTGCAGGACCAGTGATAAGCTGTTGTAAGAGCTGTAGTATGAAAAATCTGGAGGACAAAAGATTCCACAACCTCATAGTAGGAAGCATTAGATTGTTTAGACAACTAACTCATCTTTGCAGATCTGTTATGCAGTCTATTCAAATGGCATACATAATCATAATAATGCTTTGGCACGCTGCACATAATGGACTTGTGGAATGCCTTGCCAAGTTCTCAGGCTGGATAGCTTTTAGAGTGCAAAGTAGTTCTTACATTCTAATGAAGAGATTGGGAAAGTTAACTTTTGGGATTACAACCTGCAAAGACAACACCCCAGACAGCATAGCAAGCGATTAGATTATCTGATGTGTTTTGAGAGCTGGACTCCAAAAAGTGACTTTCTCTTTCCCTGTTATCATGTTTGTCAGTGTACACACTGACACATATAAACTTGACCATTCCAGGAAATAGGAAGAGGGCGTTTTTAAACGGAAGGGAACAAAATAACCCGAAGTCAACATACGATCCAGCCAATTGCCACTTCAGTGGAAACAATGGCATGGGGTCCTGCCACAGCAGTTTTGAGATCTTAGTTTTGTATTATATACCTCTGTTCAACCCATACAACACAATATCGTATTAACATATTATCATGTGTTCCTGCGGTTATTGAAAACAACTCTAATATTTTGTAACGGTACACAATAGTTTCTCCCATTATTTCATGTGAATACTCCAATAAATTTCATAAAAACCATTTCCAAGTTTTATGTTGTTATCCTTGATTATTCATATGTTTTGTTCCAAGTGATTTATACAGGTAATTAAGGATTTCCGTGCGCTCCGGTGTCTAGTCATGCCTGCCACATTAACATGGAAACGTCTGCAGAAGCAGACAACGCTCAGTGCTGGGGATCAGCAGGTTCACACCAGTTCGCCAGAACCGGTAGTAGAAATTCTGGCTGGCCCCGCCCATCCAAGTTTTGAAATAAAGTAGTCCTAATTCAGGTGCAACACAGGGTTTGCCCTTGGCCACACCCACATTACCACATCCACAGAGTAGGTAGTAATTTTTTTGAGCCCACCACTGACAATGCTGGTTCATCGCCTTTGAAACAGAGATGAGCACTGAACCCTAGAGTCGGATTCGACTGGCTTTCAAGCAAGGGAAACCTTTACCTCTACCTAAACCTAAGGGGAAACCACTTGCTCACAGCAATGAATTCAAAGCATGGCTTCATGTCTCATTTCAATTCCAAACCTATGTTCAGATCCTGCTTTTTGATCAAAAAGTCACTAACAACTTTAGCATTTAGCCTTGCTACAGAACATTGATTAGATGCCTATGTTTTATTCAGTTCCATTGATTTTTTTTAAAAGTCTTGCTTAAATAAGAGGCAATCATAAACATGGATCAGTCATGAACACAATTAATACTTAAAATCCCTTATCTACAATTTTAATAAATATGGTCTAAAACCAATTATAATTCCTAGTTACAGCAGACCCATTAAATCAGGGTTTCTCAACCTTTTAAAGCCAGGGGCCAGATCACGCCCCTTCAGACTGTTTGTGGGCCAGATTGGTGTCCTCCATTGCCAAAGGCAGCAGCGGTGGTGGCAGGACCAGCCCAAGTCCACTACACCCAAAAAGGCCCCCCCACTACACCCCACACCGCCACCCTGCTTACCGGCCTGGAGGAGCTGCATGGTGTGGGTGAAGCAACTCCCCGCCACACACACACACAGCTGCTGGAAATGTGGCTGCAGCTTCTGGAAACACCTCTGTGGCCACCAGAAATGCATCAGCAGCCTCTGGACCCCCTCCCCCCCGCAGCCACCGGGAACGCACCTGCACCTGCTGGGAACGCGGGCACTTCTGGTCGCAGCTGGAGTGAGGGTGTGGGCTGGATGATTTGGTGCCATAGGCCAGATCTGGCCCATCAGCTGTAGGTTGAAAATCCCTGCATTAAATCAATAGGATTTGGATAGGCACTTGAATCTGGAGGGATTTGGATTGGGTCTGAACTGGATTAGTGTGTAAGAGATCCAAGCAGATTGTGTTGGAATAGTCAAATAACTGTAAGACTAAAATTTCAGTGGAAGAAAACCAGACATTATGGCTCCAAAGTGTTGTGAAACAGGAGCATGAGAGGAAAATGCCACACAGTGGGGGAGGAGTGGAGAGGAGATGAACTTAGTTTTCTGGCTGATTTAGCTTCCAGTGTGGGGTCAAAACCCTTAGTATGGTTCATTAGAGGGAAAGATGGAGAAAAACACACCATCCCCTTCTTTGACCTTCAGCAGGTTTAGGTATCTGGCTGTAAAGTTAGAGGTTGGGAGTTCAATTCCTCATTGTGCCTCCTTGACAGTGGATAGACTCAGTGAGCCATAGGGTCCCTTACACTTCTCCAGTTCTAATATTATGTTTTGAAATAACCTTTGATGTGCATGGGTAGTAATTTTGTGTTTACTATAATCTTTCTTCATCCTCCCCAATAATCATCTTTCAATTCTACCTCCCGGGACTTTTCAAAGCCAAGCCAATCCCATCCTACCTTGTTCTGTATTTGTTGTTTATTTGATGTTATGTTATTTGAGATTTAATTTGTTTATATGATGCGTTTTAGGCAGTGGCACATCCAATCCCACCATTAGGGTCTTTTTACTTTAAATATTAGATTTTGGGTTTGAT
This sequence comes from Bradypodion pumilum, assembly GCA_035047305.1. Lineage (NCBI taxonomy): Eukaryota > Metazoa > Chordata > Lepidosauria > Squamata > Chamaeleonidae > Bradypodion > Bradypodion pumilum. The sequence goes on from JAWDJD010000001.1 coordinate 274,635,380, forward strand.
TCCACTCAGTATTGTTCAGAGTATGTTTGTTACTTTATATCATACATTTCTTTCTATTATGCATGCATGCTAGCATTCAAAGCAAGGGCTAAATCCAGCTGTGAAACTCAATGAGTTAATGGAGCTTTTAGAAGTGTTGACTTCACAAGTTCCATCTAACACAAGCCAACAGATGACTTTAATCCTTAATGTTAGAGTATAAACAGCATGCATACAAGACAGGGATTGGAAAACTGCAGAAAAGCAGCACACATTAGCAAAAGTGTATTTTATATGGATTGGACCAAATTCTATTGTTAGTCCTTACTAGAACAGATGTTGGATTGGGGCCGCGAAGTGGCTGTCGGATCCCGGAGGAGACTGGTCAAGCAATGAGACACGAGGCAAGATGGAGCGAAGACCAGTGATTTAATGAAGGCAAATCATCAATATTTATCATGTACTGGCTGCATGCAAAAGAACTGCGATCTGACAGGACCCACATGCCATGTTTACACGAGTTAATTGGGGAAGTCTTCAGGGGAAGTTAATTAACTAACTTAATCAACAACAGGGGAAATACATTGTTCCATGTTATCCGGGGTAAACATGTGGCTTGCATTGGTTTTAGGACTTAGAGTAATCCGCAGGTGCGAGATTACCTATTACATGACTAGCGAGTTAGTCATTAGCTTCCTATTGTCCGAATTGCTTGTCAGGTCAGCTATAGATGAATTAAACCCTATCTAATATTCAGCTCCCCAATTTCGGTCCCCTCAGGAACCCCTGGCAACGAGGTGATCACCCATCACCGGGGTTCTGTCAGGGCCAGTATACCAATTGTGTGCGCGGATCCCACACTCCCCCTTTATTTGTTTAGTTGGACCTGACAGTCGGCTCGGTGCAGGAGCGGCATCAGCTGACGTGGAGTGAGGACATTCTGGGGTTCCCTCCATGGGGGACATCTTGACATCAGCGAGGGAATACATTGCATGGAACAACACACCGTTGTTCTCAGTATTATCACCCCCACAATCACCTTGAGGGTTGTTTGTAGCCAACCCCATGGGAACCAGGACCATAATGAATTCCACCACGCCCATGTAGCATCTTCCTTGATGCTTTTAACCAAGATATGGAGGTCTGTGAGTTGACTCTGTACCTTGCATGAGTTGTCCGTGAGGTTAAAACAACACATGCCATGGACAGACTCACAACCCAAATGATGTAACAGTAAGAGGTAATCGATAGCTGCTCGATTATCCAATATGGCATGGCGAAGCTCTGTCTGCTCTTGATTAAGCAGCGCTATTGCCGAGGAGGTGTGGTTAATGGCTTTTGCCAAAGCGCAAGTCAATTGACCAATTCTCTGAGCGTTGCCTACGGCTAAGCCTGGCACGCCAAACAAGCTGACTGCTAATGAAACATACTCAGCTTTACTCAGAATTCTGATGTTGCTATCACATGTGCTGTCTAACTGGGTGGCACGAGCATGCCATATGTGTGAAGGTACATTTATGCTTGGGGCAACCATGTCTCTAGTGGGAAGCAACAATGTCAAACGACTGATACAGCAAAGGGAATCAGATACATTTGCAGGAATGTAGTTCCAAGTATAGTGGTTACATGTAAAAAACCATCCTGAAGGCAAAGTAACATGAGCATACATTGAGTTAATAGTCTCTGGGTTATTGCAAGTCCAATTGCTGTTGCCGGGGTCGAGGCAACGGCACTGTGGCCCTTCGACCGCGGAACAGCCGGTCATGTGAGCACAAGTAGAGTTCGGGCTGACCGGCACTTGGGGAGTGTAGAGAGTGGCCGCATCAGCCAGTAAGACTTTAGTGACTTGGGTTCCCCAATGCGCATACGTTGAAAAGGCAGTCTTGTAAAATGGACCAAATATCCGCTTCACCAACCAGTTACCGTTCCTGATGCGCGCATCTGGGGGGTGACACACCGGGATGAGACAAGTGCTCAGAATAGAGGCAGAAGCAGTGGTCTGCCTCAGGCAAAAATCGGACTGATTGACGAAGTTCGCCAATCTTTCCCAAACGTTGTACTGCAGCCGGGCAGAGAGATCTCCACCTGGCATCAGGTTGTTGGCTTCCAGTGAAGCTGCTTGAACGCCTCCCCCCGCAAGCAGGGAAAGGATCAAGATGATGGTGGTCATCATGGAATTAGCTGTAATCAGGAAAAAGGCTGCAATCAAGATGTTCTCCGGTGTCGGCCCCTTGTCCTCCCGCCGAATGGCGTCCGCCGCCTCCTGGCACAGGGACTTGGCCATTCCCCAGGTGATCTTCGGCACTGTCATCTGCTGTCGCTGCCTCCTCCGCTTGGCTCTCCCCGTCAGGGTTAGTTCCTCCATCTCCGGAATCGGGTCCGGAACTGCCTGGGTCCACGCCATTGGACTCGAAGTGAGGCTTGACGCACCGGGCTGGAATCCAGATAATGCCTGTAGGAGACATAATTGCATCATACCCTCTTCCCCAGGTTATGAGTGGCGCCGGGCCCTTCCAGGAAGGATCCGGTGGCACTCGGTAACACACCATCGGCCGCGGAGAGCCTCCGTGCGACAGAAGTGCCTCTCCTGCGGAGTGTAATCCGAAAAAACATTAAGGTGATTGTACATAAACAATACCTTGTTCAGACAATGTTGTGCCTGACCCAGATTTTTGGGAAGGGCTGGTGGTTCCCCCCTTTCTGTTTGTTTGTCAATGTAGGACTTAAGCGTCCAATTGACCCGTTACACAATTGCTTGCCCTTGCGGATTGTACGGCATGCCAAAGGTGTGCTTAATGTCCCAGGTGGCCATGAAGGTGGCCAGCTGCCTGGAGCTATAAGCCGGACCGTTATCGGTTTTCACGTGCCGTGGTTTGCCCATGGCCGCGAAGCAGGAAAGGAGATGCTGCTCCACATGGGAAGCCGTTTCTCCCTTCTGCGTTGTAGCCCAAACGAACTGTGGAAAAGTGTCAATGCAAACGTGCATGTACTGCCATCTGCCAAACTGCGGAACATGTGTGACGTCCATCTGCCACACCTGTTTGGCCTCTGTCCCTTGTGGGTTGACCCCCCACGAGGGCCCCCCTACCGCCCCTGCACAATGTGGACAGGAACGGACTATGCCTTGGGCTTGGGAAAGTGGCAGGTTGAACTGCCTTGCGAGTGCTTTGGCATTCTGATGAAAGAATGCATGACTTTGAGTTGGAGTTGTGAAGACTCCCAAAACTGACCGTTGCTGAATTTCCTTTGCGGCCGCATCCGCTCTTCTATTGCCTGCGGAAATCGGACCAGGCAAGTCCTGGTGACTTCTGATGTGGGTGATATAGAGCGCTTTGGTGCAGTTCCGCAAGTGGAATTGAGTTGTGAGGAAAAGACTCAAGAAGTTTTTGTCTATCGCGGGAGTGATGTACGCTCCTGGTAGACTGTGAAGCAAACTCCTAACATACTGGCTGTCAGTGATTATGTTTAAGCGTTCTTTGGTAAAGGTGTGCAAAACGAGGTTCACCGCTGCCAACTCTGCCCGCTGCACGGACTTCTGTGGAAGAGTTAGAAGCGTGCGCCAAGCTTAATCCTCTTGCCAAGTAAGAACACCATATGTGCAACCCCCATCAGTGAAAACTGTCCTAGCCCCCTGAAGTGGAACCAGGGACATTAACTCACACAAACTGACTGTCTGTGTTTGAAGCGAGACAAGTCTGGGGTCTTTCGGCAAATGGTATGCCAAGCATCCAGTGCATCCTTCCAATGCAATTGGAGGCGAGTCTCCGAGCTGCATCAGTTGCTGAATTTGCTCTTTGGTGAAAGGGACCACGATTTTTGCTAAATCGTGCCCTGAGATATCCCTTGCTCTCAGCCGTCCTCAGTAAATCACCACGGAGACCAGTTCCTGCGGAGGTGTGCGGTAAATACACCCATTCCACGATACTCGCCCCCCGCTCGAAGTCCACCCCTAGGGCTCCGGTAAACATGGATCTATGTACAGGTTTAGAATTGGAGCATAGGGCCCCTGACTAATCCTGTCCACCCATCTCTGGCTGAGAACTTGGTTGACCTTTTCGAGAGTCAAGCGCGCCTCTCAAGGAATGTGTATTCGGTCTGCCGGCTGCTTATCTAACGTTAGCAGCGAGAAGAGCAGTTTTAAAAGATCTGTGTCTAATCTAAAATAGGGTCTGGCCCAATTAATATTCCCCAGAATCTGTTGCAATTCTACAAGGGTCACTGAATCTTTCAAGTTGATCTATGGCAAAACTGATGCTGCGAAAGAATGGTGAAGCTGATGGCCCAAGTATGAAAATGGCTCAGTTCTCTGAACTTTCTCCGGGGCAATGAGTAACCCTTTTTCCCCTCAGAGTGGCCTGGAGGTTTTTAAACATTTTGCTGCCGAGTTGCAGCGCTGCGACCAGGATGTCATCCATGAAATGACACACTAAGACTGTTGGATGAAGGCTTTGGAACTTTTCCAGTGCATTGTGAACGTACATTTGGCACAGGGTGGGTGAGTTGAGCATCCCCTGTGGCAAATATTTCCACGCGTAATGTTGCATAGGCTCTCTGTGGTTCACGACTGGCACTGTAAAGGCGAACCTTTCCTGATCCCTAGCATCTAAGGGAATTGTATAAAAACAATCTTTTAGGTCTACGACCAAGATCTCCCAACCCTCGGGGATCATGTTTGGATTCGGGATGCCGCATTGAAGCGGACCCATTGGCTGAATACATTTCTTGATCTCTCTGAGATCGTGAAGGAGTCGCCACTTCCCTGACTTTTTCTTGATGACAAATATGGGCGAATTCCAAGGACTGGTTGACTGTTCTATATGTCCAGCGTCTAGCTGTTCTTTTACCAGCTGTTTCAGGGCGACCAATTTCTCCCCTACTACCGGCCATTGTTCTACCCAGACTGGCGTGTTGGTCAGCCATTTAAGTGGTAGAGCCATTACCCGAAGGTAAGAGTGGCATGGTACTGCTGCAGAATGTCTTGCCCCCAAAGGTTGACGTGCACGTCCAGAATGTGCGGCCGGATGACCGCTGTGCCGTCCGCTTCAGGGATTGTGACTTCTACCCAATCTAGGCTTCTAAACGCTTCTTGAACACTGCCTACCCCCCACACATTGGAGATCGGCTCAAGAGCCCACTCACGCGGCCACTGACTGGCTGACGTCAGCTCCGGTGTCTAGCAGCCCAGCAAAAGGTTTTTTATTTAAAAATACCTTTATGACTGGCCGCTGCTTCCACTCTATGTTGGTCTCCACTGCCGCTAAGACCTGGTATCCTTGCACTGCCCCTTCTGCGCTCGAGCGGTCTCCCGACCCGGACTCTGAGCTGTCCTTGAGCCTTTCCTGGCTGCCTGCTGGCGAGTTACAAGGAACCATGATCAGTTGCGCTAACGTGTCTCCCTTGTGAATGGTTTGGGGTAGGTGTGTCCAGAGTTGAACTTGGAGAACACCCAAAAAATTGGAGTCAATGACTCCCAGATTTACAAGAATTCCTCGCGTTCCTGCAATACTACGGGGCAAACCTATGTAGCCTTTAGGCAGGGGTCCCATGTACTGGGAATTGACCAGATAGACTGTGCCTGGCAAGTCACATGAGACTTCTGACTGGCAAGTCAAATCTAGTCCCGTGCTGCCTCTTGGGCTGGCCTGCGCCTCCGGAATGCAGGGAATGTGACCGGAATTTAATCCAGCTCTGGCTCTCCCAGAGCAATTGAGGTCTCTGTTTGGACCGGGGCCAGAGACAAGCCCGCGTTCCAGTTTCCCGAATTCGGGCAGTTCCTGGCCCAGTGGAAGCCTTTATTGCACCTTGGACATGGGGTGGTCGGAGTCTTGGGACGGCCGGCGTTTTGGCTGCTGCCCTTGGTGGATTTGCATTCCCTAGTGAAATGACTGATCTTGCCACAATTGTGACATGCTCCTTTGGTCTTGTTCTTGGGTTACCTACCGCCTTGTACCGCCACTGCCAACAGACCCATTTTGTAGGAATCTGTACCAACGCCGGCACAATCCCTAATCATGTCCGTGAGAGTCAGATCGGGACGATTGCCCAGTGACTGCAAGATCTTACGGCAGTCAAGGTTGGCGTTGTCTTTCGCCAATTTCATCATGAGCTCCTGTTGGGCTTGCTCAATATCGATCTGTCTACTGACTGCTTCCTCCAGTCTATTGATAAAGTCCATGTAGGACTCCTGGGCACCCTGCTTGACTGCTGTGTAATTTTTGGCTGCTTTGCCAGCTGCTGGGACCTTGAGATAAGCCCTGAAGGCTGTCTCAGCCGCCAACTGAAGGGTGGCAATTGGCAAGGCGGTCTGCGCATCAACGGATTCGAATGGACCTGAACCATATAGCTGGTCAGGGATTACTGCTCCGCCCATCCTGGCAGCCCTTGCCTGCGCTTCGAGACGATACTCGCTGTCCCACAGCAGATACTGGCTGGGGTTGAGCATCATTCACATGACGGCTTTCCAGTCGTACAGAATGAGCATCATGGTTTCGCACACTTGCTGAAGCGTGCCCCTGGTGAAGTGACTTTGACGTCCTGTCTCTGTGATTGCCTTCCATATAGCCATGAGTAGCTTGTACGGAACTGGCGAATGGACTGTTTGCTGCTGGCCCGTGAGGGCATCTATCTCTATGCGAACTGGGCATATCTGCCTAAGCTCAGCCAGTTCTTCTGCTGGCAACTCCCCCTTGCTGATTTCTTCCTCAACCATGCGCTGGATGGAACTCCTGGTAGCTTGGGAACCTGTAACTGTCAGAGAAGCGCCAGCGCTTCTCATTCCATGCATTCCATCAGTGACGTCTGCAGCTGTCACTGAGGGAAAGCTCCCTACACTACCCTGCTTGAGCTGAAATGACGGATAGAGAGCCGTTGGGGCTGATGGCTCTGACTGCGCTGGGGATTCCTGGGTCTCTATCCGGACTGGGTCTACCTCTGCTAAGAGCTTCCTACACTTGCTCCATGTGCTGATTATGCTATCTGGAGCTCTCGGGGCTTGCTGAATGCAGGCTCCTATCCTGTCCCAAAGTTGGAAGTTAAGCATGCCTGTTTCTGGATAAAGCAGACGATGATCCCCCAAGTACACCAAAAGGTCTGCTAACTGGGCGCTGTGAATGCGTTTATGGGATACCCTGGCCAGGGCCTTGAGTTCCATTAAGTGAACTCTCTGGTTAGTGGTCGGACATTGCCTCTGAGGACAAGTCCCCATATTACCTGCCGGTCCTTTGAAGTTTTCCTCCTCGGGACGAAGCGACACGTCTGAGTTTAGGTAACAAGTCTGGCATGACGAACCTCTGGGAAGGAGCTCGGAGCGTGGACTGCTGCCACGGGCCCTCGGCGGCCTCAGCGCTGAAGTCAGGGTTTCACAGCCAACCCTGAGCGGAACGCATTTCCGCAGAGCAAGCTGCCTCAGAGCTTTGGAGCCTGCTCTGCCTCTCTGGAATGCCTTGCCGCCTAGCTGTCACTCAGATTGGATGGCTTTCCGACCAGAGCTGCTGCGCTGTCCTCCAGGATGATTCGGACACGGTTCTGGCATAGAACCGGGCCGCGAAGATTGCTTACTCACTAGTAGAATCACGTCGTGGTCACCATATGTTGGATCGGGGCCGCAAAGCAGCTGTCGGGTCCCGGAGGAGACTGGTCAAGCAATGAGACACGAGGCAAGATGGAGCGAAGACCAGTGATTTAATGAAGGCAAATCATCAGTATTTATCATGTACAGGCTGCATGCAAAAGAACTGCGATCTGACAGGACCCACATGCCATGTTTACACGAGTTAATTGGGGAAGTCTTCAGGGGAAGTTAATTAACTAACTTAATCAACGACAGGAGAAATACATTGTTCCATGTTATTCGGGGTAAACATGTGGCTGGTATTGGTTTTAGGACTTAGAGTAATCCGCAGATGCGAGATTACCTATTACATGACTAGCGAGTTAGTCAATAGCTTCCTATTGTCCGAGCTGCTTGTCAGGTCAGTTATAGATGAATTAAACCCTATCTAATATTCCGCTCCCCAATTCATGTCCCCTCAGGAACTCCTGGCAACGATGTGATCACCCATCACCGGGTTTCTGTCAGGGCCAGTATACCAATATTGTGCACGTATCCCACAAACAGACCCATAGAATCAATTATTATATGATGAGTCAACACTTAGGTAAATTCCAATAATTCAATAGATCTACTCTAGTTGGTAAGAAAATTAGCACAAAAATAACTGAGTTTATCTGTCTGCAAATTGCGCAAAGTTAATCCCCTATAAAGGGTGCTTCCTGGTTGCCAAATATCATTCATTCTTTTTGGGAAGCAAGAAACACCCACAAAGTTGCTGATCATGTATGGCAAGAAAGGTGAGCTAGAGCAGGGGTGGCCAAACTTTCTGTGCTACGGGCCGGTCACATGGTCACATGGTTCACCCCACTGGAAGCAGAAGTAAAACATGCCCATGCATGCACAAAACACTGCCGTGAATGCACCCATGGCTATCATAAATGCATTTATGACAGCCATGGGTGCATTTATGGCAGCGTTTTGCACATGTGTGGGCATGTTTTACTTCCACTTCTGGGAGTGGCATGGGTGGCTCAGGCAGGATGATTTGATGTCATGCCTGGATCTGGCCCACTGACCATAGTTTGGGCACCCCTGAGCTAGAGGCTTAATGAAATTATGCAGAGCTTGGAGAAAGTGCTTACTTAGACGTATATCCTCCCATGCTATGTAGCATATTGGTCAGCAAGAGATTTCCAACAGCTTCAACATTTTCCCATTTCCCCAGACTCTTCAAGTCTCTCGTGAAAGTCCTTCGCCATGTATTTCAAGGGTGTCCTTGTTGTCATTTGGCATAAGGATGGGTTCAATCCATTAGCACCTTAAGAATCTTGTTTTTCTCCATACGAAAAATATGGCCTGCCATTTGGAATCTTCTTCATGCAATGATGTTATGTAATTTGCACAAGCCACTCAGTCAAAGCACCTCATTGGTAATGTGGTCGAAATAGTGAATCTTGAAAATTTGGGGGCAGTACCTCTGCTGGAAGACAGCAAGTGTCTTGTTGATACTTGCTGATGCCTTCCAAGCCTCACAGGCATAGTTGGCCATCAGGATCACTATGGAGGTGAACAAATGGAGTTTAACTTTCAGCAATATAGATGGCGATGACCAGATCTTAACAAGGAGAAAATGCTTTAAAAGATCCCACCCCGCCAACACTGAAATTTGGAGTTATTCAAGCCAAGTGGCTGGAATATGAAAAATTAAGTACTAGAGAACCAGTAATATATTGAGACATACTTACTGGACCATGGCAACAAGGTGAGATATCTTACATGGGGACAAAACAAGTTTTTGCTCATTATGGAAGACTATAGTTATCTATCTATCTGTCCGCCTGCTCTGCGGATAGGCTGGTTCATGCTGGCACTTACATAACCTGGTCACAAAAAGGAGTAACCAGAAGCAAATGGGAGAAGCGGAGAGAAAGTAAAATGGAATACAAAATCCGCTTGTGAATGCTGCACGGCACCAGTATAAGATGATAAATGAATGAATAATACTCTGAGATCCAATGCTTGGTGAAGCCAACGTATTCTTTATATGGTTATCAAGATCCAAAGCTTTTTCCAGATAATTATATAGCTTTTCTGGGAACAACCCTTTCCTCAGGGATCTATAAATGATTAATAACTTATTTATGAGACAACCATAGTAATACCCAAACCAAAACTGAAAGGTTACAAAATATTTTCAAAAATTATTGTGCCAGTGCCAATGTGGCCAAAAATATACAAAATATACAAAAAGGAGTAAGACAGCCCATCCACACACATCCACACAGTGGACCAAGTAGTGGGACAAATACCTGTGCAGCCACTTAGTTAACCAGATATGCACACAATATAAGAGAGGTGCCTTTAGCAATAATAATTTAGTAATAATGGGCTGAAACTACAGGAAGCCAGATATAGGCTGAATATTAGGAAACACTTCTTAACTGTTAGAGCCGTACAACAGTGGAACCAATGAGCTCAGGAGGTGGTGAATGCTCCAACACTGGAGGCATTCAAGAGAGAATTGGACAACCACCTGTCAAATCTACTTTGATTCAGCCTCCTGCATTGAGCAGGGGGGGGGGGGGTTGGGGAATGGAGGTTGGACGCGATGGCCTTAAAGATTCCTTCCAACCCAGTTATTCTGTGATCCTGTGATAGCCTGTGTTCCTGCTCTCAGATTGGGAAAAGGCAAATATTTCTGGGGGAAAGGGGCAAAAATTTCCCATATCACTTTTCCTCAGCTAATAAGACTACAAGATCTTGAGGATTCATTGTAGATGTTCTGTATAGAGAAGGTGGCACAAGCTGTTCAGTGATGCACTGAAGCAGGTTTTGTTCTGTTCGGGAGAACTGGTAGCGGAAATTCCCCAAGCCACACCCACCTGGTTGGCCATGCCCACCTCCATACCTCATTGCATTGACCAAGCTCACAGATTTGGCTCCACCCACAGATTTGGCCCCACCCACAGAGGTGGCAGTATTTTTTTTTTAGTGCATCACTGAAGCTGTTTTACAGGAAGGGATCTCCCTATCTAACATTGGCTCACTGAATCCAGAGGTATGGGAAGGGGGAATGGGTTTTCTGAGCCAGAAATGGTTAAAATTATGAGGGGATGTAGAGTGAGGTAATGTAACACATTAGATCTCACCATTAGTGCCTGGCTTTAGAGGGGTGGTGGTATTGTATTATGCCTCATAAACAAGTCATAATATTTTTTTGTGCATGCAAATTAAATCCACAGTTATATCAGCTTTTGGGGTCTTTTAACCTTCATAGTTTAACATCTTAGAAAAGGGAGCTTTGTTTTACTGTGAGAGGTCATGTTTCATATAGCTACTCAGGTACTGAAACTGCATAATTTAGTGAAGCAGGTAACTGATCTTAAAGCAAGAGGCAAAAAGAGAGCGATAATAAAATGAAACTTCCTCTGTGGTGGAATAAATGGATACAGGAGAACAGGCGGGGGGGGGGGGGGGGTCTTGTTAAATTATGCCTTCTTGAAAATTGAGAAAACTTGCTCTAAGTGCCTGTGTTTTTAAGAATGTCTATTTATGGTAGAAAAAATGCAGATTACATATATTTGCAACGTAAATTTCTAACTTTATATTTCCAACAGCCACTTACAAGAAGAAGCTGTTTCTGTGTATTAATTTACAATGTAACTTTCACAACGGAGCTTTACTGATCTTTAGAGACCACTAGCATTTCTGCCCGGGCTTTGCCCCGGGGATGTGTGGTGGCTGTGCAGCCTGCCTGGCAGCTTCCCTCTCCGCCTTGCTGTTTCAATGTCGGCTTCAAAACAGCGAGGCGGAGAGGGAACCTGACAGACTGCTATTTGCGCAGGGAGGCATGTCCCCGGGCAGACAGCAGCCTGTCTGTCACCTTCCCTCCTTGCCTCGCTGTTTCGTAGCTGGCTTCAGACTGGCGGTGGCCATTCCTGTGCCGGTCACTCGGCATTTGCCCCGCCTCTCCCTCTCTCGGCTTGGCCTCTGTGATTGGCTGCTCTGACCCACAGTGGCCACTGGGGGTGGTAGTTGTGTGGCATTTTGCTTGTTTGTGGGGCTGGCGCCCCACCCACAGCCTCCGGACCACCGTCTTTGACCTCTTCCACCCGGAAAGTAGGTATGGACAAATTTTCAGGGGGGGGGGAGGGTGGCAGAGGGGAGGGAAAAGCCAGTTGTATCTGACTCTGAGGTTCAGTGCTCATCTCCATTTATAGCCAAAGAGCCAGTGCTGATGTTTCCATGGACATGTGGCAGGCATGGCTAGACGTCAGAGTGCACAGAATGCTGTTTACCTTCCCACCGAAGTGGTGCCTGTTTATCCACTTGCAATTTCTTGCTTTCAAAGTGCTAGATTGGAAGGAAATGTGACAGAGACAGAAGCTCACTCCATCATGCAGCACTCGGGCCTCAAACTGCTGACCTGCCAACCTTCCACTCATCAAGTTCAGCATCTTAACCACTAAGACACCGCAGTCCCTTGGTACTAGAGGAGAGATTTGCAAATACTCTGGACTGCCAGATAGATGAACAAGTGGGTCCCAGAGCAAACCAAGCCTTAGTTATCTCTGAGACACATCATGAGAAAGCAAGAGTCTCTGGAAAAGACAGTAATGCTGGGAAACATTGAAGGCATGGGAAAAGAAGACCAAATAAGAGATGGATTTGTTCCCAAAAGAAAGCCACAGTCTTGAGTTTATGAGAACTGAGCAAGGCTGTTGAGGACAGCACATAACAACAATAAATGAAATCAGGAGAAATTACAATGAGCAAATAATTTATCTCCCAGCACAGCTTACCTAACAGGAATTCAGTGAGATTAGAGATCTAGGCAGATGTGTTTGTTGGAATAAAGATAGTGTGTAAATGTGATGAAAAATAAAATAAATAATGCCAATGGGCATAGGAGAGGAATAGCATAGGTTTCAGCTCAGATTCCATCCAGGCTCATAGAAGGTAGACACAACGGTATTTATCCCAGGTACACTTGCCTAAAATTAAGCCCTACTGAAGCCAATGGGACTTACCCACCAAACAAAACAAAAGCACAATACAGCAGCAGCAGCAAGGTATATATTTTAACATGTGAGTAATACACTCATTCTAAGTGCATTTTAAAAAAAAGTTCAGATAAAAATCTTTATTCTGGTAGGTAGGGGTTCTTATGGTCAGAGTGTAAGAGTGCTCACTTTGAGGACCATCAATTTAACGTTTAATAGAAAGTTTAAATGGAGGAGAAAACCTGTCCAGCCATCTGATATGATGTTCTCACCAGCAAATTCTGCATCACAGAGGGAACAATCTGTAAGGTGTCAACTGCTTCATTGTTCTAATTTTTAAAAATATATATACATAGAATGGTTTGTTCTGAGACAGAGATAAACATAGGTACAGGACTATGAAGATAACATGCTTTGGAAACTAAAGAAAACAAAGGTAGAGCTCATGATTCTGTGGTTGGGAAATTAAAGAATCTGGGGTCAAAAAATTGTAATTGTGCCTACCTGGAGAAGAGCTAGCCAATGTAGTCATGGGCAAGCTGCACAGTCCCTAGAGAAGAAGGGAATGGGGAACTACTTCTGTGTATTTGCTACCTAGAAAACCCTGGAAATGGTCATTGCAAGTCAAAACTGACTTGATGGTATGAAATCATTTATTTATTTATTCACTTTTGTATTGCCGCCCTCTCGCCAAGGTGACTCATCATCACCACCACCACCACCACCACCACCACCACCACCACCACCACCACCACCACCACCACCACCTGTCATATGTTAGTAGCACATTCGTAAACTATAATGCAGTCAGTTGGCTTCACTCCCTGGAAGCTGTGTTAAGCTTGCTGAATTTAGGAGACTTTTTGCTCATTCTGCTGAGTGTGGCCTGAATGTCTGCGCCCATAACTCACCCTGTTGATAATGGGGAATAAGGATTTTCCTGAATAAATGTTGTGACAGGATGGGTTAGTCTTTTGACTTGCTTGTACTTTTGTCATTCCTGTGACTTTTAAAATATTGATGGGGAGATCATGGATTGTATTAGCTTTATAATTTTTCTTCATTGTGGTAGCTACTGTGACAATGCTGCCTGTGTTGCTATGGGATTTTTCAAAGCATACAAGAATGCAATTGGCTTGGCAAACCTTTTTGTGTGAGCACCATCCCCACGCTGCTAAACTAGAGCAATGTTACTAGGGTGAGTCATAAGAGAATTCCAGCTTGATTGAAAGGAAATCAGCAACAGGATACTGAGCAAAGGTTGTCCAAGTAAGTGGGGAGGAGGGAGGCCAAAAATGGAATGTCAAGCACCTCGTAACTAACACTTGAATCTTACAAATAGTAGCTATTGAAAAAGGTTTCAAAAATGGCATAGCAGGCAAATTCATTTACAGCGACCAGGAATCATGATAATGGATTCTGTAAGTTGATTATGCTGTACCTGTCCTGAGTTTTGCCTGTCCTGAGCCTCCAAGCAAATCACTTCTATTGGTTGTCCCCACATTCTACTTTTAGGAGAGAAGACAAACTGGTATTGCCCTACTTTGTAAAGTGAATTTTACAGACCTCCAGAAAGCAATCCTACACCTGCTTTTGTTTATAAACCAAAAACAACACACACCCTTTATTATTACCTCCAAGCAATTATAATTTATTTCTGCCCCCTGGGACAGCAAACTAAATGTTGCAATGAATCCTCACTTCCTAATGAGTGTAGAATTCCAACCAGCGGTCTTTGTCATCCTCTATTTTTCTTCCCTACATCAGTATTTTAATCTTTACTTTCCGATTGATCAGATTTGCTGGCTACTAGGCTAATTATTACTCATTCCCTCTACTGTTTTTCTTTTTAAAAATACAATGTACCTCAGCAAATCTTTGGAAGGGGCCCTCCTCTTGGTTGCAGACATTGAGTGCCCTCTCCTGGCTATGAGGGTGAGAAATGGAGGAGGGAGATGCTATAGTGTTGTTGGCTGACAACTTTTTCTGGGGAAGTGTAAGTATAGCTTGCAGTCAAGGGGGACAGTCATTTGTTTATTGGGTCGTTCTTTTCCCCAGCAGTTTGCACAAGGGAATAGACATTACTCTATTGTGCACAAAGAAGCCATCGTCCCAGCTGCCCCCCACATTTGCTATGCCAGCCAGGTCTTAAGGTGTTTTCTAAAGGGAAGACGCTCTGCCTGGAGATGTAACTCTGTCGGCAGGAGGTTCCATAGGGTCGGAACAGACACAGAAAAGGCCCTCCTTCTTGTGCTAGAGAGGCGAGCCTCTCTAGCAGATAGAACTATCAGGGAGCCCCTCCGGTCTGCTCTACTGGGACGGGCAGATGTCCTTGGGTTGACACGGTCTCTTAAGTAGATGGGACGACTAGTTCAGGGCAAAGTTCCCAAGGCCCTGTATGAGACTGGCATAGGATAGGAAACAGTGGAAGACGATGTTTTGATCCACCATGTCAACCTGATGTGTGAAACCAAGTGATCAAGTAAGTCATTCCTGATGCACCTTCTTTTTTCACTTTTGGCCCCCATTCCATGGGGCAGTTGAAAGGGGAGAAAAGGAGACATACAATACCCGTTGACCAATGGAACAATAATGGGCTCTTGTCCTGCAGATAAATCCATTGTCTGGGGTGCCAAGATCCCTTGGAGAATTCTTCTGGTCAGGATGTCATGTGAATTGTTGCCAGTCAGCTACATCAATGGAATACGGGTATAAATAAAGTATCTGGGGTGAACCTGTTCTAGTCTGGACTGGCTTAGGATGTTTTGCTGCTAGAAGCAAAAAAGAAAGAACATGCTGACACAAACTGAACTGGCCATTGTATTTTACTTCAGCGTTGATAATGGGACAACTTCCTCTCCCAATGGTCTAGTTTAGACTGTGCAACACACATAGCTCTCTGTCCAACTAAACAGTAAGGTGGCTGGAAGAGGGATTCAGAAGGAATACCCAGCGAACCTCTATTCTTGCCCACCATCCACAAGCATTTTGTGTTTGCCTCATTCTGGTTCATTGTGAGGCTGACCCTGGATAGGGTTGCCATATGTCCCATTTTCCTGGGATTTTCCTGGATTCAAGCTGGCCTGGCCGGTTCAAGAAAAAACATGTAAAAGTCCCGGATTTTTAAATTTGAACATAGGAAGCAAGATTACCCCTCACCAAGGGATTTTTGCAAAGAATTAATTCACTGCCTCCCTGCCTTTCTTTCAATTATCCTGCTTGAAAGCAGTGAAGGCAAAACAGCATCCTGAGAAGCCTGCCGGGGAGAGGAGACACTTGCAAGAGAGATAACTGAAAGAAAGGCACGGAGGCAGTGAAATAACTATTTGCAATAATCCCTTGGCTCACCTTGAAATTTGGTGGACAAGGAGTCATCCTCAGCCCTTTTCCTCGAAAGTCAGGAGGGAGCAAGAAATGCCCATATCTAAGAAGCCAAACCTCCACCATACATTGGGACGGAGGATTCCTTCTTCATGTGACCACAAGGGGTTAATTGCATAGGGTCGGTATTCCCTGTCTGCCCTGGACAGGGATTCTGCTGGGGTCTTAGAGCCGCAGTCTCCCTGACAATGCATGCACAGTTTGAAGAACGCAATGGCTGTCCCAGTTTGGCGGGAAAGAATTATGGCAACCCTAACCCTGGAACTACTGTTCGATGTGATATTTCTGTTTGCACATATTTTTGTGCGCTGAAATAACCTAAACTCTTCTTCTTTTCTGTAGAAAGTGTGATGACTCCATACCTGTTCATCCTTAAAGTTTCACCAAAATCAAAATTAATACCTGATTAGCTCAGGTAGCAGTACAAACTAGCCCAGGTAGTAAGTGCTTAATGATCCAAGTTGCCTTTCCTGTTCTGTACATCTCCTGAGTTGCATGAAAAGGCCACTTTTAAAATATCTTGCTAGGTTAAGAAAAAAAAGAGCCACATGATTCCGCAGGTGGGTAGTATTCTCTCAAGGTGTGTGTGTGGAGGAGGTATCATTCATCTGCATAAGGGACTGGTGGGAATATTTCAATAATTGCTGATTAAAAATAAGAGTAAAGCCTCTCCACATTCTCTTCCACCTCTCGCCTTCTGCTGCAGTCGCGTCGTGTCACACTGAGCCCTGAATTCCGGATGCAAGGCCTCCCACGCATATTCCGAAGAACTTCCTCTCATTATGCTGAATTATAAAGTTCTCTCTGCATCTATTAAGGATAAGACAGGTCTGTCACCTAAATGCTTGAGAGAGAGAAAATGTTATAATTAATCAGACCATAAAAGCTAGGCTGATTTCCTAATGTGATCCATAATTTCATATGAAAAGCAAGACAGCTCCCTCCATCACCAATATTCCAATTTTTGAATGTATAACCTTTGTTACAGCACAAAGGGCTATATTGTAGAAGTAGGGTTGTTTGGGGGTCTTGAGCCTCTTGCCCTCAATGGGCATTGTCATGATGACTTCCACGAGTACTTTCATGCCCTCTGAAACTTCTGAACATGGCCACCAGGTGGAAAATAACACAATGAGCAGAAACTTCTGTTCTTGGTTGCTGCTCCTGATATTTCCAATGTATTCGGAGGGGTCAAGTGAATAAGCAGTGACACTAAGCAGGTTTTAGGAGTTGGTACAGTGAACCACCAGCTATGGTAGGGGCCTCACCAGATGCCTAACATGATTGGTTCCTGCCCCTGGCCCTGGAACTGACACCAGAGCTCATACATCCTTAGCTACAGGATGTCAACACTGTTTTTTCCTTGTTCTTATTCCACTCATTTACTCCGGCAGGTACAGTTGGAAAACATCCATAATGTAATTACATCATGTTATATGGTGAGCTTCAAGTTACACTATGGTGAATGGGCTACAATAGCCATTTCTTCCAGTAGCCTTCTACAGGGCCCACTGTCATAAACAAAATATAAATATATTGGACTGTGAACATTTCCCCCCACACAGTCAAAAGCCAAGCATCAAGTGTCTAATTTGTTCCCTATCCCAAGCTAGGCTACGATCTTTCTTTCATCCAGTCTCATTGTCATTGTAATGCTCAAAGCTATCAAGCTGAAACTGGAAATGTGTTGGTTTCTGCAGATACTACCTTACATATTAGGATTTGGGAGAAGGATTTTGCCAGAAAAAGGTAGCCATTCATCAATCAGGTTTCTTCAGCCAATCAAGAACCAAGCCAAAAAATCTTTTCTGACTAACAAGTAGCTATTGCTACAAACAAAGACAGAAATGCAAGCATTATTTGCACCATGTAAATCAGCTGTGGGTATATTTTGGTAACCAAATCTTTCTTACCCTCACCACAAAAGTTCTTCAACTTTCTTTGGTTCCTGGAGAAACCTTTGGAACAATTAGACACGGGTGGGATATCGCAACAGCTTGAACCCACTATCAGTCCTGGTGATCACAGCCAGATCAGCGGTGGCAATTTTAAAACATTTCAGACATCCTGCCCCCATCCGGTGCCCCTCAAAGGCTTCCTCAGAACCAAAGGGATCTTAAGGGAGCCTATGGACCAGGAGTTCTCAACCTTTTAAAGTCAGGGCCCAGGTCACACTCCTTCAGCTTTGGGGGACAGATGGCCATTTTGTCCTTCTTCCACCACATGGCACTTCCTTGTATGGTGGTGGTGGGGCACATGAAATGGTGCTATAGGCCACATCTGGCCCACAGGCCACAGGTTTAGAATCCCTGCTATGGACATTTGCAGAGAGAAAGTGAAAGTTTTAATTACCAAACTGAAAACACGTCTAATGACATCAGCAGCCTTAAGAGGTGTAAATATATGTTACTAACAGGGGATCCACAGGCTCCCCCACACTGCCCCCACCCTACCCTTTTTCTCTTCCTGCCCTGCCACGTCCTTGCCCTGCCGTTTCCCACTCCCTCCGCCATGATGTCCCATTGTGCTCCGCAATGGTGAGCTTGTCCACCCGCTGTTCCTTTCCTTCCCTGCACCACATGGGGGGCCAAAGCTGGGGCATGGCCATTTGACACCTCCACACCCTTCCTCTTCCTGCCCCACCACTTCCTTGCCCGGCCATCCCCCCGGCGTGATGGCCCATTACGCTCCGCAACAGCGAACCTATCCACCACCTGGTCCCTTCCTTGTTCCCTGTCCCGGTTGCTGTGTCTGGTATTTGGGCCCCTGCTGCTCCCCACCCCGTTGGCCTCTGTTATCCCTTGGTCCTTTCCATGGCGTGTCTCGTCCATTGTTCTTTGCTCTGCATTCTGGCAGGCCCCACCATAGCGACGTGGGGTCTGCCGCTGTTCTTGTTCAGTGTTGTCCATTGCGTCTGCCCCGCCCAAGGAAGCTGTGGTCGCTGCCACGGCCACAGCCTAGGGCCCAACTGTAGCAGCATTGGTGTCTTCACAGCCCTCAGTGACCTGGGCCCTCGCCCCACCAACGTGCGCGTGCATGATGCGACACTGCCCCTATGAGTGTTCACGTCTTGCGCAGCCATTGGCACTGTTTCTGTGCCGGTGTACGTGCGCAGCACAGTTGTGTGTTGCCGTTGCGCCCAAGGCACCATGGGGGGGTTCCTTTTCGCATGCAAGGCAGCATAGGGGCCGTAGTTTGCGCTGTTTCCCCCCCTTTTTTGGGTGCAAACCCCAAAATGGGCTGCCAGTCCCCCTCAGTGACCATCCAGCATGCCCAAGGAACACGTGTGCCACATTCCAGCTCGATCAGTGCAGGGGTGTCACTGTGATGTCATCACATACAAGGCGACACCTCTGCTATATATATACACTAGCATAGTTTGCCCGGCGGTGCCGGGCTGTTTTAAATTGTGTTGGAAGGTTTTTCTTTTGTTAATGTTTGTACAAATGAGGTTAGTCTGTAATTGTGATTTTTAAAATGTTTATTTATGCACACGGGCTGTTATAAACTGTGATCAGATTTTTTGGGTTTGTTTTGTGGATTAAAAAAAGAGGAAAAGATGATATAATTTTTTACAATTATTTTATTTAACCAAATAATGTTTTAGTATGTGAATTTTTAAAAAATAGTTGTATCTTGGATAATAATTTTAAAAATGTGAAAGTACTTTTTTTACATTCAGTGTTTTCAAACTGTGTTTAGATGTTTTTTTAGAAATGTTTTTATTTTATTATTGTGTGATTTGTTTGTGATTTGTGTGAATGTGTGATGCAATGTTATGTTTTTGACTGTTTTTTCTCTTGTGGCCTCTGGGTAGGGCTGTTGAGTATTTCTTTTACTTTGACTGTTTTTTTCTCTGCTGGCCTCTGGGTGGCGCTTCTTCCGGTAAGTAGTCTCTTTCTTTCCTCATTTCAGTTCCGGCCATCATGGAGGAAGGATGTCTGCTGGTAAGTTGGCTGGTTTAATTTCTTTTGGGGTTTTGGTTTGTTTTTGAATGTTTTTGTTTGTTTTTGTGTGATTTTTTAATTAATGGTTTATTTATTTTAATTATTTTGGTGTTTGTTTGTTTGTTTTGGTTTTTTTCTCTTTCAAGGGGGGCCAAGGCACCAGTGCCTTGGCCCCCGCTTGAAAGCAAAACACTTTCCTTTCTGCGGCCTGGGCTTGCTGGCCGGGCAACGGAGACCTGACCGCCGGGGTTTTTTCTTTTCCCCAGCCTGGGCTTGCTGGCCGGGCTGGGGCAATGCCAGCACCAGGGGCGTTGTGTGTGTGGGGTGCTCCTTCCCGCGGCCTTGCCTTGCTGACTGGGCCACGGGAAGCCATGCGGTGTGGTTTTTTTCCTTCCCACAGCCTGGCTTTGCTGGCTGTGCCGCGGGAAGCCATGGGGCGGGGTTTTTTTTCCTTCCTGCGGCCTTGCCTTGCTGGCTGGGCCACAGGAATCCATGCGGCGCAGGGGGGGATTTCCTTCCTGCGGCCTGGCTTTGCTGGCTGGGCAGTGGAAAGCCATGGGGTGGGGGTGGGGGTTTCCTTCCTGCGGCCTTGCCTTGGTGGCTGGGCCACAGGAAGCCATGCAGCGTGGGTTTTTTTCCTTCCCGCGGTGGCTTTGCTGGCTGGGCCGCGGGAAGCCATGGACTGGTTTTTTCCCTTCCCGCAGCCTTGCCTTGCTGGCTGGGCCGAGGGAAGCCATGCAGCAGGGGGTATTTCCTTCCCGCGGCCTTGCCTTGTTGGCTGGGCCACGGGAAGCCATGCGGCATGGGGTTTTTTCTTTCCCCCAGCCTGGCTTTGCTGGCTGGGCAGCGGGAAGCCATGGGGCGGGGTTTTTCCTTCCCACGGCCTTGCCTTGCTGGCTGGGCCACGGGAAGGCCTGCGGCATGTCTGTGAGGCACTGCATCCGCCTGCAGCGGACTTGCCCTCACGTTGGGTTTTTTATTTTTATTTTTTGCGCGCCAGCTTCCTCAGCGTTCTACGCACTCATGGCGCGCAGGACGCTGGGGCCTGGCTAAACATCCTTTGTCAAATCACAATGGTTAACACAGAGATTTATAGGTATAGAAGATATATAGATTGGATGGATTTCAGCCAATACATCTGCCTCTGTTTTAATGGTGTGGCTAGTGTAAAGCGGCTAGCCTAGCAAGTTAGTGGTCTATGCTTCGCTTGAGCCATCAACCCCCATTTATTCAAAACCATGGTATAGTGTTATGTCTAGAAGTTCAAACTGCCATAGCTTCAAGAACTTCTAGACAAACTACTCTGACCGCTGAATACTTTTGCTTATAGCCTTTGATGTATCAAACTCAAGCCTATTCTAATGTAGGCAAAGCCAAACATTTTCACTGATCCTTTGCTATTAATAGCTGGGAAACTGCTGAATTTATTGACTGGGGTGACTTCATCCTGTTTATCTGGAAATAATTTGACATTACCCAATGATGTGTAGAAAGTTCTTTGGCTCCTGAAGGCTGAGACAAATGACCCCCTCCTTTGAGGAAAGCCTCCAGGAAAAATAATAATAATAATAAACTGTGCCATCCACTCATCAATGAGGTCAGCAATTCTGCCACAATGCTGCTGTTTTCTCTCATTGAAAGGCAATGAACCAACTATCTGATTTGGTAGTAAAAATAAACTAAATGCAAGATACTTGAAAGCTGTGGTATTTTCAAAATAGTCCTATTCTTATATACATATACATATATGTATACTATACATATGTGTATATATGTATACATGTATTTGTCCATGCATCTTCAGAACAGCATTTATCCCCATGACATTGCAAAGACAAGAGCATTATTTATTCCACAGAGAATTCAGAGTATGATATGAATCAGTAAGTCAGATGGCAGTGACACCCCCCCCCCCACACACACACACACCGCCCGCGTCTTTCCCAGGGGCTGCTCTGGCCAAGAACTGCTTTTTCAGTAGATGCATGTAGCCACTGTAAGCAGGGAAGCGGTGCATGTGGGAGTGTTGGGGGCTCGGGGTGGTCCCATCACTGGGGGAACATTTGGGGCTCAGGGGGGTCCCACAGGTGGTGGTGGGGGAGTGGGAGTGGTGGGACCACCCCAAGTACCCACAACTCCCCCACTGCTGCCGCCAACACTGATAGTGGTGGTGGTGGTGGCGGGACCACCAGTCTAGCCCACAAATAGTCTGAGGAGGCGTGAACTGGCTGCCGGATAAAAAAGGTTGAGGACCCCTGGTTTAAGACATCCTGTCTCTCTATGCATGGCTTCATTAACAGCAATGTCAACTTGTTTTGCATGTGTGGATGCGCTCCATATTGGAGCAGCATACTCCAATGCAGAGATGCTCAGGGCCAAAGCTGATGTGTGCAGCGTCAATGGTTGAGTTCCCCATGTATGTTTTGTGAGTTTTCTGATGATTTTTTTTGTACTAACTTTGGCTTTGGTATTCAGGCAGTGCTGCTTAAAATAGAGTGTCCTGTCAAGTGTCACACTGAGGTAAAATAAAACTCAACCCTTGCCTCTTGGTTACGAAGATATAAAGCACACATTTGAGTCTTGCTTGGATTAGGCTTCAAATGGTTGATTTTGTAATACTCTCCTAATTCTTCAAGTGCTCCAGTAAATTTTCCAGCTACCTCATCAAAGCTTGATTCTTGTATGGCCATTGATGTGTTGTCAGGGGTTCTCAACCTACAACTCATGGGTTGGATCAGGCCTGCAGTGCCAAATAATCTGGCCCCCACCCTCATTCCAGCCACTGCCGCAGCCACCCAAATTGGCCACAGACTCATTTACGGGCATTGTAAATACATTTACGACAGCCGCAGACTCATTTATGGCTGTTGTAATTGTGTTTACACTAGCTGTAAATGAGTCTGCGGCAGATTCTGGTGGCGGCAACTGGACCAACCAGTCCAGTCCACAAACTGTTTAAGGGAGCATGACCCTGCCCCTGACTTGAAAAGGTTGAGAACCCCTGGCATAGATGAATAATTTTGTATTATCAGGAACTGGTTGATCATTTGTATATACATTCTACAATGTTGGAGACAATACATTTCCTTGGGGCAGTCCATTCTTCTGCAACCTCCATCTGCTGTTCTTTTCATTCATCGTCATATAGCATCTCTAGTTATGAAGGAAGCTGACAATGACCCTAGTAAGCTTGTTATTTTTGGTAATATTATTTCTTTTGTGGAGCAGAACCCTATGACTGTGTTGTGTTCTGTAAAGCAGTGCCTTTAACAATGTACCTTTACCATGTGTTATCAATGTAACCTTTCTGTGTGCAACATTATAACCTTCACCTGTATCAATGTTAGCCTAATAAGGGGACGCGAGCTAGTGACCACCAGAGGGCAGTAGCGAGCGTCCAGCTCTAATGGATCATCAGCCACCTGGTTCAGCAGCGCGGGAAGATTCCCCGCGACTTCCTCACCTGGTCAAGAAGGGCGTGACCTCCTACGACGTCACGCAGGCAGTAACCAATAGTCTGTCAACGAGCCACATTCAAATGTATAGCCAGCTGTATATATTGAGCTACCCATCCGCCATTACCACATGTTCCCCCGGATCATCATGCAATAAACCTGTGTTAAGCCAACCCTTCGGCTGTTGTATTGTCTTTGGTCCCTTACACTAAATTGGCGACGAAGGTGGGATGGCAGCCCACGGGACCAAGACATGCGCCGGTTTCGAAATCAGGAAACCGGGCGACTGGGAGATCTTCGAAATGGACTTCCAGGCCGCACTGATCGAGTCCGAAGTTACGGAAGAGGCGAAGAAAAGAGCCATCTTCATCAGAATGCTCGGACAAGAAACAAAAAGGACCTTGGTGGACCTGATTGCACCGAGGAGGGTGAGTGAATTCAAGGCCAAGGAACTCATGCAGTTGCTGCGTGAGCACGTCCGGCCCGCCACAGCGATGTTTCCCGCTCGGAGTGCGTTTTGGAGGCGAGTCCAAGCGCCCGGGGAGACGGTCGCCGCGTTCGTGGCGGCCCTGCGGCTGGCGGCCGGCCCGTGCAAATGGGAGAACGTCGAAATCACCCTCCGAGACTGTGTGCTGTGCGGCCTGAACGACGCCGAGACCCAGCGCACATTAATGAACCAAGAGCCGCCTCCCACGCTGCAGGAGGTCGTTAGAGCGGCCCAGGCCGCAGAAGCTACGAAGGCCTGGGTCCAAGAACTCCAGGACTGGCGGCCAAAGTCAAGCAAAGCAGAGGCTCCGGTACATGCGGCCCGGCGAACTTCGAGGTCGTCTACAGAGAGCAGCGACGACGAGGACGTGCAGAGGGTCCGAAAGGAGAGCCGGCGTTGCGACGGCTGTGGCGCGGCCCACGACCGCGTGAAATGCCCCTTCCGGAAGGCCGAGTGCCACAACTGCGGCCGCCGCGGGCACATCGCCAAAGTGTGCAGGAAGAAGCGCGAGTCCCGGAGGAGCTCCCCAGACCGTCCCGCGGGACGAGACCGCCCAGCGAAACCAAAAGACGGCGCCCAGGCCACGCGGAAGCAGGACGGCGTGGGCCGCGGAAGCAGGACGGCAGCGAGGACGACACCACAGTGTTCAGCGTGTCTACGGGACACCCCCGCTACTTTGTTGAGGTACTAGTCCAAGGGGTGCCCATTAGGATGGAAATTGACTCGGGGTCCTCATATTCAATAATTTCCCAGAGGGAATTTTTCGGAATTGCCCCCCAAAAGCGGCCCAAGCTCAAAGCATTGAGGGCCACGCTACGGGACGTGCAAGGGACCAGTATTCCAGTGTTGGGGGTTGGAGAATTTCAGGTCAAATTCAAGGAGCACGCCGCGTCCCTTCCCCTGGTCGTGCTCAAGGGAGGAAATTGCAGCCTCCTCGGGACTCAGTGGTTCCAGCCCCTGGGGTTGTTCATTGGGGGGGTGCATGCCGTGGGGATGCACGCTGTTGGGACTGATCCAATCCAGGAGGTGTGCGAGGCGCACCCCGAAGTCTTCAAAATGGGACTGGGGAAATTCAAAGGGCCCCCAGTGACTTTCGACCTGGACCCGGAGGTCCGCCCTGTTCGCCTAAAACCACGCCGGGTGCCGTTCGCACTCAAGGACAAGATAGAGGCGGAACTGGACAAATTGGTGGGTCAGGGGATTCTTGTGCCTGTAGATTCTGCAGAGTGGGAAACTCCAATTGTAACTGCTTTAAAGTCCAATGGGGAGGTCCGCATATGCGCCGACTACAAGTGCACCATCAACAAGGCGATCCGCCCAAATGCGTATCCGGTGCCGGTAGTCAGCCATCTGTTGGCCAGGTTACATGGGGGGAAATGTTTCGCTAAGCTCGACTTAGCACAGGCCTACCAGCAGCTCACGGTGTCTCCTGCCACAGCTGCTGCGCAGACCATAGTCACCCATAAGGGGGCGTTCCAGGTGACGCGCCTCCAATTCGGCGTGAATTCGGCGCCAGGAATTTTCCAGTCACTCGTGGAACGCCTCCTGAAGGGACTGGAGGGGGTGTTGCCTTATTTTGATGACGTGTTAATAACAGGGGGGAGTCGGGCTGAATTGGCCAAGAGGTTGGGGAAGGTCCTGACGATATTCGAAAAGGCGGGGCTGAGGTTGCGAAAGGACAAATGCGTCTTCTTCGCAACCGAGGTGGAGTTCCTAGGGTTTTGTGTGACTCCTGAGGGGATAAAACCATCCAAGTCTAAGGTGGCAGCCATCAAGAAAGCCCCCCGCCCCACCTCCAAGCCCGAGTTGCAGTCGTTCCTAGGGCTGCTCAACTGTTACCACTCCTTCCTCCCCCGGAAGGCAGCGGTGGCCGAACCGCTACACAGGCTGCTTAAGAAAGACCAGGCATGGAAGTGGGGCGATGACCAGGAAAGGGCATTTAGTGAGCTGAAAAGCCTCCTGGCGTCCGACGCCATACTGACCCACTTCGACCCCAAACGCCCAGTAGTTCTGATCTGTGATGCATCTCCAGTGGGGGTGGGGGCAGTGCTGTGCCACGTGCTGGAGAACGGAAGGGAGGCCCCGATAGCATTTTACTCCAGGTCCCTGTCCCAAGCAGAGAAAAACTACGCACAGACGGACAGGGAGGCATTAGCGATAGTCTCGGGGACGAAAAAATTTCACGATTTTCTGTATGGCCGCCCCTTCACCATCGTGACGGACCACAAGCCCCTGCTAGGCATTTTTACCGCGGATAAGCCCACCCCTCAAATCCTGTCTCCAAGGATGCTCAGGTGGGCCATTTTTCTCAACGCGTATCAGCACGCGTTGGTCTACCGGCCCGGGAAAGAGATCAGCCATGCGGACGCCCTATCGAGGTCTCCCCTTCCCCTAACGCCCAGCCAGGTGAGCATGGGGGAGCGGGACCATCAGGTTCTCATGATAGAGGTGCTGGATTCCCCCCCCCCGTAGTGCCCGCCGACATTGCCAAAGCGACAGAGAAAGACAAAACGTTAGCGACAGTAAGCTCCTGGCTACAGAAAGGGTGGCCCGCATCCTCCCCAGCGGAGGAGTTCGCTCCATTTTTCAGAAAAAAGCTAGAACTGTCCCTAGAGAGGGGGTGTCTCTTGTGGGGGCAGCGGGTGGTGATTCCCACTTCCCTTCAGCCGCGGGTGCTCAAGCTGCTTCACATCAGCCACCCCGGCATCGTGCGATCCAAGGCGCTGGCCCGGAGTTACTTCTGGTGGCCCCAGCTAGACGCCGACATCGAGCACATGGTCGGCACTTGCGAAAGTTGCCAATGCTCCAGACCGGAGGAGGCCCGCCTTCCCCACAGGGAATGGGACGCGGCTAAGGGGCCGTGGTCCCGGGTGCACGTTGATTTCGCGGGCCCGTTCAGAGGCACCCTATTACTCCTTGTTGTGGACGCTTTCTCCAAATGGTTGGAGGTTATCCCAGTCACGAGCACCTCCTCGGCCCAGACCATTAGGCACTTGCGGAGGCTCTTTTCCACGTTCGGCATACCCGACACGTTAATTAGCGACAACGCTAGTTGTTTTACGTCCTCCGAGTTTAAGGCATTCATGGAGATTAACGCCGTTCGGCATATTACCTCCGCCCCGTTTCACCCGGCCACCAACGGCCAAGTAGAGCGCCTCGTCCGCACCACGAAGGACGCGTTGCGGCGCATGGGCCCAGGGGATTTGAACCTACAAGTGTGTCAGTTTCTGCTAGGGTACAGGGTGACCCCGTTGGCATCAGGATACTCCCCCGCAGAGCTCTTAATGCGCAGGAAGCTGACCACCATCCTTACTAGGCTAGACCCCACGAGGGTAGAGGACAAAGGAAGGAACATCGGGCTGGAGGTTACAAAGAGTTTCAGCATAGGCGCCCCCGTGCATTGCAGGAATTACGCCAGCTCAGGCCCAGCCTGGGTGCCGGGCGTAGTCGTGGAACAAACCGGCCCCGTGTCGTACCGCGTGGAAACCAGCACAGGGCTCCTATGGAGGCGGCACGCAGACCAACTCCGACGCAGGGTCTCCGATGAGCAGGACACGGTTCACGCAGGAAATAAGTCAGCGTTAGGGTTCTCCCCCACCCGTTTAGCCCAAGGGGGAGGAGAAGGGGACCGTGGGCCCCCACCAAGGGGGGAGGAGGATATCCTCATAGATACCCTGGGGGATCTTTCCGAGGAGGAGGAACCCGACCCCATACATATCTCGCGGAAAGTCCCCACAAATGCGGGTACCCCTACCAACTTAGATTTTGATTTTCAGAACCGGGGGGGGGGGGTTTCGGAGTGGTCCCCCACCCGTCCAAGCGAGAAGAGGGGTTTTTCGTTAGCCCCGACGGCCCCCGGTCTGCCCACAATGGAGTTTTTCCCTTCCCCTAAGTCCGCCAGACAGCGGCAAGCCACTAACAAGTCTCCCTCTCCCGTTTCAGGACAAGGGACCAGGGAACAAAGAAGCAATAACGCCCCCGGGGGGCAGCCCTCTTCACGGCCCAAACGCACATGCAACAACCCATCTTGGCTGAGAGACTTCGTCTCATCCTAGGGGGGAGGGATGTTGTGTTCTGTAAAGCAGTGCCTTTAACAATGTACCTTTACCATGTGTTATCAATGTAACCTTTCTGTGTGCAACATTATAACCTTCACCTGTATCAATGTTAGCCTAATAAGGGGACGCGAGCTAGTGACCACCAGAGGGCAGTAGCGAGCGTCCAGCTCTAATGGATCATCAGCCACCTGGTTCAGCAGCGCGGGAAGATTCCCCGCGACTTCCTCACCTGGTCAAGAAGGGCGTGACCTCCTACGACATCACACAGGCAGTAACCAATAGTCTGTCAACGAGCCACATTCAAATGTATAGCCAGCTGTATATATTGAGCTACCCATCCGCCATTACCACATGTTCCCCCGGATCATCATGCAATAAACCTGTGTTAAGCCAACCCTTCGGCTGTTGTATTGTCTTTGGTCCCTTACACTAAAGACTGAGAGTATTGTAAGCTGCAGTTAGGCCAATGCAAGCCACTATATATAATTAGTTTTCTTTCAAAGCCAAACTCAATGTGTTGCATAAAGTTAAGAATTTGACCACAACATGACCTACCTGGCCTGAAGGCTGCTTGCTCCTTCATGATGTTCCCATCAATAAATTTGGAGATAAAATTGCAAATAATCCATTCTAGTAGTATAGATGGCAAAGGAGTGACATTGGTCAGTAGCTTTTTGGGTCATCTGGGTCTTTGCCAGGTTTCAATAAAGCAACAACTCTAGCCTGTCTCCACAATATAGGAACCTTAAGTTCATGCAGTTGTTCATTAATTTAAGGAGCCATTCCAAAGTGTGAGGACCAAACTGTTTTATCTGCTCTGTTCTTATGTCATCAATACCTGCTGCTTTATTTGGTTTCATGCTGTTTATTGCCTCCGCCAATTCAGATGCCACAAAGGAGCTATCAAATAAACCACCCTCTTGTTCCTCTGGCCGGATGGCTTTTTGCCTTGCATTTCCCATTCTTTAGCAACCGACTAGTTGTTAGGAAACTTAAGTTTTCACTGTTCTCCCTAACTGGTTGCAAGGCATATTGTGTCTGTGATGCCTTTAAGACTTTACTGCTGGGGCACACCGGTACTGGGAGTTTCCCTGATGTGCTCCAAGGGCCAGTGTATTTAGAACAGAGCAGGATTGCAGACCTTCAGCTGCAATGCTCAACTTGCCTGAGCTTTAATGCTCACCTTCCTCTTCTGACAGTCTGGGTGAAGATCCCTGTATCTTCTGGAACCTGCTATGAGAACTGAACCTTTGCCACTGTTCTTGCTGATGGCTTTTGCTGGATATGCCATCTGTGCTTACTGGACAAAGGAGAACTAACTGGGTTAAGCCTCCACCGGGAGAACAGAAGCTGTAGAACTCTTTGGCTTTGTTTGTAACTACAGCTTGCCTTTACCCTGCTGAACTGAACTGTTGCTGAACTGTTAATGGACTTTGTATATAGCACAACTGTACTGTCTCAGTGAGGTCAACTGAGCAGCCTGAAAGAATATATCTGTTTTGTGTTACAGTTGTTGCACTGTATATACTTTCACCCTTCTACTTTCTGAGTAAACCTACTTTGAGTTTTATTCTGCACCAAGCTCTGGTCTGCCTGTTTTTCTCACAAGAGAACACTTGGCCAGGTGCGACCCTCTTACTGGCCACTGCACACCACTCTGCTGACCAATTACATCAACACCAGTCATTTGGTCTGCTGTTATTCCAGTATAGTTTTGCTGTGGCTGGGTTAAATCTCCACCTAAATCTTTAAGGAGTTTCCAAGTTTGTTGACTGTTCTGCTTCATATCCAGGTTCTTGAATGATGCGCACCATCTTGATTTCTGATTTTCAGCTAGAGCTCCAGCTCGAACAGTATCTTCCTGAAAAGGATCGTTGTTGTAGAATGCCTGATACCTATCCAGCAGAGGTTTGATGTCATCAGTAAAGATAAATCACCAGGGTTAATGGGATACTAATAGAACTAGGAAGATTAAATACAAGACTGATTTACTTCCTAAAGGATCACCCAGAGGATCGCTGGTCTATGGAACTCCCTGCCAGAAGAAGTGGTGACAGCTGTCAGTCTTGACAGCTTTAAGAAAGGATTAGACAAGTTCATGGAAGACAAGGGTATCAATGGCTATATTTATGGATACCTGAGGACAACCTCTGGGTTGGAGAGATAGGCAGGATATCTCTCAATGCCATTACCAGGGAATCCTAAGCAGGTGAAGGCATCTACTTGGGAATACCCTGAAGCAAATGATGAGCCACTGTATGAGACAGAATGCTGGACTGGATGGGCTGTGGCCTTTTCCAGCAAGGCTGTTCTTATGTTCTTATGTAGCTTGAGTTTGCAAAAGCTGAGGAGTGCTGTTGAGAACAGGACATTTTGGAGATCTCTCATTCATAGAGTCTTCATAAGTTTAGGAAGGCTGACTTGACAGCCTGTAACAATAAACAGAGATGAGCACTGAACCCTAGAGTTGGATACGACTGGCTTTCGAGCAAGGGTGACCTTTAACAACAATTCTTGGATGGCCCTTATTTTGTCTTTCCTTGCTCTAGCTCTCTGCACTGCCTGTGTGCGTCTATGAGACCTTTTGTGGCTGTTTCATCTTCCTGAGCCTGGCCAAGTTATCCTGCTATGGTAATAGAGTAGACCCTACTGTCAGTGACTCAATGCCAAGTGTCTGGTGGTGGTCAACTAACCTGACCACCCAGAGGACTAATGCCTTGGCTGGTGAAGTCCACAAAGAAGGGTGATGGTCCCCAAGTGGATTAAATCCCACTTGAATCCATTTGGATGGAGGGCAGCAGCTTCAACAATATTAGCCTAGGGCCATGGAGGACTTTGTGTGCCAAAAGGGCTCAGGACCAGAAAGTGACTTGTGGAACTGGATCAGTGGTGCAGGTGTCATCCTGTGATGTGGAAGGCAAATGGAAGGCCACTGCATTATATTTCCAGGACAATCGTCATGGCTGATTGCCAATATTCAGAATCAGAAACAGCACTTGAAGGAGAAGTTGTTATCTTCAGGCCCTGAGGAGTTTTTCCTTCTCTCTTTCCTTTCCATCCTCCCACTACAACCCACAAGAAAAGGAGGCGGCTGATGCTGAGGTGTAAGGACACAGTTTGATAAACCACCTCAGGAACCAAAGTACTAATTTTCCAGATTGCTTCGTCATTTATAACTGCTTATGCATAATCTGGAGAGCTGTGTTGTAAGTGAGTCATTCATGGGTGCTCTTGCAATACTAGGGGGGGGGGAAACACAGCAGGGTTTCTAATAAAGCTTGTGTATCTCCCCCTCCCCTGGCTAAATTAATCTGGCACTTGGTGGGAGCTAGCAGTACTTAATAATTACAGTACATTATCTTTTTAAAAATTGCGAGGCAGCAATGAAAATAGATGACAGTTAAGTGCTAAAAGGTCAGCAAATGCTTGCTCTGGCTCCTTTTGTGCCTGATTAATGGCTTTGTCATTTGCTTCTCACACTCTAAAACTCAGTCAGGAGGTGAGCCCTAATACTGTACATTTATATCATCAAGTATGTGGAAGGGTTCATGTGCTTTTACTAAAGCTAAATCTCCTAAATTCTTGGCTGGTTCTTGAGAAATCTATACCTATAAAGCAAAGGTGTGGACATAAGTATGTGGAATACGTTTCCACACCCCTGGAGCAAATCCTGTGACATTTGGCACACATGTACCTTTCACAACTGGGGTCAGCACTGCGAGGGTCTCGAGGTGGTGGGGCCTGTGCCCCACAAATTAGACAAAATAGGACAACTACAAGTCTCAGCGCCCCCTGTGGCATGCCCCAGCCAATCTTAGAAGCCGGTGCATGTGTGACATGCGCCACAGCCAATCAGGAAGGCTGGGTGACATGTGGAGGGGGTGCCAATGACCATGCTGACACACAGAGCAGCCATGGAGCCATCCACCACACCTGACCAGCGACAGTGGGCCGGCATGCCCTAGCAGCCACGTTGCCGACAACGGATGAGGAGGCCACTGGAGGGGATGGAGCAGGTGAGCCAATGCGCCCGTTTGACAGGGCGACAGACAAGGCCTCGGCAACAGGGATTAACAGGCGTGGGGAGAATTTACAGCTGAGTAAGGGGGGAAACAGTGACTCAGTGGGGATGGGAAAATGGTAACTGACAAACAAGGGGGGAAGTGTTAAATTCTTACATTAATTCAGCAGTGGGACCCAGCAGGTTCACCCCAGTTTGCCAGAATCGGTAGTAGAATTCTGGCTGGCCCTGCCCATCCAAGTTTTGAAATAATGCAGCGTTTTCCCCTGGTCACACCCACAGAGTAGGTAATAAAAAAAATTGAATCCCATCACTGCATTAATTCTCACCCCCCCCCCCCCCGCCCCACACCCCAAATCCAATCTATGACCTTCCAGGCAAATGTGAAGTACAGGGGATGGGGACAGGATTCCAGTTT
This sequence comes from Bradypodion pumilum, assembly GCA_035047305.1. Taxonomy (NCBI): domain Eukaryota; kingdom Metazoa; phylum Chordata; class Lepidosauria; order Squamata; family Chamaeleonidae; genus Bradypodion; species Bradypodion pumilum. The sequence goes on from JAWDJD010000001.1 coordinate 274,667,681, forward strand.
GAGATTTTTAAAAAATAGTCAAGTAATACTTTACTTTTTTGAATTAATTCAAACCCCCAGAGCCAGATGAACTGCACCCAAGAGTATTGAAGTAACTGACTGAAGAGATCTCAGAACCACTGCCTATTATTTTCTTGAAATTACAGCAAATGAGAAAGATGCCAGATGACTGCATGAGGGCTAACCATGTCCCTGTCTTCAAAAAGGTCAAACCTGGGAGCCAGACCTATTACCCTGACATCAATCCCAAGGAAAATTCTGGAGCAGATTACAAAGTGGTCACTTTGCAAGAACCTTGAAAACAATACAGCAATAGTTAGAATTGAACATGGATTTGTCATTTTGACCAGATAATCTCCCTAGTAGACACCGGGAATGCTGTAGATGTAATGCAAGCGCGGCGCCAAAATGGCCGCCGCGCACTTTGCGGGGCCCCCCCCACAGGACAGAGAATCCGGGTAGTTAGGGGCGTGGCCAGCTCCCTTATAAAAGGGGTGGCCACGAGGCAGCCGCGCTGCCATTTTGCCTCAGTGACGGAGCGGAGAAGTTTTTTCCCTGCGCCTCCGTCGCTCGTTGGTATTGCCGGGAAGCCTTTTGGGTCGATTTTGCCTAGCTAGCTTCCCTTTTTTGTTCGAGATGCCTTCCAAAAAGAAGGCTGCTGCGAATTCAGCTCGGGCTGTTAGGAGGCGCAACCCAGGTCGGAGGACCGTGGTGCCGCCTCCTCAGCAGCCACCTTTGCCATCCCCGGCCGGGGCTAGTGGCTTGGGGTCTATTGCTCCGTGGCCTGCGGGCACGGAGGGCGCTCCGGCCCGCGGCCCGCGAGCGGTGGACACCGCTCCTCCTTCCGCCCAACCTGTTGGGCCGACTACTTCTGGACCCCAGCCTCTCCCGGGGCCCTCTAGCCTCGGGGGGTGGCCTGGTGTCCCGCCTTGGCAGGTCTCCTCACCAGCCCTACCGGGCTTCGGCCCTGGCCAATGGCCATATCTGGGCCATGGGGTGCAGGGACCTGTACCCATGCAAGGGTCAAGTGGGCCGGCCGGCTCTTTGCCCATGGTTACTGTAGACACCTTGCTGGCCCGTATTGCGGCCTTGGAGGAGTCTTTGGCTCGTGCCAGTCAGGCAGGTGCCCCTTTTGGGGTACCTTTGGAGGCGCTATCGGCAGCAGGACAATGGCCGGCGGGGAGGGTCGAGCTGCTGCAGGCGGGTGGCGCGCCTCCGGCCACTGCCTCGCAGCTCCCCAGCCAGCAACCTGGCGCGGGTCAAGCCCCGGTGATGAGCTCTACATCGGTCGTGAGCTCCGACGCCCCCAGTGGGCCGGAACCCCCGTTGGGGGCGGCCCGCGGGGGTGCAGCGTGTGAGTATATGGTGCAAACGAGTACATCCACACACATTCCCAATATGGGGGGGACCTTTCAGTGGCCTTGGCCTCGCGCGGGTGGTGCAGGGGCTATGCCGCTGGCGACCCACCCGGTGACAACTACTGCCACCATGCCCGCTGGGGTGGGCATTGGTTCTTACACTGCTGGGAATGTCCTTGGGGTGGCAGGGTTAACTCATGCCCCTTTGGGTAGGCCAGCTATCCCCTTTTCGGCTTTGCCGACGGCAGGGTATTCCCTGCCATTGGGTGATCACTTGGCGCAGGCGACCAGAGAAAAGATATGGCGAGGGGAGTACGTGGATATCTTCTCACTCCTGAACAGAGAGCCCACTAAGGAAGAAAGGGAGGGTCAGGATGAGAAGGACAAGGAGCAGGCACGCCGCCGTAAGCTGCCGCGTACCTGGGCTAACTGGCTCCCCGCTTATTTGATATACATGGCGGTGTATTTGAGGGCGCGGCCGGATCTAGCTATTCCCATGGTCCAATATTTGGACAACATATACAGGGCGATGGTAGATTTCCCGGGCCCCTCATGGCTAGCATATGATGAGGAATTCCGTATGAGGATTCCCCTGCACCCCGAGATGAGATGGGATGAGCCGTGCCAGAGACTGTGGCTCTTGTACATGTCACCCACACGTCCTGCCCCGGGGGATAGATACCATTGTGGACACGCGGTCCAGCGAGCAGCTCCAGCGCAGGTTACCCGCCAAATGGCGGGGCAGGGGGTTCCAGCCCGCCTGCTGTGCTGGACTTTCTCGTCCAATGGTTCCTGCAGTCGGAAGAACTGCAGGTATAAGCACGAGTGTCCCACATGTTCTGGTCCCCATGCAGCCTCTGCTTGTCCCAAGCCTGGGGGGGTGCGAGGCAGAGGGAGGGGTGGACAGTGGGCTGGCAAGCCTGCCACGGATGGAACTAGTTCTCCGAAAGGCCCCCTCCCCAATTAATGTGGACATGCTGGAGCGCTGGCTCGCATCGTACCCAAGGGGGGAGGACAGGGAGTACCTTATCCAAGGTTTTAGGCAGGGATTTCGTATCCCTTTTATGGGTGATAGATCTCCTCAGGATGCTCCCAACCTTTTATCCCTCAGGGGAAGGGAGGAGGTAGCCGAGGCCAGCATTAAAAAGGAGTTAGAAGCAGGCAGGGTCGCCGGACCTTTTCCCGTACCCCCTTTTCCCAACCTAAAGGTTTCACCATTGGGTTTGGTGCCTAAAAAGTCCCTAGGTGAGTTTCGCCTTATTCACCATTTGTCCTACCCAGCCGGCCGATCGGTCAACGATGCGATACCTGATGACCTTTGTTCGGTCAGGTACACATCGTTCGACCATGCGCTGCGCATGGTGCGCTCGTGTGGCCCGGGTGCCTTGCTGGCCAAGTGCGACATTAAGTCAGCTTTTCGCCTCTTGCCGGTGCACCCGGGCGACTTTGAACTGCTGGGTTTTAAATTTAAAGGGGAGTATTATTTTGATAAGGCCATGCCTTTTGGCTGCTCTATATCATGCTCGGCTTTCGAGCGTTTTAGTACCTTCCTAGAGTGGGCTTTCGTCCGCAGGTCAGGGTCCCGGTCTGTAGCCCATTACCTGGATGACTTTTTATTCGGGGGTGAACGGGGCTGGGACACGTGTGCACGTCTCCTCAATACATTTCAGACGCTAATGCAGGAACTGGGTGTCCCTTTAGCGCCCGAAAAGACCGAGGGCCCGTCGACCAAATTAGTATTCCTGGGGGTTGAGATTGATACCGTAGTACAGGCTTCTAGGTTACCGGGTGATAAGGTGTCTAGGATAGTGACCCTTATCTCGGAATTGCTGGCCAAGCGTAAGGCATCCCTGAGGGAGCTGCAGGTGCTACACGGGCACCTCAATTTTGCCTGCAGGGTGGTCGCACCGGGCAGGGCTTTTGCCCGGCGCTTATGTGACGCCATGGCAGGGTTATCCAGGCCCCACCACAGAGTCAGGCTTACCCGGGGTATCAGGGCAGACATGTTTGTCTGGTTGCAATTCCTGAGGGAGTTTAATGGGGTCTCATTTTGGAGGTCTGACCTCCTGGCATCCCCCAATTTTCAGATCCAGTCTGATGCCTCAGGATCCCTGGGTTACGGGATGTACTTCAATGGGAAGTGGGCCTATGGTGGGTGGCCACCGGCATGGGCAGGCACAGGTCGCCTGCGGGATCTCACATACCTGGAATTTTTTCCCATTCTGGGGGCTTTGATGCTATGGGGCGAACAGTGGGCTAATTCGGTGGTGCATTTCTGGTGCGACAATGCTGCCGTGGTGCACATTGTCAATGCACAGACTTCCAAATCGCCCAGGGTCATGGACCTAGTGCGCCATTTTGTGCTGCGCTGCCTGCGCCTCAACGTCATGTTCAGGGCCAGGCATGTCCCAGGGGTTAATAACGATATTGCTGACGCTTTGTCCCGCCTGCAGATCTCCCGGTTCCGCGCCTTGGCCCCGGATGCGGAGGAATTTCCCTCGCCACTCCCGGACGAGATGTGGACTATTGGCAAGGAGAGGTGAACCGGGCGATTGGCCTGTCACTAGCGCCACGCACGCGTAAGGCGTATCAACAAGCTTTCAATTTGTATAAGGCTTTTGCTACTCGATTTCAATGGCCAGAGACCTGGCCCATCCCGGTGGACCATGTTCTGCGGTTCATGGTTCACCTGCATGCACAGGGCCTTGCACCTCGCACCATAGCATCCAAGCTCTCGGCGTTGGCTTTTATGGCCAAAGTACGGGGTCATGTGGATACCACCTCTGACTTCCGGGTGAGACACGTTTTGGAGGGGTGGGTGCGCGAGCGCGGGCGTTGCCCGGATGACCGGCACCCTATTTCCCCAGGGGTTCTTACCCAGTTGGCCCGGGGCTGGCCAGGCCTCTGTTTTGATCATTATGAGGCAGCCCTTTTTCATGCAGCCACGACGGTGGCATTTTTTGGAGCGCTCCGCATCAGCGAACTCGTGATGCTGTCTAAGGCGGATGCAAGTGGTAGGGCACTGGAACTCGGAGATGTATATGTTGCCAAAGACTGGGCCCAGTTGAGGATTCGCTCCTCCAAAACAGATCAGCATGGCGTAGGCAGTGGAGTAAGACTGCTACGGTGTTCTTTGGCAGACATCTGTCCGGTTGGTGCCCTACAGGAATACCTGGCACTGCGTGGCTGGCACCATGGCCCGTTTTTCTGTCACCAAGATGGGTCTCCCCTTACTAAATTCCAGTTTTGGAAGGTGACAGCTAGAGCCCTCACCAGGGTGGGACTTCCAGGTGCTCGTTATGGCACACATTCGTTCCGTATTGGCGCAGCCTCTACTGCAGCTGCTTTTGGGTACTCTGGGGCTGACATACGCAGCATGGGGAGGTGGGGCTCACAATGTTTTCAGTTTTATGTGCGCCCACTCCCGCCATGAGTACCAATCCAGTCACCTTACCTTCCTTTTTCTCAATTTTCTTACAGACCCTGGGTGTCGTATTACACCGGTGACAGTATGGCTGGTGGGCCACAGCTATGTGCTCAGGGCAGCGCGTTACGCTGCGGCGACAGAGTGGGGACCCCGACTGGGACTGGGTGACCACGCCAGTCTCTCATGGCACGGTAAGCCTGGGATGTTATGGCGGGAGCTGCGGCCTTTCCTTTTTTCTGGCCTGGGGGCTGACCCGCCTGACATTCTAATCATCCACTTGGGGGGCAATGATTTGGGCCAGGTCACCGGCTTATCGCTCAAGCATGCGATTTGCGAGGACCTCGCCTACTTGCATTATGTCTGGCCTGCCACGGCCCTGGTTTGGTCAGACATTGTTCCGCGCCACTCTTATAGAGGGGGCGTTAACCTCCTGGCCCTTGACCGAGCTAGGCGCGCGGTCAATAAGGCAGTGGCGCGGTTTCTCACCACCAGGGCTTGGGGACGGGTTAGTCATCACCCCGATATTAGTCTGCAAAATTGTGACTTGTATGCAGGGGATGGGGTCCATCTGTCGCGAGGAGGTATGGACCTCCTGTTGGGTGACTGGCGAGCAGGCCTGTTGACCGAGCTGACGGTCTGGGGGGGGGCGTCAGGTCTTCTGTGAAGCCCCTCCGTGTGGCGGGTAGCACTGGTAAGGTAAACAGTATGACCCACAAGTATCCGGCAGGTTCGCAATTGACTGGACAACACTAGACAGGAATAAAGTAGTTAAACGTTGTCCGGTCAACGACGAACCAGGCGATGGGGTGATGATGATTGCTAACCAGCATGCATCACCCCTGTGATTTCTCGGATACGCGTCAGAGGGTGGGGTCATGAGTTAGTTATTGACTACGGTCAACAATTTGTTTGTTGTTAACAAACAAATTGATACAATTTGATACATTGTAACCTATTGCCGTTGGCAATTTTGGGGTGGTACCTTACCAGTGTTACTTCGGCCTGCTTGCCTTAGGAATTATGATTGGTCGTTTTACCAATACAAATTTATAATTCGGACTAGGGCATTGAATCAATAAATGTGGCCCTTTGCTGTTATCCACTTTCAATGTTGTCTGTGTCCGTTATTGGGGGGGTGCGCCTGCAATGCAAGCGCGGTGCCAAAATGGCCGCCGCGCACTTTGCGGGCCCCCCCCCACAGGACAGAGAATCCGGGTAGTTAGGGGCGTGGCCAGCTCCCTTATAAAAGGGGTGGCCACGAGGCAGCCGCGCTGCCATTTTGCCTCAGCGACGGAGCGGAGAAGTTTTTCCCTCCACCCCCTCCCTAGTTAACAGTGTGATCATGGTCGCTTCGGGGCCGGGTGGGAATTTTTGGTTGGGACCCACATTGGCTTCGGGTCCTGGCTTTTTTGCCCATCCCACACTGTTGCTATGGTTTGATATAGGGGTCTTTCTTCTTTCCTACTGTTGACTTTGGTCACATGGGCGGGTAGCACTGGTAAGGTAAACAGTATGACCCACAAGTATCCGGCAGGTTCGCAATTGACTGGACAACACTAGACAGGAATAAAGTAGTTAAACGTTGTCCGGTCAACGACGAACCAGGCGATGGGGTGATGATGATTGCTAACCAGCATGCATCACCCCTGTGATTTCTCGGATACGCGTCAGAGGGTGGGGTCATGAGTTAGTTATTGACTACGGTCAACAATTTGTTTGTTGTTAACAAACAAATTGATACAATTTGATACATTGTAACCAATTGCCGTTGGCAATTTTGGGGTGGTACCTTACCAGTGTTACTTCGGCCTGCTTGCCTTAGGAATTATGATTGGTCGTTTTACCAATACAAATTTATAATTCGGACTAGGGCATTGAATCAATAAATGTGGCCCTTTGCTGTTATCCACTTTCAATGTTGTCTGTGTCCGTTATTGGGGGGGTGCGCCTGCAATACAGTATATCTTGCCATCAGTGAAGCTTTGGCCCCATGATATTCTGATCTGCAAACTAACTAGGTCTTTCTTTCTTTATATCAGAGTGTTATACAATTTATAATTATGGATGTACAGTAAACCCCTGGTTAATGATGCATTTGGACAACGTCGTTTTCGGTTAACGATGTGACTTTTTGTGAAAAGTCATCTCTTGGTTAACCATCTGGCATCGTTAACCGAGGCACCGTGTTTCATCTCCTACCTTTTGAAGCTGGAAAATCACTGTCGGGGGGTGTCCCTGTTTCCAGTTCTCTGTCTCCTCAGCAGTGTGTGGAAGGCTTAGAAGACCTATTCTGCACTATTCCCGCCTTCCTAGGTGCTCCCTGTGCCACGCAACAGCTGATAATTGTTGTGATCACCATTTTGTTTGGTTTTTTTGTTTTTCAAAATGGTGGCTGCAACTATTATCAGCTGTTGCATTGCACAGGGAGCACATAGGAAGGTGGGAATAGTGCAGAATAGGTCCTCCAAGCCTCCCACACACTGCTGGAGAGGCAGAGAGCCTGAAACAGGGACCCCACCGATGGCGATTTTCCAGCTTCAAAAGGTAGGAGATCTCGTCGTAGGGGTGGGCAGAGGCACAGATCATCACGACGGGATTTTTTCAGCCCATTTTCAGGTCCCCGCCACCCATGCCACCTCTGGGTGGCTCGGGGGAGGCGATCCAAGCCGTTTACGACCCCCACGGACCTTTTATGACACTGCTCCAAGCAGAAACCCCGGGGTAAACCCCTTTATCTGCTGCAGGTTTCTGCTTCCCGGTTAACGATGTTTCCCGGTTAGCGACGCGACTTTGGGAACCAAGAAACATCGTTAACTGGGGGTTCACTGTATATAAAATACAGTAAAATGCAAATAAATTAAAATGTTAAAATTATTAGACTATTTTTAACCAGAAGCAGTGTTATCGATAGTGTTATCTTGACTTTTCATCCGATACTTCTTTTGTATATATAGTAAGGCATAAATTGGATATACATAAATACTGCATTGGTTTCATTTCTTCACACTTTGGAAAATTTGTCCTGTATCTTCCTAATTTGCTTTGATGTCTGTTAAGTGATTTACAGATGGTCCAGTCAAAATCTTGTCTTGGCTGGAGACATTCTTCAGCAGTGATCTATTTGGCACAATATGTTGTTTTTCTCTCCAGAGGTTTAGCCTAGCCTCTTCTGGTTTTATTTTTAGAGCTTGAGACATGTACATAAAATTTTAGCCATTGTCTAGGGCAGCATTTCCCAAACTATGTTCCATGGAAGACTGGTGGACTTCAATTCCAAGAAGTCTAAGTCAGTACATTGGCTGATCATTGTTTTGGGGGATTGACTTAGGCTTCTGGGAATTGAAGTCCAAAAATCAAAGATGGGAAGTGCTGGTCTAGGGATTGGTGCCCATGAAGTGTATAGATTTGGTGTTGTATTATTTTATTTTGTTTGTTATTTGCTAGCATCTCTCAACATACTTTCAGAGGGACAATGCCAGCAAACTAATATATTTTTTTGGGTGGTGGTGGAAGGCAGGGGCTTATGTAATGTAATCCTCTGAAAGGCAGCAATGCTAACCCTCCGACGTCTCCTTCTTCAAGTACGGAACACAATATGGAATATTGGCTATCCTCATGGCGATCAGCCATGAAGATTGTCCTGGGAACAATATAATGCAGTGGCCTTCCATTTGCTTTCCACACTGCAACTTTATACCCGTATCACTGATCCAGTTCCACGAGTCACTTTCTGGTCCTGAGCCCTTTTGACACACAAAGTCATCATCAGCCCCAGGCCTGTTTAATGAAACTGCTGTTATCCATCAAGATGGATTCAAGTGGGATTTAATCCACTTGGGGCCCATCACCCTTCCCTGTGTACTTCGCCACCCAAGAATGTTAGTCCTCAGGATTGTCAGGTTACCCTTGTTAGCAAAAATTAAATCTGCTGAACACAAAAGCTCTTACTACTGAGTAAATTTCCACACCACAAAAGCCATGAAGGTGTTTAGTGTAAGGGACCAAAGACAATGAAACAGCCGAAGGGTTGGCTTAACACAGGTTTATTGCATGATGATCCGGAGGAACATGTGGTAATGGCGGATGAGTAGCTCAATATATACAGCTGGCTATACATTTGAATGTGGCTCGTTGACAGACTATTGGTTGCTGCCTGCGTGACGTCGTAGGAGGTCACGCTCTTCTTGACCAGGTGAGGAGGTCGCGGGGAATCTTCCCGCGCTGCTGAACCAGGTGACTATGATCCATGAGAGCTGGACGCTCGCTACTGCCCTCTGGTGGTCACTAGCTCGCGTCCCCTTATTAGGTTTACATTGATACAGCTGATGGTTATAATGTTGCACACAGAAAGGTTACATTGGTAACACATGGCAAAGGTACATTGTTAAAGGCACAGCTTTACAGAACACAACATCCCTCCCCCCTAGGATGAGACGAAGTCTCTCAGCCAAGATGGCTTGTTGCATGTGCGTTTGGGCCGTGAAGAGGGCTGCCCCCCCCGGGGGCGTTATTGCTTCTTTGTTCCCTGGTCCCTTGTCCTGAAATGGGAGAGGGAGACTTGTTAGTGGCTTGCCGCTGTCTGGCGGCCTTAGGGGAAGGGAAAAACTCCATTGTGGGCAGACCGGGGGCCGTCAAGGCTAACGAAAAACCCCTCTTCTCGCTTGGACGGGTGGGGGACCACTCTGAACCCCCCCCCCGGTTCTGAAAATCAAAATCTAAGTTGGTAGGGGTATCCGCATTTGTGGGGACTTTCCGCGAGATATGTATGGGGTCGGGTTCCTCCTCCTCGGAAAGATCCCCTAGGATATCTACAAGGATATCCTCCTCCCCCCTTGGTGGGGGCCCACGGTCCCCTTTTCCTCCCCCTTGGGCTGAACGGGTGGGGGAGAACCCTAACGCTGACTTATTTCCTGCTTGATCCGTGCCCTGCTCATTGGAGACCCTGCGTCGGAGCTGGTCCGCGTGCCGCCTCCATAGGAGCCCTGTGCTGGTTTCCACGCGGTACGACACGGGGCCGGTTTGCTCCACGACTACGCCCGGTACCCAGGCTGGGCCCGTGCTGGCGTAATTCCTGCAATGCACGGGGGCGCCTATACTGAAACTCTTTGTAGCCTCTAGCCCAATGTTCCTTCCTTTGTCTTCTACCCTCGTGGGGTCCAGCCTAGTAAGGATGGTGGTCAGCTTCCTGCGCATTAAGAGCTCAGCGGGGGAGTATCCTGACGCCAATGGGGTCACCCTGTACCCTAGCAGAAACTGACACACTTGTAGGTTCAGATCCCCTGGGCCCATGCGCCGCAACGCGTCCTTCGTGGTGCGGACGAGGCACTCTACTTGGCCGTTGGTGGCCGGGTGAAAAGGGGCGGAGGTGATATGCCGAACGGCGTTAATCTCCATGAATGCCCTAAACTCGGAGGACGTGAAACAACTAGCGTTGTCGCTAATTAACGTGTCGGGTATGCCGAACGTGGAAAAGAGCCTCCGCAATGCCTAATTGTCTGGGCCGAGGAGGTGCTCGTGACTGGGATAACCTCCAACCATTTGGAGAAAGCGTCCACTACAAGGAGGAACAGGGTGCCTCTGAACGGGCCCGCGAAATCAACGTGCACCCGGGACCACGGCCTCTTAGCCGCGTCCAATTTCCTGTGGGGAAGGCGGGCCTCCTCTGGTCTGGAGCGTTGGCAACTTTCACAAGTGTCGACCATGTGCTCGATGTCGGCGTCCAGCTGGGGCCACCAGAAGTAACTCCGGGCCAGCGCCTTGGATCGCACGATGCCGGGGTGGCTGACATGAAGCAGTTTGAGCACCCGCGGCCGAAGGGAAGTGGGAATCACCACCCGCTGCCCCCACAACTGTCTCTAGGGACAGTTCTAGCTTTTTTCTGAAAAATGGAGTGAACTCCTCCGCTGGGGAGGACGCGGGCCACCCTTTCTGCAGCCAGGAGCTTACTGCCGCTAACGTTTTGTCCTTCTCTGCCGCTTTGGCGATGTCGGCGGGCACTACGGGGGGCGAATCCAGCACCTCTATCATGAGTACCTGATGGTCCCGCTCCCCCTTGCTCACCTGGCTGGGCGTTAGGGGAAGGGGAGACCTAGATAGAGCGTCCGCATGGCTGATCTCCTTTCCGGGCCGGTAGACCAACGCGTGCTGATACGCGTTGAGAAAAATGGCCCACCTGAGCATCCTCGGGGACAGGATCTGTGGGGTGGGCTTATCTGCGGTAAAAATGCCTAGCAGGGGCTTGTGGTCCGTTACGATTGTGAAGGGGCGGCCGTACAGAAAATCGTGAAATTTTTTCATCCCCGCGACTATTGCTAGTGCCTCCCTGTCCGTCTGTGCGTAGTTTCTCTCTGCTTGGGACAGGGACCTGGAGTAAAACGCTATCGGGGCCTCCCTTCCGTTTTCCAACACGTGGCACAGCACTGCCCCCACCCCCACTGGAGATGCATCACAGATCAGAACTACTGGGCGTTTGGGGTCGAAGTGGGTCAGTATGGCGTCGGACGCCAGGAGGTTTTTTAGCTCACTAAATGCCCTTTCTTGGTCATCGCCCCACTTCCACGCCTGCTCTTTCTTCAGCAGTTTGTGTAGCGGTTCAGCCACCGCAGCCTTTCGGGGGAGGAAGGAGTGGTAAAAGTTGAGCAGCCCTAGGAACGACTGCAACTCAGGCTTGGAGGTGGGGCGGGGGGCTTTCTTAATGGCTGCCACCTTGGACTTGGATGGTTTTATTCCCTCAGGAGTCACACAAAACCCTAGGAACTCAACCTCTGTTGCGAAGAAGACGTATTTGTCCTTTCGCAACCTCAGCCCCGCCTTTTCGAATATTGTCAGGACCTTCCCCAACCTCTTGGCCAATTCAGCCTCCCCCCCGTTATTAACACGTCATCAAAATAAGGCAACACCCCCTCCAGTCCCTTCAGGAGGCGTTCCACGAGTGACTGGAAAATTCCTGGCGCCGAATTCACGCCGAATTGGAGGCGCGTCACCTGGAACGCCCCCTTATGGGTGACTATGGTCTGCGCAGCGGCTGCGGCAGGGGACACCGTAAGCTGCTGGTAGGCCTGTGCTAAGTCGAGCTTAGTGAAACACTTTCCTCCGTGTAACCTGGCCAGCAGATGGCTGACTACCGGCACCGGATATGCATTCGGGCGGATCGCCTTGTTGATGGTGCACTTGTAGTCGGCGCATATGCGGACCTCCCCATTGGCCTTTAGTGCGGTTACAATTGGAGTTTCCCACTCCGCAGAATCTACAGGCACAAGGATCCCCTGACCCACCAATTTGTCCAGTTCCGCCTCTATCTTGTCCTTGAGTGCGAACGGCACCCGGCGTGGTTTTAAGCAGATTGGGCGGACCTCCGGGTCCAGGTCGAAAGTCACTGGGGGCCCCTTGAATTTCCCCAGTCCTTTTTTGAAGACTTCGGGGTGCGCCTCGCACACCTCCTGAATTGGATCAGTCCCAACGGCGTGCATCCCAACGGCGTGCACCCCCCCAATAAACAACCCCAGGGGCTGGAACCATTGAGTTCCGAGGAGGCTGCAACCTCCTCCTTTGAGCACGACTAGGGGAAGGGACGCGGCGTGCTCCTTGAATTTGACCTGAAATTCTCCAACCCCCAACACTGGAATACTGTTCCCTTGCACGTCCCGTAGTGTGTACCTCAATGCTTTGAGCTTGGGTCGCTTGTGGGGGGCAATTCCCAAAAACTCCCTCTGGGAAATGATTGAATATGAGGGCCCCGAGTCAATTTCCATCCTAATGGGGACCCCTTGGACTAGTACCTCAACAAAGTAGCGGGGGTGACTAGTAGACATGCTGAACACTGGGGCGTCGTCCTCGCTGTCGTCGGCGATGCGGCCCACGCCGTCCTGCTTCCGCGTGGCCTGGGCGCCGTCCTTGGGTCTCGTTGGGCGGTCTTGTCCGGCGGAACGGTCTGCGGAGCTCCTCCGGGTCTCGCGCTTCTTCCTGCACACCTTGGCGATGTGCCCGCGGCGGCCGCAGTTGTGGCACTCGGCCTTCCGGAAGGGGCATTTCACGCAGTCGTGGGCCGCTCCACAGCCGTCGCATCGCCGGCTCTCCTTCCGGACCCTCTGGACGTCCTCGTCGTCGCTACTCTCTGCGGACGACCTCGAAGTTCGCCGGGCCGCCTGTACCGGAGCCTCTGCCTTGCTCGACTTTGGCCGCCAGTCCTGAAGTTCTTGGACCCCGGCCTTCGTAGCTTCTGCGGCCTGGGCCGCTCTGACGACCTCCTGCAGCGTGGGAGGCGGCTCTTGGTTCATTAATGTGCGCTGGGTCTCGGCGTCGTTCAGGCCGCACAGCACACAGTCCCGGAGGGTGATTTCGGCATTCTCCCATTTGCACGGGCCGGCCGCCAGCCGCAGGGCCGCCACGAATGCGGCGACCGTCTCCCCGGGCGCTTGGACTCGCCTCCAAAACGCACTCCGAGCGGGAAAATCGCCGTGGCGGGCCGGACGTGCTCACGCAGCATCTGCATGAGTTCCTTGGCCTTGAATTCGCTCACCCTCCTCGGTGCAATCAGGTCCACCAAGGTCCTTTTTGTTTCTTGTCTGAGCATTCTGGTGAAGATGGCTCTCTTCTTCGCCTCTTCCGTGACTTCGGACTCGATCAGTGCGGCCTGGAAGTCCATCTCGAAGATCTCCCAGTCGCCCGGTTTCCTGATTTCGAAACCGGCGCATGTCTTGGTCCCGTGGGCTGCCATATCCCACCTTCGTTGCCAATTTAGTGTAAGGGACCAAAGACAATGAAACAGCCGAAGGGTTGGCTTAACACAGGTTTATTGCATGATGATCCGGAGGAACATGTGGTAATGGCGGATGAGTAGCTCAATATATACAGCTGGCTATACATTTGAATGTGGCTCGTCAACAGACTATTGGTTGCTGCCTGCGTGACGTCGTAGGAGGTCACGCCCTTCTTGACCAGGTGAGGAGGTCGCGGGGAATCTTCCCGCGCTGCTGAACCAGGTGACTATGATCCATGAGAGCTGGACGCTCGCTACTGCCCTCTGGTGGTCACTAGCTCGCGTCCCCTTATTAGGTTTACATTGATACAGCTGATGGTTATAATGTTGCACACAGAAAGGTTACATTGGTAACACATGGCAAAGGTACATTGTTAAAGGCACAGCTTTACAGAACACAACAAGGTGGACAAAGTGTCATACTAGGACCTGGGTTCAAATCCTTGCTTAGCAATGGAACCTTACTGAAAGATGGAAATAAGAAGCCACTACTTGAACATCTCAAATGCCTTTAAAACTCATTTAGCATTGCCATAAATTGGAGTTGGTTGCTTTATTAACTAGTATAAAGCTCTTCACTAAGAGTGGTGGAATAATCTAGATTTCCAGCAACATAGCACCCTTTCAAAGCAGTGTGGCCAAGTAATGGGATTTCAGTGGTCAAATCCAGTGAGTCTTAACTTCTGGGTGACGTATCTAGGGCCTATATGTATGTGTATCCCATGTGTGTTTTAGTTGCTTTTAGTAACTCTGCTTCACTGTAAGATATCATTTTAGTAGCATTTGAGGGAATGAAATGGAAAGGTTTGGCAGGGAACCAAAGACAAGGTCACTGAGACCGTGAGAAGAGTGTCAGTCTGCCATCACACCAGATAGAAATCAGATGTTGCATTATGAGTAAACTGTGAGGGGATAATAAATGGAGAGAGAGAGAGAATGCACATAGAGACAGATGAAAACACTTGTGTCCTTAATTATTGGTCCAGCATTATAAATAGGATGCCAGGATCCACAGGGAGATTACTTTAAGGGGTTTCATGGTAAGGATTTATCAGTTCCATTATGGTTTAGGTTTGTTGTTTTTAATCAGTAATTTGTGAAACAAAATGCTGATATGTACACTTTTCACCACTGTTGGGTCAATGGTGGGGCACTGAGGGGTAGCCTGTTCAATCTTGGGAATGATATATGTACCCCTTGGAAGCAAGTAAAATTGTTCCATGACTTCACTCACTTTTGGTCTTGGATTAAGTTCCTCAAATCTGGGTGTTGTTTTTTTTATAAAAAAAATACCAGGTTGCCCTCCATGAATGGTGAATACAGAGCAACCAAGAAAACTTTGAAGTGACGGAGTGAGGTCCACCATGGTGCAACCATAGAGAAATTACAGAAGAGACAGAGAGGACGCGAAACACAAGAGTGATATTGCAAAAACTCCCCTGATGAAATTTATTGAATGAAATGTCTAATTAACCGGATAAACGTCGGGAGTTTGGGGCCAGTTTATATGGGAGTTTGACTTCCCAACTGAATACGAGTTTATGAGCTGTTTTGGACGAGAGATAAAAAGTATAATAGAGGAATGAATCATTGTTTCATATTGTTACAAAGGACATAGTGAAGAAGTTGAAGAGAACATATTTGAATTTGGTTACTATTGTCAAGATTACAAAAGGAACTTGAAGACTTTTTGTGCAGAGAAGTATCTGAGTTTGGTTTCTGTTTGATGACATTACAAGTTAATATACAAGAGTTTGCAAAATAAAAATAAAAATAACATTTAGAATACAAAGACCTTATAAGAAGATTCGTTTATCATTATCTTCATCATTTTTGGGCATACACAAACGGTACATTGTGTTTGTATCCTTTTCTCCGTTTGGCCATTTTTTGCTGTTAATGCAGGGGTGCCCAAACAATTTGGGCTGTGGGCTGGTCACATGGTCCAGTGGGCTAGTCATATGGTTCAGCGGGCTGGTCACGTGGTTCCTCCCACTGGGAGTGGAAGTAAAGCGTGCCTTGCAATTTGTTTTACAACAGGATGAGATAGATTTTAAGCTGCCATTTTCTCTGCTTAAACCAGGGGTGCCCAAACTATGGCCCACAGGCCAGATCCAACCCCCGACACCAATTTATCCGGCCCATGCCACCATCGTTGCTCCTGGAAGTGGAAGTAAAACGCGCTTGTGCAGGTGTGTTTTATTTCTGCTTCCAGGAACAATAAGGGCAGCATGGCCCAGATAAATTGGCATTGGGGGTGGATCTGGCCTATGGGCCACAGTTTGGGGACCCCTGCTCTAATGAAACATAAGGGCACCCTGAAAAGTGTGGAAGGTTGAGAAGCTCCAGTGTCCACAAAATGTGGATTCTGTAACTATGAGTGACCCCTAAGAGCTCCAGCAAGTGAGCTGGATGCCCTGTCTGGTCATGCCCATAGCCATCCAGTATCCCCATTTTGTGGACACTAGAGCTTCTCAACCTTCCTCCGAGCAGTGCTTTTTGAACCTCTGTCTGGGGGTTCTACTTTTGGGGGTGACACACAAATTTAGTCCATTCACAGTGAATGTGGTTGTTGATAACAGGATAAAAATGAGTCCTGCAGCTCCTAATTTGCTGTTTTCTGTATAAATCTATTTAACTACAAAAACCGCCGCCGCCACCACCACTGCCACCACCACTGGACACCCCCTCGGCCAGTCGGCCTGGAGGGAAGCAGCAGCAGCTGGGTGGCTCGGGCGGCTACGAAATCACTGCTGCCACTGTGGGATCCACGCACACAACTGGCTCTGACAGAACCCCGGTAATGGGTGATCACCTCGTTGCCAGGTAAGTTTATTCAAGAGCCTTTGGTGTGGGACCTTGTCAAAAGCCTTCTGAAAGTCCAGATAAAAAATGTCAACTGGATCCCCCTTATCCACATGCTTGTTGACACTCTCAAAAAATTCCAACAGATTAGTGAGCCATGATTTGCCCTTGCAAAAGCCATGTTGGCTCTCCTTTAGCAGCTCCTTCTCTTCTATGTGCCTATTAATTCTATCTTTTAGGATGGTTTCCATCACTTTTCCTGGGACACATGTCAAACTGACAGGTCGGTAATTTCCTGGATCACCCCTGGATCCTTTTTTGAAAATTGGTGTTACATTCGCTACCTTCCAGTCATCAGTCACAAAGCCTGATTTGAGGGAAATATTATATATTTTGGCTAGGAGATCAGCAATTTCATCTTTAAGTGCCCTGAGAACTCGTGGATGGATGCCATCTGGTCCTGGTGATTTGTTAGTGTTTAGTTTAACAAGACATGCAAGGACCTCCTCCCTGGTTATTTCTATCTGGCTTAATTCTTTGGTTTCCCTCCCTACGAAGATAGGCTCTGTTTTGGGCATGTGGTCTCTGTCTTCTTCAGTGAATACTGAAGCAAAGAATTCATTGAGTCTTTCTGCAATCTCTGTTTCCTCTTTAATAACCCCTTGCCTTCCATTGTCATCTAATGGTCCAATGGCCTTCCTAGTTGGGTTCTTACTTCTAATGTACTTAAAGAAGTCTTTGTTATTTCTCTGAGTATTTTTAGCTATACGCTCCTCAAAGTCTTGCTTTGCTTTCCTGATTGTTGCCTTGCATTTGTTCTGCCAGAATTTATGTTTCTGCCTGCTGCCCTCATTTGGACAAGCCTTCCATCTTCTAAATGAGCTTTTCTTGCTCTTGATCACTTCCCAAATAGCTCCTGTAAGCCACATCGGAGTCCTCTTGGACCTGGCAGTGCCCTTTTTCCTTTTGAGTATGCATTCCAATTGGGCCTCTATTATTGTTTTTGTAAACAGCCTCCATGCCTCTTGGAGTGTTTGGACTCTCTCAATTTTCCCTTTCAGCTTCTTTTTTACTAGTTTCCTCATCTTTGGGAAATTTCCTTTTTGAAAATTTAAGGTCTCTGTGTTAGATTTTATCAGTGACTTGCAGTCTATGATCAAGTTAAACATAATTGAGTTGTGGTCACTGTTCCCTATTGGATCAGTCACATTAACATCTTGCACCAGATCCTGAGTATTACTCAGGATCAAGTCAAGGATTCTTGTACCTCTAGTTGGGTCTTCAACCATCTGTCCCAGGGAACAATCATTAGCATATCTATTAACTTTATCTCTTTATCATGTGCTGAACAACAGTTCACCCAGTCTATGTGAGGGTAATTGAAGTCCCCCAGTATAACCAGGCTTCTCTTCTTGGATGCCTCCTTTACAACATTCTCCAACTGCCAGTCTCCCTCAAGACTTTGGGTCAGAGGCCGATAGTATATGCCTACTGTTAGACCATCCTTGTGGCCTGGTACTCTTACCCACAGAGCTTCTAATGGTGTCTCCAAATCACCTAGATATTCCAATTCATACGATTTTATCACTTCTTTGACATAGAAGGCTACACCCCCTCCCGTTTGCCCCTTCCTATCCTTCCTGTACAGTTTGTAGCCTGGGATAACTGTATCCCATTGGTTATCATCCGTCCACTAGGTTTCAGTGATACCAATAATATCAATATTCTTATCTATTGCTAAGTATTCCAGCTCCCCTATTTTGTTCCGGAGGCTTCTGGCATTTGTATACAAGCATTTATATATGCTTTCCTGATACAGTCTTTTGAGTCCAGTTGCATTGTTAGACTGCCTCTTGTATCCTTCTGCTAGAGTGCTGGTGACTAGCTCCTTGCTCTGCTCAGTAATTTTTGCATCCTCCTCACTACTCAAGTACACACTTTCCCGAACCGGATGCTGCCCAGCTCCTGTCGGCTTTCCCCCAGTTATCAGTTTAAAAGCTGCTCTGCAGCCTTTTTGATGTTGAGTGCCAGCGATCTGGTCCCATCATGGTTCAAATACAACCCATCCCTCCTGAACAGATTTGGCTTGTCCCAAAATGTTCTCCAGTTCCTGACAAATCTGAAGCCCTCCTCTCGACACCACCGCCTCATCCATGCATTGAGGCTTCTGAGCTCTGCCTGCCTGGTAGGTCCTGCGCGAGGGACAGGCAGCACTTCTGAAAATGCTACCTTTGAAGTCCGGGACTTCAATCTTCATCCTAACAACCTAATTTGGCTTCCAGGACAGACCGCTTGGCCTTCCCAACATCATTGGTACAATGTGTACCATGACAACTGGCTCGTTCCCAGTTCTCTCTAACAATCTATCTAGATTTCTTGTGATGTCTGCAACTTTTGCACCTGGCAGGCAAGTCACCATACGGTTATCATGTGCATCACTAATCCATTTCTCTGTATTTCTAATTATTGAATCGCCTAGTACAAGGAGCCTCTCTCCTGCAATTTGTTCATCTACATGCACCTCATCAACCATATTAAGGGAGAGAACCTCAGTTTGTTCCTGTTGTTTATCTTCCTGGATCTCATCAAGTGTGATGAAGGAGAGATCATCAGGTGGAATCAGTTGTTCCTCTGTGTGTTCCTCATCAGGTGTGATGAGGGAAAGAGCCTCAAATTTATTCTGTAATTTCAGACTCTCAGAGTGATCCCCTACTCTTCTCCTCCTTTGAGTCACATTCCTCCAAACATCTCCCTCCTGAGTTAGTGAAGGGCCTTCCCCCTCAGAACTGTGCCCTGTCTCTTCTTTGTCCAGCATAGTCTGCTCCACTCTGTCCAAGAACAGCTCAAGCTCCTTAATTTGTTGATGGTTAGATATGTGGACCTCTAGCTGCTGGACCGTCTCTTCTAGTAGTGCAACCAGCTTGCACTTTCTGCAAGTGTAGTTCTCCATATGTTTTGGCAAGAACACAAACATGGCACAAGTATTGCAGGTAACTACAGCTGTTCCCTCAGAATCCATTTTAACAAGTGCAGTATTCTGGGCCTCAAAAATGTACACGTTTACTACCTTTCTACCTAGTAAGACTATATTCTTCCTTTGTTACTAGTTTGCAATCTCGCGCCCCCTGCTTCTGGAAGCTTCTAACTGCTTCCTCTGTTTGAACAGAGGTGGCTCTCAGCAGTTTAAATTAGCAATTTAAATTAGTGGAGGCCTCTAACGCAGCTCTACTCCAACTGCAAAACTTACCAGTGCTCACTTCCTTTGTTTGGCTCTCCTCAGCAGCAGCTCTGCTTAAGAGCACATGCAGAGTCAAAAGGGCTGACCCTGAAAGAGCTCAGAGCTTTTAAAGACTAGTGTGTTTCCGCCCCTATGAGTCACAGTTCAGGGAAGGGCCTGGTGTGGCTCTGCCCCCTGCTTCTGGAAGCTTCTAACTGCTTCCTCTGTTTGAACAGAGGTGGCTCTCAGCAGTTTAAATTAGCAATTTAAATTAGTGGAGGCCTCTAACGCAGCTCTACTCCAACTGCAAAACTTACCAGTGCTCACTTCCTTTGTTTGGCTCTCCTCAGCAGCAGCTCTGCTTAAGAGCACATGCAGAGTCAAAAGGGCTGACCCTGAAAGAGCTCAGAGCTTTTAAAGACTAGTGTGTTTCCGCCCCTATGAGTCACAGTTCAGGGAAGGGCCTGGTGTGGCTCTGCCCCCTGCTTCTGGAAGCTTCTAACTGCTTCCTCTGTTTGAACAGAGGTGGCTCTCAGCAGTTTAAATTAGCAATTTAAATTAGTGGAGGCCTCTAACGCAGCTCTACTCCAACTGCAAAACTTACCAGTGCTCACTTCCTTTGTTTGGCTCTCCTCAGCAGCAGCTCTGCTTAAGAGCACATGCAGAGTCAAAAGGGCTGACCCTGAAAGAGCTCAGAGCTTTTAAAGACTAGTGTGTTTCCGCCCCTATGAGTCACAGTTCAGGGAAGGGCCTGGTGTGGCTCTGCCCCCTGCTTCTGGAAGCTTCTAACTGCTTCCTCTGTTTGAACAGAGGTGGCTCTCAGCAGTTTAAATTAGCAATTTAAATTAGTGGAGGCCTCTAACGCAGCTCTACTCCAACTGCAAAACTTACCAGTGCTCACTTCCTTTGTTTGGCTCTCCTCAGCAGCAGCTCTGCTTAAGAGCACATGCAGAGTCAAAAGGGCTGACCCTGAAAGAGCTCAGAGCTTTTAAAGACTAGTGTGTTTCCGCCCCTATGAGTCACAGTTCAGGGAAGGGCCTGGTGTGGCTCTGCCCCCTGCTTCTGGAAGCTTCTAACTGCTTCCTCTGTTTGAACAGAGGTGGCTCTCAGCAGTTTAAATTAGCAATTTAAATTAGTGGAGGCCTCTAACGCAGCTCTACTCCAACTGCAAAACTTACCAGTGCTCACTTCCTTTGTTTGGCTCTCCTCAGCAGCAGCTCTGCTTAAGAGCACATGCAGAGTCAAAAGGGCTGACCCTGAAAGAGCTCAGAGCTTTTAAAGACTAGTGTGTTTCCGCCCCTATGAGTCACAGTTCAGGGAAGGGCCTGGTGTGGCTCTGCCCCCTGCTTCTGGAAGCTTCTAACTGCTTCCTCTGTTTGAACAGAGGTGGCTCTCAGCAGTTTAAATTAGCAATTTAAATTAGTGGAGGCCTCTAACGCAGCTCTACTCCAACTGCAAAACTTACCAGTGCTCACTTCCTTTGTTTGGCTCTCCTCAGCAGCAGCTCTGCTTAAGAGCACATGCAGAGTCAAAAGGGCTGACCCTGAAAGAGCTCAGAGCTTTTAAAGACTAGTGTGTTTCCGCCCCTATGAGTCACAGTTCAGGGAAGGGCCTGGTGTGGCTCTGCCCCCTGCTTCTGGAAGCTTCTAACTGCTTCCTCTGTTTGAACAGAGGTGGCTCTCAGCAGTTTAAATTAGCAATTTAAATTAGTGGAGGCCATTAAAGCAGCTCTACTCCAACTGCAAAACTTACCAGTGCTCATTTCCTTTGTTTGGCTCTCCTCAGCAGCAGCTCTGCTTAAGAGCACATGCAGATTCAAAAAGGCATGTGCTTCAACAGATGCATTATCTATTGTGAAAAGGCATTTCATTTGCGGAACCGCACTGAAGCGCTCTATATCGCCCACATCAGAAGCCACCAGGATTTGCCTGGACTGATTTCCGCGGGCAATAGTAGAGTGGATGCGGCCGCAAAGGAAATTCAGCAACGGTCAGTTTTGGGAGTCTTCACAACTCCAATTCAGAGTCATGCATTCTTTCATCAGATTGCCAAAGCACTCGCAAGGCAGTTCAACCTGCCACTTTCCCAAGCCCAGGGCATAGTCCGTTCCTGTCCACATTGTGCAGGGGCGGTAGGGGGGCCCTCGTGGGGGGTCAACCCACAAGGGACAGAGGCCAAACAGGTGTGGCAGATGGGCGTCACACATGTTCCGCAGTTTGGCAGATGGCAGTACATGCACGTTTGCATTGACACTTTTTCACAGTTCGTTTGGGCTACAGCACAGAAGGGAGAAATGGCTTCCCATGTGGAGCAGCATCTCCTTTCCTGCTTCGCGGCCATGGGCAAACCACGGCATGTGAAATCCGACAATGCTCCGGCTTATAGCTCCAGGCAGCTGGCCACCTTCATGGCCACCTGGGACATTAAGCACACCTTTGGCGTTCCGTACAATCCGCAAGGGCAAGCGATTGTGGAACGGGTCAATCGGACGCTTAAGTTCTACATTGACAAACAAACAGAAAGGGGGGAACCACCAGTCCTCCCCAAAAATCAGGATCAGGCACAACATTGTCTGAACAAGGTATTGTTTACGTACAATCACCTTAAATGTTTTTTTCAGATTACACTGTGAAGGAGAAGCACTTCCGTCACATGGAGGCTCTCCCGCGGCCGATGGTGCGTTACCGAGTGCCACCGGATCCTTCCTGGAAGGGCCCGGCGCCACTCATAACATGGGGAAGAGGGTATGCTGCAATTATGTCTCCTACAGGCATCATCTGGATTCCAGTCCGGTGTGTCAAGCCTCACTTCGAGTCCAATGGCGTGGACCCAGGCAGTTCCGGACCCGATCCCGGAGATGGAGGAATTAACCCTGATGGGGAGAGCCAAGCGGAGGAGGTGACGACAGCAGATGATAGCGCCGAAGATCACCTGGGGGATGGCCAAGTCCCTGTGCCAGAAGGAGGCGGACGCCGTTTGGCGGGAGGACAAGGAGCCGACACCGGAGAACATCTTGATTGCAGCCTTTTCCCTGATTACTGCTACATGATGACCACCATCATCTTGATCCTTTTCCTGCTTGTGGGGGGAGGCGTTCAAGCAGCTTCACTGGAAGCCAACAACCTGATGCCAGGCAGAGATCTCTCTGCCCAGCTGCAGTACAACGTTTGGGAAAGATTGGCGAACCTCGTCAATCAGTCCAATTTTTGCCTGAGGCAGACCACCACTTCTGCCTCTGTCCTGAGCACTGGTCTCATCCCGGGGTGTCACTCCCCAGATCCGCGCATCAGGAATGGTTGGTGAAGCGGATATTTGGTCTGTTTTACAAGACTGCCTTTTCAACATACGTTCATTGGGGAACCCAAGTCACAAAAGTCCTACCGGCTGATGCGGCCACTCTCTACACTCCCCGAGTGGCAGTCAGCCCGAACTCTACTTGTGCTCGTATGACCGGCTGTTCCGCGGTAAAGGGCCACAGCGCCGTTGCCTTGACCCCGGCAGCAGTAATTGGACTTGTAATAACCCAGAGACTATTAATTCAATGTATGCTCACATTACTTTGCCTTCAGGATGGTTTTGTACATGTAACCAGTATACTTGGAACTACATTCCTGCAAATGTATCTGATTCCCTTTGCTGTATCAGTCGTTTGACATTGTTGCTTCCCACTAGAGACATGGTTGCCCCAAGCATAAATGTACCTTCCCCCATACTCGTGCCACCCAGTTAGACAGTTCATGTGATAGCAACATCAGGATTCTGAGTAAAGCTGAATATGTTTCATTAGCAGTCAGCTTGTTTGGTGTGCCAGGCTTAACCGTAGGCAATGCACAGAGAATTGGTCAATTGGCTTGCGCTTTGGCAAAAGCCATTAACCACACCTCCTCGGCGATAGCGCTGCTTAATCAAGAGCAGACAGAGCTTCGCCATGTCATATTGGATAATTGAGCAGCTATCAATTACCTCTTACTGTTACATCATTTGGGTTGCGAGTCTGTCCATGGCATGTGTTGTTTTAACCTCACGGACAACTCGCGTAAGGTACAGAGTCAACTCACAGACCTCCATACCTTGGTTAAAAACATCAAGGAAGATGCTACGTGGGCGTGGTGGAATTCGTTATGGTCTTGGTTCCCGTGGGGTTGGCTACAAACGACACTCAAGGTGATTGTGGGGGTGATAATACTGGGAACGACTGTGTGTTGTTTCATGCAATGTATTCCCTCGCTGATGTCAAGATGTCACCCATGGAGAGAACCCCGGAATGTCCTCACTCCACATCAGCTGATGCCGCTCCTACGCCGAGCTGTCTGTCAGGTCCAACTAAACAAATAAAGGGGGAGTGTGGGATCTGCGTACACAATTGGTATACTGGCCCTGACAGAACTCCGGTAATGGATGATCACCTCGTTGCCAGGGGTTCCTGAAGGGACAGAAATTGGGGGAGCGGAATGTTAGATAGAGTTTAATTCATCAATAGCTGATCTGACAAACTGCTCGGTCAACAGAGAGCTAATGACTAACGTGTTAGGTGCGTAATAGGCAATCTCGTGCCTGCGGATTACCTTAAGCCCTCGAACCAATACCAGCCACATGTTTACCCTCGATAACATGGGACAATGTATTTCCTCTGCCGTTGATTAAGTTAGTTAATTAACTTCCCCTGAAGACTTCCCCAATTGACTTGTGTAACCACAGAGTGTGAGTTCTGCAGATCGCGATGCTTTTACATGCAGCCTGTACATGATAAATACTAATGATTCGCCTTCATTAAATCACTGGTCTTTGCTCCATCTTGCCTTGTGTCTCATTGCTTGACCAGTCTCCTCCGGGACCCAGCAGCCGCTTTGCGGTGCCGATCCAGCTTGCGCAACCCGCTTCGTGGCCCAGATCCAACATGCCGCCACTATTGGACGCTGCGTATTGTGTTGTTTAATTATCCCTTCCTGCAGGCCAGGTGGAGGACAAGAGCGGTGACTTTTTGACTTTTGTCTTTGTTACTGTCAGACCTTCTCATATGAGTGTTGTGGGATTTCGCAATTGAGGTTTCTTGCTTTTTGCTTTTTGTAATGCTTTGTTACTGTGATATCGATAGCTTTTGATACTGTGATTTGTGATGATGATATGCTGAAATGTTTTTGTATTGTGAACCTTGTAATTGTAACTGTATATTTTGTGTCTTTGTGAGCTGCCCAGAGTTGCTCTGGAGTGGGGCGGTATACAAGTCTAACAACAACAACTTAAAAGGCTGCATAAATGAGACTAGAGTCTCTTCTGACAGGCAGCTGATTGGCTGAAGTTGTGGTTGGCTGAGCAAACGCAGACACATGAGGTTTCTGGTGGAAAGCCTTCAAAGTTGCTTTTTGGAAGAAGCTTCTTGGGTTGGAAGGCAGCAAAAGGAAGCTGTGGTGATGGCAGCAATCCTGGTCTGATTCTGTCTGCTCTTGAGCAATGACATGCTTATAGCAAATAATCTTCAAAGGGGTGCAGGGAGACAGCTTTGCATTTATTCCTCTTTGCATGGTGTGTTGCACAGTGTCTCTGCAATAGAGATGTTAACTTCCCGTGACAGTACAGAAAAGAAAACTTAGAGTTGATGCTTTGCTTCATGGAACTAATTAGGGAACCAAATGACACTTGCAAAAACACACACCCAACAACAACACCTTTCTGTCTCTCATGCTGCAATCTGTGTGAAGTACAGGTGCAGTGGGTAGGCATCAGCAGGTTCACACCAGTTTGCCAGAACCGGTAGCAGAAATTCTGGCTAGCTCTGCCCACCCAAGTTTTGAATTAAAGTAGTCCTAATTTGGGTGCAACTCAGGGCCTTCCCCCTGGCCGCACCCACCATGCCCCGCCCACAGTGTGGTAGTAAATTTTTTTGAGTCCATTCAGCAATGATGCCTGGTCCTAACACAGGGGTTCTCAACCTTTGGCCTGCAGGCTGGATCCAGCCCATGGCACCGAATAATCCGGCCCGCAACCTCACTCCAACTGCCGCTTCCGCCGCAGCCACCACCTCAGTCCTTGCCTCCTCTGCTTGGCTTGAGCAATGCCAAGTGGAACTCAGCAGCACTGAAACTGAAATAGACAATTTAAAAGACACTTTAAAGTCGAACAACATAGATGTAGATGAACCCTTGATGGACATAGAACAGAAATGTAAAGAATTTCAGGACACCCTCATGGATTTTAAAAACAAAAGGTTTGCGCGTGACCAACAGGATTACTAGCAGTCTCGGGTCTATCGCTGGAGATATTCACAGAAACTAAATCCTTCTCTCAACATGTCATCTGGAAATGTCCTGTTTTGGAGTCTGAGCTTGAGACAAGTGATTCTGATCAAATGAAAACTTCTCTTCCAAGACTTACAACACCAGGCACTCTATAAAAAATCTTATGAACCATCTACATCCAAACAATATTTTTTAGAGCAACGACGGACTCCTTGAGGCAGAAAGATATAAGTATGGTCTTTATTTTTTCTTCTAGAATTTTGACAGACAGAGAAATTTATTTACTTAATTTAGGTTTCAATTATGTTCCTACACCTAATTATTTTGCATTTAACACTAGGATTGATATTTTTAAATTGATTAGGTTATTAAAATTCAAATGTTTCTTTAAGGATTCCAAGACCATTGTTCTCAATAAGTTTGTTCTCATATCCACTTTCTGTCCCACAATAGATAATCCATCTGTTGAAGTATTCGAAAGATTGGTCCTTCAAGACATTCAGACCTTAGAGAGAAACAAATCTTATTGGTACAGAAATATCTCAGCGCAGGACGTAGAAATACTCAAAAATTTAGGGCAGGAGCCTAATATTGTAATCAAACAAGCAGATAAAGGGGGTGCTATTGTGATATAGAATACCACTGACTATCTCGGGGAAGCACATTCCCAATTGTCTGATTCAAATTTCTATAAACAGCTCAGGACAGATCTGACTCCACATGTAGCTTCGATCATCAAAATAGTTGTTTCAGAAGGGCTAGCTTTAAACTATATAACAGACAAAACATATCAGTATTTGATTAATCAACATCCAAGGGTTCCTCTGTTTCATTTGATCCCTAAGATTCACAAGGCCAGGGAACCTAATTCCCTGATTAAGGGGAGACCTATAGTCTCAGGGAATAATTCCCTACTTCAACTATTAGCTACTTATGTGGATTCATTCATTTCTGAATTTGCCCAAGACACACCCACTTTCATTAAAGACTCCACAGACTTCATTAAAAAAATCGAGGGTATCCAAGTTCCTAAAAAAGTGGTACCTCTTACCATGGACATAGCCACCCTTTACACCAATGTATCTACAGATGAAGCCCACTCTATTATTTTAAATCTATTATCTACATGACAACAGGCTGACCCCACCGACACACTTCATCATTGATCATCTGGATATCATGCTCGAACATAACTTTTTTAGGTTTGGAGACTCCTTTTACCTTCAAGTAAAAGGAGTAGCAATGGGAAGCAATTTAGCGCCATCCATAGCCAACATTTATATGGTACACTTTGGGGGGGGGGGGGAACCATGATCTTAAACCCAGATAGAAATCCATTTTTGAGCATATGGTACAGTACAGGGGATTCAATGATGATCTGTTCTTTATATTGGATGATTTTTCTCATGTGGAAGGTTTTATTTTGTGGATAAATACTCTTAACCCTCACTTGAAATTCACCCATTCAGTGAACCACCATACCATACCTTTTTTGGACCTACAAGTATCCATTAATCATGAATGTAGAATCTTGGTGAGTTTGTTTCGCAAACCAACTGACCACAATACTTATCTAAAATATGATTCACATCATCTTCCATTTCTTAAAACCAATTTACCATATGGCTTATTTGCTAGAATTAAACAAAATTCTACCAGAGATTCAGCTAGCACTACCCGCAG
Source organism: Bradypodion pumilum (assembly GCA_035047305.1). NCBI lineage: Eukaryota > Metazoa > Chordata > Lepidosauria > Squamata > Chamaeleonidae > Bradypodion > Bradypodion pumilum. Next base: position 274,695,165 of record JAWDJD010000001.1, read on the forward strand.
CATGTTACTTCAGCGGGGTTATCCAGTAAACGTAGTTGAAAGAGCATATCTTAAGGTTAAACAAACACCCAGACAAGTCTTCTTTCAAAGAAGACCATGCCCTGGGACTTCAAGGATCTGCTGGTCCCTCGATTATACACCTTTTGACCCAACAAATAAAAAGAATTGTCCTCTGCTTGGCTTGGCATGTCCCTAATGGCGGTCCATAGCAGGGTGGTTGTTGTAAGGCTTTCAGCATCTGCCCTGCTATAGAGTGCTGTTAGGGACATGCCATGCCAAGCAGAAAAGACAAGGGTTGAGGCGGACGTGGTAACCACGGCTGGAGCGAGGTCACTGGCTGGATGACATGGTGCCATGCAGCTCCTCCAGGCCAGTAAGCAGGGAGGTGGTGTGTGGGGGAGTGGCAGGTGGCTCAGATGGTCACTGGCAGTGGTGATGTGGGTGGTGTGGTGGGTGGTTCGGAGGTGGTCCTGTTGCCACCACCACTGGTGGAGTGGGTGGAGTGGTGGGGACTCAGGCATGGCCCTGCTGCCACTGGTGGTGGTGTGGGTGGAGTGGGAGGCTCGGGGTGGTGGTAGAACCACCCTGAGGCACCCACTCCTCCACTGCCTTCAGCGGCGGTGGCACCTATCTGGCCTGCCAACAGTCTGAGGGGGCATGATCCAGCCCCTGGCTTTAAAAGGTTGATAACCCTTGCTCTAGCACCTTCCCTCTTCACTTAAATTAAGAAGAGACAGATGAGTCAATAGATATAAGAACATAAGAAAAGCCTCACAAGAGGCCTCACAAACCAAAAGCTCATCTGATCCAGTTTTCGACCCTCTAGTTGACCAACACATTGCCAGTGGAAGATCTGCAAGCAGGGCATGAATTTAAGAGCAGTGAGCTGTTTGTGTTCCTTTCAAAGTACAGTATTACATATAATCACCTTACATCATAGCATGGAGGTGTCAGGTGGCCACAAGGAATAGCAGTAACTGATAACTTGATCATTCATGATTTGGGTAGGCTGAGGGGTCTGTCCCAGCCTAAAATAATACTGTCTGTGTGTAACAAGATAGCCAAATTGCCCTGGGCTGGATCAGGTGGTATCTGAACAGGGATGTTTTGAGCTGTCTGGAGTGATCCTTGCACCCACATGCAAGGACTGGGTGGTTTTCTGATAGGAAATTGTACTGAAACTGATTCACTCATCCATCTTTTTCAATGAGGAGGGGGAGGAAGAAAAAAACTTTCCTAAAAATTTTAGCTGGAATAGGACTAAATTGGTTTGCTGATTAATCAGTTCAGTGATGGATTATAGGGGCATAATATAATTGCATCCTGTTCTCTCCCTCCCTCTATGGTGGAGTAGGTAGAATTTTTCAGATTTTTAGTCACTGCTTAGATCAGGGGTTGGCAACCTTTTAAAGTTGGGGACCGGGTCAAGTTCCCTCAGACAGTTGAGGGGGCCGAACTGGTGGTCCCCCCACAATATACACTCATTTATTTATTTAATCGTATTTCTAATGCAGTCCCCTCGCCAAGTCGACTTTGTCCACGGCTGTCGTAAATGCACTTATAACAGCCATAAACACATCCACAGCCACCGTAAACGTGTCCATGGCTGCTTAAAGCAACTAGGGGTGGCAGCAGTGGCAGTTGGAGTGAAGGCGGGGGCCTGATGATTTGGCACCACAGGCTAGATTTGGCCTGCAGGCCGCAGGATGCCCACCCCTGGCTTTGATCATGCAGCAGTTGAACTAAGCAAAGCACAGCCATCCGTCTAACTTGTTTCAATTCCAGCAATTGCATAAGCCAGAACCAAAACACAACAGAGAGATCCCACCCACACCAAAGAAAAGGCAAGAACTGACAGGGACCCCCAAATGTCATGCATACCTGTCAAGCGCGGCTCCAGAAAATATGGGACCTGCGCAGAACCCTTCTGCACAGAACCCTTCTGTGCAGGCACAGAAGGGTTTTGTGCAGAAGGGTTCTACGCATGCACAGAAGGGTTCTGCGCAGAAAGGTTCTGCGCATGCGCAGAAGGGTTCTGCACATACACGCATGCACAGTACCTACTTTCCCTGATGGTCAAATTACGGGATGGTGGCAGGAAAGTAGAGGAAGCAGCGCAGAAATACGGGAAATCCCGGCCAATCCGGGATACTTGTCAGGTGTGATGTCATGTGGTTGCTTTAAAAAGGAGTGAACCAGCCTGACTTCACAGCAAACAAACTGTGAGGTAAAGCCCAGTGTTATCCCACCCTCAGCCTCCAATTTGTGCCACTTCATCTTCACTGATACTCCCTGTGTAAAAGCTTCCAGGCCTCCCTTCCTTTGATAGCTTTTCATTCATTGCCTTTTGGGTAATTATGATGACTAATTCAGCTCCTATTCCTGGTTCGGATGTGCTGTTTCTTTTCTTTCCTTAAATATCAAGAGTGATCTACTCAGAGGAAGGAGCATAGATTGGTTAGTTATAAGATCATTAAGGAACAGTTATATCACTTCTCGGTCTAAAGCCATTGTCAGCAGGAAACAGTAGAAAGTTTGGAAGATGCAAAATGAAAATGTTAAGTAACTTTGCAAGAGATCTTTGCTGAATGGGTTTCATAGCAAGATATTCCCACAGAGATGAGTTTTGCTGGCTGAAACAGTACAATGTGATAGTGCTATATGGGCCACCATTTTAGCATTTCTTCCAACTCCAGTGGTTTGGTGCTGTTAAGGGCTCTCTTATAAGAAGGGACCTGTGGCTGGTGCAGAATTTAAATTTTGTCAGTTTTGTGAGTGAAAGTGTGAAAAGTTTGTCATCCCAGAAATCAGAGATGGACCAATATCCTTTGTGCAGCATATACTGCATCTTTTACAGAGAATAGTTTTTCAAAGGTTTTGTGGCAGTTTTAAGAGAGCCAGTATGCCACAGTGGGCAGAATATTGGATTAGGATTCTAATGATCTGGGTTCAAATCCCTGCTCAACTGTGGAAACTCAATGGAGAATGGAAATGTTAAACTGTTCCTTGAACAGTGAGAAAAAGAAGCATCACATAATGTCCCCAAATGTTTTAAGCCTTTTATCTTTCAGCATTTGTCTTGCTAAACATTGTGGAGGTAGAGGAGAATAATAATAGAATGCAATTCATTTTCGGAGGAAAAGCCGCCATAAATTTTATTTTGACACTCTCTACTGCTTTTGTTCCTTTAAAAAAATGTATTGGTAAATATACTGAAGGATAGCACTTGACAAATAAACTTTTGTTTGATCAGCAAGGACATTTTTCCTTCCTTGGTCTTCGGGACCTGTCTTTAAACTCTTAAAAATCCAAATCCTTTGCCACCTAGTGGTGTCTCTCGGAGATACAAGGCAAAGATCTTAAAAGAAAAATGAAGCAAAGCCATAAACCTTTTAGCCAGGGGTGCCCAAACTATGGCCTATGGTCTGGATCCGGCCCCCAACACCAATTCATCCAGGCCACACTGCCCTTGCTGCTTCTGATTTAACCACCCCCTTTTCATAATAACTAGCACTTTGTACAATATGATATGATATTAAATATTGTTCTTTATAACATACTTTGAATATGACTAATTTTTTCCAGGAATGCTTAAACATTCAATGTTTGAACTTGTTTTTACTTGTTGTTTTACTATGTTTTATCATCATTATAAATTCCCTTGATTTGCACTGGAAAGGAGGAATAGAAAATGTAATAAGCAATAGTAAATAGTAAAATGTAGCAATAGTAAATAGTAAAATGTAGCAATAGTAAATAGTAAAATGTAGCACTGGAAAGGAGGAATAGAAAATGTAATAAGCAATAGTAAGGTTGTTCAGGACAAGAATTCTTGTGATCATTTGTGTACTTTTTTATTGTACTTTTACATGTTATTGTATTTGGTTGTGTTTATTGTATGATCTGTACTTTCACTGTGGTTCTGTGTATATCTTATGACTTGTAAACCGCCTTGGGTCGCCCCAGGGTGAGGAAGGCGGTATATAAATATAACAAATAATAAATAAATAAAATCTGGGTTGTGGCTCTGAAAAACAAGGAAATACAATATAATTAAATAGCTCTTACCAATATCCTTGTTTCATTTGGCCATGCTCAAACATACAGTCACCTCACCATCATCAACCAATTATCATTCCATTCTGTCATGACCGTCTTTTACCTTTTGTTGTTGTTAAGTGACATCAAACCTACAGTCACATCCTTGAGGTATGTGAAATATTTAAGGTATGGTTTTCATGAAATAAAAAGATGATCAATTCTTGAGAAGCATTCTATGAGAAACCTAGGCAGCATAATAAAAAGTAGAGACATCACCCTGCCAAAAAATGTCTGCATAGTCAAAGCAATGGTATTCCCAGTAGTAATGTTTGGTTGTGAGAGCTGGACCATAAGGAAGGTTGAGTGCAGAAGAACCGACACCTTTGAACTGTGGTGCTGAAGGAGATTTTTGAGAGTCCCCTGGACAGCAAAGAGATCAGAAAAGTCAATCCTGAAGAAAATCAACCCTGACTGCTCCTTTGAAGGACAAATATTAAAGATGAAGCTAAAGTACTTTGGACACCAAATGAGAAGAGAGGACTCACTCGAGAAGGCCTTGATGCTGGGAAAGACTGAAGACAAAAGGAGAAGGGGGAGGCAGAGGATGAGGTGGCTAGATGGAATTGTTGACACAGTGGGCATAGAGCTGAGCAGGCTGCGGAGGATGGTGGAGGAAAGGGATGTCTGCCGCAGCTGTTCTTTTTGAACCTATGCAGTGGTGGGCATTAGCAGGTTTGCACCAGTTCACCAGAACCAGTAGCAGAAATTCGGGCTGGCCCTGCCCATCCAAGTTTTGAAATAAAGTAGTCCTAATTCAGGTGCAACACAGGGTTTCCCCCCTGGCCACGCTCACCATACCATGCTCACAGAGTAGGTAGCAATTTTTAAAAAAAATCCCACCACTCAACCTATCCAAACAGAAAACCACAAACAATTGTGTGAGCAACAGGTAGAAGCAAAATTCTGGGTAACATAATAACTCTTATTGGATCCATAAAAGTTGCTATGAAATGTATGATGTTACCCATCATTTTGTTTCTACTTATCGATCACACAACTGTTTGGACACCTAAATTTACAGGCTGGTTTGATAGCTTAGTGGTTTACAGCTGTGGAACCAGATGTCGGCAGTCTGATTCCCCACTATTCCTCCTGCAAGCAGAACCAGTCTGTCTAGTTTTGGGCAAGATGCCCCCATCCCTGAAGAAGGGAAAGGTAAACAATTCTGAGTACTCTCTACCTAGAAAACCTGGAAAGTGTCAACACAAGTCAAACTGATTTAGTAGTTCATTATTATTAAGCTGGCAGGATAGTGCAGTGCTTTAGGTATCTGGTTGCAGAACCAGAAGGTGCAAGTTAAGTTTCCACTGTGGCTCCTGGGAGAAAAGCCAGCCTGTGTAGCCATGGGCAAACCGCACAGGCCCTGGGTACCTCCAGAAAAAGGGAATAATAAACCACTTCTTTGTATACTCTACCTGGAAAACCCCATGAAGGCTTGCCATAAGGCAGAATCAACTTGATAGTACACAATTATTATTTGAAAGTTGCAAACAGGGTAAGTGTTTGAGTTCTTTGGATTCTTTGGAATAGTAGCCATGTTAGTCTGTGTTTCAGGCATATCAGAGAATAAACAAAACAAAAATGCTGTAGCACTTTAAAGACTAACTGTTACATTTCAGTGTGAGCTTTTGTGGATCAAGTCCACTTCATCAGACATGGGAGTGATACTTCATGGCACCAGTTTATACATGTCAGGTACAGAGGTCAGGTACAGAGCGATTGGTTAGCATACAAATCAATGTGGCTTTATACAATTGGTAATGGCAGATGATCTCTAGCTGTTATTCAGATTAGCTGTGAACGTCCCCTTTTCATTTACAAACTTGGGGAGATGCAAAACAAGCACCTGGCATTGAACATATGCTAATGAGTTTAACCTTTGTGTAGCTGTGTGAGCACATTCTTAGTTCTATGAGACAACCTATGTTGTGAAAGAGAATTTTTCAGGACAGTTTATGAAGGTGGTATAATATAACAAAATATACAACATCTATAGTAGCATATAACAATCTGTACTAGTCTGGCTGGACATCCCACTATGGTAATGGAGTCGACCGTACAGCCAGTGACTCAACGCTGAGTGTCAGGCGGCAGTTAACTAACCTGACTACTTAAAGGGGCCAATGGTTACGGGTGGATGAGCCCCTTTAGGTGGGGTAATAGTCCCCCTCAATGGAGGAAATGCCACTGGAAAACATCATTTTGGCTCAACGGCAAGACGAGCGGAGGAGGAGCTCTGATTCCCAATAGTCATTGAGGCAGAAGAGGCCATGCCAGATGGACTGGCTGTGAAGGCACACCTTGTCTATATCCTCAAGGCTGTGGCAGTCCATTGCAGTCCTGGTGTTAAATCCTGCATGTTGTGCTTCATGTGTTCAGTGGGTGATGGCTCTAAAATCATAGTGTGTGGGTCACTTCATGGCAAGATGGAATCCACCTTAAACAAATTCACGCCAGTGAAATTTGTCCTGCTTCAGGGGGAAAAATGCATTCTCAGATACAAGTTACAGTTGATGATGATGCTAACAATCTATGTATCAAATTTGATAATGTCCCAGAAACCCTTGGCTAATATTCAAACCTTTGCAATTGTCCTAAAAAATTCTTGCAGTAACAAATTTCTCTTTCATTGGTGTAACAACATTTCTCAGTTACTCTTAAACAGCAATTTTGCCTTTCAACAAAGATTTGTCATGCCATGTCTTTTAAACTCAGTTATACCATTCTCTTCATAATTTTATTCTCTTACAAGCACTAAGTCTCCACTCTCCTTCGGTAATGAAAAGCAATGGGAAAACACCAAATAACTGGATGGATTATGGATTTTTTTACATTACAAGGAGTAGCAATTCTGCTGAGAGAGGGATCACTTTTACAGCATGCAAAGGACAGGGCAAGGGTCAAAGGACAGAGAAATCAGTCTGAAACTCTCTTGTCCCCAACACCACATTTCTTTTTATTTGCAATTTTTTCTGAAGATAAGAGAGAAAGAAAAAGTTGCAGTGCACCATCCTACTCTTCACTTTCAGGTCTATGACCTAAGCAGGAACCACCAAATTAAGCAAAGTATAATATTTATTTTCAGACTGCAGTGGCTCAAGTGGCCAAGACGCTGACTGGAAGGTGGCAGGTCAGCAGTTCGATACCCAAATACTGCAGGACAGAATGAGCTCCCGACTTTGTCCCAGCTCCTGTCAACCTAGCAGTTCGAAAGCAAGAAATTGCAAGTAGATAGATAGGGACTACTTTGGTGGGAAGGTAAACAGAGTTTCATGCACTCCAGTGTCTAGTCGTGCCTGTCACATTTTATTTAGTTATTTTTCTAATTTGTATTGCCGCCCAACTCCGAAAACTCTGGGCGGCTCACAGAAAATAAAACCAATGGCAGTTTTACAAAAGCAATTAAAAAACCCATTAAAAAGCTACTGACAAAAAAATTAAAAAGTTAAACAACTTAAAAGAGAGAGAGTGTTTGTTCTACTAAATTACCATGTTGCTGGTGCCCCACACCTGCCCCCCTGCCAGCCAGGTTTTTCATATGACCACAGAAACATCTGCAGAAGCAGACAGTGTTGGCTCTTCAGCTATGAAACAGATGAGCACTGAACCCTAGAGTCGGATACGACTGGCTTTCAAACAAGGGTGCCCTTTACCTTTATCTATACCTTCTCTCTACAGAGCACTTCTTGATTTCAGATGCCATAAAGTCCACTAGGTGGTGCTAAGAATGCATTTCACTTCTTATTTCCCATCTATCATGTACACCCAAATTAACTTTGGAACAACCCTCATTTCCTATTTAATTGCTCAACATTTAAGAAGAACCCTTTCTCATAAAATGCTATAGTAAACAATGAATTGCTCTTATTAGTGTGAAGACTTCTATAAAAAAGTTTTCTTCCAACACAGGAAAATTTAAACTTGTAGTGCATGGAGGCTAATGTGAGAAACTCCTCCCACTTTTTGAAAGTCACAAAATATATAGATTCCATGTTTTTATTCTTTATGGTCTTGTAATGTGAAGTGTTTTGTTGAGCTTGAAATTTTGCACAACATTTTGAGTTTTGAGTTTACCCAATTTAGAGGGGTATTGTAAGGATGTCAACAGTGTTCAGTAAGTGAAACACTTTGCATAAACTGCTTTGTGGCTCATGAGAGACAGTTATCTACTAGGGCTGTACAGCCGATTCAGCTGCATTCGGAATCCTGAAACTGATTTGGGCCAAACTGCAGACCAATCTAGTCTGACTCCTAATTGGAGTTTGTGAGTCTGAATTGCATCTGAAAACGCCGCCGGAGCCGCAGCCGCGCTCTCCCCGCCCCCACCACCGGCGGGGGGATAAAGGGAGCCTCCTGTGGCCCGGGAGGCTCCGAAAACGCCGCCGGAGCCGCAGCCGCGCTCTCCCCGCCCCCACCACCGGCGGGGGGATAAAGGGAGCCTCCCGTGGCCCGGGAGGCTCCGAAAACGCCGCCGGAGCCGCAGCCGCGCTCTCCCCGCCCCCACCACCGGCGGGGAGATAAAGGGAGCCTCCCGTGGCCCGGGAGGCTCCGAAAACGCCGCCGGAGCCGCAGCCGCGCTCTCCCCGCCCCCACCACCAGCGGGGGGATAAAGGGAGCCTCCCGTGGCCCGGGAGGCTCCGAAAACGCCGCCGGAGCCGCAGCCGCGCTCTCCCCGCCCCCACCACCGGCGGGGGGATAAAGGGAGCCTCCCGTGGCCCGGGAGGCTCCGAAAACGCCGCCGGAGCCGCAGCCGCGCTCTCCCCGCCCCCACCACCGGCGGGGAGATAAAGGGAGCCTCCCGTGGCCCGGGAGGCTCCGAAAACGCCGCCGGAGCCGCAGCCGCGCTCTCCCCGCCCCCACCACCGGCGGGGAGATAAAGGGAGCCTCCCGTGGCCTGGGAGGCTCCGAAAACGCCGCCGGAGCCGCAGCCGCGCTCTCCCCGCCCCCACCACCGGCGGGGGGATAAAGGGAGCCTCCCGTAGCCCGGGAGGCTCCGAAAACGCCGCCGGAGCCGCAGCTGCGCTCTCCCCGCCGGTGGAGATGACGGTGCGAGGAGGGATTCCTGCCTACCCTGGAACTCTTACACTGTTCTGGGGTTCTTAGGCTACTTGCAACTGTTGTGCAGTTGGAATTGAGGACTTTCCTTTCGTGCCCTCTGGCCTATGTATGTATTTTTGTATTGATCGTTTTAACTGTATTTTTTGATTAATTATTGTATTACTATTGCTGCTTATGTCTTTATTGCATTTCTGTATTTTTTGGTATTTTTGAAATTATATCCTTTGATTATACTGATCACATTGTTGCTATTGCTGTTATACTGTGTTTTATGGATCTTGTATTTCTAATATTTATTGTTAATTTGCTGTATTGTAACACTGTACCATTTGTAATTTTTGTATACTGTATTTGATTTACTTGTTGCAAGCCGCCCAGAGTCGGCCCTGGTCGAGTAGGGCGGGGTATAAATCGAATAAATGAATGAATGAATGAATGAATGAATGAATGAATGAATGAATGAATGAATCTGGACTGTTTCACTTTATTTTGGAGTGATTCCTCCATAAATGAAATCCAAATGTTGCAAAAACAATCTGTATATGGGACATACCTGTCAAGTATCCCATTTTGGCCAGGATTTCCAGTAATACACCGATCTTTCCCCCCTCTTTCCCGCCGCCATCCCATAATTGGAACGGCCAGGAAAGGGGTTACTGCATATGCGTGCATGCATGAAGGGGTTTCTGCGCATGCACAAAGGGTTTCTGTGCATGTGCGAAGGGGTTACTGTGCATGCACACATGCACAAAGGGGGTTACTGCGCATGCGTGTGCCGGTGCCCGGAAACCTTTCTTTATTTTCATTGCCACAACTTGACAGGTATGATATGGGAGAAACAAAGATAGTGGAAAAGCAGGAGTTGGAAAGGGAGCTGGATTTTATTTGGGGGTGGGGGCATATAAGCTTTTACTCTTTTCTTTGTTCTGTTTGAGTAGAACACCTGGAGTGCCAAGGTTCACCATCATGGTAAGTGATGCATCGAAAGAGCAGTCGTCTATAGAACATTTTTTAAAACGTGGGTTATCGCAGCCTGTTTGGCAGCATATGGCTGTGTAGACGGAAATGGGCTCCATTTAGCTCATTTCCTCCATTTTCAAGAGACCCAGGAAAACCTGACTCCACCTGTGACAGGAGGAACAGTGTAGACAAGCTCTTAGGTTTTGATTTTAATCTGCTGGAAAAAGTATAATACCTAGCAAATTCTGTATTAAAACAAATATTTTATCATTGGTAGGTCAAAAACTATGGGACTTGCCTGTTTGAATTTTTTTTAGATTTTGTGTCCTCAGAGTGCACCTTTCATGCATGCATCTGGGGGGAAAGGCCAAAGAGTTATTTTCTGACAAACTTGAGATAGTCTGTGTAATTCATGAACAAGCTGCAAAGTCCCAGGGCGCTCCCGGGAGAAGGGAATGGTAAACCACTTCTGAGTGTGCTCTACTTACAAAATCCTGGAAAGGCTTGCAATAAGTCAGAATTTACTTGATGACATGCAATTATTATTCTAGAGCAGTGGTTCCCAACATTGTTTTGGCCATGCCACACCTAAGCATCTCTAAAATCGGGATGCCTCTCCCTGTGACATATCATTTTTATTATTCAAAAAGTGAACTCCTATTCACATGGAAGAAGCCTAAAAGGCAATTCACTGTTAATAGCTCGTTCTTGAATTGTCCCACATTGGGAACCATGGTTCTAGAGCAGTGATGGTGAATCTTGGCACTCCAGCTGTTCTTGGCACTCCAACTGTTCCCAGAAGCCCAACTCTATGTGCAGTAAACCCATTCGTGTAGATTCACAGGGATTTGGGCTTCTGGGAATTGAAGTCCAACAACAGCTGGAGTGCTAAGGTTCGCCATCACGGTTCTAGAGCTTTGGATCCTTGACAGAACTGAAACTATTAATGTAAAGTTGGGATATTGAGTCTTGGTCTCCTTACCCCTCTTGATAATGGACTTTGGGAAAACTCTCTGTTGATTTGATTTTAAATAACAAAATTACTTAAGACCAGGTTACTTAAGAGACTGCGTTGCCCCAAGGACATCTACCCGTCCCACCAGAGCAGACCAGAGAGGCTCTCTAATGTTGCCATCGGCTAGAGAAGCTCGCCTCTCTAGCACTAGAATGAGGGCCTTTTCGGCAACTGCCCTGGCTCTATGGAACCTCCTACCAGCTGAGCTATGCCTCCAGACAGAGCTATTGACCTTCAGGAAAGGCCTAAAATCTTGGCTGGCTCAGCAGGTGTGGGGTGCTGCCGGTGGAGCAGCCCTCCCCCCTCGGGCTGGCTTATATGAAAGACCGTTAAACGGTTTGGGTTTCAGCTTAGTTTTAACCTACTGTGTCCCATCTCTGTCCCAGCTCCTGCCAACCTAGCAGTTCGAAAGCAAGACATTGCAAGTAGATAAATAGGGACCACTTCGGTGGGAAGGTAACAGTGTTCTGTGCACTCCGGTGTCTAGTCATGTCTGCCACATGACCATGGAAACGTCTACAGAAGCAGACAGCACTGGCTCCTTTGGCTTTGAAACAGAGATGAGCACTGCACCCTTGAGTTGGATACGACTGGCTTTCTAGCAAGGGAAACCTTTACCTTTAATGTTAAATTGTTTTTATGATTTTAATTGTTGTAGGGACTTTTTAACTTGAATGTTTTTATGGATGTTTGTAAGCTGCCTGGAGTTGCCTTGGCAAGGGGGCGGCGATGCAAATTGAACAAATTGAATAAATAAAATTGCATGTGTATTTGTGAACTGAATGACCTCTACCTGTAGGCCTGTAGGTATTTAATGAAAGGTAATTTCAAAAGCATTTAATGGGCATATTCAAAAGGGAAGACAAAATGAAAGGAGGCTTAGCAAGAGAATGTTGGAAACTGGGTTACCGTTGCAATAAAACATAAAGAGACCTGTCAAGTTGAATTGAAGGGAATGAGTAAAATCAGAGGGGAGAGATTAAGACCTAGAGAAGAAGCATGCATGTGTAGCTGGCAGAAAGCTTTCTTTCCCAGTGCAATGTTGAATATTGTGCGCTCCATTTGGCAGTGTTCTCTGTTCATTGTACAAGTGGTGCATTTGTGTACTAGCTATGCCAGTGATGGCAAACCTTGGCACTCCATCTGTTCTTGAACTTTAATTCCCAGAACCCCTGATCAGCAGAAGTGCTGACTTGGGCTTCTGGGAATTGAAGTCCAAGAACACCTGGAGTGTCAAGGTTCGCCATCATGGAGCTATGCCATTCCCATCCTAGTACACTCCAGATGTGATAGACTGGAACCTCCATCATCCTTGATCAACATGCTGTCTGGGGATTATGGAATTTCCTGATTATCACATCTGGAGGATTCCCAGTTGTGGAAGGCTAAGGTACATCATAAGGCATGTGCATTCTCAAATTGGGTCATCTTGCGATGAGGAAGGTGGGATACAAATTATGTAAATAAATAAATTCTGTAAATAAATAAATATTGTTTCCCCCATCTACACAGATTTAACAAAATTTAACAAACCATTAGGAAGGCAGAATCCAAAAGAATAGATGCCATTGAAATGTGATGTTGGAGGAGAATTTTGAGAGTCCCCTGGACAGCGAAGAGAACAAATAGGTCAATCTTAGAAGAAATCAACCCTGACTGCTCATTAGAAGGTCAAATAGTAAAGATGAAACTGAAGTACTTTGGACATCAAATGAGAAGAGAGGATTCACTTGAGAAGGCTTTGATGCTGGGAAAGGTGGAGGGCAAAAGAAGAAGGGTGCGGTCAAATATGAGATGGCTAGATGGTATTGTAGACACAATGGGCACAGAACTGAGTGGGTTGAAGAGGATGGTGGAGGACAGAGGTGCCTGGAGGACAATGGTTCACAGGGTCGCAAAGGGTCGGAATCGACTGTGCAACTGAACAACGACATTTTTTTTTGAAAAGAGGGGTATTATTAGTTTAAACATTAAACTAAATTTACAGATGAACAGCAAGTGTCATTTTGCCTCTTTATAAATCTATGGTGAGGCCCCATCTGGAATACTGTGTACAGTTCTGGTCGCCATACCTCCAGAAGGATATTATGGAGCTGGAAAAAGTGCAGAGGAGGGCAACCAGAATGATTAGGGGACTGGAACACCTTCCTTACCACCTGAGGCTGCAACGGTTGGGCCCCTTCACTCTTGAATGATGGCATCTAAGAGGTGACCTGATTGAAGTTTATAAAATCATGCATGGTGTGGACAAAGTTTGTTGTTCAGTCGCACAGTCGATTCCGACTCTTTGCGACCCTATGGACCATCGCTCTCCAGGCACCTCTGTCCTCCACCATCCTCCTTAGTCCACACAGCCCCGTGCCCATTGTGTCTACAATACCATCTAGCCATCTCATCTTTGGCCGTCCCCTTCTTCTTTTGCCCTCCACCTTCCCCAGCATCAAGGCCTTCTCAAGTGAATCCTCTCTTCTCATTTGATGTCCAAAATACTTCAACTTCATCTTTGTTATTTGTCCTTCTAAGGAGCACTCAGGGCTAATCTCTTCTAATATTGACCTATTTGTTCTCCTCGCTGTCCAGGGGACTCTCAAAACTCTCCTCCAGCACCACATCTCAAAGGCATCTATTTTTCTTCGCTCAGCCTTTCTAATGGTCCAGCTCTCACAGCCATACATTACCACCGGAAATACCATTGCTTTGACTATGCGGACCTTTGTTTGCAGTGAGATATCTCTACTTTTCACTATGTTCCCCAGGTTTTTCATAGCTTGTCTCCCAAGAATCAGTCGCCTTTTTATTTCATGGCTGCAATCCCCATCTGCAGAGATCTTGGATCCTAAGAAAGTAAAATCTGTTACTGCTTCTACTTCTTCCCCATCTATTTTCCAGGGACTTATAGTGCCTGTTGCCATTATCTTGGTTTTCTTGATATTGAGTCTCAGGCCAGCTTTTGCACTCTCTTCTTTCAAACTAATCAGGAGCTTCTTTAGGTCTTCTTCACTTTCTGCCATTAGGGTGGTATCATCTGCATATCTCAAATTGTTGATGTTTCTCCCAGCAATTTTGATCCCATATGGTGATTCCTCCATCCGCGCATTATGTGCTCTGTGTATAAGTTGAATAAGCAGGGTGACAGAATGCAGCCTTGTCTTACTCCTTTTCCTATTCCAAACCACTCCGTCATTCCATACTCTGTCCTAACTGTTGCTTCTTGACTCATGTACAGATTTCTCATGAGACATATGAGGTGTTCTGGTATTCCCATCTCTTTAATTACTTGCCACATTTTGTTGTAGTCCACACAATCAAAGGCCTTGGTGTAGTCAATGAAACAGAAGTAAGCTTGTTTCTGGTATTCCTTTGTTTTCTCCATGATCCAACGTATGTTGGCAATATGATCTCTGGTCCCCCTGCCTCTTCTGAATCCAGCCTGCACCTCTGGTAGTTCTCTTTCTACATGCTGCTGTAGTCTATCCTGCATTATCTTGAGCATCACTTTGCTAGCTTGTGGGATGAGTGCAATTGTTCGATAATTTGAACATTCTTTGGCATTGCCCTTTTTTGGGATTGGGACGTATACTGATCTTTTCCAATCCTGTGGCCACTGTTTCGTTTTCCAAATCTGCTGGCATATATCATGTAGTAGCTTGATTCCATCATCTTTTAGGGCTTTGAAGAATGCAACTGGGATACCATCATATCCACTGGCTTTGTTGTTTGCCGTGCTTTTTAGGGCCTTTCTGACTTCACTCTCTAGGATGTCTGGTTCAAGTTCAATTTCCCCCTCATTGTTATTATCCGCGGTGTTTAGGTCTTTTTTGTAAAGTTCCTCTGTGTACTCTTTCCATCTTTTCTTTATCTCTTCTGCATCCGCTACCTCTTTGCCATCTTTGTCTTTTATCGTGATCATTTTTGCTTTGAACGTTCCCTTGACTTCCCCAATTTTTTTAAAGAGATCTCTAGTCCTGCCTCTTGTGTTGTTTTCCTCTATTTCTTTGCACTGTTCATTTAGGTAGCTTTCCTTATCTCTCCTTGCTTTTCTTTGAAATTCTTTATTTAAGTGATTGTATTTTTTCCTTTCTCCTTTGCCTTTTGCATTCCTTCTTTCCTCTGCTATTTTAAGAGCCTCATCCGACAACCACTTTGCTTTCTTGCGCTTCTTTTCTTTTGGTATAGTTTTCCTTGCTGCCTCCTGCATAATGTCTCTCATCTCTGTCCATAATTCCTCTGGTACTCTGTCTATCTGGTCCAGACCATTGAATCTGTTCCTCACCTCCACCGTGTATTCCTTGGGTATGTTGTCTAGATCATATCTATCCGGCCTATTAGTTTTCCCTATTTTCTTCAGTCTGAGCCTGAATTTTGCAATCAGTAGATTGTGATCTGAGCCACAGTCCGCTCCAGGTCTTGTTAAGTAGATAAGGAAAAACTGTTTTCCCTATCGCACAACACTAGAACTAGGGGACACTCGATGAAACTTTTGGGTACTAGTTCTCAAACAAATAAGAGAAAGTACTTTTTCACCCAGAGGATTACTGGTCTATGGAACTCCCTGCCAGAAGAAGTGGTGACAGCTGTCAGTCTTGACAGCTTTAAGAAAGGATTAGACAAGTTCATGGAGGACAAGGGTATCAATGGCTATAATTATGGATACTTAAGGACAACCTCGGGGTTGGAGAGATAGGCAGGATATCTCTCAATGCCATTACCAGGGAATCCTAAGCAGGTGAAGGCATCTACTTAGGAATACCCTGAAGCAAATGGAGAGCCACTGTGTGAGACAGAATGCTGGACTGGATGGGCTGTGGCCTGTTCCAGCAAGGCTGTTCTTATGTTCTTATGTAACAAAAGGCAGACAGGGGACCTGTAGATTTCAGTTTCCTTTGGGAAGTTGTAGTCCAATAGCTCTGCTCTGATAGTAAGAGATAGTTCACCATACAAGTATAAATGTTAGGGTAAACAGTAAAACTTAGTAAGATATTTACCTCATGTCACAATATTCTTGGAAACCTTCTTTGTTTCTTGGTGGAGCTTAAGAAATTGAGAATGCTAGAGAACTTCCCTTCTTCCCTCCCAGGCATCTTTGCGGGAATTACGATAAGCTACACAGTGTTTGTGCCAACTGTTCAAAAGCGTCATCACCGAGAAGCCGGAGTCAGAGCATTCTCTGTGCAGGACTGCCTAGCTTGGGAGATATGCTTGATCTAATTAGCCTTGACTTGGTGATGTTCAGAAAGGTTTATGGAAGATGCTTCTCAAGTGGGGGTTGTACTGGTGGTGGTGAGGAACTGCAGTGGTTTTTAATAACATTGTGGCTTTAACCTTTTTTTGGGAAATCCTGAGGTGAATTATTTATACAAGAATGTGTGGAGGCCCTTTTGGCTCTGTGTATTAATAATTGGTTGCTTCTCTCATATATATATCCTTCTTCTCATCCATCTTCTTGGGCTTCACCACCTCTTCATCCTTTCCCCTTCCCTTTCCCATTTTTTCCATTGTAGCTTCAAATAGTAATCTCAATGCAACTACCCCTTTATTTCCTCCAAACCCTTCCCCCTGGTCAAACTCCAGATTCAACTAGGAATACCCACCCCTTTATAACAAACTTAAATCAAAAGTTATTAATTAATTTCAAAGTCAATAGTTCTCCCATATTTTCAGTTTCTTCTCCAAATCAATTCTGCTCCTATCAATTTAATTACATCAATTAATATAAACAACAGCAACAAAAGTATATTTTCTTTCCTTTTTTCCCCTTTCCCCCTTTAATTAATATCCAATTAATTCAAATACTAAAATTAATATGATCAATTACAATTAATTAATAATATCATTAATTTAACAACAAATTAAATATAATAGAAATTTAATTGTGAATCAAATAAATGTCAATGAGTAAAAATGAGTTTCAAAAATAAATTTTTAAAAAGGGGAGAAAAAAACTATTAAGTGTGGGTAATGTAAATATGAATACATGTAAATATAAAAACAAAAACTTGTATACAAAAAGATAAACTAAGGAAAAGGAAAAGAAAAAATAAATGCAAAAGAATAAATGTGACTGGGGGTTTGGCTAAGATGGCCGCTGTGTAACATCTAGTTTCGGACGCTCGCGCTCAACAAAGTGGTGAACGATGTGAAGGAGCGGAATAGAAAAATTTTCAAGTGGTAAAGCTTAAAGTTAAGATCCTTGCCTGTCTCCTTGGAAAGTTTGCTGAGCTTTTGAAGCTGGATGATCGAAGTTCGGGAGGTTTTTCTGGGCGGTTGAGCTGTGACGGCAGTCGCGGCTTTTCCGCTGGAGAGCCGAGGAACGGGATCAGCGAGAGTGAGGAGAAGGCTTTGGAACTGGTTTTGGAAGTGGTAAGAAGCGGCTGGAGTGAAGGCAATTTGTGTGTAAGTGCCTGAAGGGAGCTACATTCTTAGCTATAAGCTATAAAACCGGCTGAGTTTTTCAGAAGAAAAAGAAGGGGGGGAAGAGCTGGAGGTACTGTAATGGCGACGGTCAGGGAAAACGAAAGTGATCGTGTATAGACTGTGGTTTTTTTTTCTACATACCAGAGGACCGCGCCACATTCTGAAATCAATAAGGTGGATTAATTTTCCTTTTTCTTTTTTTCCACCTCCTCTCTGGACTGGAAAAGAGTAGAAGCTGTGGGAGTTTGTTTTTTTTCTTTCTCTTCTCTTCTCCCTAAGCTGCCTGCTCATTTAGGGAAGAGGGGGAAGAGGGGGGGGCCTCTTCTCACTTCAAAGTTAAGGCACTCGCTGGAAAAGGGTGCTTTGATTATCCACTTCAAAGGAAGGATTATGTGGCTTTGATTGAAGGGTTCCATCACTGTGTGGATTACAAATAGCTGCTCAACTTCTCACCTTAACCCCTTGGTGGCTGGATTTTTCTTTCCTTCTGAGCTCCCCCCCCCCCCTCAGCAACCTGATTAACTGTTTTTCTGAAGCCTTTTTGCTGTGGTTGGAAGACGTCATTTGACTGCTGGCTTTGTGGGAAAGGATTATTTGTGGTTAACAATTTTTACTTTTAAACTGCCTGTTTGGAGAGCTGTTTTCTTCTGTTTTCCTTTGTTTCATTGTTGTGGATTACAGTAAATTTTGGATCTTCTGCTGACATAAGAACTTGCCGGTTGTATTGGTGGAACCTATGGCTGCAGTGTAGTAAGCCTTACTGTACTGGAATTGTTACAGCGATCTGCAACATTGGGTTTGAAATATATTACATCACTATGGATAAAGGTACGAGAGCGAAAGCAAAAGAAGAAGAACAGGTTGTAAAACCTAAGAAGATTGAAAAAGCACCAATGGATGAATCTGTTCAGCCAACAGCTCTGCCCACAGTGTCATTGGACCAGACTCAAATTATGGTGGAAATTGGCAAGTTGTCGCAAAAAATGGAGAAAAATGAGGCTTCAAGGGTGAAAGATAAAAATGAAATGTTTAAAAGGCAAGAAAAGATGATGTCAACACTGACAGATTATACCAAAAAGGTGGACTTAAGTTTGAATAAATTTGAGGGAATGTTGAAAGTGGTTCAAATCGAGGTGGATGCGGTAAAGAAGGAAGTAAAAGGGACTCAGGAGGTGGTGCGGGACAGTAAGTTAAAACTGCAGGAACAAGAAATGAGGATAGATGCTGTCGAAGATATGATGAGAAAGCAGAACATTTTGATCCGTCAGGTACCGGAACGCACTCCGGATCTGTTAAGAGAGAGGGTGGTTCAGTGGTTAAATGGTTTAAAAATGGGGAAGGAATTTGTTCAAGAGGATTTAGGAAGTGTATTCCGGGTGGGTCCAAGAAGAGGGAGAGTGGCTCAAAGAAATGTGTTGGTTAAATTTGCAAATTGGGCAGATAAATTAAAAGTAATGGCTCATCTGAAAAGTGTTGGTTCAGACGCGTTGAAATTTGATGGCTCAGATGTAGAAGTCTACAATGATATTTCACTAAAAGAAAGAACATGGAGATATAAGATGAGGCCTGTTACTAAATTATTGATGGGTAAAAATATAAGGTATAATTGGAGATTTCCACAACAATTGCGCTTTTTCTATGATAAAAGAATGCAAGTTATTGATGAAGGCACTAATCCATTGGAATACCTGAGTTTGTTGGGATTGGTACAAGTAGATTCGGAAGAATGGAAAAATCTTAAGAAGAAAATGATGGATTCTGGAGCTTTGGGGAGGGAATATGGGAGGGAGGAGCCCGGTGGGGCAACAGGTGGAACACCACAACGAGGGGAGGAGGAGGAGGAGCCGTCCTTGATTATGATGGAGGAGGAGATAGGTAAGGAAGGATGAGCATTAGATAGTAGTAATCTTAATTATCTAATAGAGGTAGAATGGGTAAGTAGCGCATAGCGCCGGCAGTAGGGCGCATCTTGCAGGTCCCCCCTCTCCCCTCTTTGGTTGACAGAGGCGACTTTTCGTTGGAAGGTGGGGAGAGTGAAAAATGTGTGTTTTATGTAGTGGGTATGGTGAAGGGTTTTTGGTGGCACGCCCGATGGAGAGTTTAAAGTTGGGAGAAGAATTTGGTTATGGATAGTATTAAAATAATATCGTGGAATGTGAAAGGTACAGGCTCTGTTCTTAAGAGACGGAGGGTGGAATCGGCGTTGAAAAAAGATAGACCAGATATTTTATTTTTACAGGAAACACATCAGAAATCAAAAGATACGAATAAACTTTATCTGGGTTGGATGCAACACTATGAGATGGCGTTTGGAACATCTAAAGCAAGAGGGGTGGCAATTATGATTTCTAGGAAGTTAGGATTTGAAATCACAAAAAAGATTGCTGATCAAGAGGGTAGGTATCTGTTGTTAAGAGGAAAATTGGAGGATGAGGAAATATTGTTGGTAAATATTTATGCTCCGGATGACCACCAAGTAGTGTTTCTTGAAAAAATTCGGAAAATAGTGGAGGGGGAAAATGTTGCAAAAATTATTGTGGCTGGTGATTTTAATTTGATCAGGTCAGGAATGGATTGCACAAACATAGCTAGAAGTGGAATGGGTGTGAAAGGGAAGGCGTTGGACAAATGGATGAAAGTTATGGGTTTGAAGGATTCGTGGAGAGAGTTTAAAGGCTTGGAAAGGGCATATTCCTTTTTTTCGCATGTACATGGGACCTACTCGAGAATAGATTATGTTTTTCTGTCGGAAAACTTAATTGGGGATATAGAAAGTACGGAAATTGGGATTATTAAGGAATCGGATCATGCTAAAGTATATTTGGAATTGAAAGCACCAAAAAATATTCAAAGAGTTAGAAATTGGAGGTACGATCCTAATTTGTTCAAAGATCAGAAAAGCAAAGAGGCAATTATGGAAAGTTGGAAAGAAAGTTGGCAATGGAATGATAACAATGAGGTTGATTTTAACATTGTATGGGATACCATGAAGTCAGTTTTTAGGGGGGAAAGCATAAAAGTGGCAAGTCTCAAATATAAAAGGTATAAAGCAGAACACATAGAAAAAGAAAGGGAAATAAAACAATTACAGGAAGAACACGTAAAGAGTAAAGATAAAAAAATTCTCTTGAAACTACAAGGACTCAAGGCAGAAGTAATGGGTAAAGATATTGATAAAGTTAAACGAGATTTGATTTATTTAAATAGAGAATATTTTGAATTTAGTAATAAGAACTCAAAACTATTAGCAAGAGCAGCTAAGGTTAAAAGGGAAAAAAGAGAAATTGGGGTGTTAGTTGACAGGCAAGGTTCAAGGTGTAATAAGAATAGCGATAAATGTAAAATAGTTAGGGAATTTTACCAGGTGTTATATGCAGAAAAAGAAATAGATAGGGAAAAGCTTAAAAGGATATTGGAGAGGCAGTTAGGGAATGGGATAAAGCAAGAGCATAGGGAGAAAATGGAGGAAAAGATAACTGATAAAGAGGTTAAGGGGGTAATAAGCGGATTGAAGATAGGGAAAGCCCCGGGGGATGATGGATTATCAACAGAGTTTTACAAAGAATTTAAAGAGGTGGTGGTCCCGAAATTGGTGAAGTTATATAATTATATACTAGATGGAGGATCAATCCCGACTTCATGGTATAACACTACAATTGTTCTTTTGCCAAAACCTGGTAAGAATTTGGAAAGAGTGGATTCGTACAGACCAATTTCGCTTATAAATCAAGATGCGAAGATCTTCACGGCAATATTGGCTAACCGTTTAAATAGTTTTATGGGGGAATATATAAATGTTGATCAAGTTGGGTTTCTAAAAGGACGACACATGGCGGATTTGACTAGAAGGGTATTAGATTTAATAGACAGTGTTAATCAAACAAAGGAAAAAGTGGGATTACTATCATTGGATATTTTTAAGGCATTTGATTCATTGCAGTGGTCTTCAATTAAGGAAATAGTTAGAAAATATGGGTTTGGAGATAAATTTAATAGGGTTATAGATTTACTATATCAAAAAGGAAATGCCAGGGTTAGAGTAAACGAGGAGCTCACGGATGTGGTAAAGCTAGAGGCAGGTACTAGGCAGGGTTGCCCATTATCTCCTATTTTGTTTATAATGGCAATGGAGATTTTAGCTAAAAGTATAAGGGAGGATTCAAATATAGAAGGGATTATGGGTAATAAAGTGAGCATGTACGCTGATGATACATTGCTTATGGTGAAGCACCCGGAACAGGTAATGGACAGGATTAAAGATCATCTACAAGTATTTCAAGCTATAACAGGATTAAAGATAAACTGGGATAAATCTGAATTGATGTTGTGTAATTTGAAATTGAGCGAGATGGGTAGGATGGTGTCGACACTTAATATACAAATCAAAGATAAGTTGAAGTATTTAGGGATAATTATTTCAAACAAATTAGAAGAACTTAAACGATTGAATTATGACAGCTTGAGAATTGAATTTAGGAATAAAATACGAGAACTTCAGAAGTTAAAGCTGTCATGGTTTGGAAGGATTGCTATGTGTAAAATGATACTGTTACCAAAGATTAACTTTTTATTTGATACGCTCGCGATCCATTTAAAAGAGAAAGAAATCAATGAGTTTCAAAAAATGTTTAATGACTTTTGTAATGGAGGAAAAAAATCTAGGCTTCCAAAGAAACTATGGTATTTGTCTCAGAAAAAAGGGGGGTTGGGTATGCCAAACCTCTTAGTATATTACCGAGCATTTCAAGTCAAGAATGTTGTGAAGATCTTGGCAAGAGAAAAGGTAATTTGGGAACAATTGGAAATGAAAGAATACAGAAATATTGGAAACTTGAATTTTCTGGGAATGAAGGATAAGGCGAAAAGGTGAAATAATACTATGATGAAAGGTCTCATGGAGGTGTGGAAGAAGGTAAAAAAAGATATGGTTCCGAATCTCTCCCCAATCTTGGAATTGACTGATATGATGTGTTTCCCAATAAAATTAGACAAAGAAAAAATAGAAATATTGGATAAAAATGGGACGTTGTTATTGAAGGATTGGTTAAAAGCATGTGATGTTGATGCCGAGCGGAAAAAAATGTTTGAGATATTAAATTTGAATTGGTTTCAGAAGTTAAAGGTGGACAATTGGAATAAAAAATATAAAAGAGAACTAGGATCAGATAGAGTACTTACGGAATTTGAGGAATTGGTAAGGAAGATTAGAAAAGGCGAAAGTAGTATTAAGGGTCTTGTAAGTAAGCTTTATAATATATTGAATAGAGGTGCAGATCCACAGGAGGATTTGAAACGGAAGTGGGAACAAAATTTGAATATAAAAATTGGGGAGACTGAATGGAAAAATAAATGGAAAAAGAGAATTATGAGAACAATGTCTGTAAGAATTAAAGAACATAACTTCAAGATGTTGTGGCAATGGTACCTGACACCATTAAGACTTTACCAGATGGATAATAAAAGAGATAAGTTATGTTGGAGATGTAAAGAATTTGATGGAACATATGAACATATGTGGTGGAGTTGTAAAAAAATAAGGGATTTTTGGGGAAGAATAGAAAATGAATTTGGTGAAATATTGGGTAAAAGTGTTAAGTTGGTGTCGGGTACTATTCTTTTAACGAATGTGGAAGATCTGGGTTTAAACAAGGAGGAAAAAGAACTACTGGAAATTGTACTGACAACGGGTAGACAATGTATAGCCAGAAATTGGAAAAACGATGTAGACATTCAGGTTGGAGAATGGTATAAAGAAATGTGGAGTTTAGCATCGAACGATAAATTGACATGGGAGATTAAAGTCAAAAGAGATAATTTAAAAGAGAATAGATTCTGGAATATATGGAAACCGTTCGTGGATCACTCTATTATGGCAGGTGATAGTTCAGGACCAGTACCATCTCAAAGAAGTTTCTGGACTTGAGTAAAAAATAAACTCTCCGGGCATTGTATATATTCACAGGGTGTTTTTTTTTTTATTGGTTAAAAAGATTAGTGGTAGTACAGAAAGTTTCTTTCTATTATTTTGGATTTTGAAATAAAGGTTCTTAATATTTGGTGGTTAAATAGTAGTTAATGAATATAGATATTGTTATGTGCTAGCATATAGTAATGTTTGTTAGTATGATATTATGGACTTGTTAGTGTAATGTACTGTTAATGTATTGTTAATGTTTTCTTTTCTTTTTCTGTATGTTTATTAAAGATTTAATAAAAAAAAAAGAATAAATGTGACTAAATAACTATAAAAAATATATCCAATCTAAAAAAGGAAAAAAATGCACACAGTCAGTTCAAAAAATGGGGGGACCGGAAAAACAACAACTAAATCCAGGTACTCACAATTGGTGTCCAAAATATTTGTAATTTAAAGAAGTAGAGGAGGAAAAAAATCCTTCGACGATACCCATAAGAGAAAAGGCAAAATAAAATTCCCTGCTGAAGTTCAGCCCAGTATTCAATAGAGTGGGGGTAGAAAAACTCAGCTCCTTAATATAAAAAATAAAATAGACCACTGCTATTCCAAGGGGAGAAACAAAAGGGAAAATCCTCTTCTCAAACATGTAGCAAAGAGAAAAAACAATGTTATAGCCTGTTGCAGCTTCTGAGGCCTCCGAGGCCAATTTCCTCCTCCTCCTTCCCCCTCCGCCCGAGACTTCACTAAAAAAACCTTTTCCAAAACCTTCCGTCTCCTTTCTCTTCTCGCTCTTCTCTCCCTCTCCTTCTTCTTCTTTTCTTCTTTTCAAACGCTCCAAAACACTTCACAGCCAATCCTCTTCCACCGTTGTTTCCCTTCTAATTTCAGCCAGCCTCTTAACTTTTGATTTCTTCCACTGCCGCTGCCATTAACCTCCCTCTCGTTCTTTCTTCCACTCTCACTTTTAAATCCTTCAACTTCCTCACTCCTTCTGCACTTACTTTTCTGTCAACAGGCATCACTATCACCACTCTCCTGCTTGCCCTGTCAGCCTCGTAAGCCACAACACCAAAGTCCATCGTTTATTTTCCAACCTTTTCTTGCTTTTCTTGATCTCCTCAATTTTCCTCTTCGATGGTCCCGTTCACCACAGCCCAGCTAATACAGCCGCGGCTTTTGCCGCTTGCCCTACCAGCCAAATGCAGATTATCCAACCCCCGAATGCAGATTATCGAATACAGAAGTAAACAGCTTTTTCAGAGGAATTTTTATAGCTTTTAAGTTTAGTTTCTCATTTAATAACACATTGTGGTGTGCGAGCTCTCAGAAAAGTGTGTTAATCCATCACCATCTTGTTCACGCCCCCCGAACCTGCACATTTTGGTGTTCCCTGGCAAATGCTAAACATCTTGCACGGTGTTGGGCTGTGAGCACAACCCCCACCTGTGGTCGTCGGGCCCTAATACCACCCTCATGGAGTCTATTCCTGATCATTTGAGCAGACACATGCACATTGGTGGCCCGCTGGAGGTCATTTTGCAGGTCTCTGGCAGTGCTCCACCTCTTCCTCCTTGCGCAAAGGCGGGTTGTTGCCCTCCTACAGCCTCCCCCACATCTCCTGATGTGGCCTGTCTCCTGGTAGTGCCTCCATGCTCTGGCCACAACGCTGGCAGACACAGCAAACCTTCGTGCCACAGCTCACATTGATGTGCCATAGCTGCACTACCTGAGCCACTTGTGTGGGTTGTAGGCAGCCATAGTCCTGCTACCACTAGAGTGAAGGCACTGCCAGCGTTCAACAGTGACCAAACCATCAGCCAGAAAGCAAAGGAACTGAGAAGTGGTCTGTGGTCACCTCCTGCAAAACCACACCTTTATTGGGGATGCTTTGCTAATTTCCTATGATGTCCACCTGTTGTCTCTTCCATTTGCACAACAGCATGTGGAATTGAATGTCAATCGGTGTTGCTATCAGGGTGGACAGTTTGATTTCACAGTAGTGTGATTGACTTGGGGTTACATTGTGTTGTTTAGGTGTTCCCTTTATTTTTTTGAGCAGCATAGTTTCAAACCACAGCTAATTTCCCCCATGTGCAACTAAAGCCCTCCCCCCACCCCACCCCCACCCCAGTAACAATGTGGCTTTTACTGTGTCTATGTGTACTGCACATATATGTGTAATAAAGATTAAAGCATTGAAGAAGGGAAATGTATTTTAATGACATCTACTCAGTAAAAACAAGCCTTTTGGACACTTTCAAGAGCAGCATTCTGGAGCAAAACTAGCAATGCATTCCAAGCATTCTGAAGCAAAACTAGCAATGCATTCAATGTGACTTGTTCCAAAGGTAAACAGTAGCCTTCCACACCACCTATTGTGACTCCAGAAAGAGAGGAGAAGGCTGCTTTGAGGTGTCTGAAGACACACAAGCCTTTCTGTGAAGTGCTCTGCAAAGGTTCTCCACTCTCATCCAGAACATGGAAGATAGGTCTGAAGATCATGAAGAATGAATAGCCATGATTAAGCCATCAGCAATTAACACTGGTTACAGTCTAAAATATAACAGCATGGGATATGCGTCTTGCTTCTTTGTTTGGGGAACCGGGTTTCAAAGGCACAATGGGCAGCTGCACATCTGAATGTTCATTACATTGCTTGACAATCTGATTAGTCTCTTCACATTCCCTTTAGGACTCTGTTGATGAAGGAGACATATTCACAGTGCTTCAGCTACAGTAAGAGGTTTCTCCAACTTCTCTTTCTTGTGTCTCCAAATGACAAGGCCAAGTCGACAGCATAGCATGACACATGCCACAGCCAGCAGCACAGCTATTAAATGAATAAACAAACAAACTAGTAAGTAAATAAATGAATATATATATAAAGTTATTTGTTTACTGCAGGAGAAAAATAGAGGCATGTTCCTTACTACAGTTATGCCACTATTATTAATAAAAAATAGCTAACAAGTTGCTGTCTTTCCATGGCAGCGAAAACCTGCTGGTAAAAGTGGCCCCTTCACTCTGCCCAATGGAAGGGTTGGCCCTTTGCTTATCTAATGGTATTTTTCAACCCCTTGCAAACTATCATCTTCATGCCGCATTTAATAGGTGTATATCTATGTGATGCACCGATTCCTACAGCCCAGTGGTTTTCAGCCTTTGGCTCTGGAAATGTTTTGGCATTCAATTCCCAGAACACCTGACCATTAACCATGTTGACAGGAGCTTCTGAGACCTGCAGTCTGAAACATCTGAAGGGCCAAAGGGTTACAATCCAGTGTTATAAAACTTTGGGTGCCTAGTGTGTTGAATACTCAAATGATTGTTTTTCCCCAGGACTGGAAACTGGAGAGGTTGTTGATAGGCATGTGTTCTCAATAGGGAATGAGTTCCTTCTTAGTGCAAAGCATGACTATAATGTAGGCAGCATGATTAGCAAGCTTACCGTATATACTTGACTATAAGTCGTTGTTGTGTTCTGTAAAGCTGTGCCTTTAACAATGTACCTTAGCCATGTGGTAACAATGTAACCTTTCTGTGTGCAACATTATAACCTTCAGCTGTATCAATGTAAACCTGATAAGGGGACGCGAGCTAGTGACCACTAGATGGCAATAGCGAGCGTCCAGCTCTCATGGCTCAGATTCACCTGGATCAGCAGTGCGGGAAGATTCCCGCCACCTCTTCACCTGGACAAGAAGGGCGTGACCTTCTACGACGTCACGCAGGCAGCAACCAATAGTCTGTCGACGAGCCACTTTCAAATGTATAGCCAGCTGTATATATTGAGCTACCCATCCGCCATTACCACATGTTCCTCCGGATCATCATGCAATAAACCTGTGTTAAGCCAACCCTTCGGCTGTTTCATTGTCTTTGGTCCCTTACACTAAATTGGCGACGAAGGTGGGATCATGGCAGCCCACGGGACCAAGACATGCGCCGGTTTCGAGATCAGGAAACCGGGCGACTGGGAGATCTTCGAAATGGACTTCCAGGCAGCACTGATTGAGTCCGAAGTCACGGAAGAGGCAAAGAAAAGGGCCATCTTCACCAGGATGCTCGGACAAGAAACCAAAAGGACCTTGGTGGACCTGATCACACCGAGGAGGGTGAGCGAATTCAAGGCCAAAGAACTCATGCAGATGCTGCGTGAGCACGTCCGGCCCGCCACGGTGATGTTTCCCGCTCGGAGTGCGTTCTGGAGGCGAGTCCAAGCGCCCGGGGAGACGGTCGCCGCATTCGTGGCGGCCCTGCGGCTGGCGGCCGGCCCGTGCAAATGGGAGAATGTCGAAATCACCCTCCGGGACTGTGTGCTGTGCGGCCTGAACGACGCCGAAACCCAGCGCACATTAATGAACCAAGAGCCGCCTCCCACGTTGCAGGAGGTCGTCAGAGCGGCACAGGCCGCGGAAGCTACAAAGGCTGGGGTACAAGAACTCCAGGACTGGCGGCCGAGGTCGAGCAAGGCAGAGACTCCGGTGCACGCAGCCCGGCGAGCTTCGAGGTCGTCCGCAGAGAGCAGCGACGACGAGGACGTCCGGAGGGTCCGGAAAGAGAGCCGGCGGTGCGACGGCTGTGGAGCGGCCCACGACCGCGTAAAATGCCCATTTCGGAAGGCCGAGTGTCACAACTGCGGCCGCCGCGGGCACATCGCCAAGGTGTGCAGGAAGAGGCGCGAGACCCGGAGAAGCTCGGCAGACCGTTCCGCGGGACAAGACCGCTCAACAAGACCCAAGGACGGCGCTCAGGCCACGCGGAAACTGGACGGCGTAGGCCGCATCTCCGACGGCAGCGAGGACGACGCCCCAGTATTCAGCGTGTCCGTAGGACACCCCCGCTACTTTGTTGAGGTACTAGTTCAAGGGGTTCCCATTAGAATGGAAATTGACTCGGGGTCCTCATATTCAATCATTTCCCAGAGGGAGTTTTTGAGAATTGCCCCCCACAGGCGACCCAAGCTCAAAGCGTTGAGGTCCACACTACGAGACGTGCAAGGGAACAGCATTCCAGTGTTGGGGGTTGGAGAATTTCAGGTTAAATTCAAGAAGCACGCCGCGTCTCTCCCTCTAGTCGTGCTTAAAGGGGGAGATTGCAGCCTCCTTGGGACTCAATGGTTTCAGCCCCTGGGTTTGTTTATTGGGGGGGGTGCACGCCGTTGGGATGCACGCTGTTGGGACTGACCCGATTCAGGAGGTGTGCGAGGCGCACCCCGAAGTTTTCAAAAAAGGACTGGGGAAATTCAAGGGGCCCCCAGTGACATTCGACCTGGACCCGGAGGTCCGCCCAATTCGACTCAAACCACGCCGGGTGCCGTTCGCACTCAAGGTCAAGATAGAGGTGGAACTGGACAAATTGGTGGGTCAGGGAATCCTTGTGCCTGTTGATTCTGCGGAGTGGGAAACTCCAATTGTAACCGCACTAAAGGCCAATGGGGAGGTCCGCATATGCGCTGATTACAAGTGCACCATCAACAAGGCGATCCGCCCAAATGCGTATCCGGTGCCGGTAGTCAGCCATCTGCTGGCCAGGTTACACGGGGGAAAGTGTTTCGCTAAGCTCGACTTAGCACAGGCCTACCAGCAGCTTACGGTCTCCCCTGCCGCAGCTGCTGCGCAGACCATAGTCACCCATAAGGGGGCGTTCCAGGTGACGCGCCTTCAGTTTGGCGTAAATTCGGTGCCTGGAATTTTCCAGTCACTCGTGGAACGCCTCCTGAAGGGGCTAGAGGGGGTGTTGCCTTATTTTGATGACGTGATAATAACGGGGGGGGGGGAGTCGGGTCGAATTGGCCAAGAGGTTGGGGAAGGTCCTGACAATATTCGAAAAAGCGGGGTTGAGACTGCGAAAGGACAAATGCGTCTTCTTCGCGACCGAGGTTGAGTTCCTAGGGTTTTGTGTGACTCCTGAGGGGATAAAACCATCCAAATCCAAGGTGGCAGCCATTAAGAAAGCCCCCCGCCCCACCTCCAAGCCCGAGCTGCAGTCGTTCCTAGGGCTGCTCAACTTTTACCACTCCTTCCTCCCCCGGAAGGCAGCAGTGGCTGAACCGCTACACAAACTGCTAAAAAAAGACCAGGCATGGAAGTGGGGCGATGACCAAGAAAGGGCATTTAGTGAGCTAAAAAGTCTCCTAGCGTCCGATGCCATACTGACCCATTTCAACCCCAAACGCCCGGTAGTCCTGACCTGTGATGCATCCCCGGTGGGGGTGGGGGCGGTGCTGTGCCACGTGCTGGAAGACGGAAGGGAGGCCCCGATAGCATTTTACTCCAGGTCCCTGTCCCAAGCGGAGAGAAATTACGCACAGACAGACAGGGAGGCACTAGCGATAGTTGCGGGGATGAAAAAATTTCACGATTTTCACCATTGTAACGGACCACAAGCCCCTGCTAGGCATTTTTACCGCAGATAAGCCCACGCCACAGATCCTGTCCCCGAGGATGCTCAGGTGGGCTATTTTTCTCAACGCGTACCAGCACGCGTTGGTCTATCGGCCCGGGAAAGAGATCAGCCATGCGGACGCTCTATCAAGGTCTCCCCTCCCCCTGACGCCCTGCCAGGTGAGCAAGGAGGAGCGAGACCATCAGGTTCTCATGATAGAGGTGCTGGATTCACCCCCCGTAATGCCCACCGACATTGCCAAAGCGACAGAGAAGGACAAGACGTTAGCGGCAGTTAGCTCCTGGGTGCAGAAAGGGTGGCCGGCGTCCTCCCCAGTGGAGGAGTTCGCCCCATTTTTCAGGAAAAAGTTAGAGCTGTCCCTAGAGAGGGGGTGCCTCTTGTGGGGGCAGCGGGTGGTGATTCCCACTTCCCTTCGGCCGCGGGTGCTCAAACTGCTGCACGTCAGCCACCCCGGCATCGTGCGATACAAGGCGCTGGCCCGGAGTTACTTCTGGTGGCCCCAGTTGGACGCCGACATCGAGCACATGGTCAGCACTTGTGAAAGTTGCCAATGCTCCAGACCAGAGGAGGCCCGCCTTCCCCACAGGGAATGGGACACGGCCAAGGGGCCGTGGTCCCGGGTGCACATTGATTTCGCGGGCCCGTTCAGAGGCACCCTGTTTCTTCTTGTCGTGGACGCCTTCTCCAAGTGGTTGGAGGTTATCCCAGTCACGAGCACCTCCTCGGCCCAGACCATTAAACATTTGCGGAGGCTCTTTTCCACGTTCGGCATACCCGACACATTAATTAGCGACAACGCTAGTTGTTTCACGTCCTCCGAGTTTAGGGCATTCATGGAGATTAACGCCGTTCGGCATATCACCTCCGCCCCGTTTCACCCAGCCACCAATGGTCAAGTAGAGCACCTCGTCCGCACCACGAAGGACGCGTTGCAGTGCATGGGCCCCGGGGACCTGAACCTACAAGTGTGTCAGTTTCTGCTAGGGTACAGGGTGACCCTGTTGGCGTCAGGATACTCCCCCGCAGAGCTCTTAATGCGTAGGAAACTGACCACCATCCTTACTAGGCTAGACCCCACGAGGGTAGAGGACAAGGGAAGGAACATTGGGCTAGAGGCCACGAAGAGTTTCAGTGTAGGCGCCCCCGTGCATTGCAGGAATTACGCCAGCACGGGCCCAGCCTGGGTACCGGGCGTAGTTGTGGAGCAAACCGGCCCCGTGTCGTACCGCGTGGAAACCAGCACAGGGCTACTGTGGAGGCGGCACGCGGACCAGCTCCGACGCAGGGTCTCCGATGAGCAGGGCGCAGACCAAACAGAGAAAAAATCAGCGTTAGGGTTCTCCCCCACCCATTCAGCCCAAGGGGGAGGGAAAGGGGGCCGCGGGTCCCCACCAAGGGGGGGAGGAGGATGTTCTAGTAGATATCCTGGGGGATCTTTCTGAGGAGGAGGAACCCGACCCCATACATATCTCGCGGAATTCCCCCACAAATGCGGATACCCCCACTGAGTTAGAATTTGATTTTCAGAACCGGGGGAGTTTTTCGGAGTGGTCCCCCACCCGTCCAAGCGAGAAGAGGGGTTTTTCGTTAGCCCCGATCACCCCGGTCTGCCCACAATGGAGTTCTTCCCTTCCCCTAAGGCCGCCAAACCGCGGCAAGCCACTAACGAGTCTCCCTCTCCCATTACAGGACAAGGGACCAGGGAACAAAGAAGCAGTAGCGCCCCCGGGGGGGTCAGCCCTCATCACGGCCCAAACGCACATGCAATAAGCCATCTTGGCTGAGAGACTTCGTCTCATCCTAGGGGGGAGGAATGTTGTGTTCTGTAAAGCTGTGCCTTTAACAATGTACCTTAGCCATGTGGTAACAATGTAACCTTTCTGTGTGCAACATTATAACCTTCAGCTGTATCAATGTAAACCTGATAAGGGGACGCGAGCTAGTGACCACTAGATGGCAATAGCGAGCGTCCAGCTCTCATGGCTCAGATTCACCTGGATCAGCAGCGCGGGAAGATTCCTGCCACCTCTTCACCTGGACAAGAAGGGCGTGACCTTCTACGACGTCACGCAGGCAGCAACCAATAGTCTGTCGACAAGCCACTTTCAAATGTATAGCCAGCTGTATATATTGAGCTACCCATCCGCCATTACCACATGTTCCTCCGGATCATCATGCAATAAACCTGTGTTAAGCCAACCCTTCGGCTGTTTCATTGTCTTTGGTCCCTTACACTAAAGTCGTCCCGAATGTAAGTCAAGGTACCTAATTTGGACCCATAAAACTAGGAAAATAGATTGACCCGAGTATAAGTTGGGGGTGGGAAATGCAGCAGCTGCTAGTGAGTTTCAATAATTAAAATGCATGAAAATACAGTAAAATTAATTAATTTAGATATTTGTGTGGGCATTTTTTGAGTTTTTACGTTGACCCGAGTATAAGTGGAGTCCCATTTTGACCTCATTTTGGGGGCTAAAAAAACCTGACTTATACTCGAGTATATACGGTATGCTCTCCTTGAACAGGGAAGCAATCTTGTGACTGTATTCTGAACTTATTTTTTCCCCCAAGGGGTGCCTGGAAGCTCTTTGGTTTACTTTCAACAAAAGTTATAAATGAAGCTGAGCATGTCAAAGCATACTTTCCCATACTTTAACTTACCTAGCTTGAGTAAATACTACAATGTAACCCCATCTCACTCAGTATATAGTATACCTTTAGGGGTGTGAAACTGCTCAAATGGAGCACCATTCCTTGACTGTAATTCACAGTCAGGGTATTCACAGTCAAAAGAGCAGATTTGAACACAACCCAATTTTCAGTTGTTTACTGGTCCAGTCGTCTTGATGTGGATTTGTTGAAAGGAAGACCCCTTGTGTACACTGGCCTCCTAGGCAGGCAGAAGGACTCCTCCCCTTTACAGAATCAGAGTAGAGCTCACCTCCTTGTGGTTACTTCGGGTGGAATTTGGTCCAAAAACCCTGCTTCAATGTGCCCATGTTTTCAATAAGGAAAGGAATGTGGGCTCAGTTTCTTTGCTTTTGGAATATAGTTTTGCTAACATTTTGCTTTGAAGAATTTCCTGACTTGTGCTTGCAGCTTGCTTTTTGTAACTTATCTTTAAGAAACCGATCTAGCAGGGACATCCACCATGATTTTTGGGACTTCCATATTTTTTTCCTGCATTGTCCACAATATATTGGTTCATAGCCCAATGAAGACTAGTATACATTGAAAGCCATTTTTAAAAAAACAACAACAACCATAGAGGTCTAATAAATGTAACATCTAATGCATGTTGAGTAAAAACCACAGTTTTATTTACCCCACCCCCAGACAGCAGTAGATATTGTGAATAGCCACTCAGAATTTTCTAGAAGAAAATACAGTATAGATGCTTTTCACCAAAGCAGGACTGAAAAAAAAAGGGGGGGAGGGACCTGCTTCCAACCACTAGGTAAAGCTATTAATTTGCCTTCAGTTGGTTTCACCTAGCCAACAGTGGTCCCCCCAGATGTGCTTGGACTATGGCTGCCAGAAATCTTGACCAGCAATAGCCAGTGGTGAAGTTTTCTGGGAGTTTTACTTCAAAAATACCTCAATATTTTAGTTCAAAAATTTGATTCTATGTTTATTTTATATACCGCTTTTTTGGACCACCATGGGTGACTCAAAGCAGTTTACATAAGCAAAGTAATATATATAAATAACATAATTCATACAAAAAGCATCAAAAATACAAGATATATAAAACAACATAATTCATACAATAAAAAAACAACAATAAAGCAATAATCATCATGGATACAGTGTAGACTCAATAGCAATATATCAGAAGAACAATAACAATCCATAGGACCCACCATCCGCCCAACCGCTGTCCTAGCCCTTCAAGTCCCGGCTGAGCGGCGGGGCTCGGGATACTGGAGATGAACACAGTCCAGGCCACAGAAACCAGCCACCGAATATGCCTTTACCTCCCATGGCTGGCCAGGCCAGAGGACGAGCCAAGTTGGCGGCAGCCAGAGGAGCGCTGGCTGTAGCTCTCGAGGTCAAAGTTCTCTCCAGCCACACCATCTCTCCTCCCGCTGGATCAGCTGGGTATGGATCAGCTGTCCCAGTGAGTAGACCATATTTTATCCCCAGTTCTCTAATAGGAGATTTGCCACATTTGTGCCATCTCTCTTTTTCCTGCAATATAAGAGCCTTGAGCTTTAAAAGAAGGCAATAGAACAGGGGGAATGGTGAATACTTGTTGGCCTTTATTTGGTGAATTGGGAGTCAAGGGTCCAACCAATGGCCACCAGGTCAGGAATGTGGAACCTGCCCTCCTGAGGTGTGATTGTAGCCTGTTTTTTGTAACTCAGCTTTAAGAACAGATCTGGCACAGACATCTGCCACATCCTTCAGGAAAGCTCACCTGTAATTATGCTGCTTGCATCTGGAGAGGAAGCAATGCTGCTTTTCTGGAGAGTGGCGCTTAATGCTAAAATGACCACTGGATAGACCGTTAGGTTGTAACGCACATACTTATCAAATACGAAGTTCTCCAAATAAAACCTGTTGACAGAAATATCAAAATTGAAAGAAAATGTCTATCCTTTCATCTCTGCAAGCAAACTCTTCTAAGACCAGAACATAAATACACAGAGGTCCTACCCTTGTATTTGATTTCTCAGGCAATTATCTTTTCATGAAGGGAACAGGAGGGCACCCATCACCTCCACCCCCATTCCTTCGTCATTTTCCTTTCCTCCTCCCTCTACCACCTATGGTTTGAAGGTAGAACATCTGAACCTACTGACAGTGGGTTGGGCTGCAGGCAGGTTCATGGTGAAAGAGTTCAATTTTTCTTTTTATATTTTAATAAGCGGTACAGTGTATCAGCGATACCCTAATACTTTTTTTTTACTTCCCCTGCCTTTCCAAGGAGGAGCAGAAGAAACATTTAATTTTCCCTATAATAAAATGTATGTCTTCTTAAGCCATTTCATGGTATGGGGTATTCAAAGAGGAGGACAAATTAACTGTGGAAGGCTTGTTTTAGAAAGCTCTAGGGCAGTGTTTCCCAATCTTTGTTTTTTGGACTTCAATTCCCAGAAGCCTAAGTCAATTCCCCAAAGCACTGATCAGCTAATGTTCTGACCTATGCTTCTGGGAATTGAAGTCCCCTGTGGGGCATATGCCCAACATTGGGAACCACTGCTCTAAGGAGAACATCTAGCTCTTACAGTATCACTCTACCAACTCTGGTTTATCTGGAAATTTTATATTGCTACCAGGGCCGTAGCCAGGATTCTAAATGTGGATGGGTGAATATTTTTTCAGGGTGGGCAACAAAGCCTCTTTTCAGTGCATTCCTATGGGAAACCACGCCTTGCCAGGGTGAGCAAACTGCTAACTCAGGGTGGGCCAAGCCCCTCTGCCCCCTCTGGTTACGGCCCTGGTTGCTACTTCCAAGGACTGGTGTTTCACATTCTACCTTCCTTCTGGAAACTGAATCCCAAGGGGCTTTGAAGCCACAACAGGTGCTGCTGGCATTACCTACTTAGGTTAGGTCCCAGTCTAGTCAAATATATTTTGCCACCAGAAGTGAAAAAGCAACTGCTGTAGTTCTATTCCTAACCATACCTGTCAAAGTTTTGGATTTGAAAATAAGGGAAATATCCCGGCCAAAATGGGATACTTGACAGCTATGCTTATCCTGTGCAGCCCTCCAGTGGCGGCATTAGGGCATTGCAGTCTAACTAATACAGGAGGATGGCAGGAAAGATGGTAAAATACAGGAGTTTCCCGGCCAATACGGAATACTTGACAGCTATGTTCCTAACTCCCAAAGTCATAGTATATATCTTAACCTATAAAACCAAGTGTTCACCGTTGGAATTGGCTATACGTTGCTATGCGTCGCCCTACTGACCCGCACCCTCCCTTCAAGAGCACGGCCGAATTGGCTACGCAGGTCAACGAAGGATTTAAAAATCCGGCACGGGGGCCTCAGCCCCACTAACGGCAAGAAACGCAAAGAACTTCATGTCCCAAAAGTCATTGCGCTGCGGCGCGCCAGAGCCAATCAGGCTGAGAGGCTCACGCACGCCGCAGCGTTCGGACACGCGCCGCAGCCAATCAAAAGGAACGCATTTTAAAAAAACCCAGCAAAAACACAAAGCACCAACCGATAACTACAAGCCCCAGCGTCCTGCGCGCCAACGCAGAACGCTGAGGAAAATGGCGGCCGGAAAATTAAAAAGCAAAACAATTCACAACAAAGCAAACAGCAGCCGCCTTTCTTTTACTCACCCGCAGCGCCTAAAGCTCCCGACTACAGTTTCCCCTTTAACATCCAAACAAACAGGAAACAAAAGATAAGGCAGAGATGATCCATGCCCCACCCTTCCTCCTTAAAAGCAAAACAATTCACAAGAAAGCAAACAGCAGCCGCCTTTCTTTTACTCAGCCGCGGCGCCTAAAGCTCCCGACTGCAGTTTCTCCTTTAACATCCAAACCAACTGTAAACAAAAGATAAGGCAGAGAGGATCCATGCCCCACCCCTCCTCCTTAAAACAACTCCGTCTTTTCTTCTCTTTAAAAATGAAGTTGAATTAAGGAGGGGGGGGATGGGATCGATCCTCTCTGCCTGTTTCTCAGTGTCCAGAAGTGTAGGGCCAAAACACACCTTTTCTCCCCACAAACCTAACAACACAAGGGAAGCCAGCGGGGAAGGGGACCGCAGCCCACACCCACTGATAATACAGGGGAAAAACGATCTACTTTCACGACTCCAGAAAAATAAATCACCATAAAACAATACAGCTCCCCTCCCCACCACCGAGCCCTTCCTTCCTAACCCCTAATAACAATGCTCCCCTCCCCACCACGGGCCGGCGACGTACATATATTCCAAATAATCCAGGCTTCAAAAAATACCACAACCTACCAACAATTAGTATTTTAATGGCCCACCCAGCCAACGAGGCCGGACAATTATATGTTGCGGGCTCAAGAGTGGTAGCAGCAGAGAACATAACACATAAAACAATTACAATTACAGCAGACAGTAATAAATAGAAATAGTAAAACACCTTTACAAGAGATAACATGAAAACAGTTAAACTTACCCACAAAAAGAGTAAAGGAAGCACCCAAAGTCATCGACAGTACACATTGCTTCTCCATAAACTATCCCAAAGCCAGCCAAAGAACACTCACAGACGCTTCGAAAAGAAGCAAGACACGAAAACTTTAAAAGGAAAATACGCACTCCCTTACAGCCATGCCTTCTCCACAGCGAAACAGCAACGCCGAACACAGACACACCTCCAAACAGGCAAATCCACTTAGCTCACTTCGCTCTCCCAAGCTCAAAAAACAGCGAGGGAAAATAACGCGATAACGAGATTTAACATACATACGGGAAACACACAGCTTAAAAACGAAACTAATCCACCAACAGAGATTTGCCAAAAACGTGACTGCAAACTTACAGAGGGGAAACAATAGCGAGGGAATCAAAACCAAATAGAAATGGAGAAAGAAAGCAAGAAATCATCAAACCAGAATTACACACAAAACGAAAATCAGCAAGAAGACTTTCTTTCCAAAATCCAGGACCCAAAAAAGACATTCACAGCCAGGAAACCAAGTAGCCAACACTGCATGCAATATCAGCATGCAAACATATTACCATGGAGACAACAGACAACAGAAATAACAGAGAGTGTCTCCAAAATTTACATAACAAACAAATCAGTGGAAGAGGAAACAACAAACGCAAACAAACATATTAATCCAAAAGAATATTTAGAAAATAGACAGCCAGAAATGCAAATTAACAAAACACAAGAAATGAAAGCCACAACAAAACCCAAAATAATTTTACCATGGAAACAACAATCAACAGAAACAGCAGACAATTACTATGAAATCAACAAAACAACCACAACAGACAAACAAGAAGAGCAACAAAATAAACAAGGTCAAATGCTAATTGTCAGAAAAAAAGAAAAACAAATCATAACTAAACCAAAATTGATATTGCCATGGAAACAGCAGACAACAGCAATAACAGCCAATAACAACACAAACCACAAAAAAAACACAACAAAGGAAACAGAAACTACAACCACAATAAAAAGAAATTACAAACCAGAAGAAAGCGACAATAAACAACCAGAAATGAGCACAATCCCAAAAAAAGAAACACCAACATTCACCCAGAAAAACACAACACATTACTACAAAGAACAAGCAACGGAAAATGCAGAACAACAAGACAGGAACACAGAAATAAAACAACACCCAAACAATAAAAAATTAGAAGAAATAATTCAACAAATAAACAACAAACAAACAGTGCAACAAGAGACACAAGAATTCACCAATGCAAAACAAAAGGACAACCAGCCACAACCGCAACAAAGAGACCCACACCTGCAAATTAAGGATGAATTAGATATAGATTCCATCATACGAAGGCATCTACTCATCATGAGACATCCACCAACTCCATTCAACCAGCCACTAGCGGAATTAATGCTCCAACATTTTTTGAAGATCAAATTTGAACAGACCCAGAGAAAAAAAGGTAAATAAATAAAACAATGGCATTTTATAATATTGCAAAAAACAAATATATATAACTTTATTATTACTCTCATTACACAGGTGCCCCAACAGATCAACAATCAACTACCTGAACGACAAAATTAAAAAAAACATACTGAAGGTAAATAAAAAATTTAGAGCAAAAAGTTATCAAATTATATTTACTAACAACAATATTTTCAGATTAAAACACATGTTAAAATTTTAAAGAATCACAAATAATAAATTTCAAAAAGAAAAAAAAACCAGACAAATATCAATATCTCTCCCTATGTTTTATGTTTTACAGATTAAAAACACACATTGCTGGACGACAAAGGAGGAAACAAAAAATATATATAGTTAAATGTTTAATATTACTTTGGGAAAAAACTTCAATGTGCAAATAACAGTAATGATACAACGACTTAAATTAGAAATTAAGCATTTACAAACAAAAGTAACATACCTCAATGTGTAACTACCAGTAAAGACACAACCAGTTTAGAAATGAAACGTTAATTGTTAAACATGTTTTTGAAAAATAAAAAAAAATTTTTTTTGGACAAAACATTCCAATGCATCTTCTTTAATGCAACAGAGGGGAGAAAAAGCCCGGCAACGCCGGGCAACCCTTGCTAGTTGTTTCTAAGGGCAACCAAGTAATTTTGGCACTTGAGACAGAAAAGCCCCCAAAACACCTTTCTTCATCTCTCAGTAAAAGAAAGAGCAATGACAATCAAAGCAACCCAGTGCCTTTTATGGTGCTTAAAACTTGCCACCTGAACTGGTGACATGATTTTGTTTGACGACTGGATGAAATGAGGAGGTTCATGCCACAGAATCCCCAAAAGCTATTGATTCTGGCTGGGAAAGGGCTCGGCAATTTGTTACAAGTGAAAACATGTTCACTGCAGCTGTTCTTCGAAGGAACATGGTCACATTTTTTTCTTGCAAGAGACAGACACAGAGAAACATAGCTGTCAAGTACCCCTTATTGGCCGGGAAAACCCCTTATTTTACCCTCTTTCCCGCCGTCATCCCTTATTAATTAGACTGCAATGCACTATTGCCGCCATTGGAGGGCAGCACAGGACAAGCATAGTTGTCAAGTATCCCTTATTTGCTGTCAATTTCCCCTTATTTCCAAATCCAAAACTTGACAGGTATGCAGAGAAAGAGTTCACGAAGCACCCAAGTCTTACAGCTCTACTTACCAGATTGCCAGCTCAAAGAAAAGGATGCCTAGAGAGACTATTGTTGCAGTATTATTGGGTGTATACCCATCATAGATCAGAACAACTGTAAAGTTCAGAAGGGTAGCTATTGTGGTCCAAGTGGCATACAGGGCAATTCCATTTTGCACCTATCACAATTAGAAATTAAAAGAGAGATGGAAATGAGGGGGAGTTTCCACAGCACAACAATGATCTAACCAAAGTTTTTGCAGTTTGGATCACTCCAACAAGCCTGTCTGAAGTGTGGTATGACAGGACTCGGCTTGCACAGTGTTGCAAAGTAGAGTTCTAAACTGGAGCAAACCCAGCCATAGAGGAACTAGAAAACATCCTCAAGAATAAGAAGAGCAAGCCCAAGATCAGCTCCACTATTTATTCCTGATTACTATGTTAAAGATTCACAAATCAATTCATTTGAAATGTAGCTTTGGAAGAGATCTTTACAAATGACATGGACAGTCTGAAAAAGGAATTAATGGGTGCTAGATCAAATCAAGCCTGGATTCTCCATATCTATTTATGGTACGGCATTTGTACACATTGAGTTAACACATAACAAATATATAAACTGTATAAAACTAAACATTAATTTATAAACAAACATCTAAACAATTTATAAATTTGATTGCACCAAGAGTCACCCTTAGAAAATCTTCATATGGCTACATTGTCCTATAATATGTTGCACAGTCTGTCGCATGATGGTAGTTTCTCCCAATTATGCAAAAAATCTACACATCTACTGTGCCCTATTAATGCTAGCCCATATCTTGCAAGGTTGATCAAAACCGGGGTGTGTGTGTGTGTGTGTGTTTCAGTTACACATTGAAAATTCTGGAACTGGTGTGGTGCTTTTTCCAACTATTCTCAACTCCATGCATTTTGCTGATTGAACTCTTCATTACCTCCAATATTGGCTCTGGATAAAGGTGGATGTCTTGAGTGGAGTCTATTAATATTCAGATCTAATATGTCAGAATTTACTGATATTTCTGGATTCTGAACTATTTTGCAGCAGTCTCTTACAAGAGCATTTTTTCCTGTAAAGTTTTGGTGGAGGAATGTTGCTCCTCCAACAGAGGAGTCTCTTTTTATCTAAATGTAGCTAAAATACATTGTGTCTTAAACATATTCTAAAATTGTGGACCTTTTAAGTAGTACTGTATTAAAGTCTCTTCTCCTTCTCCTTCTTCTGCCATTTCCAAATCCGAATATTGGCTATCCTCATAGCGATCAGCCATGAAGATTGTCTTGGGAGTATAATGCAGTGGCCTTCCATTTGCCTTCCACATCTCAGCATGACACCCATACCACTGATCCAGTTTCATGAGTCACTTTCTGTTCCTGAGCCCTTTTGGCACACAAAGCCCTCCTTGACCCCAGGTTAGTATTGATGAAGCTGCTGCCCTCCATCAAAGAGGA
The DNA here is from genome assembly GCA_035047305.1 of Bradypodion pumilum. Classification (NCBI taxonomy): domain Eukaryota; kingdom Metazoa; phylum Chordata; class Lepidosauria; order Squamata; family Chamaeleonidae; genus Bradypodion; species Bradypodion pumilum. Next base: position 274,736,281 of record JAWDJD010000001.1, read on the forward strand.
TTCAAGTAGGATTTAATCCACTTGGGGACCATCACCCTTCCCTGTGAACTTCTGCAGGGCCGGCAGCAGAAATTTCCAGGCCCAGTACACCCCCCATTTTGGCCACGCCCCTGTGGTTTTCTGTGCATGCGTGGTTTGTTTGCGCATGCGCACATTAGTGGTTTTCCCCTGCTGCCGGGCCCCTGTCATCTCTGGACCCAGGACGGGAGTCCTAATGGTCTCCCCTCCCCCCGATGGCGGCCCTGGACTTCGACACCCAAGGCCATTAGTCCTCATGGTGGTCATGTTAGTTAACCACTGCCTAACACTCTGCATTGAGTTGCTGGCAGTATGGTCTACTCTATCATAGCAGGAACATCTACCTTCACCTGTGAGGGACCAAAGACTATTCAAGGCACAATTAATAATAATAATAATTATAAGCAACCAATTCTTGAGATTCTTCTATCAGGTGATGTCTTTCTCACCTGAGCGAGAGTGGCTTCTCAGGAAATATGGTTTGTTATGGTGTCTGTCTGAATTGAGTCTCATTCTTTGTTGCAATCCTTTTCCAGTACATAAAGATGATGCTATCAGGGTTATTCTCTATATTTTTATGCAGTTGTTCCTAGATTTGGGTCTTTTTCCAGACTTGTACTATGAAAATCTTGCATTTCTCTGGTGGCCATTATCCTGGTTCAACCAACATTGCTGGCTTCCTTGTGTTTGTTTTCATTGTCCCCCTCCTCATTTTGCCTGTTTCCTATCTTTCCCCTTCTTATGTTTTTCTGGAAGGATGGTCTTACAAAGACAAAGAGAAAGCAGAACATTTGTCACAAACTACAGAGTGACAAAAGCGTTATGCTCCTTTCTGAGCAAGTCCAGTAACAACAGGAGTGGTGATGTGGAACTCAGTGGCAAGTCAAGGTTAATTGAGGACAGGCAATTCAGGCTAGTACTTGTTGAACACAGCACCTGACCTAAAAAGTACCAGTGTAGATGCAACACTAGACTTCAGAAATGGCCAGTGGCCATTTTATGACCATAACAGGACAGGCTATCTTGTGATACAAAATGGCAAGTATCCACTTGAACATTGGCAAGGAGTAAGTCATGCCAAAGCAGGAATCAGGCCATGTCCTTTGCAAGTCTTTTCCCCAAAACAACAGTTGGCAGCTCTCTGATCTAAAGTAGAAATTTGTTTGGCTTTTTGGCATGTGTGTATACTTATAATGAATGGGCAGAAGGTAGTGAGTAACAGGAGACTTGAGAAATAGCATTAATATTATGTGGAAAAAGGCATTGGATACAGTCAGTGGTGGGATTCAGCCGGTACGGCCCGGTATGCCCATACCAGTAGTACGCCCATCCAGTTGCTGGAGCCTCATAGGCTTGCGCCTGCCTCCCGTTCCAGTGGCACAGCCTTCCCGGGCTTCCCCCATTCAGTTGCCGGACCTCGGGTCACACCCAGCAAGTCATCTGGCCATGCCCACCCAGTCACATGGCCACATGGGCACACCCACCATACCACAACCACAGAGTGCCCCTCCACTTTGGTTAGTTGTGACTTTTCATGGTCCGCCTTAAGGGTGGGGAAGTGGAGAGCTGAGAAATACAGTCAATACACAACTGGCTGCAATCAGTAATTAAATCCTCCAAGTGAGGAACTCTTCCTAGCCAGCCATTCGCTTAATTTGAGAGACAGAAAGGAAATCCCTCACTTTGTGCTCAGCTTTGGAAGCATGCAAAGGTGGAGAGAATCCGTTTCCTGAGACTAGTCCTTTCTCTCTTCCTCAACTACAACAGTGTAGTTCTGCAAAGATGTGCTACTTAGGAAGTCAAGGAACTGATTGACAATTTTAACAGAGGCCGAAAAACAGCCACAATTAGCCTTTTTGATGCCCAGCACATCATCGCCTCATTGATTAAACATGGATCGTGTTCAAGTATCATATAAGAAGACAACATGGAGTAATGGGAGGAACAATTTCAGTCTGACAGTCTGTTGGCCATTTTGGTACCATGCTGAACCCACCTGCTTGATGTTTCCTTCTGCCTGGGGAGAAGCATCTGGAAGCAGTATATCCTCTTCTCAGGGCCAGTGGGATTTTCTCCCTTTCAGCAGCAAAGATTGATAGCATGTTTGCATGTTTAAGCAGCATTTTTTTGTGCCCTCTAAATTTTGGCACTCTAAGGCAAAGCCCTGGCTGCCTCCATCTAGTTACAGCTCTTGGTTGCAGTTAGAATTGAAATGAGTGTCCATTCAATTTGAAATAAGAATCACATAGGAACTTTGTTCCCCCGTTCCACTACATTGGTCCGGGGGGGAGGGGGGATTTTAAAACCTGACCTAAGTTTGGAAATCATCTGGTATCAATTAGTTTAGACTTCTGGTAAGAACAATCTGTTCTCCTACCAGCGGTATAACTAGGAAAAGCAGGAAAAGCAACAGATACTAGCAGGATGGGCACCTGAAGGAGAAAGAGGGACCAGAAGAAAGCACAGGAATGAAAAGCAGGCTGTGCCTAGACATGGTTTTGACCTTGTAACATGTTGGTTTAAGCTCCCACCTAACTCCAGCCATGTGGCTTCTGATAGATTCTCCCTGAGGGAAAATTCAGTCCTTGAAAGTTTGCCCAGTCCCATACTCCCAGATTTTATCCTTTGTAATGAGTGCCAAATAAGCTTACCAAGATCCGGACAAGACAGAGGTCTACTTTGTGGTTCTTCTGTAGCCACGCTGTATGAACATATAAAGCTCGGTGTGAAATGAATAGAGCCACATAATTAGTGACAGTGAGGAGTCCCAGGACGACCAGGCATGGAATGAAATACCTGGAAGAAGAAACACACAGGAGGCAGCATGAGGAATTTCAGGGCTCTGTTCTAGTTGGCCTGCATAATTCTTAAAGGGCTTAATAAACCAAGCCACTTCAGGGTAAGGTATTCACAAAATAATAATTTCTTCTCCTTGTCAGAGGATCCTCCTCCTCTCTTCTTCATTTTTCTTTCTTTCTTTCTACTTACTTATCTATCTATCTAGATCAGGGGTTCCCAACCTAAGGCCTGTGGGTCACATCTGGCCCACAACACCATTTCATGTGGCCCCCACCCTTCCAAAGTCATTCAAGAAACAAAATGGCCACCCCTTTTGAAGCAGTTGGGACAAAATGGCCACCCCATTGTGCAGGCAGGGCAAAATGGCTGTCTGGCACTTGAAGCTGACTGAGAGTGACCTGGCCCCTGGCTTGAAAAGGTTGAGAACCCCTGATCTAGATTGTATTGGACTATGGCTGATGTGCCTGCATCAGTTAAATAACAAAACTAAGAAAAAAATATTTACCTACTCTTAAAGGATTGGTTGAGTAACTGCCAGCAAAATTTTCCATGAGCAGTTTTTTGATCTAGCCTTTAAGAAAACCATAACTGATGCAGTGCATCCATGACAGTCAGAGGAGCAGAGGAAGTGCTTAATTTGTCAAAATCCTTACTAAACTTCTTCACAATACAGTACTGGCAATTTTAAACCAAAATGCTTAATTTGAATTGGTTCCAGCAATCACATGCCCTGGAACTGATCCAAACCAGACTGCTCGTACTCGCACAAAAATGTAGAAGCCCTTGATGGGCTTAGAAAGGACATATCTGAACACTCTGTGGCAGGCTGGTTCACTTCAACAAGGACATTGTTGGATCACTGATTTTAAAAGTAATACAGCTCTTCCCGCAGCAGACCAAACAGAGGGCTAAATGCTCCTGTAGCCAGCTTCTCAGTCTACCTAATTGTCTTACAAAGCATGCTCCATACAGTTCTTTGGAAAAATGATAGTCTAAAATATAATAATGGGTGGTACCCAGTGGTGGGCTCCAATTTTTTTTTTACTACCACACTGTGGGCATAGTACGGGGGCATGACCAGGGGGAAAGGCCTGCATTGCACCCAAATTAGGACTACTTTATTTCAAAACTTGGATGGGCAGGGTCAGCCAGAATTTCTGCTACCGATTCTGGCAAACTGGTGCAAACCTGCTCACCCACCACTGGTAGTATCCCCTCAACATTAAATTAGCCCTCTCTGAAAAGGAGGATCAGCCTTCTAGAAGGGTTGCCATCATTCTCAACCAGCAGGATGTGCTGACTGGACATGATGAGAATTACAGTCTAAAATATCTAGAGGCAACCTCATTGCAGAGGGGCTTATTACACGGAACGTGAGATACCATTGGTCACGGGAGCACAGAAAGGCATGAAATCAACAGTTATTCTGGAAGAAATTTATAACAATCTGAAACCCTACAGAGTGTTTACTTACAGTGAGTCCCACAGAAATAGCCATCCGACATTTAAAGCATTGTTCAGTATCCATATTAGGTAAAAAGAGATGGGCAGCACATCTGGCCACAGGTAGAAACAACCCACTTCATTCCTGATGGTGGAAATGAAAAATTAAGGGAAAAGAAGCACAAGTAAGTAAGTAAGTAAGTAAGTAAGTAAGTAAGTAAGTAAGTAAGTAAGTAAGTAAGTAAGTAAGTAAGTAAGTAAGTAAGTAAGTAAAGTAAAGTAAAGTAAAGTAAAGTAAAGTAAAGTAAAGTAAAGTAAAGTAAAGTAAAGTAAAGTAAAGTAAAGTAAAGTAAAGTAAAGTAAAGTAAAGTAAAGTAAAGTAAAGTAAAATTGTCTGGTTCATCAAAACTAAAGTTTGCTTCTGGCACTTTATAGACAGAATTATAGACAGAAGTAACAGAGAACTGTGGGACTGAAAATTTCAATGTTGTTTGTTTCTGCCTGTCAGTGCAGCTGATATTATAATGAGGCCAAGTCTAACAAAAATTGCACAGCTATACTGATAATGTGGTGTCTCAATCACTAGTTCCATTCCAGCCACTTTAGGTCTGTACCTCACTGTCCCCTGGTGTCTTTCCTGGAGCAGAAGAATGTCACATTCATATTTCCTGCACATGTCTGCTAGTAGGACACTTTTATTACTCGAAAGTCCCTCAATATTTATTGAGATCATTGTTCTGGTTTATCTTGACAAACACCTTTGTAATGGATTCATTCTTCAGTTCCTTTGGTTCAATGCAGTGTTAGAAAGTTTAGCCGGCAAGGTTGCTGTCCAGGGTATGGCTGATTGTATTCACAATCTTCAAGGAGGCTCTTTCTGTGTACCCCAAAAGCAGCACTGAACACTGGATAATGTCTCAAATCTTGCTGCTTACATATGGCATAGAAAAGAAATCACAGAAGTTTCACCCCAAATCTGCCAGGCTCTTTGTTGCATATACATTCTTGTGATGGTTGTCAGATAGATCATACAACAGGTCACATAGCAGGGAGTCTAATGGGTCAAGGGTGAGGCTTGATTCACAATTTCCTTTCTGATTCCCATTTAGGTAGCATTATAGTAGCCATACTTACACCAGTCCTACAATATTTATACACCAGTTTGTTTCAGTGGTCATTTACGATGAACAGCTCTTATTGGTACTTTTTTTTCTTCTTCCATGTCTAGGCCAGACATGAAACTGCCAAAAGGTGAGTTCTTTCTACAGTTCCTTTTGCCTGGCCAAGTGTGATAAAGATTAGGCGGCAACACAAGGTTGCCATTACCATAGTATGCCAGATTGTGGTTCAAATATACCACAATCTTAAAGGTGGCTCTTTCCACATTGAAGTATATCTCATACAATAATTTTGTTACATGCAAATGACACCCCCTAATCTAGTAAAATTGCCCATATCTTGGTAACTGTCCTGAGTCGGCCTCGGTCGAGTGGGTGGTATATAAATCTAACAATTAAATTAAATTATTCAATTAATAGCCCAGTTACAGCTTCTATTCAGGTAACCATTTTAAGATATGAATAATTATTTTCTTCTAATAATTGGATTTCATGATAGAGTTATATGCTCCTTTAAGGCCTACATCAATCATTGTAACAAAACTGCCTGTGAGACTCACTTCATTGCTCAAATTATGTTGTCCTAATCTCCATTTACAGTTTTGTCTGATGGGCTGCCAATTGGTGCCATAATGTTGACTTAAGTTCTACAGCATGAAGGTTTGGGATTAACCAGTTCCTGCATTGAATGACACTGGGAAGCCCACATATCCTGCTTTAAACATCTCAAAAGAAGAGTGGTATGCAAACAAAATAATCTCTATTGTAGATATAGGAAGTTCTCAGTTGTAAAAATTATTCATAGCCAAAGGGCAAAATCTTTTTTGTGCACCTACAGAAATGGTGTTACTTTTGGAGGGAAGTGTGCCTAAATTACAAATTTGACATTATCAATTGCATGCTGAATCACACAATGGAGTCATAATGCCTACAATGATTTTCTAAATTAAGGCGATCGGCCTCCATAGTTTTATGCCATTTGTGTTACACCAACATAACTAGCTGGGCTGAAGACTAGTAGCAGGACAATGGTGCTACAGCTATTGTTTCTGTGGAATCACTGTTCGAAACCACAGTTTCTTGTTGGTTCTTGGTAAAGCCATTCTTTTTCTTATGCCTGTTTCTTGGCAAAAACTGAACTAGTAAGACGTTTTTAAAACCTACAACACTGCCATTGGCCAAATATCTCTTCACTTTAGGGGCAGTCTTACTTCAAGGCAATGGAAAGGCTGTACCTTCTACAGAGTCCTGATAATGCATAAAGCAACCAGGCATATTGCCACATGAAGATAAGATTCCAAATGAAGAAGGCCCAGGATTCTGGTGTGAGGTCCGTGTCATACTGGCGGGAGATATTTCCAATCATGGTGTGGAACACGCCTGCAGGGATGAATGGTTAAATGTGAATTCAGCTGAAACATCACAATAAATTTGGCTTCTGGGGGAACACTGCCATGTCTTTTCATAGGTGCTCCTACACCACATCAAGCTACAGACCGGATGTGATATCTGAATTTTACTGGCTCTGGAAATCTAGCTTAGCTTCCTCCTGGAAAAGGCAGAGAAAGAATGAGAAAACAATGTGTAGGTTCTTGCTCTAACTTTTCAGGGGATAAATAAGCCAGCATTTCAGATCCTGTCGTATTCAGCTGTTATGGAAAACTTTCCTATGCTGCAGTGGGTGTGATCAGACAGCACACACTATTACCACCTTGGTTTCTTGATTTATTTTGCTGCCCAAACCCATCAGTTGTTTCTTATGTGAAGATCAGTGTTTGTAAACTTTGTTGGTACTAATGTAATACTGGGACATGGTGTTCTGGTTTAGAGGATTTGCCATTTCTCAAGATGTATATTACAATTTTTAGTGTAAGGGACCAAAGACAATGAAACAGCCGAAGAGTTGGCTTAACACAGGTTTATTGCATGATGATCCGGAGGAACATGTGGTAATGGCAGATGGAAAGCTCAATATATACAGCTGGCTATACATTTGAAAGTGGCTCGTCGACAGACTATTGGTTGCTGCCCGCGTGACGTCGTGGAGGTCACGCCCTTCTTGACCAGGTGAAGAGGTGGCGGGGAATCTTCCCGCGCTGCTGAACCAGGTGAATCTGAGCCATGAGAGCTGGACGCTCGCTACTGCCATCTGGTGGTCACTAGCTCGCGTCCCCTTATCAGGTTTACATTGATACAGCTGAAGGTTATAATGTTGCACACAGAAAGGTTACATTGTTAACACATGGCAATGGTACATTGTTAAAGGCACAGCTTTACAGAACACAACATCCCTCCCCCCTAGGATGAGACGAAGTCTCTCAGCCAAGATGGCTTGTTGCATGTGCATTTGGGCCGTGACGAGGGCTGCCCCCCCGGGGGCGTTATTGCTTCTTTGTTCCCTGGTCCCTTGTCCTGAAATGGGAGAGGGAGACTTGTTAGTGGCTTGCCGCTGTCGAGCGGCCTTAGGGGAAGGGAAAAACTCCATTGTGGGCAGACCGGGGGCAGTCGGGGCTAACGAAAAACCCCTCTTCTCGCTTGGACGGGTGGGAGACCACTCCGAAACCCCCCCCCGGTTCTGAAAATCAAAATCTAACTTAGTAGGGGTATCCGCATTTGTGGGAACCTTCCGCGAGATATGTATGGGGTCGGGTCCCTCCTCCTCGGAAAGATCCCCCAGGGTATCTACGAGGATATCCTCCTCCCCCCTTGGTGGGGGCCCGCGGTCCCCCTTCCCTCCCCCTTGGGCTGAACAGGTGGGGGAGAACCCTAACGCTGACTTATTCTCTGCTTTGTCTGTGCCCTGCTCATCGGAGACCCTGCGTCGGAGCTGGTCCGCGTGCCGCCTCCACAGGAGCCCTGTGCTGGTTTCCACGCGGTACGACACGGGGCCGGTTTGCTCCACAACTACGCCCGGTACCCAGGCTGGGCCCGTGCTGGCGTAATTCCTGCAATGCACGGGGGCGCCTACACTGAAACTCTTCGTGGCCTCTAGCCCGATGTTCCTTCCTTTGTCCTCTACCCTCGTGGGGTCTAGCCTAGTAAGGATGGTGGTCAGTTTCCTGCGCATTAAGAGCTCTGCGGGGGAGTATCCTGACGCCAACGGGGTTACCCTGTACCCTAGCAGAAACTGACACACTTGTAGGTTCAGATCCCCTGGGCCCATGCGCCGCAACGCGTCCTTCGTGGTGCGGACGAGGCGCTCTACTTGGCCATTGGTGGCCGGGTGAAACGGGGCGGAGGTGATGTGCCGAACGGCGTTAATCTCCATGAATGCCCTAAACTCGGAGGACGTAAAACAACTAGCGTTGTCGCTAATTAATGTGTCGGGTATGCCGAACGTGGAAAAGAGCCTCCGCAAATGCCTAATGGTCTGGGCCGAGGAGGTGCCGTGACCGGGATAACCTCCAACCATTTGGAGAAGGCGTCCACTACAAGAAGGAACAGGGTGCCCCTGAACGGGCCCACGAAATCAACGTGCACCCGGGACCACGGCCCCTTAGCCGCGTCCCATTCCCTGTGGGGAAGGCGGGCCTCCTCTGGTCTGGAGCATTGGCAACTTTCACAAGTGCCGACCATGTGCTCGATTGTCGGCGTCTAGCTGGGGCCACCAGAAGTAACTCCGGGCCAGCGCCTTGGATCGCACGATGCCGGGGTGGCTGACGTGCAGCAGTTTGAGCACCCGCGGCCAAAGGGAAGTGGGAATCACCACCCGCTGCCCCCACAAGAGGCACCCCCTCTCTAGGGACAGTTCTAGCTTTTTTCTGAAAAATTGAGCGAACTCCTCCGCTGGGGAGGACGCGGGCCACCCTTTCTGCACCCAGGAGCTTACTGCCGCTAACGTCTTGTCCTTCTCTGTCGCTTTGGCAATGTCGGCGGGCATTACGGGGGGCGAATCCAGCACCTCTATCATGAGGACCTGATGGTCCCGCTCCCCCTTGCTCACCTGGCTGGGCGTTAGGGGGAGGGGAGACCTTGATAGAGCGTCCGCATGGCTGATCTCTTTCCCGGGCCGGTAGACCAATGCGTGCTGATACGCGTTGAGAAAAATGGCCCACCTGAGCATCCTCGGGGACAGGATCTGTGGGGTGGGCTTATCTGCGGTAAAGATGCCTAGCAGGGGCTTGTGGTCCGTCACAATGGTGAAGGGGCGGCCATACAGAAAATCGTGAAATTTTTTCGTCCCCGCGACTATTGCTAGTGCCTCCCTGTCTGTCTATGCGTAGTTTCTCTCCGCTTGGGACAGGGACCTGGAGTAAAATGCTATCGGGGCCTCCCTTCCATTTTCCAACACGTGGCACAGCACCGCCCCCACCCCCACTGGAGATGCATCACAGGTCAGAACTACTGGGCGTTTGGGGTTGAAGTGGGTCAGTATGGCGTCGGACGCTAGGAGGCTTTTTAGCTCACTAAATGCCCTTTCTTGGTCATCGCCCCACTTCCATGCCTGGTCTTTCTTTAGCAGTTTGTGTAGCGGTTCAGCCACCGCTGCCTTTCGGGGGAGGAAGGAGTGGTAAAAGTTGAGCAGCCCTAGGAACGACTGCAACTCGGGCTTGGAGGTGGGGCGGGGGGCTTTCTTAATGGCTGCCACCTTGGACTTGGATGGTTTTATTCCCTCAGGAGTCACACAAAACCCTAGGAACTCAACCTCGGTTGCGAAGAAGACGCATTTGTCCTTTCGCAGCCTCAGCCCCGCCTTTTCGAATATTGTCAGGACCTTCCCCAACCTCTTGGCCAATTCAGCCCGACTCCCCCCCGTTATTAACACGTCATCAAAATAAGGCAACACCCCCTCCAGTCCCTTCAGGAGGCGTTCCACGAGTGACTGGAAAATTCCTGGCGCCGAATTCACGCCGAATTGGAGGCGCGTCACCTGGAACGCCCCCTTATGGGTGACTATGGTCTGCGCAGCAGCTGCGGCAGGGGACACCGTAAGCTGCTGGTAGGCCTGTGCTAAGTCGAGCTTAGCGAAACACTTCCCCCCGTGTAACCTGGCCAGCAGATGGCTGACTACCGGCACCGGATATGCATTCGGGCGGATCGCCTTGTTGATGGTGCACTTGTAGTCGGCGCATATGCGGACCTCCCCATTGGCTTTTAGTAGGGTTACAATTGGAGTTTCCCACTCCGCAGAATCAACAGGCACAAGGATTCCCTGACCCACCAATTTGTCCAGTTCCGCCTCTATCTTGTCCTTGAGTGCGAACGGCACCCGGCGTGGTTTGAGGCGAATTGGGCGGACCTCCGGGTCCAGGTCGAAAGTCACTGGGGGCCCCTTGAATTTCCCCAGTCCCTTTTTGAAGACTTCAGGGTGCGCCTCGCACACCTCCTGGATCGGGTCAGACCCAACGGCGTGCATCCCAACGGTGTGCACCCCCCAATAAACAAACCCAGGGGCTGGAACCATTGAGTCCCGAGGAGGCTGCAATCTCCCCCTTTGAGCACGACTAGGGGAAGGGACGCGGCGTGTTTCTTGAATTGGACCTGAAATTCTCCAACCCCCAACACTGGAATGCTGTTCCCTTGTACGTCCCATAGTGTGGACCTCAACGCTTTGAGCTTGGGTCGCTTGTGGGGGGCAATTCCCAAAAACTCCCTCTGGGAAATGATAGAATATGAGGACCCCGAGTCAATTTCCATCCTAATGGGAACCCCTTGGACTAGTACCTCAACAAAGTAGCGGGGGTGTCCTGTAGACACGCTGAACACTGGGGCGTCGTCCTCGCTGCCGTCGGAGATGCGGCCCACGCCGTCCAGTTTCCGCGTGGTCTGGGCGCCGTCCTTGGGTCTCGTTGCGCGGTCTTGTCCCGCGGAGCGGTCTGCGGAGCTCCTCCGGGTCTCACGCTTCTTCCTGCACACCTTGGCGATGTGCCCGCGGCGGCCGCAGTTGTGGCACTCGGCCTTCCGGAACGGGCACTTTACGCGGTCGTGGGCCGCTCCACGGCCGTCGCATCGCCGGCTCTCCTTCCGGACCCTCCGGACATCCTCGTCGTCGCTGCTCTCTGTGGACAACCTCGAAGTTCGCCGGGCCGCCTGTACCGGAGCCTCTGCCTTGCTCGACTTTGGCCGCCAGTCCTGGAGTTCTTGGACCCCGGCCTTCGTAGCTTCTGCGGCCTGGGGCGCTCTGACGACCTCCTGCAACGTGGGAGGCGGCTCTTGGTTCATTAATGTGCGCTGGGTTTCGGCGTCGTTCAGGCCGCACAGCACACAGTCCCGGAGGGTGATTTCGGCATTCTCCCATTTGCACGGGCCGGCCGCCAGCCGCAGGGCCGCCACGAATGCGGCGGCCGTCTCCCCGGGCGCTTGGACTCGCCTCCAGAACGCACTCCGAGTGGGAAACATCGCCGTGCGGGCCGGACGTGCTCACGCAGCATCTGCATGAGTTCCTTGGCCTTGAATTCGCTCACCCTCCTCGGTGCAATCAGGTCCACCAAGGTCCTTTTGGTTTCTTGTCCGAGCATCCTGGTGAAGATCCCCTTTTCTTCGCCTCTTCTGTGACTTCGGACTCGATCAGCGCGGCCTGGAAGTCCATCTCGAAGATCTCCCAGTCGCCCGGTTTCCTGATTTCGAAACCGGCGCATGTCTTGGTCCCGTGGGCTGCCTTATCCCACCTTCATCGCCAATTTAGTGTAAGGGACCAAAGACAATGAAACAGCCGAAGAGTTGGCTTAACACAGGTTTATTGCATGATGATCCGGAGGAACATTTGGTAATGGCGGATGGGGAGCTCAATATATACAGCTGGCTATACATTTGAAAGTGGCTCGTCGACAGACTATTGGTTGCTGCCCGCGTGACGTCGTGGAGTTCACGCCCTTCTTGACCAGGTGAAGAGGTGGCAGGGAATCTTCCCGCGCTGCTGAACCAGGTGAATCTGAGCCATGAGAGCTGGACGCTCGCTACTGCCATCTGGTGGTCACTAGCTCGTGTCCCCTTATCAGGTTTACATTGATACAGCTGAAGGTTATAATGTTGCACACAGAAAGGTTACATTGTTAACACATGGCAATGGTACATTGTTAAAGGCACAGCTTTACAGAACACAACACAATTCTGGTGTGGTTCCTCTTCCTCCTGCAACAACCACTGGTTGTTGTAGTGATTTTTTTGGGTGTGTGTGTGTGTGTGGATTTCTTTTGCAACCATGCTAATGAATGAGGACTTCATTGCTTGTTGTTATTTTCTGTCATTTGGCATTTAGCTACTGTGGTCAGAACTATAAATAAGAGCCTCAATCCAACTGCTAGACCCACTTAATTTAGACATGCTGAATTCATGTCTAAGTGATAAATTGATATTGAATGTCAATCCCAATGATTCAATGGTTATTTTAATTGGATTAGCAATTGGATTTAAGACTATATTCCAAATGCAAGCACATAACAGATTTATAGAAATTACTATAGTGCTAGCCATGTAGAATTCTGATCACTCTCTCTTCATAACAACCACCACCACCACCCCATCAAGTTGATTCTGACTTTTGACACCCCTATCCAGAATTTTCTCAGTATAGAGTACTTAGAAGTTCTCAATATAGAGTACTCATTATAGAAGTATTCATTATAGAGTACTTAGAAGTACCCCTTCTTCTGGGGATGCCCTGAGATTGCTCAGTTTGCCCAATGCTACACAGGTTGGCTCTTCTCCCAGGAGGCATAGTGGAGAATCAAACCCCTGACAACTGGCTCCACAGCAAGGTACAGTACTTCACTGCTGTTTGCCACAATGTCTTGGTGAAGCAATCCTTAGAGTGGGGTGACCAATTTTTTTGGGCTGTGGGTCGGTCACATGGTTCAGGGGGCTGGTCACTATGGCCTGGAGGCCAGATCCAGCCCCCAACACCAAATCATCCAGCCTGCAATGTCCTCATCGCAGGCTGGATGAATTGGTGTCGGGGCCCAGATTTGGCCCTGGGGCTGTAGTTTGGGCACCCCTGCCTTAGAGTATATATTTGGGTTCCAAATAAAAGAGATACAGAGATTGTTTTTGTGCATTCTCTCTGTTATTGGAATATATACACACTGCCTGCTATAATAAAATATCTAGACAGTTTATTCTGAAATACAAATATCATGCAACATTTAAAACTCTGGCTGAAATCCTGTCTTCAACTCCATGGTGATAAATGTTGATGATAGCATCAGCCATAGATATTAATCTTTAGAGTTCCCTATTTCTCTTCCCCCAAGATTCCAAAGCTCCCTAGGGAACTGTTTTGAACTAGAGAAACCCTTTGGACATGTGGGATGATGGGGGAAAGCCTTTAATTATCTGAAAGTCACCACTGCTGGTCCCATTGCCAGGATCAGGATTGGTAGTGGTGATTTTTGGGTATCTCCCTTCCCCATTCCAGAGGGAGAAGAGGAAACTTTAAATTAAAGATCAACATGGCATCATCAACATCTGTGACCAAGTGGCTCAGCCAAGAGGATTTCCTTCACAATCATGACCAGTTCAAAAATGAAACAGCTATCTAGGCAGGTGTATATATACATTTCCTGTAATGTATAGTACTTTGTAACTTCACCTGGGAAAGCTCCTGAGCCAGCTCCTGCATTCATCACTGTCATGACTGTATAGGTAACCAGAGCCAGCATCATGATGAAAATCTTCAGTTTACTTTTGGCAGACATGATGAAGGCTAATAAAGAGAAAGAGGAATGAGAGTTCATGTTGGAATGCCTTTTGTCTCTGGTGGCACAGTGGTTGAACTGCACTATTGCAGCCAAAATGTTGTGAGTTCAATACTGACATGGGGCTCAAGATTGACTTAGCTTTGCATCCTTCCAAGGTTAGAAAAATGAGTACCCAGAATGTTGGGGGCAGAATGTTGCTTAACTTCTGACCCACCCAAAGAGAGCACTAAGTGCTTTGGGGTGGTATATAAATGGAATTGCTATTGCTAATTCTGCTTAGCAGGAAGTGTAACTCCAGTCTAGCTTAAGGCCAGCTCTTTAAGCATGCCAGAATATGTACCGAGTCTCCATTCAGAATGGGAATGCTCGCTAAACCCCCTTACTCTTGTCAATTGAGGTTTTCCTGACACTACGATGCAGCTCAATGAGAATTCCCAGCTCTCAACTCCAGAGTGTGAGCAAAACAAGAAGAGATGAAATTTCCCTGATTCCTTAAAAAAAAATCCTTTTTGAAAATCAACTGCTGAAAAAGAAGGAAGAGAATAACCTAAAAATTCAGAAAAAAAATTCCCCTAACTAGGGTTGCCAGATGGTATCCTAAAGGAGGACATGTCCTCCTTTTCTATAATTTGTCCTCCCTTACCTACTGTATGTACATATGGACATACAGTAGGTAAGGAAGGAAGGGAGGACAAATTATAGAAAAGGAGGACATGTCCTCCTTTAGGATACCATCTGGCAGCCCTACCCCTAACAAGTGCCCATTTTTAGGCCCTTGGAAATGAGGTGCTATTTAGAAGGAATGATAATGTTGCCAGTATTTATGTTCTTTGCAAAAGGTATGTTATTATCTTTTCATTCCCTACTCCAACAAGATACCACATATAATATGGCTACATTACACCTTGTCATGTGGTACTTTCTCTATTGAGTTTGGAATACAGTTAACAAGGATATACCTGTTAGTATAATAGCAGTCTTGCATGCGCCAACACTGGGTATCAGTGGGAGGAGGCTTTACAACCTTTTGTGATTGTCTTTTGACTTGATTGGTCAAGTTCTTTTCCTGCTTCTGGCAATTGAAGATAGCCCCCACCCCGTTTTTCTTTGTTGTTGCTTTCACTGTTTTTGTTGAGAGCCTTCTTCTTATCTGGCCTCTGCAGGCTGAACTTTCCATCCCCCCCCCCACCAATAACCAGAGATGGTTACAGTAAGTCAAGATAACTTTTTAAATATTGTGTATCAGGAGTTCCCAACCTTTTTAAACTGGGGGCCGGGTGACTCCTTCAGACAGCTTTGGGGGCCAGATGACCATTTTGCTCTTCCTCCACCACATGGCACTTCCTGGTGTGGTGGAGGCAGTGGGGGGCCACGTGAAATGGTGCTATGGGCCACATCCGGCCCATGGGCTGCAGGTTGAGAATCTCTGCTTTATATGTTTCTAGAGTGATTTTATCATATAGAGTACTACCGTGTTTCCCCGAATATGTCTTATATTTTTTTTAAATTCCAAAATCAGCACAATGTCTTATTTTTCCCAGCTGGAGGTAGCTGGCTTTCCTTCCCACCACAGCCCAGCTCCTCCTCACCCCCCGCTGGGGGTGTGGTCTTTGGGTCTGGGAGGCCCACGCCCGGCTCCGGACGGAGGCTACGCGGCCGTGGCGGTAGCTGGCCTTACTTCCCGCCGCGGCCCAGCTCCTCCTCACCCCCGGCTGGACCCGGAGACCACACCCCCAGCCGGGGGTGAGGAGCTGGGGCGCGGCGGGAAGGAAGGCCAGCTACTGCCGTGGCAGCGTAGCCTCGGTCCGGAGCCGGGTGTGGGCCGCCCGGACCCGGAGACCACACCTCCAGCCGGGGGTGAGGAGCTGGGCCGCGGTGGGAAGGAAGGCCAGCTACCGCCGCGGCCGCGTAGCCTCCATCTGGAGCCGGGTGTGGGCCGCCTGGACCCGGAGACCACACCCCCAGCTGGGGGTGAGGAGCTGGGCCGTGGCGGGAAGGAAAGCCAGCGGCCGCGTAGCCTCCATCCAGAGCCGGGCAGGAGGTAAGCGGGTCTTATTTTTGGGTGGGCCCTTATATTTCAAAGGCAGGGGGGGAAAGGGTGTGTGTCTTATTATAGGAGGAGGTCCTATAATCGGGGAAACACGGTAGTTTGTGTATAAAAAAACCCAAAGGGTTGAGTTGGTCCAATGAGACTTAGCTAATCTCTCCATGTTTCTGTGCTGTTGTCCTTTTTTCTACCTCATACTTTGCTAATAAGAATGAATAACATGTATTGTATATTTCTGTTCATAAAAAAAACATTGGATACATAAACTACATACAGTATATAATTTAGTTCTAATTCAGATTTAAAATATATTGCTTATCAAACCTATTTTCCAAATTCATTTTAAAAATGTTTTCATATCCATGGACTGGCAATATCCTGGAGCTGGTTTAAAAACAGAAAAGAATATCAGTCAATAAAATCAAATAAGATAAAGGTAAAGGTTTCCATTGCTCGAAAGCCAGTCGTATCCGACTCTAGGGTGCAGTGCTCATCTCTGTTTCAAAGCCGAAGAGCCAGTGCTGTCTGCCTCCGCAGATGTTTCCGTAGTCATGTGGCAGGCATGACTAGACATCGGAGCGCACAGAACACTGTTACCTTCCCACTGAAGTGGTCCCCATTTATCTACTTGCAATTTCTTGCTTTCGAACTGCTAGGTTGGCAGGAGCTGGGACAAAGACGGGAGCTCATTCCATCCTGCAGTACTCGGGAATCGAACTGCTGACCTTCCGCCTCCCAGTGAAAGTGAAGTCAAGATGTTAAAATATTAAAATGTTAAGACATTAAATTTTATTCAGCACTTAAAAAGTGACTCAAGTAATAAAATCAAGGAATTAATGTTGTGGAAAGAAGAAAATCTTAGCATGATGTCTAAAACTACTAATAAAGTACATTTTAGTCAGAATAGCATACTACAGATGGGGTGGGGTGGGGGACCTATGTCAGATCTTTTCCTTAGTAGCTATCCATTGTAGGCTCTGGTACCCAGAGACAGACTCTAATGCAAGGATTCTCAACCTGTGGCCCGTGAGCTGAATGCAGCCTGCTGTACCATTAAGAACTCTCCCTTCTTCTTTTTATAGTGGGTGGGATGGGTGGGTGGGATATGGTTTTTTTTAAAGTGGGTGGGATATGGGGCTTTTAAAGTGTTTTTATGTGTTTTTAGAACTTGTTGTAATGCCGCCCTGAGTCGGGTTCTGCCTGAGTGGGCGGCATATATAAATATGACTATTAAATTAAAATTAAAATTTCATGTGACCCCAACACCACCTCCATCACACCTGGAAGTGCCATGAAGGGCAAGATGGCTGTCTGGCCCCCGAAGCTGTCTGAGGGAGCATGACCTGGCCCCTGGCTTTAAAAGGTTGAGAACTCCTGCTCTAATGTAAACAACAACATCATAAATTATAATATACTCATGTAAAATAACATAAATGCACAGCTGAAATGTTTGAAGCAGTAGTTAGTCTGTGTAAGCATATCAGAAAGTAAACAAAATGGCAAAAAAGATAAAAATGTTGTGACACCTTAAAGACTATCTCCTGCATTTAAATGTGAGCTTTCATGGATCATTCTCCCTTCATTGCCTTTCCCAATAGAACTATACAGTTCAACTTCTATAAATAACATACAGCACTATTATTTACATGATTACTTATCCTGGGATAGAAGAGAGGTGGGATCCCTAGATTTATTGGGTTTGTTGGCTTGCTTTCATTGTACTTCAGCCTCTAATTCATGCCTTGAATGATTAACAAATTGAAGAGTCAAAGGAGGTCAGGATATAACCACACTTCTACACCCTTGGTAATAATGATTGATTGTTAATAAGAACATTCCTACAAAAAGAAAGTTGATTCTTCTTAAGATTAGTTCATACGCTTGCATCCAGTAATAACTTGTATGTGTCATCACACATCAATTCTGCTAGAGCAGTGGTTTCCAATGTGGGGCACACGCCTCTCAGGGGGACTTCAATTCCCAGAAGCATAAATCAGTACATTGGCTGATCAGTGCTTTGGGGAATTTTAGTGTAAGGGACCAAAGACAATGAAACAGCCGAAGGGTTGGCTTAACACAGGTTTATTGCATGATGATCCGGAGGAACATGTGGTAATGGCGGATGGGTAGCTCAATATATACAGCTGGCTATACATTTGAATGTGGCTCGTCGACAGACTATTGGTTGCTGCCTGCGTGACGTCGTAGGAGGTCACGCCCTTCTTGACCAGGTGAAGAGGTGGCGGGGAATCTTCCCGCGCTGCTGAACCAGGTGAATATGAGCCAAGAGAGCTGGACGCTCGCTACTGCCCTCTGGTGGTCACTAGCTCGCATCCCCTTATCAGGTTTACATTGATGCAGCTGATGGTTATAATGTTGCACACAGAAAGGTTACATTGATAACACATGGCAAAGGTACATTGTTAAAGGCACAGCTTTACAGAACACAACATCCCTCCCCCCTAGGATGAGACGAAGTCTCTCAGCCAAGATGGCTTGTTGCATGTGCGTTTGGGTCGTGACGAGGGCTGCCCCCCCGGGGGCGTTATTGCTTCTTTGTTCCCTGGACCCTTGTCCTGAAATGGGAGAGGGAGACTCGTTAGTGGTTTGCCGCTGTCTGGCGGCCTTAGGGGAAGGGAAAAACTCCATTGTGGGCAGACCGGGGGCCGTCAGGGCTAACGAAAAACCCCTCTTCTCGCTTGGACGGGTGGGGGACCACTCCAAAAAAACCCCCCGGTTCTGAAACTCAAAATCTAACTTGGTAGGGGTACCCGCATTTGTGGGGACTTTCCGCGAGATATGTATTGGGTTGGGTTCCTCCTCCTCGGAAAAATCCCCCAGGGTATCTATGAGGATATCCTCCTCCCCCCTTGGTGGGGGCCCACGGTCCCCTTTTCCTCCCCCTTGGGCTGAACGGGTGGGGGAGAACCCTAACGCTGACTTATTTCCTGCCTGATCATTGCCCTGCTCATCGGAGACCCTGCGTCGGAGCTGGTCCGCGTGCCGCCTCCACAGGAGCCCTGTGCTAGTTTCCACGCGGTACGACACGGGGCCGGTTTGCTCCACAACTACGCCCGGCACCCAGGCTGGGCCCGTGCTGGCGTAATTCCTGCAATGCACGGGGCGCCTATACTGAAACTCTTGGTAGACTCTAGCCCGATGTTCCTCCCTTTGTCCTCTACCCTCGTGGGGTCTAGCCTAGTGAGGATGGTGGTCAGCTTCCTGCGCATTAAGAGCTCTGCGGGGGAGTATCCTGACGCCAATGGGGTCACCCTGTACCCTAGCAGAAACTGACACACTTGTAGGTTCAGATCCCTTGGGCCCATGCGCCGCAACGCGTCCTTTGTGGTGCGGACGAGGCGCTCTACTTGGCCGTTGGTGGCCGGGTAAAAAGGGGCGGAGGTGATATGCCGAACGGCGTTAATCTCCATGAATGCCCTAAACTCGAAGGACGTGAAACAACTAGCGTTGTCGCTAATTAACGTGTCGGGTATGCCAAACGTGGAAAAGAGCCTCTGCAAATGCCTAATGGTCTGGGCCGAGGAGGTGCTCGTGACTGGGATAACCTCCAACCATTTGGAGAAAGCGTCCACTACAAGGAGGAACAGGGTGCCTCTGAACGGGCCCGCGAAATCAATGTGTACCCGGGACCACGGCCCCTTAGCCGCGTCCTATTCCCTGTGGGGAAGGCGGGCCTCCTCTGGTCTGGAGCATTGACAACTTTCACAAGTGCCGACCATGTGCTCGATGTCGGCGTCCAGCTGGGGCCACCAGAAGTAACTCCGGGCCAGCGCCTTAGATCGCACGATGCCGGGGTGGCTGACGTGCAGCAGTTTGAGCACCCACGGCCGAAGGGACGTGGGAATCACCACCCGCTGCCCCCACATGAGACACCCCCTCTCTAGGGACAGTTCTAGCTTTTTTCTGAAAAATGGAGCGAACTCCTTCGCTGGGGAGGACGCGGGCCACCCTTTCTGCAGCCAGGAGCTGACTGTCGCTAACGTTTTGTCCTTCTCTGTTGCTTTGGCAATGTCGGCGGGCACTACGGGGGGCAAATCCAGCACCTCTATCATGAGAACCTGATGGTCCCGCTCCCCCATGCTCACCTGGCTGGGCGTTAGGGGGAGGGGAGACCTAGATAGGGCGTCCGCATGGCTGATCTCTTTCCCGGGCCGGTAGATCAACACGTGCTGATACGCGTGGAGAAAAATGGCCCACCTGAGCATCCTCGGAGACAGGATCTGTGGGGTGGGCTTATCAGCGGTAAAAATGCCTAGCAAGGGCTTGTGGTCTGTTACAATGGTGAAGGGGCGGCCGTACAGAAAATCGTGAAATTTTTTCGTCCCCGCGACTATTGCTAGTGCCTCCCTGTCCGTCTGTGCGTAGTTCCTCTCTGCTTGGGACAGGGACCTGGAGTAAAATGCTATCGGGGCCTCCCTTCCGTTTTCCAACACGTGGCACAGCACCGCCCCCACCCCCACTGGAGATGCATCACAGATCAGAACTACTGGGTGCTTGGGGTTGAAATGGGTCAGTATAGCGTCGGACGCCAGGAGGCTTTTCAGCTCGTCAAATGCCCTTTCTTGGTCATCGCCCCACTTCCATGCCTGGTCTTTCTTTAGCAGTTTGTGTAGCGGCTCAGCCACCGCTGCCTTCCGGGGGAAGGAAGGAGTGGTAGAAGTTGAGCAGCCCTAGGAACGACTGCAACTCGGGCTTGGAGGTGGGGCGGGGGGCTTTCTTAATGGCTGCCACTTTGGACATGGATGGTTTTATTCCCTCAGGAGTCACACAAAACCCTAGGAACTCAACCTCGGTTGCGAAGAAGACGCATTTGTCCTTTCGCAACCTCAGCCCCGCCTTTTCGAATATCGTCAGGACCTTCCCCAACCTTTTGGCCAATTCAGCCCGACTCCCCCCCCGTTATTAACACGTCATCAAAATAAGGCAACACCCCCTCCAATCCCTTCAGGAGGCGTTCCACGAGTGACTGGAAAATTCCAGGCGCCGAATTCACGCCGAACTGGAGGCGCGTCACCTGGAACGCCCCCTTATGGGTGACTATGGTCTGCGCAGCAGCTGCGGCAGGGGACACCGTGAGCTGCTGGTAGGCCTGTGCTAAGTCGAGCTTAGCGAAACACTTTCCCCCGTGTAACCTGGCCAGCAGATGGCTGACTACCGGCACCGGATATGCATTCGGGCGGATCGCCTTGTTGATGGTGCACTTGTAGTTGGCGCATATGCGGACCTCCCCATTGGCCTTTAGAGCGGTTACAATTGGAGTTTCCCACTCCGCAGAATCTACAGACACAAGGATCCCCTGGCCCACCAACTTGTCCAGTTCCGCCTCTATCTTGTCCTTAAGTGCGAACGGCACCCTGCGTGGTTTAAGGCGAATTGGGCGGACCCCCGGGTCCAGGTCGAAAGTCACTGGGGGCCCCTTGAATTTCCCCAGTCCTTTTTTGAAAACTTTGGGGTGCGCCTCGCACACCTCCTGAATTGGATCAGTCCCAACGGCGTGCGTCCCAACGGCGTGCACCCCCCCAATAAACAACCCCAGGGGCTGGAACCATTGAGTCCCGAGGAGGCTGCAATCTCCTCCTTTGAGCACGACTAGGGGAAGGGACGCGGCGTGCTCCTTGAATTTGACCTGAAATTCTCCAACCCCCAACACTGGAATACTGTTCCCTTGCACGTCCCGTAGTGTGGACCTCAATGCTTTGAGCTTGGGTCGCTTGTGGGGGGCAATTCCCAAAAACTCCCTCTGGGAAATGATTGAATATGAGGACCCCGAGTCAATTTCCATCCTAATGGGGACCCCTTGGACTAGTACCTCAACAAAGTAGCGGGGGTGTCTAGTAGACACGCTGAACACTGGGGCGTCGTCCTCGCTGCCGTCGGCGATGCGGCCCACGCCGTCCTGCTTCCGCGTGGCCTGGGCGCCGTCCTTGGGTCTCATTGGGCGGTCTTGTCCGGCGGAACGGTCTGCGGAGCTCCTCCGGGTTTCGTGCTTCTTCCTGCACACCTTGGCGATGTGCCCGCGGTGGCCGCAGTTGTGGCACTCGGCCTTCCGGAAGGGGCATTTCACGCGGTCGTGGGCCGCTCCACAGCCGTCACATCGCCGGCTCTCCTTCCGGACCCTCTGGACGTCCTCGTCGTCGCTGCTCTCTGTGGACGACCTCGAAGTTCGCCGGGCCGCCTGTACCGGAGCCTCTGCTTTGCTCGCTTTTGGCCGCCAGTCCTGAAGTTCTTGGACCCCGGCCTTCGTAGCTTCTGCGGCCTGGGCCGCTCTGACGACCTCCTGCAACGTGGGAGGCGGCTCTTGGTTCATTAATGTGCGCTGGGTTTCGGCGTCGTTCAGGCCGCACAGCACACAGTCTCGGAGGGTGATTTCGGCATTCTCCCATTTGCATGGGCCGGCCGCCAGCCGCAGGGCCGCCACGAATGCGGCGACCGTCTCCCCGGGCGCTTGGACTCGCCTCCAAAACGCACTCCAAGCGGGAAACATCGCTGTGGCGGGCCGGACGTGCTCACGCAGCATCTGCATGAGTTCCTTGGCCTTGAATTCGCTCACCCTCCTTGGTGCAATCAGGTCCACCAAGGTCCTTTTTGTTTCTTGTCCGAGCATTCTGGTGAAGATGGCTCTTTTCTTCACCTCTTCCGTGACTTTGGACTCGATCAGTGCGGCCTGGAAGTCCATCTCGAAGATCTCCCAGTCGCCCGGTTTCCTGATTTCGAAACCGGCGCATGTCTTGGTCCCGTGGGCTGCCATGATCCCACCTTCGTCGCCAATTTAGTGTAAGGGACCAAAGACAATGAAACAGCCGAAGGGTTGGCTTAACACAGGTTTATTGCATGATGATCCGGAGGAACATGTGGTAATGGCGGATGGGTAGCTCAATATATACAGCTGGCTATACATTTGAATGTGGCTCGTCGACAGACTATTGGTTGCTGCCTGCGTGATGTCGTAGGAGGTCACGCCCTTCTTGACCAGGTGAAGAGGTGGCGGGGAATCTTCCCGCGCTGCTGAACCAGGTGAATATGAGCCAAGAGAGCTGGACGCTCGCTACTGCCCTCTGGTGGTCACTAGCTCGCGTCCCCTTATCAGGTTTACATTGATGCAGCTGATGGTTATAATGTTGCACACAGAAAGGTTACATTGATAACACATGGCAAAGGTACATTGTTAAAGGCACAGCTTTACAGAACACAACAGGAATTGACTTAGGCTTCTGGGAATTGAAGTCCAAAAACCAAAGGTTGGGAAACACTGTGGTAGAGCTGGGATTCTCAACTTGCGACCTGTGGGCCGGATGCAGCCCACGACACCATTTCATTTGCCCCACTCTGCCTCTACCACACCAGGAAGTGTCATGTGGTAGAGGAAGGGCAAAATCGCCATCCGGTCCCCCAAGCTGTCTGAGGAAGTGTTGTGTTCTGTAAAGCAGTGCCTTTAACAATGTACCTTTACCATGTGTTATCAATGTAACCTTTCTGTGTGCAACATTATAACCATCACCTGTATCAATGTAAGCCTAATAAGGGGACGCGAGCTAGTGACCACCAGAGGGCAGTAGCGAGCGTCCAGCTCTCATGGATCATAGTCACCTGGTTCAGCAGCGCGGGAAGATTCCCCGCGACTTCCTCACCTGGTCAAGAAGGGCGTGACCTCCCACGACGTCACGCAGGCAGCAACCAATAGTCTGTCGACGAGCCACATTCAAATGTATAGCCAGCTGTATATATTGAGCTACCCATCCGCCATTACCACATGTTCCTCCGGATCATCATGCAATAAACCTGTGTTAAGCCAACCCTTCGGCTGTTTCATTGTCTTTGGTCCCTTACACTAAATTGGCGACGAAGGTGGGATGGCAGCCCACGGGACCAAGACATGCGCCGGTTTCGAAATCAGGAAACCGGGCGACTGGGAGATCTTTGAGATGGACTTCCAGGCCGCACTGATCGAGTCCGAAGTCACGGAAGAGGCGAAGAAAAGGGCCATCTTCACCAGAATGCTCGGACAAGAAACAAAAAGGACCTTGGTGGACCTGATTGCACCGAGGAGGGTGAGCGAATTCAAAGCCAAGGAACTCATGCAGTTGCTGCGTGAGCACGTCCGGCCCGCCACGGCGATGTTTCCCGCTCGGAGTGCGTTTTGGAGGTGAGTCCAAGCGCCCGGGGAGACGGTCGCCGCGTTCGTGGCGGCCCTGCGGCTGGCGGCCGGCCCGTGCAAATGGGAAAACGTCGAAATCACCCTCCGAGACTGTGTGCTGTGCGGCCTGAACGACGCCGAAACCCAGCGCACATTAATGAACCAAGAGCCGCCCTCTCCCTTTTCAGGACAAGGGACCAGGGAACAAAGAAGCAGTAACGCCCCCCGGGGGGGGCAGCCCTCTTCACGGCCCAAACGCACATGCAACAAGCCATCTTGGCTGAGAGACTTCATCTCATCCTAGGGGGGAGGGATGTTGTGTTCTGTAAAGCAGTGCCTTTAACAATGTACCTTTACCATGTGTTATCAATGTAACCTTTCTGTGTGCAACATTATAACCATCACCTGTATCAATGTAAGCCTAATAAGGGGACGCGAGCTAGTGACCACCAGAGGGCAGTAGCGAGCGTCCAGCTCTAATGGATCATAGTCACCTGGTTCAGCAGCGCGGGAAGATTCCCCGCGACTTCCTCACCTGGTCAAGAAGGGCGTGACCTCCCACGACGTCACACAGGCAGCAACCAATAGTCTGTCGACGAGCCACATTCAAATGTATAGCCAGCTGTATATATTGAGCTACCCATCCGCCATTACCACATGTTCCTCCGGATCATCATGCAATAAACCTGTGTTAAGCCAACCCTTCGGCTGTTTCATTGTCTTTGGTCCCTTACTCCCTTACACTAAAGGAAGCAAGACCCCAGCATAAAAAGGTTGAGAACTCCTGTGCTAAAGGAATAAGGAGAGGAAAATGCCTGGTCAAACAGGTAAGTCTTTAGTCAGTTGGAGGACCCAAAAAGAAGTCAGGCTGCCATGTATTGCCCTCGTTGCACTGTTTGGACTAAGCTCAAATGGTTTAGATCAGGGGTGCCCAAACCTTTTGGGCCATGGGCCAGTCACGGGGTTCAGGGGGCTGTTCACAATGGCCCATGGACTGGATCTGTCCCTTGACGCCAATTCATCTAGCCCACGAAGCCCTCGTTGCTCCTGGAAGCTGAAGTAAAACGCCTCCATACGGGCACATTTTACTTCCACTTCTGGGAGCAACAAGGGCTTCACAAGCTGGATGAATTTTGCTGTCAGGGGCTGGATTTGGCCCATGGGCCATAGTTTGGGCACCCCTGGTTTAGATGGCTGGGAGTGTGATTGCCTATTATGCTTCCAAGGAGAGAGCCAACCTTTTTGCCTTGGGTGAGCTGTACCGTCCCAAGATGCCTCCAGAAAAAGAGAATGTTAAAGTACTTCTGTGTGTTTTCTACCTAGAAAATACTAGAAAGTGTTGCCGTAAGTCAAAACTGACTTGATGGCACATGATAATCATTATCATTGGACTAAGGCCAAAGATAGTTCCACACATATACCATACACATGTGTGTGTGCACACTTGTGCCTGCAAGCTTACATGAACATGTACATGAATGCACACAAAAGTATTGTCACCCTTTGGATCTCTAGATATTTGGCCTACAGCTTCTGTACATTCTTATCACTGGCTATACTGTGCAAGCTTTGTTGTTCAGTCACACAGTCAATTCTGACTGTTTGCGACCCCATGGACCATTGCCCGCCAGGCACCTCTGTCCTCCACCATCTTCCTCAACCCACCCAACTCTGTGCCCCTTGCGTCTACAATACCATCTAGCCAAAACAATCACATCGGTCTATGATTTCCTATTTGTGCTGCAGATTCTTCAGTAAAATAGTGAGATATTTTAATTTAATTAATAAAGTTTCCACAGAAAAGTTTAAATGTGCAGCTAATATGTCCACGGTGTGTGTGTGTGTTTCATTTTTTATATATATAAAAAATGAAAGTCAAATGACTGTCTGCATCAAATTGATGATGCTGTTGAATCTTCAGTTGTAAACTGATATATAGCCCAATGGAGAGAATGCCAGTTGCATCAATGAATGACTATGTTGTGCTTTGTTCCTGGATTTAACTGCAGTGGAAATACGACACAGGGAAGTGGAGAGGATGGATTCGTTTCCATCACAGTGCAGCAACAGTGGCATTTTGTTGAATCATTCCTCGATATGAAAAGGCCTTTTATGCTTGGACTGCTTCAGTCTAAATCCACAGTCCTCATTTCAGCGGGGGCTTGCAATTCTAAAAAGGATGTGGCTTGTGATAAATTACATTTAGTTTCTATCTAGGTCCTCTGCCCTTCATGCTACTTCAGCAAAAGATTTTCTGTCTTTACAAAAGCAAACTAGTAAATGAGAAGTCTGAGCCTGTAAACATGCTGCAGCTTGATACAATTTTCTGTCAAATTACCATCTCAGCTGGAATTCAGGATATAACTATGGTGGTCTGGAAACAGAAATGTGCTTTCTGGCCCCCAAGCGGCCATACCAAATCTTTCTCTCTCTGTTTTAGTTTATTCTTGACAATAAAGATATTTTCCAGCATTTTAAAATTAAAAATAACATATTTCAATGCATGAAAAGAAGGTTAAATGTTACTCACATTGTGTCTTTAAGGCTAATTTCTTTCACAAGTATGTTTCTGTGTTGACCGGGTTATTTTCCAGGCTGACTTTGACACCAGGAATGGTGTGTCTTGGAATTTCGTATAGAAGAATGTATACGATGTTACAAAGGTCAATAGCATTTATGCCTCGTTTAACTCTCTGTTACAAAAGACACTCTTTTAGGACATTATATTTATTGCTATGTCCGATTGGTTGGTGCATTTGGAAAGAAACAGATTATGCAACAGAAACATGATTACTTAACTCACTCCCCCTGCTGTCCTGTTACATAGCAGTTAGGGAGCATTCATTTTACAATTATTATTTTTGTATTTTCACCTTGTAACTGTAATTAATTTCTAAAGTGGAAGAAGATAAGACTGATTTGGTGGCAGCCAGACGGCTTTGACAGGGAAAAACATAAAAGGACAGCCATGAAATATTGTCTGCCTCTTTTTTCTTTTTGAATAATACAAAAAACTAGTTTTTAAACACTGTATTTGTCGTTTTCTCAGAGGATCACTACAGTTCTACAGCTTTATTTATTTATTTATTTTGTAAAGAACACTCTGTTCTTATTGGAGTTGAGATTTATTGCCAGAATCCACACGTACCTCCTTCCACAGTGGAATCAGACATTTATAAGTTTACTAGCATGCATACTCTCTCTCTCTCTCTCTCTCTCTCTCTCTCTCACACACACACACACACTTGCATTGTTTTTTAAAAAAAAACACTTTCCCCTATTTTTGTGGAACTATAGAATTGTTCCACCCTGGAAGCCAATTGCATGTCTTGAATCATGGATTCCCCCCCCCCCCCATACACTGATCTGAGAACACATGGAGCACTGACCATGATTCAAATGATCAAACAAGCAGTAATAGTTCCCACTTGATACCAAAATTGTATAGAGATGGCTCTGTGTGAGCCTAGTGGTATGGTACTTACCATGTTGCAACTCTGAAAAATAACATGGTTTAATGTTTTAAGTGGCTTCAGATCAAATGGCTCATATCAAGGACAACCCTATCATTAGATAGAGCAGGGGTTCTCAACCTATGGCCCAGGGAGCTGGATGCGGCCTGTGACACCATTTCATGTGTCCCACCACCCCCACCACCTCCGCCACACCCGGAAGTGTCATGTATGGCAGGCAGGGCAAAATGGCCGTCTGGCCCCCAAAGCTGTCTGAGGGAGCATGACCCAGCACTTGGCTTGAAAAAGTTGAGAACTTCTGGGGTAGAGTGTCTATCACTTAAACTGAAGAGATATTTGGAGAAGATAAGGAGTTAAATGATAGCTGGAATTGGCTGTTAGCTAGCTTGCCCCCATGGCTAGGCTCTGCTAGTCTTATTCTTCTATTAACAAACCATTACTGGACCAAACTGCCAGCGACTCAATGTTGAGTGTCAGGCGGCAGTTAACTAACCTGACAACCCTGAGGACCAACGGCCTTGTGTGCTGAAGTACACAGGAAAGGGTGATGTTCCCCAAATGAATTAAAACCCACTTGAATCTATCTTAATGGAGGGCAGCAGCTTCATCAATGCTGGTCTGGTGCTGATGAGGACTTTGTTTGCCAAAAGGGCTCAGGACCAGAAAGTGACTTGGGGAGCTGGATCAGGGGTATGGGGGTCATGCTGCGATGTGGAAGGCAGATGAAAGGCCACTGCATTATATTCTCAAGACAGTCTTCATGGCTGATTGCCATGCTGATCGCCAATATTTGGATTTGGATATGGCAGAAGAACAAGATGAATCATCAAATAAATCTGTTTGACCATATCTCATTAAAAGCATCCTACTCCTGCAGTTTCAAAGTAAAACACCTCATTGCCTTTGGTGTATGGGACCAAAGACAACAGGACAACCGAAGGGTTGGTTTAACGCAGGTTTATTGCATAGTGTTCCGGTGAAGCATGCGGTAATGGCGGTGATACATCTCAATATATACAGTAGCACTCTACATTTGAATCTTGTAGCACGGTAGCTCATTGGCTGCTACCGGCGTGGCCTCGCCCAGGCACGCCTCTTTCTTCTGCTGCTGAATGCGGGGAAGGTTTTCCCGCGGCTGTTTGTAATTGAGCAATGTGGACCATGTGAGACTGAACGCTCGCAGCTGCCCTCTATGGGCTGTCTGCTCGCGTTCCTTTACAGCTGAGATCGTTGGTATTTGGAGTGGTTACATTCTTGCCTTTACAGTATAATGAACATGCACACATACATACATACATAACATCCCTCCCCCCTAGGATGGGACGAAGTCCCGCAACCATTGTGGCTTGCCGCACGTGCGCTTGGGGCGTGCCTGCGTCTGCCCTAGTACTGGAGAGCCTGTGATCCCTGACTCCGCGGGTGCTTGTCCTGCAACGGGAAACGGGGATTCGTTAGTGGCTCTGTGGGGCGTCCGTGCCTGCCCTGTGCCCGGGGATGGGAATGGAATGAACAGTTGGGAGGTGAATCCCTGCCTGTTGCTCTCGGACCCCGGGGACCCTCCCATTGTGAACCGTGGAACCGATGAGGTCGCCCTTGTGGTTCTGCTACCTTCTGATCCCCGCTCGGGGGATCTTGAGACTGTGGTGGGCGGACTCGCCGTTGCCTCCCGTCTTGGGGGTGTCGGTCTCCGGGGAATTGGCGCTATATTGCATTCTAACTCACAGGGGCTACTGGGACTGGAAGTACCAGGGGCTGAACTGAAACCCCTCTTTTCGCTAGGACGGGTGGGGGACCACTCCGCTAACTCCCCCTGGTACTGTAAATCAACGTCTAAACTTCTATGGGCATCTGTGTTTCGGGGGAACTTCCGAGGGGTATGTGTGTGGTCGGGGCTCTTCCATTCTGCCGCGGCTTCCCGCAAAAGATCTCTGTGGATCGATTCCCTTTCCTCCCCCCTTGGTGGGGACCCATGCTCCCCCTTTCCTCCCCCTTGGGCTAAACGGGTGGGGGAGTACCCTAACGCTGATTCAATGCTATTTTTGTCTCCGTCCTGCTCTCCGGGGACCCTGCGCCTGAGCTGGTCCACGTGTCGCCTCCACAGGAAACCTGTACTGGTCTCCACGCGGTATGAGACGGGGCCGATTTGTTCTACCACGGTGCCCGGTACCCAGGCTGGCCCCGCGTTGGCGTAGTTCCTGCAGTGCACCGGGGCGCCTACGCTGAAACTCTTTGTGGGTTCCACCCCTATGTTCCACCCTTTGTCCTCTACTCTCGTGGGGTCTAGCTTGGAGATTCCCGTGGCCAGCTTCCTGCGCATCAACAGCTCTGCGGGGGAGTACCCTGACGCCAATGGGGTGACCCTGTACCTTAGCAGGAATTGGCACAATTTCAGGTCGAGGTCTCCGTGGCCCATGCACAGCAGCGCGTCTTTCGTGGTGCACACGAGGCGCTCTACTTGGCCGTTGGTGGCCGGGTGAAAAGGGGCGGAGGTGACGTGCCGAATGGCGTTGCGCTCCATGAATGCCCCGAACTCGGCGGATGTGAAACAGCTAGCGTTATCGCTGACGAGGGTGTCGGGTAAACCGAACATGGAAAAGACCCTCCGTAACTGTTTAATTGTTGTGGCCGAGGAGGTGCTCGAGACTGGGATGACCTCTAGCCACATGGAGAACGCGTCCACTACAAGGAGGAAGAGCGTTCCCCTGAACGGGCCAGCAAAATCTACGTGTACCCGGGACCAGGGCCCCCTTGCTGCGTCCCACTCCCTATGTGGCGAGCGGGCCTCTTCTGGCCTGGAGCTTTGGCACGCTTCGCAAGTGCCGACCATGTGTTCGATGTCGGCATCTAGCTGGGGCCACCAAAAGTAACTGCGGGCCAGTGCCTTAGAGCGGACGATCCCCGGGTGGCTGACGTGCAGCAGTTTAAGCACCCTCGGCCGGAGACACGTGGGGATCACTACCCGCTGTCCCCACAAAAAGCAACCCCTCTCTAGGGACAACTCTAGTTTCTTTTTGAAAAATGTGTCGAATTCCGCTGCTGGGGAAGACACGGGCCACCCTTTCTGTACCCAGGAGCAAACTGTGGCCAGCGTTTTGTCCTTGCCAGTCGCTTTAGCGATGTCGGCCGGTACTACTGGAGGGGAGTCTAGGACCTCTATCATTAAGACCTGGTGGTCCCTCTCTACCTCGCCCACGTGGCAGCCATCCCGGGGAATGGGGGACCTCGACAGGGCATCCGCATGGCTGATCTCCTTCCCGGGCCGGTATACCAACGCGTGCTGATACGCGTTGAGAAAAATGGCCCACCTGAGCATTCTCGGGGACAGGATTTGGGGTGTGGGCTTATCTGCGGTGAAAATGCCTAGCAGGGGCTTGTGGTCAGTCACTATGGTGAAGGGGCGGCCGTACACAAAATCATGAAATTTCTTGGTCCCCGCAATTATCGCTAGTGCTTCCCTGTCTGTCTGGGCATAGTTTCTCTCCGCTTGGGACAAGGACCTAGAGTAGAACGCTATCGGGGCCTCCCTCCCGTTCTCCAGTACGTGGCATAACACCGCCCCCACCCCCACCGGGGATGCATCACATATTAGGACCACTGGGCGTTTGGGATTGAAGTGGGTCAGTACAGCATCTGATGCCAGGAGTCGCTTCAGGTCATTGAAAGCCTTCTCCTGGACGTCGCCCCACTTCCATGCCTCGTCCTTTTTTAACAATTTGTGTAGCGGTTCCGCCACTGCTGCCTTCCGCGGAAGGAAGGAGTGGTAAAAATTGAGCAGTCCCAGGAACGACTGCAACTCGGGCTTGGAGGTGGGGCGAGGGGCCTTCTTGATGGCGGCCACCTTGGATTGGGATGGCCTGATTCCCTCGGGAGTAACACGGAACCCTAGGAACTCAACCTCAGTTGCGAAGAAAACGCATTTGTCTTTTCGCAACCGCAACCCCGCCTTTTCGAATATTGCCAGGACCTTTCCCAACCTTGTTGCTAATTCGGCCCGGCTCCCCCCTGTAATCAATACGTCATCAAAGTAGGGTAACACCCCCTCTAACCCCTTCAGGAGGCGTTCCACGAGTGACTGGAAAATCCCGGGCGCCGAATTCACGCCGAATTGGAGGCGCGATACCTGGAACGCCCCTTTGTGGGTGACTATGGTCTGTGCAGCAGCTGCGGCGGGGGTCACCAGGAGTTGCTGGTAGGCTTGGGCCAGGTCGAGTTTAGCGAAACACCTCCCCCCGTGTAACCTGGCCAACAAGTGGCTGACTACCGGCACCGGATACGCATTAGGGCGGATCGCCTTATTGATGGTGCACTTGTAATCAGCGCATATGCGGACCTCCCCGTTGGCCTTGAGCGCTGTTACAATTGGAGTTTCCCACTCCGCAGAATCAACAGGAACAAGAATCCCCTGGCCCACCAATTTGTCCAACTCCGCCTCTATTTTGTCCTTTAGTGCGAAAGGCACTCTGCGCGGTTTAAGTCTGATTGGACGTACTCCAGGGTCCAGGTCGAAAGTCACTGGGGGCCCCTTGAATTTTCCGAGCCCCTTTTTGAAAACCTCGGGGTGCGCGTCGCACACGCTCTGTATTGGATCAGTCCCGGTGGCGTGTGCTCCCACGGCGTGCACCCCCCCAATGAACAACCCCAGGGGCTGGAACCATTGAGTCCCGAGGAGGCTGCATTTTCCTCCCTTGAGGACGACTAGGGGAAGCGTTGCGGTGTGCTTTTTAAACTGGACCTGGAACTTCCCAATCCCCAACACTGGGATGCGGTTCCCTTGCACGTCCTTCAGTGTGGCCCTCAACGCTTTGAGCTTGGGCCGCACTCGGGGGGCGATTTTCATGAACTCCCCCTGGGAAATAATAGAGTATGACGAACCCGAGTCCACCTCCATTCTAACAGGGGCCCCTTGTATTACTACCTCAACGAAGTATCGGGGGTGCTCCGTGGAAACGCTGCAAACCGGAGCGTCGTCCTCGCTGTCGTCGGAGATGCGCCCTACGCCGTCCCGCGTCCTCGTGGTCCGGGTGCCGTCCTTTGGCCTCGTGCCATCCTTTGGCCTCGTGGTGCGGTCCTGCCTCGCCGAGCGGTCTGGAGAACTCCTTGTGGCCTCGCGCCGCTTCCGGCAGACCTTGGCGATGTGCCCGCGCCGGCCGCAGTTGTGGCACTCGGCCTTGCGGAATGGGCATTTGGCGCGGGCGTGGGCGGCGCCGCAGCCGTCGCAGCGCCGGCCCTCTCTCTGGACCCTCCGGACGTCCTCGTCATCGCCACTCTCCGCAGACGAGTCCGAGGCCCGCCGGGCCGCGCGCACCGAGCTTTCTGCCTTGGCGGGCTTCGGGCGCCAGTCCCGGAGCTCTTGCACCCCGGCAGTCGTGGCCTCCGCGGCCTGCGCCGTGTCGAGGACTTGTTGCCACATGGGAGGCGGTTCCCTTTTCATCAGCGTGCGCTGAGTCTCTGTGTCCCTCAGACCGCAGAGCAGGCAGTCCCGGAGGGTGACTTCTGGGATCTCCCACTTGCATGGGCCGGCGGCCAGCCGCAGGGCCGCGGCGAACTCAGCGACCGACTCCCCGGGCGCCTGGACTCGCCTCCAGAACGCGCTCCGAGCGGGGAACATCGCTATCGCTGGCCGGAGATGGGCGCGCAGCGCCACCAGGAGCTCTGTGGCTTTGAGGTCGCCCACCTTCCTCGGCGCGATCAGGTCCACCAAGGTCCTCTTGGTCTCGTGTCCGAGCATGCGGACGAAAATGGCCCTCTTCTTGGCCTCATCTGAGACTTCGAGCTCCACCAGTGCCGCGTTGAAGTCTATCTCAAACAGCTCCAAGTCTCCTGGCTTCCTGATCTCGTAGCCGGCGCATGTCTTGGTCCCGTGGGCAGCCATATCCCACCTTCGTCGCCAATTTGGTGTATGGGACCAAAGACAACAGGACAACCGAAGGGTTGGTTTAACGCAGGTTTATTGCATAGTGTTCCGGTGAAGCATGAGGTAATGGCGGTGATACATCTCAATATATACAGTAGCACTCTACATTTGAATCTTGTAGCACGGTAGCTCATTGGCTGCTACCGGCGTGGCCTCGCCCAGGCACGCCTCTTTCTTCTGCTGCTGAATGCGGGGAAGGTTTTCCCACGGCTGTTTGTAATTGAGCAATGTGGACCATGTGAGACTGAACGCTCGCAGCTGCCCTCTATGGGCTGTCTGCTCGCGTTCCTTTACAGCTGAGATCGTTGGTATTTGGAGTGGTTACATTCTTGCCTTTACAGTATAATGAACATGCACACATACATACATACATACATAACATCGCCCCATTAGCATTTCCCCCACTGTTATTGTCTTCTTCAGATATCTTACATTAGCCTACATCACAGAGCTTAGGTTTTCTGAAGCTACTTGATCTCTTCTGAACTCTGCCAATTGCAAAGGAAATATTGTCTCTCTTGCTTTCTCACATTTTCCACATAAAATTTTAAAAAT
Organism: Bradypodion pumilum; assembly: GCA_035047305.1. Lineage (NCBI taxonomy): Eukaryota > Metazoa > Chordata > Lepidosauria > Squamata > Chamaeleonidae > Bradypodion > Bradypodion pumilum. Next base: position 274,770,439 of record JAWDJD010000001.1, read on the forward strand.
ACAAGCAACAAAAAAAAGACTATCTTTACCTATAAAATGGTGGATGGGCCATGCGTGTCCGGCATGCATGGCCACACCCGTCCCTACTATCCCGTAATGAGCCGGCCAGACTTACCTTTTGTCCCTGCGAGCATCGCCGCAAGGGTCCGGAAGCCGAGAGTGGAGCCAACGTCCCACGAACCTGAACAAAAAAAAAAACACACTATGCTTCTTTCGTGTTCAAGGAATGAACTCCTGTCAGAAAACACAGTTAAGGGGGCGTGGCCAAAATGGAGATGGATTAACACACTGAATCGCAGGCTCGCACACAACAATGAGTAAACAACCATCAAAACATCTATAAATCAAGCTTTAATTGCTCTACAAAGCTCACCCGAAGAAAGCCTTTGATCTCCTTTCCTGTGGTTCGGAGTTCGGGAGGCAGTCCCGGCCGGAGAGGCAGGCAGCGAAAGTTGCAGCTTTAGTGGCTGGGCTGTGGCAAACGGGACTGAGGAAGGAGCTGAAGAAGGTAATGGAGTGAATTTTAGCAAAAATAAAGATTTGGAGCTGCGGCGGGAGTCTTCGCTGGGGTGAGTGAAGTGAGTGAAGGGAGAGTGGAGAGTTTGGATTAAGGAAGGAAAAGTAAGTGAAGAAGGGGTGTGGAAGTGACTGAAAAGGACTGAAAGAAGGGGGTTAATGGCGGCGTGATTCGAAACTTAAGGAGAAAGTTAAGACCAGAGTGGAGTAAAGGAGGAAGGTTTTAGAAAGAAGAAAAGGAGAAGAAGGTGAGTTAAAGGAGAACAAAAGGAATGAAAGGAGAGGGAGTCTGGATAGGGGAAGAAGAAAGAATTGGAAGTTGGAGAAAGGAGGGCCACCCCACGAAAACCGAAGCCGTGGCTGGAGTTTAATGGTGGCGTCCTTTTGGCTTTTTTCTTTGTGCCCTATGCTTTCTTTGTGGATGGTATAGAGTCTATAGACTCTGAATGAAAGTGGCTATAAATTTGTTGCAGCTGGATTACAAAATTGGATTATAGGGTTTTTTGTTACTGTTAAACTGGATTGGTTTTCTTCCGTGTTATACTGTGGATTATAAATATTTTTTTTCCTGCTTCATCGTGGATTACAAATTTTATTTTTTATTTTTTTTTCCTCCTCCATTTTTGGGTTGTTGGAGAGAAAGTGCTGATTTATTTTTGTGCATTTCTTTTTCGACAGCTTATTTGGTTACATTGTGGCTGGAGTTTTCATTTGGGCTCACGGTTTTGGGATACTTTCTTACAATTGGTTTATAATATGCAAGTTTGATACCTGATTGAATTACAACATGTCTGAAGAGCTTTGGAGCTTATATTTGGATTTTTTAACAGAAGAAGGGAGCTCTGTTTGCTGATACACTGGAACAGTTTCAAGGAGAAGAGTTTGTGAGAGCCAAGAGTGTTGCAGCCTTGAAACTTTTATTCGATGTTACAATGGATAAGATTACAAGGGGGAAGGGAAAGGAGGAGGAGCCGCTGGTTAAACCTAAGAAGAAAGATAAACCAGCAGCTGGGGAGGCTCCTCCATCATCTTCACCATCTCCTGAACCATATGATTAGACTCAAATAATGGTTGAACTGGGTAAATTATTCCAGAAATTTGAAAGGATGGAAGAAGCAAGAGTGAAAGACAAAAATGAAATTCTGGAGAAACAGGACAAATTGGCCACAATGTTTATTGATTTTTCAAAAAAAGTTGATTTAAATTTTCAAAAAATAGAGGGAAATGTTAAGTTGATGCAAAGTGATGTGAAAGTGATGAAAGGGGAAATAAAAGAGATACAGGAAGAGGTGAAGGAGAATAAGATGAAAGTGGATGATTATGAAAAAAGGATGGATGTTATGGAAGACGCAGGGACGGATGCATTGGAGTATGTGAGTTTACTTGATTTGGTTAAGGTGGGTTGAAATGAGTGGCTAGCTGTGAGGAAAGATTTGTTGGGTTCGGGAGGTATAAGAAGAGACTATGATGGAGCAGATGAGGGTGGGGCTGCAGGAGGAGGGCAACCAGCTGGAGCAGAGGATGACTTATCACTGATTGTGGTGGAGGAAGAGTTGAGTAAAGGTTAGAAGGTTAAAGGAATGAAATTAAGCAATTTTACAGGAAAGGATGGTTTAATAAGATTGTTTTTATAATGTGGAGGGTGCGCTAGGGCGCTGATCACCACGCACATCTTCCACATTCCCCTCTCCCCTCTTTGGAAGATGAAGGCGACTTTTTTTTGAAGAAAAAGTGGGGAGGTTGGTAATGAGTGTTTTTTGTTTTAGGTTTTGTTTTATATTTTGTGGGTTGGTAGCATGCCTGATGGAGAACGCGGTACTGGTAGAAGTGGTTACTAGATTTAATTATGAGAGTTATTAAAGTGTTATCGTGGAATGTAAAAGGTACAGGATCTGTGATTAAGAGGAGGAGGATAGAATCAGCCTTGAGGAAAAGTAGACCGGACATAGTCTTTCTACAGGAAACCCATCAAAAATCTCAAGATACAAATAAAATTTTCTTAGGGTGGATGCAACACTATGAAAAGTCATTTGGAACATCAAAAGCAAGAGGTGTCGCAATCATGATATCGACTAGGCTGGGGTTTGAGATAACAAATACCATTTCAGATTTAGAAGGTAGATATCTGATAGTAAAAGGGAAAATTGATGACGAGGAAGTAACTTTGGTGAATATATATGCCCCAAACGATCATCAAGCTGAATATTTAGAAAAAATGTGTAAAATTTTGATAAAAGAAAAAACAACAAAAATGATTGTGGCCGGTGATTTTAATTTAGTAAGATGGATTTTGGATAATTGGATAGCTGCCATAGGTTTGAGAGATTCTTGGAGAGATTAAGGGGTCAGAAAGGGTGTACACTTACTTCTCACAGGTTCATAACTCATACTCCAGATTATATATTTGTAACTGAAGACATGGACAAAAATGTGGAGGATACTGAAGTTGGAATTTTTAAGGAGGCAGATCATGCTAAAGTGGTTTTAGAATTGAGATTACAGAAGGAAAGTGTTTCAAGAAGGAGTTGGAGATATGATGTTAATTTATTTAAAGACCAAAAGTTGTTGTTGTTCAGTCGCAGTCGGTTCCGACCCTTTGCGACCCTATGGACCATTGTTCTTCAGGCGCCTCTGTCCTCCACCATCCCCCTCAGTCCTCCCAGCTCTGTGCCCATTGTGTCCACAATGCCATCTAGCCATCTCATCCTTGGCCTCCCCCTTCTTCTTTTGCCCTCCACCTTTCCCAACATCAATGCCTTCTCAAGTGATTCCTCCCTTCTCATTTGATGTCCAAAGTATTTTAGCTTCATCTTTACTATTTGACCTTCCAATGAGCAGTCAGGGTTGATTTCTTCTAAGATTGACCTATTTGTTCTCCTCGCTGTCCAGGGGACTCTCAAAACCCTCCTCCAACACCACATTTCAAAGGCATCTATTCTTCTGCGTTCAGCCTTCCTAATTGTCCAGCTCTCACATCCGTACATTACTACTGGGAAAACCATTGCTTTGACTATTCTAATTTTTGTTTTCAATGTGATGTCTCTGCTTTTCACTATGTTCCCCAGGTTTCTCATTGCTTGTCTCCCAAGAATCAGTCGCCTTTTTATTTCATGGCTACAATCCCCATCTGCAGTGATCTTTGATCCTAAGAAAGTAAAATCTGCCACTGCTTCTACTTCTTCCCCATCTATTTTCCAGGGACTGATGGGACCTGTTGCCATTATCTTGGTTTTATTGAATTGAGTCTCAAGCCAGCTTTTGCACTCTCCTCCTTCAGCCCAATCAAGAGATTCTTTAGGTCTTCCTCACTTTCTGCCATTAGGGTGGTATCGTCTGCATATCTCAGATTGTTGATGTTTCTCACAGCGATTTTAATCCCATATTGTGATTCCTCCATCCCTGCACTGCGCATTATGTGCTCTTTGTATAGGTTGAATAGGCATGGTGACAAAATGCAGCCTTGTCTTACTCCTTTTCCTATTCCAAACCACTCTGTCATTCCCTGTTCTGTCCTAACTGTTGCTTCTTGGTTCATGTACAGATTTCTCAGGAGGCATATGAGGTGCTCTGGTGTTCCCATCTCTTTAATTACTTGCCACATCTTGTTGTGGTCCACACAGTCAAATGCCTTAGTGTAGTCAATAAAACAAAAGTAAACTTGTTTCTGGTATTCCTTTGTTTTCTCCATGATCCAGCGTATGTTGGCAATGTGGTCTCTAGTCCCCCTGCCTCTTCTGAAACCAGCCTGCACCTCTGGTAATTCTCTTTCCACATGCTGCTCAAGTCTATCCTGTATTATCTTGAGCATCACCTTACTAGCGTGTGGGATGAGCGCGATTGTTCGATAATTTGAACATTCTTTGGCATTGCCCTTTTTTGGGATTGGGACGTATACTGATCTTTTCCAATCCTGTGGCCATTGTTTTGTTTTCCAAATCTGCTGGCATATTGAATGCAGTAATTTGACTCCGTCATCTTTTAGCGCTTTGAAAAATTCAACTGGGATACCATCATCTCCACTAGCTTTGTTGTTTGCAGTGCTCTTTAGGGCCTTTATGACTTCGCTCTCCAGGATGTCTGGCTCAAGTTCTACTTCTTCATCATTGTGATAGTCAGGAGTGTTGAGGTCCTTTTTGTAGAGTTCCTCTGTGTACTCTTTCCATCTTTTCTTAATCTCTTCTGCATCAGCTAGCTCCTTTCCTTCTTTGTCCCTTATCATGGTCATTTTTGCTTTAAATGTTCCCTCAATTTCCCCGATTTTTTTGAAAAGATCTCTGGTTCTGCCTCTTTTGTTGTTTTCCTCCATTTCTCTGCACTGTTCTTTTAGGTAGTTTTCCTTATCTCTCCTTGCTTTTCTTTGAAATTCTGTGTTCAAATGGTTGTATTATTTCCTTTCTCCTTTGGCTTTTGCATTCCTTTTTTCCTCTGCTATTTTAAGAGCCTCATCAGACAACCACTTTGCTTTCTTACTCTTCTTTTCTTTTGGTATGGTTTTCTTTGCTGCTTCCTGCATGATGTCCCTCATCTCCATCCATAATTCTTCTGGTACTCTGTCTACCGAATCTAAGCCATTAAATCTGTTCATCACCTCCACCGTGTATTCTTTAGGGATGCTGTCTAGGTGATATCTTTCTGGTCTCCGTGTTTTCCCAATTTTCTTTAGTCTAAGCCTGAATTTTGCGATCAATAGGTTGTGATCTGAGCCACAGTCTGCTCCAGGTCTTGTTTTTGCTGACTGAATGGAGGTTCTCCATCTTTGGCTCCAGAGTATGTAGTCAATCTGGTTTCGGTGTTGGCCATCTGGTGATGTCCATGTGTAAAGTCGCCTCTTGTGTTGCTGGAAGAGAGTGTTTGCTATGACCAATGCATTCTCTTGGCAGAACTCTATCAGTCTTTGCCCTGCTTCATTCTGTGTTCCAAGACCAAATTTGCCTGTTATTTCCTCCACTTTTTGATTTCCTACTTTGGCATTCCAGTCTCCTAATATAATTTGGACATCGTTTCTTGGTGTCTGTTCTATGAGGTGTTGTAAGTCCTCATAGAACTGGTCCATTGTGGCTTCATCTGCACCAGTGGTTGGTGTGTATATTTGGATCACAGTGACATTGAAAGGTTTGCCTTGAAATCTAACTGACATCATTCTGTCATTTTTGAGATTGTATCCCATTACTGCTTTTCTCACTCTCTTATTGACAATTATGGCTACTCCATTTCTTCTAAGGTTTTCTTGCCCACAGTAGTAGATATGATGGTTTCCAGAGCTGAATTCGCCCATCCCTGTCCATTTTAGCTCACTGATGCCCAAGATGTCAATGCTTATTCTTTCCATCTCATTTTTTACCACTTCCAGTTTACCTTGGTTCATTGATCTCACATTCCATGTCCCTATGCAGTATTGCTCCTTACAACATTGCATTTCCCCTCCCCCTTTCCTGTCCCTCCCATTACTCCACTCTGTGGTGTTAAGCATCCTGTATCACCTAGCCTGCCCCTTTGTTTTGCCTTTTGTTTTGGTCAATAGGGTTGCACCAAAAGTGCAAATAACAAATTATGGAGAGTTGGAAGGAAAATTGTCAATGGAACGATAATGGCGAGGTAAATTTTAACATGGTTTGGGATGCAATGGAGTCGGTTTTTAGAGGGGAATGTATTAAGTTGGCAAGTAATAGATATAAAAAGAATAAGTTAGCACAGGATAGAATTGAAAAGGAAATATTGCAGCTACAGGAGGAGCATTCAAAGAAGAAGGACAAGAAGGTTTTTGCTAATTTACAAAGATTGAATGCTGAAGTGGTAGGTAAAGATATAGAAAAGGTGAAAAGAGATTTGGTTTATTTAAAAAGGGAGTACTTTGAATATAGTAACAAAAACTCAAAACTATTAGCAAAAGCAGCAAAAGATAAGAGGGGAAAAAGGGAAATTGGAGTTTTGATTAATGAACAAGGAATAAGATGTAATAAGACTAAAGATAAATGCAAAACTGTGAAAGAATTTTTTCAAGCCTAATATGCAAGAAAATATATAGATGTGAAAAAGCTTAAAAAGCAACTAGAGAGGCAGATAGTTATCGGAATAAAACAGGAGCATAGAGATAGAATGGAAGAACAAGTGTCAGAAAAAGAAGTAAAAGAGGTTATTGCGGGTTTGAAATTGGGGAAAGCCCCCGGGGAAGATGGATTACCTGCAGACTTTTATAAGGAATTTAAAGATATAGTAGTACCAAAGTTGGTAAAGCTATATAACTACATATTGGATGGGGGCCAAATTCCGACTTCATGGTATAGGACCATAATCGTACTGCTGCCAAAACCTGGAAAGAATCTAGAAAAAGTAGAATCATATAGACCAATATCGTTAATAAACCAAGATGCCAAGAGCTCCACAGCATTATTGGCTAATCATTTAAACAATTTTATGGGCAACTATATAAATGAAGACCAAGTGGGCTTTATGAAAGGGAGACACATGGCAGACTTGACTAGAAGAGTCTTAGATTTAATAGATATTGTGAGCCAAACAAAAGAAAAAGTGGGATTACTATCTTTGGAAATTTTTTAAGCATTTGATTCTTTACAATGGATTTCAATTAAGGAAATAGTTAAAAGTTATGGATTCGGCGATAAATTCAGAAGGGTAATTGATCAATTATATCAGCAAGGAATAGCCACTGTAAGAGTAAATGATGAGGTTACCGATGAGGTAAAATTAGAGGCAGGCACGAGACAGGGCTGTCCGTTATCTCCGTTATTGTTTATTATGGCTATGGAGATATTGGCAAAAGCCATAAGGGAGGATGGTAAAATAGAGGGGATTATGGAAAATAAGATAGGTGTGTATACATTGATAATTGTAAAACATCCTGAGAAGGTGATGGATAGAATTAGAGCACAACTGACGGATTTTGAGGATATTACTGGTTTGAAGATAAATTGGGATAAATCGGAAATGATGCTCTGTGATATGGGGAAGAAGATCAGAAGAAGATAAAGGGAAAGGGAAATATCCAAGTTAAAGATAAATTGAAATATTTGGGAATAATTATATCAAATTGATTGCAAGAGTTGAAAAGATTAAATTATGACAGTTTGAAAACTGAAATTAAATCTAGAATACATAGCTATCAAAAGCTGAAACTGTCATAGTTTGGGAGGATTGCACTTAGCAAAATGATGTTGTTACCTCGAATTAATTTCTTGTTTGAAGCATTAGTAATCCAGATGAAGGATAAGGAAATTAAGGAATTTCAAAAATTGATTAATGATTTCTGTAACGGGGGAAAGAAGTCTAGGTTTCCAAAAGGATTATGGTATTTACCTCAAAGGAAGGTGGTTTGGGAATGCCGAATCTAGTAGCATATTATCGAGCATTTCAAATTAAGAATGTTGTGTAGATCTTGGCAAAGGAAAAAGTGATTTGGGAGGAAATTGAGATGAAGGATTACAAGCATATAGGCAAAATGGTCTTTTTAGGATATAATTTGGAAAAGGTGGTTACTAAAAATATTATGATGAAAGGATTAATGAGTGTATGGAAGAAAGTAAAAAAGTATACGGTCCCGAGTATCTCTCCAATTTTGGAACTCTCAGACATGGCGAACTTTCCGATTAGGATTGATAATGAAGTAGAAGACGTATTGCATAAGAATGAAATTTTCCTGTTGAGAGACTGGTTTCGAATCTGTAGGGATGTGGTTACTAGGACGAATTTGTTTGAGCAATTAAAAATGAATTGGTTTCAGATAATAAAGATTAATAATTGGAATAGTAAACATATAAGAGATTATGATTTGGAAAGGGAAAAGACGGATTTTGAGGTTTTGATGTTAAAAATTAGAAAGGGAGATAAAAATATTAAGGGATTAGTCAGCAAATTATATACATTATTAAATAAGGAGGGTGATCCACAGGAGGATTTGAAATTAAAGTGGGAACAGGATTTGAATATAAAGATAGAAAATGATATATGGAGAAATAAATGGAAAAAGAGGATAATGAGAACTATGTTGGTTAGAATAAAAGAGCATAATTATAAAATGTTATGGAGGTGGTACTTGACACCAGTGAGGTTACATCAAATGGATAACAAGAAAGATAAAATGTGTTGGAGATGCAAAGATACAATTGGAACGTATGAGCATATGTGGTGGGGCTGTATTGGGGTAAAGGATTTCTGGAAAAGAAGATTGGTGAAATATTGGGAAAGATAATCAAGCTGGGGCCGGGTACCACTATGTTAACAGATGTGGAAGGTTTTAATTTAAATAAGGTGGAGAAGGAGTTATTAGAAATAATGCTTACAACGGGGCGACAATGTATTGCTAGTAATTGGAAAAATGATGTAATTATACAAACTGTAGAATGGTATAAAGAAATGTGGAATCTAGCTTTGAATGATAAACTGACTTGGGAGATTAAAGTAAAAAGGGGTAACTTGAAAGAAAATAGATTTTGAAACATTTGGAAGCCTTTTGTGGATCACTCCTTTATTGGAGTTGAAAGAAATAAACCTGTACCCGATCAAAGTGGTTTTTGGAAGTAAAACAATGAGATACTCTGAGTCCTCCAGGGCAATGTAAATAAGCACTGGGTGTAATATTATGTGTAATTTTGTTGTTGTTGTTTTCTATTCAAAATAGTATTGAATGTTTTAATGGGAAGAGAGTGTTAAAGAATAATTTTAAAATTATAATTAAGCGAACTTATCTATAAAGGTTTTTTTCTTTTTTCTTTATTGCTTTACTTCTTTTTTATTGCTTTACACATTATGTATTTTAGTTACTTTTATGTACTATGTATTTTGTGTTCTATTGTACTCGTTTGAAAAATTTAATAAAAATATTATAAGAAAAGAAAAGAAAACACAGTTAACATACATAACAGCTTTCCAGTGTCCTCCGTGCCGCACCACCCCTCAGCCAATCAGGCTGAAGGACGTGAGCACGGAGGAGGCGGGACAGCCGGCGCGTGTGTAAAAAAACCAGCCGATGCACGATTGCCTTCCACGGGGGGCGGGGGCAGAAAGCTTCGGCCCCCATCAACTGAGGGAAGCAACTTCCCTCCGAGAGACAAAGGCCAAGAATAGTGCTCAGTTCCGCCTTGGCCTTCTGGAGGGAAGCAATTGCCTTCCATGGGGGCTGGGGGCTGAAAGCTTTTGGCCCCCACCAACCAAGGAAAGCAACTTCCCTCCGGGAGATGAAGGCCGGGAGGAGGTGCCAGGCAGGGATCTGCCAGGGTAAGCTCCTACCCTGACAAATTCTTGCCTCTTGCCCTTGCCATTCTCCTTCCACTGTTTCAAAAACATCCCTCGAAACAATGGAGGAAGAATGTCAAGGGTGAGAGACAGGAATCCATCAGGAGAGGAGCCAACCTGACAGATTCCTGCCTCTCACCCTGCAATTTCTCCTCCATTGTTTCGAGGGCTGTTTTTGAAACAGCGGAAGGGAAATTGCAGGGTGAGAGGCAGGGATCCGCCAGGGTAGGCTCCTCCCCCAACAGATTCCTGTGTCTCGCCCTGGACATTCTCCCTCCGTTGTTTCGTGGGCTGTTTTCAAAACAGTGGAAGGAGAATGGCAAGGGCAAGAGTCAGAAATCCATCAGTGTAGTAGCCTACCTTGATGGACCCATGCCTGTCACCCTTGCCATGTCTTTGGCCGTCCCCTTCTTCCTTAGCCACACCCACAAAACCAGCCCAACACCTAAAAAAAACCCCAAAACCTGCCCAGCAAGGCCGGGCAAAAAATACTAGTTATATCTATTAAACCAGGAGTTCTAATACTTTTTAAAGCCAGGGGCCAGGTCATGCTCCCTCAGATAGCTTTGGGGGCTAGATGGACATTTTGCCCTTTCTCCATCACATGGCACTTCCTGGTGTGGTGGAGGCAATGGGAGGCCACATGAAATGATGCCATGGGTCACATCCGGCCCACAGGCCACAGGTTGAGAGTCCCTGTATTAGACTACCAGGTCTGCTGTGATTTGGATTCCTGAATTGAATAGGATCTGATAGCCTCATAGGCACATTCCAACTCATTTATTCCATAAATCTATATAATAATATCATACCTATTTTGTCAGCAGGAAAAAAAAATGATGCTGAGTTTACATAGCAAAGGCCAGCTTGAATGTTGATAATGCCAATGGCAGCAATCAAGTTCCAGGCAATCTTAGATGAAACTGAGTTTTTACATCAGGGGTCCTCAACCTTTTAAAGCTATGGGCCAGTTTATGCCCCTGTAACAGAACGAAGTATACCTTGTGCTTTATTCTCTTTCAAAATGGTGATTTCAAGTCAAGGGGAGAGAGAAAATATGTAAACATCCTTGTTTTAAGAGTTTCCTCATGGTTTTAGTGAAATTAAACTTATTGTGTGATTGACATGTCTTGCTGTAAGATCATTGGTTGGAATCCCTAAGGGGGAGGGGTCAAAGGTGGACCCTGTGGGAGGAGATATAACCCAGAGACAAACACACACATGCTGACACAGAGACACTCTCTGGAGTGCTATGCTTTAAGCTGCCAAGATGTAGAGGCTTGAGAAAGGAGGGGGGTGTTGGCTATCCCTTGAACATGCAGTTTGCTTTTTTTGCTTGCTTTGAGATGCTTCCTGTTCTTTTGCTGGACTGTATCCTGAATATTTCCATGCTTTCAATACACTTATAAAATGCCTGAAGAGACATGGAGTGATTACTTTGCTCGATGCTACCTGAATCTACACATCTCCGATGCCTGGGTTTTTCCAGCCAGAAGAACAATAGGGCCTGCTAAAGAGTAAGGCACCGTATTGTTACAGCCCCTCAGACTGTTGAAGTGCTGGACTGGTGGTCCTGCCACTGGTGCTGCCAGGGGGAGTGGTAGGGGCTTGGGGTGTTCCTAATGGGAGCACCCAAGTCCACACCACGTCCCCCACATCACAACTCCCAGTGGTGGGACCACTGAAAGCCCCCACCACTCCCCTCCACCACCACCACCACTGGCAGCAGGACCACCCTGAGCTATCCACCACTCCATCACCACCACTGGCGGTGGTGGTGGCAACCACCCCAAGTCACCCACCACTCAACCCCATACTGCTTCCCTGCTTACCAGCCTGGAGGAGCTGCATGGAGTGGGGGAAGGATGGGTCCAGGCTGTACTTCTCACCCATGCACGGCCAGAGCAGCTCCCAGGAAAGACATGTGAGGCTGTTTGCAGTTGCTGGGAAACACGCGTTTGGCCCCAGTAAAGATGTGTGTGGCTGCCACTTCTGCTGCCTCAATCCTTGTCCCCTCCACTTGGCTTGGCATGTCCCTGCTGGCGCTCCATTGCAGGGTGGATGTTGTAAGGCTTACAACATCCACCCTGCTATGGAGCGCCAGAAGGGATGTGCCAAGCCAAGCAGAGGGGACAAGGATTAAAGTGGCGGTGGCAGAAGTGGTGGCTGGAGCGAGGGCATGGGCCAGATGTTTCAGTGCCACAAGCTGGATCTAGCCTGCGGGCTGTAGGTTGAGGATAAACAAACCAGGGCTAAACAAATCAGGGATTCTGTGTCCATGGTTTATTTATTGTGACACTGAAACTCTTCAATCTACAACAAGGCAGAACAGCAATGTTTGCTTTTGGTTTATTTTTCTCTCCTGCTAATGGGCAGACAAGCCAGACTACTGCTTTCAGAGGCTATGATAAGCAGACTTCCTACATGGTAAGTGAGAATTCCTAAGGTATTGTAAAGAATTTTACAGGCATTGTAAAGAATTTTACAAGCATTGTAAAAAATAAATGGTGCCTCAGGGTGGCCAGGTAAAACAAGCAGGACTTCTCCAGTAATTTCTGAGATAATTGAGGCACTGCAACTTTCAGCATCCTTTGGTTGCACCAGTGTAAATTCTGTCTTCTGTGCAGTCAGGAGTCAGGTCATGCTCCCTCAGACAGTTGAGGCGGCCAGACTGGTGGCCCCCTACCATTTACGGCTGTCATAAATATTGTGTCTGGAATGTGCCTTTAAGAAATGTAACCTTGCCTTCTAAGTTACCTTGTATCCAAATGAACTGTGAATGAGTCCCGGCGATTACAATGTAACTCAGCTGTTCTTGCTAGCGATTCAGCTGCCACTAGAGGCAGCTGCAGAGCTTAGCCCACATGGTTCAGATCACCCAATCACGGAGTAGTAAGGAAAACATTCCTGCCACAGGTAAACCTTGTAAGGCATTCAGTACGTCCCAATGACGTCACTGATACCGCAACCAATAGGCGCCCATAGGGCGAAATTCAAATGTATTGTAAGGATTTATAAGGAGCTGCGCCTCCGCCATTACCTCATGTTCAGATTGCATACCTTGCAATAAAGATGTGTTTGGCCCCCTGAATGCTGCCTACCACGTATCAATCTTCGAACATCAAATTGGCGATGAGGATGGGATAATGGCTCTCCACAGCATCAAGCTACCTCCGTTCGACATCAAGAAACCAGAGCAGTGGGCTCTGTACGAATGCCAATTCAAACATGCAATGGCCGCCGAGTGCATCGTGGATGAGGAACAGATGCGCTCCTGCCTCCTAGCCCACACTAGAGCTGGTGATGCACATAATGATGCCGTGAAAAATCAATGCGGATCCTGTCGGCGTTACAGAATCACTTTCAGCCGAAAGTGTCCATTTACCTGGCCAGAGTCGCTTTCCACAGGCGGGACTAGTATCCGGGTGAGTCCATGGCAGAATATGCTGCCGCCCTCAGATTAGCTGCTGTCCTTTGCCGGTGGGACAACTTGGAAGAAGCCCTGAGGGACCGCCTGCTGTGCGGTTTGTGAGACGAGAAGGTCCAGTGGAAGCTGATGGCCCGCGAGCACCTCACATTCAATTCCGTCCTGAGGGAGGCTCAGGCGGCCAAAGTAGTGAGGTGTGGGGTGAAAGCATTCAGGGCAAAGCCAGCCACACCTGGGGGGCCTGGGTCCACCGTGCAGGCCGCCCAGCACTCACCCCGCCATGCATCCAGCTCATCTTCCTCCCCAGAGGCCTCCGCATCCTCCGGGGCCAGTTCCAGCGATGACGATGACGTCCAGAAGGTCCTGAGGAAGGCGCCCAAGAAGCAAGCAAGCAACAAGGCCCACCGCCGATGTGACGGCTGCGGAGCGTCCCACGACCAGAAAAGGTGCCCCTTCCGAAAGGCCGAGTGCCATCACTGTGGACGCCGAGGCCACATCACCGGCGGAGAGAGGACCAGGAGCCAGCCGAACGCCCTCGATGGAAAGGAGGCACCATCTGAGAGATTTCTGCAGAGGAGCCAACCATGGGTCATGTGTCTGTCGCACACCAGCGGTTCTTTGTTGAGGTACTGTTACAGGGGGTTCCAGTTAGGATGGAGGTGGATTCGGGTTCATCCTACTCCATCGTGTCCCAGAAGGTTTTCCTTAGTATTCCCCCCAATTCTCGCCCAAAGCTCAAGGCCCTCAAGACGTCCTTGCAAGATGTGCAGGGCAACCTGATTCCTGTTTTTGGGGTGGGGGACTTCAAAGTCAAGTTCAAGCGTTTCACGGAGAGGCTGCCCCTAGTGGTTCTTAAACGGGGGTCCAGCTGCCTCCTGGGGAGCCAGTGGTTTGCTCCCTTGGGTATTGAACTGTCCGGCATCAATGCCGTAGAGACTGATCCAGTGCGAGACGTGTGCGATGCACACCCAGCGGTTTTTGAGAAGGGACTTGGGAAATACAGAGGGCCCCCAGTTTCTTTCGATCTGGATCCTACAATTCGACCCATCCGGCTCAAGCCATAACGAGTGCCCTTCGCCCTCAAAGACAAGATTGAGGCGGAATTGGACAAACTGGTGGGTCAGGGGATTTTTGGTTCCGGTGGACTCCACGGAATGGGAGACACCGATTATTACTGCTTTAAAATCTAACGGGGAGGTTAGAATTTGCGTAATTACAAATGCACGGTTAACAAGGCTATTCGCCCTAATGCATACCTGGTGCCGGTAGTTAGCCATTTACTAGCCACTTTACATCGGGGTAAATTCTTCGCAAAGCTAGACTTAGCTCAGGCCTATCAGCAGCTCTCGGTAACTCCTGCTACAGCAGCTGCACAGACGATAGTAACACACAAAGGGGCTTTTAAGGTGACGTACCTCCAGTGCGGTGTAAATTCAGCCCCAGGAATATTCCAATCTCTCGTGGAATGCCTCCTATAGGGTCTCCCTGGGGTGCTCCCTTATTTTGATGACGTTTTGATCACTGCGGGGAGTGAGTCAGACCTGGCAAAGAGCTGGGACAAAGTCCTAACAGTATTTGAGAAAGCAGGGTTAAGATTGAGATGGGATAAATGTGTGTTCCTGGTGAGGGAGGTAGAGTTCCTAGGGTTCAAGATAACGACTGAAGGAGTTAAGCCCTCAGATTCAAAGGTTGCGGCTGTTTGAAACGCCCCTCGCCTCACCGCGAAACCAGAACTGCAGTCATTCTTAGGGCTCCTAAATTTCTATCATTCCTTCTTGCCAAGGAAAGCATCCATAGCGGAGCCTCTGCATCATCTTTTAAAGAAAGACACAGTTTGGTGGTGGTGGGGGGACAGCCAGGAAAAGTCTTTCAAGGAACTCAAACAGCTGTTGCCTTCTGAGGCAATCTTGACCCATTTCGACCCCAGGAAGCCCGTGGTGTTAGTTTGTGATGCTTCACGAGTGGGGGTGGGGGCGGTGCTGTGCCACGTGTTAGAAAACGGGCGGGAAGCCCCGGTTGCCTTCTACTCAAGGTCCCTTTCAAAGGCAGAGCACAATTATATGCAAACAGACAAAGAGGCCCTTGCAATAGTCGCTGGAACCAAGAAATTCCATGACTTCCTCTATGGTCGGGGGTTTACTATTGTAACCAATGCCACTGCTGGGTATTATCGCCACAAGCAAGCCCATACCCCAGATTCTGTCCACTAGAATGCTAGGTGGGCTATATTCCTCAATGCGTACCAGTACACACTGGTTCACCGCCTGGGCAAAGAGATCAGCCACACTGATGCACTTTCCCGGTCTCCTCTCCCAGAGCTAGAGGAAACCGGGTGCGAGGTGGAACGAGACCACCAAGTGTTGCTGATTGAGTCCCTCGATTCACCCCCAATAGTACCCACAGACCTCGCCAAGTCCACGGCGAAGGACAAGGTCATGTCCCTAGTCCTTTCTTGGGTAAAGAAGGGGTGGCCCACAACTCCCCCAGCTGAGGAATTCAAACCTTATTTCCGGAAGTGGGTCAAACCTTCAATAGAGAGGGGTTGCCTCCTGTGGGGCCTGCGGGTGGTAATTCCTAAAGCATTGTGTTCAAGGGTGCTCAAATTGCTATACATTAGCCACCCGGGAATTGTGCGCTCAAAGGCTTTGGCCAGGAGCTACTTCTAGTGGCCCCAGATAGATGTGGACATTGAGCACATGGTGGACACTTGAGAAAGTTGCCAGAGCTCTCAACCAGAAGAGTCCTGACTTCCTCACAGAGAATGGGACACAGCCCACAGACCATGGTCTCGATTACATATCAATTTTGCCGGTCCTTTCCGGGGCTCGTTATTTCTGTTAGTGGTTGACTCCTTTTCAAAGTGGTTGGAGGTCATTCCAATGCCCAATACCTCCTCTGCCGCAACCATTAAACAATTGCGGAGACTATTTAGTTGTTTTGGGTTACCAGATGTGCTTGTCTCCAACAACGCTAGTACTTTCACCTCCGTCGAATTCCAGGCATTCCTGGAGAGGAACGCAATTCGACACAGTACATCTGCCCCTTTTTACCCCGCAATGAACGGTCAGGTTGAACGCCAAGTGTGAACTACTATAGAGGCACTTCGGTGAATGGGCCATGGGGTCCTAGAGCTACAATTGTGTCAATTTCTTCTGTGCTACAGAATAACTCCCCTGGCATCCAGGCTCTCACCAGCCAAACTCCTGATGCACAGAAGGCTGGTCTCACTTTTTAACCAGTTGGATCCGACCAAGGTGTAGTATAAGGGAAGGAACATTGAAATTGCACACAGCAATGTTTTTTCAGTTGGGGACCCAGTATATTGTAGGAATTATGCGGCTGCCGGCCCAACGTGGGTCCCAGGGGTGGTGATTGATCAAACAGGGCCAGTTTCCTATCAGGTAGAAACAAGTTCGGGGCTACTGTGGTGGCGACATGCCGACCAGCTCAAGTGTCAGGTCACAGACACCCAGGGGACCGAGGATCAGGGTGATTCAATGTTAGGGTTCTCTCCCACCCGCTTATCCCAAGGGGGAGACATGGCAGTTAGTCCACCAAGAGTTCCTGCTTTCCGTTTCACCCATCCTTTTCAGCGAGACTGGGAAGAATTCGAGAGCCCAGACCTCGACAGTTTAAATTATGAGTTACAGGATTGGGGGGAGTTTTTAGAGTGTTTCCCCACTCATCCAAGTGAGCAGCAGGGTTTTGATTTCTCCCCAGCAACCCCCCGTCCTCTAGTCTTTGAGTCCACCTCTACGCCCATGCAGACGAGGCAACGCACAGTCGGGTTGCCCCCTTCTCAGAGTAGCAGGCGGGAACTTCCCTCAAGTCAGCCTCCTCCTCTCCCAGGTTTTGATATGCAGTATTCCCTCCCGGGTTCCTCTCCTGATTCGGGGCAGTGCTCCCGAGACACCGCTAACACTGCTCGTTTCCCCTCTGCAGGATGAGTCTGCGGAACCCAGAACACTCCGTTCCTCCGAGCCCAACCAAGCAGCTGTGCGGCCAAAATCCACTTGCGGGCCACCATGATGGTTGAGTGACTTTGTCCCATCCTAGGGGGGAGGGATGTTGTGTATGGAACTTGTGCCTTTAAGAAATGTAACCTTGTCTTCTAAGTAACCTTGTATCCAAATGAACTGTGAATGAGTCCCAGTGATTACAATGTAACTCAGCTGTTCTTGCTAGCCATTCAGCTGCCACTAGAGGCAGTTGCAGAGCTCAGCCCACATGGTTCAGATCACCCAATCACGGAGTAGCACGGGAAACATTCCCGCCACAGGTAAACCTTGTAAGGTATTCAGTACGTCCCAATGACGTCACTGATACCGCAACCAATAGGCGCCAATAGGGTGAAATTCAAATGTATTGTAAGGATATATAAGGAGCTGTGCCTCCGCCATTACCTCATGTTCAGATTGCATACCTAGCAATAAAGATGTGTTTGGCCCCCTGAATGCTGCCTACCGCGTATCAATCTTTGAACCTCAAAATAAACATATTTACAACAACCATAAATGAGTCCTTGGCTGATTCCGGTGGTGGTGGCTGGAGTGAGAGCAGGGGCCAGATTATTTGGTGCTATGGGCCGTAAATTGAGAACCCCTGTTTTAGATCCATTCCAACAAGATTTCTTGTCTGATTCAGCCCTCTTTTCAGATGGTGTAAGAAACAAGAAACATAGAAGAAGGTTTATAATTAAGCAGTTCATAATTAAGAAATCCCTGAGAACCTGTTCAGGCTCAAAGGGAAAAATGTAAGAAACATTGAGAGAACAGAGACTATGGAAATAATGAGACCATAGTGTATACAATAAGTGCTGTTTCAGAAAACAGTAAGGGACCTAAGCCTAGAAAATCCCTGTAGTCTCTCCAAAAGAAAAAGCGACATAATAGTTCTCAAGGGCTGCTGATATGTCACAAGTACGTGGCGCTGTGCTCAATAAGGTTTATTCCCATGGGATGAAAGCACAGGGTTTGGGTTATATTTTCTATAATCTTGTGTCTAATTGCAGCTATACCCCCAAATTCAGCTAAACCAGTCAAAATTCAGCTAAACCAGTCAAAAATCTCACTAAGTCTTATCAGCATCACCATAACAAGCGGCACCTTTCAATGAAAATGGCACATATTGTGATTGTTAGCGAGGAAGGCACTACAGCAGGTGAGGATAACAAGCCAAGTCAGGGGCTATGGGTGATCCTTCATACACATTTGCACATATATACATCCATATAGAGACATGTTATCTCTCTCTCACACACACACACATATATGCAGTGGTGGGCCAACAAGGAATCAATCATATATGTAGTGAACTAGGGAGTCAGGTAGGATGGGATGGGTTAGATTGTGGTATCCCAAACTTGTAAAACAGCAGTTCACCATTTTGTCCTTGGGAGCCAGCCTGTGCTGGTACCTTTAAATTGTTTAAAAATTGACTTGTTGTTAGTAACATTTGCAACAAGTTCCAAATTCCCTCCGCTAATCCTCTAAAAACAGCTCAGCATCTTAAGCCTGCATTGATTTAAGCTGGGGTTCTTTTAGTGACACAGATTACCATCTTCCTTGGCTGCCCAGGATAGGATTGGCAAAGGCAGACTGCAAAGTTCAGTGTATCTAGGTTATCCAGTGGGAATTAGATGTTGTGACAAAACAACTGGTTTTTTTAAATTCTTGTGCCAAGATCTTGACTACATGCCATCTCTTGACATCAAAAAACCTGGAAAGAAAGAAAGAAAGAAAGAAAGAAAGAAAGAAAAAGAACCCATCCACCTGAGTATTAGACCCATTGGCTTCATAGAACTTGGCTGGTCAAATTTTGTACTCAGGATCAAACTTTTAGAAGACATGCTCTTGCAATATTTGAAAGAAGGTTGTTTGAACATGAGTTTCATTACTTTGCATTTAATAAATTTTGTTTTGGTGACTGGAAGATAAAAAAACGGGTTAACTGGCAAGTCTGATTACAAACTAACGAAATACTCATATTTCTTAATTTTTAAAGAGAATGTAATTCAAACTCTGAATTTCTAGTGTAGACTGAAAAGTATTACTATGACAGAATTCTCCCCACATTTTGCTTTCCTGTTACAAAGTGATGGCATATTGTCAGAGACTAGGCAAAATGCCCCTCCCCACCAATCTGTTTAAAAGCAAGAACAAATAAAGTTTGGAATATTAAATTATAAAGGGAACTCATTCAGTTATTATTATTTTGGTAGTCTTTTGCTATTATCATTAACTTTATCCCAGTGGCACACACAACTCAACACACTGAGTGTTATTAATGCATTGCACTGTTGTTGCTAACAGACCCTACAAAATACTGGTACTGTAATACTCTCTAACTTAGCACTAACCCACCCAAAAAACAGGCAAAAAATACTTCTCTTTTCATTTAGGATTGATAAAAGAATGGTATACAACTTATACAATTCTTGTCAAAAGGCTTCTAGAGTGCCTTAAAAACTAAGATTTGAAAGAATCTAGGTGCTATACCTAAACAAAACTACATATTACTCCAAATGGGGAAATTTGGAGCAGTCTCATTCGTGTTCAGAAGGCTCATATCTTTAGTGCAATCAATTTTGTTTCACCTTTGAATGGTCTTTTCATTCACACTCAAGACATTTTTTTTCTATGATAATAAGTCAGAAAAGTATTTAGAATGCTCCCTTCTCTCTCTCTCTCTTTTTGTTAAATAAATTAACTCAGGGGTTCCCAACTTTTTAAAGCCAGGGACCTGGTCACGCTCTCTCAGTCACCTTCGAGGGCTGGATGGCCATTTTGCCCTGCCTGTATTATGGGGGTGGCCATTTTGTCCCAACAGCTTCAATGGGGTGGCCATTTTGTTTCTCAAATGCCCTTGGAGAGGTGGGGACCACATGAAATGGTGCCATGGTCCAGATCCAGCCCTAGGTTAGGAACCCCTAAACTAACTGATATAGCACTAACACAATGCATCTAGCCAGCATAGTATACATATAATTGGGTATCTAGAATTACACAGTTATAAAAATAAAAAAGGTAAAGGAGGTGAAAATAGAGGTAGTTTCTCTGTTGTCCATTTAAATGTCACAACCCACTGCATACATCACAGGGTTGTTATCTCAGATAGCACCACCCATAGGTTTATTTTGGGGAGAACTAACATTCTTCACAGGCTACAGAATGGGATAATTAGAAGCATGCCAGAAAGAAAAACTTTAGTGCTGTGCTAAAAAGGAGTGGGCTCTAAAAGGAAGTTGAAATGAATGCATTAAGTCAAAACATGTGTAGGCGCCATAATTTGATTCAAATCAAACAGCACCAAAAGCAATCCAAATAATGAGCAATATGCCCATCTGGACAGGCTCAAAGTTACATGTAACTAGTTACGTCCAACCTCTGAGAATAGAATGGAGGATCTGTGAGCCCACCAAGCAGGAGGATGTTTTGTTTTATTCATCGTTAGTGAAGAGAAGCAGAAAGGAGGAAAACATCTGTAATCCATTTCAAGAATAGAGAATTCTGCCCCAGCTCCTATTTTGTAACAAAAGGTGAGAAGCAGATTTGTGGGCTTCCAGATTTCTCTTTTACATTCAGCTCCTGTCAGCCCCACTCTGTGTATCTGATGGTCAGGAAGGAGCTTGGTTGTCCAACAAAATTTGGAGGTCCACAGGTTTCACGCTAGGGAGGGTTACAGTCTTCTCCATAATTCTGAAGTTGCTTATAATGTCAAAGACTTCCAAAATATGGGAATAAAAGCAAGCAAGCACAACACACAAATGTCTGGCCAGGTTATCCTGCTATGGTAATACAGTAGACCAATGATGGTGAACCTTGGCACTCCTGATGTTCTTGAACTTCAATTCCTAGAAGACCTGATCAGCAGGAGTGCCAAGGTTTGCCATCACAGACATAGACTATGCCTGTTATATATCATGGGTTAGAAAAATGCTCAACAAGAATGCTGGTGTAGGGTGACATACTTTCTCGTATAATTTTGAATGAAGCATATGAATAGAATCTTGTCATATTTAGAGGACTTTCATTGGTTTCTTGTAATGTTAAATTACTATTTTATACAAACCTAGTCCTATGATAAAGTTCTGTGGGTCCCCGTAATGTTATTTGTAAAGTTTCTCCCATATCTCCATCAACCAGCACTCTTCCAGAGACTATTTGTACCTCCATTTGTTCCTGGAATGTCTTACCAGCATTTCCCCGGATGTCCAAATCACATTCCTAGTCTTGCTTCAAAATGCTCTTTGTTTTCCATTTCCAGCCTCCCAAAACCACTGGTTTAGTTTTTGTTCCACTTTGCCCCAAGGACCCAAGTTTTAGTGCATTGGCATTTCCCAAGCACAATGAACAGAAGGCAGCAAGAGGGCATGCGACACAGAGAAACGCTTGTGAACTCTGATAGGAATAGTGAACCTTTGCTAAGACCTTGGCAAGCTCAGGAACAGCAGAAGCACCGCACGGATGAGGAGCTCCATTTCTAGGTCAGCCAGCAACTTTGAGTCAATCTCATGATCTTCTATCATCCAAGGACAGACATGGAAGCAGCTGGACGAGACCTCTGTGACAACCCTTTCCTAAAGGAAAACTATGGCCACAACTAGACAACATCTGTTCTGCTACTTGTCCAGCAATCCCCACTGTTCATTTCAATGTTGTTGTTTTTCTTTTGGCTGCAACACACAAACTTAATCACAAGTACACCCGGTCTCTTCCCATGGGTATTCATACATTTTGCTCCACTGGCAAAACTTGTTCTGTTTTACGTTAAAAATTTGGTACTGTTTCTGTCCACATTCTTCTGACTCACTTCCTGGCTTGTGAAATCACCTATTCTGGTCTTTTAGTGGAGTGGTCGCCCCCTTGCTCAAAAGCCAGTCGTGTCTGACTCTAGGGTTCAGTACTCATTTTCATTTATCGCCAAAGACCCAGCACTGTCTGCTTCTGCAGACCTTTCTGTGGACATGTGGTAGGCATGACTAAACACCAAAGTGCACAGAACATTGTTTACCGTTCCCACTGAAGTGGTACCTATTTATCTACTTCCAATTTCTTGCTTTTGAGCTGCTAGGTTGGCAGGAGCTGGGACAGATGACAGGAGCTCATTTTGTCATGCAGTACTCGAACTGCTGACATACCAACCTTCCAGTCATCAAGTTCAGTGTCTTAACCACTTCAGCCACCACAATAGTGGAGTGGAGATAGGGAGTGGAGATCACGTTGAAAGCAATGTCTTGATTGGGGCAGGATGTGTTTCAACATTAATTCCTGCCGATTCTTGCCTCTAAGTTGACACCACATCTATTTTAAAACGTTAGGAATTTAGCATTACCTCAGTCAGGTGAGGCAGTGGTAATTCAGGACAGCTGTGTTTTGTCAGTTCAGATCAGAGGAGACTGCTTGGGGCATACTCTATTTTGCAGCATGGAACCGAGCAGTGAACAGAACTGGAGTGTACTGCCTCTTGCTATTGGATTGGATTGCTTCCGAGAGCATTAAACTCAACAGCTAAGGTTGAGCTGATTTCTTGCAACTCTGGAGCATTTCTTTTTGAGCAAATGGCAAACCACAGTTTTGGCTGTAGTTTGTGTGCTTGCAGGCAGGAGCATGTACTATTTTGAAAAATCCTACTTGGTGGAAACTTTTTCTGGGGTGGAAAAAGGAGAAAAGATGCAGGATTCTTTTGCTTCTTTCCTTTGAGGAAAGTATAGTCACACACACACACACACACACACACACACACACACACACACACACACACACACACACACACACACACACACACACACACACACACACACACAGAGGGATATCAAAAAACAGCTTTAGCTAACAGCTTCTACAGATGATTCAGTGCTAGGTTGATAAACTGAATTAATTAAAAAGATGGAAGGGAGAAATGTTAGGGGTAACTACAGAGGTGGTGGAAGGTACTACAACAGGGGTACTCAACCTGTTAAAGCAATGGGCTTGTGTCACGCTCCCTCAGTTGAGCTAGCTGAGCTGGAGGTCCCCCCCACCCCACCATAAACACTGCTGTAAAACACGTCCACAACTGTTGTAAACTTGGTTACACCAGCCGTGGGCGCGTTTATGGCTGTTTTCGTTGCTTCCACCACTTCCAGCGGCAGCAGGGGGAGTGAGGGCGGTGAGAGCAAGGATGGTGGGCCACATGAAATGGCATCACAGGCTGGATCCGGCCCATGGGCCATAGGTTGAGAACCCCTGTACTACAGAGATACAAGTATCTAATTTGACCCTCTGCTGTGTAGACACTTGTAACACATTTTCATGGAGCAATTAAACATTTCCTGAATGACAATAATTACTTTGGACAGTACAAAGTACTGGATTGTGGTACAGAAAGCTTCATATCAGCCCAGAACAACCTCTTATCTAGCCACTTCCTAGAAACATGTAAATCATTTTCTTCTTGTAGTGTAGAGGTGACTTTGTGGTTCTTGCTAACATAATTATCATGGCACCTTGCCTTTTCAAGTACAGTATATAGCTTCATATCTTCTGGCTGAAAAATAAATATTATTCAACAATGTGACAGCACTTCTGTCTAAGGAAAGAATTAAAACTGTAATTTCCCTTGAACCTGGCAAACACTACTTCTGTTTTTATTAATTGCAAATGTTGTGTTCTGAATGTTAAATACAGTATCAACATAAGGACACCTTATAGTTACTGCAGAAAGTGTTTGGAAGATGTAATTGACTAATTCTGTCCATCACTTTATGTAATGCAATACATTTTACAGGAATTTCTTTGTCCTCCATCTTTAACACATTATTTGTTGTGACCTTAGCTAGATGTTGGAAATAGTAGTAGCAATTCCAGCCAAGTACGGTAACTTCCTAAAAGAAGACACTCACTGCCTCTGCTTTTAAAAAAAAGGAGAGGACAGTTGATTCAGCCAAGGCAATAATGGCTAGTGATTTTGGGTGGAGATGAACAAATAATGACAGTTCTCAAGGGCTGGTGCAAAATTAAAAGAATGCAGAAGGAAGGTGGTGAATCAAGGGCTATTAATGCAAAACAGAAGAGCTTTCCCACGGCTCCACCCCATGCGAAAACTGACAGGAAAACTCACTCCTGTGAGAGATCTGCTAGTCACTAGTTGGAAATCAAAGTGTGGGACAGGACTTCCTTAATTGTTGGGTAGAGAAAGGATTTCAGCAGGCACAGCTTGTCATACAAGCTAGCCATCGGAAGGTTGCTTTTCTGGATACCCTTGGAAATGGTCCAATTTATTAAGACTCTTAGTTCTTGGAATTCTAAAGGTTAAACAGCTAAAGATGTGGATTATAATCTGCAGAAGCTCATAGTAAAAATATGCTCCTCCAAAAAATGAAGGGAACATCTAAACAATACAATGTAACCCCAAGTCAATCACACTTCTGTGAAATCAAACTGTCCACCCTGGTAGCAACACCAACTGACAATCAATTCCACATGCTGTTGTTTTGATGTTGGCAGATTGATACGCAGCAGCCAGCAGTTACAAAGCTAAACGCATCTTTATTTGGTGGTATGCAATCTGAACATGTGGTAATGGTGGAGGTCCTTTTATAGAGCAACAACACATTTGAATATGGATACACGGTAGCCCATTGGCCACCCCCTGCGTGACGTCATTCTGAGTCACGCCCTTCTTCACCAGGTGTAGTATGGCGGGAATGTTCCCGTGGCTGACAGTAATTGGGGGATTTGTACCATGTGAGCTGAATGCTCGCAGCTGTCCTCTATGGGTAGCTAGCTCACGTTCCATTACAGCTGAGAAACATTGTATTCATTACAAAATTACATTCTTACATTGAAGTGGTTACATTCATTCTTAAAGATATAATGTTTCCATACACAACACCCCTTCCCCCTAGGATGGGACAAAGTCCCTCAACCATTGTGGTTTTCTGCATGTGCGCTTGGGGCATACGGCAGCCTGGCCGAGCTCGGGGGAACTAGGGGTTCCGTGTTCCATGGATTCTCACCCTGCAAGGGGAGAATGAGACTCATTAGCGGTCTGCTGTGGATTCGCTGTCCTCGATGGTTCTCGTTGAGGGGTAGGGGTAAATTCTAGCCCTGAGAAACCGGGGGCACCTGGGACTAAACAAAAATCCCGCTTTTCGCTCGGACGGGTGGGGGACCACTCCGCAACCCCCGTTTTGAAGATCAAATTCAAACTCATCAATCACTTTGTCATCCTCTCCCCCTCTAATGCTTCCAAAGGATGTGGATTTGTATCATCCCCCTCCCCTCTTGGTGGGAGCTGAAGACATGCATTTGTACTTGGAGAGCACTTTGCGTCTCCCCCTTGGGATAAGTGGGTGGGGGAGGACCCTAACATCGACTCTCCCTGTTGGCTCTCTTCGCCCTGACTGCTGGTGACCTGACGCCTGAGTTGGTCGGCGTGTCTTATCCAGAGTAGACCCGTATTGGTTTCTACCCTGTATGACACCAGCCCCATTTGCTCAACTACCACTCCTGGAACCCATGTTGGTCCCGAGGTCGCGTAATTCCTACAATGCACCAGTTCCCCTACTGCAAAACATTTGGTGTTCCCAATTTCTATATTCTTCCCCTCATCCTTCACCCTGGTCGGATCCAACCGATCAAAGAGGGTTACAGGTTTCCTATGCATGAGGAGTTCTGCAGGTGAGAGCCCTGATGCCAGGGGAGTTGCCCTGTAGCAGATTAGAAACTGGCACAGTTGGAGGTTCAAATCCCCAGGGCCCATTCGCCGCAGTGTGTCTTTTATAGTCCGCACCTGGCATTCTACCTGACTGTGGCGGGGTGGAATGGAGCGGAGGTGATGTGCTGAATGGTGTTCCTCTCGATGAACGCCTGGAATTCAGCAGACATGAAGGTACTGGCATTATCAGAGACCAGCACATTGGGTAAACCGAAACAACTAAACACCCTGCGCAACTGCTTTATTGTTGCGGCTGATGAGGTGTTGGACATTGGAATGACCTCCAACCACTTGCAGTATGCATCTACTATCAACAGGAAAAGGGAGCCCCGGAATGGGCCAGTGAAGTCGATGTGCACTCGGGACCATGGGCCGCGTCCCATGCTCTGTGGGGAAGCCGGGACTCCTCGGGTCGAGAGCTCTGGCAACTCTCACAAGTGCCCACCATGTGCCCTATATCAGCATCTATCTGAGGCCACCAGAAATAGCTTCTGGCCAGAGCCTTAGAGCATACGATCCCAGGGTGGCTGGTATGCAGTAGCTTGAGCACTTTCGGTCATAGCTTTTTGGGAATGACTACCCGTTGGCCCCAGAGGAGGCAGCCTCTCTCTATGGAGAGTTCAACCCTCCATTTGAAAAATGCTTTGAACTTCTCCGCAGGAGGAGTCATGGGCCACCCTTTCTTAACCCAGGAGCTGACTAAGGACAGCGCTTTGTCTGCTGCTATGGCTTTGGCGAGGTCTGTGGATACTATGGGGGTGAGTCGAGAGACTCAATCAGCAGGACCTGGTGCTCCTGTTCTACCTCGCATTCGTGGTCTCCCAAATGTGGGAGGGGGACCGGGAAAGCGCATCCGCTTCCCCGGGCGGTGGACCAGTGCGAACTGGTAGGTGTTGAGGAAAATGGCCCATTGTAGCATTCTGGGAGACAGAATCTGTGGTGTGGGCTTGCCCGTAGTGAAAATCCCCAAAAGAGGCTTGTGGTCGGTCAGAATGGTGAACTGTCGACCGTACAGGAAATCATGGAACTTCTTTGTTCCCGCAATTATGGCAAGGGCTTCCTTATCTGTTTGGGGGTAATTGCGCTCTGCCTTTGAAAGTTTTCTGGAGTAAAAGGCAATCGGGGCTTCCCGCCCATTTTCCAACATGTGGCACAGCACGGCCCCCATCCCCACTGGTGAGGCATCACAGACCAGGACTACAGATTTCCTCGGGTCGAAATGGGTCAGAACGGCATCTGAGGACAGGAGCCTCTTAAGCTATGTGAAAGCTTTTTCCTGGTTATCTCCTCACCGCCAAACCGCATCTTTCTTCAGTAATCCATGCAGTGGCTCTGCAATAGACACTTTCCTTGGCAAGAAGGAATGGTAAAAATTTAGGAGCCCTAGAAATGACTGCAGCTCCGGTTTCGTGGTGGGGCGAGGGGCATTTTGAACAGCCGCAACCTTTGACTCGGAGGGTTTAACACCATCGGGGGTTATCTTGAACCCAAGAAACTCAACCTCCCTCGCAAAAAACACACATTTGTCCCTCCTCAACCTCAGTCCCACTTTCTTGAATACTGTTAGGACCTTGTCTAGCCTTTTCGCTAGTTCTGATTCACTCCACCCAGTTATCAAAACATCGTTGAAGTATGGGAGAACACCTGGGAGGCCCTTTAAAAGGCGTTCCATGAGGGACTGGAAAATCCCGGTGGCCGAATTTACACCGAACTGTAGGCGCGTTACCTTGAATGCACCTTTGTGTGTGACGATGGTTTGCGCAGCGGCGGCAGCTGGAGTTACAGTGAGCTGCTGGTACGCCTGTGCCAAATCTAGCTTAGCGAAACATTTACCCCCATGTAGAGTGGCTAGTAAGTGGCTAACTACCGGCACCAGATATGCATTGGGCCGAATGGCCTTGTTGATTGTACACTTATAATCCGCACAAATCCTAACCTCCCCGTTAGATTTCAATGCTGTAACAATCAGAGTTTCCCACTCCGCAGAATCCACTGGAACCAAAATCCCCTGACCCACCAATTTGTCCAATTCCTCCTCAATCTTGTCTTTGAGGTGAAGGGGACTCTTCTTGGCTTGAGCCGTATGGGTCGGATTTCTGGGTCCAAGTCAAATGAAACTGTACTTCCCAAGCCCCTTTTCGAAAACCGCTGGGTGTGCATCGCACACATCTCATGTTGGGTCAGTCTTGATGGCATTTATGCCAGACAGTTCGATTCCCAGGGGGGCAAACCACTGAGTCCCCAGGAGGCAACAAGACCCTTGTTTAAGAAATACTAGGGGCAGTTTCTCCATGAAACTTTTAAACTTCACTGTGAAATTCCCCACCCCCAACACCGGGATCCCATAATCCTGTACGTCCCGCAAGTTCATCTTCAAGGCCCTCAGCTTGGGCTGTGCATTAGGGGGAATACGCAGGAACTCCTTCTGTGAAAGGATGGAGTAGGACGACCCCAAGTCTATTTCCATCCTAACTGGGACCCCTTGTAACAGTACCTCAATAAAAAAAACACTGGTGCTCCAGGGACACACGGTTCACTGCCTGCGCGTCATCGTCATCGGAGACCTTTCCGATCCCAGCCGTCTTCCGTCAAGGTCATTCTGCTGAGCCCTTGTCCTCCGTTTGCCATCGCCTGCACACCTTGGTGATGTGGCCTCACCGCCCACAGTTGTGACACTCGGCCTTCCGGAACGGACACTTACTCCGGTTGTGGGATGCTCCACAGCCGTCGCATCGGCGACCTCCCTTGCTTCGCTTCTCCGCCAACTCCTTCCTGACCTAACAGATGCCTTCATCCTCGCTGGAGCCTGAGCCCACATTCACTGAGGCCTCCGGGGACGAGGGAGGCAACAACGGGGAGCGCGGTGCCCGCCAGGCCACTTGGACTGCGGTCGCTGCCCCTTCAAGCAGTGGGGGCCTCGCTTTGAACAGCTTGACTCCAGCCCTCATCGCTTCAGCCGCCTGCGCTTCTTTTATCACAGTTTGAAAAAGTCAGATCGTGGCCATGGTTCATCAGTTTTCTTTGAGTTTCTTCATCCCGCAGGCTGCAGAGCAGGCGGTCCCTAAGGGCACTCTCTAAGTTCTCCCACTCACATGGCCCCGTTGCCAGGCGGAGGGCTGCCGCATAGTCACCCACCGATTCTCGCGGGTGCTGGTCCCTCCTCCAGTATGCAGCTCTGGCCATGAAGATGGAAACCGTTGGCTGAAAATGCCCCCACAATGCCGCCAGAAGTTGTTTGAGGGGGACTTCCTCCACCTTTCTTGGTGCCATTAAGTTCACTAGGAGCTTCATCGTGGGGTACCCGATCAGTGTAAGGAGATGGGCCCGCTTCTTCGCCTCGTCTGTGATGTCGGCGACCGCCAGCGCACTCTGAAAATGCATCTTGAACAATTCCCATTGTTCTGGGTGCTTGATGTCGAAGGTAGGTGTTATCTTGATTCCGTGGGATGCCATATCCCATCCTCATCGCCAATTTGATGTTGGCAGATTGATACGCAGCAGCCAGCAGTTACAAAGCTAAACACATCTTTATTTGGTGGTATGCAATCTGAACATGTGGTAATGGCGGAGATGCAGCTCCTTTTATACAGCAACAACTCATTTGAATATGGATACATGGTAGCCCATTGGCCACCGCCTGCGTGACATCATTCTGAGTCACGCCCTTCTTCACCAGGTGTAGTATGGCAGGAATGTTCCCGCGGCTGACAGTAATTGGGGAATTTGTACCATGTGAGCTGAACCCTCACAGCTGCCCTCTATGGGTAGCTAGCTCGCATTCCATTACAGCTGAGAAACATTGTATTCATTACAAGGTTACATTCTTACATTGAAATGGTTACATTCATTCTTAAAGATCTAGTGTTTCCATACACAACAGTTGTGCAAATGGAAGAGACAATAGGTGGACATCAGAGGCAATTAGCAAGGCATCCCCAATAAAGGTGTGGTTCAGCAGGAGGTGACCACAGACCACTTTTCAGTTCCTTTGCTTTCTGGCTGATGGTTTGGTCACTGTTGAACACTGGCGGTGCCTTCACTCTAGTGGTAGCATGAGACAGAGCCTATAACTCACACAAGGGGCTCAGGTAGTGCAGCTCATCCAGGATGACACATCAATGCAAGCTGTGGCATGAAGGTTTGCTATGTCTGCCAGCATTGTGTCCAGAGCATGGAGGTGCTACCAGGAGACAGGCCAGTACATCAGAAGATGTGGAGGAGGCCGTAGGAGGGCAACAACCCAGCAGCAGGACCGCTACCTCCGCCTTTGTGCAAGGAGGAACAGATGGAGCACTGCCAGAGACCTGCAAAATGACCTCCACCAGGCCACCAATGTGCATGTGTCTGCTCAAACAGTCAGGAACAGACTCCATGAGGGTGGTATGAGGGCCCGACGACCACAGGTGGGGGTTGTGCTCACAGCCCAACACCATGCAAGACATTTGCCATTTGACAGAGAACACCAAGATTGGCAGGTTTGCCACTGGAGCCCTTTCACAGATGAAAGCAGGTTCACACTGAGCACATGTGACAGACGTGTCAGGGTCTGGAGATGCTGTGGAGAACATTACGCTGCCTGCAACATCCTCCAGCACGACCGGTTTGGCGGTGGGTCAGTAATGGTGTGGGGTGGCATTTCCCTGGAGGGACGCACAGCCCTCCATGTGCTTGCCGGAGGTAGCCTGACTGCCATTAGGTACAGAGATGAGATCCTCACACCCCTTGTGAGACCATATGCTGGTGCGGTTGGCCCTGGGTTCCTCCTAATGCACAACAATGCTAGACCTCATGTGGCTGGAGAGTGTCAGTGGTTCCTGCAAGACGAAGGCATTGATGCTATGGACTGGCCCGCCCATTCCCCAGACCTGAATCCGATTGAGCACATCTGGGACATCATGTCTCGCTCCATCCGCCGATGCCACATTGCACCACAGACTGCCCAGGAGTTGGGGGTTGCTTTAGTCCAAGTGTGGGAGGAGATCTATCAGAGGACCATCCGTCACCTCATCAGGAGCATGCCCAGGCATTGTAGGGAGGTCATACAGGCATGTGGAGGCCACACACACTACTGACCCTCGTTTTGACTTGATTTAAGGACAGTACATCCCAGTTGGATCAGCCTGTAGTGTTTTCTTCCACTGTCACGCTAAGTGTAACTCCAAATCCAGATCTCCATTGGTTGATGAATTTGATTCCCATTGTTAAGTTTTGTGTGATTTTGTTGTCAGCATATTCGACTGCAGTATGTGAACAACAATAGGAATACAGTGTTTCAGTCATTCAGATCGTGGGATGCTTTATTTTTGTGAGCCCTTTATTTTTTTGAGCAGTATAGTTAGTCTTTTTTTAATAATAATTTTTATTAATTTTTTAAACAAATAAAATACAAAACACAATACAATTGAAAAAATAACATCATACTAAAGAAACAAATAAATCAATATACACAAACAATGGAAAACAATATACACACCTATCCTAATACATTTTTATACCTATCTTTTTTAAATCAAAATCTTAACACCATCCTTAAAAAATAATAATTAAAAAATCTCTTAAATTATGACTTAATGGTTATTCTCTAACATTAGCTAATTTTTTTGTGGTAGTAATATTTTTTTGGAGCCCACCACTGGCCATGCCCCTCTGCCCAGCAGCCCAATGGGAGCACTTCCCTCCTTCCTCCAGTACAGAGTTCACCCCGCCCCTCTGTTTGGGCATTCAGTCTCTAAAAAGTTCGCCAGCTTTGGCATAGACCTTTGTGTTGCCCTTGCTTTTCTTCATGTTTTGATTGCAACTTGTCTTAAGATGATTTTTTTTGCCCTTTGTGCGGTGATGATACAATTCACTGGTTTGGCATGATCTTTTTCTTGTTATATAGAAAACTCCTCAAGTAGATTTGGAATGAGTAGAAGCACAACCATGCTGTGCTGGCTAATCTCAAATCTTCTCTGACACAACTGGATCTGCCAGCACAATTGCAGTGCTGGGCTGAGATCAGATGACTAAAGAGTTAGGAAAGGGGAGGAAAAGCAGGATTTTTGAAATTATAAAGATCTACAAAATTGATAGTAGATGTATTTCTTCACTATCTAAACTCATTATAAAACGAAGGTCAAAACTAAGATGTAAGGACTTCTTCTATAATGATATCCTTATTAGAATAGCTATTGTTTTCAGGATGATTCTTTCAGGTCTTTGTAGTTCTGGCTGGCTTTAAATCCTCTTTCTAGAAAACTCAGTGATAGCATTAAACCCTAATTTTCAAAGAAACGGCCTTGATGTTTCACACTTAATATCATCCATGTACATTAAGTATATATTTATTATTTAATACTGTTATTAATTTCAAGATCTCTTGGTAAACTTAATAATTGAGTCTTACACTACAGATATAAAATGAATTTGGATGTTGATAAATGTGCTACTATCCACTTCAAAAGAGGGGAATTCTCAGAGACAATTAATAAGAGTCACTAATGCAAAGTTTATTCAATGCTTAGAGTAACAGAAACCCTAAATATATCTAACAGGTACTTTAGGTGATACTCAAAACAGAACTTGATGCAAAAGAAAAAAATAATTCTGTTAATAGCTAGGTAATTCCAGTATTAACATATTACCCACTGGGTGTACAGTGATCTTGATTATTTAAATAGGAAATCCTATGTCTTCCTGCCAAAATGCTAGTACTGTACCATCATCCAAAGGTATGCACAAAGCACTTTTGTATGCTATGGAGAATGGGTGGGTAAAAGCCTGTTAACCTCAATAATGTCTGAATAAGCCAAACAGTCAAACTCTGAAAACACTTCATCAAATAACGGCAAAAAATAAATAAAGGACCAACAGTATTGTAATTTGCAAGTAAGAATCAACCTATGTTATTGAAGGACCATCAGTCCAGGAGTGCATGGCTTGAGAAACCCTTACATAGACAGTACCCCAGCTATCTCCTAGATCAGGGGTCAGCAAACTTTGCTCTCCAAGTGTTCTTGGACTTCAATTACCAGAGGCCCAAGCCAGTAGACCTGCTGATCAGGGATTCTGGGAATTGTAGTGCAAAAACATCTGGAGCAACAAGCTTGCTGACCCCTGTCCTAGATGACAATGTTACTATGTGACTATTCAACCTGTGGCTAAAATAGGCCACCAGGCTGAAGCTAGGAGATTCATACATGCCCTTATTTGTACTAAATACTATCAGAAAGCAATTATGAAGCAAGGTGTACATAGGGCCTGTCATTGGCTGAAACACTGTTGCTTTGCATAGTAAGTTGCAACTAGAGTAAACCCACTGAATCAGTGAGAATTTTCTTCTTAAGTTTCATTGATTCAATGGGCCTATTTTTGTTGAGCAACCGGATTTCAGGTACTAAATCATAGCTAGATGCCCCCACCCCTAAAACTAGCTGGCATATCCAAACTGCAACAATCATTTGGTAGCAGTTACCCAAATCCTATGGATTATTAACATGTTTTCCTTCATATCATAAATCCCAGCCAATTTCAGAAAATGAAGCTCCAGTACTATACTGGTACATACAAGCAAATCATCATGGATAAAACACCTACTTTTAACAAGCCAGTTATTACACTTCTGGATAAGCAACAAAGAAAAATATACCTTATGGAGCCATCAACAAGTAACCTCAAAAGTACAGAAAGAACAAAAATCACAAAGTACCAAATGTTAAGGCAAGAATATAAACATATAATGCAACTCAGCATGTTGTAAACACTAACACAATTAGTCTACCTTCTACCAAACTATTTCATTTGTTTGTGTCTAACCAATCAATTAGAAAAACCCCTGTCTTCTCACCGTTTGGTTAGTGGACCCCACTTAGCATGTTTTATGAGTTTTATCTCGCTCAGATATTTTTCCCCATTGGGTTTTTGTTTTTTACCTTTTACTTTCACTAGGACAGAATGCAGTCAAACCTTGAGATAAGAATGGTTCAACTTAAGAAAAACTTGAGATACATCTGGAAATCTCACAAAAAAAGCAGGTTTGAGATAAGAATTTTTAATAGGATTTTTTTCGAGGTAAGAAATTCAAGGGGGGGCGTGGCCAAGATGGCGGAGGCTTAACATACTAAATTCAGAGCTTGCGCACAACAATGAGGCATGGAATAAGAAAATAAACTCAAAATAAGTTTTAAAAGAGACTTGGAGGCTCGTAAAGCTCATCCGAAGAGGGCTGTGGTCTTTGGTTGGAGTTCGGGGAGCAATCTCAGCTGGAGAAGCAGGTGGTGAAAGCCGTGGCTTTAACAACTGGGTAGCAGCGAACGGGACCAGGGAAGAGATTAAGACAGAGAAAAATTGTGACCTACAGAGATCGTTGGGGTGAGCAGAGTGTGGCCAGTGGAGTCAAAAAGTAAGTCCGAAGTCTGAAGGGGGAAAAAAAACAAAAAAAACAACAAAAAAAGCATGCTTGAAAGTGGGGAGAAGCAAAGCTGGGCGAGATGAAGACTTTGAGAGAGGGATAATGGCAGATGTCTGAGGAGACATCGAAAGTTTTAAAAGGGTTGAGATCAGAGTGGAACTTATAGGAGAAGCTTTTGGACTGTCTTTTGGACTTAAGAAAATTGATAAGAAAGCGAGGAGAGGAGAGGAGAGAGAAAAGAGAGGGTGGATGTGTGAGCCGATGGTGAAGAGTCGAACAACAGAGCTTGGGGCTTGAAGAAGTTTGTAAAAGAAGGAGGGAGGCACCCCATGGAAATTACAGCCGCGGCAGAGCCATTTTGCTTTCTTTGCTTTCTTTGAGGGTTGAGCTGTTTTTGAAAGGGTTTTTTTTGTCTTAATTGTTGGATTCCGAGTCACCTTTGGAGGATTATCCCTTTGATTACTGGATTGGATCATAGTTGGTAATTGGGTTTTTCTCTTTCTCTATTTTTTCCTTTTTTTTGAGAGGCTCCATTTCTCTGTTTCTCCCTCCCCCTTCTCCTGCCTCCTTTGGATATTTCTCTGCTCTTTTTGGATACAACGTGAATGGAATTGTTTGGTTACTTTGAATCAAGATAAGTCTTGGGATCATCCTATTTTTTGAATTTACAGTGGAATACAACTTAAATGGAGATTTCCCTTCTCTTTTTTGTCTATTGAACCGGATATATGCAGAAGTTTATGCTAGTTGGATTATAATAAAGAAGAACATCTTGAATGGATTATAAAGCACATTGGCTGCACTGTGGATTATAAAAAATTATTTTTCTTTCTGGTATATTTTACCCCTCGTCAGCTTGGAAAAGCGAAGTTGGGTTTTTGGGCTTCGTTCCTCCATCTCGTCATTTTTGTTTTGGATATACAGTGGCTGGAAATTTCAAGTGATTTTGATACGAGAGTGTGGGAGTGCTGAAGCAGTTTCAATGAAAAGGTTCAGCAAGAGCCAAGAGTGTTGCAGCATTGAAGCTTCTGGTTGAAGTCACCATGGATAAGGTTACAAGGGGAAAAGCGAAGGAGGAGGAGCCTGTAGTGAAACCTAAGAAGAAGGATAAAGTACCAATTGAGGAAGCTCCTCCATCATCATCATCACCTGAACCTTATGATCAGACTCAAATAATGGTTGAATTTGGCAAATTGTTCCAGAAATTTGAGAAGATGGAAGAGGCGAGAGTGAAGGATAAAAATGAAATTTTGAAAAAACAGGACAAAGTGGTTACAACTGTTATGGATTTCTCTAAAAAAGTTGATTTAAGCTTACAAAAAATAGAGGGAAATGTTAAGTTGGTGCAAAATGAGGTGAAATCAATGAAAGGGGAATTGAAAGGGATACAGGAGGAAAAAAGGAGAATAAGATGAAGGTGGATGAACTGGAAAAGAGGATTGATGTCATGGAAGAATTGATGATAAAACAAAATATTGTGATTCGTCATATGTTGGAAAGGATGCCAGACCAGCTTAGAGATAGAATTGTTCAATGGTTAAATGATTTGAAAATGGGGAAAGATTTTGTACAGGAGGACATTGTAAGTGCATATAGAGTGGGGCCTAGAAGGGGTAAAGGTGCACAAAGAAAGGTTTTGGTAAAATTTGCAAATTGGGGGGATAAGCTTAAAGTAATGGCACTCTTAAAACAAGCTGGTTCTGGTGTTCTGAAAATGGATGTGGAAGTATACAACGATATTTCCATCAAGGAGTGTGTTTGGAGGTATAAGATGAAACTGGTAACTAAATTGTTGGTGAAAAAGGTGTAAGATATAATTGGAGATTTCCACAACAGTTAAGATTCTTCTATGGAAAAAAATGCAAGTCATTGATGCAGGGATCGATCCATTGGAGTATTTGAGTTTATTAGATTTGGTCAAGGCGGGTTCAAATGAGTGGGTAGCTCTAAGAAAAGAACTTTTGGATTCAGGAGCTATAAGAAGAGATTATGAAGGTGCAGATGAGGGTGGAGCTACAGGAGGAGGGTCACAAGGAGGAGCAGAGGATGAATTATCATTAATTGTGGTGGAGGAAGAGTCGAGTAAGGGGTAGAAAATAAAAGGATTGTATTAAGATTTTTCTTTTATGAGATAAGGTTTTTAAAAATTTGTGTCTACAATGGGGATGGTGCGCTTGAGCAATATTTACCACGTACATCTGGCATGTTCCCCCCTTCCCTTTTGGAGGACGAAGGTGGCTTTTTTTGACAAAGAAAGTGGGGAGGTTGATATTGTGTGTTTTTTGTTTGATGTTTTATTTTAATTATTGTGGGTTAGAGGTAGCACACCTAATGGAGAGCTCAGAAGAGTTAGAGGAGGGTGTTATATTAAAGTATGAGAAATATTAAAGTTTTAAAGTGGAATGTGAAAGGTACAGGATCTGTGCTTAAGAGGAGGAGGATAGAATCAGCTTTGAGGAAGGACAGACCGGACATAGTCTTTCTACAAGAAACTCATCAAAAATCACAGGATACAAACAAAAAAAATTAAGTTGGATGCAACACTATGAAAAGGCATTTGGTACATCAAAAGCAAGAGGAGTCACAACTTTGATTTCCACCAGATTGGGATTCGAGATAACAAAAGGTATCTAGGATCCAGAAGGTAGATATTTGATAGTGAAAGGGAAGATAGATGACGAGGAAATAACTTTGGTGAATATTTATGCCCCAAATGAACATCAAGCTGAATCTTTAGAAAAAATCCGTAAAATTGTGGTAATAGACAAATCGGCAAAGATGATAGTGGCAGGTGACTTTAATTTAGTAAAATCAAATTTGGATTGTACAAATATAACAAGGTGTGGAACAGGTATTAAAGGGAAGATTTTGGATAGTTAGATGGTTGCATTAGGTCTGAAAGACTCTTGGAGAGAAGTTAAGGGGTTGGAAAGGGCTTATTCCTATTTCTCACATGTTCATAACTCCTATTCTAGAATAAATTATGTATTTGTAACTGAAAATATGGTCAAAAATATGGAGGAGATTGAAATTGGAATTTTTAAGGAATCAGATCATGCTAAAGTGGTTTTGGAATTGAATTTACAGAATGAAAGTAGAAGGAGGAGGAATTGGAGACTTCTTTAAGTACATTAGAAGTAAGAACCCAACTAGGAAGGCCATTGGACCATTAGATGACAATGGAAGGCAAGGGGTTATTAAAGAGGAAACAGAGATTGCAGAGAGACTCAATGAATTCTTTGCTTCAGTATTCACTGAAGAAGACAGAGGCCACATGCCCAAAACAGAGCCTATCTTCGTAGGGAGGGAAACCGAAGAATTAAGCCAGATAGAAATAACCAGGGAGGAGATCCTTGCATGTCTTGTTAAACTAAACACTAACAAATCACCAGGACCAGATGGCATCCATCCACGAGTTCTCAGGGAACTTAAAGATGAAATTGCTGATCTCCTAGCCAAAATATATAATATTTCCCTCAAATCAGGCTTTGTGCCTGATGACTGGAAGGTAGCGAATGTAACACCAATTTTCAAAAAAGGATCCAGGGGTGATCCAGGAAATTACCGACCTGTCAGTTTGACATGTGTCCCAGGTAAAGTGATGGAAACCATCCTAAAAGATAGAATTAATAGGCACATAGAAGAGAAGGAGCTGCTAAAGGAGAGCCAACATGGCTTTTGCAAGGACAAATCATGCCTCACTAATCTGTTGGAATTTTTTGAGAATGTCAACAAGCATGTGGATAAGGGGGATCCAGTTGACATTGTTTATCTGGACTTTCAGAAGGCTTTTGACAAGGTCCCACACCAAAGGCTCTTGAATAAACTTACCAGTCATGGAATAAAGGGACAGGTCTTGTCCTGGATCAGCAACTGGCTAAGGGACAGGAAACAGAGGGTAGCACTAAATGGACACTTCTCCAAGTGGAGGGAAGTAAAGAGTGGGGTCCCCCAAGGTTCAGTACTGGGACCCCTGCTTTTCAACCTCTTCATAAATGATCTAGAGGTAGGAGTAAAAAGCAAGGTAGCCAAATTTGCTGACGACACTAAATTATACAGGGTAGTGAAACCTGTGAGAGATTGTGAAGAGCTCCAGAGGGATCTCTCGACACTAGGGGAGTGGGCAAAACAGTGGCAAATGAGTTTCAACATTAGTAAGTGCAGAGTGATGCATGTTGGGGCAAAGAACCCCAATTACATTTATAAACTGATGGGGTCTGAACTCTCTGCGACAAACCAGGAAAGGGACCTTGGTGTCCTGGTGGACAACTCAATGAAGGTGTCAACCCAGTGTGCCTCAGCAGTGAAAAAAGCAAACTCAATGCTAGGGATCATTAGGAAGGGTATAGAAAATAAGTCAGCAAGTGTCATTTTGCCTCTTTATAAATCTATGGTGAGGCCCCATCTGGAATACTGTGTACAGTTCTGGTCGCCATACCTCCAGAAGGATATTATGGAGCTGGAAAAAGTGCAGAGGAGGGCAACCAGAATGATTAGGGGACTGGAACACCTTCCTTACCATCTGAGGCTGCAACGGTTGGGCCTCTTCACTCTTGAACGACGACGTCTAAGAGGTGACCTGATTGAAGTTTATAAAATCATGCACGGTGTGGACAAAGTAGATAAGGAAAAACTGTTTTCCCTATCGCATAACACTAGAACTAGGGGACACTCCATGAAACTTTTGGGTACTAGTTCTCAAACAAATAAGAGAAAGTACTTTTTCACCCAGAGGATTACTGGTCTATGGAACTCCCTGCCAGAAGAAGTGGTGACAGCTGTCAGTCTTGACAGCTTTAAGAAAGGATTAGACAAGTTCATGGAGGACAAGAGTATCAATGGCTATAATTATGGATACTTAAGGACAACCTCCGGGTTGGAGAGATAGGCAGGATATCTCTCAATATCATTTCCAGGGAATCCTAAGCAGGTGAACGCATCTGCTTGGGAATACCCTGAAGGAAATGGTGAGCCACTGTGTGAGACAGAATGCTGGACTGGATGGGCTGTGGCCTGTTCCAGCAAGGCTGTTCTTATGTTCTTATGGAGATATGATGTTAATCTATTTAAAGATCAAAGGTGTAAAGAACAAATTATAGAGAACTTGATGGAAAGTTGGCAATGGAATGATAATGATGCGGTAAATTTTAACATGGTCTGGGATGCCATGAAGTCGGTTTTTAGAGGTGAAAGTATAAAATTGGCAAGTAATAGATATAAAAAGTATAAGCTAGCACAAGACAAAAGCGAAAAGGAGATAAAGCAGTTACAGGAGGAACATTCTAAGAAGAAGGACAATAAGATATTTGCCAAATTACAAAGTGAAGATGGAATTGGTTGGTAAAGATATAGAAAAGGTAAAAAGAGATTTGATCTATTTAAAAAGAGAGTATTTTGAATACAGTAATAAAAATTCAAGATTATTGGCAAAAGCAGCAAAAGACAAGAAGGGAAAAAGAGAAATTGGAGTTTTGCTTAATAATCAAGGGATAAAATGTAACAAGATTAGAGATAAATGTAAAATTGCGAAGGAATTTTATCAAGCTTTGTATGCAAAAAAAGAGATTGATGTAGAGAAGCTTAA
Source organism: Bradypodion pumilum (assembly GCA_035047305.1). Classification (NCBI taxonomy): domain Eukaryota; kingdom Metazoa; phylum Chordata; class Lepidosauria; order Squamata; family Chamaeleonidae; genus Bradypodion; species Bradypodion pumilum. The sequence continues at coordinate 274,810,303 of JAWDJD010000001.1, forward strand.
AAAGAAACTAGAGAGACAAATATCGACTGAAATAAAACAGGAACATAGGGATAAAATGGAAGAACAAGTTTCTGAACAAGAAGTAAAGGAGGTAATTGCGGGCTTGAAGTTAGGGAAGGCACCGGGTGAGGATGGATTACTGGCTGACTTTTATAAGGAATTCAAAGATGTTGTGGTACCAAAGTTAGTAAAATTATATAATTATATATTGGAGGGTGGACAAATTCCGACTTCATGGTATAGGACCACGGTTGTACTGTTGCCAAAACCTGGAAAGAATTTAGAGAAAGTGGAATCTTATAGACCAATCTCTCTTATAAATCAAGATGCCAAGATCTTCACAGCAATATTGGCTAACCATTTAAATAAGTTTATAGGTGACTATATAAATTTAGATCAAGTGGGTTTTTTAAAAGGGAGGCATATGGCAGACCTGACTAGAAGGGTTTTAGATTTAATAGATAATGTTAATCAAACGAAAGAAAAAGTGGGATTGGGGGGCGTGGCTAAAATGAGTCGGGAGTATGGTGTAATTTCCCTCGGCTCGCGCTGAAACGTGGAAAGAAAGTGATTTTTCTAAAAAAAATAAGCTGACTTGCTGCCCATGAGAGACAAATTTGGATGCCTGTGGTCTTCTGGATCGAAACGAGGTGCGGAGTGGGCTTGAAGTCCGAGAATCAAGTGGTAGGCGAGGTGCAGCAAAAGCTGTGCTGAGCGAGCCGTTTTGGCTTCCCACAGGAGCATAGCGCTCGGGAAAGATCCGGGATAACAGCGGATCCAGAAGAAAATCACAAGGAAAATAAAGAATAATAATAAAATCTTGGAGCAGTGGTGGCGGTGAGGAGAGACCCTTGTGTTTGAGTCAGAGAATCGTAAGTAAGTGTGGATTGCTGAGATTGGGAAAGCCTGAGAACGGAGAAGAAGGAATAATGGCAGAGAAAGTTAAAAACGAAAGTTAAAAGAGGGGGAAGAAAGCAGACTGGGTGGCGAAGATCGCGGAGTACAATGGAGTCTGGAGAGAACAACAATAAAATTAAAAAGAGATAAATTTGTTGGGACTTAAGAGTTACATTGAATTGGTTGGATCTCCTTAAGAGTGGAGGTGGGCACTCAAATTAGTTTGAGATTGGAAAAGCCATCCGGATTGCCATTGCTGGCTCGAAAGTAAAGGAGATATTTTAACTGTGGAAAGGGATTGGCACAGCCGGACATGGTTTTTTACTGAGTTCTGATTCTGGAATACAATTTTTGGATTTTGATGACCTTGCATCCTCTCCGTTGGTTTTTATTTTCCTCTTAACTTTCTCCTAACTTAGCTCGGTGTGGAGCAGATCACAGTGGTTGGATACAGTTACGTCATTTCTTTCTTTACATTTCTGCCTGGGGCTGTGAAAGGATACAATTTTACTATTGGACTGTTTCACATTACATTCATGAGGTTTTTTTGAATGCTGTTCTTGTTTCACTGAGGATTACAAATACTGTTTCTCCTGGTTCACTGAGGATTATAATTTTTAAATTTTTTTCTCTCTCCAGCGCTGGATTGTTTGGGACATATTTTTGTGCCTCTCTTTCTCCTCTCTTCATTGGCTTATTTGGATATACAGTGGTTGCAATTTTCGAATGACTTTTTCAATTGAAATTGGGCTTTGATGGATATACAAAACATTTGAAGAAATTGGGACTTTTTTTTTCTTTTTTTCCCCCTTGGATCTGGTTCCTCAGTAGAAGAAAGGAGTATTGTGGCAGTGGAATTTCGGACCTGTTTCAAGGAGAGGTGTCTGATTGAGATAAGATTTTTGCGACCTTGATTCCTCCATTTGCAGACACAATGGATAAGAGCACAAGGGGAAAGGCAAGAGAAGAGGAACTGGTGGTGAAACCGAAGAAGAAAGATAAAGCAGCAGCGGCCGAAGCTCCTCCATCAGCATCATCAGCATCAGCATCGCCCGAACCGTATGATCAGACTCAAATAATGGTGGAATTTGGCAAGTTGTTTCAGAAATTTGAAAGGATGGAAGAAGCAAGAGTTAAAGATACAAATGAGATTTTGAAAAAACAAGATAAATTGGCTACAATGGTTATGGATCATTCTAAAAAAGTTGATTTAAGCTTACAAAAATAGAGGGAAATGTTAAGTTGATGCAAAATGATTTGAAAATGATGAAAGGGGAAATTAAAGGAGAATAAGTTGAAAGTGGATGAGCAAGAAAAGAGGATAGATGCTTTGGAAGAATTAATGAGAAAACAGAATATAGTGATACGTCATATGATGGAAAGAACGCCAGACAATTTGAGGGATAGAATTGTTGATTGGTTAAATAATTTGAAAATGGGGAAATATTTTGTTAATGAAGATATTGTAAGTGCTTTCAGAGTGGGGCCGAGAAGGGGGAAAGTTGTTCAAAGAAATGTTTTGGTTAAATTTGCAAATTGGGGAGACAAGTTGAAGGTAATGGCATTTTAAAAACAGGCTGGTTCTGGCACGCTGAAAATTGATGGGATTGATGTGGAGGTATACAATGACATCTCTATTAAGGAACGTGGATGGAGGTAGAAGATGAAGCCTATAACAAAATTGTTGATGAAAATAGGGATAAAATACAATTGGCGATTTCCACAGCAGTTAAGATTTTTTTATGAAAAAAATGCAGGTGATTGATGCGGGGACGGTTGCATTGGAATATGTGACCTTGCTTGATCTGGTTAAGGCGGGTTCAAATGAGTAGCTTGCTCTAAGGAAAGAGCTGCAGGACTTGGGAACAATAAGAAGAGAGTATGAAGGAGCAGATGAAGGTGGGGCTGCAGGTGGAGGGCAACTGGGAGGAGCAGAGGAAGACTTATCATTGATTGTGTTGGAGGAGGACCTGAGCAAAGGTTAGAGGATTAAAGGAATGATAGGAGAGGATGGTTATATGTGGTGGGTTTTTTTTACAATGTGGAGGGAGCGCTAGAGCGTTAATTATCACATACATCTTACATATTCCCCCCTCCCCTATTTGGATGACGAAGGTGACTATTTTGAAGAAGAAAGTGGAGAGGTTAGTAATGAGTGTTTTTTGTTTTAGGTTTTGTTTTAATTATTGTGGGTTGGTAGCATGCCTAATGGAGAACTTGGAAATGGTGCTGGAGAGGAATAGGTTTAAGTATGAGAACTATTAAAGTATTATCATGGAATGTAAAAGGTACAGGATCTGTGTTGAAGAGGAGGTGGATAGAATTGGCATTGAGAAAAAGCAGACCGGACATAGTCTTTCTACAGGAAACTCATCAAAAATCTAGACACAAACAAAATTTTTCTAGGAGGGATGCAACATTATGAAAAGTCATATGGCACATCAAAAGTAAGGGGGGTTGCAATCCTGATCTCGACTAGACTGGGGTTTGAGATAATAAATAGTACTTCAGACCCAGAGGGTAGATATTTGATAGTAAAAGGGAAAATAGAAGATGAAGTAATTTTAGTGAATTTATATGCCCCAAATGATCATCAAGCTTAATTTTTAGAATAAATGCGTAAAATTTTGATAAAAGAAAAAAAAACCAAAAATGATTGTGGCTGGCGATTTTAACTTAATAAGGTCAAATTTGGACTGTACAAACATTTCAAGATGTGGCAAAAGTATTAGAGGATGGATTTTGGATAACTGGATGGTTGCCTTAGGTTTGAGAGATTCCTGGAGAGAGATCAAGGGGTCAGAAAGGGCATACTCATATTTTTCACAGGTTCATAATTCATACTCTAGGATAGATTATATATTTGTAACGGAAAACATGGTTAAAAATATGTAGGATACTGAGATTGGAATTTTTAAAGAATCAGACCATGCTAAAGTGGTTTTAGAACTGAGAATGCAGAATGAAATTAAACCAAGAAGGAATTGGAGATACGATGCTAACTTATTTAAAGATCATAAGTGTAAGGAACAAATTATGGAGAGTTTGAAAGAAAATTGGTAGTGGAATGATAATGATGAGGTAAATTTTAATATGGTCTTGGATGCCATGAAGTCAGTCTTTAGAGGGGAATGTATTAAGTTGGCAAGTAATAGATATAAAAAGAACAAGTTAGTACAGGATAAAATTGAAAATGAGATAAAGCAGTTACAGGAAGAACATTCAAAGACGAAGGACAAGAAGGTTTTCACTAATTTAGAGAATGAGGGCTGAATTGATAGGTAAAGACATAGAAAAGGTGAAAAGAGATTTGGTATATTTAAATAGAGAATATTTTGAATATAGTAATAAAAATTCAAAATTATTGGCAAGAGCAGCTAAGGATAAAAAAAAAGGGAAATTGGAGTTTTGATAAATAAACAAGGAGTGAGATGTAATAAGATTAAAGATAAATGTAAAATTGTGAAAGAATTTTACCAAGATCTATATGCAAAAAAAGATATAGATGTGGAAAAGTTACAAAAGCAATTAGAGAAACAAATAGTTAGTCCAATAAAACAGGAGCATAAAGATAGAATGGAAGAACGAGTGTCAGAAAAGGAGGTAAAAGAAGTAATCACAGGTCTAAAACTGGGTAAAGCGCCGGGGGAGGATGGACTACCTGCGGACTTTTATAAGGAATTTAAAGATATTGTGGTTCCAAAGTTGGTAAAATTATATAATTATATTCTGGATGGGGGGCAAATTCCGACGTCATGGTATAAGACTACAATTGTACTGTTGTCGAAACCTGGAAAGAATTTAGAAAAAGTTGAATCTTACAGACCAATATCGTTAATAAACCAAGATGCCAAGATCTTCACAGCGATAATGGCCAATCGTTTAAATAATTTCATGGGTAACTACATAAACGCAGATTAAGTGGGTTTCTTGAAAGGGAGACATATGGCAGATTTGACCAGAAGAGTGGTAGACTTAATAGATACTGTAAGTCAAACAAAGGAGAAAGTGGGATTAATATCTCTGGATATTTTTAAGGCCTTTGATTCAATTAAGAAAATAATTAAAAGTTATGGATTCGGAGACAAATTTAGAAGAATAATTGATCAATTATATCAGCAGGGAATAGCCATCATAAGAGTAAATGATGAGGTTACTGATGAGGTGAAATTAGAGGCCGGCACGAGACAGGGTTGCCCACTATCTCCGATATTATTTATTATGGCAATGGAGTTATTAGCAAAAGCTATAAAAGATGGAAAAATAGAGGGGATTATGGACAACAAAATAAGTATGTATGCTGATGATACATTGATAATTGCAAAATATCCAGAGAGGGCAATGGATAGAATTAGAGCACAATTAAATGACTTTGAGGATATTACTGGGTTGAAGATAAATTGGGATAAATCGGAAATGATACTTTGTAACATAGGAGAAGAAGATCAGATGAGAATAAAGGGAAAGGGAAATATCCAAATTAAAGATAAATTGAAATATTTAGGAATAACTATATTGAATAGATTGGAAAATTTGAAAAGATTGAATTACGACAGTCTGAAAAATGAAATTAAAAATAGAATAAATAGTTTTCAAAAGTTGAAACTGTCGTGGTTTGGGAGGATTGCATTTACTAAAATGATGTTGTTACCTAGAATTAATTTTTTATTTGATGCATTAGCAATTCAATTGAAGGATAAAGAAATTAAGGAATTTCAAAAATTGATCAATGATTTTTGCAATGGAGGAAAGAAATCTAGGTTGCTAAAAAAATTATGGTACTTATCCCAGAAGGAAGGTGGTTTGGGAATGCCGAATTTGTTGGCATATTATCAAGCGTTTCAAATTAAGAATGTTGTGAAGATCTTGGCAAAGGAAAAAGCGATTTGGGAGGAAATTGAGATGAAGGATTATAGACATATTGGTAAAGTGGTTTTTTTAGGTTATAATTTGGGAAAGGTAAGGACTAAAAATTCTATGATGAAAGCTTTAATGAGGGTATGGATGAAAGTAAAGAAGGATCTGGTCCCGAGTATCTCTCCAATAGTGGAACTTTCAGATATGGTGAGCTTTCTGATCAAGATAGACAGTGAAATTAAGAAAGTATTAGATAAGAATGAAATTTTCCTGTTGAAAGACTGGTTACGGATCTGCAGGGATGTTGTTAGTAGGACTGTATTGTTTGAACAATTAAAAATAAACTGGTTTCAAATACTGAAGATTAACAAATGGAATAGCAAATGCATGAGAGAATATGATCTAGAAAGAGGAAAGACGGAATTTGAGGAATTGATTTTAAAAATCAGGAAAGGAGACAGAAGTATTAAGGGATTAGTTAGTAAAATATATATTTTATTAAACAAGGAGGGTGATCCACAGGAGGACCTGAAACTAAAGTGGGAACAAGAGATGAATATAAAGATAGATAATGATACATGGAGAAACAAATGGAAAAAGAGGATAATGAGAACTATGTCGGTTAGAATAAAAGAACATAATTACAAAATGTTATGGAAGTGGTTCTTGACCCCAGTGAGGTTACATCAAATTGATAGTAAAAAGGATAAATTGTGTTGGAGGTGTAAGGATACAATTGGAACGTATGAACATATGTGGTGGAATTGCAAAGTGGTAAAAATCTTTTGGGGGAAATTTGAAAAAGAGATTGGTGAAATACTGGGAAAGATAATTAAGCTGGGCCCGGGTACCACAATGTTAACAGACGTGGAATGTATTAATTTGACTAAGGAGGAGAAAGAATTATTAGAAATAATGCTTACATCGGGGAGACAATGTATTGCTAGAAATTGGAAAAATGATGTATCTATACAAATTGAAGATTGGTATAAAGAAATGTGGAACTTAGCTTTGAATGATAAATTGACCTGGGAGATAAAGAAAAAAGGGGAAGTTTGAAAGAAAACAAATTTTGTAATATTTGGAAACCATTTGTGGATCACTCCCTTATGGGAGAGGAAAGAAATAGACCTGTACCTGCACAAAGTGGTTTTTGGAAGTAAAACAATGAGCTATTCTGAGTCCTCCAGGGCAATGTAAATAAACACTGGGTGAATTATAATGTGTAACTATTACTGTTTGTTTCCCAACCTAGATAGTAATGAATTGTAATTTGGAAAACTCTAGTAATTGCCAAAGATTAAATATAAAGTTACAATTAAGTGTTATTATTATTAAATAGAGGTTTAGTGGTATCTGACTTATAAAAAGAGTAATGAAATGGTATTAGGGCAGGGGGCGACTTATTTTGTTTAAAAAGAAAAAACTTTGTATTGTGTGCTTATTTTGTATTTTATTTTGTTATGTGCTATGTATTGTATTGTAATCTTTTTTTTCTTTTGGAAAATTTATTGAAAATAAAAATTAAAAGAAAGAAAGAAAGAAAAAGTCGGATTAATATCTTTGGATATTTTTAAAGCATTTGATTCCTTACAATGGATTTTGATTAAGGAAATAATTAAAGGATATGGATTTGGAGATAAATTCAAAAGGGTAATTGACTTATTATACCAGAAAGGAACAGCTAGTGTTAGAGTAAATGATGAGATCACAGATGAGGTAAAGTTAGAGGCGGGTACTAGACAGGGCTGTCCCTTGTCCCGTATTTTGTTTATCATGGCAATGGAGATATTGGCAAAAGCTATAAGAGAGGATGAGAAAATAGAAGGGATAATGGGGAATAAAATAAGTATGTATGCAGATGATACACTGATAATTGTAAAACACCCTGAGAGGGTCATGGATAGAATTAGAACACAATTTAACGATTTTGAGAATATTACGGGTTTGAAGATAGTAAAGGTTTCCCTTGCTCGAAAGCCAGTCGTATCCGACTCTAGGGTGCAGTGCTCATCTCTGTTTCTAAGCCGAAGAGCCAGCGCTGTCTGCTTCTGCAGACGTTTCCGTGGTCATGTGGCAGGCATGACTAGATAAATTGGGACAAATCGGAAATGATGCTGTGTAATATGGGAGAGGGGGAGAGGAGGAAGATAAAGGGCATGAGTAATATTCAAATTAAAGATAAGTTGAAATTTTTGGGTATAATCATATCAAATAGATTGGAAGAGCTTAAAAGATTGAATTACGATAGTTTGAAAATGAAAATTAAGATTAGAATACAAAGTTTTCAAAAGTTGAAATTTTCATGGTTTGGGAGAATTGCACTCAGTAAAATGATGTTGTTACCTAGAATTAATTTTTTATTTGATGCATTAGCAATTCAATTGAAGGACAAGGAAATTAATGAGTTTCAAAAGTTGTTTAACAATTTTTGCAATGGGGCTAAAAAGTCTAGACTTCCCAAAAAAATTGCTATTTACCTCAGAAAGAAGGGGGTTTAGGAATGCCGAATTTAGTGGCATATTACCATGCTTTCCAAATTAAGAATGTTGTGAAGATCTTGGCAAGAGAAAAATAATCTGGGAGGAGATTGAGATGAAAGATTATAGGAATATAGGTAAAATGACCTTTTTGGGAGGAAATGTGAGAAAGATAGTTACTAACAATACAATGATGAAGGGATTAATGAATGTGTGGAAAAGATTAAAGAAGGATTTGGCCCCAAATATCTCTCCAATTTTGGAATTAGCAGATATGGCTTGTTTTCCACTGAAGATAGATAAAGAAATAAAGGAAATATTGGACAAAAATGAAGTTTTCTTGGTGAAAGACTGGTTACGGATCTGTAGAGATGAAGGAAGGAAGAAAAAGTTGTTTGAACAGCTGAAAATGAATTGGTTTCAGACATTGAGGATTAATAATTGGAACGGTAAATATTTGAGAGAATTAGATATAGAGAAAAGACGGAATTTGAAGAATTAGTTTTACAAAAGGAGACAGAAATATTAAGGGTTTAGTTAGCAAGCTTTATTGTTTAATAAATAGGGAGGGTGATCCACAAGAAGATTTGAAATTAAGGTGGGAACAGGATTTGAATATAAAGATATAAAAAGATGTATGGAGAAATAAGTGGAAAAAGAGGATAATGAGAACTATGTCAGTTAGAATTAAAGAACATAATTAGAATATGCTGTGGAGATGGTATCTGACACCACAGAGGTTACACCAGATTGATAACAAAAAGGATAAATTATGTTGGAGATGTAAAGACACTATAGGAACCTATGAACACATGTGGTGGAGTTGTAAGGTGATAAAGGTTTTTTGGAGAAGAATAGAAAAAGAGATCAGTGAAATAATGGGTAAAAAAATTAAACTGGGCTCAGGTACTACTATGCTAACAGATGTGGATGGTATTAACTTAAACAAGGATGAGAAAGAGTTATTAGAAATAATGCTAACAACAGGTAGACAATGTATCGCTAGAAATTGGAAAAATGATGTAATTATACAAACTGAAGAATGGTATAAAGAAATGTGGAATTTAGCATTGAATGATAAATTGACATGGGAGATAAAAGGAAAAAAGTGTAATTTGAAAGAGAATAGATTTTGGTATATTTGGAAGCCCTTTGTGGAGCACTCACTTATGGGTCCTGAAAGAAACAGACCTGTACCAGATCAAAGTAGTTTTTGGAAGTAAAATAATGAGATATTCTGAGTTCTCCAAGGCAATGTAAATAAACACTGGGTGTAATGTATGTGTAATTTTGATTTTGATAGTTGTTTCTAATTCAAAATATTATTGAATTGCTTAATGAGAAATGTTTCTTCTTGAATAAGGCTAGAAGTTAACTACTAAATCACAATTAAATGATTATTATTATTATTTTCCTTAAGGGAGGTTTCAATGCATTTGAAATATAAAGATAGATATAAAAATGTATTAGATGAATTATCTGGTATGTTAGTTATTTTTGTGTAGTATATGTCTTTTTTATGATGTATTGTTTTGTTTTTCTGTATATGTTTGAAAAATTTAATAAAAATTTATATTAAGAAAAAGAAATTCAATGCATTCCTATGGGAAATTCAAAATAAGAGTTTTTTGAGATACAACCAGCCTCGAGGAATGAATTAAATTCGTATGTAGAGGTTTGACTGTATTCTGATACACCAATAAAGGTAAATATATCCCGGTGACATTTAAGAGCAGATCACAGCAATCTTTGGATGTAGGGCAATCATGTGGACTGGGTAAATACAAATTAGGATCAAAGCAGCTTTAACAGAGGATAATAACTGCCAAAGAAAACATTAGACTTTGGAAACACACACTCCCTAGCTCACTGCTGTCAACATGCATCTATTAAATGAAATGCAGAAACGATCTTACTCTGAGAACATGATAGGAAGGAACATTTTATCAAAAATAGAAATGGGACAGAACAGGCCAGATCCCAATAGGTAATGGAATTCTAAACTAGTTCAGGCTGTAGCCTATTGATAATTAAGCAATTGGATGATGACATTCAAATGTATGTGTAAGATAGATATGTACAGTATATGTAGTGTGGTAAAGGTAAAGGTTGCCCTTGCTTGAAAGCCAGCCATATCCAACTCTAGGGTTCAGTGCTCATCTCTGTTTCAAAGCCAAAGAGTCAGCGCTGTCTGCTTCTGCAGACGTTTCCGTAGCCACGTGGCAGGCATGACTAAACACCAGAGCACACGGAACGCTGTTTACCTTCCCACCAAAGTGGTCCCTGTTTATCTACTTGCAATTCCTTGCTTTCGAACTGCTTGGTTGGCAGGAGCTGGGACAAAGACAGGAGCTCATTCCATCCTGTAGTACTCCGGAATCGAACTGCTGACCTTCCGCCTCCCAGTCAGCGTCTTAGCCACTTGAGCCACTGTAGTCCCATGGAGTGTGATAAAGAGGTGCAAATTGAGTTGTTAAGTTACATAGAAGAAAGCATGCAAGAGGTCAAAGAAAAACATTAGGGCAATGGAAACTGAACTCTGAAAATGAAGAAAGGAGGTTAGCAGGGTTGATCAAAGGAACATGTGGCCTTCTAGGTGCTTAAATGCAGCCTTTTGACTGAATCCAGATTTTACAGAGCAAATCTTTTTATTTTAACGTAGCTTTGTTTGTCTATTATATTTTTATTTAATAACTTTAAAATTAAAAAATTGAAGTTATTAAGGACATAGTAGTTAGATTTTTTTTAGGGATTGCAGTAGCTCAAGTGGCTAAGACACTGATTGGGAGGCAGAAGGTCAGCAGTTCGACAGTGGGGCGACATACAAATTGTAAATTGAATTGAATTGAATTCTAAATTAGAATAATATATAAAGGTGAATATAGAGGGGGGAAGGGTCAAGTGATTAAGACAATGAACTTGAAGACTGGAAGGTCGGAGTTTGATACCCGAGAACAGCAAGACAGAGTGAACTTCCATCTCTGTCCCAGTTCCTGCCACCCTAGCAAGAAATTGCAAGTAGATAAATAGCTACCACTTTGGTGGGAAGGTAAACAACATTCCATGCACTCCGGCATCTAGTCATGCCAACCACATGTCCACAAAAATACCTGCAGGCACAGAGAGTGCTGGCTCCTTGGCTGTAAACAGAGTAAACAAAGTACAGAGAGGAGCACTGAACCCTAGAGTCGGATACAACTGGCTTTCGAGCAAGGGCAACCTTTACCTATAGAAAAATATATTTAGACTTCAGCAGTGTATCTAGCCTCTTCTTATAAATTTTGCTTATGTGACAGCCAGGATAACCTGCTGTAAAATTATTATTGTTCTGGAAACCACCAACTACTCTCAGCTAGTGTTTAATTGTTCAGTTTGGACTATATCCCAGACTTTCATATGCCCTTGATTCTCTGCAGAAAGCTTTGTTTGCTTTTTTCCAGAGACGCACAATCATTGTGGCTGCTATAGCAAGCTTGCATCTTATTGTTTGTACAAATTTGTGTTGCAATGAGCCACAGATCGGGGCCCTCTGGTGCGGAGATGGCCCCCGGAGGTCGGAGTGACTGGCCGCAAGGAAGGACACGTGAGGCGAATAGTGCGGTGAAGTTCAGTCCCGATCGAAATCGGGTGGCCCATTTATTATCCTGCCTCGCGGGTTTCATGCCTTAGGAGCATGAACCCACGTCACAGAAGGCTGACGCAAACGTGGCGTTTCTGGTGGGTAGAGATAACACCTGCCTCCGGCCATTGTCCAGTGATTGATGGACAAACCCGCAGTTATCTAAGATCTGGGTTGGAGAAACCCCATTGTTCTCGCCCTATCTCGAAGGCCATGTAAATTGCCTCCGGGTCTAACTTCCTTTACTGCTGACTCAGCCTGCCTCACTCAACCTTATCGAGACCAGAAGGGGAAGAGCGAGTTCGACCTTAGAGTCAGCAACTTTTTCCATTTTGTCCTATTTCCTCCGTAATTCCTCAGCCAAGGTCTTTATGAGTTATACCAATTAATCTAACCCGCTCTCCAATTTCTCTTCCACCAGCGCTCGTGTTGGTTCTCAAGCTGTATGCATTAGCAAGCGAACGCCTTGGGAAGAGTGATGGCCAATCTAGGCATGCGGGCATACTACAAATTTGTTTGTAAGAAAGCAAGTGCTTTCCAAGTATACAGTACTGAGCTTCAGCTTTGAGACAGTCAAGTCAAAACTATACCAAGTGTCTTCAGTAATTTGCACTGCCATATCCAACCAAAGACATTGTAGCACTGGATATTCAGCATATAAACGAGTTTTATTCCACAGACAATCATGCCAAAAGATTCATGAGTGAGTCTGACAGAGGCCTCTATTGCTACTTGATTGATTCTTTCTCCCAGAACTCAAACTTGGGGTGGTCCATGCCGTGATTATAATAATAATCATCATGTGTCATCAAGTCAATTTTCACTTATGAAGACCCTTTCCAGGGTTTTCTAGGTTCAGATGTGGTCTACCACTCCCTACTTCTAGGGGAGTCTTGGAACTGTGCAGCTTACCCAAAGCCACACAGGCTGGCTCATAAGAGACACAGTGGGGGACTGAACGCTAACTTTCTGGCTCCACAGCCAGATACCTAAACCAGTAAAATATCAATTATTATATAAATTGTAATATTAAAACACACTTAATAACAGTCTAGAAGGCAGAAAGCTGAACACCTACCTGCTAAAAGCCATTTCCTTCAAGCAGGAGTTCTCAACCTTTTAAAGCCGGGTCACACTCCCTCAGACACCTTTGGGGGCCGGATGGCTATTTTGCCCTTCGGCCACCACATGGCATTTCCTGGTGTGGTGGAGGTGGTGGTGGGCCACATGAAATGGTGCCACAGGTTGCAGGTTGAAAATCCCTGCCTTAGAGCTTTCAATTGTCACCCAAAACTGTTAGAATATAAAGGTTTTTGCTGGCTAAGAGGAGTTTCATAGTGTAAGAGTTTCATAGTTTGGGAGTTAAGCACAGAGAAGGCCTTCTCTTTGAGAAAGAATTTGTCAGTCTGCCCAGACTTTAAATGCTGGTTCTCTTTAAGCTGTCCAGGTACAGAGAAAGAGAGCACTGGATATATAGAACAATAGAAGAACCTTTGGCTAGTATGAATATCAACCTTCTGTTCTGTCTATTCTATCCCAAAAAACCCAAATGTTTCCCAACACGCTTGTCGTTTGCTTGCTGTTAATTGTTCCCTGTAATGAGATGTGATGCATAGTTTAAATCAAACGTCATGCCATGTGGATGGCCTGGAGCAAATCACTGAGACAAATTTGCTTTCTTGATTATCCAGTTTGGAAATTTGGACTTGCTCCAGTATTGTAATCTCTGATTTTGCCCTTCTATCTTAATTTCTCTGCAAACAAATAATTACTTAAAAATTGATTTTAATTTTAATTATTTTTGCTAAGTCTCTCTTCATTAATTCAAAGTTTGAGTTTATATAAAAAAACTCCAAAAGAGAGAAGTCTAAAACTAGTTTGTATCTCTAGGTAACACACCATTTTAGACAAATGTAGTGTGTTGTATGCAGGACTGCCTTCAAGAAGATTAGAAGACTGAAACTAGCTCTAAGATTAGCAGCCAGACTTTTGACAAGCCACCTTCATGTTATTTTGAAATATCCATTCAAGAAGTGGTCATTAAAACTCTTTGTGATTTGGAAACCAGGTGCTTTAAGAACTGCTCCCTTTAATACAATACATTGCTCATACCTATAGAGTTTTTGGAATTATACCAAGAAAACAATACAGTGGGTGTGGAGAGGTGCCTCTGAGAGGAAAGTGTTTCATAATTTGTGTACCAGAGACAAGCCATCTCCTTTGTTGCTACCTGTGCAAAGGGTCAGAATCGACTGTGCGACTGAACAACATGAAGTGCAACCTGTGGTGGTCTTTGAAGGATCTTCCCAGGAGTGTCAATAAGCAAGCCCAAAATACTAGGCTGGGTTGGTGCATTAAAAAGACAATAGCAGGCAATACAAAGGAGAAAGCAAAGGGGTAATCAATACACAAGCTCAAGTTTAGCTATAAATGAGAATCCTACCAGTGAAGCATCAAGGTCAGGAGCACCAATCTATCACAGACACTGAAAATAGAGAGCAAGGCAAGCAGATGTGGAGTTGTTCTCAGCAACTCAGCTTGAAGTAGTCAGTGTTCTTTTGTAGATGCAGCTGAGTGGTCCCCACCCATGCCTGCAGCCACTAGGGAAATCCTACATCTCAGTAAGAGCTTTACAATTCATCTCAGCTGTGGCTTAGCATTCCCCAACCTTTGGGTTTGGGACTTCAATTCCCAGAGGCCTAAGTCAGTACATTGGCTGATCAGTGCTTTGGGGAATTGACTTAGGCTTCTGGGAATTGAAGTCCAAGCACCAAAGGTTGGAGAAGACTGGTTTAGCTGACCTGCTCCTTGAGATGCCTTCTCTCCCTGGAGCTTGTAGGTTGGTCTCTATCAGGTATTGCCTCTGATCCCTCTTACTCAGCTGGGGTTGATTGACACTGGGTTCAGGTGCTGCCTTGGCCTCTAAGGGGCTTCTAAGGAAGGAAAGAGAGGTGCCTGAGATCTTCCTCTGACTCACACTGCTCCAGCTGGGTCTTATCATCTTTAGTCTTGTTCTCAAAGGAAGCCTCTCCAAGGTAGAGTGTGACAGATGCACACAGCTTCATTTTAACATTTTCCTTGCCTTGCCATTGCTATTCAAGGAGGAGTGCCTGGATGAGTAGACATCCACCTAAATTAGTGCAGAGTACCTCTCAAACATCTGCTGCTTCTAGAATCACTGATTAGCTGCTGGAGTAGTTTCCCTGCTAAGTTATGGTCATGGTTTAATTTTACATTACTATTGTAGTAAGGAAAACGACTCCATGCTGCTCTGCTTTTATGTCTTTCTATATCCTACTCTCTAGCAGTAATCTCCAGTGAATGTTGCAGAAGCACAGTTAGCAGTGATAACACTTCAAAGAATTAACTAGCCAATGATCCTGGGCAAGTTACCAAGCACATCTTATTGGTGAGTGACAGTGGATGTTCAAAGAAAATAGATTTACTCTAAGCCAATGTTTCCCAACATGGGCCCCAGTTATACCTGTCAAGTATCCCGCATTGGCCGGGATTTTCCATTTTTCTGCGTTCGTTCCTCCTCTTTCCTGCCGCCAGCCCATATTTGAATGGCAGGGAAAGGGTTTACTGCGCATGCGTGGCCACGGTGTGCATGTACAAATGGGTTACTGTGCATGCGCAGCCACGGTGTGCATGCACAAATGAGTTACTGCTAATACACAGCCACGGTGCGCATGCACAAACAGGTTACTGAGCATGCACATCCACGCATGCGCAGTAATTTCCCATATTTTGTGGAGCCGCACTTGACTGGTATGGACCCAGGTACATTGGCTGATCAGTGCTTTGGGGAATTTACTTGGGCTTCTGGGAATTGAAGTCCAAAAACCAAAGGTTGGGAAACACTGGCCTAAGCCAAAGTTGACAGTTCAAGATTCATAGCTGGCAGAGGAAATGGGAGTTTGCAGAAGGAGAAAATGGGTCACTACAAAGGTAGGCCAGACTGTTCGTGCTAAGGTAGTAAGCAGCAGGGTTTGTCCTGTATGAATAGCTTATTCTCAGGATTGAAATCTGTCATCCAGAAACTGCTACTTAGATGGCTGTTTCTGGGAGCTCCAGGTAAGGCTGAAGTTTGTGTGCTTCCTAGCCATAGGTACTTAGTGCGTAGCGGATGACTTTCAGGGAAACCATTTACTCCTGAGGAAGATGCCACTAAACTTCCTTCAAAGTTGAGCACTCCTTACAAGAAGCTGAAGTGGCTAAGACGCTGACTGGGAGGCGGAAGGTCACCAGTTCGATTCCCAAGTACTACAGGACAGAATGAGCTCCCATCTCTGTCCCAGCTCCTGCCAACCTGGCAGTTCGAAAGCAAGAAATTGCAAGTAGATAAATAGGGACCACTTTGGTGGGAAGGTAAACAGCGTTCCATGCACTCCGGTGTCTAGTCATGCCTGCCACATGACCACCGAAACATCTGCAGAAGCAGACAGTGCTGGCTCTTCGACTTTGAAACAGAGATGAGCACTGAACCCTAGAGTCGGATATGACTGGCTTTCAAGCAAGGGAAACCTTTACAAGTTTGCCTACAACCAACAGAGGTATAAGTAGCACTTTTGGTACCTGGAACAAGCAGAACGCTCCTTCATCTACTCTGATGAGCTTAAGTCAAGAGCAAGCTGAAATTAAGAGAGGTATTCCTGTAGAATATTTGGGTGGCAAGCAATATAGTGCTTTAAAAGTGAGCACCACTGTCTTGAAGTAGGCATGGAAAGCAAATGGGCAACCAGCCCATTTCCTACTATCATGGGTATAATTCTACCTGTCTGTACCTGCTACAATTTTGGCCACCCCTCTGTGTTACTAGATAAAGCTCCTGAGTTATATCTAGGTAGTCCCATTCACAGTAATCTATGTGTTAGACTTTCAAATTATTCCCATTGAGTGATGGTTGTAACTAGGTTTATTAGTCTTCATCCTATCCATTACATACCTGCACACTGTATCATCCAACTCTAGTGACAAGAGCAAGTAGAGTTGCATTTCACCTGCTGGCTGATGACTCTTCTCTCGCTGTCGTCCAACATCCTCACCCGGTGACTTCATATTTATGCTGGGGCATCATAAATGTAAACATTATTTTTCCTGTTATGCTTTAGTATCCACCATCCTCATGACACCATTTCAAGTGGTCCCCTACCCTTCCAAGGGCATTTGAGAAACAAAATGGCTGCCCCTTTGAGGCTGTTGGGACAAAATGGCCATCCCCATCGTGCAGGCAGGGCAAAATGACCATTCAGCCCTTGAAGCTGGCTTAGAGAGCGTGACCTGGCGCCCCGGCTTGAAAAGGTTGGGAACCCCTGTCATAGACTGTGGCTCAGCTGTCACTGGTTGACAGGAAGCAAAGGAGACAGGACAAGCAGCCAGCCCTTCTGAGAGCCTTTTTAAACCCTCTCTTTTTTGTAACTCATGCCATTTTTTTCTCTTTACTGTTATGTAATTTTTAGGTTAGAAGCCTGCTGTCTTTTATTGATTTTGCATCAGAATCTCTGGGAAACTTCTTGGTAAGGTGAGGGATAAAAAAATGCTTTATATAT
Organism: Bradypodion pumilum; assembly: GCA_035047305.1. NCBI lineage: Eukaryota > Metazoa > Chordata > Lepidosauria > Squamata > Chamaeleonidae > Bradypodion > Bradypodion pumilum. Next base: position 274,827,708 of record JAWDJD010000001.1, read on the forward strand.
AACTAAATGAAATGACTAGCAAATGGAGCTGCGATATTCAAAATTTTATATTTAAGATAACTTAGTTACTTTTGATTTATTCCTCTAATTCTGTAAATATCACAGATTAAGAAAACCCTCATGCCTCTGAATTGACATATAGAAAATCACAGCTTGTGAACTGACTTTATTGCATCCCTCTGCATTTGTACCAGGGAGGGGGGGATTTTATTCTCGATATGTTGAGGCCAAAAACCAGTGTATACTTGTTTCAGTTTGTCCTCTTTAAGATTTCTAGTTTGATATTGCATTTGTTCCTGTATGCTATATACTGTATAAATAGTAAGGTAAAGGTTGCCTTTGCTCAAAAGCCAGTTGTATCTGACTGTAGGGTCCGGTCCTCATCTCTGTTTATAGCCAAGGAGCCAGCACTGTCTGCATCTACATGGGGCTGCCTTTGATGACCATTCGGAGGCTTAGTCCAGAACATGGCGGCCTGGGTAGTGATCGGGCACGGGCATTATGTCCGTGCCTTGCCCCTGCTCCAGGAGCTGCATTGGTTACCAGTTTGCCTCCAAGTGCAATTCAAGGTGCTGGTTATGACCTTTAAAACCCTACATAGTATTGGGCCAGGATACCTAAGAGACCGCATCACACTAAGAACATCTGTCGGTCCAACCAGAGCGGACCGGAGGGGCTCCCTAATTGTTCCATCTACCGGGGGCCCCACCTCTTTGGCACAAAAAAAGGGCTTTTTTCCATGTCCGCACCGGCCTTCTGGAACCTCCTGCCAGTAGAGCTATGGTTGCACACGGAGTTGCTGTCCTTCAGGAAAGGACTTAAGACCTGGCTGGCGAGGCAAGTGTGGGGCCGTGAGGACAATGTGGCCCCTGCTCACTGGCTTTTACCTTAAGTTGCACCCTCTCTCTCCTTCATGGGGTGGGTGGGATTTTAATGGGGGTGGGGTTTTTAACTGTTTCTATTGTTTGGGTTTTAGATTATGCAAGCTGCCCTGAGTCGGCTTGCCTGATTGGGCGGTGAACAAGTTGAAATAAATAAAATAAAATAAAATAAATAAAAATCTGTAAACATTTTTGTGGTCATGTAGCAGGCATGACTAGACACGGAATGCTATTTACCTTCCCACCTAAGTGGTATCTATTTATCTACTTGCAATTTCTTGCTTCGGAACTGCCAGGTTGGCAGAAGCTGGGACAGAGATGGGAGCTCACTCCGTCATGCCGCACTCATGCCTTGAACTGCTGACCTGCCGACCTTCCAGTTGCTAAGTTTAGTGTCTTAACCACTAAGCTACTGCAGTCCTTCAACATTTAAACTGTTGCATATGAAATATTTGGCTTTGGCTGTCATCACTCTAGGCAAGATATAACAATGTACGACATCTTCCTTGTGCGTCAATGCTCCCTTTTGCTGCAGGCAATCCAGTAGGGCATGTCCTGTGGTTATAACCATATACACAAAAACTCGTCTAAAGGAATCCATTTTTAAAAATGAAATACATTATTCTGTTGCACTGGAGCAATGAACATCAGTGCCACTATGAAAAGCATATTATGCATAGTGTTGGTTATACGCTGATTTCTATTGTCTATGAGCTTATGGATCTTAAATGAGATATCACTATTGGGTTTAGAGCAGGGGTGCCCAGATCCGGGCCCCAATGCCAATTCATCCAGCCCACGAAGCCCTCGTCGCTCGCAGAAGTAAAACGTGCCCATCTGGGTGCATTTTAATTCCACTTCCAGGAGCGACAAGGTCTTTGTGGGCCGGATGAATTGGCTGCAGGGGTCGTACCTAGCCCATGGGCCATAATGACCACCCCCTGAACCACGTGACTGGCCCATGGGCCGAAAAGTTTGGGCACCCCTGGTTTAGAACATCAAAATCAATCTTTTCTTTTACCCTTAAAAGGTTTAGCTGGTATCATTGCAAGAAGAAGAGCTTGCGCTTTACTTGAACCAAATGAGCTGTCAACAAGTCAAATCCTCCTCACCTAAAGAGACTTTCTGTAAGCAACAGAACCGCACCTGCCTCTAGATGCTGTGACAGTCTAAATGTCTCCATGAAAGAACTCATGTCACATTGCATACAGACTTCTTAATTGCTTTAATTGTGCTGACACTATGTCATTTACACAGTGGTTAAGTGTACATGGGTGGTTCTGCAGTAAGTGTGTTTCCATAAACACGTCAAATGGTGTGTGGTGCCCAACCCACTGGGGTCAATGAGAGTCCTAGAGATTAATTCTCTGAAACTACCAGCAGATAGACTTCAGTCTGCAAGAGCTGAGCAAGGCAGTTAATGATAGGGTATCCTGGAGGCCACTCATTCTTTAGGTCTCCATAGGTCACGGCGATTTGGTGACACACAACAGCCACCACCTGTGGACAATATGTTCAACTCACATGATGAGGCACTGAGATGTCCTCCCTGCTGACACGTCTTTATAAAACAACAATGATTTGCCTCTTTCATGGTATGGTGGGTGTGGCCAGGGGGAAAGCCCTGCGTTGCACCCAAATTAAGACTACTTTATTTCAAAACTTGGATGGGCGGGGCCAGCCAGAATTTCTGCTACCGGTTCTGGCGAACTGGTGCGATCCTGCTGATGCCAGCCACCGTCTTAAGCCCAATAGGAAGTGAAATCAAACAAGACCTGGTGAGGCAAAAGTACTCCTTCCTGACTTTTAGAAAATATTATTTTATTTCTAAAGGTCCAAACCCACTTTTGCTTCAACTGGGGGGGCATCTGCCTCTGTCTGTGCTTTCTACTTTACTGCACTTTTAAAACACTGCATTCTTTTCAAATATAGCAATAGCAATTACACTTATATACCACCCTGTAGTGCTTAGTGTACTCTCTGGGTGGTTCACCGAGTAATTAGTATCTTGTCCCCAACATTCTTGGTACTCATTTTTCTGACCTCAGTAGGAGGGAAGACTGAATCAACCTTGAGTCCCATCAGGATCAAACTCGTAAACTTTTGGCTGCACCACCAGGACATTTTAAAAAGGTACAATGACATCAACATTTTACTTTAATGTTTGTTGCAATGAGTATGTTGCAATGAGACACGGGAGGCGGCTGTGTGGCGAAGGCAATGAGTATGTTGCAATGAGATGCGGGAGGCAGCGGTGTGGTGAAGTCCAGCCCCGACCAGAGTCGGGAGCAAGTATTTATTCCCTGCCTAGGAGCGAAGATGCATATCTAAGATAATCGCGCCATCCCCTGTACAGAAGGCTTGTGTGCATTTTCCAGTGGTGTGTCTACAATGGTAGCTCTGGAAGCTACCCTGAGGTTAATGGACAACCCGCACTTAATTGCCTTGGGCTGGCCTGCCCTAATTTTGGAGCCGATGTGGATTGACCCTGTGTTGCAATGGCTAGCTGGAAGGAAGACGCGTGGAGGCAACCGTGCGGTGAAGTACAGCCCCGACAAGAGTCGAGGGTTCGTATTTATTCCCTTGGGGTTGTGACACGTGCCTAGGGCACTTGTGCTGCCCCTGTACAGAAGGTTTGCGTACGTGGCATTTTCTGGTGTTCCAGCTACAATGCCGGCTCTTGGAAGTTACCCTGTGGTTAATGGACAGCTAGCGCTTAATTGCCTTGGGCTGGCGTTGGTCCCCTGGTCTGTTGCCACCGAGTGAACCCCTGGGGAGAGGTTTAATTGCCAATTATTCCTGCGGGCAACCCACATTTCCCCTTCCTTTATTATTTAAGTCAGCCTGGCTGAGGGCACGATAGATGAAGAGCATGATTTGTTTGGGCGTAACTGTTTCTCAGGGTCTCCGCCATGAGGTACACATTGACAGGAGTGATGGAATGCATTGCGCAAAGCAGCAGAGCATAATCCCCACTACTATAACGGCAGTGATGGCTTTGAGCGCTGTTTTCAACCACCCCCGTGGCACCCAAGACCATAACTCGTCCCACCATGCCCAGTTGGTATCCTCCTTGATGTGCTTAACTAAAGTGTGAAGTTTGGTGATTTGACTCTGGACTTTACGAGAATTGTCTGTGAGGTTAAAACAACACATGTCCTGGACGGATTCGCAGCCCAAATGGTGTAAAAGCAGCAAATAATCAATTGCTGTGCAGTTGTCTAAAACAGCTTGTCTTAGTTCAGCCTGCTCTCAGTTTAGCATGTCAATGGCTGATGATGTGGTTGATGGCTTTGGCTAGTGAGCACGCCAGTTGGCCGATTTTGTGTGCATTACCCACTGCTAGTCCGGGCACCCCTATGATATTGACAGCTAGGGACACATACTCTGCCTTGCTAAGTACGGAGATATCGCTATCACATGTCTCATCTAGCTGGACCGCCCGTTTGGGCCATGCTGGCCTTGGAGTTACCAGGTTTGGGGTTACCATCTCCCTTTTGGGGAGTACCAGGGTTAGATGACTCACACAGCAGTATGAGTCTGGCACATTAGCAGGTATATAGTTCCAAGTCCGTTTGTTACAAGTGAAAAACCACCCTGAAGACAAAATAATATGAGCATACACATAACTGATTATCTCTGGTTGGTCACATTTCCAAGACTCTTTCCTGGGGCTCAGGCAACGATGGTGCAGGCTTTTGGCTGTGGAGCAACCTATCATCCTGGCACAGGGGTGTTTTGGCTGATGGCCACCCAAGGTGTGTAGAGGGTGACCGCATCAGCTGGCAAAGTCTTTGTTGTCTGTGGTTTGTTGCAAGCAAAAGTCCGATTGGTTGACAAGTCCGGCTAATTTCTCCCAAATGTTATATTGGAGTCTGGCAGTCAGATCTCCACCAGATGTCAGGTCCCCATAAGATGCTTGAACCTCTCCCCCCATCAGCAAGGAAAGGATCAAGACGATCATCAGGGAATTGTAGGTGATTTGAGCTAGCACTGCGGCCACCACATTTTGTGGGGTGGGCTCACTGTTTTGCTACCTCAGAATGGACAGAGCGTCATCACACAGGGTCTTGACCATCCCCCAGGTCACTCTCTGCTCTGGTCTCAGCCGGGGTTGTCTGCTCTGTCTGAGTCCTCTCGTCAGGCTCACTCCCTCCATCTCGGGCAAGGGATCCAGAGCTGCTCTGGTCCACGCCATGCTGCTCGAAATATGGCTTCACGCAACAACTGGAGATCCAGACAGGTCCTGTGGGGGACATAATCGATGCATACCCTCCCCCATGTTATCAGGGGTGCCGAGCCTCTCCAAGAGGGGTCTGGTGGCACCCTGAAGCAGACCATTGGTCGTGGGAGGATTTCCTGCTGTTGGAAATGCTTCTCCTGCGGGGTGCAGTCAGAAAAAATGTTGAGGTGATTGTAAGTGGATAATACTTTATGTAGACGTTGGTGCGCCTGACCCTGGTTTTTCAGGGGGGACTATCTCCTCTCTTTCTGTTTGTTTGTCGATGTAGGACTTTAATGTCCGGTTCACCTGTTCGACAATGGCTTGTCCCTGGGGATTGTATGGGATTCCAAATGTTTGCTTCACGTCCCAAGTTGCTAGAAATTATGCTAGTTGTTTGGAACTATAAGCAGGTGCATTGTCGGTGATTGCGTCCATCTCTATGCGGACTGGGCTCAGCATTTGGAGCTCGGCCAGTTCTGCGGCCGGCAATTCCCCCTTGCGCAATTCCTCCTCGACCATTAATTGGAACGGACTCTTAGTGACCCAGCAAGCGCCTACACTTCCTAGGCTCCTGCCCACCACCACGGCTTCTGCAGCAGCCACGGAAGGGGAGTCCTCCAAGCCCCATGTTTGAACTGGATGGTCAGATAGAGACATGCTGGGGCTGATGGTTTTACATAAGCTGGGGGTTTCTCAGTCTCTACCTGGGCTGGACTCACGGCTGCAATTATCTGCCTGCATTTGCTCCAAGCCCCTAGGATTTTTGTGAGTGCTCGGGGTTCTTCCCTAAGATACTTCCCTACTCTATCCCACACCTCTGGATCCATCATGCCTGCTTCTGGGTAAAACAAACAGTGTTCCCCCAAATACACCGCTAAGTCCGTCAGGCTCCTTTTCCTCAACCCTATCTGATGCTGCCTGGCCAGGTCTTTGAGCTTCCTCACATGAGCTTGCTGCTTGATGGATGAATTATGCTCCCCCATGCATGCCCCCATATTACCTAAGGGGGTCCTCAGATTCGCTTCCACAGGATGAGTCGGTGCGCCTTGGAAGTAGCAAGTTCAGGACGGATGGTGCACAGGACGATGTCCCTCGGGTCTGGTCAGTTGGTCAGGATCGTGGCTAAGGCTCTCTGCCGCAGGCTTCTGGTCTGCCTCTGCTGCTCAGGATCACGGCTCTCCCCTTGCTTTGGAACGCGTCCGTTCCAATGCATGGGGTCTGCTGAGGCTTACGATTGCATTGGCTTCCTTGCTTCAGGATCACGTTGGGTCTTCCTTCAGATCACGTTGTGGCTTCAGATCAGAATCACGTCAGGTTCTGGCTTCAGAATCACATTGGGGTCACCAGATGTTGCAATGGCTGGCTGGAAGGAAGACGCATGGAGGCAACCGTGCAGTGAAGTACAGCCTCAACCAGAGTCGGGGGTACGTATTTATTACCCTGCCTCAAGGTTGTGACACGTGCCTAGGGCACTTGTGCCGCCCCTGTACAGAAGGCTTGCATACGTGGCGTTTTCTGGTGGTCCAGCAACAATGCCGGCTCTTGGAAGTTACCCTGTGGTTAATGGACAACCTGCGCTTAATTGCCTTGGGCTGGCAAAACCAATTGTTCCTGCCCTAATCTCGGAGTCTATGCGTATTGACCCCGGGCATCTAACTTCGTCCCCTGTTTGTCCCGACTTGTTTGCCCTGTTCTATTTGCCCTCAGCCTGGGTTATGGTTCATCTCTAACTAACCTGCTTATCTTTCCCAATTTCCTCTCCAGCAGAGACCCGTTGGTCCCCGGGTCTGTTGCCACCGAGTGAACTCCAGGAGAGAGGTTTAATTGCCAATTATTCCCGCGGGCAACCCACAACCCCGGGCACCTAGCTTTGTCCCTTGTTTGCCCCTGTTTGCTTCCCCAACTCTATTTGCCTCCAGCCTGAGCCATGGTTTATGCCTAACCTGCCCGCTTATCTCCCAATTTTCCCTCCAGCAGAGCACGGCCCCAGCTAGTCTGAGGACTGACGTGCGGATCTGTGGACACCAAGCGCACCCCTCGGGAGAGGTTTAATATCCAATTAGTGCGGGCAACCCACAATGTTAAGATCAGACAAATATTTCCAGGTTTTAAAAAATGACATATAAAGATAAAAAGTAATGCATACAATGATTTTAAATTAATATCCTTTGACAAAGAATTGCAAGAGTAGTATGGGCCAAAATAAGAACAAAAGGTCATTAAATGTTAGAGTCAGACTAGCTTTTATGAGGAGAATGTATTCCTTGTGATAATCTTTTTTTTCTCCCCAACAGTATTTCCTCTGAGATTAGTGCCTCAGTAATCAGACTTGTAAATTAAGCCTGAGTGTTCCTTCTAGTAAACCACTCAAATAAAAAAAGCATGTTAAGTGCAAAATACTTACTTATGTGAAAGAGTTCATGGGATATGTCAGACAGATCATTATCACTACTTAAGGGAACATAGCTTCACAAAAGTGGAGGGAAATGTTGGCTGAAATCCAGCAGTAACTTGCAGCTAGAGTAGACCTATTGAATCAGTGGAGATTTAGTGAGTCACTTCCTTGTAAATTCTGTTGCTTCAACAGCCCTACTCTGGTTGTGACTTTCTACTGACTTTCAGCCACTTTCTGATTTGAATCTTAGTTTAAGATGAAGGTTAACTAAACACAGGACTCTTCCAGAAATATTTTTTTGTCCTCCAAATGTACCTCTTTCATCAATGAAATTATTGATATTTTTCCCACCATCCAAATGACCTAAGTCTTGTTTTAATAAAGCTTAAGTAAAGTAAATGTCGCCCTTGCTCAAAGTCCAGTCATATCTGACTCCAGGGTTCAGTGCTCATTTCTGTTTACAGTCAAAGAGCCAGCGCCACAGAAATTTACAACACCGGAGTGCATGAAACGCTGTTTACCTTCCCACCCAAGTGTTGCCTGCTTGCAATTTCTTGCTTTCAAACTGCTGGGTTGGCAGGAACTGGGACGGAGACGGGAGCTCACTCCGTCGTGCAATACTCCGGTCTCAAACTACCAACCTGCTAACCTTCCAGTTGTCAAGTTCAGCGTCTTAACCACTTGTCCTTAGTTCCAATGTGCTGTGGTTCACTTAATACAGTCCTACTGCTTTCTCATTATAGGTTTCAATTTGCAATCAGGGCATTTTTGAAAAAAAGGTCTACAGAGAAACTTCAGCAGTGAAATCCAATTTCCTAATGAGAATCGGTTTTCTGAGAAGTGGCTTTTCTCAAATAAATCCTGGTAATCCCTGTGACCCTTTACAGTGAAAGGGAATAAACAGGGATAAATGAGGGTAGAAATTTTCTTTTATTCAGAAGAGCCTTCAGCTTATATTATCCAAATGTATGTTTAAATAATAAGAAACTATAGACACAGAAATAAATAACAATAGGTTTCTAATTATCCCTATTCTTTTTGTCCTGAGCACTAGACTTTGGCTTTGTTTCCATTTAATCAAGAAGCTCCCATATGTTGTGATGGATAGAGTATTCCAAAGAGGTCCTGATGGGGAAATCACTGCAGAACTCCCCCAGGGAACCACTGTTGCAGCTGAAGCCTTCCTGATGGAAGACATCAAGTCAGGTGGAAGGTGGAAAAGAGAATTCTTTTTTAAAAAAAACAACAACGGATGTATGATCTTCCAATGCAATGAGTTCAAGGTTGGAATACCTTCAGGTTATAATCCTGATGTTTCAGTGAAAAGCCAAGGGAATTTATTTCTAGTAGATTCAAAGCTACTTCACCCTGGAATGCTGTGTTTTGCGGGTGTCCAGTTGTTACTGTTAGTGGCACTCCGGACAAAGAAGTAATCTAACCAGCAGGATTGGGTTAACAACAGTGATCTTTATTCAGCTCAAGATCCGGGCTGGGGAAGCAAGGTTCAACATTTCCCGCCTTGACAGCCCTTTGAATTTAGTGCCTTTAGAAAATGGTGCATGTCCCGTTCTTCCGCTTGGTGCGGTTTGTCTTTAAACATAGAAATAAGCTTTGGACACAACACTGCCTTAATAGCAGTGTGAAGTAGGAAATGCATTAACTAGCAAGCTGAAAACTGTGTCCCATCATAACACTATAGTCAACTGTTTATTCCTTGTACTGCCATATCTGCCGTTTTAGGAATAGCGTTAATGTCTCTTGTTGTTTATGACAGCAATATGATGCTAAAAATGGCTAGGAATTTCTCTTCCATACTGCCCTAAAACCTGGGAGGGGGCAGCTCTTCAGGTCATGATTTATGATCTAGGAAGTCTACTTTTTGCCATTCCACAAAATAATGGACACTTACAGATGTTTTCTGCCACTGAACTGAAGAGATGGAGTAGAACAGGGATTCTCAGCCTGCGGCCTGTTGGCTGGATGGGACCCACAGTGCCATTTCATGTGGGCCCCCACCGCCTCCACCACACTAGGAAGTGCCATGTGGTGGAGGAAGGGCAAAATGGCCATATGGCCTCTGAAGCTGTCTGAGGGAACATGACCCGGCCCCCAGCTTTAAAAGGTTGAGAACTCCTGGAGTAGAGCCTGGGCATACCGCCTGGCTACAGTGGAGAAACGGCTTTTTGCTCCCTCCAACACTTTGAATATTACCAAAGGGCTTAGAAAATCTTTGACCTTATGTTCTCATACAGAATTTTAATTGGTCTTTCACCCTTCTTTTGGCACGGTATTCCTGGCTGAACCATTGTGTTGTCTGAATTGCAAACAGCCGTTAAAACGGGAATACTGGTGCAATTGTTTTTTCAATGTCAGGAGAAGGCTGCAGATGCTTTACTAAATGTTTATTCCCACATATTTTCCCATATTCAAAACATTTTGGCTCAGCTTGTATTTGAACAAGGTGACTCCAACTCATGCCAGACCTTTCTGTTACTCATTGCTCATTTCCCCCAGATTGTTAGCACATCTTTCCACCCTCACACTAAAGGCAATCACTGTAAAACTTGCAAACAATTCGGCAACCAAGTGAGTCTATAAGCATCGCACACAATGTCAGAGTGTTCTCAAGCAATACAGCCAGAGAGTAATTATGCCACGCCAAAGCTATGACTGAGTGGCACTCCTTTTCGGGAAAGAGGACTCATACTCTTGAAAGCATCAAAGGGAAGTCAACTGAAACACAACATTTGCCTCCTAAATTGAAGATGAACTTGTGGCTGATGAAAACATAGTAAAAATACTTTTTTAAAACATTGGTGAGATACTACTTTTATACATCCTTTCCACACACACCTTATTAATAACATTTTTGGTAACAATTACTCTCTGTAGTAACTAGTTGTTGGCCTCACTAACAAACTGTATTGTTTTGGTTCCTTGTGAACTGACCACTCATATGAGGCTGCAAATACACAGTAGAGAAATATGGTTTGATCTGTGATGATTTTGCATCTGTGGAATCTGGTTTTCCCTAAGTAAAATCATTGTAGCTGTCCAGACAACAATTTTGAGATTCTAGCAGGAGCAGAAGCAGAGAATTCAGATTGTACCAATTCCCCACAACAAAAACTGCTTTAAGGTGCTAACAGGCAAGGTCCACTACTCTTTGATTTTTCATTGTTCATCTAAGAGCCTTAAGAGATAGTGTCTTCCTACACAAAGTTAAAATCTTATTTTTTAAAAATGGTTTTGGGACAAGGTGCGCTTAGTTGAAGGAAACTGTCACCCCGTGAATGCTCTTTATCATCACACCGGGGGGGGGGGGGGGATGGACAGAAAGTGGATAAAAACAATATAATCTATATCGGAACAAATTCAAACCACTTCTGCTGTCTGAGCAACAATTCCATGCTTAAAATAGACAATTCCACAATGAACTTCCTTGCACTGAGCTTTAAGTTTTAACTCAAACTCATCTATGCCCAATCCAATGTGAATTATGACATAAATGACCAATGTAGATGCCCCAAGTGGCCTTCCTTTCCCCTGAACAATGGAAATGGAGTGGGGGTGCTAATTAAGATTCCTAAAGTGTCCTCTGTCAGATCTCTTGGGCAAGGTGAAAGAGGAGGGCACACGTCATGGTCCGCCTAGCCAGCGGGTGATGTGGTATCCAAACGGCTAAAAAACCGCATGCAGATGGACTTGATTTCCCAGGTCTAATTACATGTGTGGCATGCCATCACAGAGATGTCTACCATTGCATGGACTCCTTGCTGAATAACAATTCCAAGGTATCCAATGATATTACAATTCTGGTTTGTTGGTAAGTGTAGCTTGATGGAAATTAGCCCCTTGGGATTATTTGAAAGTACTGTACTACAGTATTCTATATTGCTAAACTGGCTGGATAAATCGGTAGTTTAGGTATCTGGCTGAAAAGCCAGAGGAACCTACTCAATAATTACACTGTTGCTTTAAAATCTAACTTTGTATTATATTGTAGACATTTCTCATAACTGGCTTGGAAATGGAGTGGGCATTGGTTGTGATAAACATTTCTTTATTTAAATTAGTCTGTAATATGTACATGAGTGTCTACTACTTATGCCTCCTGCATTCAGTACAGATTTGTGAAGCCTCTGTACCAACATTTGGAGTCTGTCTTGATGTGGTATCAATACCTGAGAACACTGTGTCTTTTTTCAGAAGAGATTGGTTTCCTCCAGTTATTCTAATAGGGATGAAATAAAAACCCCAACAACCTGGGCACTGCCACTCGTATTATCTGTAGGCAGAGAGTAGTTTGCAAGAGGTCTGCTCTTATGCACTATCATCATAATTTCCCTTTTGCATTGCTTTACCTTAAGACATGAGGTTCAAAGCTTAGTTTAAAGGTTACTTGTTTGCATTTTGCAGCTCTAGGTTGTCCTACAAAAGCATTTTATAAGCCAACAGTCACAATAAAAGTATAGATTATTACTAACAATAAAAATGTGCTTGAGTGAGATTTTTAAACAGCAGGAAGGATCTAGTATCATGAGAAAATGTTTTACATCTAAGACAGTTAATTTCACTCTGATGATCTGACTCAGCTTGGTGGCACAGGATACATTTTAATGTGCTGTTAGTTTTAAAAGAAGACATAAATATACGTAGCAATTAAGTCCCTGAAGTTATAATAACAAAATACACAACATTAATAAAAACATAAAACATGCTGACCTTGTGGCTTGTATTCTAATCTAAAAAAGCACTTACTGTTATGCAAATGTGAGATTCATGGTCTGTAGACAATCAGCAATTATGCATTTTCTATTCAAAGTAAACACTGATTTCTATAGGGCTTACTCCTGTAAAGGTAAAGGTCGCCTTTGCTCGGAAGCCAGTCGCATCCGACTCTAGGGTTCAGTGCTCATCTCTGTTTATAGCCAAAGAGCCAGTACTGTCTGTGTTTGCAGATTTTTCCATGGACATGTGGCAGGCATGCTTCAACACCTGAGAGCACGGAATGCTATTTACCTTCCCACAGAAGTGGTCCCTATTTATCTACTTGCAATTTCTTGCTTTCATACTGCTAGGTTGGCAGGAGCTGGGACAGAGATGAGTGCTCACTCCGTTGTGCAGTACTCGGAAATCGAACTCCAACCTTCCAGTTGTCAAGTTCAGCATCTTAACCACTTGAGCCACCGCAGTCCCTCCTGTATAAGTGATTAAAGGGCACTGGATGCATTGGGGTACACAGAAAGAGCCTCTTTGAAGATTGTGGTATTTTTGAGCCACAATCTGGCGTATCCTGATAATGACAACCTTGTGTTGCTGGCTAATCTTTCTCATACTAGGTCAGGCGATAGGAACTGCAGAATGAACTCACCAAAAGGTTTTTTGGCAGTTTCACTTCTGGCCTAGACATAGAAGAAGAACTGGATGCATTCAGAAGAGGTTTTATTGTGCAATCACAGAGGCTTGCTAATGCAATTGGCATTAGATGACAACCTCTTCAGATTTGGTGTGTTTTCCTGTCGCCCCCCCCCCTTTTTTTTATTTATTTATTAAATATTTTCTTATCAGGCATGTTAGGATCCCATCAAAAAGAGTTGAGCAGAGTATTCCGAGCTGGTCCATTGTGAAAACATCCCTGAAACAATGGGTGGGTGGGGACATCCCATTAAGGAACAAAATACAGAATATATGCTCTTTTAACCTAACTCTTAGGAGTAACTTTACAAGCTCTGCAATCTTGTGTGAAGGAGCTCTCCTTGCATAATTATTACAATACTGTGATGTTGAGAAATGAAAATAATTGAATTGCTCATTAAAGACAAGATTCTGCACTCTGATTTCAAACAACTTCTTGATGCCCATGCTTCAAGGGGAGTGGAGGGAAAATGCAAATTCATGCATCTGATTATGGGTTGTTCATATTGTCTTGGAACCATCCAGATATGACAAGGAAAAGTGGGTAGAGGGCCCAAGGTGCTGCAGAAGGACAAAATCAATGGAAAATCTAATGGAGGTAAGGGAACAGTATGTATTCAATAGGTACATGTCATAACATGGGCTGACAATCAGAGGGGAAGGGATGGAAAACCAGGGTTAGGGATGAATAGACAATTCTGCTAGACACCTGGAACCCTGAACATTAGAAGTTTATCTGCACTGCAGCATTTTGCTATTTGTACATTGTGACATGATGTGTCTGTTCACCGCTCTCACCTTGAAGACGAAGGACAAGTGCAAGCAGTATATATTCCAGGTCACAAGAATACATGACTGAATACTTCAAAACTCCTCCAAATCGGTTTTTAGGGGATTGATTTGTTGGATTTGTACACCACAAAACCTTCAACAGTACAATAAAATATAATAGCATACAAAATAAACAATAGCAAAACAATACAGTAAGTAGCATACAGACAGTAGCATATGATATAGTCAAAAATACAAAATATAGGGGACACCATGAGGTCGACCGCCCTCCTCCTCGATCGCCCAAACGGCCATAGCAGGCTTGGTCCTCCTCCTTCTCTGAGCAATGACGGGGCCCAGAGGTCAGCAGGCGGAAGCATCCTTGACTGCCCAGGGCTGCAGCGGCATTTCATCCTCCTCCAGGCAGGGAGAGGCTGGGAGGTCGGTGGGCAGGAGCATCCTCGACCGCCCAAACAGCGACAGCAGGCTTGGTCCTCCTCCTTCTCCGAGCAATGACAGGGCCCAGAGGCTGGTGGGCAGGAGCATCCTCGACCTCCCAGGGCTGTGTTTTATCCTCCTCCAGGCAGAGCAAGGACCAGAGGTTGGCAGGCGGTGCAGCTCTTGTAGCCACCGAGCCCCGACAGCTGTGTCCACTTCTCTCATTCTAAATACACTATACAGCTCCATATCCTTTGGATACTGGGCCATCACTTGGAAACCTGTGTATGTAATTATTTGCTGGAAGTTCAAACATCAGCTGGATTGTTACATCTATCTTGAAAAGGCGGAAAAGATGCAAGATGCAGCCTAATACGGTGTCCAAAAAGACATCTGTTGGTTTGTTACTTGTAAATATCTATGGACTTTTCTATAGTAAAAATAATTCTGAATATGTGCATTTCTTTCCCAACCATCATGAATAGTAAAAACAGAGCACTCTCAGTTCCAGTTTTAAGAGAAAAAAGGTAGCACTTGTTCCTGAAATTCCAACCTCACAGTGCAACTTGGTGGAACAAGTTCTTCCAAGGCTAAGAGAACAAATGCTAACTTTATCCCAGTTGTTGCTGAGAAGTCAAAACAAATGTTATGATGGTTATTATTTTAAATAGATTCCTCTGCCACATCCCAAAACTGATAGCAATCTTGCCTCAAAGATAGTATCTTACATTGGAATGTCAATGTTCTCAAGTTTTGTTTTTTTTTTTTAGTCATCCAGGGCAGGGAATTCAGAAACTGAAGGAGATCTGTCAGGAGTACCCTGCTGCATTGTCCCCATCAGTCACACAGCTCATGACATCAGGCTGTAGATTGTGTGGTTGTGTGACTTGCTTTGAAGTAAGTCCAGGTCCAAAACCAATACAGGCTCCTTTGAGGTGATTCAGATTTTTGCCTATGGTAAAAGAAGGCACCCCTAAGGGGCTCTAAACAAACGGGCTACATATAAACTCTCAGGTCTGCCCCAGAAATGTGGGGGTTATTCTCCTCCTCCTCCTTCTTGTGCCATATCCGATTCCAGCCATGAAGACTGTCCTGTGAATATAATGCCATGGCCTTTTGTCTGCTTTCCATATCGCAGTGTGGCACCCGTACCACTGATCCAGCTCCGCGAGTTACTTTGTGATCCTGAGCCTCCTCAGCCCCAGGCCAGTATTGATGAAGCTGCTGCCTCCATCAGATTATCCATATCATATTATCCATTAAAATAGTTATTTACCTTTTTCATCAAGCTCCCCATGAAAGAACAACAGGCAAGGGAAAGGGAGAGGAAGGAGTGGATTTTGTGACTGACAGCTGGAATTTCCAATCAGGGAGTATTACTATGGCTTGCTTGTTTGCCTTCTCTCTGATCTAGGTTGGGAGAGGTGAAGAAAGATATCAATTGTTGTCAGTGTCAATTGAGCAAAAATAAAAAAAGAACAAGGACTTACACATCTTTCCCCTATAATAATTCCCCAGCTCCTGCACTCATCCAAAACTTCTCAGGTTATTTGCATTTGGGTTCCTCCACAGTGGGGGACTGTGATGGCTTAGTGGTTAAGACACTGAACTTGATGGCTGGAAGGTCAGCAGGTCAGCAGTTCACAACCCACATGCTGCACAACGGAGTGAGCGCCCGTCTCCCAACTCCTGCGAATCTAGCAGTTCGAAAGCAAGAAATTGCAAGTAGTAAATATGTACCGCAAGTTGTAAATATGTACCGCTTCAGTGGGAAGGTAACAGCATTCCATGTGTGCATTGGCATCTAGTCATGCCTTTCACATGACCACGGAAACATCTGTAGTCAGAGCTGGCTCTTTGGCTCTAAACAGAAATTAACACTGTATCCTAGTCAGATAGGACTGGCTTTCAGACAAGGACAACCTTTCCCTTAACCTACCTCCACAGTGCTTACTTGCAACATTTATGTGAATTGCCCTCAAAACAACAGGAAGCAAAATTAATCTTTCTTTAACATTTCATGGCAAATCTTGCACAAAAATCCCTGTACATGTCTGTCTCGAATGCAGCAGCCTTCATCTGACATGAATTGCTACCTTGCCTGCAAATGTTACCCAGTTCTGACAAGAAATAGAGTCATAACCTCCACATTAAATCCACTCATATTTCTTTTCATATATGCAAAAAAACGAAAAGCATTGTGTCTATCCTTCTGAAATTGATCAGAATTCTTTCTCATGAGGGCATACTGTATTTTTGTTTCTGTATGTAAGCAATTTTAGAACTTCTTTTCTGAGTTTCCTGACTTTCAAATGTTGCCTCATGTTACCGGTATTAAGCTTCACTCTAGAATCCTGTTCTGTCAAAAGTAAAAAAGGCACAAAACATTTATTTTGCTGTAATAGTCAATTGGGAAGCATAGCACGCAACTCTGCTTCAGACCTGTAGTAATGTGAAATTATGTCCAAAGAGGTCCAAGATGATATGGGTAACTTTCTGAAATGCTGAAGTGGAGCTTGAAAAAAGTCTAGTCTAGCCCCCGGCCCTGTGGAACCTCCTTCCACCCAAACTGCGCCTACAAACTGAGCTCCTCCCCTTCAGGAAGGCACTTAAGACATGGCTGTGCCAGCGGGTGTGGGGCATGTCAAGCACCTTAACCCAGTCCCACTGGCTGGTGTAGCCATGTAGCTTACATAGTTTGCCTTAGGTGATTTTATTTCTGTCTATAGCTATGTTGTTTGTCCCCCCCCCCAAAAAAAACCCTACCCCATTCTACCTCGTCCTCTTTTTTAATGGGTTAGGGAGGACTCCAGATGGTTAGAAAATTTTTAAACTTGTTCTTGTTGGGTTTTTAACTATGTTTTTAAATGATGTTTTAATTGATGTTTTTTTAACTGCTGTTTTAATTTGATGGTTTTATAATGTGTTGGAGGCCGCCTTGAATCATCTTACAATGAGGAAGGTGGGATAGAAATACCACAAATAAATAAATAAATAAAATAACTCCAACAGAGGATTAAGACAACTTTAATATATGAAGGTTGATATAAATAACTTTATTTATTTAGGTAGTTATATATTTAATTTAAACATTTACCATATCTTTTCATCACAATGGACAACCAAATGTTATTTTCTGTATCCAATATACAGAAGACCATTTGTGCTGTTCATCTGAGGAACTAGAACAACACAAATTAGGGTTAACATGATTTTATTTTCCCAACAGACCTGTGAAATAATTTAGGCCAAATGATGGTGACTGGTCTACAATAATCCACCAAGCTTCAGGGCCAGTCAAAAACTTGGAGAGTTTAGTATATGTGCCAATGTAATTTCCTACATTATACGAGGAAAAGAGCGATGTTTGCTGTTTTGCTCCCAGCCAGCCAAGTATCCTGGGCTGGTTCTGTTATGTTTCATTTCCATGCAAGGATTTGAGCTAACTTCCTGCTCTGCCTACCCCAACAGCTGCTTCAGACTGGTTCTCTATATGTTTTGCCATCTTTGACATGTCAACCCATCTCCTCAGTGAACAAGAAGTAAACGAGTTCTTTAGAGCAAGAATGGTCAACTTTTTTGCACCATGGACCTGACCATGCCCCCGGAACAGCTGATTGGGCCGGACCATGCCCCCAAGAAGTGGAAATGGGTGCATTTATGGCCAATGTAAATGTGCCCACTTCCACATTTACATTGGCCGCATGCGTGTTTGCACATGTGCATTTTCATGCCCACTTCTACTTCTGAGTGCAAAGGAAGATGGCAATGGGCTGGTTGGAATGGTGTCACAGGCCAGGCCGGGCCCACAGGCCATTGGCTGGGAACCCCTGCTTTAGAGTGTTCTGCCAGTACTCTTGACTATGTCATCTTCTTTATTATTATTAAAGGTAAAAGGTTTCCCTTGTTCGAAAGTCAGTAGTACCCGACACTAGGGTTCAGTGCTCATCTCTGTTTCAAAGCCGAAGAGCTAGCGCTGTCTGCTTCTGCAGACGTTTCCGTGGTCATGTGGCATCCATGACTAGACAGTCCAGAGTGCATGGAACGCTGCTTACCTTCCCACCAAAGTGGTCCCTATTTATCTACTTGCAATTTCTTCCTTTCAAACTGCTAGGTTGACAGGAGCTGGGACAAAGATGGGAGCTCATTCCATCCTGCAGTACTCGGAATCGAACAGCTGACCTCCCACCTTCCAGTCAGCATCTTAGCCACTTGAGCCACTGCAGTTTATTATTCATTACTTAAACCTTGAAAACCTGCCTCGCCATCCAATGGTTAATGTGTGTTACTCTATATCAGGGGTTCTCAACTTGTAGCCTGGGGGCCGGATGGGGCCCGTTACCCATTTCATGTGGGGCCCCCACCACCTCCACCACACCCAGAAGTGCCATGTGTAGCAGGCAGGGCAAAATGGCCATCTGACCCCCAAAGCTGTCTGAGGAACTGTGACCCAGCCCTCGGCTTTAAAAGATTGAGAACCCCTGCTCTATATATTTGGTGGTGTGTAAACTCAGTTACCTCCTGGCCAGGTGTCTGGAGAAGGATTTTGCCAGGACATGAGTACTGTATCCTGTTTCTTCAGCTGACAGCTGAGGAGAAGTAACAATGTGTTGGGTTACAAAACTATTGCATATTTTCTGCTTCTACAACCTCTGTACTAAAAAAAATCCTCCTTTGTCCACATCAACCCAGAAGGAATCAGGATTGGTTGTGATTATTAGAGTTCTCCCTTTAGAACCTCAGATGAACATCTTTCAGAGTACTGGAAAATCCTTCCAGTTAATTGTGCTACAGCTTGTCAGGATTTTGTGCACAACGACCAAAAACAGTCAAGAAAGGGAACAGATGAAAAAGCAAGTCAAACAAAAAAAAATGAGATAAAATCAAGTCTACAAAAGTATACTTGGTTTTAATAAACATTTTATTTAATATAAAATTAAACAGTTATTCACTAAATTGGTTTAACCAGTTGTAGAAACATGCAGTACATTATTACCAAGGGGAATAAAAACTTTCATCTCATTTTGGCATAGAAACTGGCTACATGGGATTTTCATATGACATGGTACCTCCCTGCTATAACAGTTGTGATTGCTCAAAAAAATGTTGACTACATGACATTCTCATTAGAATGTTTGATTCATTTGGCTGCGATTTCTGGAATACGTGCAATTTATTTTGCCCGCTCTACCATTTAGCAAAGATGTGAAAGTGTTGCTAGAGACTGCTGTCAGTGGGGAAGCTAATACAGTAACGTTGTGAATGGGTTTGTACTCCACTTGAAGTGTGGGAATGCTTCTTGACTAGAGAGCAAATGGTGGTCAAGATAGAAGTGATTCAACTAATTTTTCTTTTTCTTTCTTTTTTTCTTTCTATCCTCCATTGCCCTTTTCCCAGCCTGTGCATTTCTGTCATGTTGATACGCCCAAATTCAAAGTCATCCTATTGCATGAATGAGGGTAAAGTTACTTCTTTGGATGGTGCTTCCCAAAGTGACCTGTCAATATGGACATTGGCTATGCCGGCAGAGAATTCTGGGAACAGTTGTAAAAAAAGCAGCTTTTCCAAATACTGATTTGTTACATTTCCTTCTGGTTATGTAACGAATCTCTCTCCCTTTTCATTAGTAAAATCAGACAGGGAAACCACAAGGAGGCGAAGAGTCTGCTGTGAAACTTGAGGAACCAGATAATGTGGAAGACTGTGGCCCACTTCCTCTGGTTAGTGAAGGTAATTTAATTTAATTTTTAAATTTCTATGCCACCCACTCAGGTGAACCTGACTCTGGGTGGCTTACAACAATTAAAAACATATGAAACAGGTAAAACCCCTTTGTCACCCACCCACCCACCCACCCTCTTCATAAAAAGAGATAAAAAGAGGTACAGAGGAAGGGACTCTAGATTTGGTGCTTTAAACTTGAAATGAGCCAACAGGCGGGGACCATGTTTCCATTAAGGCCCCCACACCTGCCCTGCCAGCCAGGTTTTCAGACCTTTTCTAAAGGGCAGAAATTTTGTCTGTAACCTTAGCTCTGTTGGCAGGAGGTTCCAGAGGGCTGGAGCGGACACGGAGAAGGCCCTCTTTCGTGTGCTAAAGAGGTGAGCCCTTCTAGCTGATGGTAGAATAAGAGAGCCTCTCCGGTCTGCTCTGGTTGGATGGACAGACACTCTTGGGCAATGCAGTCTCTTAGGTATCCTGGCCCACTGTAGCCTCCGAATGGTCATCAAGGGCAGCTCCATAAAGAGCGCATTACAGTAATCTAGTCTGGAAGTGACCAGAGCGTGAGTGACCATGAGTAAGGAGTCCCGGTCCAGGTGCGGGCACAACTGGCGGATTACTCAGAGTTGAGCAAAGGCCCTCCTGGCCACGGCTGCCACCTGATCTTCAAGCCGCAGCCATGAGTCCAGGAGGACCCCCAAGTTGCGCACCAGGTCTGTCTGGGGCAGAACTGTCCCATCCAAGACCAGGAATGGTAATGCCCCCGGTAATGCGGGCCCCCCCAATCCATAGCCACTCAGTCTTGCCCATTGTCCCCCATCCAGACCCCGACGGCCTCCAGACATCCAGACAGGATTTTGACAGCATCACCAGGATCACCACGGGCCAAGATGTACAACTGAGTGTCATCCGTGTACTGATGGTACCGCACCCCGTGGGAACAGATGATCTCACCCAACAGCTTCATGTAGATATTAAATAGGAGAGGAGAGAGCACTGAACCCTGAGGCACCCCAAATTTGAGGGGCCTAGGGCTGGATCTCTCACTCTCCAAACCACGCCAACTGGGTATGACCCTCCAGAAAAGAGGAAAACCAGGACAACATCATGCCCTGGATCCCCAATCCTTTGAGCTATTCCAGAAGGATACCGTGGTCGACAGTATTGAAGGCCGATGAGAGGTCAAGGAGAGCAAGAACAGTTGGATGACCACCTTCTTGCTCCTGCCAGAGATCATCCATCAGTGTGACCAATGCCGTCTCCGTACCATGTCTGGGGCTGAATCCTGATTGAAAAGGGTCAAGATAATCCGCTTCTTCCAGAGCCCCCTGCAGCTAGCGTGCCACCACCTTCTCCAATACCTTCCCCAAAAAGGGAAGGTTGGAAACCTGCCTGTAGTTGGTTAGGACAGAAATTATTCTGGGTTGAAAGGATATTTGTGGGAGAAACTCTGCTCAGGGGACATCTGAATGAGGCTCCTTTCATGTCCCCAAGAGCTGGGACAGAGAAGGCACTCAATCCGTCATTCAGTACCCGGGTCTTGAACTGCTGACTTGCCAGCCTTCCAGCTAACAAGGCAAGCTTTTAAACCACTAAGCCACCCCAGCTTAGAGAAACAGAGAAACTGGGCAATGACAATTATGACTGAACAATGAGAACAATGCTTTTTAACTTCTGCTGGGAAGAGATTATAAAATAAAGGCATTTCAATAGGGGGTACCCTTTTAAAATACAACCAAAAAGCATTGAAAGGTCTGAGCTGGGAACATATTTGCCAAGACATTACAGTGCTCTGTTTGCCATACACAGCCAACAGCTACTCTTTTACTATTTATGTTGCAGAAAACTGACACCAACTATATACATTATTTCAACACACTCCTGACAGAACTTAACTATTTCTTATATATTTACTACATTTATTATGTAGCACAATGGGGTACACAGAAAGAGCCTTCTTGAAGATTGTGGTATTTTTGAACCACAATCAGGCATATACCCTGGTAACAGCAACCTTGTGTTGCCAGCTAATCTTTCTCACACTCGGTCAGGTGAATGGAACTGCAGAATGAACTCACCAAAAGATGCCTTCATTTTGGCAGTTTCATGTATGGCCTAGGCACAGAAGAAGAAGAAATGTAGCACAATAATTTGGGGAACAGTATAAGCTATGAACCAAGATGCTTCTGGTTCAAAACCTTACCCTGCCCATAAAATTCTCTAGGTGGTTCTGAACAAGCACATTCTCTTTCTACTAATAAAGGGAAAGGTCGCCCTTGCTTGAAAGCCAGTCGTATCTGACTCTAGGATTCAGTGCTCATCTTTGTTTATCACCAAAGAGCCAGTGCTGTTGGTCTGCAGACGTTTTTGACACCAGAGTGCATGAAATGCTGTTTACCTTCCCAACAAAGTGGCACCTATTTATCTACTTGCAATGTCTTGCTTTTGAATTGCTAGGTTGGCAGGAGCTGGGGCAGAGATGGGAACTGACTCCATCATGTAGTACCCGGGAATCGAACTCCGACCTTCCAGTCAGCGAGTTCAGCATCTTAACCACTTGAGCCACTGCAGTCCTCTTTCTACTACAGGCTATTGAAACTATGATGGACAGCCTGTCCACTCAGGCACATGCCTCACCCTTTTGTTCATTTTTGCTATGGTTTTCGATGAGTCAAATTACAGTGACCCCATAATTTTTCAACTAAAATGCTCTGTTGCACCTCTTTTTACTGCTGTCTCACTACTTTCTGCCACAGAGATAGGGCTGCAGTTATTCTGGAACACTGTTAATAGCCCCATGTACACTTTAGAAGACCCCGATGCTAGGAAAGATGGAAGGCAAAAGGAGAAGGGGGCAGCAGAGGATGAGATGGATGATATTATTGGTATCACTGAAACCTGGTGGACGGATGATAACCAATGGGATACAGTTATCCCAGGCTACAAACTGTACAGGAAGGATAGGAAGGGGCAAACAGGAGGTGGTGTGGCCTTGTATGTCAAAGAAGTGATAAAATCGTATGAATTGGAATATCTAGGTGATCTGGAGTCACCATTAGAAGCTCTGTGGGTAAGAGTACCAGGCCACAAGGATGGTCTAACAGTAGGCATATACTATCGGCCTCCGACCCAAACTCTTGAGGGAAACTGGCAGTTGGAGAATGTTGTAAAGGAGGCATCCAAGAAGGGAAGCCTGGTTATAATGGGGGACTTCAATTACCCTCACATAGACTGGGTGAACTGTTGTTCAGCACATGATAAAGAGATAAAGTTCCTAGATATGTTAAATGATTGTTCCCTGGAACAGATGGTTGAAGACCCAACTAGAGGTACAAGAATCCTTGACTTGATCCTGAGTAATACTCAGGATCTGGTGCAAGATGTTAATGTGACTGATCCAATAGGGAACAGTGACCACAACTCAATTATGTTTAACTTGATCATAGACCGCAAGTCACTGATAAAATCTAACACAGAGACCTTAAATTTTCAAAAAGGAAATTTCCCAAAGTTGAGGAAATTAGTAAAAAAGAAGCTGAAAGGGAAAATTGAGAGAGTCCAAACACTCCAAGAGGCATGGAGGCTGTTTACAAAAACAATAACAGAGGCTCAATTGGAATGCATACCCAAAAGGAAAAAGGGCACTGCCAGGTCCAAGAGGACTCCGATGTGGCTTACAGGAGCTGTTCGGGAAGTGATCAAGTGCAAGAAAAGCTCATTTAGAAGATGGAAGGCTTGTCCGAATGAGGACAGCAGGCAGAAACATAAATTCTGGCAGAACAAATGCAAGGCAACAATCAGGAAAGCAAAGCAAGACTTTGAGGAGCGTATAGCTAAAAATACTCAGAGAAATAACAAAGACTTCTTTAAGTACATTAGAAGTAAGAACCCAACTCGGAAGGCCATTGGACCATTAGATGACAATGGAAGGCAAGGGGTTATTAAAGAGGAAACAGAGATTGCAGAGAGACTCAATGAATTCTTTGCTTCAGTATTCACTGAAGAAGACAGAGGCCACATGCCCAAAACAGAGCCTATCTTCGTAGGGAGGGAAACCGAAGAATTAAGCCAGATAGAAATAACCAGGGAGGAGGTCCTTGCATGTCTTGTTAAGCTAAACACTAACAAATCACCAGGACCAGATGGCATCCATCCACGAGTTCTCAGGGAACTTAAAGATGAAATTGCTGATCTCCTAGCCAAAATATATAACCTTTCCCTCAAATCAGGCTTTGTGCCTGATGACTTGAAGGTAGCGAATGTAACACCAATTTTCAAAAAAGGATCCAGGGGTGATCCAGGAAATTACCGACCTGTCAGTTTGACATGTGTCCCAGGTAAAGTGATGGAAACCATCCTAAAAGATAGAATTAATAGGCACATAGAAGAGAAGGCGCTGCTAAAGGAGAGCCAACATGGCTTTTGCAAGGGCAAATCATGCCTCACTAATCTGTTGGAATTTTTTGAGAGTGTCAACAAGCATGTGGATAAGGGGGATCCAGTTGACATTGTTTATCTGGACTTTCAGAAGGCTTTTGACAAGGTCCCACACCAAAGGCTCTTGAATAAAGTTACCAGTCATGGAATAAAGGGACAGGTCTTGTTCTGGATCAGCAACTGGCTAAGGGACAGGAAACAGAGGGTAGCAGTAAATGGACACTTCTCCAAGTGGAGGGAAGTAAAGAGTGGGGTCCCCCAAGGTTCAGTACTGGGACCTCTGCTTTTCAACCTCTTCATAAATGATCTAGAGGTAGGAGTAAAAAGCAAGGTAGCCAAATTTGCTGACGACACTAAATTATACAGGGTAGTGAAAACTGTGAGAGATTGTGAGGAGCTCCAGAGGGATCTCTTGACACTGGGGGAGTGGGCAAAACAGTGGCAAATGAGTTTCAACATTAGTAAGTGCAGAGTGATGCATGTTGGGGCAAAGAACCCCAATTACATTTATAAACTGATGGGGTCTGAACTCTCTGCGACAAACCAGGAAAGGGACCTTGGTGTCCTGGTGGACAACTCAATGAAGGTGTCAACCCAGTGTGCCTCAGCAGTGAAAAAAGCAAACTCAATGCTAGGGATCATTAGGAAGGGTATAGAAAATAAGTCAGCAAGTGTCATTTTGCCTCTTTATAAATCTATGGTGAGGCCCCATCTGGAATACTGTGTACAGTTCTGGTCGCCATACCTCCAGAAGGATATTATGGAGCTGGAAAAAGTGCAGAGGAGGGCAACCAGAATGATTAGGGGACTGGAACACCTTCCTTACCATCTGAGGCTGCAACGGTTGGGCCTCTTCACTCTTGAACGACGACGTCTAAGAGGTGACCTGATTGAAGTTTATAAAATCATGCACGGTGTGGACAAAGTAGATAAGGAAAAACTGTTTTCCCTATCGCATAACACTAGAACTAGGGGACACTCGATGAAACTTTTGGGTACTAGTTCTCAAACAAATAAGAGAAAGTACTTTTTCACCCAGAGGATTACTGGTCTATGGAACTCCCTGCCAGAAGAAGTGGTGACAGCTGTCAGTCTTGACAGCTTTAAGAAAGGATTAGACAAGTTCATGGAGGACAAGAGTATCAATGGCTATAATTATGGATACTTAAGGACAACCTCCGGGTTGGAGAGATAGGCAGGATATCTCTCAATATCATTTCCAGGGAATCCTAAGCAGGTGAAGGCATCTCTTTGGGAATAATGCCCTGAAGGAAATGGTGAGCCACTGTGTGAGACAGAATGCTGGACTAGATGGGCTGTGGCCTGTTCCAGCAAGGCTGTTCTTATGTTCTTATGTTCTTATGTTCTTATGTAGATGGCATCATTGATGCGGTGGGTGTAGATCTGAGCAGACTACGGAGGATGGCATAAGACAGAGGAGCCTGACGTGCTGTGACCCATGCAGTCGCAAAGGGTCAGACTCGACTTTGCGACTGAACAACAGCACTTTAGCCTGGTTAGTTCACACCCAGATAAGAGGTGTGGATTTATTTATTTCATTTATTTATATCCCGCCCTCCTGATGGGAACACCACTCAGGATGGCTAACAACAAGGAGGAAAAGGGAAAGGGAAAAACAAAAATTAAAATACAATATAGAACAATTAAAATATCAACAATAAAAAATTCCCCCCCCCAAAAAAAAAACCCAGCTAAAATCCACATTTTAAAAACACAGTGTTAGTGCTATCAGAGGCTTATGCAGTGGGTTGTGATATTAAATTGGATGACAGAGAAGCCCTTTCCTGTACTTTTGCTAAATTTTTTAAAAAGTTCTTTTCTCACTGAAACAGTGCAATTCTAGGCATACCATGCTAGGCAGATGCACCACTGATTCGCTATATCAATTATTTTATTGAATGAAAAAGAAATGGGGGGAAATCATCCTTGTCTGTTGAACGATGGCCTTCTCTGTTACTGCCTCCTTACTTGCAAATAAACCAATTCTAATTCCAATTCCAATTTTTAATTTGTACCCCGCCCCACTCAGCACATGGCCGACTCTGGGCGGCATTACAACATAATCGAAAATATAATATACAGTAAAAAATATAAGCAAAATTGATTTCTATATAAGCACAATATACAATATAATACACATTACGATAAAATAAATAGTCCCTAAACTATTCCAAAATAAATAAAATAAAGTACAATATTATAAATTACAAACAAGACTACAATAAACTTATACAAAATTCACACTTACAAGGTTTACAAAGCAACTACATATCATATAAAAATACTATTTAAATACTAATACTGACAAAATTAGATAAATATTATCCTCGGCTAATAGTGTCCCCGAATGGAGCCCCCACTGTTCAACGCCCATAGACAGAGCCCCATGGCTCAGAAACGACCATGAATGGAGTCAAGGCTCAAACGTCCTCATGTCCCCCACCGAGGATGCGACACAGCTGGTAAGTGTACACAACCAGGTAAATGTACTCGTGAGCAAACCTGCTAAACTTTACTCATGGAAAAATGGTGAGCTGGAAAGTGGCAGGAGCAATCTCCTGTCCCCATTTTATGTCCAGCAGGCAGACTGGATTTGTTTTCTACACAAAAGTGCTCTCAGACACCTCTGCCTCTCTTCAAATAAGAGGCATCCAGCACTACCAATTTCTACCAGGTGTACTTCCCAGCCAATTTTTAAATCAAAGAATAACCACCGTATACATGCAAGAAGGCACTAAAGGTGGATACAGGCATACAACATGAAATGTCAAAGTGACTATGTCATTATCAAGTAATTAACTCTAAGAGTGATGGTTACCAATATGCAGTGGTGGGCATCAGCAGGTTTGCCCCAGTTCACCAGAACAGGTAGCAGAAATTCTGGCTGGCCCCGCCCATCCAAGTTTTGAAATAAAATAGTCCTAATTTGGGTGAAACATAGGGCTTTCCCTCTGGTCACGCCCACCATACCACACCCACAGTGTGGTAGTAAACATTTTTGGAGCCCACCACTGCCAATACCACCTTTCCTAGAAAGATTGTCTGGCCCTTGAAATGTAGGAGTTCTCAACCTTTTTAAGCCGGGGGCCATGTCACACTCCCTCAGACAGCTTCAAGGGCTAGATGACCTTCCTCCACTACATTGCACTTCCTGGTGTGGTGGAGGCAGTGGGGCTATGGGCCGCATCTGGCCCGTGGGCCACAGGTTGAGAATCCCTGGTAAAGATGGTGAGTCAGGAGGCAGTTTGGTTCCCTGCCCCAGCAAATCAAACACATTAACCTAGGTGAATAATGCTACTGTTGCTTTGCAGTCTCATTTTTTTTTTTACGCCTGTCTTCCTCTTTGCTGGGTGGTTTCTGGTGGACTCCTTGTAACAATTCTATGGACCAATGAGGATGAGCCTGGTGGTGCAGTGGTTAAACTGCTGTACTGCAGCCAGAACATTGTGAGTTCAATCCTGACCAGGAATCAAAGTTGTCTCAGCTTTCCAACCTTCCAAGGATTGTGGAGTGGGGGACGAACTGCTACTTACCTTGTGAACCGCCAAGAGAGTGCACTAAGCACTATGGGGCAATATATACGTTTAATTACTATTGGCTATATGAACCCACACACACCCCTAACTTCTTTCCCAAGGGAGTCCTCTTAGGTAAAGGTCTCCCTTGCCCCACTCTAGGGTTCGGTGGTCATCCCCATTTACAGCCAAAGAGCCAGCAATGTCTGCGCCTGCAGACATTTCCATGGACATGTGGCAAGCGTAGCTAGATGCCAGAGCGCAAGGGACGCTGTTACCTTTCCTGCCGAAGCAGTCCCTATTTATCTACTTGCAAATTTCTTGCTTTTGAACTGCTAGATTGAGCAGGAGCTCACTCCATTGTGCAGCACTTGGCTCTCGAGTGGTCTCTTCACTACTAAGCCACTGCAGTCCCTTTTGTTGTAGTTGTTGTTCAGTCGCACAGTCGATTCCGACCCTATGTAACATTGCCCTCCAGGCACCTCTGTCCTCCAACATCCTCCTCAACCTGCCCTGCTCTATGCCCATTGTGCCTACAATACCATCTAGCCATCTCATCATTGGCTGCCCCCTTCTTCTTTGCCCTCCACCTTTCCCAGCATCAAGGCTTTCTCAAGTGAATCCTCTCTTCTCATTTGATGTCCAAAGTGCTTCATCTTCATTTTTACCATTTGACCTTCTAAGGAGCAATCAAGGTTGATTTCTTCAAGGATTGACCTATTTGTTCTCTTCGCTGTCTAGGGGACTCTCAAAACTCTCCTCCAATACCACATTTCAAAGGCATCTATTCTTCTGTGCTCAGCTTTCCTAATGGTCCAGCTCTCACACCCATACATTACCACTGGGGAAAACATTGCTTTGACTATATGAATTTTTGTTTGCAAGGTGATGTCCCTAAGAGAGCCTTTAGGATGCCTCCAAACTTTCCGGGGTTGGGTTGTTATTTTTGGTTCTTTTAACCGCCCGAGCCGTAACAGAATTCAGAAGCATCAATTCAATAGCGATCGGCTCCCACCCCACTCTGGATCAAAGCGACTAGTCTTTCCACACTTCACATTCCCCCAATCCCACTCTGTTTCTGCCACTGGGTAAGCGCCGAGCCACATCGCCCTCAGTGATTTGATTTGATTTATTCCATTTGTATGCCGCCCACTCAGCATACGCCGACTCAGGGCGGCTCACAAGAATCACAACATAAATCAACAATATACAAAACAAATGCACAGTAATACAATATACAAAATTAAATCTACAAAAAAAAAACAGCAACACATTATAATATACAATAGCATAGTACAAAACTATAATATTATAATGGAGTCGCCGCTGCTGCCGCCGCTGCCGCTGCCGCTGCCGCTGCCGCTGTCCAAAGCATGCCAGTCTCAAACGGCGCCAGTCTATCTGGCCCCCTCGGTGCAAGTAGTGCTGCTGCATCACAGGGGGCTGGAGCATACCTGTCAACCGCGGCTCCGGCGAATCCGGGACCTGCGTGGACCGGGTTTGCGCAGGTTGCATTGTACGCATGCGTGTGGAGGGCTACGCCGCTTGCGTAGCCTTCTGCGCATGCGTGGAAGGGAGCTACAGAAGTGTAGAGCCCTTCCACTCATGCGTGCAGATGGGCTGCGCAGTGCCTCCCCCCCCCCTGCCAAAATCCGGGGTTTCGGCAGCGCGGAGCGGGAAAGGGCAAAAATCGACACTGAAAACCGGGAAATCCCGGCCAATCCGGGAAGGTTGACAGGTATGGGGTGGAGGTGCTCCACACACCCCACGCGGCCCCGGTCCCTGCGGCGGTGCCACTCCTCGACCCAGGGGTGCATCGCTCGCCTTGCTTCTCCTCCTCGCCGCGCCTGCTGCATCCCCAGCACCCTGCCTGCCTGCCATTGTGGATTGGCAAAGAAGAAGTCACTCCTCCTCTGGATGCCCGGCTTGGGACGCCCGGGATCATCAGCCGCCTCCCCACCCCTTCCTCTCCCTCCGCCCCTTTCCCTCCTCTCCCTCCTCCTCCCTCCCTCCCTCCCTCCCATCCCCTGCCAGGTCAGCTCCTTGCCCAGCGCTCGGCAGGGAGGTCTGAGCCCGGCTCTGCCCGCCTGGCGCTGCTGCTGCTGCTGCTGCTTCTTCTTCCTCCAATATCCAGGCATTGCAGCTGCGCCCTTTCGACAAGATGGCGGGATCGGTGGCGGAGAGGGACGCGGTGGTCAGTGGTGGCACGTTTGCACAAATACCTTGGCGAGGTGGCAGAGGCAGAAGAGGGGGGGGGGTGACAGGAGGGTGAGGAGTGGGGTGAAGGGGCGGGATCTTTCTCCCACCGATGGATTAAAGCTGGGGCTGGGGGACGCTTTGCCTTGCCAGCTAAGTACCTGTTTGTAGCAAAGGCTCCCCCTTGGGTCTCCTTAGGTGGGGATTGGGGGGGCACCCCAAAAGGCGATTGCTGTTTACTGGGACAGGAGGGGCGATTGCTCCCCCCCCCCTGTTTACTGGAACGGGAGGGGTGTCATGATCAAGGTTTCTGGAGGGATGGTTATTATTATTATTATTATTATTATTATTATTATTATTATTATTATTATTATTATTATTATTATTATTATTATTATTATTATTATTATTATTATTATTATTATTATTATTATTATTATTATTATTATTAATTTGGGGGAACGGTTTGATATTCCTAGCATGGGTTCAGGTGTGCTCCCCGGACATGTGTGTGCATCACGTCTGTGTGTGCATCATCTGGGTCTGGGTTTCCACGCACTCCTTGCCGCTGAGACTGCATGGATCAGCTCCCATCTCATCTCGCTCGCATCTCGGGTGCCAGAATGGGGGATTCTACCTGCAGCCCTGGCTGGGGGAAATTACGCGGCAACACCCTTTGTTTTGCAAAAGAAACCGAGGGTGGTGGGGAGGGTTTGATGGAAAGGAAATGTGGGGATTCTTTTTTTTCCCCTTACTTACTTGAAATTGGCACTCTGAGGGCACCTCCGCCCTCTTTTTTTGGGAGGGGGGAATGGTGGGTGATGAACACAAAGGTTGTGTCTAAGGATGCATTTGTGTGTGCTTCCTTCTTTTTCTTTCTTTCTTTTTGTCTTCAGAAGATAGAGGATGGGCATCTAAACAACTCCTTGGGATCCCCCGTCGAAGTGTATTTTCCACGACTGGTAAAAGATTTTTGACATTTCCCCCTTCCTTCGCTTGTTTTAATATGGGGCCTGCTTTGGGGCCCTCTGTCCGTTCCTCTGACGTAAGAGGCTATTCATTATGAAACCCTGCCATCCTTTTCCCCAGATTGTCCCATTCTGTGGGCACATCAAAGGAGGAATGAGGCCTGGCAAGAAGATCTTGGTCATGGGCATCGTGGATCTCAATCCAGAGAGGTAATCGTCAGATGGAGGCAGGGTTTGCTTCCCACTGGTAGAACGCCTCCGCTTGCGTCTCTGTATTCCTTCTCAGCCCAAAAAATGCAAGAAAGCCTGAATTCCCACCAAAAGAATGTCCCTACCACACATCTATCATTTCTGAAGACAGCTATTTTTAATCTCCTGATGTATAAATATAGAATGCTTGGTTTTTCCTTGTGACCCATAGAGGGGACATTTTTTATTAAGAGAAAGTCCTTTTTTCTCAGGCCCAGCAAGGGCCTTTTCGCTCATTATATGTTTCCAAAATGGAGATTCTTTCTACCTAGGGGTAGAGAAATGCGTAATCTGATGAGAGATGGCAAGAAAGAAATAGATTAGGCTGGCAAGCATGAAAGCTAGTTTTCACATCCTATAATTATTTGGCAGCTGCTGTTAGTTCCACTTAAGATGCTTTTGTTTGCATAGGGCGGCGATGGCCAACCTTGGCACTCCAGATGTTCTTGGACTTCAATTACCAGAAGCTCAAATCAGCACTCCTGCTGATCAGGGCTTCTGGGAATTGAAGGTCAAGAACAGCTGGAGTGCCAAGATTCACCATCACTGGCATAGGGCTTAGAAGTCAGGCAGGCTACAACTTGGGTGTGGTTTCTTGTTTTGGATGAACGATAGGGATGCTGTGTTCCCATTGCAGTTTTGACATCAGTCTTACATGTGGAGACTCGGAAAACCCTCCTGCCAATGTCGCTATCGAGCTGAAAGTCATATTCCCAGACAGACAGTTCCTCAGGAATTCTTGCGTATCCGGCGAGTGGGGAGAAGAACAGTCATCTCTTCCTTACTTTCCATTTATCCCAGACCAGCCCTTTAGGGTGAGTACAAAGTGTTCATGAAACAACATAGTATAACTATGTGTACTTTGGAAAGTGTTGGTTTTTTTTTAAGTCCAATGCATATTGAACAAATCATGGAATTATAAGAATCACTGCACATTTAAATAATTCAACTCAAAATACTGATTTTTGAAGGGGAATGTAATGTTATGTGTACATGTGTGACAACTCCTCTGTAAAGACTAAAAAACCCAGACATAGTATTGCTACAATGAAATAAAGGTGGTAACAGTGTCCTAGCAAACACTCTGGGGTGTTTATTAGAACCATATATTGAAAACACTGTAATTATGCCTCTTTGAATTGGCTGGCATAAAATTCATGTCCTCATTGATACTATCTCAATACTTTCTGTCTTACTGAATGGCACATTCCTTCTCATTATAGCTTGTTGATGAGACTCCATATATAGTAGACATTCTTCCTTGACTGTTGTGGTTCATTATAACAATAATAAGCAGACAAATGACACATAGAGAAATTTTTGAAGTGGTAGCCATGTTAGTCTGTGCAACCATATCAGCGAGTAAATAAAACAAGACAAAAAAAAAGAAAAAAAGTTGTGGCACCTTAAAGACTAACTCTTGTATTTAATTGTGAGCTTTCATGGACCAAATCCACTTCATCAGACATAAGAGTAAAACCTCATGGTATAAATTTATACACAGGTACAGAGGCACGCAATGGCTAGCCAGCCTTATAGAAAAGTAACTTTGTAGCTCTTTCCAACTGCTAATAATGGAAAATCCCTGGTTGTTATTCAAACTTGCTGTGAAACCTGAAATGCAGGCTTTATCTGTAGTTTCTCATTTTAGTTTTTCTGTTCTATTACATGTCATGCTACACTGTCTACTAAAAAGCAAGGATGGGATTTTTAATAGCTCCTCCAAAATGGGATCATATTTGTATTAACACTCTTTTAACTTCAAATATTACAGGTTAGCCTGTAAGTCCCTATCCGGGCGCAAAGAGAGTAGGGCTCTGCTGGGGGAGGGAGGAAGCGCTCCCATTGGGCTGCTGGGCAGAGGGGCGGGGCAAACTCTGTGCTGGGATAAGGGAGGAAGAACTGCCATTGGACTGCTGGGCAGAGGGGAAGGTAGCGTGCCCACAGAAAGGATGGGTAAGGACTTACGGGCTGGGTAGAGACTTACAGGCCACCCTGAAGTACCAAGGTTTAGCCATAACAACAAAAATAAATAAATAAATATACATGTATCTTGGAGGGGAAAAGAGAGTTCAAAGCTGAAGAAAAAAGTTTCTCTGCTTCCACTGAGTGCTATCTGTGCCACGCCCCCACATTTCCTTGCTCCAATCTAGTTAGGTTTGCCTATGGAAGTTTGGATTTAATTCCCTGTGTCAAGAGCATGAATACACTAGATGTGCGTCAAAACAGCAATCTAAGCTCAGGACATCTGTTTGCAGTGCATTATTTCTAGTGAAAGATGCATTTAGAAGTCTCATTGGCACCAAAGTACTTGCAAGAGCTCTGTTTATGTTTCAAAGGGTTGGCATAGCAAGTCTTGCTCTAATGGCTTGCAGATAGGGTGGAGCCAGTGTTGAGATTCAGCAGGTTCACCCCAGTTCGCCAGAACTGGTAGCAGAAATTCTGGCTGGCCCCGCCTATCCAAGTTTTGAAATAAAGTACAGTAAAACCCCTACTTACGAGAAAAAAGTCGCTTCCGTAGGCTTTTGCTTAAATTGTTGTTGGTTTTTTTTGTAAATCGAAACAAACTGATAGGAAAAATTGTTTTTTTACGAAACTCGAAGCAAACCCATAGGAAAAATGAAATGTTTATGTAAATCGAAGCAAACCCATAGGAAAAAGAATCTTTATGTAACTCGAAGCAAACCTATAGGAAATCGTGTAAGTTGGGACATGGTTTTAGCATAAAATCATTATGTAAGTCGAATTTTATGTAACTCAAGGCATTTGTAAGTCGGGGTTTTACTATAGTCCTAATTCGGATGCAACGCAGGGCTTTGCCACGCCATACCTGTCAACCTTCCCGATTTGGCCGGGATTACCCCGTAAATTGACATTGATTGATGTCATAACCCGGCCCCCGCTGCCAAAACCCCGTAATTTGGCAGTGGGGGAAGCGCTTTCCGCGCATGCATGGAAGGGTTTTACCCCTTACACGCATGCGTGGAAGCGCTACGTCGCTTGCGTAAGGGCTGTACAAGCGGCGTAGCGCTTCCGCGCATGCTTGGAAGGGGTAAAACCGATGTGCGCAGGTCCCGTTTTTCCGGAGCCGCGGGTTGACAGGTATGTGCCACGCCCACCATACCACACCCACAGAGTAGGTAGTAAAAAAAATTGAATCCCACCACTGGGTGGAGCCTGTTTTTCCCTCCAAACACATTCATCACAGGGACCTTTGCAAGGCAAGGATAAAAATTTGGGAAGGGGAGAGGATTGACCTTGGAAAATATTTTTTTTTTGGCAGCCTTGTCAAAACAGAGGTCTGCAAGCTTCATTTGCAATGCCTGCAGAAAAGCAGGAATAATGTGCTTGCCTTTGAACCTGATTTAATGGAGGTCAGAGCCAAATTAACAAGCAGGTTAATAGGACCCTTGCTGAGGGTCCATGATTTTCATAATATGGTGCTGGTGCAATCATTTCATTTCCCTCTGAACATTTACCGCTTGAACGAAGAGGCCCTTCTTGACTGCTTGGGACAGAGTTTTTGATATATTTCATAGCAAGCCTCTGATTTCGTTGGTGATGCTGAAGAACAAAATGTTATTGAAGTATGAGATAGATACATGCTTTAATTTGCAGTGGAAGAAAAGCATTATAAAATTGTTTGACAACCCCTGATCAAGACCTTTTTGCTGTTCTTTGCAAGCCTAGCCAGGCTTGGCTAATGGTGAAACTTTACAGGATTGGCAATCAAACAACATTTGTAGTGCCAGGGATGCTGACCCCCTGCTTTGGACTGAGAAGGAATATTTGTCTTGTGGTTTAAAGAAGCTCGCTGTCAAGAGGATTAGAATGAGAGTATGGGAGTGTGGATTTCTCAAAGGCATCTAAACAAGATGGAAGACTTCCCCAAAGGGAAGTATGTTCTACTGTCTTTGGGCCCCACTCCCCTTTGAATCCACATCTGAAGGAATGCACCACTTCCTTTGCTTTAGCCCAAGGATTCTCAACCTATGGCCCACGGGCCAGATGCGGCCCATGGCACCATTTCATGTGACCCACCACCACCTCTACCACACCAGGAAGTGCCATGTCGTGGACAAAGGGCAAAATGGCCATCCAGCCCTCGAAGCTGTCTGAGGAAGCGTGACCCGGCCCCTGACTTAAAAAGGTTGAGAACTCCTGCTTTAGCCTAATTACTAATCTACCTTTTCTGCCAAATGTGTAACAGTTTTTAATGCCTGAAATCCAGTGCTAAGTCACAATGAGAAGAAGCCCCTTGAATCAATCTTAACCTATAAAACCAAGGGTTAACCATTGGAACTTGCTATAGGTTCCTAAGCCTCGCCCTAATGACCCACACCCACCATTCGTGCACACGGCCAAACTGGGTCCGCAGGTCAATGAAGGATTGAAAAAACTGGCAGTGGGGCAACAGCCCCACAAATGCAAAAAAAGGGAAACAACTTCATTTCCCAACGTTCTTTGTGCCGTGCCACGCCACAGCCAATCAGGCTGAAAGGCGCGACCACAAAGAACATTGAGAAATGCGCCACGGCCAATCAAAATCAAGCCGCAGGGGGGGAAAATGCACCACAACCACAAATCACAAACCCATAACTACAAGCCCCAGAGTCCTGCGCAACATGAGCGCACAGAACGCTGGGGAAGCCGGCGCCCGATTTTTTTTACAAAAAACTCACTGCCTCACAGCCACGCAAACAAAAACCGCCCTTCTTACCCTCACCAACCATGCCTGAAGGGCCCGACTGGAGTTTTCCCTTTAATATCAGTAGGTTGGGGGTTGCGATCCCCCTCTCTGCTGGCTCCCCTAGGGTTGGGAGGTTTGTGGGGACAAAAGGGGTATGTCCCCCCAACCCTTCTGGAACCAGAACCAGGGACAGTGGATCGATTCCCCCCTCCTTAAAAAAAACTCCATTTTTAAAGAGAAGAAACCAGTTGGGAGGTTTGTGGGGACAAAAGGGATGTGTCCCCCCAACCCTTCTGGACCCAGTAGACCAGGGAGAGGGGATCGAATCCACCACCACCACAAAAAACTCCGTTTTTAAAGAGAAGAAACCAAGTGGAAGAGCAAAGGTGCAGTGAATTCCTACTGATGTTCAGGGATGCTCTGGGGCATTTGATTGATCTCTGGGGATCTTCTGGCAGGTTTTTAATGCTTAATATGCCAATGCATATGACCCCTACTTTCCTACTTAGCTCTAGTGTACCCTCACGGACAATGAGGGGATGTGGTGCAGTACAAGAAACAAGGCCATGTTGTCTCTGAAAAGCATTGCATTGTGTTCTGGTTATAAGCTTGCATCTGCCACTGGAGACGAATGCCTTTGCCTTGAATGGCATTGGAGAAAGTAAATTATGTGAACAGAACTGAGTGGGATTACTTGATTCCCAGTCTGCTGTTAGGAGCCCACTGGATTATCTACATGCCAGCAATATTGCTTTGTTCTTAGGAATGGCTGGGTTCCCGGATGTAAACATGCAAAAGACATTCCAGATTATAATGATTGCTAGCCTTATTGTTTTGCAATGTTGTTATTATATCTCCTTAAAGGAAGTGTGGGGGAGAGTATTATTTAAAATACAGGATACCTGGCAGTTTCAGGTTTTGTGGGCAAATGACGACAAATGTTTACATCAGACTACAGGGATATCCAGCATTCGCTTTCTCTGATCCTATGGGTTTTACCAGTAGTGTTGTGTCTATTCTACATGGGTTTACCAGTAAAGTTGTGTCTATCCTACACATAAAACCCCCTGTGTTTTGTGTGCTTTGAGGTGTTAATAATTGGAGAAACTTTCCAAGTATATTGCTCATTGAGGTTAAGAACAATCCAATCACAATAAGAGACAGTGTGCATCAGCGAGACCATCGCCGTACTTAAATTACTTTTTAAAAATGGAATCACTAGGGTGCTAAGTTTATAAATGTGAGAGTGAGGAAAGAGGAATTTAAAGTAGTACGTTTGAAGTAACACTTAAAGTACTTTATTACTAAATAAATAAATAAATTGCATTTTACTGAAGTTTTATTAAGGACTTTTCAGAGCAAAGGTATCCAAAGAAAGACATGAAAATT
The DNA here is from genome assembly GCA_035047305.1 of Bradypodion pumilum. Taxonomy (NCBI): domain Eukaryota; kingdom Metazoa; phylum Chordata; class Lepidosauria; order Squamata; family Chamaeleonidae; genus Bradypodion; species Bradypodion pumilum. The sequence continues at coordinate 274,865,022 of JAWDJD010000001.1, forward strand.
AAACCCAGAAATGCAGTCATAATTCGTTAACAGTAAAGTTATTTTAAAATAAATTAATAACAAGATGGCAAACAACTCAAATTTAGCATGAAAATAAGCACAGTGCAAACCAAGCCTCGGGGGGGGGGGGTGGCGGCTAGCCCCATAGAGCCTTTTTTAAAGTAACCACCTGCTCTTCTTGGGTCTCCATCCCCCTTGAAGATGGTGTGCTTCTAGTTCCAGATAAGGTTCCTGCTGTGGTAGAAGGCAATCTTTTGGAGATCCTGCCCCCAATCTGCTGTGGATTGAAACCAAGGCACTAAATCAAGCCGAGAAACAGACTAGCGAACAGTGCTGATGTCCCAAAACTGGCACACTATGTCACATTTAACAAGTGTTCAAAAATCCTTTTTCTAAAAAAGTAATTCATCATATTAATCTAGAGGTGGATAGTATGTGACCTTTATACTGCTTACAAACCTCTGAGGAGAGAGATTTTTTTGGCTGCTACAAACCCCACAATGTCTCTGCATTAGGGAAAAAGAGGGGACAGCCCCTCATTTACCCTCCTGGAGGCCTCCAGAAGCAGCATTTAGGGCAAAGATTCTCAACCTGTGGCCCATGGGCCAGATGCGGCCTGCACCACCATTTCATGTGGTCCCCCACCGCCTCCACCACACCAGGAAGTGCCATGTATTGGAGGAAGGGCAAAATGGCCACCCAGCCCCTTAAGCTGTCTGAGGGAGCGTGACCCGGCCCCCAGCTTTACAAGATTGAGAACTCCTGATTTAGGGCATTAGGAAGAGACAGGTTTCCCAAGACACTCCCACGTTCAACAAAACCAACAGATTGAATGTCCCTAGGTAAAGGTAAAGGTTTCCCTTGTTCGAAAGCCAGTTGTATCCGACTCTAGGGTTCAGTGCTCATCTCTGTTTCAAAGCCAAAGAGCCAGCGCTGTCTGCTAATGCAGACGTTTCCATGGTCATGTGGCAGGAATGACTAGATACTGGAGCGCTGTTACCTTCCCACTGAAGTGGTCCCTATTTATCTACTTGCAATGTCTTGCTTTCGGACTGCTAGGTTGGCAGAAGCTGGGACAAAGACGGGAGCTCATTCCGTCCTGCAGTACTCGGGAATCGAACTGCTAACCTTCCGCCTCCCATTCAGCATCTTAGCCACTTGAGCCACTGCAGTCTAGTTTCCCAGTTTATTACTGCAGCCATGGGTGGCATTTGGAAGGCAAAAACATGACCCACAATCCACTCAGCATACCCACCCCTTATTACTTGTTGGAGTAACAACTCAGTAGCTATTGCAAAACTAGTTATGTAGTTATTTTTGCTTCTTACTTTAGAACAGGTTGGGGGGACATTGCTTTTTCTTTTGTTTAAAACAAGGGTTCCTTGCTGTTCAGTCTAGTTCCCTGGCACTAAAATAAATCCCTTTACTAACCTTTTCTCTTTTGATTGGTAAAGCAGTTGATTGTCAACGGGACAGTTTGCTCCATGGGAAAGCAGAGCATGCTGTACTCCTGTCTCTCACTGAGCTATGAAGGCAGGCAGACAGGAAGCAGGCTAGTGAAAGAAATAAGGTCTTTTAAACAGTGGTGTAGCAGGAGGGTTTTGTGCTGGTCAATGATGTTAGGCCAGGACTAAAACTCACCAAAGCATCCTCCGTCAGATCTCTTGAGCAAGATGAAAGCGGAGGGCACACATCAGCGAGGGACGTGATATCCAAATGGCTTTAAAAATGCATACAAATAGGTTTGATTTCTCAGGTCCATTTGCATGTGTGGAATGTCGTCTTGGAGACGTCTACCAATGTGCAGACTCTTCATTGAATAATGACTTCAAGGTATCCAAGAGAGGGTATTCTTATCTTAAGTAAGGTAGAGTGATTCCCTCACCTGATTCCAGCCCCTCATAAAAGGCTGCCATAATGAATAGTAGGGAATACTTTTGTGAAGGAAAGTAATTGTTTCTCCCGTTCTGTTACTCCCATTCTTGTTACACTCAAAAGTCACTTGTTATAGGTAACATCATTGCTTGCAGCAAATAACTCCCAAGCTTTGCTATACGACTGTATGCTCTTTCTGAACAGACTTCAAAGGCAGCAATGTTCAGAGAGCAATAGTCCAAAAGAACGAGTTTTCTCTGCCTTGCATTGAACAGTCAAGGACTCCTTTTATCTAGCTTCATCATAACCTTTAGATTCTAAAGTTTGGGGTGGGTGGAGGGAGGAGTGTTGTCCTACATGTAGGACAAAAGCAGTACCAGTGGAATTAATAAGAATTAGGTGCAAGACAACAAACAAGGATAGCTTTAGACCAGGGATTCTCAATCTGTGGCCCATGGGCCAGGTGCAGCCCATGGTACCATTTCATATGGGCCACCACTGCCTCCACCACACTTTGAAGTGCCATGTGGTGGAGGAAGGGCAAAATGGCCATCCAGCCCCTGAAACTGTCTGAGGGAGCGTGACCCGGCCTCCAGCTTTAAAAGGTTGAGAACTCCTGCTTTAGACATTCTTGAATAGTCCTGCATTTGAGGTGATGTAGGTCTACCCGTGGCCTGTCATGGGTTGTTTTTTTTTCTTACATTGAAATGGTCACTTTAGATCACAGCTGTGAAATGAACAATAGACAGGGGTGACCAATGGTCGGAGAAGGTGGTGTTTCACCCAAAGTGGGATGATGAGTTCCCCTTCTTTGGGCCACAGGCTGCCAATACTAAAAGGTAAATGTAAACACAGTCACGCTGGTGTAACAAGGTCTAGAATTGTCCCTGTTGCTTCACTGGGATTGCATAAACATAACAATAAATAATTATATTTATATCCACAAGGGAGTTTCACCCCATGAGTCTTAAATTACTTTTCCCCGAAGGAATGAATAGAATAGCTCTGAGGTAGTGGCTTGATGAGATCCTATTCCTTCTGCTAATGTCAGGACAACTACTCCAAAAATGTTAAATGATGGGTTTAAGATTCATTCTTTTAATCTTTAAGAGCACAGGTTTCCAAATATCTTGAATAACTTTATATAAAACAGAATCAGATGTAATGAACCGAGCTGTGAAGGTCCCTGTAGGGACATCTTTGTGGACTGAGCTAAAAGTATTCTTGAGAGAAAATGTAACATGATTTTATGTGCTATGTTCAAGTGGGTGTACTCCCATCATAGTGTAGGTATGTTAGACAAATGCTTTTTTTTTTTAAAAAAGTACTTTGTAAAATATTCCAATTGCAGATGAAGCCATTTAGAACCAATGAACAACTCAGTTCAAATAATGTTAGTTATTTGAATTGTATTGGCTTAAAGCAGGAGTTCTCAACCTTTTAAAGCTGGGGTCACACTCCCTCAGACAGCTTCGTGGGCCGGATGGCCATTTTACCCTTTCTCCACCACATGGCACTTCCTGGTGTATATATACTTTGTTCGAATTATTCTCATTAATATGGTATTCCAGTTTTTTTCTCAAATACAGATACAGTAATACCTCATACAAAGTGCTCTTCATACAACATCGGATTCATACAACATCGCCTAATTCCTTGAAAAAAGTTGCCTCATTCAAAGTCGTGTGACTTTGTATGAGGCATTGGGGTTTTTCCCATGTTGCATTGTGCCTGGGCAGTATAAAAGGCAGGACACATGCATGCATTGCTCTTGTGGGTTTCGCATGTTTAGGAGTGGTTTTGAGCGCGATTTTGGATTTTTTTGATTTTTTTGTCAGAATTTTTAGAAGCATTCCTGGGATTTTTGCAGCATTCTTCAGGTTCTTGGACAATCAGGGTTGTTTGACATGTTTTTGTAATGTATTTAGCCTTTAGACAATGATTTATTAAAGTTCTGTCAGTTTCCTGTCTATTTCCTTGACTTTGCCCTGAAGTCTGTGCTGTTACAATACAATGTATCTCTATGGAAACAACGTTGTACGCAGCATCACGGAAAGCATTTGGACATTGTATGAGGCATCGCGGCTAGGATTTTGCATGCTTCTTACAAAGTCCAAATCCGTATAAAGTCCAAACTTGTGGAACCAAGTTTGGATGTTGTATGAGGTATCACTGTACATAAAACACCCTGGTGTACTTAGGTTTAGTACACCAGGATCTTATGTGCTCTCTATGGGACTTTTTCTAGTTGTGTATTCTATATATCAATAAATGAGAGAATATTTTTTATTTTTCCAATATCCTTTCGAGAAGTAAACTATATGCCAATTTTTGCTAATCCAAACAGTATAGTAGAGAATTAGAACCATTATGGAGATGGCTCAAAATTTGCGACAATCTAGTGTCTCTTGTTTGTAGATCCTATTTCCTGCCTAAATGTTTCACTGGTGAATTGCTGACGTTGCAGCCTGGAGTGTCCCTATTATTTATTATTTATTATTTGTTTTTTGTTTTTTGTTTTTTGCATTTTTATATTAGGGAAGAAGATGAAGTCTAGAGATATTTTGGATACAGGGCTTGAAAGATTTGCATAGCTTTATTTAGTCATAACCCACTCTTTCTTCAGAATAGCTTACATCTGCTATAGCTTCCCATCTAGGCCAGACCTGCTTGGTTTCGGCAAATGAATTCTGTAGCCAGCCATTAGAGCAGTGGTTCTGAACATGGGGCCCATGCCCCACAGGGGGACATCAATTCCCAGAAGCCTAAGTCAGTACATTGGCTGATCAGTGCTTTGGAGAATTTACTTAGGCTTCTGGGAATTGAAGTCCAAAAACCAAAGTTTGGGAACCTCAGCATTAAAGCATTTTTTGGGTTATATAAAAGTAAAATACAGCCTGTGTACCATATGTGGCCTTGAGGGTATTTATGTGGAGGACCTGGGTACTTAAGAGACCGCATCACCCCACCTCCTTTCATTGATGTTTTCAGAGACTGGTAGGTCTGGGAGGAGAAAATGTAACTGTAGCCCATTGTATCAAGCTGCAGTGTTTCAGTCTAATTTTGTTTCCTATGAAATGTTAACAGCAACACTCTAACACAGTGTGTTCCCAACCTTTGGTTTTTAGCTTCAATTCCCAGAAGCCTAAGTTAATTGCCCAAAACACTGATCAGCCATTGTACTGACTTGGGCTTCTGGGAATTGAAGTCCACCAGTGTTCTGCAGAACATAGTTTGGGAAATGCTACTCTGACACATAAGCAAACCATATGTAGAGCATGCACATTGCACATGCTGTAGGAATCACTTTTAAATTATAATACTGCACTGGTGACACAGCTATAAAAATAGTCCAGATCTTTAGTTGTAGGGAGACCGACCTACATAAATGGCACTCGTTGTTATGCCATGTGATTTTTGTGGCCACTGCCTGCCATTCAGCAGTATAAGTACCAGTGGTAGAGTGAGGCTCCAATGAGATGCAATTCATAATCTTCTAGTGACAGTGTATTAATCATTCATGTTGTACTTTTAATGTGAAAACCATGTTATAGTAACCGTCCCATCCACTCACTGAGTGGGCTTGTCAGAGTTCATTTGTGGAACTGGGGCTTGTTGCTCATGCTGAAGACCTGAAGCCAAGAAACAAGGAGTGGCTTGGCTGTTACTACTCAGTGATTCGACCATCAGCTTGTATATCAGATTTCACAGGTCATCCAGGTCTACGTGTCATTTTCTGTATCACCCTGGCTTTTTTCAATAACTGGGTGATTATTAATAATTATATGCTGTCAAGTCAAATTCTGAATTACGTCAACCCTTTCCAAAATTTTCTCAGCATAGTGACTACACAGAAGTGTTTTGTCATTCCCTTCTCCTGGGAGTACTCTGGGACTTTGCAGATTGCCCAAGGCTACAGAGAACTAACTCTTCTCCTGGGACATGCAGAGGGGAATCAAAGCCTGCCTTTGCAGCCAGATACCAGCCTGAGATAATCAGCCAGCACTGAGTGATTGATTACATGACTGGATTTCCAAGATCCACCGTAGCTCTGTAAATCAGGGGTTCCCAATCTAAGGCCTGTGGGCCGGATTTGGCCCATGTGCCATTTCATGTGGCCCCACTCCACCCCTCCAAGGGCATTTGAGAAACAAAATGGCCATCCCTTTGAAGCTGTTGGGATAAAATGGCTACTCACATCATGCAGGCAGGGCAAAACGGCCATCAGGCCCTTGAAGATGATTGAGAGAGTGTGACCGGCCCCCAGCTTGAAAAGGTTGGGAACCCCTGCTGTAAATGATTTAACACAAATCCCAAAGTTTGTTCGTGGCACTGTTATCGTGGAAAACAGCTCCCCTACTAGTGATGATGATGATGATGATGTTATGTCTGGTGAAAAATTGTGATTCTGGTTCATAATTTTATCTCTTACAGGTTGAAATCCTTTGTGAGCACCCTCGTTTTAGAATATTCGTGGATGGACACCAGCTTTTTGATTTTTACCACCGCATAGAGAAGCTGTCAGCTATTGATACGATAAAGATAAATGGAGATCTCCAACTTACTAAACTTGGTTGACCTTGAATATTTCTTCTTAAAGAAAAGAAACCAAAATTTTAGATTCCAAATTGGCTCAGGTGCCTCCACCATCTGTCTGAAGGAGTACTGACACAACTATACAAAAACCACGTTCTCCCTAATATCCAGGCATTACCATTTCATTTCTATAAGCAGTACAGGATATGCTGAAGAACTGGAGTACTGTTGATCCTGATGAAAAGAGTGATTGATGTCAAATGCTGAGCCATTCTCCATTTGGAACTGAAACAGAAAAAAAGCCTATCCCCGCTAGATAATCAAATTATAATGGATCTTGTTACTCCTTTTGTTTAAACTACATAAGCTATTCATCCTCCCAGTGAAGGGGCAGGTTTTTTTAAAAAAACAACCAAGTGCTAAATTTGAAAATAAACAGCAAGACAAATGTTTTCTTTTTTTAGGGGTGGGGGGGGGGGATATTCCTGCACTTAAGTGGATTAGTGTAAGTGTAACACAGATCACAAGAGAGGGTCAAATGTTGAAGTCATTATTCAGTGCCTCAAGCTGGTGTCATTCCATGGCAAAAGTCCCATGGACTTTCTTGGTGCATGAAGAGCAGGCTGCATGAAATTGCAGTCTCACACCCTGTTCAGCCCATGTGCCCCACTGAATCAGGAGCCCTTGGGTATGCTTAATTTTGCACCTGATGGCAGCCGTTATGGTTGCTTCTACTTTGGAGAGTCGATCACAAAGGAAAAGGATCGAAACTGAGTAATGGCTTATGGATTTGGCCTGTATATTTTTTTGTCAGGGTATGTACATAAATTAGAATGTAGGTCATTAAATGTTTTGCACAATGTAATAATAATAATACAATTCTGAAAGCTTTTCCTCCAGTTTATTTATTGATGCTCATTGTGTTCATGTGCTAACAGTAAAACTGAATAATATTACGGAGTTTTAAGAGCGACCATGTGTAAACTTTCTGAATGTACAAGTGTTTGTTGGGCAAACATTAACGTATCATTTTAGCAGGGTGGCTTCATTGTCTTTGTATGTTTGGAGGCATTCATGGGATGCTCCTGCACTCGACAGACATATGGCCTGCTTGCGTCTTCACTAGGGACTTCTTTCAGTATGCTGTAATATTGCTGGAAATGGTAGATTAGAGTAATGCCTCTTTTGACAAGTAGGAGTTTCTAAGGTTTAGTGGTATACTTCAGTTGCAATCCTGAAACTGATTAACCAAGAATAAGAACTCGGTCAACTAGGTTAGTAGTTTGTATAGGATCTGCATTGCTTGAGCTTCAGAATACAATGTTGAGAGGGAGAATGAAATCCAAAGCTCTTCCCAGGACAAAAATTTGGCCTTTAGAAATTATCCTATCATGTTACAGGAAACACTGACACCTTCACGTAAATAATAGCTTTTAGTAATGGGCATAATGGCATTATTAAATTAAATTATCACTGTAATTGCACTGCACAATCAATGCACACAATGACTTTTCATAGGTTCTTTGGGAATCAGCCTAATTTGTACCCCTTGGACAATGTTTTCACTATGGGCTTTAAAGGACTTCTTTGGGTGTTCTAGTTTGAGGATCAAACATGCTTTTGGATTATTTTTTTAAAATTTGTATTATAGTGACTTTTTAATTTTTTTTACTATGGATGCTTTTTGTAGCATGACTTTTTTTCAAAATATATATAACAAAAATAACTTATGCTTGAATTATAAAGAAAGTCTATTTCAATCAATCAGATTGGGAACCTTCTTTTTAATATTAGGGATTTTTTTAAAAAAATTATCTGCTCCTCAAAGCTTAGCTAGGTGTTCTATGTTTAGTTGGTTATTCAGGTCAAACTTAATTTGGCGGGATCAGTTTTTCTTTTAAATTGGAACTCTGTAAAACTGAGCTAGAAGCACCTTTGTATGGCCCTTCAAAGATTTTTCCCAGTTACCTTGTGTGCAGTCTGCAGTATGTCCTCTGACCTATGCCACAGTGCCATATCTTGACACTTTGTTCTCCCAGATGTCAACCGCCTCACCCCATCTCTGCTTACCCTATCTGCTAAAGCTGGAAGCATCATCTTTATCATGGTCTGTATTGTAAAAGAAGGCGTGGCTTACAAGTAATGATTCACAATGGGTGAACTTTGAATGGAAACTCAGTGGGAAAACTCATGCTACCTTTCCTATTACTTGAGTAGGGAGCCCTCCTAAAATCAATGGGCTCACTTCCAACTAAAAATTCCTTTGTAAGACTGCAGCCACAAGCACTGTAGCTCATGATCCGGGGGTGAGAGGAACACTTCTCCTCAACATTTTGGAATTAGGGGTTCCTTTGCTCAGAACAATGGTTGCTTATGTTCACAAGAAGTAAGCTCAGATTAATGTTCTAGGGCCGTGATGGCGAACCTTGGCACTGCAGGTGTTCTTGGACTTTAATTACCAGAAGCCCAAGTCAGCACTCTTGCTTATCAGGGTTTCTGGGAGTCGATGTTCAAAAACAGCTGGAGTGCCAAGGTTCACCATCACTGTTCTAGGGTGTATCCAAACATGTGTGATTGTGATGCGAGACCCAAATACTAGATGCTTTTGCACTCTTGTACCTCTTCCTTGTCTGGCCAGACGTGAAACTGCCAAAATGAAGGCACCTTTTGGTGAGTTCCTTTTGCAGTTCCTTTTGCCTGACCTAGTGTGAGAAAGAATGGCCAGCAGCACAAAGTTGCCCATTACCAGGGTACACCCCATTGTGGTTCAAAAATACCACAATCTTCAAGGAGGATCTTGTACTCAGTAGTGTTTATTTCCAAGGTACCTTGGTTTGACCTGTTCCATGTGGCAGGTCTAAGCTTTCTTCTTGAGAGTACATCCTAGTGAGATGAATTTGGAGTTCCATCTTAATAAATATGGCTAGAATTGGGTAATCATAGATGTGTTAAGGGAGGTGGAACTCCCAATTTATTAGAATCAAAATTTACTGCCTGTATTGTTTGTGTGTGTGTGTTCGTATGCGTGCAATAATTATAGGCCAGAATCCTGTTGCTGTTCATGTAATGTTTGCGAAATTTGCAGTGGGCAATCGATGCTAATTGATGGGGCACATCTTGGTTATGACGGCAGGTGCATTAACAGGTAAATGGCCAAGAAATGCCCTAGCAGCTTGTCAATTGGCTACAATCAGTCGTGGGAAGTTACACAACCCTTGCATGAATTTTGATAAGATTCTGGCCATGGTGTTAGTAATATGTTTTTTTTTAAAAAGCATACAATTTCTGAGTTAACATAAAATATGCAGAGAGTATATATTTGGGGAAAGTGTGTAGTTTGTATACTCTTAGAGTAAATTTTAAGCTGTATGCTTCTTGAGTTGAATACTGTATTTTGTGATTATAAAGAACACAAACAGCCCAACAGAGAATTTATATATTGGGGTCATCTTGTACACTGTAACATTTTGGGGAAAGTAAGGTGGAATTCCTCGAGCTGCATGACTGTGTGACTAGACTTTTAAACACGGACGTTTTCACCTTGAAATCGATTGTCAGGACAAACACCTCAATGAATTGCATGAAGAAAATTATCAGAGCCTGCACAAAATTCATCCCAAAATCCTTTCACATTCTCCTCCCTCATTGTGGGCATGCTTTTTATTTCTGTCTCTGCTGGATTGTCTGTGTATGTTATTTGTCCCTCAGCAGTCCTCAGATTGAAAAATAATTAACATCCCCAGGGATTTTGCAAGATTGCTGTGCTCTGCTCTTGTTCTAAATCCATCTGAGAATTAATTAGATTGAGGCATATCAAAGTATTAAACCGTCATTTAACTTTACCTTTGAATGTCTTCCCAAATTTGTATTAATACCTACATAATTATTTTCAGGCAATGTATTCTCACCCCCTTGCAGCTGTTTCTCGGAGTTGCTTTGTTATGAGGATTGTTACTTTTTATACTACAGTTGGATTTCTGTCTCGGATATTTATTGGGTTGAATTCACACAATGTGCATATTGTTGAACTGTCATTTTTTAAATGTTTTGGAAATCCAATAATATTTCTATATAGTACAAAAATATTCTTGAAAATAAAGCAAATGTGGAGAGAAAGACGGTTTTATCATTTTTCTGTGTCTGTCAAACACAAATAGGCAGGCAGCCTTCCAGTTTCTGGTTTTATTTAAAAGCTAAGTTTTATCATCTTGCTTATTTCAACAAATCACAGATTTTCATTACAAGAAGAGGACTTATTTTTACAAAGCTTGTGGAAACATGTGGGAAATATAGAGGATCACTATTTTAAACTGTTTTTCACTGTAATGTTAAGCTGAGGTAAAAAAGATAGAATGAAACTTAGCCATGAGCTTCAGACATATGCAAATCAGAATTGGATAATATCTTCATTGGAATACCAAAATAATGTTAAATTTATGAGATTTCAAACAGAAGACTTGAAAAATTGACTTTTTAATTGTTTTTATTATTATAACAGGCTTACCTAACTATGATTTCTAAGCTACAAGGAAGTAATTAAGGACAGAAAGAAGACACAATGAAATCCTCAGCTTTAGGCTGCAGATGGGCACAATTATTTTTATGCCCTTGGTCCCACTGTGTATAACATTGCAGTACTGTACTTCCTGTTTTTATTGGAATAAGCTTTTATGGACTCTAGCCTACTTTTTGTCAGAATCAAGTCATTCTATCTGATAAAGTAGACTGCCATCAAGGAAAGTTTATGCCTGGAGTATGAAAATGCACCCATGAGACTTTGTTGAATTCCATTCATTGGGGGAGATGGGGAGTGGGGACCCATGAAAGTACATTTTCTCCTCCTGAAAATCTTGTTGCAGTGGGGTTGTTTTTTTTTTTAAAAAAAACTCAGCCTCCACCCCTAAATAGGAAAAAATCCAAAGTAGATATTTGGAATTGCTGAAACATATCCACCCTTTGGTTATGCCAAATTTAAAAAATGCAGCGGACCTAACAGCCTTTAAGGTTTAGCATCCTTGCATCATATTGGCATCACTGACATGGGCCCAAAGTCACTGCAAGGTTGCCATTAGTACACCACGTACTAAAAGGTGAATGGTTGGTTTTGCTTACAGAATCATGCCTTCCTCAAAAATCTATAGAAAACATAGACCTCATGAACCTTGAGATCTGGCATAGTAAAAGTAAAGGTTTCCCTTGCTCAAAAGCCCATTGCATCCGACTCTAGAGTTCAGTGCTCATCTCTGTTTCGAGGTCTGGCATAATTGGCAAAAAATGTGCTGGATTTAAATGAAGTCTACACTTTGCAAACTGGCTAAAATCAGAGATAAAGTTTCACATTTGGGTTATTTTGGGCCAGGTACCTGTATCTTCTACCACTGTGGTTTTCATGTTATTTTAGCCAATCTTCAAGTTCCTTATAAATTCCTCATGGAATTTCATGGGAAGCACATTCTCTGACACTGTTGACAATGTGCAAATGTTTTGTATTGAATTTTTTAAATGAGACAACATTCTGCTTTGCCTTCTGTTCTACTGACTTGGAACCTTTGTGCCTTTCAGATAAATATATAGGCTGAAAACCAGTTGTGTGATTAAACAAATGGTATAACTTGCCACAAGTTAAGACATTGATACTGTATAGACATCATCCATTACATACTGAGACACTTTGTTCAGCATCAACAGATGCTTGCAGAGATTGCTTAACTTACTGCAGTTTGCAACTAAAAGTTACACTATTTATGTAATTGCACAACAGGATTTTAGCTATGTGTTTTTACTTTCAAGGGTGTACAATATGATCTTTGGGCCATGGTGATAGTATCTGTGTTCAGCTCATCACTTGCCATTAGAAAATACTTTGTTTATCATGGAGCGCAGAGCTGCTCATATAACTCGGTAATAGTTTTTAAAAGGGCATTTGTGATAGTGATGAAAATGAAATTTACTTTGTTGCTTTTATATGCCTTCCTAATTCTTGGTAAACAATACCATTAATGTAGTAGAAATATATCCCATGTGAGATACCGTATTTTTCGCCTTATAAGACGCACTTTTTCTTCCCCAAAACTGGGGGGGGGAAGTTGGTGCATCTTATACGGCAAATATACGGCAGCCACGCTCTCCCCGCCCCCACCATCAGCGGGGAGATAAAGGGAGCCCTTTTAACCTCCCCGCCCGGTGGCAGGGGGCGGGGAGGGACGGCTTCGCGCGGCGCGGCGCGGCACGGCGCGGCTCCCTTTATCGGCGGGGAGATAAAGGGAGCCGAGCCGTGCCGAGCCGAGCCGCGCCGCGTGAAGCCGTCCCTCCCCGCCCCCTGCCACCGGGCGGGGAGGTTAAAAGGGCTCCCTGGCCGAGGGAGCCCTTTTAACCTCCCCGCCCGGTGGCAGGGGGCGGGGAGGGACGGCTTCGCGCGGCACGGCGCGGCGCGGCTCCCTTTATCGGCGGGGAGATAAAGGGAGCCGAGCCGAGCCGCGCCGCGCCGAGCCGCGCGAAGCCGTCCCTCCCTGCCACCGGGCGGGGAGGTTAAAAGGGCTCCCTGGCCGAGGGAGCCCTTTTAACCTCCCCGGCCGGTGGCAGGGGGCGGGGAGGGACAGCTTCGCGCGGCGCGGCTCCCTTTATCGGCGGGGAGATAAAGGGAGCCGAGCCGAGCCGAGCCGCGCCGCACCGCACCGCGCCGCGCGAAGCCGTCCCTCCCTGCCACCGGGCGGGGAGGTTAAAAGGGCTCCCTGGCCGAGGGAGCCGAAGACGCCACCGCCGCCGCCGCCGCCGCCGCCACCGCGCCGCGCGAAGCCGTCCCTCCCCGCCCCCTGCCACCGGGCGGGGAGGTTAAAAGGGCTCCCTGGCCGAGGGAGCCGAAGAAGACGCCGCCGCTGCCGCGCTCTCCCCGCCCCCACCATCGGCGGGGAGATAAAGGGAGCCTTCCGTGGCCCGGGAGGCTCCGAAGACGCTGCCGCAGCCGCGCTCTCCCCACCCCCACCATCGGCGGGGAGATAAAGGGAGCCTTCCGTGGCTCCGAAGACGCCGCTGCTGCGAAGCATCGTGCCCTCCCGGCCCTTTGTTCCTCTTGGAGGTTGACTAGGGCAGGTAGATTTTGACTTTGAGTATTTTTGTGGTGGCTTTATTGTACCTGGACATGTGGGGTTTCTGAAAAGATGTGTTTTTTTTCTTCCCTTTTAGTACAGTATTTGGTTCAGAATCTTTTTTTTCTAGATTTTCCTCCTTTAAAATTGGGTGCGTCTTATATGCCGGAGCGTCTTATAGGGCGAAAAATGCGGTACGTATCAGTAGATGCTATATCATGGCCATAACAAACTCTTCATAACTGAAATTTTTGAAATGGTAGATGAGTTAGTCTGTGTTTCAAACATATCAGAGAGTAAACAAAACAAAAAGAAAAAAATGTGGCACTTTAAAGACTAACTGCTGTATTTTAGTGTTAGCTTTTGTGCATCAAGTCCACTTCAGACATAAGAGTGAGACTTCATGGCATCAGTTTATACAGATCAGGTACAGAGGTACTTGAATACCTGTAGAGGAATACAACAGTCAGTCTTTAAAGTGCCACAATGTTGTTGTTGTTTTGTCTTTTTGTTTTGTTTACTCTCTGATAAAATAAACTCTGATTCTGGTTCAGGTCTTCTGCAGGTTTTGTAATTAATACTTTCAAAGCTAATAGCAGTCAAATGATTTAAGGAAGGTATGGGGAAATGCTGACTTAACATTGTTGGCTGTAGTCCCAAAGAAAACAGCTGAGACTTAAATCCAATGCCTGACAAAAAAGCTCCCTTTTTTTTTGGGGGGGGGGATGTAGAAGTAAAAGAAATGTCGCACAAGTTCAACCTTCAGCAAAAAAAAAAGTCAGAATTTGATTTGACTTTTGGAGTTCTGAACACTTAGACTCAAAATAATTCTTTAAAACACTGGCCTTGTGTCTTTTTAATTTTGGCCATGAAAACTTAAGTCTTCTTTATGACATCAATTGATTGCTACCACAGTTTTGAGTTCTGTTCAATTGCTGTATTTCTCTGTTTTAATTTTGAGTTTCAGTATTGAGCCATGTTTTCTTGATCAATAGTTGTTTTCATGTTGCAAGGCAATCACTGTGATTTGAATAATAAAAATAATTTAGTGTCAGAAATTATTCTGTGTTGAAAGGACTTTTGCAGAAGAAACTCTGATCAGTGAATATCCAAATAAGGCTCCTTTCATGTCCTCAAGAGCTGAGACAGAGACAGGCGCTCAATCCGTCATGCAGTACCTGGGTCTCAAACTGCTGACTTGCCAGCCTTCCAGCTAACAAGGCGAGCTTCTTAACCACTGAGCCACTGCAGCCCCTGTGGTTTGAATAAGAGAATGTTACCTTTGGGTTACTTTTTAAAAATAAAATGTATTATTTGCATGGAATAATAATTTCATGTCAAAAATTATTCTGGGTTGAAAGGATTTTCACTGGAGAAACTCCGCTCAAGAGGGCAGGGACATTTGAGATTTAGGAGTGTTGGAATAACCTTATATCCAGACAAGCATTCGCCAATAACAGGTCTGAATTGGAGGTTTGGCAAAGCAGCTTAGATTACTGATCAAAAAAATGAAGCTGGGTGCACACCCAATGGATTTCTCCTTGGAGTGTCGTGCTAAGTACGTAACCCAAAAGACTTATATAGGACTAGCGTAGGGCCCGGCTTCGCTCGGGTCATGTGGTGTGTGTGTTTGCTGCTCTTTCACCTGGTCTCTAGGCAACTATACCTCCCAACAGGACCTCTCTCTCACGCTGGGACTGCTGGTAGTTGTAGTTTGCTGGAGGGCAGGCAAAGGGGGAATGGAAGCCTAGATTTGGGTGGGGCTGTTATGCAGGGCCTAGTGCTGGCATGCCTCCACACTTTGCTCCTCTGAGCATTGCAGGGCCCTGCCAGGCAAGGATAGATGCAGCCTCCACCCAAGCATGATCCCCCTCCTGGCCCTTTCCGCCCCGTGACCTGCGCCTCCGCTCCCTTGGCTGCGAAGGCAGGCTGTCTCAACCCAGTGCAGTGCTGCCAGTGGCCTGCAGAGGAGGCACCAATTCCCCGCCCAGCTGGAGCAGCGGCCCAGGGCCCAGGCCGGTATCGGGAGGCCTTAGCGCGTTGCCTGTTTGCATATTTGATGGATGGAGGAGACCCTCCCCAGGTAGGTAAGGTGAGGCTGGGCTGGGGACTGAGGTTGAGGGAATGGGCTTTCCATGGGTGGCACAGGGCCCTCTGCACCATTTCTGCGGCTTCCCCCGCTTTCCTGGTGTGGTGTGTTGACTGGCATTGGCTGGGGCGCCTTCCTTGTTGTCACGGCTGCAACTTGGAAGCTGGGCCTCGTGGCTCCTTGGTGTGGCCTGGTTGCTGCCATCACCAAGGCCTTGCCCATTGCAGCAATCCCCATTGTTGTTTCTGGAGGCCCGTTCCCGTGGCTACCAGGTGGACCCTGTGGCCATTCTCAGTACCTCCTTGGGTGGGTGCATCACCTCGTCTGTGTCATTCCTGCTGGTGGCCTCCTCGTCCAGTGGTTCCTCCATGGGTTGTGGTGCAGGGGCAGGCCCAGCAGCTGTGTTCGTGGGGGCACCACTGCCCTGTCTGCCAGAGCCCTGTTGCTCTCCGGCCAGTGGCACTGGAGGTTTACGGTGGCCATTTGTTTGTCTGCTGTGCAGCCATTGCCCCACCTATTTCACATACACGCTGGCCTCTCAGATTGGCTGGGGCGTGCCGCAGGTGGTGCTGGGACTTGTAGTTGTTCCATTTTTCCAATTTGTGGGGCGCAGGCCCCACCCTCAGCCTCAGGACCCTCGCAGTGCTGGCCCAGGTTGCAAAAGGTACGTGTGTGCCAGGTATTATCAGATATGCTCTAGGGGTGTGGAAACGCATTCCGCATACGTACGGCCACTTCTCTTATAGGTATAGATAGATTGGCATGAAACAAAATCCAGTATTCAGTACAGGTACTATATTTTTCCAGTACTGATGTTCTAACATATACATTAGCAAAGCTATCCTTTTAGACAGTTCAGTGTAATGTTGTTACACTTTGTTTACACTCCATGTGTTTCTCTCCACACACATGAACTAAACAGGATACACTGCAACTCTTAGATAACGGTTTGTTCTACAGAAGCAGGAAATGACATTACCTAGTTAATGTTACAGTATTTTAACCCACATTTATTCTATGATGCTCTGCATTATTCAATATTGCAGCAACAAGAACAAGATAGCCAGTTCCAGGGAGATGCACACTGTGAAATTCAGGAAGCAATCGTGCAAGTGACTGGGCAGTAGGTCACAGTAATGACTAGAGTTCATGAACTTTCTAATCCAGCTCTTATTTTTATACCCTGCCTGAAGGATTTCTCCTGACTTTGTAAGCATTTAAAAAATTGCCAATGGGGTTAGCACTGCTCAGGCTGCCAGCTGAAGTCTTAGGAAATTGTTCTGCATTCCTAGGCCTCCAGGCTTAGAGACAAATCACAGGACAAGTGGTGCTAGTGAAGGATTTTAATTTCTGTGGCGGATCTAATGCTTGGGCTTCCATTTGCTCTTAATATTGACTTTCTACCAGAGGTCTCTGGCTCAAGGCAAAAGTGCCTGTAATTGTAATGTGCATGCCCTGTTTTTTTAAGGAAGCAGTCCAAGAACTCTAGATTATATATCCCATACTAGCCTGCACACATGCATGTAACATATTATTTTTCAGTTGTTGCAAAAAGGGGTCCCCTCTTGTGAGCCTGCTCTTTGATTTGAGGTGCTGGCTCTGAAATCTCAAAGAATGGAAAGTTGGTGACATGGCAACCCTCTTGGTCAAGGCCAGTCTAGACTTACTGTGGTCACATTGCAGAAGGCAGGGCTGTAGCTGATGAAGTGTTGGTTGCAGCCCTTCATTGTGCTCTCATGTTGTTGTCCACTCTCCTGGTGTGTGTTTTGTTTCTGAGACATTGAGGTGTGTGTGTGTGTGTGTGTGTGTGTGTGTGTGTGTGTGTGTGTGTGTGTGTGTGTGTGTGTGTGTGTGTGTGTGTGTGTGTGTGTGTGTGTGTGTGTGTGTGTGTGTGTGTGTGTGTGTGTGTGTGAAGCAAATTGTGGCAATAGTACAGTTAATTATAAGCCAGAGAGAGTGAAGGCAGCCAGGGAAAGAACTGGGGATTTTGGAACATCATTGAGATATCAGGTTCAGTCACTAATGGCATGCAGTTAGCTTATCCTCTGAGAAGCAAGAGAGTATTCAACATTGGTTTGGCACCAACTCACTGGAACTACCTGATATAGCAGATCAGATGTCTAACCATGAATATATGGATGCATACGTGTTTACACACACACATTATTTTGCCTGTGCTGTCAGAAGCATTCCTATGAATGTTCATACTTTGTCATCTGTTATTCCCACTCTCCAAGAAGTACCGTATTTATTCGTGTATAACGCGCAAAATTTTATACCAAAAAAAGAAATCAAAGTTGGGGTGCGCGTTATACACGAGGACTGGGTGCGCGTTATAAACAAGCCTCTTTTACTTCCTTTTTAGAATTGGGTCGGCTGTCTATTGCTGCGGCGGGTGAAGGGGAGGCGGGGGGTGGCTTTGAAGAAATTGACGGGATCTGATTGGGTGGCGCGGGAGACAAGGCGAGGCCCGGAGGTAGCTCGCAGTTCGAGCGAGGCTCCTGGAGGTCGGAAGTGCTCGTTTCGGATTGCATTTTCTGCAACAGGTGGGTCTGATTATCCCCCCCCTCCCTCAATATTTTAAGGCGTGCTCTTTTTCACCGATATAACTGGTTCCCCTTTAGATGGCATCTCAGGGTATCAAGCGTAAACGTTGTGCATATGACGCTTCGTTCAAGCTCAAAGTTGTTGGTCATGCTGAAATGCATGGAAACCAAGCAGCTAGCCGAGAAAATTTTATACCGAGGTTTCATGGAAAATTAGGGGTGCGCGTTATACACGAGTGCGCGTTATACTCGAATAAATACGGTAAACAGCTTTTAAGTAAATAAATCAGCCAGAGAGGTTTGAAATGGAAAAAGAGAATTTTTATCTAAGAAAGTCAATCATAACATAGCAATATTACATTATCATGATATATCATAATGTATGCAAGGACCCCCATCACAGATCTAATCAGACTTTTATACACGTGTCTTCAGTCCAGATGGTCACCCAAGGGCGGTAGCCGTTTCACACTTATCTTGATGTTACATATTCTAACTTACATATGCAATGACGTACATTTACCCTGTCCTCTTTGCTTGTCATGTACATTCTAACATGTTCAGTGGTAAACATGTCTGCTTATTTCAGATAAGACCCTTTTGGGTGTGTTCCTCAACAAGCTGGCTGTAAACAACTTGTAACTTAGGGAGTTCCATAATACCAAGATGGCTCTGCTCATGCTACAATCCTATATCTAATTACATACATTGTATCCATTGCTTTGTAAAGGAATATATCAACACATACAAAAATATGCTAACTGACACTAGAGTGTCATAACTAAACTTTCCACATCTGGCTCTAAATGGCTGTCCCTCAGTAACATACACACACAATGGAGAGAAATGCACTAGTTGAAGCAGTCTCTTGAAAAAGTGAGCATAAGGATGTCGGCTATTGTAAATGCCATAAGCCAAGGAGGATTTGGACATCTCCTGAGGTCAATCATTGTGGCTCTTATGAGATGCCATAAGCCTGACCTTGGATGCTCTTTTGAAAGGAAGGTTTACCCAAGTGATCATGAAATCTATCACTTGTTACTATTAGGCGAAGTTTTGCTGTTGACAATGAGGGAAAAAACCAAATTTGTTCAAAAATTCTGTAGTGGTTCATACACCATTCTGAAAGGATGGATCTGCCAGTGCAACTGCTGCTGTGATGCATTTTGTGAAGACCCTCCAACAGCAGTACCTCCATCTTACTCAGGTTTAGTTGCAGCTTGTTAGATTAGAGCATTAATTGCGAACCTTGGCACTCCAGATGTTCTTGAACTTCAATTCCCAGAAGCTCTGATCAGCAGGAGTGCCAAGGTTCGCCATCATGGGGGTAGTGCAACAAAACAAAAAAACATTGACACCACGCAAAATACTCTGACCCCATCATCCTATATAGTAGAAAAGGGAAACAATTTTGTGACAGTAGAAGAAATAAAAGAAGTATATGTAACCATGTGTAGATTGTGGGTCAAAAGGCAGTTTGATCTCGGGATAGATTTTAACCATCTATCCTGAGGTCTCCTGGAATGGCCAACTGCCCTTTGAGCATCATAACCACCTCTACTCCGCATCAATGAATAGAATAGAATAGAAGTTTTATTTATACCCCGCCTTCCTGGTTCAAGCACCACTCAGGGCAGCTTACAATATAGGGGAAAATGTAACAATGTAATGCACAATATATAAAAAAAATACAATTAAACACATTTCACAACAAAAAAAATGCAGTTTTCAAATTACAAATTTACAAAAATAAAATAAAAATTATACAATAAGACACCGTTTAGAATAGATGCAGAAATAACAAATTACAAAACAAATAACACAATATCCTCCATCCCACAGCGTCTGGAACAGAGCCCATGGCTCAAACGTCCACCACAGGTCCCATGGCTCAAATGTCCGCGATGGAACCCATGCAGTGGTGAGCTCCAAAACTTTTTACTACTACACTGTGGGTGTGGGATGGTGGGCGTGGCCATGGGGAAAGCCCTGCATTGCACCCAAATTAGGACTACTTTATTTCAAAACTTGGATGGGCAGGGCCAGCCAGAATTTCTGCTACCGGTTCTGGCGAACTGGTGCGAACCTGCTGATGCCCACCACTGAACCCATGGCTCTAACGTCCATGGTGAGGGACTAGCCCCGACACAACTGCGGCGGGAAGATGATGGTCTTCGGCCCGCAACAGTCCTGGCAGCTCTGGAAGTGGCAGCTAACGAGCTGTAGCTGTCTCTCCCACTTCCCGTGGCCGGCCAGGCCAGGGAAAGAGCCGAAGGTGTTGGTAGCGGAAGCAGCGGTGGCGGCTTTTGTAGCCCTGCCGCAAGATGGGCTACAGCTGCGCTCCCACTTCCCATGGCCGACCAGGCCAGGGAAGGAGCCAAAGGTATTGGCGGCAGGAGCACCAGTGGTGGCTTTTGTAGCCCTGCTGCAAGACGGGCTACAGCTGCACTCCCACTTTCAGTGGCCGGCCTGTGGAGTCCTCCCATCCTCACCACTTCTTCTCTCTGACAACAATACAATTAGGTGTACTTTTACAACATATGTATCAATCTTCTGCACTGTTTTGTGTTTCCTAATTCTTTTCAGATACAGTATAAAGTTCTGGAGGCAATGATTTCTAGTGAGTTTCGTTTCTTTTCCCTCAAATCATACTGTAAGGTAAATGTAAAGGTCACCCTTGCTCAAAAGCCAGTCATATCCAACTCTAGGGTTCAGTGCTCATCTCTGTTTATAGCCAAAGAGTCAGCGCTGTCTGTGTCTGCAAACATTTCTGTGGACATGTGGTAGGCATGCCTCAACACAGAACACTATTTACCTTCCCAATGAAGGGGTCCCTATTTATCTACTTGCAATTTCTTACTTTCAAACTGCTAGGTTGGCAGGAGCTGGGACAGATACGGGTCGGGAGCTCACTCTGTCATGCAGTACCCGGGAATCAAACTCCAAACTTCCAGTCAGTGAGTTCAGCATCTTAACCACTTGAGCCACCGCAGTCCTGAATCATACTGTCCTTTGTGATATATTACTCATTTGTGAGGAAGGGTCAAATGATAGCAGTCAGTAATACTGTTAACTGACAGATCCCAAGATTGCCTTGATCTAAAGGCGATTTTAAACCTCATAGTTCTGCCCTCCCTCCCTCTGTTTTAGTCTTATCTTCATTGCAAACCTTACAAACATGAAAAAAATGTACATACCCTGACCATCCTCTAACTCAGTGTTTCCCAACCTTTGGTTTTGGGACTTCAATTCCCAGAAGCCTCAGTCAATTCCCCCAAAGCATTGATCAGCCAATGTACTGACTTAGGCTTCTGGGAATTGAAGTCCCCCTGTGTTCCATGGAACATAGTTTGGGAAATGCTGTGTTGATTTATAGATCTTAATGGACTTGAGTAAAAAGCTGAAAACAACAGAATGACATTTAACAGGGATACGTGCAAAATTCTACATCTAGGAGAAAGAAACCAAGGTGCAATCACATGCTGAGGGATACTTGGCTCAGCAGTACTGCATGAGAGAAGGATCTTGGAATGGCTAAGATCACAAGCTGAATATGAGCCAAAAGTGCAATATGGCTGCATTAACGGCAATATAGTCTCCAAAACATGTGGGAGTACAAGTTCCCGTCCATTCAGAAATAGATAGACATCTTGAGTACCGTGTCCAGTTCTGGATATTGCATTTTAGAAAGGATTCAGACAAATAGGAACAAATTCAGAGAGTGGCAAAAAGGATGGTTCTTCTTTTTCCATGTCTACCAGATGTGAAATGGCCAAAATAAAGGCACCTTTTAGTGAGTACATTCTGAAGTTCCTTTCACCTGACCTAGTGTGAGAAAGACTAGCCACCAACACAAGGTTGCCATTACCAGGGTACGCCCAATTGTGGTTCAAAAATACCACAATCTTCTTGAAGGCTCTTTCTATGTACCCCAAAAAGGATGGTTAGGGACTAGAAAGCAAGCCATATGAGGAAAGACCTGGGCATGTTCTGATGAGAAGACAGAGAGGAGATATAGGACTCTTCAGTTCTTGATTGTCCTAGATTTCAAGATGCATAATAATAGGCTCAAGTTACAGGAAGCTAGATATAGATTGAATATCAGAGAGGAAAAAACTGTCCCGTCCATTCAGAGGAGTATGACAATGGACCAATTACCTCAGGTAATAGTGAGTGCTCCAGTGCTGGAGGCATTCAAGAGAAAATTAGACAAGCACCAGTCATATCTGCTTTGATTTAGATTTTTGTACTGAGCAGGAGGTTGAACTCGATTATTCTATGATGCTATGATTTTATGATAGCTGGCTGGATAGCTGAAAGAGTTGGACAACTGCTGGTCGGCGCTAGACTTTACAAGTGGAACAGCAGCTGTTGGGGGATTATAATAAAGGATTTGGTTCCCAAGTTTTGGACCCTCCAGAATCTTCAATCAAGCTTTTGGATTTGAATTTACCTTTATTAAGTGAGGAGGATTGGACAGATTTTGGTTTCTTTGGTTTGTTTGAATCCTGGAACAGTTTCAAGGAGAGGGTCACGTGGGATTAAAAACGATTGCTGCATTGACACTTTTATTTGATATCACAATGGATAAAGCTGCAAGGAGCAAGGGAGAGGAAGAGGAAGTGGTGAAACCAAAAAGGAAGGGCAAAGCACAGGTTGTGGACCCACCCCCATCGTCATCTTCATCATCACCTGAACCCGCATTTGACCAGACTCAAATTATGGTGGAACTTGGTAAATTATTTCAAAAATTTGACAGGATAGATGAAGCAAGAGTGAAGGATAAAAATGAAATGTTGGATAAATTAACTGGATTGATTACTGATCTCTCAAAAAAATTGATTTAAATATTCATAAGTTAGAGGGTAATGTTAAATTGATGCAAAATGACATGAAAGCGATGAAAGGGGAAATGAAAGGGATACAAGAGGAGGTGAGAGAAAATAAGATGAAGATGGATGAGCAAAAGAAAAGGATTGATGTGATGGAAGAGATGATAAGAAAGCAGAATATTCTGATACGTCATGTGACTCAAAGAACTCCAGACCAGCTAAGACATAGAATTGTTAATTGGTTAAATAGTTTGAAAATGGGGAAGGATTTTGTCAATGAGGATATCGTAAGCGCCTACAGAGTGGGATCGAGAAGGGGGAAAAGTGATCATAGGAATGTTTTGGTTAGATTTGCAAATTGGGGGGATAAATTGAAGGTGATGGCTTTTTTAAAACAAGCTGGTTCTGGAGTTCTGAAAATTGATGGAGTGGATGTGGAGGTATATAATGATATTCCAATTAAGGAACGTGGTTGGAGATATAAAATGAAACCGGCAACAAAAATTTTGATTAAAAAAGGGATAAAATACAATTGGAGATTCCCACAACAGTTAAGATGTTTTTATGATAAAAAGATGCAGGTGATTGATGAAAGGACTGATGCTTTGGAATATTTAACTTTACTTGACTTGGTCAGTGCGGGTTCAAATGAATGGTTGGAGTTAAGGAAAGATTTGCTGGCGTCGGGAGGGATAAGAAGAGACTATGGTGGAACAGATGAGGGAGGTGCTGCGGGAGGAGAACAAATGGAAGGAGCTGAGGGAGAATTGTCATTGATAGTGGTGGAGAAGGAGTTAAGCAAAGGCTAGAAGAGAAAGGGAATGAAGGTGAGAATTTTTAAAGGTAAAGAGGTGCTCATAACAGTTTTGTTTTTTGTTTTTTTAAAAAAAATGTGTGTGGATAGTGCGCTTGAGCTTTAATTATTATGCTTATCCTACACATTCCCCCCCCTCTTTGGAAGTCAAAGGCATTCTTCCCCCTTCTTTTTCTGAAGGAAAAAGCGGGGAGGTCGTTAATGAGTGTTTTATGTTCTAAGTTTTGTTTTAATTATGTTAGATTAATTGGTAGTATGCCCAATGGAGAGCTCAGGAGAGATAAAAGTGGGGGACAATTTAAATTATGAGAGCGGTAAAATTATTAACATGGAATGTAAAAGGTACAGGATCCCAAATTAAGAGGAGGAGGATAGAATCAGCTCTGAAGAGGGATAGACCGGACATAGTCTTTTTACAGGAAACTCATCAAAAATCTCATGATACAAATAAACTCTTCCTAGGTTGGATGCAGCATTATGAAAAATCTTATGGTACATCAAAATCAAGAGGAGTTGCAATTCTGATTTCAGCTAGATTTCAGCTAGATTGGGGCTTGAGATAACAGATAGTATCTCAGACTTGGAAGGGAGATTTTTGATAGTGAAGGGGAAAATAGACGATGAAGAAATAATGTTGGTGAATATATATGCCCCAAATGACCATCAAGCGGAATTTTTAGAAAAAATGTATATGGTATTGGTAAAAGAAAAATCAAGGAAGATGATTGTGGCTGGTGACTTTAATTTAGTAAGATCAAATTTGGATTGTACAAATATATTAAGAAGTGGAAAAGGGATTAAAGGGCGAATGTTGGATAATTGGATGACTGCTTTAGGTTTGAAAGATTCTTGGAGAGAACTTAAGGTTTCAGAAAGGGTATATTCGTATTTTTCTCAGGTCCACAACTCTTATTCTAGAATAGATTATATATTTGTAACGGAAAATTTGGTTAAAAATATGGAGGAAATGGAAGTTGGAATATTTAAGGAATCGGACCATGCTAAAGTGATATTGGAATTAAAATTATGGAATGAGATTAGATCAAGGAGAAGTTGTAAATATGATGTTAACCTATTTAGAGACCAGAAGTGTAAAGAACAAATTATGAAGAATTGGAGTGAAAGTTGGCAGTGGAATGACAATGGTGAGGTAGAATACAATATGGTCTGGGATACCATGAAGGTGATTTTTAGAGGGGAGTGTGTAAAGTTGGCAAGCAATAGATACAAAAATAACAAGTTGTCACAGGATGAGCTAGAAAAGCAGATAAAGCAGTTACAGGAGGAACATTCAAAAACAAAGAATAAAAAAGTTTTCGCTAATTTATTAAGATTAAAGACTGAATTGGTAGGTAAAGAAATAGAAAAGGTGAAAAGAGATTTGGTTTATTTGAAAAAGGGAATATTTTGAATTTAGTCATGAAAATTCAAAATTATTAGCAAAAGCAGCAAAGGATAAAAGGGAAAATAGGGAAATTGGAGATTTGATTAATGAACAAGGGATAAGATGTAATAAAATTAAGGATAAATGTAAAATTGTGAAGGATTTTTATCAAGCTCTCTATGCAAGAAAAGAAATAGATGAAGAGAAACTTAAAAAGCAATTAGAGATGCAAATAATTAGTGGAATAAAACAGGAACACAGGGATAGAATGGAAGAAGTAGTGACAGAAAAAGAAGTAAAAGAGGTAATTACTAGATTGAAGTTGGGAAAAGCCCCTGGAGAAGATGGGTTGCCTGTGGATTTCTATAAGGAATTTGGAGATATTCTGGTACCAAAGCTGGTAAAACTATATAATTACATATTAGATGGAGGGCAAATTCCAACCTCATGGTATAGGACCACAATTGTACTTTTGCCAAAACCTGGAAAGAATTTAGAGAAAGTAGAATCCTATAGACCTATCTCATTGATAAATCAAGATGCCAAGATCTTCACAGCAATATTGGCTAACCGCTTGAATAATTTTATGGGGGAATATATAAATGTAGATCAAGTAGGATTTTTAAAAGGAAAACATATGGCAGATTTGACCAGAAGAGTAGTGGATTTAGTTGATACAGTGAGTCAAACAAAAGAAAAAGTGGGATTAATATCTTTGGATATATTTAAGGCATTTGACTCTCTACAATGGATTTCAATTAGGGAGATAATTAAACGTTATGGATTTGGTATTAAATTTAGAAGGGTAATTGGACAACTATATCAGCAAGGAATAGCCACTGTCAGAGTAAATGAGGAGGTTACAGATGAGGTAAAGTTGGAGGCAGGTACAAGACAGGGCTGTCCTTTATCTCCAATATTGTTTATCATGGCAATGGAGTTATTAGCTAAAGCTATAGGAGAAGATGAAAAAATAGAGGGGATTATGGGAAACAAGATAAGTATGTATGCCGATGATACCTTGATAATTGTAAAACAACCAGAGAAGGTAATGAATAGAATTAGGCATCAATTAAAAGATTTCGAGGATATTACTGGGTTGAAAATAAATTGGGATAAATCGGAAATGATGTTTTGTAATATGGGGGAAAAGATCAGAAGAAGATAAAGGACACAGTTAATATTCAGATAAAGAACAAGTTGAAATACCTGGGAATAATTATATCAAACAAATTGGAAGAGCTTAAAAGATTGAACTACGATAGTTTGAAACTTGAAATTAAGAATAAGACACAAAGGTTTCAAAAGTTGAAACTGTCATGGTTTGGGAGAATTGCACTCGCTAAAATGATGTTGCTACCCAGAATAAACTTTTTATTTGATGCATTAGCGATTCAATTGAAGGATAAGGAAATTAAGGAGCTTCAAAATTTGATTAACAATTATTGTAATGGGGGAAAGAAATCTAGATTACCAAAAAAGTTATGGTATTTTCCGCAGAAAGAAGGAGGGTTGGGAATGCCAAATTTGATGGCATATTACCGGGAATTTCAAACTAAGAATGTTGTGAAGATCTTGGCAAGGGAAAAGGTAATATGGGAGGAAATCGAGATAAGGGACTATAGATACATGGGTAAAATGGTCTTTTTAGGTTGTAACTTGGGAAATGTAGTGACTAAAAAATTTATGATGAAAGGATTAATGAGTGTATGGAAGAGGGTGAAGAAGGACTTGGTCCCGAATGTCTCTCCAATATTGGAAATTCTAGACATGGTGAGTTTTCCAATTAATATAAATGAGGAGATAAAGGACGTATTGAAGAAAAATGAGGTTATCCTGTTGAAAGACTGGTTGCGGATATGCACTAATGAGGTTAGTAGGTCAAAATTGTTTGAACAATTGAAAATTAATTGGTTTCAGAGACTGAGGATTATTAAATGGAATAGTAAATATATGAGTGATAATGATTTGGAAAGAGAAAAGACTGAATTTGAAGAACTGATTCTAAAGGTCAGAAGTGGAGATAAAAATATTTTTAAAAAAGGAGGGTGATCCACAAGAGGAAATGAAATTAAGGTGGGAACAAGAATTGAATATAAAGATAGAAAAAGATACTTGGAGAAATAAATGGAAAAAGAGGATTATGAGAACAATGTCGGTTAGAATAAAGGAACACAATTATAAAATGTTGTGGAGATGGTACCTGACCCCAGTGAGGTTACATCAAATGGACAATAAAAAAGATAAAATGTGTTGGAGATGTAAGGATACCATTGGAATGTATGAACACATGTGGTGGAGCTGTAAAGTGGTTAAAGATTTTTGGAGTAGGATTGAAAAAGAAATTGGAGAAATTTTGGGCAAGATGGTAAAATTGGGATCAGGTACCACTCTGTTAACAAATGTGGAAGGTATTAATTTAAATAAGGATAAGAAAGAGTTATTAGAAATAATGATTACAACAGCTAGACATTGTATTGCTAGACATTGGAAAAATGATGTAATTATACAAACTGAAGAGTAGTATAAAGAAATGTGG
The DNA here is from genome assembly GCA_035047305.1 of Bradypodion pumilum. Classification (NCBI taxonomy): domain Eukaryota; kingdom Metazoa; phylum Chordata; class Lepidosauria; order Squamata; family Chamaeleonidae; genus Bradypodion; species Bradypodion pumilum. The sequence goes on from JAWDJD010000001.1 coordinate 274,892,722, forward strand.
AATTTAGCATTGAATGACAAATTGACTTGGGGGATAAAGAAAAAAGGGATAATTTGAAAGAAAATAGATTTTGGAATATTTGGAAACCTTTTGTGGATCACTCCATAAAGGGGGATGAAAGAAATAGACCTGCACCTGAGCAAAGTGGATTTTGGAATTAAATTAGTCTGATATTCTGAGCTCTCCAGGGCAATGTAAATAGACACTGGGTGATTATTATTTACAGTTATTTTATTTTTTAGCTTTTTCTTAGTTTTTTTCTCCTATCCTTAATGGTATTATATGACTTATTGGAAAATGAGTTCTGAGATGGCAGTTAAGACTAGAAAATAACTACTTATGTAATAAGTCAAGAGATAGTATTTATAATGATGGTTTTAGGATATGATTAACAAAGATAAATATATAAATGTATTAGGATAGGTGTGTATATTTTTTCCTTATTTGTTGTTTTTTGTATTTTGTATTTTAGTCTCTTTTTAAAGAATTATCTTGTATAATCTATTTGTTCTGTATTGTGTATTGTATTTTTATATGCATATAAATTTAATAAAAATATTTTTTTTTAAAAAAAGAGTTGGAGCAGTGGTTGGGAGTTCAATCCTCCGAAGTGCCTCCTGGGAGAATAGCCAGCCCTCTATGACAGGGGTTCTCAAACTTACCACGTCACATGCTGGACAACTCCCCCACAGACCACGGCGTGGGTCAGACACATGGTTTCTCCCTGCTGCCAACACTGCCGTAAACCATGGTGGGTGTGTTTGTGTATGCTTGGGCATGTTTATGGCTGTCGTAAATGTGCCTGCATCCACTTCTCGGGTTGTCGCCATGCGCCAGATGGAATGGTGTCAGGGGCCGGGGCTGGAGCACAGGCCATAGTTTGCAAACCCCTGCTCTATGGCCTTGGGGAAGCTACCCAATCCCACAATGCCCCTAGAAGAATGGGGTGGTTAAACACTTCTGGGTATTTTTATACCTAGGAAATGCTGACAAGGGTTACCTAAAGTCAGAAGTAACTTGAGTGCACATTATTATTCACTTGTCTGTGATGGAAGTTGAGTCACTTCTCATAGCCCTGTCTTACATTCCATAGATTCCAGCTATATGCTCTGGACATGTCCCAGCCATTTCCCACCCATTCATTAACTGCCATTAATTAAACACACACCAACCCTTCTATTGAATTGACTAACACTCACTTTGCTTACTATAGCAGATGACCCACCTAGCAGATGAGCATTCATAGACATCTGATCCTGGAGGAGGCTGGCTTTTCAAAAGCCTGTCTCTTCCTGTAGAACCGGTGCATTTGCAGCATTACGGTTCACCTGATGACACCTGCTACTTAGCAGGAAGAACACATACACATGGTAGAATGGGATGTTGTCATAACCGCAGAACCCAATAAAGCAAACCGTATCTATTTTCCAAGCCAATTGGTCTTTCTCTTTCAACAGGGCTACAGGAGCAGACTGGAAAAAATCAACACCTAAACCTTCAGAGTGAAAGTATGAGATGTTGCTCAAGACTACAGTCAAATCCTATCATGTACACTAGGAGTAGTTAGAAAGTAGTAAGTCACACTCCCACTGAATTCAGTGGGATTTATTTGCATTTAGACTTAACAGGGAGACAAGAGTGGCTTAGTGGATAAGATGCTGAACTTGACGACAGGAAGGTCAGCAGGTCAGCAGTTTGAGACCTGAGTGCTGCACAATGGAGTGAGCTCCCGTCTCTGTCCTAGCTCCTGCCAACCTAGCAGTTTGAAAACAAGAAATTGCAAGTAGATAAATAGGTACCACTTCAGTGGGAAGGTAACAGTGTTGTGTGCACTTTGGCATCTAGTTGTGCCTGCCACATGATCACAGAAACATATGCAGATGCAGACAGCACTGGCTCTTTGGCTGTAAATGGAGATGAGCACCACCACCTATAGTCAGATACAGCTGGCCTTTGAGAAAGGGAGTCCTTTTCCTCTAGACTTAACAAGGTAGAATCCTCTTTAAAGCAAATCTTATACACAGAGTGTGCAAAATTATTTTCATACAACTCTCTTGGTTAGTAATCATTTCTTGCCAAGAAGCGTGTTGATGTCTGGAAGGTAACACAGCAATATGAAAGGACAGTTTAATTTATTAATTTGTAATTTTTTTAAAAATTAATGAACACTTCATTGTGCAATTTTTGCTGCTTGAAATAGAAAAAAGTTCTTGGTTAATGTTCTTGGGGAATTAAAGGGTATTTCCATGCATTTTCAAATAGTGCGATGATAACAGTAATGTAAATTTGTTATTAATGGAAAAAATAGAAGTGATGGGCAGCTGAACATCTGGGTTACATCAGCTTTGGTTATGTGACAGTCCCAGAAGGTGGGCTACTGAAGGCTGAGGGAACTCTTTGGGTTATTTCCCCAGCAACACAGTGGTGGGCATCAGCCGATTCGCACCAGTTCGCCAGAACTGGTAGCAGAAATTCTGGCTGGCCCCACCCATCCAAGTTTTGAAATAAAATAGTCCTAATTCAGGTGAAACGCAGGGCTCTCCCCGTGACCATGCCCACCACACCATGCCCACAGTGTGGTAGTAAATTTTTTGGGAGCCCAACACTGCAGCAACACCTACATCTCTACTTGTTGTGAGATATACAATCTCATAACAATCTACTGCCTTTCCCTTCTAACTTTCCTTTGACAATCAAAAGGTAAAGGTTTCCCTTGCTCGAAAGCCAGACGTATCCAACTCTAGGGTTCACTGCTCATCTCTGTTTCAAAGTCGAAGAGCCAGCGCTGTCTGCTTCTGCAGATGTTTCCATGGTCATGTGGCAAGCATGACTAGACACCAGAGCAGACAGAACGCTGTTTACCTTCCCACTGAAGTGGTACCTATTTATCTACTTGCAATTTCTTGCTTTCAAACTGTTAGATTGGCAGGAGCTGGGACAAAGACGGGAGCTCACTCTGTCATGCAGTACTTGGGTCTCGAACTGCTGGCCTGCTGACCTTCCAGTCATCAAGTTCATCATCTTAACCATGAAGCCACTGCAATCTAACATTAAATATATTTAATATAAATCATTGTTGTTAGCTTTTTAAAGATAGAGAATTATTCTTAATTTTAATCTTTCTATGCATACTGGTATACACAGCCTCTGGGATTATATGCACAATTTTTTTACATCTTAACCTATAAAACCAAGGGTTAACTATTGGAACTTGCTATAGATTCCTAAGCCTCGCTCTAATGACCCGCACCCACCATTCGTGCACATGGCCGAACTGCGTCCGCAGGTCAACGAAGGATTGAAAAAACTGGCAGTGGGGCAACAGCCCCACAAATGCAAAAAAGGGAAACAACTTCATTTCCCAACGTTCTTTGTGCCGCGCCATGCCACAGCCAATCAGGCTGAAAGGCGCGACCACAAAGAACATTGAGAAACGTGCCACGGCCAATCAAAATCAAGCCACAGGGGGGGAAAACGCACCACAACCACAAATCACAAACCCATAACTACAAGCCCCAGAGTCCTGCGCAACATGAGTGCACAGAACGCTGGGGAAGCCGGCGCCTGAATTTTTTTTAAAAAAAACTCACCGCCTCACAGCCACGCAAACAAAAACCGCCCTTCTTTCCCTCACCAACCGCGCCTGAAGGGCTTGACTGGAGTTTCCCCTTTAATATCAGTAGGTTGGGGGTTGCGATCCCCCTTTCTGGTAGCTCCCCTAGGGTTGGGAGGTTTGTGGGGACAAAAGGGGTATGTCCCCCCAACCCTTCTGGAACCAGGAGACCAGGGACAGTGGATCGATTCCCCCCCTCCTTAAAAAAACTCCATTTTTAAAGAGAAGAAACCGGTTGGGAGGTTTGTGGGGACAAAAGGGATCTGTCCCCCCAACCCTTCTGGACCCAGTAGACCAGGGAGAGGGGATCGAATCCACCACCACCCCAAAAAACTCCTTCTTTAAAGAGAAGAAACCAAGCGGTTTCTTCTCTTTAAAAACAGAGGTTTTTTTTTAAAGAGGGGGGTATCGATCCCCTCTCCCTGGTCTCCTGGGTCCAGAAGGGTTGGGGGAACAGATCCCTTTTGTCCTCACAAACCTCCCAACCCCAGGTGAGCCAGCGGAGAGGGGGATTGCAACCCCCACCCACTGATATTAAAGGGGAAACCTCGATCTACTTTCACGACTCCACACAATCAAAGCACCATAACACAATAAAGCCCCCCTCCCCATTGCCCGCAGTCTATATGATATATCAAAAATACCTTAAAACACAATCAAAAACATCCAAAAATACACAAAAACAACACCAAAAAACAATACAAAGTAAACAAAAACACAATCAAAAACAAAACAAACAGTCAAAAAATTCAAAACCCAACCCCACCCCAACCAAAAAAAATAAAGAAAACAAGCCAACTCACCACCACATGTCCTAACTGCACGACGACCGGAAACAAAATGAATAAAGAAAGAGACTACTTATTTGAAGAAGCTCCACCCAGAGGCCAGGAGAGAAAAAACAGTCAAAATACAAGAAAACCCCTACCAGCACCACCTGCTGGCCACAATAATAAAAACAATTCAAAAACACACAACAGCCCCAAACAAAAGGCCACAACAGTAAAAAACAAATCAAAACAATAGCACAGAATCACAATTTTAAACAAAAGGTAACAATAATAACAAGACAAAAAAATTACACGAAAACATAATTTAACACAAATCACATACATATGTCAATAAAATAAAAAAATTATTAAAATCCTGTGCTGAGTTCTAACTTAAATAAAAACCCAAAACAACTAAACACATTTTAAAAACATTGAATGTACAAAACATTTACTTTCACATTATTAACATTATTACCTACGGTACAACTATTTTTTAAAAAACCAAAAACTAAAACATTATTCAGTTACATAAAACAGCCAGCCAAGCAAAAAAAAAAGTATAAATAAACATTTTAAAAATTACAGACTAAGCAATTTTTAACAAACATTAACACAATTTAACCTTCCAACACAATTTAAAACAGCCCGGCAACGCCGGGCAACCTCTGCTAGTAGTTAATAAAAGCATTATTACACAAATTATATGTGACTCATAGAAAAAAGGATATTGAAATGGTTCCTCATCTGCCGCTCCAGCAATCCTGCACTTTCATGTATAGATTCTTTAAATCTATACATGACTGCAACAGAGCTTACATAAACATTCCACGGAGAGAGTGTGTCACAGAAGCCGATAATGTGCATTGATTAGCCACATCCTTCGATAACTCTAGTTGATGCCAATTTAAAAATTTCTGGCTGGTGTATCATGCAGCTCATCTTATGTAGCAGATGAGAAATGCAGTGCTTTCCCCCATGAATATTCACAGCAACATGTAATTTTCATGAAAAATGCTACATTTGCCTTTGGGTGTTTTAATGCACACATGAGTATCCCTATAGCCTAAAGCTAGTCATCAACCTGACATTGTGGAGGGTGGAGGGAGGGGATGGTGTGCAAATAAACTGCATTTTGACTGTGTGGCATAAGGTGATATCCATGACTTGTTATGGATTTGAAATTTCCAAATGGATTTACTTATTATTCAGAGCAGGAGCAAAGGGCTACAAGCATTTCTCAAATACGCAAGGGATGAGCTTCTACTTTGTAGATGTGTTTACAAGCTATGTATATGTAAATGTATATGTATATGTGTCAAGAATGAGCTCTGGTGGGGGTAAAATGGAAGATAAAGAACATTTGCTTTTAAGAGGACAAGAAGAATTTGGAACTTGATCACTTAAGGAACCTTGCTCATTACAGTGGTACTTTGAGTTACAAATTGTTTGAGTTACAAAATTTTCACAATACAAATGAAAAGCAATTGAAAATAATGGCTTGAGTTACGAATTTTTCCAGAACAGATTAATTTGTTTTCAATGCATTCCTATGTTAACCATGTTTCAAGTTATGAATTTTGTTTTTCAATGCATTCCTATGGTAATGGTACCACTGTATTTTGAGAACCTTTTATACAATGTATGAGACTAGCAATGTTTTATACCAATGCATTGGTATTCCAGTCCCCATGGGAATTACAGTGGCAGACTGCCAAATGGTTTGGAGTCTGTTTATACTAAAGTGTGTACTATTTTTGTTCAATCACAGTCAGACAAATGATACAATCCATTAGAAAACATTCCCAGCCCCAGTGCTTTAATTCTTTTTAAAAAATGATACTACTAAGCAGAAGCTATACAATGTCAATTTGTTAGAAGGAGGCAGTTATGACCTCATCAATATTAATATACTTGAGAGCTGACATCAAAGTTGGAGGATTTTGGTCTCAGAGGAGTTGTTTATGCTTTGAAGATATGTTTCCTTTTCCTTTAAGTTCAGAAAATGAACAACTAATGGCTAACATTAGTTGTGGTTCTGTGTGTTTTTAAATTCTGAACAAGCATCCTACTAGTTAAAATATCCAGAGATCTGATTTACTGCTGTGGTAGATTCAGGTCAAGTGTGCCACCAGGGTGCTTTCCACATTGATATTTCTCCTCATCTAGATCAAGGAAAAGATCTCTATGCCTCTTACAGAGCTACCACAGAATGTCATAGTTAACTTACAGCACAGAGTTCCAAATTGCTTGGCAACCTGCCCAACAATATCTCCATTTTCCCTAACCACCCCTGGACCTTACATTATGAGACAAAGAGTTCAGATGTCAGCTAATTGTACCTATCCACTTCAGGAGAGCTCCAAAATAATTCTCTTTCTCTAGCACCAAGCACAGCTATGATGCGCAATAGATTATCTACCATGGTTCTCATGGGTACAATGCAAGGTGCTGGTGATAACCTTTAAAGCCCTACATGGTAGTGAACCAGGGTACTTAAGAGACCGCATCACCCCAAGGATATCTGCCCATCCCACTAGAGCAGACAAGAGGGGCTCTCTGATAGTACCATCTGATAGTCTCCAGGCAGAGCTTTTATCTTTCTGTAAAAACCTCAAAACCTGGCTTGCGCAGCGGGTGTGGGGGGAGGCTGGGGAGATAGCCACTCCAGGCTGGCTCATATGAGTGCCACCTGGGTTTACAGTTCTTAGTGTTAGTTTTAGAAATTTGATGATGTGGCATTGGGAAGGGCATTTTAAATTTTTAAATTTTAAACAATTTAATATTTTAATGTTTTTTATCCTATTGTTTTGTAGTTTTTATCTGTGGTGTTTTTATATGTGTAAGCCGCCCGGAGTCGCCTTGGCGAGAGGGCAGCAGTAAAAATGTGAAATAATAATAATAATAATAATAATAATAATAATAATAATAATAATAATAATAATAATAATAATAATAATAATAATAATAATAATAATAATAATAATAATAATAATAATAATAATAATAATAATAATAATAGCAGCAGGTAAAAAGATAATTTGATAGGAATGAGTGAAACAGATGAGAGCTTCCATCATGGCAAATGTTTCCTCATGATAAAATATGTTTATACTAGCAGGCTGCAGAGGATGTTGGAGGATAGGGGTGCCTGGCATGCAGTGGTCCATGGGGTCGCAAAGGGTTGGACTCGACTATGCAACTGAACAACAAATACTAGAAAAAGAGAGAGAAAAATAATGAATTATAAGGTCACTCTTGACAGGTACATCTTATTTCAGTATCAAACATCTGAATACCAGTTCTTCAGGAACTCAAGCAATCCTTTTAGAATTGTCAAGGTCAGGTATGTGGTTTAGAGGTGGGTCTTTTGTCTTTTCAAAAACACAAAAGCAACTCTCTTATGGTTGTTTTCATGTTCTTTCATCAATTATTAAAAGAGGGACTCTAAAAAACAAATGATTTATATTTTTAAAAGAGTGGTACATGAATGGGGCTGTGGTGGCTTAGTGGTTAAGACACTGGACTTAATGACTGGAAGGTCAGCAGTTCGAGACCCAAGCACTGCACAACAGAGTGAGCTCCCGTCTCTCTCTCCCAGCTCCTGCCAACCTAGCAGTTTGAAAGCAAGAAATTGCAGGTAGATAAATAGGTATCATTTTGGTGGGAAGGTAACAGCAGAAGTTCCAGGGCATGGGGAGCGTTGAATCTGTAAAAAGGGCCTAAATTAGTTGTAACCTAGTGAGGAATGTTCTTTGCTTCAATTGTTCCTTGCTGGTGGAATTATTATGTGCTACTGAGCTCCTGTTGCCCTCCATCTTGGATTGTGCTGCCTGCTTGCCTCAATACAGTACCTCTATTGTGGAAACTTTTCTTTTGTCTTCATCTCTCAAGGATTCCTCCCATTTTGTTTTTAAATTACGGTACAAAAAATTCTTCCTTTTTGTACAAATGTATATAAAAACCAAAAGAAGCACATCTAAAATGAATCTAAGTTATTTTTTTTATTTTTTTATTTTCAATTATGCCATGCCCTTCTGGTGCAAGCATCACTCAAGATGGCTTACAATCATATAAAATGGGTGGCCAACTTTTTTTATGCCACGGGCCTGACCACACTCCTGGATAGCTGAGCGGGCTGGATCACGCCCCCTGTAAGCAGAAGCACGTACATTTACAGCTGTTGTAAAGGCACCCACTTTCATGTTTATGACAGCCTGGGCGAGTTTGCGCATTCATGGGCACATTTTACGGCTGACGTAAATGTGTCGGCGTCCACTTCTGGGTGTGGCAGGGATGCTGGCTTGAGCTTCTCGTAATTGAAGCCCAAGAACACCTGGGGTGCCAAGGTTCACCATCACTACCTAAGGCAACTTTGCTCACCCATTTTAGTGTATGGGACCAAAGACAACAGGACAACCGAAGGGTTGGTTTAACGCAGGTTTATTGCATAGTGTTCCGGTGAAGCATGAGGTAATGGCGGTGATACATCTCAATATATACAGTAGCCCTCTAAATTTGAATCTTGTAGCACGGTAGCTCATTGGCTGCTACCGGCGTGGCCTCGCCCAGGCACGCCTCTTTCTTCTGCTGCTGAATGCGGGGAAGGTTTTCCCGCGGCTGTCCGTGATTGCGCAATGTGAACCATGTGAGACTGAACGCTCGCAGCTGCCCTCTATGGGCTGTCTGCTCGCGTTCCTTTACAGCTGAGATCGTTGGTATTTGGAGTGGTTACATTCTTGCCTTTACAGTATAATGAACATGCACACATACATAACATCCCTCCCCCCTAGGATGGGACGAAGTCCCGCAACCATTGTGGCTTGCCGCACGTGCGCTTGGGGCGTGCCTGCGTCTGACCTAGTACTGGAGAGCCTGTGATCCCTGACTCCGCGGGTGCTTGTCCTGCAACGGGAAACGGGGATTCGTTAGTGGCTCTGTGGAACGTCCGTGCCTGCCCTGCGCCCGGGGATGGGAATGGAATGAACAGTTGGGAGGTGAATCCCTGCCTGTTGCTCTCGGACCCCGGGGACCCTCCCATTGTGAACCGCGGAACCGATGAGGTCGCCCTTGTGGTTCTGCTACCTTCTGATCCCCGCTCGGGGGATCTTGAGACTGTGGTGGGCGGACTCGCCGTTGCCTCCCGTCTTGGGGGTGTCGGTCTCCGGGAAATTGGCGCTATATTGCATTCTAACTCACAGGGGCTACTGGGACTGGAAGTACCAGGGGCTGAACTGAAACCCCTCTTTTCGCTAGGACGGGTGGGGGACCACTCCGCTAACTCCCCCTGGTACTGTAAATCAACGTCTAAACTTCTATGGGCATCTGTGTTTCGGGGGAACTTCCGAGGGGTATGTGTGTGGTCGGGGCTCTTCCTTTCTGCCGCGGACTCCCGCAACAGATCTCTGTGGATCGATTCCCTTTCCTCCCCCCTTGGTGGGGACCCATGCTCCCCTTTTCCTCCCCCTTGGGCTAAACGGGTGGGGGAGTACCCTAACGCTGATTCGATGCTATTTTTGTCTCCGTCCTGCTCTCCGGGGACCCTGCGCCTGAGCTGGTCCACGTGTCGCCTCCACAGGAAGCCTGTACTGGTCTCCACGCGGTATGAGACGGGGCCGGTTTGTGCTATTACGGTGCCCGGCACCCAGGCTGGCCCCGCGTTGGCGTAGTTCCTGCAGTGCACCGGGGCGCCAACGCTGAAACTCTTTGTGGGTTCCACCCCTATGTTCCACCCTTTGTCCTCTACTCTCATGGGGTCTAGCTTGGAGATTCCCGTGGCCAGCTTCCTGCGCATCAACAGCTCTGCGGGGGAGTACCCTGACGCCAATGGGGTGACCCTGTACCTTAGCAGGAATTGGCACAATTTCAGGTCGAGGTCTCCGGGGCCCATGCGCAGCAGCGCGTCTTTCGTGGTGCGCACGAGGCGCTCTACTTGGCCGTTGGTGGCCGGGTGAAAGGGGGCGGAGGTGATGTGCCGAATGGCGTTGCGCTCCATGAATGCCCCGAACTTGGCGGACGTGAAACAGCTAGCGTTATCGCTGACGAGGGTGTCGGGTAAACCGAACGTGGAAAAGACCCTCCGTAACTGTTTAATTGTTGTGGCCGAGGAGGTGCTCGAGACTGGAATGACCTCCAACCACTTGGAGAACGCGTCCACTACAAGGAGGAAGAGCGTTCCCCTGAACGGGCCAGCAAAATCTACGTGTACCCGGGACCAGGGCCCCCTTGCTGCGTCCCACTCCCTATGTGGCGAGCGGGCCTCTTCTGGCCTGGAGCTTTGGCACGCTTCGCAAGTGCCGACCATGTGTTCGATGTCGGCGTCTAGCTGGGGCCACCAAAAGTAACTGCGGGCCAGTGCCTTAGAGCGGACGATCCCCGGGTGGCTGACGTGCAGCAGTTTAAGCACCCTCGGCCGGAGAGACGTGGGGATCACTACCCGCTGTCCCCACAAAAGGCAACCCCTCTCTAGGGACAACTCTAGTTTCTTTTTGAAAAATGTGTCGAATTCCGCTGCTGGGGAAGACACGGGCCACCCTTTCTGTACCCAGGAGCAAACTGTGGCCAGCGTTTTGTCCTTGCCGGTCGCTTTAGCGATGTCGGCCGGTACTACTGGAGGGGAGTCTAGGACCTCTATCATTAAGACCTGGTGGTCCCTCTCTACCTCGCCCACGTGGCAGCAATCCCGGGGAATGGGGGACCTCGACAGGGCATCCGCATGGCTGATCTCCTTCCCGGGCCGGTATACCAACGCGTGCTGATACGCGTTGAGAAAAATGGCCCACCTGAGCATTCTCGGGGACAGGATTTGGGGTGTGGGCTTATCTGCGGTGAAAATGCCTAGCAAGGGCTTATGGTCAGTCACTATGGTGAAGGGGCGGCCGTACACAAAATCATGAAATTTCTTAGTCCCCGCAATTATCGCTAGTGCTTCCCTGTCTGTCTGGGCATAGTTTCTCTCCGCTTGGGACAAGGACCTAGAGTAGAACGCTATCGGGGCCTCCCTCCCGTTCTCCAGTACGTGGCATAACACTGCCCCCACCCCCACCGGGGATGCATCGCATATCAGGACCACTGGGCGTTTGGGATTGAAGTGGGTCAGTACCGCATCTGATGCCAGGAGTCGCTTCAGGTCATTGAAAGCCATCTCCTGGTCGTCGCCCCACTTCCATGCCTCGTCCTTTTTTAACAATTTGTGTAGTGGTTCCGCTACTGCTGCCTTCCGCGGAAGGAAGGAGTGGTAAAAGTTGAGCAGTCCCAGGAACGACTGCAACTCGGGCTTGGAGGTGCGGCGAGGGGCCTTCTTGATGGCGGCCACCTTGGATTGGGATGGCCTGATTCCCTTGGGAGTAACACGGAACCCTAGGAACTCAACCTCAGTTGCGAAGAAAACGCATTTGTCTTTTCGCAACCGCAACCCCGCCCTTTCGAATATTGCCAGAACCTTTCCCAACCTTGTTGCTAATTCGGCCCGGCTCCCCCCTGTAATCAATACGTCATCAAAGTAGGGTAACACCCCCTCTAACCCCTTCAGGAGGCGTTCCACGAGTGACTGGAAAATCCCGGGCGCCGAATTCACGCCAAATTGGAGGCGCGATACCTGGAACGCCCCTTTGTGGGTGACTATGGTCTGTGCAGCAGCTGCGGCGGGGGTCACCGGGAGTTGCTGGTAGGCTTGGGCCAGGTCGAGTTTAGCGAAACACCTCCCCCCGTGTAACCTGGCCAACAAGTGGCTGACTACCGGCACCGGATACGCATTAGGGCGGATCACCTTATTGATGGTGCACTTGTAATCAGCGCATATGCGGACCTCCCCGTTGGCCTTGAGCGCTGTTACAATTGGAGTTTCCCACTCCGCAGAATCAACAGGAACAAGAATCCCCTGGCCCACCAATTTGTCCAACTCCGCCTCTATTTTGTCCTTTAGTGCGAAAGGCACTCTGCGCGGTTTAAGTCTGATTGGACGTACTCCAGGGTCCAGGTCGAAAGTCACTGGGGGGCCCTTGAATTTTCCGAGCCCCTTTTTGAAAACCTCGGGGTGCGCGTCGCACACGCTCTGTATTGGATCAGTCCCGGTGGCGTGTGCTCCCACGGCGTGCACCCCCCCAATGAACAACCCCAGGGGCTGGAACCATTGAGTCCCGAGGAGGCTGCATTTTCCTCCCTTGAGGACGACTAGGGGAAGCGTTGCGGTGTGCTTTTTAAACTGGACCTGGAACTTCCCAACCCCCAACACTGGGATGCGGTTCCCTTGCACGTCGTTCAGTGTGGCCCTCAACGCTTTGAGCTTGGGCCGCACGCGGGGGGGCGATTTTCATGAACTCTCCCTGGGAAATAATAGAGTATGACGAACCCGAGTCCACCTCCATTCTAACAGGGGCCCCTTGTATTACTACCTCAACGAAGTAACGGGGGTGCTCCGTGGAAACGCTGCAAACCGGAGCGTCGTCCTCGCTGTCGTCGGAGATGCGCCCTACGCCGTCCCGCGTCCTCGTGGTCCGGGTGCCGTCCTTTGGCCTCGTGGTGCGGTCCTGCCTCGCCGAGCGGTCTGGAGAACTCCTTGTGGCCTTGCGCCGCTTACGGCAGACCTTGGCGATGTGCCCGCGCCGGCCGCAGTTGTGGCACTCGGCCTTGCGGAATGGGCATTTGGCGCGGGCGTGGGCGGCGCCGCAGCCGTCGCAGCGCCGGCCCTCTCTCTGGACCCTCCGGACGTCCTCGTCGTCGCCGCTCTCCGCAGACGAGTCCGAAGCTCGCCGGGCCACGCGCACCGAGCTCTCTGCCTTGGCGGGCTTCGGGCGCCAGTCCTGAAGCTCTTGCACCCCGGCAGTCGTGGCCTCCGCGGCCTGCGCCGTGTCGAGGACTTGTTGCCACGTGGGAGGCGGCTCCCTTTTCATCAGCGCGCGCTGAGTCTCTGTGTCCCTCAGACCGCAGAGCAGGCAGTCCCGGAGGGTGACTTCTGGGGTCTCCCACTTGCATGGGCCGGCGGCCAGCCACAGGGCCGCGGCGAACTCAGCGACCGATTCCCCGGGCGCCTGGACTCGCCTCCAGAACGCGCTCCGAGCAGGGAACATCGCTATTGCTGGCCGGAGATGGGCGCGCAGCGCCGCCAGGAGCTCTGTGGCTTTGAGGTCGCCCACCTTCCTCGGCGCGATCAGGTCCACCAAGGTCCTCTTGGTCTCGTGTCCGAGCATGCGGACGAAAATGGCCCTCTTCTTGGCCTCATCTGAGACTTCGAGCTCCACCAGCGCTGCGTTGAAGTCTATCTCAAACAGCTCCAAGTCTCCCGGCTTCCTGATCTCGTAGCCGGCGCATGTCTTGGTCCCGTGGGCAGCCATATCCCATCCTCGTCGCCAATTTAGTGTATGGGACCAAAGACAACAGGACAACCGAAGGGTTGGTTTAACGCAGGTTTATTGCATAGTGTTCCGGTGAAGCATGAGGTAATGGCGGTGATACATCTCAATATATACAGTAGCCCTCTACATTTGAATCTTGTAGCACGGTAGCTCATTGGCTGCTACCGGCGTGGCCTCGCCCAGGCACGCCTCTTTCTTCTGCTGCTGAATGCGGGGAAGGTTTTCCCGCGGCTGTCCGTGATTGCGCAATGTGAACCATGTGAGACTGAACGCTCGCAGCTGCCCTCTATGGGCTATCTGCTCGCGTTCCTTTACAGCTGAGATTGTTGGTATTTGGAGTGGTTACATTCTTGCCTTTACAGTATAATGAACATGCACACATACATAACACCCATATACCTTCTTAGGTTTTTAGAATACCATAAACCCTAGATCTGTCTAGTTCTTCATAGCAAGGCAGCAGGTCTCCTGATTCAGTCTGGAGGCCAATTTAGGGCTTCATAATAGATCCTGATTTAGTATCAGTTACAGTATTTGTGCCCTGAATACAAGATGATTAATATCCATCCTATTGACTAGTGTTGAAAAGTTAAAATGGTTGTATCTTTCCTGGTTTTATACGGATGTGCATGAAACTGGGAGCCATAAGGGAATAAACTGGCCAATTTTTATGCAACAAGCTTCAGGTATTTGTGACAACACTTTGATAGTTGACTTTAAAAAGAATACATTGTATGAATGTATGTGCCACCTGATTTGATTTGCATTCCGGAAACAAATTAATTTAGAAATGCACTTGATTTTGTTCCAAAACTAAACTGTTCCTTTTCCTTTAATCTGGACTTCATTCAAATCAGTATCAATTTGGGCTTCAGCTGAAATCTAGCACACATGCTTTCTTCTGTGGTTTCAACAAAACAACTTCTTGCCCAGATGTGCCCTCTTGTGTCCAGTATATGCATTAATAATTCTTCTTCAAGTATCCCTTCCAGATATTGGCTATCATCATGGCGATAGTCTTCCTGCTCTTAACTCCTCTGAACAGTTCTTTCAAGGACATGCCACACCAGTCTCTTAGGTTATTTAGTCATGAATTCCATCTACGTCCAGGGCCTCTCTTCCCAAGGATTTTTCCTTGCATAATGAGTAGGAGTATTCTATACTTCATGCTGTTCCTCATAACATGCCCAAGTTATTAGAGCTTTCTTTGCTTAATGGTCTTAAACAGTTCTTGTTATTTATCCATCTGGCGCAACACTTCTACATTAGTCACATGGTCATCCCATGATGTCCTTAGCAGCCGTCTGTAGATCCACATTTCAAAAGCTTCAATTTTCTTTTCAGGTGTTTTAGTCAATTTCCAAGCTTCGGCTCCATTTAACAACACTGGGAATACGTAACATCTCACTATTCGGATCTTTGTATCAAGAGTTAGATCTCTACTGCATTACAAATGTCACATTTTATGAAAGTGGATCTTGCTTTGTCTATTCGTATTTTAATTTCTACCTTGGGGTCCCACTTATCATCTAATATTATTATCATTAACAGTTAGACCATCCAATTGCATATTTTTGATCCTTAATAATAATAATAATAATAATAATAATAATAATAATAATAATAATAATAATAATAATAATAATAATAATAATAATAATAATAATAATAATAATAATAATAATAATAATAATAATAATAATAATAATGAGGAGGAGGAGGAGGAGGAGGAGGAGGAGGATAAGATGGCTAAGATGTCCAGATCCGATAAGAAGCTCAAACACAACACTCCAGACATTACTGTGGTTGGGGGAAAAATGGTTCAGCTGATGTGGAGAGAAAAACAACAGTGATACCAGTAGGAACACTGATAGCAATCCCAAAAGGGCTGAAAAGCTCTGGTCTGAACATATTGTGGACTTTATACACCTACATCATCTTAATCATCATGGTGGTGTTAAGGAAGAGAAAGAAGTCTAGCTAGATATTCTAGTCACACAATTGTTAAATGCAGTCCCAAAATCAAAACTGTAGGATAATGAATCACTGACAGGTGTGCACATGAACAGGAATTTCATGCTGGAATGGAAAGGCAGTGGTGGATCTCTGAGAGTACAATGGCTGTTGGCAGCATAGAGGTCCACCTGAGTTCTGATAATACCAGACCTCATGGATGAAACATATAGACAAGTAACAGGGAAAGGGTTTGGGTTTCCTTTTGTTCCCATGGACCAATATGGTTACCTTTGTCTTCTTCTTGGCGTGTTGCAGATGCACCCCAGGTGTTTTATTACTCTGTTATGCTATACTGGTGAGAATCAGCCAATGTTTTGCTGTATTTAATTACTTGGTTCTATGTTATATCTTCAACAGAAATGAATGGTGAATAAGAACATAAGAACAGCCTTGCTGGAACAGGCCACAGCCCATCCAGTCCAGCATTCTGTCTCACACAGTGGCTCACCATTTCCTTCAGGGTATTCCCAAGCATGTGCCTTCACCTGCTTAGGATTCCCTGGAAATGATATTGAGAGATATCCTGCCTATCTCTCCAACCCGGAGGTTGTCCTTAAGTATCCATAATTATAGCCATTGATACTCTTGTCCTCCATGAACTTGTCTAATCCTTTCTTAAAGCTGTCAAGACTGACAGCTGTCACCACTTCTTCTGGCAGGGAGTTCCATAGACCAGTAATCCTCTGGGTGAAAAAGTACTTTCTCTTATTTGTTTGAGAACTAGTACCCAAAAGTTTCATGGAGTGTCCCCTAGTTCTAGTGTTATGCGATAGGGAAAACAGTTTTTCCTTATCTACTTTGTCCACACCGTGCATGATTTTATAAACTTCAATCAGGTCACCTCTTAGACGTCGTCGTTCAAGAGTGAAGAGGCCCAACCGTTGCAGCCTCAGATGGTAAGGAAGGTGTTCCAGTCCCCTAATCATTCTGGTTGCCCTCCTCTGCACTTTTTCCAGCTCCATAATATCCTTCTGGAGGTATGGTGACCAGAACTGTACACAGTATTCCAGATGGGGCCTCACCATAGATTTATAAAGAGGCAAAATGACACTTGCTGACTTATTTTCTATACCCTTTCTAAAGATCCCTAGCATTGAGTTTGCTTTTTTCACTGCTGAGGCACACTGGGTTGACACCTTCATTGAGTTGTCCACCAGGACACCAAGGTCCCTTTCCTGGTTTGTCGCAGAGAGTTCAGACCCCATCAGTTTATAAATGTAATTGGGGTTCTTTGCCCCAACATGCATCACTCTGCACTTACTAATGTTGAAACTCATTTGCCACTGTTTTGCCCACTCCCCCAGTGTCGAGAGATCCCTCTGGAGCTCCTCACAATCTCTCACAGTTTTCACTACCCTGTATAATTTAGTGTTGTCAGCAAATTTGGCTACCTTGCTTTTTACTCCTACCTCTAGATCATTTATGAAGAGATTGAAAAGCAGGGGTCCCAGTACTGAACCTTGGGGGACCCCACTCTTTACTTCCCTCCACTTGGAGAAGTGTCCATTTAGTGCTACCCTCTGTTTCCTGTCCCTTAGCCAGTTGCTGATCCAGGACAAGACTTGTCCCTTTATTCCATGACTGGTAACTTTATTCAAGAGCCTTTGGTGTGGGACCTTGTCAAAAGCCTTCTGAAAGTCCAGATAAACAATGTCAACTGGATCCCCCTTATCCACATGCTTGTTGACACTCTCAAAAAATTCCAACAGATTAGTGAGGCATGATTTGCCCTTGCAAAAGCCATGTTGGCTCTCCTTTAGCAGCGCCTTCTCTTCTATGTGCCTATTAATTCTATCTTTTAGGATGGTTTCCATCACTTTACCTGGGACACATGTCAAACTGACAGGTCGGTAATTTCCTGGATCCCCCCTGGATCCTTTTTTGAAAATTGGTGTTACATTCGCTACCTTCCAGTCATCAGGCACAAAGCCTGATTTGAGGGAAAGATTATATATTTTGGCTAGGAGATCAGCAACTTCACCTTTAAGTTCCCTGAGAACTCGTGGATGGATGCCATCTGGTCCTGGTGATTTGTTAGTGTTTAGTTTAACAAGACATGCAAGGACCTCCTCCCTGGTTATTTCTATCTGGCTTAATTCTTCGGTTTCCCTCCCTACGAAGATAGGCTCTGTTTTGGGCATGTGGCCTCTGTCTTCTTCAGTGAATACTGAAGCAAAGAATTCATTGAGTCTCTCTGCAATCTCTGTTTCCTCTTTAATAACCCCTTGCCTTCCATTGTCATCTAATGGTCCAATGGCCTTCCTAGTTTGGTTCTTACTTCTAATGTACTTAAAGAAGTCTTTGTTATTTCTCTGAGTATTTTTAGCTATACACTCCTCAAAGTCTTGCTTTGCTTTCCTGATTGTTGCCTTGCATTTGTTCTGCCAGAATTTATGTTTCTGGCTGCTGTCCTCATTCGGACAAGCCTTCCATCTTCTAAATGAGCTTTTCTTGCTCTTGATCACTTCCCGAACAGCTCCTGTAAGCCACATCGGAGTCCTCTTGGACCTGGCAGTGCCCTTTTTCCTTTTGGGTATGCATTCCAATTGAGCCTCTGTTATTGTTTTTGTAAACAGCCTCCATGCCTCTTGGAGTGTTTGGACTCTCTCAATTTTCCCTTTCAGCTTCTTTTTTACTAGTTTCCTCAACTTTGGGAAATTTCCTTTTTGAAAATTTAAGGTCTCTGTGTTAGATTTTATCAGTGACTTGCAGTCTATGATCAAGTTAAACATAATTGAGTTGTGGTCACTGTTCCCTATTGGATCAGTCACATTAACATCTTGCACCAGATCCTGAGTATTACTCAGGATCAAGTCAAGGATTCTTGTACCTCTAGTTGTGTCTTCAACCATCTGTCCCAGGGAACAATCATTTAGCATATCTAGGAACTTTATCTCTTTATCATGTGCTGAACAACAGTTCACCCAGTCTATGTGAGGGTAATTGAAGTCCCCCATTATAACCAGGCTTCCCTTCTTGGATGCCTCCTTTACAACATTCTCCAACTGCCAGTCTCCCTCAAGATTTTGGGTCGGAGGCCGATAGTATATGCCTACTGTTAGACCATCATTGTGGCCTGATACTCTTACCCACAGAGCTTCTAATGGTGACTCCAAATCACCTAGATATTCCAATTCATACGCTTTTATCACTTCTTTGACATACAAGGCCACACCACCTCCCATTTGCCCTTCCTATCCTTCCTGTACAGTTTGTAGCCTGGGATAACTGTATCCCATTGGTTATCATCCGTCCACCAGGTTTCAGTGATACCAATAATATCAATATTCTTATCTATTGCTAAGTATTCCAGCTCCCCTATTTTGTTCCGGAGGCTTCTGGCATTTGTATACAAGCATTTATATATGCTTTTCTGATACAGTCTTTTGTGTCCAGTTGCATTGTTAGACTGCCTCTTGCATCCTTCTGCTAGAATGCTAGTGACTAGCTCCTCGCTCTGCTCAGTAATTTTTGCATCCTCCTCACTACTCAAATACACACTTTCCCGAACCGGATGCTGCCCAGCTCCTGTCGGCTTTCCCCCAGTTATCAGTTTAAAAGCTGCTCTGCAGCCCTTTTAATGTTGAGTGCCAGCAATCTGGTCCCATCATGGTTCAAATGCAACCCATCCCTCCTGAACAGATTTGGCTTGTCCCAAAATGTTCTCCAGTTCCTGACAAATCTAAACCCCTCCTCTCGACACCACCACCTCATCCACGCATTGAGGCTTCTGAGCTCTGCCTGCCTGGTAGGTCCTGCACGAGGGACAGGCAGCACTTCTGAAAATGCTACCTTGGAAGTCCGGGACTTCAATCTTCTTCCTAACAACCTGAATTTGGCTTCCAGGACAGACCGCTTGGCCTTCCCAACATCATTGGTACCAACGTGTACCATGACAACTGGCTCGTTCCCAGTTCTCTCTAACAATCTATCTAGATTTCTTGTGATGTCTGCAACTTTTGCACCTGGCAGGCAAGTCACCATACGGTTATCATGTGCATCACAAATCCATTTCTCTGTATTTCTAATTATTGAATCGCCTAGTACAAGGAGCCTCTCTCCTGCAATCTGTTCATCTACATGCACCTCATTAACCATATTAAGGGAGAGAACCTCAGTTTGTTCTGGTTGTTTATCTTCCTGGATCTCATCAAGTGTGATGAAGGAGAGATCATCAGGTGGAACCAGTTGTTCCTCTGTGTGTTCCTCATCAGGTGTGATGAGGGAAAGAGCCTCAAATTTATTCTGTAATTTCAGACTCTCAGAGTGATCCCCTACTCTCCTCCTCCTTTGAGTCACATTCCTCCAACCATCTCCCTCCTGAGTTAGTGAAGGGCCTTCTCCCTCAGAACTGTGCCCTGTCTCTTCTTTGTCCAGCATAGTCTGCTCCGCTCTGTCCAAGAACAGCTCAAGCTCCTTAATTTGTTGATGGTTAGATATGCGGGCCTCTAGCTGCTGGACCTTCTCTTCTAGTAGTGCAACCAGCTTGCACTTGCTGCAAGTGTAGTTCTCCATATACTTTGGCAAGAACACAAACATGGCACAAGTATTGCAGGTAACTACAACTGTTCTCTCAGAATCCATTTTAACAAGTGCAGTATTCTGGGCCTCAAAAATGTACACGTTTACTACCTTTCTACCTAGTAAGACTATATTCTTCCTTTGTTACTAGAGCACATGCAGAGTCAAAAGGGCTGACCCTGAAGAGCTCAGAGCTTTTAAAGGCTAGTGTGGCTCCGCCCCTATGAGTCACAGTTCAGGGAAGGGCCAGGTGTGGCTCTGCTCCCTGCTTCTGGAAGCTTCTAACTGCTTTCTCTGTTTGAACAGAGGTGGCTCTCAGCAGTTTAAATTATCAATTTAAATTAGTGGAGGCCTCTAAAACAGCTCTACTCCAACTGCAAAACTTACCAGTGCTCACTTCCTTTGTTTGGCTCTCCTCAGCAGCAGCTCTGCTTAAGAGCACATGCAGAGTCAAAAAGGCAGTGTGTGTCTTTTTTTTACAACATTTTTATTGCAGCTTTTATTCACAGATGCTCCAGTTCTACTTATCAGTCATGCTGCCTTCATAAAGCTTGAGGTCCCACTTGTGTCTGTTAACCAAATGGACATAATTAGGATTATGGGATTAAAACTGTGAGGGCTTCCTCTGCCTCCTTGTTGAGTAGGATTATCTTCTGGTAGAACATGCCTGATTATTATTATTATTATTATTATTATTATTATTATTATTATTATTATTATTATTATTATTATTATTATTATTATTATTATTATTATTATTATTATTATTATTATTATTATTATTATTATTATTATTATTATTATTATTATTATTATTATTATTATTATTATTATTGTGCCATTCTGATTCTGAATATTGGTGATCTTCATGGCGATCAGCCAAGAAGAATATCCTGAGAATATAATGTAGTGGGTTTCCATCCTTCTGCATCGCAGTGCAACACATGTACCACTGTTACAGTTCCATAAGTCATTTTCTGGTCCTGAGCCCTTTCGGCACACAAAATCCTCATCGACCCCAGGACAGTATTGATGAAGCTGCTGCCCTTCATCAAGATGGATTCAAATGGGATTTAATCCACTCAGGGACCATCAGCCTTCCCTGTGGACTTTGCCACCCAAGGCCGTTAGTCCTCAGGGTTGTCAGGTTAATTAACCACTACCTGATGATCGGTGTTGAATCACTGACAGTATGGTCTACTCTATTACCTATAGCAGGATAACATGGCCAGTCTTTCTCTTTAAGCCTAAACACTTGGTTTGAAATTCATTGAATCAGTGAGTCTGCCGTAGCTGGAATTTACCATACTAGCTACTAAGTGCCAAAATACAATTAGGATTCTTGCTCAAAGATTTTCAAACACAAGACTATGTTGCATGTATTCTGTTGCATACCAGTATGTTAGCTACATCACTACAAATCCACATTGGTTGTTGTTGAGTTGCCGTGAAGCAGTCTTTCCTTCCTCAGTTAGATGATTGGTGCTATCATTCTGATAATCTCAGTTTGCCTGTACACGTGGGTTGCAGATGTACGACTTGTGTATGCCATGCACCCACTGGCATTAACACTCTTCCATGCACATATAATTGTTGGATAAGGACAGATAAGTATTTCTGGTACCAATGCAGATAACATCCTTTGTATTAAAATAATAATGATATATATAGAACTCTGTATCCAGTTTAAGTCATACAACAACAGTTTACTGCCTACCTGTTGCTGCCCTGTTCCTTCCTGCATGAAGGAGTTTCCATCAGAAGCTCGAATTACAGGATGGGTTTATGATCTTGGAACAACCTGGTTCAGTGTCACATGAACTATGGTTAAAGAAGAAACTCCTGTGCTGCCATGCAATAAATGGGGTTTGTGGGAGCCTTACAAAGCAGGTGCTCTTCTTCAACCTGCTACAGGGGTCCAAACACTTTAATCCAGCTGTATACACCACTAGGATAACAACTAGTGATTGTGTATGAGAGAGGGTGTTGGGCAGGACTACTAAACCTATCTTACCTGTAGCTCAGCTCAAGCTATTAATGAAAGGCAGTATTCACACATTTTGGGGAATGTGTGTAGATAGGAAGAGGAACTCAATGGAATGTGCTGTTGACCAATCACCCAATGTAGAAAGTGGTTGTTGTTGATAGTGTTGTTGTTGATGTTCTTGTTTTGTGGGTTGGCTACTATGGTATACATTCCACAAAAAACTTATTTTTGCAAGCTTTGATCCTAGACTTTTTTTTACTAAGAAGTAGCATCACTGAATTCAGTGAAGCAGGGTTTTCTTTTAAGTAAATGAGAACATCTGACTGAGAACGCATTCTCCAACTTTGGGTCTTTGCTCCAAATAGTTGGTGAAATAAGGGTGGCAGTGAAGAAGAAATAACGAATGCCATGACCTTTTTGGTAGTACTGCATGTGCTCAAACTTCTTAAGTTACTAAGTGAACACATAGATTGTTTGTCAAGGTGTATAGACTGATTTCTGTTTTGGGACACAAGTTGGCAGCCAGTTGATATCTGGCCCTGTCATTAACTTTGAAAACAATCAGTATCATCCCATCCCATCAACATCATGGAAAATAATAACAGTGTATTGTCATGTTCTGCTTCTACAAAACAGGTCATTTGTTAACTAAACTACCAGAAGTAACTCATAGACAAAATAAACTGGACAGTGTGGTTCATAAACTTAATACACTTTCAATTCCTTGATCTATTCTCAGCAGTTATTCGTGCACAAGCTGAGAGTCTGTGGTCCGAAGCGGTACATTCTGTGATGTCCAGTGTTCCAGAATATACTTCTGAAATAAAGACACTGTGTGTTTTTGTGTCAGAGATTACTCTGGGTTAGAAGAATTTTTGCAGGGGACACCCAAAATGAGGCTCCTTTCTTGTCCCCCATTATGCAGCTCTCAGGGAATCGAACCCTGTCATTTTGGTCTTCAAGCACAGTGCTTTTACCCACTGAGCCACCAGGGAGCTATAAAGACACTGACAAAATAAGAAACCATGAGACTTGTCTGTGTCTCTGTAAACTGCAATGCTGCACATATGTGCGAAAGTGCCACAGTTATCCATGGGATAGGTCAAAATAATGTTTTTCATCTCTAATCATTAGCTATTGGCCTAGTGATGAACAGGCGCCAAGCCCTCGGGACCTACATATCAAGAAGGCAAGACTCAATTGTTTTGTAGAAAAAAAGGTCACAACTTTATTGGTTACAGCAGCAGCCACTGGCAAATCAAATGCTTCAAATACACCCACCTCAAACGTGATGCAGGGCACTGAGCAATCATGTGGGCAAAGCCTTGTCAACATAGCATCTAACCTGAAACTTGAATCATAGTAAAAAAAAATCATCCAGATGAACCAGTATCAAGTGGAATGCAGATTGGACATCACACTTGGCTAACAAGGCTGAGGAACCACACTGCAGACCAGTGCCACCACATGGTGAAATGATGCATAGTACACTGTGCAGTATTCTGGAGAAATGTCATCATTGCCAAAGGCTCCCTCAGGATAGGAGAGGTGAGGGACCAAGCAAAACTCCCTGGGGTCTTCTTTTGGATGACACGGATGAAAAACACAGACATGTGGCAGGAGGGAATAAGGGAATAGGGAAGCCACCCTGCTAGAAATTCCTTCCTAATTTTGGCTGTTACTGGCTGTGGAAACTCTCAGGGTGATTTTATGCTTTTGCTGCTACCTGCTTTCCAATGTAGCATATCTGGAAGCCCTGGATGAAACCTTCTCATAGGTAAAATATGGCCTTGTAATTGGGACAGATGAGAGGTCATTATCATAAGCAGAGCAACCTGATTGGTGAGTAGAACAAGGTGGACAGGTAACCATCGAAACTGCTGGCCTTTTATGGACTCCAGAGTGGGGGAAGAAAAGGAACCACTAGTGGACCCTCCCTTCCTCTTTAGAAGGGGAGGTCAGGCTTTTTGAAAAGGCAGTTGGCCAACTTTGTTGTGCAGAATGTCACTCGGGGTTAAAAGCAGCTGTCAAAGTCATGCTTAATGCTGCATCAATGCCTCTGGCACTGCCACATATTGTACTCCCAATAGAAACATTTTGGTGTCTCCTTTCGGCCCCTTGCCTTGTGTGATTTGTCCTATCCCATTTGTCCTTAATAAGGGGGAACAACCATAATACGTCTCTGTTTCTCATTGATCAAATCCCACAGTGCATTAGCATTAGGAAAATCTTGTCATGGTCCATCAACAGCTCAACCCCCATCAAGCTGTTAAAACATTGGCCATGCTGTGAGTGAGGTGCCATCTCCTGTCTGGGTCTGCTGACTCCACAAATCCCATGAAAACTGTGTACCCAGCTAACCAGTTACTGCAAGTCTAGTCTGCTTCCTATTTCTTGGCCTTTTTCTCCTCCCATGGCCACATGTTATCTTTCCATCACCACCTTCCGGCTTCATCAAGGCAACATTGGCATACCCACCAATAATCTTTAAATGGCCTTTTCTGATGTGACCACACACGTATCTTTCTCGCTGTTTGATCAAACAATATTTCATTTACCTAAAGACTTATTTTTATTAATGACAAACATACTGGTGTTGACAAGTTACAAACCCAGCACTATTGCCCTCCTGAAATTAATTATTTTCAGAATACAAGTTCTGCTGACAACTTGATAGCAATGGTAAACCAGTCTTACTAGCACAGGTATTGGTAGGTAGGCTACTGTAAGCAAAACAGTTCTTCTTTTCCTGTGCAGACAGCAGGGATGTAGTGGAACCTGGCCTCGTAGAATGAAAGCAGGGGAACCTTTCATTTTTTGTTAGCAATGAAGAGGATATTGTGTGCCTCCCTTCTCAGGCTGCCTGTTTCCTCGCTGTTTAGATTAAATCCTCAAAATAGCTGGCAAGAAAACAGATGGTACCCACAACAGTGTATTCCTGCACATTATCTCTGTAATGCAAAATATTTTTGTGTAGTTTGGTTTTGAAAAGGCAAATAAGAGTTTTATAAAAGTTCAGCTTCTTGTGGAGGAGAAAACTGTTCAGATTTATCAGTTGACTAGCATGGGTAGCCCGGCGATGCCGGGCTTTTTTTGGGTTTTTTTTTAAAATAAAACAATGCCTTTTTGGGGTTTTTTTTTAATAAACACTCCTGCACCACACGTGGAAGTGCCATGTGGTGGAGGAAGGGCAAAATGTCCATCCGGCCCCCAAAGCTGTCTGAGGGAGTGTGTCCTATCGTGTTGGATACTAAAGGCTTTCGTTTATTTGTTGAAGCAATGGTGATGTGCTGTTTTAAATGGTGGTGTATTTTTTTTAAATAATATTATTTATTTTTTAATTTAATTTTGTTTTTTAAAATGTTCCTTATTTTTTGTTTTGGTTTTTCATAGTGAAAAGTGGCTTTATTTTGGTAATTTTTGAGATTAGTGTGGTTTTTTTTTTGAATGTTTGTATAAATTATGTTATTAAATGTAGAATTATTATGTTTTAAATATTGTAGAATGTTGTTTCTGTTTTGGCCACTGGGTGGTGGTGTTGAGCTTTTGAGCTGTAAGTTTCCTCTTTCTCATTTGTGTTCTGGTTCTCGTAGTAGCAAGACGTCTTTTTGTCAGGTATGTGGGGGGTTTTTTGGGGGGAGGGGTTGGGGGTTGATTCTTTTTGGGGGGTGTATGTGTGTGTTTATCTTCTTCATATTTGGCTGTTTGTGTGTTTATTGTTTTGGTTTTGGTGTGTTTTTGAATGGTTTTGTTTTGTGATTGTTTGTGTTTTTTCAAGTGTGTGTGTGTGTGGGGGGGGGGTGGCTTTCTTTCTCGCAGGCCATGCTGGATGGCCCGTGGGAAGGAAGGCCAATTGCGGGGATGTTTTTTTTCCCCATGGGCCATGCTGGATGGCCCGTGGGAAGGATAGGCATTTGCGGGGAGGCTTTCTTTCCCACGGGCCATACTTGCTGGCCCATGGGAAGGGCAGAGGCAGTGGGGTGTTCATTCTTTTTTCCCGCGGGCCATACTGGCTGGCCCGGTGGGAAAGAAGGGCAGTTGCGGGGACTGGGTGGGTGGGTTTTTTGCTTTAAGTTTTGGTGCTGTGGCTGGCCCTTCGAAGGGAAGGGCAGCGGCGGCCGGGGGTGCATTATTTTTTTGTTTGTTTCTCGTTTTTTTGGCCCGCCGGCTGGCCCTTCGATCGGAAGGGCCATGGTGGCGGTGGGGGGGGGGGTTTCCCCCACGGGCCATGCTGGCTCGGCGGTGGGCTTTTTTTTAACTGTTATTTTTCGTGCGCCGGCCCTTCGAACGGAAGAGTAGCGGCGGCGGGTTCTCCCCCCCCCCCCACGGGCCATGCTGGCTCGCCCGTGGGGTTGAATGGTTGTGGAGGCGGGTTTTTTTAGTTTTGTTTTTTCGCGCCGGCTGCCTCCTCGTTCTGCTCGCACATTGCGCGCAGGACGCTGGGGCTTGTAGTAATGTGTTGGTGCTTTGTGTTTGTGCTGCGTTTTTTTAAAATCCTTTTCTTTTGATTGGCTGCGGCGCGTGTTCGAACGCTGCTCCGTGCGAGAGCCTCTCAGCCTGATTGGCTCTGGCGCGGCGCGGCGCAAGGACTTTCGGGACGTGAAGTTCTTTATGTTTCTTGCCGTTAGTGGGGCTGATGCCCCAATCGCGATTTTTTAAACCATTCATTGACCTGCGTAGGCACTTAGCCCGTGCTCTCGAAGGGAGGGAACGGGTAAGTAAGGCGACGTATAGCAGCCCATAGCCCATTCCAACGGTGAACACTTGGTTTTATAGGTTAAGATAAGAACATAAGAAAAGCCTTGCTGGAACCGGCCACAGCCCATCCAGTCCAGCATTCTGTCTCACACAGTGGCTCACCATTTGCTTCAGAGTATTATTCCCAAACAGATGCCTTCACCTGCTTAGGATTCCCTGGAAATGGCATTGAGAGATATCCTGCCTATCTCTCCAACCCGGAGGTTGTTCTCAAGTATCCATAATTATAGCCATTAATACCCTTGTCCTCCATGAACTTGTCTAATCCTTTCTTGAAGCTGTCAAGACTGACAGCTGTCACCACTTCTTCTGGCAGGGAGTTCCATAGACCAGTGATCCTCTGGGTGAAAAAGTATTTGTTTGAGAACTAGTACCCAAAGGTTTCATGGAGTGCCCCCTAGTTCTAGTGTTATGTGATAAGGAAAACAGTTTTTCCTTATTTACTTTGTCCACACCGTGCATGATTTTATAAACTTCAATCAGGTCACCTCTTAGACCCCGTCGTTCAAGAGTGAAGAGGCCCAACCATTGCAGCCTCAGATGGTAAGGATGGTGTTCCAGTCCCCTAATCATTCTGGACGCCCTCCTCCGCACTTTTTCCAACTCCATAATATCCTTCTGGAGGTATGGCGACCAGAACTGTACACAGTATTCCAGATGGGGCCTCACCATAGATTTATAAAGAGGCAAAATGACACTTGCTGACTTATTTTCTATACCCTTCCTAATGATCCCTAGCATTGAGTTTGCTTTTTTCACTGCTGAGGCACACTGGGTTGACACCATTGAGTTGTCCACCAGGACACCAAGGTTCCTTTCCTGGTTTGTCGCAGAGAGTTCAGACCCCATCAGTTTATAAATGTAATTGGGGTTTTTTGCCCCAACATGCATCACTCTGCACTTACTAATGTTGAAGCTCATTCGCCACTGTTTTGCCCACTCCCCCAGTGTCAAGAGATCCCTCTGGAGCTCCTCACAATCGCTCACAGTTTTCACTACTCTGTATAATTTAGTGTTGTCAGCAAATTTGGCTACCTTGCTATTTACTCCTACTTCCAACTCATTTATGAAGAGGTTGAAAAGCAGTGGTCCTAGTACTGAACCTTGGGGGACACCACTCTTTACTTCCCTCCACTTGGAGAAGTGACCATTTAGTGCTACCCTCTGTTTCCTGTCCCTTAGCCAGTTGCTGATCCAGGACAAAACCTGTCCCTTGATTCCATGACTGGTAAATTTATTCAAGAGCCTTTGGTGCGGGACCTTGTCAAAAGCCTTCTGAAAGTCCAGATAAACAATGTCAACTGGATCCCCCTTATCCACATCCTTGTTGACACTCTCAAAAAATTTCAACAGTTTAGTGACGCATGATTTGCCCTTGCAAAAGCCATGTTGGCTCTCCTTTAGCAGCGCCTTCTCTTCTATGTGCCTATTAATTCTATCTTTTAGGATGGTTTCTATCACTTTACCTGGGACACTTGTCAAACTGACAGGTCGGTAATTTCCTGGATCACCCCTGGATCCTTTTTTGAAAATTGGTGTTACATTCGCTACCTTCCAGTCATCAGGCACAAACTTTGATTTGAGGGAAAGATTATATATTTTGGCTAGGAGATCAGCAATTTCATCTTTAAGTTCCCTGAGAACTCGTGGATGGATGCCATCTGGCCCTGGTGATTTGTTAGCATTTAGTTTAACAAGACATGCAAGGACCTCCTCCCTGGTTATTTCTATCTGGCTTAATTCTTCAGTTTCCCTCCCTACGAAGATAGGCTCTGTTTTGGGCATTTGGTCTCTATCTTCTTCAGTGAATGCTGAAGCAAAGAATTCATTGAGTCTCTCTGCAATCTCTTTTTCCTCTTTAATAACCCCTTGCCTTCCATTGTCGTCTAATGGTCCAATGGCCTTCCTAGTTGGGTTCTTACTTCTAATGTACTTAAAGAAGTCTTTGTTATTCCTCTGAGTATTTTTAGCTATAAGCTCCTCAAAGTCTTGCTTTGCTTTCCTGATTGTTGCCTTGCATTTGTTCTGCCAGAATGTATGTTTCTGCCTGCTGTCCTCATTCAGACAAGCCTTCCATCTTCTAAATGAGCTTTTCTTGCTTTTGATCACTTCCCAAATAGCTCCTGTAAGCCACATCAGAGTCCTCTTGGACCTGGCAGTGCCCTTTTTCTTTTTGGGTATGCATTCCAATTGGGCCTCTGTTGTTTTTGTAAACAGCCTCCATGCCTTTTGGAGTGTTTGGACTCTCTCAATTTTCCCTTTCAGCTTCTTTTTTACTAGTTTCCTCATTTTTGGGAAATTTCCTTTTTGAAAATTTAAGGTCTCTGTGTTAGATTTTATCAGTGACTTGCGGTCTATGATCAAGTTAAACATAATTGAGTTGTGGTCACTGTTCCCTATTGGGTCAGTCATATTAATATCTTGCACCAGATCCTGAGTATTACTCAGGATCAAGTCAAGGATTCTTGTACCTCTAGTTGGGTCTTCAACCATCTGTCCCAGGGAACAATCATTTAGCATATCTAGGAACTTTATCTCTTTATCATGTGTTGAACAACAGTTCACCCAGTCTATGTGGGGGTAATTGAAGTCCCCCATTATAACCAGGCTTCCCTTCTTGGATGCCACCTTTACAACATTCTCCAACTGCCAGTTTCCCTCAGGAGTTTGGGTCGGAGACCGATAGTATATGCCTACTGTTAGACCATCCTTGTGGCCTGGTACTCTTACCCACAGAGCTTCTAATGGTGACTCCAAATCACCTAGATATTCCAATTCGTATGATTTTATCACTTCTTTGACATACAAGGCTACACCACCTCCTGTTTGCCCCTTCCTATCCTTCCTGTACAGTTTGTAGCCTGGGATAACTGTATCCCATTGGTTATCATCCGTCCACCAGGTTTCAGTGATGCCAATAATATCAATATTCTTATCTATTGCTAAGTATTCCAGCTCCCCTATTTTGTTCTGGAGGCTTCTGGCATTTGCATACAAGCATTTATATATGCTTTTCTGATACAGTATTTTCAGTCCAGTTGCATTGTTAGACTGCCTCTTGCATCCTTCTGCTAGAGTGCTGGTGACTAGCTCCCTGCTCTGCTCAGTAATTTTTGCATCCTCCTCACTACTCAAGTACACACTTTCCCGAACCGGATGCTGCCCAGCTCCTGTCGGCTTTCCCCCAAATATACCATATTTGCCGGGGTATAAGACGCATTGGAGTATAAGACACACCCTGTTATTACTGAAATAGCCCATTATAGGCCACTATATACAGTACAGTTCAAGACACACTCAATTTTTCCAGTGTATTTTAAGGTGGGGAAAGTGGGTCTTATATGCCAGCAAATACGGTAAGTCAAAAAAGCTAAATTAATTTTCAGATTCCTTGGTGACAGTTCCAAGAAGGAACAACTAAACTCCACAATATCGTAGAGTAGACATGCTGCAACCCCTTGGAGAATAGATATGGTCTTTATCCCTTAGAATGAATTATCAAATAATTCATTGGAATCAATTTTCCAGTAAATGAATCCAAGGAGCAATTCCTTGCAATATACATTTTATTTCTTTGGGTAAATAGTTGATCGAAATACATTCTTCTTTCCTTCCATAAATCCTAAATATCACTTTATTTTTGGTAGCCAGAATCCTACTACTAATCCCAACTAGAGTAGACCCATAAATTCAATGGAAATTGCACAACTCTTGGTTTAGCATTCAGCACTGGATTCTATGGGTCTCTGTAGGTGGAACTAGTAATAGGATATTGGTCAACAAATGTCTAAAAAGGTGGATCTCATCATGCATTCCAGATAAGGAGAAAGATTTCACCCCATTGGGAATATCTTCTTTGTATAGGATGTGTCGTTTTATCTACGGTTGCTTTAAATCAGGGATTCTCAACCTGCGGCCTGTGGCACCATTTCATGTAGCCTCCCACTGCCTCCAACACACCAGGAAGTGCCATGTGGTGGAGGAAGGGCAAAATGGCCGTCCTGCCCTCAAAGCTGTCTTAGGGCGCATGACCTGGCCCACGGCTTTAAAAGGTTGAGAACTCCTGGTTTAAATCACTATGTTGTACAACCAGCTCCAAGCTCTCTCTGTGTCCAACCTTTTCCTTTTCATGATAATATTCCTATAACAAAGGAAATTAAGATAGGGAGCAAGGAGATAATTGTTCAGTTAAACAACAAACAGTTTCTAAGTTTCAATCCTCTGATGTATTTTGCCCAGGTACAATAGCAATCCAGTTGGCAGGAAACCATTAGCGCCCTGGAAGACAAAGTACTGTATTTGCTATATGAAGCAACATGTTGAAATGTACACGGAAGCAGTGGAACTATCTGATTTTTAGCAGAAAAGCTTGATAACGTGAGTTGCTAACAGAAATGTTAAATCTATTGGCACAAAAATATTAGGCATGCCTTGTTTACGCTAAATGGCATTTCCCCCAACACGTACTAGAGTGGAGCACTATAATTCAGTTACCCTGTGGGTAAAAGAATTATCACTAGCAATGAAAGAAAAGTGGTGCTTAAGGGTTCCTTTTGTAAAAAAAGAGTGTAGTTAACATGGAAAGAGTTAATGACCCAAATAAAGACCACTAAACAAGTGGCTGTTTAATGACACAAGTGCTACTGTTACCTGGTAAATGTAAACCCTTTTATTCACCTGTATTCTCCTTGGGAATTTACTCCAGAATAAATGAAATTGTGTAACTCATGGTGGCATATTGCCGCTAATTAATGAGTTGTTGGTCACGTGCCTGATTGTGTGATAGTTACATGATGATTTGTAATTGTAATTAATTTAACTGTAATTTCTGACTGCAATCTACAACATTTCATTTACAGTAATACCCCGCCTAACGAAAAAACTCCATTCCACAGAGCTCTTTGTTATACGTTTTCCCCATTATGTAGATCAAATGAGCAATACCCCACATAACGAAAAGAAAATGTTCATTATATGGGGTTTACGTTAACCGGGGTATACCCCATGTAGCAGAAACCCCATATAACGAAAAAATTGTTATGCGGGGTATTGCGATTGCTTAATGAATGCTTCGTTATACAACATTTTCATTAAATGAAGCATTCGTTATGCGGGGTTTTACTGTACTTCTGAGTAAAGTCCCAAGATAATTCTGTCCACTGTGTTTTATTATGGTTTTGGATTTCTTTAAGCTGCCTTGAGTGCAATGGTAGTAGTAGAAAGGCAGGGTAGAAATGTAACAAACAAATGATAAATATTCCAAAAGCATACCTACTGTTACAGGTAAGGTTGGTTGGATCCACATTTAGGTGCATGTGACTGGGCTGGTGGCAGCCTTGCCAAGCCTCCTAAATGCTCCCAAAGGAGCTCCTCCAGTTTCCTGAAAATGCTACACAGAGTTTTGGTGGCCATGTTGAATGATTGAATGCGGATGTTAGAGGGATCTGTGAAAATTAGGGGTTAAGGAACCTTCTATGAATGAGACTTTTCTGCTATCAGAAGGCAGCCCCTAATACATAGTATCTTACCTCCAGACATTACTTTACAAATTATACTACCAGAAAAATTATCTTAGAATACCATTTCAAGAGTTATCAGATATGTGGTAAGAAACAAAATAATCTCCTATACAGTTTTAAACATTCTCTACTGCTTTGACCAAAGGTGATTTGAGTTAGATGGGCTTGGCCCTATCTAGACTTCCAGGATTTCAACAATAACAATACAGTAATACCTCATACAAAGTCCGCTTCATACAACATCAGATTCATACAACATCACCTAATTCCTTGAAAAAAGTTGCCTCATACAAAGTCGTGTGACGTTGTATGAGGCATTGGGGTTTCCCCAGATTGCATTGTGCCTGGGCAGTATAAAAGGCAAGGACGCAAGCGTGCATTGCTCTTGTGGGTTTTGCATGAGGCAAAGAGTGTTTAGGAGTGGTTTTAAGCGCGATTTTGGTTTTTTTTTTGTTTTTTTCGTCAGAATTTTTAGAAGCATTCCTGGGATTTTTGCAGCATTCTTCAGGTTCTTGGACAATCAGGGTTGTTTGACATGTTTTTGTAATGTATTTAGCCTTTAGACAATGATTTCTTAAAGTTCTGTCAGTTTCCTGTCTGTTTGCCCTGAAGTCTGTGCTGTTACAGTACAATGTATCTCTATGGAAATGACGTTGTACAAGACATCGCAGCAAGGATTTGGACATTGTATGAGGCATTGTGGCTAGGATTTTGCATTCCTCATACAAAGTCCAAATCCGTATAAAGTCCAAACTTGTGGAACCAAGTTTAGACGTTGTATGAGGTATCACTGTACAGCTTTTGTTCAGGTCAGGTCAATTTTATTTTCAGTTTACATTACATTTCACATTTATATACCGCCTACTCAGGGAAGCCAGACTCAGGGCAGCTTACACAGTGGTTATACAATATAACAATGCAAATATGCAAAATACTCAATGTACAGTACACAAAATACTCAATACACAATACACAAAATACTCAATACACAATACATAGTAAATAGTAATTATACAGTATTCAGTCCAACAGCAGCCTCTCTGTTCCCAATCACGAGTAAGTTTGTGGGGTGGGGTGGGGTGGGGTGGGGGCAGTGGCCCTTTTGAGCTCTGGTCCACGGCGGGGTCCGGGGCACTGGTGGTGGAAAGTTCTTGGTGCCTGTCACCGCCGCAGCCTCTCTGCCCCGGTTGCAAAAGTCCAAGGGCGGCAGCGAAGTCCTGCCGCCACAGCATCT
Source organism: Bradypodion pumilum (assembly GCA_035047305.1). NCBI lineage: Eukaryota > Metazoa > Chordata > Lepidosauria > Squamata > Chamaeleonidae > Bradypodion > Bradypodion pumilum. Next base: position 274,926,493 of record JAWDJD010000001.1, read on the forward strand.
ATTTGAGCTCCGGCCCGGGGTGGGGCTCGGGGCACCGGTGATGGAAGGGTCCTGGCACCCATTGCTGCTGCGGCCAACCACCCCACACAGCTGCTCCTCCCTCCCCTCAAGGCAGATTGGCTACAGATCATTTAGAAAAATTAAAAATACAATATATAAAATCATAAACCTTTTTAAAAAATCAATACAACATAGAATGTAGGGGGGGGATCAAATGTTGCTGTCAGAGCCATCATTCATGCAATTTTGGTAAAGGCAGTGCAATGCCAAGATAAAGCTTAAAGCCTGTGTTGCTGCTGAATAAGGCATTTTGACATCTTATTTATTTATTTATTTATTATTTAGATTTATATCCCGCTCAACTTGGCACAGGCCAACTCCGAGCGGCTAACAACAAGTTAATATAAATACAATGCAACAGTATGACAATACAAAAGTAAACAATCAATACACTTACAATACAATTACAATAAATTCCACAATACAATATATCAGTACAACAATATATCAGTACAATATCAATGAGCATATGAATCAATAAACTTTCCTCCCCACCTCCTCCTCTGAACGGCTGCCAAACGAGCAGCTATTTTCATTCCTCGCCGACCGGCCGGGCCGGGGGAAGGGTGCGGAGCTTCGGCGTCCGGGCTGGCGGCAGCGCTTTTGAGGGCGCGCATCGCCCACAGCTGTCTTCGCTTCCCGCCGACCGGCCGGGCCGGGGGAAGGGTGCGGAGCTTCGGCGTCCGGGCTGGCGGCAGCGCTTTTGAGGGCGCGCATCGCCCACAGCTGTCTTCTCTTCCCGCCGACCGGCCGGGCCGGGGGAAGGGTGAGGAGCTTCGGCGTCCGGGCTGGCGGCAGCGCTTTTGAGGGCGCGCATCGCCCACAGCTGTCTTCGCTTCCCGCCGACCGGCCGGGCCGGGGGAAGGGTGCGGAGCTGACAGAGTAATTCTGAAAATTAATCTGACAGAGTAATTCTGAAAATTATCAATTTTACTTGTCCAACAGGATATGGGGGGGGGGGGGGAATTGCTTGAGATTTTCTGGTTGGTATGTGGGTGGGACATTTAAAGAGATCTCAGCTTTTGTAAAGGGTTCTCTCTTTCTCTTTCTGAGACATCTCATATTGCTTTTAAGGAAGGCTATTGAGGGGAGGCAAATTCTAGCAACCCATGATATAAACTACAGTACTGTACTGAAAAGTGTAACAGTTCCTTCAGTTGAATGGCATTATAAAGATCAAGATTTTCCTGGCTTAAACTATCACAATTTGGTGTCTCTGTGCGGCAGCTAGACAACCTTGTGACTTTTCTGAACCTGGTAAACAGATTTTTGAACACAATATTTAACAGAATCCTGTCATGAAAATCTGTTTATGTAAGGCTTTATTGTGGTCTTTATCTTTAATTCCTACCCTTGCCCAGGTTCTAAGGCTTCCTTCAACCCAAGGAAGCCTTTGTGAACTTTGAGATGGTGGAGGAAAACCTTTACTAACTCCTAATTGCAGCCACCGGTCAAAATCCCTGCCATAGGAAGCAGTGGTGTCAATTTTTGGGATATTGAAGGCTTCTTTCTAATTCCAAGGTTTCCAATGGCTTCCCTAGATTGAAAGGGATCCCAAAGGGCACTCAAAACTTGGAATGGTAATGTGAAATTTTAAATTAAAGTCTCTAGTTGATGACATTATCAACCCTGGTGCATATAGAGTTGTACCACAGGATTCATTCTGGGCATTATGTGGTGGCCTCTGTATCTGTGTATGAATGTGATGTACCATCAAGTCAGAAACAACCTGCCGTAACCCTAAGAAGGTGAAATATATAAGATGTGCTTTTACCACTTCCACCCTCCAGTGAATTTGCACAGCTGAGCAGGGATTGGAAGCTAGGACTCTTGAGTCTTAGTGTATCACTCTATCCGTTGCACTATACTGGTGAGAACCAGCCAATGTATAGTTATACTGTATTTAATTACTTGGTTCTAAGTTATCTCTCCAGCAGAAATGAATTGTGAATGCCATATAAGTTTTTCTTTTCTTTTTCTTTTTGACAACCTTTTTATTGTAGCCTTTATTCACAGATGCTCCAGTTTTACTTATCAGTCCTGCTACATTCAGAAAGGGGTCTTGCTTGTGTCTGTTAACCAAATGAACAATGTACAGTTGCAATTTTGGGATTGAAACTGAGGTTTTCTCTGCTTCCTTCCTTATTGAGTAGGACTATCTTTTGGTAGAACATGTCTGATCCTAGAATTTATTTTCCATGAAAAAAATTGAAAAGCATATAATCAGTAACATGCTGGCCCTATTACTTTAAGACATAATTAGTACCGGCAAATCCCTCTCTTTTGAGTGTTACAGACCCCAACATAGGATTGGATGATCTCAGCAGAGAGTAGAGCCATTTCTGATTTGGTGGGAACTGGAGCCCTCCCCCAACCAGAAAAAAAGGTAAGGGGCATCACTACAGAGGCTAATATGCATATTAATTAGTTCATACAGTATTATTTTTATAATGCAAAGCAATCACATTTATATGCTGCCCCATAGTGCTTAGTGCACTCTCTGGGTGGTTCACAATTTAATTAGCATTTTGCCCCCAACTTGCTGGATATTCACCAGGATTCTAGATTTGGGGGGGGGGGGCAACAATGTCACACACACATATATAACATTGGCATCCTGGGGTGGGGTGGGGCAGGCGGGCTGTTAGCTCAGAAATGTTCCCCCCTCCCCCGGCTACCACCCTGGTACTCATAAAGGCTGCTTCAACACACTTTTGTTAAATGGTGTTAATTTGCTGGGACTACAGTTGTAATTTACCACCCACAGTATTGCTCATTGATAAATGGGATGGTATATAAATGTTACAAATCAATCAATTAATTAACTGGGCAATTGGTTTAACAGCAAGAAATCTATTGGTTTTTTAAACTGAACACACACACACACACACACACACCCCACCTTGCATCTTCTAGTGATCAATTTTTAAAATGTACAGGTAGATATTTCCCACAATATGGCTCCAAACAAGACTAAATTACTCCCATTCCCACTGGAAGGCACAAAAGAACTTTCTGAGTGTTGTGTTCTGATGGTTTTTATTGTACACATGGATTACAATGTATCTGAGCCAATGTAACCTTGCCTATAGCAACAATGTAACCTTCAGCTGTATCATATAAACCCTGTAATAGGACGCGAGCTAATGACCACCAGCTGGCAGCAGCGAGCGTCCAAGCTCTCTTGGTCCGAACTCATCAAAGGCAACAGCGCGGGAAGTTTTCCCGCCACCACCTACACCTGGACAAGAAGGGCGTGACCTGCAATGACGTCACGCAGACAGTAGCCAATGGGCTACCATGGCACCACGTTCAAATGTATTACTGCTGTATATAAAGAGCTATCGATCCGCCATTACCTCATGTTCCCTCTGTCCACGATGCAATAAACCTGAGTTAACCCAGCCCGAGGCTGTGTCCTGTGTCTTGGTTTGCATACACCAAATTGGCGACGAAGGTGGGATAATGGATCCCCACGGAACAGCCAGGGCACAGAGCGGTTTCAACATCACCAAACCGCAAGACTGGGAGCTGCTTGAGATGGATTTCCAGGCGGCCCTGGTGGAACTCAGAGTCAAAGGAGAAGACGAGGAGAGGAAGAGGGCCATCCTCACCAGAATGCTCGGGATGGAAACCAAGCAGACGCTGGTGGGCATAATCGCTCCGAAGAAGGTGAGCGACTTTAAGGCGAGCGACATCATGAAACTGCTGCGAGAGCGGTTCTGCCCCTCGAGGGCAATGTTTCCCGCTCGGAGCGCGTTTTGGAGGCGAGTCCAAGCGCCGGATGAGTCGGTTGAGACATTCGTGGCCGCCATGAGGATAGCCGCCGCCCCCTGTAAATGGGGCGATATCCTGGAGTTGGTCCTCAGGGACGGCGTGTTGTGTGGCCTGAAAGACAAGGAGGTACAGCGCAGCTTGATGAATAAGGAGCCGCCACCCACGCTGGCAGAGGTCATAGAGGCCGCGGAAGCCGCAGAGTCCACGAATGCCGGAGTGGACGAGATGCACCAGTGGCGTGAGTGGCGTCCTAGAGCCGGCAAGGCGGAAAATTCGGTGCACGGGAAGACCGGACAGTCGGTGCACGCGACTCGACGGGCCTCAAAGTCGTCTACGGAAGGCAGCGACGGCGAGGAGGTCCAGAAGGTCCGGAAGGGTGGTCGACGCTGCGAGGGTTGCGGAGCGGCCCACGAGCGCGCGAGATGCCCGTTCAGGAAGGCCGAGTGTTACACCTGCGGCCGTCGGGGGCACATCGCCAAGGCGTGCCGAAAGCGGAAAGAGGGCCGGAGGCAGTCACAAGACCGCGCGGCCAGACCGGACCGTCCAGCGAGGCCCAAAGATGGCGTCCAGACCACGAGGAAGCAGGACGGCGTGGGCCGCGTCTCGGACGGCAGCGAGGACGACGCCTCAGTGTTCAGCGTGTCCGCGGGACAGTCCCATTACTTCGTTGAGGTATTAGTACAAGGGGCCCCTATTAAGATGGAAATTGACTCGGGGTCCTCCTATTCCATAATTCCCCAGAAAGAGTTCCTGAAAATCGACCCCCACGTGCGGCCCAAGCTTAAAGCGTTGAGGTCCACACTACGGGACGTACAGGGGAACAGCATTCCGGTGTTGGGGGTCGGGAAATTTCGGGTCAATTTTAAGAGACATTCTGCGGAACTGCCCCTAGTTGTCCTCAAAGGGGGAAGCTGTAGCCTCCTAGGGACACAGTGGTTTCAGCCCTTAGGTTTGTTCATAGGGGGGGTGCATACCGTGGGGGGGACCCAATACAAGCGGTTTGCGATGCGCATCCCGCCGTTTTTAAGAAAGGACTCGGAAAGTTCAAGGGACCCCCTGTAGCTTTCGACATGGACCCGGAGGTCCGCCCGATAAGACTCAAACCACGCAGGGTGCCGTTCGCACTCAAGGACAAGATAGAGGCGGAACTGGACAAACTGGTGGGCCAGGGGATTCTTATTCCTGTTGATTCCGCGGAGTGGGAAACTCCAATTGTAACGGCTCTAAAGGCTAACGGGGAGGTGCGCATTTGCGCTGATTATAAGTGTACAATTAACAAGGCGATCCGCCCTAATGCATACCCGGTGCCAGTGATCAGCCACCTTTTGGCCAGGCTAAATGGGGGAAAGTGTTTCGCTAAACTCGATTTGGCACAAGCCTATCAGCAACTTCCAGTGACCCCCGCCACGGCCGCGGCACAAACGATAGTTACACATAAGGGAGCGTTCCAGGTGTCGCGGTTACAGTTCGGCGTGAACTCGGCACCCGGCCTTTTTCAATCGCTCGTGGAACGCCTCCTAAAGGGCCTGGAGGGGGTGTTGCCTTATTTTGATGACGTGTTGATAACAGGGGGGAGTGAGGCTGAACTGGCGAAAAGGTTGGACAAAGTACTGACCGTGTTCGAGAAAGCGGGGCTGAGATTGAGGAAGGACAAATGTGTTTTTTTCGAAACCGAGGTCGAGTTTTTAGGGTTCCGGATCACACCCGAGGGGATTAAGCCGTCTAAATCCAAAGTAGCAGCCATTAAAAAGGCCCCTCGCCCCACATCCAAAACCGAGCTACAGTCTTTCCTGGGGCTCCTCAATTTTTACCATACATTCCTCCCGCGGAAGGCGTCCGTGGCCGAACCGCTCCATCGGTTACTTAAAAAGGAGGAGCCATGGATGTGGGGTGACGAGCACGAGAGGGCGTTCAAGGAGCTAAAGCAACTCCTAACATCCGAGGCAATCCTGACGCACTTCGACCCCAAACGGCCAGTGGTCCTAGTCTGTGATGCATCCCCGGTGGGGGTGGGGGCGGTGCTTTGCCACGTGTTGGAGGACGGAAGGGAGGCCCCGGTAGCGTTTTACTCAAGGTCCCTGTCCCAAGCGGAGCGAAATTACGCACAAACCGACAGGGAAGCGTTAGCAATAGTAGCGGGGACCAAAAAATTTCACGATTTTTTGTATGGCCGCCCGTCAAAATCGTGACCGATCACAAGCCGCTGTTAGGGATTTTCACGGCAAGCAAGCCCACGCCACAGATCCTGTCCCCGAGAATGCTGCGATGGGCTATTTTCCTCAACGCGTACCAACATGAGTTGGAGTACAGGCCCGGAAAGGAGATCAGCCATGCTGATGCGCTTTCGAGATCCCCTCTGCCCTTGTCGGATGACCAAAAGGCGAGAGCAGAAAGAGACCGCCAGGTGTTGCTAATTGAGGTTTTGGACGCACCCCCAATAGTACCAGCCGACATTGCTAGGGCGACGGGCAAGGACAGGACGCTGGAGAAAGTTAGTTCATGGGTGCAGAAGGGGTGGCCGGCTTCGTCCCCGAGTACGGAGTTCGACCCATTCTTTAGGAAAAAGCTAGAGTTGTCCCTAGAGAGGGGGTGCCTTCTGTGGGGCCAGCGGGTGGTGGTCCCTGCGCCCCTGCGGACGAGGGTGCTCGAACTGCTGCACGTCAGCCACCCGGGCATTGTTCGTTCAAAGGCGCTAGCCCGGAGTTACTTCTGGTGGCCACAGCTGGACGCGGACATTGAGCACATGGTCGGCACTTGCGAGGCTTGCCAGGGATCCCGACCTGAGGCGGCCCGTCTCCCGCATAGGGAGTGGGACACAGCAAGGGGGCCGTGGTCCAGAGTGCACGTGGATTTCGCTGGCCCGTTCCGAGGAACCATGTTTCTCCTGGTGGTAGATGCGTTCTCCAAGTGGCTGGAGGTTATCCCAGTAAAGAGCACGTCCTCCGCCACGACAATTAGCCGGCTAAGGAGAGTCTTTTCCACGTTCGGTTTACCCGACACTTTAGTCAGCGATAACGCTAGTTGTTTCACCTCCGCTGAGTTCGGAGCCTTCATGGAGGCAAACGCCATTCAGCATGTCACATCCGCACCGTTTCACCCGGCCACGAATGGCCAAGTGGAACGACTAGTGCGTACGACAAAGGACGCGCTGCGGCGCATGGGCCCGGGGGACCTGAATCACCAAGTATGCCAGTTCCTCTTAGCGTATAGGGTAACCCCCTTGGCGTCAGGCTACTCGCCGGCAGAGCTTTTGATGCGGCGAAAACTGACCACGATCCTGTCCAGACTAGACCCGACGAGAGTCGAGGATAAAGGGAAAAACGTAGGGTTGGCAGTCTCGAAAGGTTTCGCCGCTGGTGACCCTGTTCACTGCAGGAACTATTCCAGCGCAGGGCCAGCCTGGGTGCCAGGGACGGTTGTAGAACAGACGGGGCCAGTGTCGTACCGGGTCGAGACGACCACCGGCCTCCTCTGGAGGAGGCACGCTGACCAACTGAGGCGCCGAGTGAGTGGGCCAGGCAGTGGAGCTCAGCAACAGGATTCAGCGTTAGGGTTCTCCCCCACCCGCTTAGCCCAAGGGGGAGACGGCAGTGGACGACAGTCCCAAGCAAGGGGGGAAGGAAGCAGTAGCAGCGGCCCCGACTCATATCCTTTTGATACGCCAGTCTTATCAGGGGCCGGGGAAGGGGGAGAGGAGTTCGCGACCGCTGCCCCCGATTGTGATTTTGATTTTGATTTTGCGAGCCGGGGGGGTTTTCAGGAGTGTTCCCCCACCCATCCAAGCGAGAAGAGGGGTTTTTTGTTAGCCCCCAGTGCCCCCGGTTCCTCCCTAAGAAAGAGCACACCTCCCAACAACGCCGCGGAGCCGCGGCAAGTCACTAACGAGTCTCCCTCTCATATTACAGGACAGGAAACCAGGGGACAAAGAGAAGGTAGCAAACCCGGGGAGAGGCAGCCCGCATCGAGACCCCAGCGTGTTCGAAATAAGCCATCTTGGCTGAGAGACTTTGTCTCCTAAGGGGGGGGGAGTGTGTTTAAGTGTGGGCTCGAGACCTTGTCTCGTCCTAGGGGGGAGGGGTGTTGTGTTCTGATGGTTTTTATTGTACACATGGATTACAATGTATCTGAGCCAATGTAACCTTGCCTATAGCAACAATGTAACCTTCAGCTGTATCATATAAACTCTGTAATAGGACGCGAGCTAATGACCACCAGCTGGCAGCAGCGAGCGTCCAAGCTCTCTTGGTCCGAACTCATCAAAGGCAACAGCGCGGGAAGTTTTCCCGCCACCACCTACACCTGGACAAGAAGGGCGTGACCTGCAATGACGTCACGCAGACAGTAGCCAATGGGCTACCATGGCACCACGTTCAAATGTATTACTGCTGTATATAAAGAGCTATCGATCCGCCATTACCTCATGTTCCCTCTGTCCACGATGCAATAAACCTGAGTTAACCCAGCCCGAGGCTGTGTCCTGTGTCTTGGTTTGCATACACCAAACTGAGGAAGATTTTCTCCCAGTTGTTTAAAAATAGTTGGTATGTGCAGGAGCTAGAGGGGATGTACAAATGTCTCTGGAAAGCTGCACGTTGACCACACTTGCCTTAACAGAACCAGTGTGGAGAACTTAGTCTGCTTTCTATGGTGAATTTGACCTTTAATGTTGCTGTTGATTGTTTCTTTTATAATATATGCTTTAAAAGACAAAATTTCCAACATGTCTATGTTTCTACATTTAAAAGGCAAAGAAATTCTCAACAAGAAACAATCTGCTGTTGAAAGCAAATAATAATAATACAGTAATATTAATCTATCCAGTGGTGGGCTCAAAAAAAATTTGCTACCACATTGTGGGAGTGGTATGGTGGGCGTGGCCAGGGGGAAAGCCCTGCATTGCACCTGAACTAGGACTACTTTATTTCAAAACTTGGATGGGTGGGGCCAGCCAGAATTTCTGCTACCAGTTCTGACGAACTGTTACGAACCTGCTGATCCCCACCACTGAATCTATCTATACTCCCCCAAATAAAGCAGAGATCAGTCCTCCTCATTCAACAGATTAACACCTTTTGTTACCCCTACTTCCACCCCAAACAAATACAAGAGCTTTTTGATCTCCTAAGGAAGGAGATGAGTCTGGGATGATTCAGATATTATTTTTCCACTAGGTACGCAGCCAACCTGGTAATCTTTTATTTAACAGTTAGGGGTAACATTGGTCCCATTTAGCTAAAATAGTAAGAAACTACTTGGAATTTTTATTTAGCAGAGCTAAATTTTATTTAGCAGGCCTCATTTTATCCAAGACTAGCATAATTTTGCCCGGTGTTGCTGAGCAGTTTTTATGTGTGTGTTTTTAGTTAGGGGTGGTTTGGGTGGTGGTGTTTTGTATTTGTTGTTTGTGACTTTTTTTGATCTATTTTATTAGATTTATTTGTGATTTTGATTTATTTCTAAATTTTTTGACTTGTTTTTACTCTTGTGGCCTCTAGGTGGGGCTGTAGCAAGAGGGCTGCTTTGCATTTTTTTGACTTCTTTTTAATCTTCCGCCCTGCAGGTGAGGCTGTTAGTAATAGTGTTTGATTCTTTTTTGTTTGACTTGTTTTTTCTCTCCTGGCCTCTAGGTGGGGCTTCTTCTGGTAAATAGTCTTTGTTTCTTCATATCAGTTCTGGACTCGTGGAGGGAGGATGTCCTGGTGAGTTCTCCAGTTTTTTTTGTTCTGGGTTTTTTATTTGTTTTGTTTTTGTGGTGTTGGGCTGGGAGGTGTTTCTGTTTGTTCTTGGGGGGGTTTGGGGGGGATTAGATGTGTTTAATTATTTTGTTTATTTCTGGTTGTTTTTTATTTTTCTGATTTCTTTCGTGTTTATTTGTTTAATTTGTGGGATTTTTGTTGTTTGAGTTAGGTGTTTTTGTGTTGTAGTTAGGTTTTTTCTGTGCTTTCATGGTATTTTGGGTGTTTTTTGTAGATTTTGTTGTTTATTGTTTTGATGGTTAATGTGGTCTCCACTACTGAGCTATGGTAACACTCCATGGAGAATGAGTCTTAAAGGACGGTGGGCTTGCACACAATTTTTTCTGAAGCATGTTCTGAGATTCCCTACTCATCTTCTTCATTTGCAGCAAAATGTGATTACCTTCTGTCCAAAGGAGCAAACTGTGGTTTGTTCTTGCTTGCAAGGCAAGATCAGCCACTAGTTTCTAATCTGGCAATGCATTGCAACAAGCAAACCATGGTTTACTAGGAAGTCAAGGTGACATTTTGGAAGAAGGAAACAGAGGATGCAAATCCAATACAGTCAACCCTCACATAACAACACGTTCGGATAGCATCATTTTTGCTTAACAACAGGTTGTTATGCACCACATATTCCCCCGCATAACAACATTTTTTAGTGTCATTGTCCGGACAACAACGCTAAAATAACTGTCTTTTATATATATATTTGGGGGGGGGAGTGCACTACTCTGAAATAGTGGGAAGAGGAACCTCTGTTTGGACCATGTGTTGGTATGGCATAATCCAGTTATACTCTGGTTTTCATCAGCATCCGATTACTGGCAGACAAATTCAAATTCTTTATTGTTACAGCCCAAGGCCAGTATTACAGTATTACAAATTTAAGCAGCTTAACACAAATGAGCCAACCTAATAAAACAGTCACAAAGTCACAATCGGTAGATTATGTGCAACCAGAAATTCAAGGGTTATTATTTCTACGCCCGACAAACATACTCAATGACAGTCAAGTGCTAATCTGAGAGCATTGTCCTTATGCCTGTGGTTTTATCTTGCCTTTACGAATACAAGTTGCATACCAAGCAAATCTAGCCACTGCTATCGTCATATCTTGATCTTCACCTGACAAAAGAATACTCAGTGTCCTGTCTTTGTTATTAGACATCAGATTCGGAAAGACACTAAGAAGGTATCTCCTAGGTTTGTTATATAGGGGACACTCTAGCAGAACATGCTCGGAAGTTTCTATCATATTTGACTGACATGGGCATAAACATTCGAACACTGGGACTTTCTTGAAAAAACCTTCCCTGTAGGAGGAGGGAAGCATGTTATACCGGATAAGTGTGAAAGAACGTCTATGATCCGGATTTCTTATTAAAGCCAAATACGCTAGGGGCCTAGCAACATGGAAAGTTGATCTGTCAAACAGGGGAGAAACTAGTTTCTTAAATCATTTTGGTGATATATGTCGAGAATTCTTTGTCTTATTAACTTTCTGGCATGAATAGGTCCTAAGGAGAGAACATAAAGTTTTGAAAGGCTATAAGTGGTCAATGTCCTTTCAAGAGAACTAATCCATGGTGGCACCCAAAGGTCGGACATCACAAGTTTAAGTAAACCAGATGGGGAAAATAAAATTCTTATCCAATAGTTGGCCGCATTTACTAACAGTCTTGCTCGCACAGCGTACATTCCCGTTTCTAATCTCAGAGCTGCGTTGGAAATACTGCAATTACTGTTAAAATAGAATCTTATAATGATTGGAAAGCTAACCATTAATAGCCCTTAATTTCAAAAACATATAGCCTAAACATCTAGCATTGAAAGCAACAAGAGACCGTGGCCAAAGTCCTGTTGCTTAGTGTAGTAAATAATACAGTGCTAGAATAGGCCCATTGAATCAGTGGGACCTTGTTGAGTAATTTACTCCATAGTTTCCATTGATTCAACTGGGCCCATTCTAGTTGTATGTTACTTTAACATAGCCACAGCTAGAGTTGGTTCATTTGTATCAACTGAACTCATGGAAGAACTGATTTACCAAATCCACATCAATTCAATGGGCTTATTCTGATGTAATTTTCTATGCTAAGCAACAAGATTTTGGTCAGTATTTCATAGCGTTGTGATCATCACACTTTTATTACCCACTGATCTCTAGGTATCCAGCAGTGTCTCCAGTAATAGTAGAAGCCCTTTCTAGAGATCTCTTGGTCCCCAGTAGCTTACAAACTGCTGCTCTGTATTTCTTCGACACAAGACTGTAAAGGATTGGATTGATAGTAGCACTCAAGTAGAAAAGGTGCAGTGCAAAAATATTAAAATATTGGGAAAAATACATCATCCTGGAATTCTTTGGGTTGACGTACATGATCCTGCCGATGTGGAAGGGCAGCCAACAAATGACAAAAGCCACAATCAGTACAACTGCAAAACAAAAGAAGAAGAAGGTAAGGGGAGAAAGGCAATGGCTTGATGCATCAAGCCATCATGGAGTTTTTGCCGGAGCTTTTGAGGTAAATAAATAATGTTTACAGTTTGCAACATTCTTTGCACCAGCAGAACAAATCAGTTGAGCAGATGCAAATTATCTAACATGAAAATAAGCACCATTTTCCTCATATAGACACAAATACTTTCCTTGGGACATTACTTACCACTGATGAAGGTAAAAAGTAGGTAGGTATAGGGGTATCAGCAATATTACGGGCTAGGCATCTTGTTTTCTCCCATTAAACTTCTTGTTTTGGAAGGGTTTTTATTGCTGTTTTAACCGATGCCCAGAAAAGGCGTGATTAGTGAAGGATCTAAAATGACCCCGTTAAAGAGCATGGATGGTATCTGGTCTCGGGATATTCTCCCCATTAAAGATATGGCAATATACCCAGTGAAGCAAACAGAAAGGAGTTGGGTGGTTTTTCTAGCTTCCTTTGCCTCTGGCTTGCATAGAAGGAGAGTGGAAGGGGTTGGACCTATTCTCAAATGGATTAATTCATTTTTCTTGAAGGGCAAATAGTACTGTTTGGGTGAGTACTGCAGCCTGTGATCCTCTTTTACAGCACGTACAATAACAAGGAACATTAACTCTCTTGAACCCCAGTAGCTTTTTATAGATATAAAATTACACATACAGTAAAACCCCTACTTGTGCAAAAAGTCTGTTCTGTTGACTTTTGCATAAACCTTTTTTTAATGTAACTTGAAACAAACCCATAGGAAAAATTATTTGTTTACGTAACTCGAAGCAAACCCATAGGAAAAATGAAAATTTTATGTAAATCAAAGCAAACCCATAGGGAAATGAATGTTTACATAACTCGAAGCAAACCCATAGGAAATCGTGTTATGTAAATTTATCTAAATCGGGTAATTTGTGTAAATTGGGACATGGTTTTAGCACAAAATCATTATGTAAGTGGAATTTTTATGTAACTCGAGGCATTTATAAGTCAGGGTTTTACTGTATGTATATATATTGTACATACATTCTTAAATATATTAGATTATAAGACTATATAACAGATTGCAGACATTAGCACTCTTTTTCTCTCAGACAAAGGAACTAGCACATCGTACAATTTTGCAGTGTGCAAACACCAGCTCAGGCAAACCCAAAATATTTTGCTGCCTAAGATGATAAGCTCGTTGAGTCTCTCTCTCCCTCCTAGGGTAGCATTGCTAAGAAATCAGATGGAATGTCAGTGGTCTCTTTTATGTTAGTGGGAAGAGAGCAACCTCCACCCCATCGGTGGAGAAAAGGTCAGTTTAGGGGACTAGGAATGTGGCATGTAATACCCTGTCCTCTGACACAGGGGACCAGCCTAGAGGGCCACCTGGGAGGAATATTCCAGGAGCTGCCACTACTACTATTAATACCATCTGCTGCTGCCATCTGAGACGGTTGCCTCTCCCGACCCAATGACTTTGCATATTATTTCACTGTCCCCAACAGGTTATCCCTGGTCTCTCCTTTAGAAAAAACTCTTTGGATTCTGAGAAATGGATTTTGCTGCAGGATTCTAAATGGAGGCTCATTTCCTAGGAAACATTAGTATGATTCTCCATTCATGTTGCCAAATTATGCAATAGTTCTTTGCTACTTAATATCTTACCCTTCCCTCTGATTTCAACTGGGATGGACGGCAAGGCGGGGTGCGGGGCTCTTGAATAATATCCTGAGAATGTTCAGAGTGTTCTTTGCAGCTGCGGTATTTTTTTTCCAGTATTTCTTTTTAGGATTTCATAGAAAATCGGAAATCTTCATTTCATGATAGTAATTCTGGGAGGCTATAGGAAGTGCTATGGTCTTCTTCTTCCATGTCTAGGCCAGATGAGAAACTGTGAAAATGAAGCCACCTTTCGGTGAATTCATTTCTGCAGTTCCTTTTGCCTGACATAGTGTGAGAAAGATTAGCTGGCAACACAAGGTTGCTGTTGACCAGGGTACACCTGATTGTGGTTCAAAAATACCGCAATCTTTGAGGAGGCTCTTTCTGTGAGCCCCAGTGCTATGGTGATAACAGAGAGTGTATTCAACATGAAGCCACTAAGATACTATCCTCTGCCCTCTACACATCCTCCCCAACATACTGTTGTCTGTTGACTCACCCAACATGCGCACAGTTTGTCGGTGGTTCCGAAATGATGTCCCACCAAGATTAGCCTTGCTGACTTGCAGAAGCTGCCTTGCAATCAAGCCATGGAGGATGTAGAGGCAGAGGCAGGGCAACACAAAGTAGCTGGTGGTGACCCACAGCATGGTAGCCAACATCCCTGACTCTCTGGCATAGATGGTGGGTCTACATTCACGGGTAAAGGCATCATTGCCAGCCTGCTGAACTTCCACAAGGAACAGAAACGGTGCAGCAGAGAACAGGGCAACAGCCCATAATACCACCAGTAGGGCTTTTACACGCTGTTGGGTCACCAGCACTTTAGCACGCAGTGGGAAACAAATAGCAACATAGCGTTCGGCTGTCAGGGCAGTCAAATGCAGGATGGAGCAGTAGGCACACGCTTCCCCTGACCAATGCCATACACGGCAAAGCACTGTACCCAGCACCCATGGCCGTGAGTGCCAGAGGCGGTACAAGTCAAGCGGCAGCCCAAGTAGGAGCAGCAGCAGGTCAGAGACGGCCAAGCTAGCCAGGTAGAGACTAGTTGTGTTGCGTAGTTCCCGGGACCAGCTTGTTACGACTATAGTCAGAATGTTGCCACCCAGACCAAGGATCAGTAAGACCAAGCACAGAACTGTCACTGGGATGAGAGAATGTATAGGCAGCAGGGGGCACAGGCTCCTGTTGCAGAACTGGAGACCCCACACCTCTGGATCCTGTTCTTGAAACACTGCTGGATTGCTGACATTGGCCAAACTCATGTTGTAGGCAGAGCTGCAAAAAACTTTGGTGCTGCTACTGCAAGACATCCGGAAGAATTTTAAGCATGACAAGCTGTGTGCTTTCTCAATGTAGGTGTCAGGGAGAGGTCCCGATGTCTTGGTGGCTCTCTCGGTTTACTTTCTAGCAATCCCCTTTTCTGAGTTCTGAGAAATCTAAAGGCACCGTCCACCTTTTCCTTGAGTAGGGAAATGAAGCGTGTGTGCACAGTCTTAAAGCTGGCAGATACTTATAACTGGAAAAAGATAACTCCTCCCAAATAAGCAACACATACGGCATTGTTGCTTTGATGCCCGCTCCTCAATTCACTTCCTAGCAACAGTAGTAATGCTGAGAAACCTCCCAAAGGCTGCTGAGATGCAGAGGAGATAAAGCCCCTGCACAGTAAAGGAACCTGAAACAAAGAGTCAAGTGGAAACTTAAAGCTCAACATATTATATTATTCAAGCATATGCTGCCTTTGGCTAGATTCAACTTCAACAGGCATATTACCTGGCTGGCTAATTCTTAGAAATACAAAGGGGGCATGGGGAGGGATTGTAAACAGTAGAGAAATATGAAAAAGTACAGATGAGATAAGCAAAGTGTATAAAAGATAAGCACAATAGCAATAGCAACGAAGAACACAGGTCCTAGCTTTGCTGTGTGTGCATCCACATCCACAGTAACATCCTGAGTCAACTAGGATGGAATTGAGCTTTTTGTGTTTGGGTTCATGAAGTTCACACTTGGGTTTTCCTTTGCTAAAGTATGGCAACTTCGTGGTGACCCAGAGCTTTTTACCTAGTCCAGCTCTCAGCATCTTCAGTTCTGAAGAGACGAGCAGATGGCAGTGCCAGTTGCTGCATGTGCCCAAGTTACATTTTTATACTCTCTTACCACATCTTACAATCAGGAGTCCTTAACGGCACTATCCCAGCCATAATGAAGTTTCACACCCATAAATAAATATTTCAGATAAAATAACATCAACAGTTTTTTAAAAAGTCATAAAAGTTGCAACAGACTCATCATATTTCCCATTTTATTTTATCATAAGCTGCCAGACAAACTAGTTAGTTCAGGTAATAAAAATAATTTCAGCAATTGGGCTTGCTCCAAAATCTTTGGTCACCAGATGCTAGTTTGCTTGCTGAAATTCAGAAATCAGTGTTTTTTTGGATCATGTCCTCTCACCAGCAAAATCCTTAGAGTTGACTCCAAATTTTTAGACTTAGCCCTTTGGTTTCCACAAAGCATCAGCAGTGCTAAGAACTGCTGACTAGGTTAATGGTTTAGGACCCTGGCTACGGAGCTATAGGCTGGGAGTTCAATTCCCCACTGTGCCTCCATGACCGGGGTTGTTCTTGATGATCCATAGGGTCCCTTCGCCGTTCTAAGATTGTTGTTGTTAAATAAAAAAACATAAAAATAGTATCTGTATTGGTCAAAAAATCAAATTTTGAAATTAATTTCATGGGAGCACAGCTCTGCTTCGTTAGATGAAAGTAGAAAATGGTAAAGACTAAAAAGATCACAATTTGCTAATGAGAACTAATCTACATTAATGAAAACCACACAGCATAAGAATGAATGACTTGAAAAACCATTATATGAATTGTACCTCAGTTACCTCTTGGGTGGAAAATATTGATTAGCAGCAAATGACCCTGTGGCTGAAATTAGGCCATTTTCAAACTGAGATGAGACTGGGAGATTTGTATGTGCAATCCAGGAGCAAGTTATTTGCACCAGATATTATGAGAAAAAAATTATGAGGCAAGGTGTAAGTCAGGAGTTCTCAACCTTTTAAAGCCGGGGCCGGGTCACACTCCCTCAGACAGCTTCGGGGGCCAGATGGCCATTTTGCCCTTCTTCCACCACATAGCACTTTCTGGTGTGGAGGCGGTGGGGGACTACATGAAATGGTGCCATGGCCCACATCTGGCCCACAGACCGCAGGTTTAGAATCCCTGGTGTAAGTGATCATTGTGGGGAATTGTCATAAATCATGTCATAGCTGGGTGTGCCAAGCTGGGTGTGCCATAGCTGGGTGTGCCCATCCAGGCATACAGAAGACCATTCTTTAGCAGCCAAATTGTATGGATTTCTCATACCCTTTCCCTCTGTATTATAAATTACAGCCACTTCCAGTTTTCAAAAACAAACCATAATAACCTACTGGGACATTTTATAAAATACAGAATTCCATCAACAAGCAACTCAAAAGTAGAGTGTAATGTAGTGGGTTCTAGGAGGAACCACATGACTCCAGGGTAGGTTTCAGCTCTTTATTAAAAGGTCTTGTCAGGTTACATGCTGGAACAGGAATGCCTATACGGCCAACAGGGCCAATTTATATACACTCCCAAACTACCTGGGCTAGCAGGCTATTGGCTAGTTGGAATCTTCTCCCTGGCTTCCCATTGGAGGGGCCAGGATCCCAGGACCTATTGTTCTCAGTACAATAGTAAAGTAAGGACCCTGCCTGGGTGGGGAGTTAATCCACTTCTGAGCTCAGGTCTGTACACAACATAGAGGAAGTACAAATCTTGGGAAAGTATCAGCTATTAAAACATCAAAAGAACATGAAAGCAAGGTGAAGTCATATGTAATCCCCATACTAGTGTCAGCAAATAGAATAATTCCAGTATCTTTGGCTACCAATTAAAACCAATTGCTGCTAATTTGCTTCCTGAAATTTTAAAAACAAACAAACAACACAGTAAGTTTACAAATATGTCACCTCACCCATAATTTTTTAGGACTTGACACTCAGATGTTAAGAGATGGGAGCTGTAATTCAATAACATCTAGAAGGCTGCAGGTCAGACATCCTTGCTTTAAAGATCCAACTGTATATTTAATTCAATATTCTTATAATATCTAGCAGCTTCCTTTTCAAAACAGAGTTACAGAATTTTGAAAGAGAGCATAATTTTCACCACAGCCCCCAGAATCCATTACTCAGCATGGGCACAAGGATTCTGGGAATTGCAGTCCAGAATAGTAAGCTCCTCAAGATCTAAACAAGAACAGGAGATTTCCATATCTCTTTAAATTAGTTTTGGGAAAAGGCACCAAGAAACAGGAATCAGACACAGAGAGTACCCTTAAAACATTAAAACATGTCTTATTAGTAAAATAAATATTTAGAGTTCTTTGGAAGTGAGATCATATGATTATTTCATGAATTTGATCTCCGAAGCAGATTTATGTTGATTATCTGAGCCGAACTATTTCAAACATTATTAATGTAATGCATCTTAATGCATAGTGTCTTAATAATAACATTATGTTTAAATGGTGAAATGGTGGGAAAATAATATTTAGTGTAACCTGTGGAAAGGAAACTGTAATTCAATTATTCATGTTAATAAAATCATGCTTTTATTACATCCAGTGGAGTCATATTTAAATTATATAATTTTGATAAAGACTCCCATCACAAAGGAGTTGATTGAATTTTTCCAGTAGTTGCAACTTTGTAAATAGGGGCCAGCATCTCACCAGAGCCTCAGGATTTAAGCCTACACTGGGGAGAGGAGATAGGAGTTACTGTGTTGGCCAGCAAGTTCTAAAAGCCTCCACAGTAGCTTCGTATGCCTGGTGTGGCTTGTAGGCAACTAGGCAGTGGTACCTCACATAACGAAATTAATGCATTCCATGGGACTTTTCATTCTACAAAATTTTCATAGTGTGAAATGCGTTTTCCCATAGGAACACATTGAAAACCCAAACTTACATTCCGAACCTAAAAAAGAAAAGAAAAAAAAATCTCCAAACTGCTAGAACACACATTAAAACATGAAGATCATCTACTTACCTTTCCACCAAAACACGGAGTGCTGGAACGCAGCGGGTGTGGAATCGTGTACTTTTGGGGCTGAATTTCCGGTTTTGCTGACTCACTTCCAGTTGTTGTTCTTGGTTCTCCAATGCTTCCCTTGGAGGGGGGGTTAGGGGAGCAATTTTGCGCCATGTTTTTAAATTTTAGGCACATTTTTGGTGCTAAAAAGTGCAAAAAACGGAAATTCCATGTCATCAAAAATGTACCTATTTTTTTAAAAAAATGGTGCAAAAATGCTCCCCCAAGGCCCCCTTATCCAAGGGAAGCCTTGGAGAACCAAAAACAAAAAAACAACCGGAAGTAAGTCAGCAAAAATGGAAGTGCCTAGATTGCTGTGTTTTCAGGCCAAAAACATAGCAAAAATGATCCCCACCGCCACCCTCCCCCATCCAAGGGAAGCCTTGGAGGACCAAAAACAAACAACCGGAAGTGAGTCAGCAAAACTGGAAGTGTATAGATAAGCATATTTTTGGGCTGAAAACATGGTGAAAATGCTCCCCCACCCCACCGCTGCCAAGCCTGCAAATGCAGCTGGAAAAAAGTGTGCAATTCTGCTGTCACCGCCAATGTAAGCACTGGGAGGAACCAGCTGAGTGTAGGGGCAGGTCATGGTGGGAAAACATTGGCAACCCCTGCCAGACGCAATGCACCCTTTCGCTATGTGAAAAAGAAATTGTTATCCGAGGCACAATTTCCCCTTGATTTCCTTTCATTATGTGGTTTTTTTCGTTATAAGAACCCTTTGTTATACAAGGTTTTACTGTATCCTGTGGTAGACTGGAGGTGGAGATTGACATGCAGAGGTGGGCGGGACCAGCCGGTTTTACTACCGGTTTGCCCAAACCGGTGTGAACCGGTAGAAGCCCACCACTGCTGTTAATGCTCCTGCATCTCTCAGATGCCTTTGTACAATTGACCACAGTATCCTTCTGAACATTGAGGATTGGACATGTCCAGATGGTGCAGCTTGAGGAAGCTCACCCCTTGGGTCTAACAATACAGGGTCCTGCAGCATTTAATCATTTTCCCCAACACTCTTAAACATCTACAAGAAGTCATTGGGAGAGATTATCCAGAGTCTTGGTGTGTTTTGTCATCAGTACTCTGATGATATGCATCTCTTTCCTTTACATCAGGTGATCTCAACATTTTCCCGCCAGGGACCAGGCCTGCTTCCAACGCTTCCCGCCAAGGGCCAGAGGTGTATCTGTGTAACCCCATTTTCAGAAATAAACACCCCAATTTTTTGTCCCTCTATTTTTCCTTTCAAACATTCCTTTATTCTTTCAATAAAGTTATTTCTTTCACCGTATTTTTATTTGCCATCCACATTTAGGCTTCCATTTTGCACCAAGCACCACTCTGGCCATACACCCATTCACACACGCTTGAAGATACATACTTGTGGCCCCACTTTTGGGAAACACATATACCCCAATTTTATTTTATCTCTTATTATGCCTCTCTGCTGTGGAGGAAAGCGGGGGATCAGCCCCCCTTCAGAAATCTGTCAGCCAGCCAGCAGAAAGAAAGCCTTTTTAAAACCCAAGCCTCAAAAAGCTCCTTTATATTGCAGTTAGAGTTAACTTGTGTTTTAAAGGGTTCTTGAAGCCTTGCTTGCCTACTGATATAGCTAACCTAATTATTGGATGTCTGATTGATTAATTAATTATGCAGTTTTAATTAAAGGGTCCAGAACTTTATTAAATGATATAAAATTGATTTCTAACATATTCTCTCTCTTCTATGTTTCAAAGCAGGAATCAAATTAACTCCCAAAACTATCAGCCTACACAGGAAAGCATCATTTATTGTCATCTATTGTTAACCCTGGCCCCTGGGAGCTCAAGCTAATCCACCTCAATCTTCAGTTCACCTGCCACTGATTATTTTTACCAATACCTGCATATCTTGGGGGGATTCGAATGGGCAAATCCTTAGGACACACAGAATTGGGTTAAGGGTGGATATTGAATATCTATTGATACTGGGATTCCTTCTGTACTTAATCTAGATAGAGCTTGGGAGGAGACAGGATAAATTAATTACTGGGAGGGAATAAAGTGACTACTAGTGAACTCATTCCCATGAATTTACTCTACAATGCCATTGGTCATTTTGAACTCCTAAATCATGAATTCTGAAGCCACATTGGTGCAAATTTACAATCCTCGCTCCCATTGGATATCACATTGGAAGCATCAAGACCTACAGTTGTTGAATTGTGAACTCTACTTTTTTATGTAAACCTCAGGGCATTTGCCCTACCCATTTACCTATTGTTCTATGTGATTAACCTTTTTACTGTAACAAAAGAGCCAGGTGCTGGTATTATTTGAATCATTGTATTTTTTTTATTTTTGTAAGTACTAGAATGGTAGTAGAGCTAGCTTGAGTTCCCCTGGGTGGAGGGTATAAAAATCTCTTGATAGTAGGTGTCAGCAGCGCTCTTTGCAGACACGCATGCACGGACCCAACAGAGCTGCTCACTGGGGAAACTTATTTTAGATAAAAAGGTTGAGATTAGGAGTTATACCAGCGCCTGGCCAGCGTTGCTTTAACCTCCTTTTCAATAAACTTGATTTTTCTTTTTTGTCTGAAATAAACGCCTCCTCGTTCCTTGGGATAAGGGTTCCGCCAGCGACCGAACTGAAGTTGCAACTGTTCCCACACTCACACGGTCCTGTAATTAATCAGAAAAAGGGGGCATCAGTTTTCGGGTAACATCTGAACCCTGGACTTAAGAGTCCATCATCATCGGTGGCAGCAGTGCTTTTTCCCTGCTGTATTGGCAAAGCCTTAACTGGTCCACATGGCAGCAGAAGGCTTTGCGAAGCTGAGATGCAGCAGTTTGATTTTTTTTAATGCTCCTGTCTTTTGAAATCTGCGCCAAATGAGAGCTTTCTTGCCATGTCTCGCTGACTACATCTCCCAGACTCCTCCAGTACCACGCACTAAGGCTGACGTCAACAGCACACGGCAAGGGAGCTCTCTTTTTGGCACGGATTTCAAAAGACAGGAGCACTGAAAATTTTTCAACCACTGCATTTCAGCTTCGCAAAGCCTTTTGCTGCCCTGTCGACCAGCGAAGGCTTTGCCAATACAGCAGGGGGAAAACACTGCTGCCACCACCATAAGTGACATATTGCAATGTAAGGTGGTGAGGCAGGTGGAGGTCGGTCCTTGGTGTGCCCGGGTTCTCACCGTGGGCTGCATTTAATTATATGCATGGGCTGGTTTGGCCTGCGGGCCGGAGGTTGAGAATGCTTGCTTTACATTTTCAGTAGAGGAGGCTGCCCAGACCTTAGACCAGGAGTGGCCACCCTTTTTATGCCGTGGGCCTGACCATGCCCCTGGACAGCTGAGCAGGCCGGACCACGCGCTTCCACTTTGGGGTGCAGCAAAGGCAGTGATGGGCCAGATGGAATGGCATCGTGGGCTGGGTCCGGCCCACAGGCCATAGGTTGGGAACCCTGCCTTAGACCATTGCCTGGCTGTAAGGTCTGGGCAGCCTCCTCTGCTGAAGATGTTGAGGAGATAAAGAGTTGCATCTCTCTGGATGAGGGCTAACAGGCTGAGAATGAATCCCGACAAGACAAAGATCCTATTTTTGGGTAGCTCTCCTGACAGCTTGAATGCATTTTTTGCTAGTCTTGATGATGGTACACTTCCCCTGAAGGTATGGGTTCTGGGTGTGATCTTGGACCCAGGGATCTCGTTAAAGATGCAAATGGCTGCCCTGGCCAAGACTGTCTTTTTCAATCTTAGGCAGATGGCTCAGCTGCACTTACTCCTTGATATGACTTTAATGGCATTGGTCTATATATCTTGGTAATAGGGCCGCCATCAAAAATTTCTGGGCCCCATACTGAGCAATCCTATTGCCCCCCCCCCCACACACACACACACATAGTAATGTCACACTTATGGCCGGTGGTGGCAGGGCAGTACTGCCTTGATGGCGTCCCTGCTTGGCAATGTCAAGAATTGACTATTGCAACACTCTCTACATAAGGCTTCCTTTAAGTACAGGTACTAACATATAAAGCCCTTTACAGCTTAGGATCACAGTACCTGGCAGAACATCTCTTCTGGACAAATACAGCCTGGACCACTCTGTTATCTTAGGTGTCTGGGTTCTGGGTGCCCACCCAAGGGAAGCTTGGAAGATAGCGATAGGGAACCAGGCCTTCTGAGTGGTGGCCCCGGCAGCCTGGAATGGTTTTACCTCCAGGTCGCCTAGCCCCTCCCCCAGAATTTAGGAAGACTGAACTCTTCAGGAAGGTATTTCAAGGCCTTCTGCCCCTCCCTGTTTCACATGTTTAACATACTTGCCATTATTTTATTCTATTGTTGAGAATTTTTATATTTTTATACTTCTGTATTCTGGATTTAATCATGTATATTTATTTTGTACTCTGGATTGTTCTATGTATACTGCCATGGATGGTCTTTTTGTCAGAAGGGCAGTATATAAATTCATTTTTTAAAAAAAATATGTAGATCAAAGGAATTGTTGCAATACTGCTACTGGCAGTAAGTAATCTTGGCTTTTATGTTATTCACAGAATTTTTTTAGTATGATAAATTTGTGTTTATACAGACATCTTGTATCCCTGTCTAATACAGTAATAAGTCATACAAAGTCCGCTTAGTACAACATCAAATTCATACAACATCGCCTAATTCCTTGAAAAAAGTTGCCTCATACAAAGTCTTTGTATGAGGCATTGGGGTTTTTCCCCAGGTTGGTTTGTCCCCTAAAATCAGGGTTGTTTGACATGTTTTTGCAATGTATTTAGCCTTTAGACAATGATTTCTTAAAGTTCTGTCAGTTTCCTGTCTGTTTCCTTGACTTTGCCCTGAAGTCTGTGCTGTTACAGTTCAATGTATCTCTATGGAAACAACGTTGTACGAGGCATCGTGGCAAGGATTTGGACGTTGTATGAGGCATCGCGGCTAGGATTTTGCATGCCTCATATAAAGTCTAAATCTGTATGAAGTCCAAACTTGTGGAACCAAGTTTGGACGTTGTATGAGGTATCACTGTAATGCATAATAATACTGTGTGTCTATTAAGATTTCTGCATCTTACTCAATAAGAAACTGGATGTACAGTACAGTGGAACCTCATACAACAATCACCCCGTATAGCAAGGAAATCGCATAACAATTATGGTTTGGGGTGGGGTGGGGGTGGCATCCCGCATAACAATTTTCTCTATGGTAAAAATCATACAACAATTTTTCAATGGTAAAAATCACTTAGCAAAAAAAATCGTTGTACGATGCATCCCATAGGGAAAATTGCTATACGATGTGTGTATCGTATAGCAATTGTTTTGTACAACAACGAGCACCATGGAATGGATTAAAATCGTTGTATGAGGTACCACTTGTACTTGTCTTCTAACACAGAACATTTAGCTCTAGGTTGCCACCTTGTGGCTCCCTACACAGAACATGAAAAGCCACATCAGGTTTATTATAGCAATTAAGACTTAATGCAGGGGTGGGCAACCTACGACCCACAGAATAGACCCATCCTGTGGCACCAAATCATCTGGCCAGCGGCAGCGGCGGCGGAAGCAGACACATTTACGACAGCCATAAACGCACCCACAGCAATCGTAAATGCAACAGCCACAGACGCCTTTTACGGCAGTGTTTACGGCAAGGGGAACCACCAGTCCAGCCAACTCAACAGAGCATGACCCGGCCCTTGACTTTAAAAGATTGGCAACCCATGGTTTAATGAATTAACTCATTTACAAGTCTAGCCTGGTGATCATTTTTATCACCAGCCCCAACTTAGTCTAGTCCCCTTGAGGTGTTGTGCAGTAAAGGTAGCACATAGAAGGACATAGTTGATCCACTGGTAGAATCTGTGTGCTCCATATCTTTTATTTTGCGACAGACGTCAGTCAAAGCTTACTTTAGACTTAGAATTAGATCTTCCCATGCTATATAGCATATCGGGCAGCAAGGGATCAAAACAGATACAAAAAATAATCATCTTTGCCCCACAATAGGGCCTGTTCAGTAATCCTCACAGCTGTCATTTTAATTGGCAGGAAGACTTCCATTGGTGGCTCTGCTGCAACTCTTTCTTGTGCCTCTTAGAGATGGATTAGAACACATCAGTCCAGCTGTAAAATGCTTGACTTCATTCATTTACAACAGCCTTTACAAACACTTTTCTGATGTAGAAGTTTCCAGTTGAAAACAATGCACTTCAGCCAACCGCCTGGCCCTTTTTGCCTAAACAATTGATACAAATATAAAAGAAGCACAATAGGTGCCCTGGCTCAACAGTACTATACTTGAAGTGCTAGTGTAGAAGGAAGCAAATTAACAATTTGAAAGTAAAATGGCCATCCCTGCATAAATTTTCATTAACAGCAGAATTGGATTGTTAATTCTCACTTTCTTGCTGGCTCAAACTGGCTGCTTTATCAGGAGGGTGGCCAATTACCAAAATATGACATTTGTTACAAAATAAAACAGAAATATGACATAAAAACTTTTTAAAAATAAAAATGTGACTTTTCAGGTAATATAAAAAGCATCTAATTCTTACCAGATTAATCTAAAACACATTTTAACTTACTTATTAATTCAAACATACGTCCCAGGAGAAACAATGACATGTAATAGAAATCCTTGCCCTAGTGATAAGTTAATTTGCCCAGAGTGAGAAAGAGAAAGGAGAAACAATTTGAATTGTCTGGCTTGCAGTAGAATATTTCTTAAGAAGCATCTCCAACTTTGCATGACCACCATATCTGAAGAAGAAAACTGCGACTCCCCTGCCACAACCTGCTGAACATATCACCATCAACAACACCCTGGATCATCCCGTCACTGCTGGTTTGGAATGATGTAGGCAATCACTCCTGCTGGAAAGTGAAATGAAATAATGCAATCCCAATCTACTTTAGAACCTTACTTCTGGTCAGAGATATATATCTGAGATAAAAATAATAACACAAGCACCATATAACCATGCACACACCTGGCTCCTGTTCCTTAACTATCTGTTTTTAAAATAAGAAGTGTGCTGTCAAGCTGCTTTATCTTACCCTCATTGTGTTTGTTCAGGCCTGTTGGCTGTCTTGCCCATTGCCAATTTTTTGGAATAGTAGCCATGTTAGTCTGTAGGATTGGGGCCGTGAGGAGGCCCTTAGGATCCCGGAGGAGACTGGTCAAAGGAACGACACGAGGCAAGATGGAGCGAAGACCAGTGATTTATTGAGGGAAAATCATCAGTATATATTATGTCCAAGGCTGCGCATGGTAGAATGGTCATCTGACAGAAAATCACATCACCCATTTACCCGGGTTAATTGAGAACCTCTCTTGGGGAAGTTAATTAACTAAGGCAAACACTGACCATTGTCTGAGGCTTAGGCTAGGGTAAATATGGCTTCTATTTGCACCAGGGATTAGGCTCTCCTTGGAGATGAGTGATTACCTTAATGGGTAACGGAGTTAGATATTCGCTCTCTCAGCAGAACCGCTGGTCAGGTCAAGGAATTGGGTGAATCAAACCCTATCATTAATCCACCCCCCTTAATTTCTCTGCCCGCAGAGCCCACGGCTCAGGGAGCGTTCTCCCGAAGTGGCCTCTGCGCGGGCCGTTCCATGCCATTGGGGCATGGGGAAACCACATTAGTCTGTGGTTCAGGCATATAAGGGGAGAAAAACAAAACACTGTAGCACTTTAAAGACTAACTGCTATATTTTTATTGTGAGCTTTCATTGATCAAGTCCACATCTGCAGTAAAAATATAGCAGTTTGTCTTTAAAGTGCTACAGTGTTTTGTTTTGTTTTCTTATTTGCCATTGCCAGCTGCTTGTACTACCTCTCTGCCAATATGAACTTTTGGTTACTCCCAAACTAGTTCAGGATGTTGTTCAATACTTCAGTTAAGGAACAGGGATATCAAGAATAACATGATTAATTCTAAATAATTATAATAGTATCTTTCATTTGTTGGATCTGCCACCTACAATGTTGTAAACACACAATCTGGAAACAAAGAGCCTTGTGGTTTTTACACAACACAAGAGCAAAGCAATACCTTTTTATTAGACCACTAAAAATCAAATACCTTGTGACCTTTTGTGATTCTGGATCACTTCGTCCAGCACGCACCAGTTTTTTGCGGACAATGCATGAAAGGTGAAGGTCTCCTGTTGGATTGGGGCCATGAAGCGGCCCTTGAGGTCCCGGAGGAGACTGGTCAAGTAACGAGACGAGACAAGATGGAGCGAAGGAGTGGTTTATTGAGGGAAAATCATCATCATATATAGGAATTCAAGGCAGCGTGTGATAGAATCATCATCTGACAGAAAATCACATCACCTGTTTACCCGGGTTATTTGGGAATCTCTCTTGGGGAAGTTAATTAACTAAGGCAAATACTGACAGGGGAAATCCATTGTTCATGGCTTGCACAAGAGTAAACATGGCCACTATTTGCGCTACGGCTTGGGCTAATCTGCAAGTGCAGAATTACCTAATTCCTAACTGGAGTTAGATATTCAACTTCCTCCTGCCGAACTGCCTGCCAGGTCAGATATGGGTGAATCAATCTTATGACTATTAATCCGCTCCCCAATTTCTGTACCCGCAGAGGTCAGTGACCAGGGGTCTGCCTCATCCGGTGTAACCTCTGTCAGGGACAGTTATGCCAATTGTGCTCGCGGATACCACACTCCCCCTTTATTTGTTGTGTACCTGACAGACAGCCCTGCGTAGGAGGGGCATCAGCTGGTGTGGGGGATGACGCTTCGGGGTTCCCTCCATGGGGGACATCTCGAAAGCAGTGAGGGAATACATTGCACGAAACAACACACTGTTGTGCCCAGTATTACCACCCCCACAATCACCTTGAGTGTCGTCTGAAGCCAACCCCATGGGAACCACAACCACAACGAATCCCACCACCCCCACGAAGCATCCTCCTTGATGTTCTTGACCAGGGTGTGGAGGTCCGTGAGCTGGCTCTGTACCTTGTGTGTGTTGTCTGTAAGATTAAAGCAACACATATCGTGGACAGACTCACAGCCCAAATGATGTAACAACAGAAGGTAATCAATAGCTGCTCGGTTGTCTAGTATGGCATGGCGAAGCTCTGCCTGCTCTTGGTTGAGCAGCGCTATCGCCGAGGAGGTGTGGTTAATGGCTTTTGCTAGCCCGCAAGCCAATTGACCAATTCTCCGGGCGTTGCCAACGGCTAAGCCTGGCACGCCAAGGATGCTGACTGCCAACGAGACATACTCGGCTTGACTCAGGACCCTAATGTTGCTATCACAAGAGCTGTCTAGCTGGGTGGCGCGAGTGCGTCATATGGGTGAGGAAACATTTGTGCTTGGAACGATCATATCCCTAGTGGGGAGTAACAATGTCAAGCGGCTGATACAACATATGGAATCTGATACATTAGCGGGAATGTAATTCCAAGTGTACTGATTGCATGTGAAGAACCAACCTGAAGGCAGGGTAACATGAGCATACATTGAACCAAGTGTCTCTGGGTTATCACAAGTCCAATTGCTGCTGCCGGTGTCGAGGCAACGATGCTGAGTCCGGCCGAATGCAGAGCAGCCGGTCATTCGAGCACAAGTAGAGTTCGGGCTGACTGCCACTCGAGGGGTGTGGAGAGTGGCTGCATCAGCCGGCAAAGTTATGGTTAACTGAATTCCCCAGCGAGCGTATGCTGAGAAACCCGTTGGGAGAAACGGACCGAAAATCCGCTTCACCAGCCAGTCGCCGTTCCTGGTGTGCGCGTCTGGAGGGTGGCACACCGGGATGAGGCAGGTGCTCAAGATTGAGGCAGAACCGGCGTTCTGCTTTAGGCAAAAATCGGACTGGTTGACGAGACTCGCCAACCTTTCCCATAGGTTGTAGTGCATCCGGGCAGAGAGGTCCCCGCCCGGCATCAGGTCGCTGGCCTTCAGTGAAGCTGCCTGAACGCCTCCCCCGGCCAGCAGGGAGAGGGTCAGGATGATGGTGACCGCCACGGAGTTGGCGGTAATCAGGGCAAAGACTGCAGACACAAAGTTCTCCGGTGTCGGTTCCCCGTCCTCGCGTTGGACGACGTCCTTGTCCTCATTGCAAAGGGTCTTGACCATCCCCCAGGTGACCTTCGGCGCTGTCACCTGCTGTCGCCACCTCCTCCGTCGGGTCCCCTCGGTCAGGGTGAGGTCCTCCATCTCCGGGATTGGACTCGGGTCGGTCTGGGTCCACGCCATGTGGCTCCAAGTGGGGCTTGACGCACCGGGCTGGAATCCAGATGACACCTGTAGGACACATAATTGCAGCATACCCTCTTCCCCAGGTTACGAGTGGCGCCGGGCCCCTCCAAGGAGGATCCGGTGGCACTCGGTAATGCACCATCGGCCACGGGAGAGCTTCCGAGCGGCGGAAGTGCTTCTCTTGCGGCGTGCAATCGGAAAAAACATTAAGGTGATTATACGTGAACAATACCTTGTTCAGACAATGCTGTGCCTGACCCTGAGACTTGGGGAGGGCTGGTGGCTCCCCCCTTTCTGTTTGTTTGTCAACGTAGGACTTGAGCGTCCGATTGACTCGTTCCACAATCGCTTGCCCCTGCGGATTGTATGGAACTCCAAAGGTATGCTTGATATCCCAGGTGGCCATGAAGTCGGCCAGCTGCCTAGAGCTGTAGGCCGGGCGTTATCGGTTTTCACGTGCCGTGGCTTGCCCATCGCCGCAAAGCAGGAAAGGAGATGCTGCTCCACATGGGAAGCTGTCTCCCCCTTTTGTGCCATTGCCCAAACGAATTGTGAAAAGGTATCAATGCAAACGTGCATGTACTGCCATCTGCCAAATTGCGGGACATGTGTGACGTCCATTTGCCACACCTGGTGGCCTCTGTCCCTCGTGGGTTGACCCCCCACGAGGGCCCCCCCGGTGCCCCTGCACAATGCTGACAAGAGCGAACTATGCCTTGGGCTTGAGAGAGTGGTAGGTTAAACTGTCTGGCAAGCGCTTTGGCATTCTGATGAAAGAATGCATGGCTCTGAATCGGAGTTGTGAATACACCCAAAACTGACCGCTGCTGAATTTCCTTTGCAGCCGCATCCGCTCTGCTATTGCCCGCGGAAATCGGACCAGGTAGGTCCTGGTGACTTCGGATGTGGGCGATATAGAGCGCTTCTGTGCGGTTCTGCACGTGAAATTGAGCTGTGAGGAACAAACTCAGCAAATTTTTGTCTATCGCGGGAGTGATGTACGCTCCCGGTAGACTGGGAAGCAAATTCCTAACGTACTGGCTGTCAGTAATAATGTTGAGGCGTTCTTTGGTGAAGGTGCGCAAAGCAAGGTTCACCGCTGCCAACTCTGCCCGCTGCGCGGACTTCTGTGGAAGAGTTAGAAGCGTGCGCCAAGCCTGGCCCTCCTGCCAAGTTAAGACACCATATGTGCGACCCCCATCAGTGAAGACTGTTCTGGCCCCCTGAAGTGGAACCAGCAATATCAATTCGTACAAGCTGACTGTCTGCGTTTGAAGCGAGACGAGTCTGGGGTCCTTTGGCAAGTGGTATGCCAAGCATCCAGTGAATCCTTCCAAGGCAATTGGAAGCGAGTTGCCGAGCTGCATCAGCTGCTGAACTTGCTCTTTGGTGAATGGGATCACGATTTTTGCTAAGTCGTGTCCTGAAATGTCCCTTGCTCTCAGCCTTCCGCGGTAGACCACCGCGGAGACCAACTCTTGGGGGGGAACGATGTTTCGGGAAGAGGTGTTCGGTAAATACACCCATTCCACGATACTCGCTCCTCGCTCGGAGTCCACTCCTAGGGCTCCGGTGAACATGGATCCAGCCCGAACGATGTACAAGTTCAGGATCGGGGCATATGGCCCCTGAGTAATCCTGTCCACCCACCTTTGGCTGAGAATTTGGTTGACTTTCTCGAGAGTCAAACGTGCCTCTCGAGGAATTTGTATCCGGTCTGCCGGCTGCTTACCTAATGTTAGTAGCGAGAAGAGCGGCTTCAAAAGATCCGTATCCAATCTGAAGTATGGTCTGGCCCAATTAATGTTACCTAAAACTTGCTGCAATTCTACCAAGGTGACTGAGTCTTTTAGGTTGATCTGGGGCAAAACTGGTGCTGCAAAAGAGCAGAGAAGCCGATGACCCAAGTATGAGAATGGCTCGGTTCTCTGCACTTTCTCTGGGGCAATGAGTAACCCTTTTTCCCCCAGGATGGCCTGGAGGCCCTTAAACATTTCGCTGCCGAGTTGTGGCGCTGCAACCAAGATGTCGTCCATGAAATGACAAACTAAGGCTGTGGGGTGAAGGTTTCGAAACTTTGCCAGTGCGTTGTGAACATAAATTTGGCACAGGGTGGGCGAATTGAGCATCCCCTGTGGCAAATACTTCCACGCGTAACACTGTGTGGGCTCGCTGTGGTTCACAACCGGCATCGTAAAGGCGAACCTTTCCCGATCCCTCGGATCTAAGGGAATGGTATAAAAACAATCCTTAAGGTCTACGACCAGGATCTCCCAACCCTCGGGGATCATATTTGGATTCGGAATGCCGCATTGAAGCGGTCCCATTGGCTGTATAAATTTATTGATCTCTCTGAGATCGTAGAGGAGTCGCCACTTCCCCGACCTTTTCTTAATGACAAAAATGGGCGAATTCCAAGGACTGGTGGACGGTTCTATGTGTCCTGCGTCTAGCTGTTCCTGAACCAGTTGCTTTAGGGCGACTAATTTCTCCCCCACTACCAGCCATTGCTCCACCCAGACTGGCGTGTTGGTAAGCCATTTAAGTGGCAGAGCCATTACCCGAAGGTAAGAGTGGCACAGTATTGCTGCAACATGTCTCGCCCCCAAAGGTTGACATGCACGTCCAGAATGTGCGGCCGAATGACCGCTGTGCCGTCAGCCCTAGGGATCGTGACTTCCACCCACTCCTGGCTCCTAAACGCTTCTTGGATGCCGCCTACCCCCCACACATCGGAGACCGGCTCAATGGCCCACTCCTGTGGCCATTGGCTTCGGCTGACCACGCTGACGTCAGCTCCGGTATCTAGCAGCCCTGAGAACGATTTTTTATTCAAAAATACCTCAATAACTGGCCGCTGTTTCCATTCTATGTTGGTTTCCACTGTTGCTAAGACCTGGTATCCTTGCACTGCCTCACTTGTGCTCGAGCGGTCTTCCGACCCGGACTCTGAGCTGTCCCTGAGCCTTCCCTGGCTATCTGCTGGCGAGTTACAAGGAACCATAATCAGTTGCGCTAGCGTGTCTCCCTTGTGAATGGTCTGGGGTAGGTGCGTCCAGAGTTGAACTTGGAGAACACCTGAAAAATTGGAGTCAATGACTCCCGGAATTACAAGAATTCCGCGTGCTCCTGCGACACTACGAGGCAAAACTAAGCCTATGAAGCCTTTGGGCAGGGGTCCCATGTACTGGGAATCCACCAGATAGACTGTGCCTGGCAAGTCGCATGTGACGTCCGCCTGGAAAGTCAATTCTAGCCCTGTACTACCCTTGGGGCTGGCCTGCGCCTTCGCAATGTCTGGAATGTGATTGGAATCTAATCCAGCTCTGGCTCGCCCAGAGCGAGGGAAGCCTCTGTTTGGACCAGGGCCAGAGACATGCCCGCGTTCCGGTTTCCCGAATTCGGACAGAATTTGGACCAATGGAAGCCTTTGTTACATTTCGGACACGGGGTAGTCGGAGCCTTGGAACGGCCGGAAAGTTGTCTGCCGCCCTTGGATCGGCACTCCCTAACGAAGTGGCCGACCTTGCCACAATTGTGACATGCCCCTAGGTTTTTGTTCTTGGGTTTCCTACCCCCTTGCACTGCCGCTGCCAGCAGACCCATTTTGTAGGAGTCCGTGCCAATGTCAGCGCAAGCCCTAATCATGTCCGTGAGAGTCAAGTCGGGACGATTGCCCAGTGACTGCAAGATCTTACGGCAGTCGAGATTGGCGTTGTCTTTGGCCAATTTCATCATGAGCTCTTGTTGGGCTTGGTCGTTATCGATCTGTCTACTGATCACTTCCTCTAAGCGATTGATAAAGTCCATGTAGGACTCCTGGGTGCCCTGTTTGACTGCGGTGTAATTTTTGGCCGCTTTGCCAGTTGCTGGGACCTTGAGAAAAGCCCTGAAGGCCGTCTCAGCTGACAACTGAAGGGTGGCGAGTGGCAAGGCGGTCTGCGCATCGATGGATTCGAAGGCACCAGAACCATATAACTGGTCAGGAATTATTGCCCCCCCCCCCATCCTGGCAGCCCTTGCCTGAGCCTCGAGGCGATACTCGCTGTCCCATAACAGATACTGGCTGGGGTTGAGCATCATCCGCATGACGGCTTTCCAGTCGTGCGGGATGAACATCGTGTTCTCGCACACTTGCTGAAGCGTGCCCCTAGTGAAGCGACTGTGTAGTCCTGTCTCTGAAATGGCCTTCCGTATAGCCATGAGGAGCTTATACGGGACTGGTGAATGAACTATCTGCTGCTGCCCTGTGAGGGCATCTACCTCCAAGCGAATTGGACAAATCTGACTAAGCTCAGCTAGTTCTTCTGCTGGCAATTCCCCCTTCCTGATCTCTTCCTCAACTATGCACTGAAGGGCACTCTTGGTAGTTCGGGAACCTGTAGCTATCAGAGAAGCGCCAGCGCTCCTCATTCCATGCATTCCACCGGTGACGTCTGCAGCTGTCACCGAGGGAAAGCTCCCTATGCTACTCTGCTTAAACTGGAATGACGGATAGAGCGCCGTGGGCGCCGATGGTTCTGCTGGCGCTGGGGGTTCTTTGGCATCTACCCGGACTGGGTCCACCTCTGCTAAGAGTTTCCTACATTTGCTCCATGTGCGAATTACGCCATCTGGAGCTTTCGGGGGTTGCTGAATGCAGACTCCTATCTGATCCCAGAGCTGAAGGGATAACGTACCTACTTCTGGGTAAAGCAGGCAGTGTTCCCTCAAGAACACCAAAAGCCGCGCTAGTTCTCCGCTGTGAAAGCTTATCTGATATACCCTGGCCAGGGTCTTGAATTCTTCCTCATGAATTCTTTGACTAGCGGACGGACGTTGCCACTGAGGACAAGTCCCCATATTACCTGCCGGTCCTTTGAAGTCTCTTTCTCGGGATGAGTCGACGCGTCTGAAGTTCAGGCAATAGGTTTTGCGTGACGAATCTCTGGGTAGAGCTCGGAGCGTGGACTGCTGCCATGGGCCCTCGGTGGCCTCTGCGCTGTCAGGGGTTCACAGCCAACCCTGAGCGGAACGCGTTTTTCCGTGCTGCAAGCCGCCGCGATAGCCGGAGCAAGCTGTAGGATGCCTCTCTGAGATGCCTCGCCGCGGAGCTGTCTTCCCGATCGGCTGGCTTTCCGACCGGGCTGCCGCGCTGTCCTCCGGGGTGATCGGACACGGTTCTGGCGTAGAACCGGACCGCGTAGATCACTTACTCACGAGTAGGATCACGTCTCGGGGTCACCAGATGTTGTATTGGGGCCGTGAAGCGGCCCTTGAGGTCCCGGAGGAGACTGGTCAAGTAACGACACGAGACAAGATGGAGCGAAGACCAGTGGTTTATTGAGGGAAAATCATCATCATATATAGGAATTCAAGGCAGCGTGTGATAGAATCGTCATCTGACAGAAAATCACATCACCTGTTTACCCGGGTTATTTGGGAATCTCTCTTGGGGAAGTTAATTAACTAAGGCAAATACTGACAGGGGAAATCCATTGTTCATGGCTTGCACAAGAGTAAACATGGCCACTATTTGCGCTAGGGCTTGGGCTAATCTGCAAGTGTGGAATTACCTAATTCCTAACTGGAGTTAGATATTCAACTTCCTCCTGCCGAACTGCCTGCCAGGTCAGATATGGGTGAATCAATTTTATGACTATTAATCCGTTCCCCAATTTCTGTACCCGCAGAGGTCAGTGACCAGGGGTCTGCCTCATCCGGTGTAACCTCTGTCAGGGACAGTTATGCCAATTGTGCTCGCGGATACCACAGTCTCCCTTGCTTGAAAGCCAGTAGTATCCAACTCTACAATTCAGTGCTCATTTCTGTTTATAGCCAAAGAGCCAGTGTTGTCGGTGTCTACAGACGTTTCCATGAACACATGTCAGGCATGCCTCAATACCGGAGTGCATGGATTTAAAGGTTTACCTTCCCACCAAAGTGGTACCTATTTATCTGTGGGTTGCCCGTGGGAATAATTGGCAATTAAACCTCTCCTCAGGGGTTCGCTCGGTGTCAACAGATCCGGGGATCAACCGGGCTCTGTGGGAAAAGAAATTGGGAAGATAAAAGCGGGCTTGTTAGAGATGTATCATAACCTAGGCTAAGGGCAAATAGAGTAGGGTAAACAAGCCAAGGCAGAGAGAGGACAAGTTAGATACCCGGAGTCAATACACATAGACTCCGAAATTAGGGCAGGAACAATGGGTTTTGCCAGCCCAAAGCAATTAACTGCGGGCTGTCCATTAACCACAGGGCAACTTCCAAGAGCTGACATTGTAGCTGACCACCGGAAAATGCCACGTATGCAAGCCTTCTGTATAGGGGCGGCACAAGTGCCTTAGGCGCGTGTCACAACTCCAAGGCAGGGTAATAAATACATACCCCCGACTCTGATCGGGGCTGGACTTCACCGCACGGCTGCCTCTACGTGTTTTCCTTCCAGCCAGCCATTCCAACATTTATCTACTTGCAATTTCTTTCTTTCAAACTGCTAGATTGGCAGGAGCTGGGACAAAGACGGAAGCTCATTCCGTCCTGCAGTACTAATCGAACTCTGACCTTCAAGTTCAGTGTCTTAACCACTTGAGCCACCACTGTCCCCTAATGCAAGAAAACTATAAATGAAAGTCCCAAAAGTTCCCGGTAGATGTCCGTGCCAGGGCCCTATTCCTTAAAGCAGGAGTTTTCAATCTTTTTAAGACAGGGGCCCGAGTCACGCTCCCTCAGACAGCTTTGGGGGCATGATGGCCATTTCGCCCTTCCTCCACCACACGGCACTGCCTGGTGTGGTGGAGGCGGGGTGTGTGTGTGTGGGTTGCCCGCGGGAATAATTGGCAATTAAACCTCTCCCCAGGGGTTCGCTCGGCTTTCGACAGATCCGGGGACCACCCGAGCTTGGCAGGAAAAGAAATTGGGAAGCGGGCTAGTTAGAGATGAATCATAAACCTCGGCTGATGGCAACAGTAGAGTAAGGCAAACAAGCCAAGGCAGACAGAGGACAAAGTTAGATGCCCGGAGTCAATACACATAGACCCCGAGATTAGGGCAGGAACAATGGGTTTCGCCAGCCCAAGGCAATTAACTTCGGGTTATCCATTAACCACAGGACAATGTCCAAGAGCTGACATTGTAGCTGACCACCGGAAAATGCCACGTATGCAAGCCTTCTGTATAGGGGAGTCATGAGCATCATTGGCATGTGTCACAAACCCCAAGGCAGGGTAATAAATAGTATCCCCAACTCTGATCGGGGCTGGACTTCACCGCACGGCTGCCTCCACATGTATTCCTTCCAAGCCAGCCATTCCAAGGGGGGGGGGGTTACATGATATGGCGCTGTGGGTCGCATCCGGCCCATGGGCTGCAGGTTGAGAATCCCTGCCTTAAAGGTTAGGGGGGTAAACTGCATTGGAGACGTGGCTTTCAAAACTATACCTCAGGTAGTTTTTGGCTGGATATTCCCCAGCTCCTCAAACAAAAGATATCAGCTAATATATGTATATGTTCCCTCCCCGCTCTTCTTTTGAAACTGCCTACTGTATTTCTCTTTGGCTGGGTTAAGTCCTTTATAAATAAAGAGCAAATACACTTCATTTCACAATGAAGCAATGCTGCACTGTGAGTTTTGCAAAATGCACTCGAAAACTAAAGGGGAGATTAAGCGAAAAACGTGAGAAGAAAACTATTGTGTAGCTCCTCAGGCTGCAGCGACACCTTCCTCAAGAAGGAAACAAGTTGCAACTTAAGCC
Source organism: Bradypodion pumilum (assembly GCA_035047305.1). Taxonomy (NCBI): domain Eukaryota; kingdom Metazoa; phylum Chordata; class Lepidosauria; order Squamata; family Chamaeleonidae; genus Bradypodion; species Bradypodion pumilum. The sequence continues at coordinate 274,963,295 of JAWDJD010000001.1, forward strand.
TCTTCCTCAGCCTTTTTAGGCTGCAGCAGCTTGCCTGGCCAGGCCTGCCCAAATCCTTGACGTGGAAGGCATCGCAAGCTGACGACAGCCGCTGACTAGAAGCAAACATGCCCTTGTCAAATATGGCCGCCAGTGCCTCAGTATAGCTTCTCCCTTCCAAAGTGTCGGGCACAGCTACAGACTTCTCCCTGCTTCAAGATGGCGGCCCTGCCCTTCTGTGGGGATTCCCCCCGCCCCCCCCCCTTAGGAGGGTCGCTTGTGATCTGAAGGTTTGTACACAACTGCAGTGGCTCAAGTCGCTAAGACGCTGACTGGGAAGCGGAAGGTCAGCAGTTCGATTCCCGAGTACTGCAGGACGGAAATGAGCTCCCGTCTTCATCCCAGCTCCTGCCAACCTAGCAGTTCGAAAGCAAGAAATTGCAAGTAGATAAATAGGGACCACTTCGGTGGGAAGGTAACAGAGTCGGATACGACTAGCTTTCGAGCAAGGGAAACCTTTACCTTTACCTTACACAATCACATACACAGTAGAGAACTACGGCTGGCTGGATAGCTCAGTAGTTTATTTATGGCTGGCTGGGAGTTCAAATCCCCTCTGTGCCTCCTGAGGGACGAGCCATCCTGTGTAGCCTTAGGCGAGTTACACACACAGTCCCAAAATGCCCCCAGAGGAAGGGAAGGGTGAACCACGTCTGACTATTCTCATATCTAGAAAACTCTACAAAGGGGTTGCCACAAATCTGAATTGACAACTAGACGGCATGCAGGTATTATTATGAAATAAAAATCTATCCTTAGATTCACAGTCGAAGACTGGAATAAAATTAACAGTTCAAGACCTAATTTCTGAGAACTATTACAGTAATGCCTATGTATATAGGCGGTTCCAAGTTTTGTTTTGCAATTGGGATAATCCAATAATTGGGATATTCAAGTCCAATAAATCCAAAATTTCCAAATTTAGGGAGTCTTGGGTATTGCTCCAAGAGGGCTCTGATCACTATGAGTACAACAGATTTTTTTTTCCCCTCAATAGTCACTTAACTTCAATTTGCATATCACGATATTTTGTGATTTTCTCCAGTTGTTTGTCTTCAATTCGTGCATCTCCTAGTATAGCAATATCAATAAACCATATTTTCTCTTCCACAAGTAATATCAGGTGAGTTGTGAGGCATATGTCTGTCTGTTTGAATTTTAAAGTCCCACAGGATGATGATGATGATGATTACACTACACTTGATCTTAGCCAAAAGGCCGAGAAGCAATGTATTTCAACTTCTCTTTTGTTGTTTTTTTGTTATTCTATGCTGATCTTGGACCTTAATAATAATACTTTCGTGTCAGAAATTATTCTGGGTTGAAAGGATTTTTGCGGGAGAAAAATCTGGCTCAGGGAACGCCCAAATGAGTCTCCTTTCATGTCCCCAAGAGCTAAAGGTTTCCCTTGCTCGAAAGCCAGTTGTATCTGACTCTAGGGTTCAGTGCTCATCTGTTTCAAAGCTGAAGAGCCAGCGCTGTCTGCTTCTGCAGACGCGTCCGTGGTCATGTGGCAGGCATGACTTGACACCGGGGCGCACGGAACGCTGTTACCTTCCCACCGGAGTGGTCCCTGTTTATCTACTTGCAATTTCTTGCTTTCAAACTGCTAGGTTGGCAGGAGCTAGGACAAAGACGGGAGCTCATTCCGTCCTGCGGTACTCGGGAATCGAACTGCTGACCTTCCAACTCCTGGTCAGCATCTTACCCACTTGAGCCACTACAGTCCTGAGCCACTACAGTCCAAGAGCTGGGACAATAATAAAGATTGATTGATTGATGATGATGATTAAAGAGGTAAGAAAAAGATGGCCCAATAGTCTATCTAAGTCAGGGGTGCCCAAACTATGGCACGTGGGCAGGATCTGTCCCCTGACGCCAATTCATCTGGCCCACAAAGCCCTCATCGCTCCCGGAAGCGGAAGTAAAATACGCCCGTGCGGGTGTATTTTACTTCCGCTTCTGGGAGCGATGAGGGCTTCATGGGTCGAATTGGTGTCAGGGGATGGATCCGGCCCATGGATCAAAGTGACTGGGCCCTCTGAACCACATGACCGGCGCACGGCCCCCAAAAGTTTGGGCACCCCCTGATCTAGAGTGAAAATCAGGCAGCTTCTAAGACTAAAGCCAGATCCCTTCCCGTTTTCTAGCGGCGGCCGATTCGGCCGAAGAAGGACGTTTTTCAGTCCTCCTCCGCTGCCGCTCTGCGCGCCACCTGGAGGGTGTCTCTCTGACTCTTTCTCCCTGGACGACAGCGCCGCGCAGCGGCCGGAAGTAGCGTAAAAAAAAAACCAACAGGATGCGGCCGAGATGGGGCCACGCCAAGACCTCGGAAGAACGCTCGGGCGCGCTGCATGCTGGGAAGCCGTGGGCTAAGTGGGCGGCCCGGCTAGGGAGGAGGCCGGGAGGGGAGTTGTTGGGTCAGACGAGACCAAGGAGGCGCTTCTTGACTTGGGGCCTTCCGCGGAGGGAGGAGGGGGAGCGCGAGATGGACTCTCCCTGAGGGCCGTTGCCGTGGGAAACAACAACGCCCCCCCCCTCCTCGCGCGCTGCCCCCAGAGTCGCCCCGGCCATGCCTGGCCCAGATGCCCAGGCCGGAGCCCTTCCAAGGTAAGGAGTGTGGCCGCTGTTCCGGCTCTCAGAGCTGGGGAGGGGGTAAGAGACTGACCCTAGCTTTCGCCGCCGCCTCTCTTTCTAACCCCCCCCCCCGTTTTCCTAGGCCTAGGGTGCTTTTTTTTTAGGGGGTGGCCTTCTGGCCCCCCTCGCCCAAACCCATTAGCCAGAAGGAGCCGGTTCTCCAAGGCAACAGGGAGAAGACAACCCCCCCTCCCAAAATTCAAGAGGCCCCTTAGACGCCTTGTCCCAATCATGGCATGGGTCGGGGGGGGGAGGAGAGGCTCCCCCTAATCATGAATGCAAAGGTGTCATTGTTTCAGGGACGGTGTCCCCCCACCCTTTGCCCCCCCCCCAAGAAAATGGAATTGGGGGGGGAGAGAAACTTGGCGTGGTTTGGGTACTGCCTCTGTGTTTTGGGTGGGGAAGTGGTTGGGAAAGAGAGGCGGTGTGTGACAGGTCGAGGCGCTTTCCTCTTCCTCTCAGTTAATGCTTTTGCGAGGGCAGAGCATCCGGTGTTTCTCAACCTTTTGAAATTTTTTTTTTGGGGACTTCACTTCCCAGAAGCCTAAGTCAATTTCCCAAAGCACTGATCAGCCGATGGACTGACTTAGGCTTCTGGGAATTGAAGTCCAAAAGTCAAAGGTTGAGACACACTATATCTTCCTCCCTTTGGAAAAGTTGGAAGGGTGAGGTGGGGGAGAAGCAGCCAGGGCATTGTGTGTGTGTCTGTGTGTGTGTGTGTGATAGAAATAATTGATGCGATCAGGAAGATATCCTGATGTCCTTGTCTAGGGCAGTCAGCCGGAAGGTGTTGGGTTTCTTTTTGGAGCAGTTGCCTAGCTGTGTCTATTATTTATTTATTTGTTATTTGTTTAAATTTATATAGCCCCCCCCTCACCGGAGCGACTCTAGGCAGCTTATATCCACTAAAAATCTAAACATGAAGCACATGCCCCACTAGGGAACTTCAACATGAAGCACATGCCCCACTGGGGAACTTCAACATGAAGCACATGCCCCACTGGGGAACTTCAACATGAAGCACATGCCCCACTGGGGAACTTCAACATGAAGCACATGCCCCACTGGGGAACTTCATCATGAAGCACATGCCCCACTGGGGAACTTCAACATGAAGCACATGCCCCACTGGGGAACTTCAACATGAAGCACATGCCCCACTGGGGAACTTCAACATGAAGCACATGCCCCACTGGGGAACTTCAATTCCCAGAAGCCTAAGTCAGTACATTGGCTGATCAGTGCTTTGGGGATTTCACTTGGGCTTCTGGGAATTGAAGTCCAAAAAAACAAAGGTTGAGAAACACTGCTCTAAACAAAACACTACAAACCATTAAAACTCATAAAACACCCACCCACCCCAAATGAAGTGGTAGGTTGGTTGGTGCATCTCTTTGCCTTGTACAGGCGAACCTTGGAAAATTAGAACATCGTGCAAATGTTCGCTCAGTCCAGTAATGCAACTTAAAAGGTGAAACAAATATACGAGATAGACTCATTGCATGCAAAGCGAGAGAGATCAAGCCTTACTTTGTTATAATATTGATGCTTATGGCTTACAGTTTATGAAAACCCCAACCCCCCAATCTCATGTACCCCATAATCATCCCATAATCTCATGTACGCTGTATGCCATGATCATCACAATTATAACGAATCAAGGCATGACATCTCTCGCTTTGCATGTAGTGAGTATCTCATATATTTGTTTCACCTTTTTAGTGAAACGAATGGACATTTGCACGATACAGTGTTCTAATTTTCTGAGTTTCACCTGTAAGTACCTAAGCTCAATCACCTGTTTTATTTTCTCTCTACCTCTGCTTTTCAGTGGGCAAATGGGGGAGGGGGGGGACCCAGCGGTGTTTTTATTGCCAATGATGCTGTGTTGGTTTCACTGGACAACCCAAGTTGGGTTGTTGTTCTTCTGTGTCTAGACCACACGTGAAACTGCCAAAACGAAGCCACCTTTGGTGAATTCATTCTGTGGTTCCGTTCCCCTGACCCAGCGTGAAAAGGATTAGGCAGCACAACAAAGTTGCCGTGGCCTGGGGTACGACCGATTGCGGGTCAAAAATACCACAGTCTTCAAGGAGACTCTTTCTGTGTACTCTAGTTGGGTTGTTGAGGGCCCTTCAAGCATGTCGCTCTTGACTCTATGGTCTTAAGTATTTTTTCCTCATTCCATTGTGTTTAAAATTGGGGCACTGTCTTCAGCTGAATGTTACAGAAGATCCCAAAGATGAAATTTGTTACCATAAATATGGTAGGGTTTGGGGAAACTTTCACATTGCTCTCTCATCTAAAATCTCATGGAATGCGGGAGGCAGCTACAGGTTGAGATGCGAGAAAGATTAATTAATATTACCTGACAAAGTTTTGAGTCAGAATATTAGTATTATTTAAGAGCATAGGCCAGTGGCTAACCTCAGCACTCCAGCTGTTCTTGGACTTCAATTCCCAGAAGCCCTGATCAGCAGGAGTGCTGACTTGGGCTTCTGGTAATTGAAGTCCAAGAACAGCTGGAGTGTCAAGGTTAGCCACCAGTGGCATAGGCCCTGGTTCATTTTGCATTTTCTAATAATATAAAAGGTTGTAAACAGGGTTTGGGGCAAAAACACATTAAAGACTTCCTAGCTAAGAATCCCCACTCCTACAATAACTGTTTCCCGTTTTGAAAGTCCTAGCTCAGATCTTTTTCATTGTATCATAGCTCTTTTTCTATTTCTGTTGGGATAAAAGAAGAATAGTTTGCTTCAAAAGCCTAGTTTTATTTCTGTTTCAGAATTCCTTCCTATTCCTTCCTTAGGTGAGGAGTACAGAACGTGTTAGTAGAATGTTTTGTTTTTTCATATATATTTTTAGACTAAAATGACATTTTAATGCCTCCTGTTGGAAATATGTTTCTCTGTACAGAGTACAGCACAATGTTGAAACTTCTGTTGTCAGGTGCACAGGAAACAGTGATCCTGTAGGACAGGAAAAGAATGATTTGATGCATAGAATTAACTTTTTCTGTACTTGGCATGAACTTGAAGGTAGAGGAGAGTTTTCAATCTGTTTCCCTTGCTAAAGAAAATTTCCTACCGTTCCATTATAAGGGAAATAAAGTACACTGGGTTTACTGCTGATTTAGTTTTTCTCTCTCTGTCCAGGGTGTTTGTTAGAATAGATCTACTGCCCATTCTCCTATGACCCTGTAAAGCCACCTCCTTATGTATTCCAACATCAAGACGCCTTTTTCAACCTGTTGGAGGAAACTTAGGGTAATAATTTTTTTCCCTCTAAGGTTGTGAGCAGGGGAGTCAAAACAATCCAATACTTCCTGGGATGTCCTCCAAGGTACCACAGGTTTACAGCTTTCATTGGGGGAGATAGTGTCCATGTACTGAGCTTTTGAAAAAGCAAAACTTAGTTTTTTTCTGTCATCCCAACATAAAATGTCATCTCTTTCTTTAAGCATATTGTTTCTGTGGCCAAGTATACCCTGAAATGTCTAAGCTGCTGTGACACTGAGAGTTCACATGTCAACTTGTCTTAAGAGATCAGGTTTTATTTACTCTGCACTGTTCGTTCTGAAAATCCCTTCAAATATGATCAGATGCAGAGACGGAAGAACATGGTTATCAGGTGAGGAGAGAAACTCTGTTACGGTTCAGAACCAAAATTGGTTATGATTTAGTAAATTAATTCTCATAGCTTTCAATGAATCTGAGTATGGCTAATTCTCGATCTACTGGAAAGGAAAATGACAAAAATCAGTCAGTAATGCAACACCCGCTTAAAAAGAAAAGTAGCTGTATGTGTGCTTTCTGCTATTAAAAGTTGCTATATGGATAATGCATATGAATTATTTCACATTTAATACAGAATAGGAAGATGCTCTGTAGGGATAGTATATGCCTGTGTGATTCTTCTGTAAATATCTTGTTTTTGCTAGGGTTGCCTGTTAGTGTTTATTTATATAAATGTTGACTGTGCAGGTTTTTTAGGTTGTACTATTCATTATCATAATCCTGTATATTTTTTTTATTTAAAATTGAACTTGAATTTCTGCAACCTCTTTGTTGTGACCCATTTCCACAAATATACTGAGAATCAAAATTAAATCATTCCTATAACTGTTAGGTATTAACATTTAACGTTTATTAAGTTAAAGTGGCATTGCAAAGTGGCATTTGTAAATTTTTGGTGTCTAAATATAAAATCCTTTTAAAAATTAAAAGTACAGTACCTGCCTATTATGGGGACATGGTACTTTCCAGAAGACAGGTTAATAGCAATTGCAGTTAAATTTATATACTGTCCCATGGCACTTAGAGCACTATTTGAGCAGTTCACAAGGTAATTAGCATTTTGTCCCCAACAACTGGGTAATAATTTTATCTACCCTGGTAAAAAAAAAACCTGTTGCCTTTTATATAATGATTTCATTCTCCAGACATCCATACAAGAGAAAATGGGCAAGAAGCAACTTTGTTTAGTAATTTTTGTTGGCAGGTGAATGCCATAATAGATCACTGGGGCCTTCGGCACCTATTGTCAAACATGTACTGGGATGGTAGTGATAATACGGAAGGGGAAATGTACTGAATGTTAAACTACTTTCTGTTTCGTGTTATATATAGGGCAGAGAGGGATTGGGAGCAAGTTTTTTACCAGGCTCAAGGAGTATACATGTGGTGACTTGAGGAAACTTCCCCAGTGTAGATTCTGTAAAGGAATGTACAAGGAGGCTCATAGGCAAGGGCTGAACTTACCTTACTACGAATGGAATCAAGTTGAGCCCTACAAGAATGAGCAATAAAAATGTATTCTAAGTAACACTGCACAAGTGCACAACAATGATTTTGCTACTGGGAATAACACATGTGATTTACATGATATTGAGTGTGCTGATTCCAAATCTGAACTCAGAATTTGCTTATCACGTACAGATTTTAAGATGTGCTATAGCTGTTCAAATGGTCGGTAATTGGGTAATGTATTTTTACATGGGAACATAACAGTTGCAGCTGCCACTATGCCTGCTGCTGCCTCAGCTGAATCACATCCCTTGGTGGCATGCGTGGTATATAAGGTGAGATGGACCAAGGACCTGTCCCTAGTGCAAAACCATCTTATTGGATAGTATTGCTAGGCCATAGTGAGTGTTTTGAGCTAAAGATGAGTAGGTGCAACTGTGTTAATAAACAAGTTTTGCTACATTTTTGGCAAATATACCCCGCATGATGGAACGTAAGAACCTAACCAGGAGGGTGAGATTTGCTAACTTAAGATCCTGACATCCTAGGCAGAATCGGACTTCAGATTTGGATTCAGCACACTTGATTTAGTATAGGACACATGGATTAGACCAAGTAGCAGACAATATTTATTTTTTATGATGCAGTGTAATCAGACACAAAATAATTAAGACAGACTTCCCAAAAATAGAGGAAGAAAAGATAAGTGATGAAGAGCCTTTTAGTGGGGCGGGGCAAACTCTGTGCTGTGGGGAGGGAGGAAGCACTCCCATTGGGCTGCTGAACAGAGGGGTGGGGTGAACTCTGTGCTGGGGTGATGGCGTGTGTGCCCACAGAGAGGGTTCTTAGTGCCCCCTCTGGCATGTGTGGCATAGGTTCGCCACCACTGCTATAGTTTATTTCAATGTGCATTGATGTGACAGCAAGCCCCATTGAAAACAAATACTCTAAAGTAGGCATCATTCTTAGTAGTATGTTCAAAGAAAAGATGTGCATTGTACATTCACACCCCGTTTTCTTCCAGATCATTTCTATAATTTTGTGCCAGTTTGGTCTTTGTTTGGGCCACCAAACCCAAATTCTGGTTTTGCATACTTAAATGTGTACTGAAACATATAAAGTTCATAGTTATTGCTCCCCACTCCATATTTCCAAATCCTCAATAAATATTTGTCAACAATGTGTACTTGTTATATGCCACACACCTCTAGTGTTTGTCCCTTACTCCAAATGTGAAAGCAATGCATAGAGAGTGTCATGGTAAATACTAGAAATCACCAACACCTTCTTGTAGAGAATGTCTTGCAACATACAGCCCATAGCATTTCGAAATATAGCATTTATGGTCCTAAGCAACACAAATTTGACAAAGATATGGAGAGGATAAGAGATCAGTATTTGTAGGTAATAGGGATGGGAATTCAGTGTTTTAATGGAAGGTTTTTTTAAGAGGCTGTTTTGTTTACATGTTTTTTTGTTACCAAAAGGGAGTCTCTTAAACATACGTGTTCCATGTAAATGAAAGAGACGGATGGGAAAGTTTTGTCTTTTTCATATTTCCTTCTATTTTTTAAAGCCTTCTGTTCATCCCTTCTTCGTCAGATCCTCTGGGATAGTTTTCATTGGATAGTAGCAGTCAGTCATAATGTCCAGGGATGGGAGTGGGAATTTTGAAACTGTGAAAGGGTGTGAATTGGTTGGAGCCCAATAGATGTGCTGCAGCCTAGATCTTTCTTCGAGACGGAGCTGTGAACCAGGCAGCCTCAATTCTTATTTCAGAGCAAATCCCAGTGAGCTCTGTGGGACTTTACAAACTCAGAAAAAGGCAGGACTTGCACCCTTTAAAGTGGCTCTTCATTCTGGGTGGGGCATTCATCTGTGTACAATTGTTTGCAACTGAAACTATCCTAGATGGGCAGGATATAAATGCAATATATAAATACAATCAATAAATTAAAGTGATGGCATTTTGGCTGCAGAACATGATAAAGAAAGGGTTATTTTAGAGGAAGAGATTGAAGAGAGAAAGTTGCCCTCGGGCAAGAGGGCGGGATACAAATCCAAATAAATATAAATAAATAAAAACACAGCAGCAGCAGCAGCTTTTGACTTTTAAAAAAATTGTGAATTTTGTCTGTTACTAAGGAAGGTTGAGTTCATTCAGTTGGACTGTGGCTCAAAAAAGGCAAAACGGGACTCTCACTCTCATTGCCAGACTTTCTTGTTCTCTAATCACCTACCTTTTCCCACTCCCTCACTTTCCCTTTCTCTCTAGTAGCAGCACCTACACACGTTGAATTGATAGGGAAGTTGAGAAATAACAGCAGCTGAACAGTGGACACCATTCCTGCAACAGCAGGAAAGAACTGTTTTGGGGTTTGGTAGGAAGAGAGAGAGAGAGGCTGCTCCTTTAGGATAGCTAATTTAAAAAAAATTTTTAAAATAAAAACATCAAAAGAATATAAAATGAACATACAAATAATAAAATGGCAACTATAACAACAACACTAACAACTACACAAGAGAGAAAAATTATATAACCTATATAACCAGTGGGTCCCCTCTTTCCAAAAGGAGGTATATTCTTGCCCCAGGAAGACTTTATAGCTAGTTTTTCCATTTATTTAATAAAATACGGTACAATGGAACCTCGAGTTATAAAATTAATGTGCTCCTCGGGAGGTTTTGTATTATGAAAAATTTGTATCTCAAAGCACAGTTTCCCATAGGAATGCATTGAAAACCTTTCTTCTGACCTCTGGAATGGATTAATTGGTTTTCAATGCATTCCTGTGGGAAATGGCGCTTCGAGATAAGAAATGTTTGCAATTTAAAACTGTAACTTGATTATTTTTAATGGATTTCCTTTCGTATCGTGAAAATTACGTTAGTCAAGGCGGTCGTAACCCAACGTTCCACTGTATGTCTTGTCTGTATTTGATATACAGTAATACCTCATACAAAGTCCGCTTCATACAACATCGGATTCACACAACATCGCCTAATTCCTTGAAAAAAGTTGCCTCATACAAAGTCGTGTGACTTTGTATGATGCATTGGGGTTTTTCCCAGGCTGCATTGTGCCTGGGCAGTATAAAAGGCAGGACACATGTGTGCATTGCTCTTGTGGGTTTTGCATGAGGTGAAGAGTGTTTAGGAGTGGTTTTGAGCGTGATTTCGGATTTTTTTTTTGAATTTTTTCATCAGAATTTTTAGAAGCATTCCTGGGATTTTGCAGCATTCTTCTGGTTCTTGGACAATCAGGGTTGTTTGACATGTTTTTGTAATGTTTTAGCCTTTAGAGAATGATTTCTTAAAGTTCTGTCAGTTTCCTGTCTGTTTCCTTGACTTTGCCTTGAAGTCTGTGCTGTTACAGTACAATGTATCTCTATGGAAACAACATTGTACGAGGCATCGCGGCAAGGATTTGGATGTCGTATGAGGCATCACAGCTAGGATTTTGCATGCCTCATACAAAGTCCAAATCCGTATAAAGTCCAAACTTGTGGAACCAAGTTTGGACGTTGTATGAGGTATCACTGTGTCAATATTATATTTCTTTAATTTTCTCCATTTGCTGTGTAATTGATTGTATCTGTTTCTATTGGTGTACTTTAATTATGTAATAATTGAGCTGAATGACTCTGGTTTTCATTATAACGCGATTGAACGAAATATGACATTAATTTAGCTAAGTGAATAATTAGCTTTTTAAAAAGCCATAAATTTTGGGGAAATTATCGTGATTTACTGCCAATCTTGCCCTGAGCAGCTTTAAAGACAGTGCTTTTGGCTTCTGTGTTTTGCAGATAAGGTACCAGATAACTTTTCTGTATTTTCTTCTGTTCTGTAGAAACAACAGATAGGTTGTTTTTTTTAACAATTACTGTTCTTTTCATTTGGATCTCTATGTAGAAGCAGATATTTCATAGTCGCTGCTTACAGAAGAGAACAGCATAGGAGTCATGTTAGCTCCTTGCCACCCTACTAGTGGTTATAGAGTGCCATGAGCTCCCATGGGTTCTGCAGAGAAAGAATGTATATGTGGTTAAAATTGAACAAAATGTTCCACTTGGAGCTGGAACAATAGTGCATTGTAGCAGCTTACTGCTAAAGAAATATAATACCTTGAGTTTATATTTCTACTAGGAAGGAATTGAAGACTTTGGTCATTATCTAAATACAGTACAGTACTTCAGTTTCCACAGGTACTGTACTATAATGTTCCTAAAAGAGCAGCCTGCCTAGATACAATTCATTGATAAATTATAGATGATGTAAGCTTATGCTGGTGAAGCTAAGAACAGAGTGACTTGGAGGTTTTTTTTTTTTATATGTATCTGTGTTGTAAATGTAAAATCTAATGTGTTAAGAAGTAAGTGCTCTCAGTATAGTATTGTGCATCTCAAAAGAAAACTCAATTCCTGAGAGCTGCACGATGGGGGACACGAAAGGAGCCTCATCCAGGCGTCCCCTGCAAAAATCCTTTTAACCCAGAGTAATCTCTGACATGAAAATGAATGATGAACCTACATGTATTTGACGGTAGCTTACTGTTCTCATTTATATTGTTTTGATTATGCATAAAAATGTTTTGATCATTTGTTTTCAAAGACATTTATAGTGGTATCTGTGAATAAGAGCGAGAATGAGGCATTTTCAGGCTACTCCTTTGTCATGAAGGTTGAAGCACCATCTTCCCTGCTGTTGGGGAGAGGCTCCATGGTTTATGGAGTGGTTTTTCAAGGGTCTATAGTATAACCAAGCTAAAATAGCTTTCTTCACTTCTGTTCATAGGAGCGAAGAATGAATTCTGACCATTGATCTTCAGCTAATTATATCATCAGTCATGGTGATTTTCAGAAATGTTAAGGCAAAGGATAAATGGAATTCTTTAACTTCTGCAACTTGCTCCCACCAGGATGATTATGTGGTATAAGTTGCGCAACAGGTTTTCAGTCTTAAGATTTTCAAAAAGAAATAAAAAATTCCTCACCAGAGACTTGAGAGTTAAATGTTGAGGTTTTGAGAGGAAGTGAACACCTCCTTTTATGATGGAGTACCATTATGGAGTAATACAACATTGGACTAAGGAGTCGTGAGCTCATATATAGCCACTTGGCTTTGTGAAACTCACTGGAGGGGTAGCATTGGAAAATCGCTTCTTGACCATTTCACATGCCTGAAAACCCCTACTGGTGTTGGCATGACTCCGAAAGGGTGACAGCATATAACAACAAAAGCCACTTAGAAGTAAGAAAGGGGAAGTTAGACAGATCTTGCACATGAGGGAAGTAAGCAGTTGTTTATCTCAGCAGTGTTGAAAGCAGTTCTCTGTAATCATTTTACAATGGAATCAGTATTGTACCTAATCGGGATTGGATAGCCATAGCCCGGCAAATAGTTCTGGCTCATGGATCCTATCAGCACTAACCAGCGTAACTGGTGGTGTGGAATTTTTAGAATTGCATTCCCGAAAAGCCTTAGAAGCCTCAAGTTGCCTATCTTTGTTACGTGGTATGGTATATTTAAAAAAAATATGGATGTTGGAAAACAAGATGGATTGTAATAATCTGAAAGGATATAAATATTTTAAAAGCAAAATAGTTACATGGAAACAGTAATAGGTGGGGCTTTACTTAATGAATGCATGTTAAACCATGCTCAAAGACATTTAATTTTGATAAGAGGATTCTTAGATGTCAAAAAATCCTTGGGTTTAAAATGTGGTTTTTGAAAGCATCTTCCGGGTGGCTCAAGACTTATGGGAAAATACTAAAGTTATGTTATTATGTACTGTAAGGATGGGCTATTTGTTAGGGTTCAAGAGATAATGTTGGCCTTCTCTGGACCTTTGACCGTAGCCAACAAAAATATTTAGTACCCAGAATGGCAAATCATGTTCCAAGTATCTCTTGAGGAGTTCAGCTTTTCCTTGTAATGATATTCCCCCCCTCCCCAGCCTGGGTCTTTCCCCACCAAGCTTTGTATGATATAAAAGACCAGTCTTAAGTCCCATTCATGGGGAAAAGATAGGTATAAATTAACCAAATATTATGTATTAGATATCTGTCAACATGAATGGTTAGCATGTAAAACTTTAGCATGTTTTAGTAATTTTTCTTTCCTTTTTTAGGTATAAATTAATCCTGATAACGAACTGAACGATGGAACCAGATATCATTCGAATGTACTCTTCTTCCCCCCCACCATTAGATAATGGAGCTGAAGAGGACGAGGAGGAAGAATTTGGTGATTTTGGCGGGTTCGCTGGTGCTGGAAGTTCAAATGTAGGCTTTGACTTTGCATCAGATTACTCTGGTTCAATCGAAGAACATAAATCTTCACATAACTCTGATTACTCAGGCAACGTAGACAGCATTATAGCCTTTACTACTGCTCAGTATGCTAATGATAAAGAGAACATTACGGAACTTCCTAATTCTATTAAGCAACTTCCTGACAGAGAAAATTGTGAGTGTAAACATTTTGATACATCATTTGATGAAGGCAGTCCTAGAGAAGTAAAGAGACCTGGGAAACCAGAGTCACCATATCCTGAAATTATTAGGATTGATATGAAAGTTTCAAGCCAGGACCAGCAAGTAAACAGCTGTAATGGTGAAAGACAACCATGTCGAGAGGTTCTAACGAATGGATTTGTAGCATCAGACACAGCAAATTCTCAGGGAGTTGAAGATCTGGACAGTATCAGTGACTCAAAGGGATTAAAAACAATCAGCACTCATATTACTGAACTAAACTTTGATTCCGTAGCCAGCACAGCAGAGGATTTTGCAGACTTTGGTACATTTTCAAGTAAACAAACAATCCAGGTAGAAGAAACAGGAAATAAAATATGCAAAAATTCTAGTGAAACAGAAGTACTAAGTGTACAGGAAAACAATATTAGAAATAAAGTTGGAGGGAGAGAATCTATGAAGGAAGCAACTTCGGATGGAATCTGTGAATATGAAGGAGAAACTTCCACTGAAGGTGAGCGGATTAACATTTCAAAGATTCATTTTGTGATTGCTGATGACTTGAAAGCTGCGGAAGTCTGTACAGCATTTGAACATAACATTGTTTCTTCCATAAAAACAAATGTGAATTCAGTAGGCACAACAGAAAGCAAAGGAGAATGTGACCCTGGAAATAGCAAAGAGCATACTGTTTTTCAGACTAATGACACTGCAAAGACATTAAACTTTAATATTAATAGAGTTCATAGTCTTAGCAGTCTTCCTGCAGAAGAAAAAGTGCATGCTTCTGAAACAATTAGAAATAGTGAAAGTTGCACTGGACATCCATCATGCAGTGAATCAAACGAAGATGATTTTGGTGACTTTGGCACAGTCAGTAATGGATCGCCTGCGTTCACTGATGGTGCTCAAGCCTCTACACACCAGGAACATTTTCAGGTCACAAATGATAGCTTCAGTAAACTCAGTTATGAATGTGATGACTTCACAGACAGTGATATGAATCAGCAATCAACAGAGATAGAACTCCCTCAGTCAAATGCAATTTCAAGCACTGAGTTGGAAGAGCATCTAATGTCTGCCCCTCATTCTGGTATGAAAATGCCATCTCCTGCAGATGTGGAGAACAGAGATGACAGTGAGTTTGGAGATTTTGGTTCAATGGCTAAAAGGCTTCCAGACTTGGATGACTTCTCAGACTTCAGTGCTGCTGGTTGTAACCAAACTATAGAGTGGAATGCTTTTGAGCCTGAGCAACAAGAGAGCTGCATGTGGGCAGATTTTGAAGAACTACCTGTGGTGGAATCTCATCCTGGAAGAGAGATGTGGCCGTCACATAGGACAGGTTCAACATCTAGCACGGAAAGTTCACTGACTCAAAGTGTTTGTATAACATCTTTGCATGGAACTGGCAGTGAGCAATTGCATGAACTACCAGCTTCAGCTCGGGTAATTATAATCTGATGGTAGAAATGTTTTACAGTTTGCTTTATTAGGATAAATATACGTATTTTAGCATATTTTTCTTGTTGCTTTTCCTACCTGTGAAATTAGCCCATATTCCAATTGCATAGGCCCTCTTTGAAGGTTCTTTCACATGGACATATGCCATGGGTCTGCCAATTATGTTCAGACATACCAGTAAAATAATTTCTATTACTCAGCAAGAACGTACTAAAAATAATGTATAGCTTACGCAATATGTCTTTATGTTTGTTATGTATGTGACAGCTTGCCTTTTACAGAGTGAAGGAGAAGGGCTAGTAACAGGTGACATTGTTCATCATGTGCCTCAGTCTCTGCAGGTCTTTGAAAATTCTCCAAAATTAGAGCAACCGTGTGTTTTCAAAGCCACGGGCAAAAAGACATGTCTTTCTCTAATGAAAATCCATTCAGCATTTCTTCCTTTCCTGCGGTAACTCCATTTTATACAAGAGCTTATTATTAATCAACCTCCACAGGACAGGACAATGGGAATTGCTTCTGATTCAGGAAGTGGGAAGCAAAGAGGCGATAGAGAAGCCAGTTTTGTGTGAGACTAGCAAGAAAGAGAACACTAAAATTGTTCTCTGCCTTGCAATGCAAAATTTCTTGCTTAGCATCAGTTCAAATGGATCATCAAATAACTTTGTCTACTAGGATGGGTTTAGAAGTTTTGTATTTTTGAGATGAAGTATGCAGCTGCTGCTGAATTACCAAAGGTTAAACCTAGGAGAGGGAAAAAGTAATGAAGACTATGTAGGGGAAACCACTTTTCACAGCCAAGGGACAGAGATTGTAAATGATGTGCCTATGCCACTTCTCAAACAGATTTAAGTATTCCTAGAAAAGGGGAGAAGAAATAGAAGATTCCAGTTGCCATGTTTTTGAAAACTAGATAACAGAAATTGTCTCCCAAAAACCAAATACTCCAGATTTTTCTGGTGGCCTGATTTGATTCTGTAGTGGAACTTTCTTACTGCTCAAGATCACTTATTTTCTGCCCTTACCTGTAGAGAACTGTCATTTGTGTATGGTTAAAATGGCTGGGGCAGACTCCTTCCCCTAGCGCAGTGATGGTGAACCACTCCAGCTTTTCTTCAACTTCAATTCCCAGAAGCCCTAATCAGCAGGAGTGCTGAGTTGGGCTTCTGGGAATGAATTGAAATCTAAGAACACCTGGACCGACATCAAGGTCCTAGCACATAAACTGCATTTCTCATTGTTTTTCTTTGTGCTATATCTATACCTATAAAAGTCAAATGTCCCCGTGTGGGTCCCTAAAACTAACCCACACCCCTTAACTGTCCCCGTCCACATTGTAAACACACTTGACTATCGTGGGAGAGACGGTCAACGGTGGGGTCCGGACTGTGGCTGGGGGCTCTGTGCCCCACTAAACAGACAAAACAAAAAACCACAGCAGCCAGTGCGACGCGCCATGGCCAATCGGTGAGGCCTACCACAGCACATGGGAGAGGCGGGGGAAATGCTGTGCACCAACACAAGCTAAACGGCTGCCGCATGCGCAGAGTGCTGCGGCCCGCCCAGCCTCCCACCCAGCACCACAAATCACCGCAATGGAGGCAGCCGCTGTGTCCCTCACAGCACTGCTGCCAGACCTACCTTCGCCTCTCATAACAAAACGAGGGGGGAACCAAGCCGGCAGGCAGGTATCTGCCGGTGAAGGCCCCTTCCCTTGCAGAGACAACACTCTCGCCCTTGCCACTCCCCCTCGCTGTTCCGAGTCTGCCCTCCAAACAGCGAGGGGGAGATCCCTAGGCGGCAGGCAGGTATCCGCCTGGGAAGGTGCCTTCCCTTGCGGAAACAAGACTCACTCTTGCCACTCCCCTCTCGCTGCTTCAAGGCTGGCCTTGAAACAGCGGGGGGGGGGGGCGGAATGCAAAGGCGGCATTCTCGCCCAGACAGCCCCCAACACCCACACGGTGAGCCAGAGCCCCTCCCTCAAACCCAGCAAAGCCAGGCAAAATAGCTAGTTAACAGATAATTTAATTCAGTAGGATCTTTGAACTAGACCAGTGTTTCACAACCTTTGGTTTTTTGACTTCAATTCCCTGAAGCCTAAGTTAGACATTGACTGATCAGTACTTTGGGGAATTGACTTAGGCTTCTGGGAATTGAAGTCCAAAACCCAAAGGATGGGAAACGCTGAACTAAACAAAGGACAGTAATGGGAGTGGAGCTGGGGGAAAACCCAGTGTGTGTCCAAGGTTATGGCTGAAATTTTGTTGCTTAGTTTAGTAAGTTCCATGAGAGTAAGCTGATTGAATTAGTAGAGATTTGGTGAGTCAACTCCTCTGTAAATTCCATAGATTCAGGTAGTTTTATTCTATTTGTGACTTATCAAACTAAAGGAAATCATGAGTAGATCTATATGAATCCATGAAACCTATGAAGTAGCTACACCAGATCCCCACTGATTCAGTCAGCTACTCTATTCTAGTGTGACTCACTATGCTAAGCAACAGGATCTCAACCTATGTGTTTAATGATACAGTGGTTGTGACAATTATTTGTGGTCTCCTGTCAAGCAGTCCTTCGTGGTTTTTTAAAAAACAGATTTTATAGGCTTTGAATGCTGTTTGATTGAACAAAATACAGGTGAAACTTGGAAAATTAGAATATCATGCAAATATTCATTCAGTTCAGTAATGCCACCTAAAAGGTGAAACAAATATATGAGATAGACTCATTGCATGCAAAGCAAGATAGTTCAAGCCTTACTTTGTTATAATATCGATGCTTATGGCTTACAGCTTATGAAAACCCCAGCCCCCCCATCTCATGTACCCCATAGTCATCACATAATCTCATGTATGCTATACGCCATGATCATCACAATTATAACGAATTTGCACGTAGTGAGTCTATCTCATATATTTGTTTCACCTTTTAAGTGAAATGAATGAACATTTGCACGATATTCTAATTTTCCTAGTTTCACCTGTACATGCTTCTTCCCAATATAGGTTTTCTGTAAACTGATCATTAAACCAAAGGGAATTTAGTTTAATTTGCATTTTTCCTATTTATGGATAGGGAAGCTGCTTTCCTTTGAAAAACTGGCTGTACTGTATACATACTGTCAAGTATCCCGGACTGGCCGGGATTTCCCATTTTTTTGTGCCGATTTTTGTCATTTCCTGCCCGGAGCTGCCGCTACCCCATAATTTGGCAGTGGGGGGAAATGAGTTACTGCACATACCTTCTGTGCAGTTCACTTCTATGCATGCGCAGAAGGCTTTTGCGCATGCGTAGAAGGCTTTTACGCATGCGTAGAAGGCTTCTGTGCAGACGGAGATGCATAAAAGCCTTCTAAGCATGCGTAAAAGCCTTCTACGCACGCATAGTAGTGTGCTGTGCAGAACGTTTCTGCGCAGGTCCGTTGTATGCATGCGTAGAAGGCCTTTACGCATGCGTAGAACGGACTTGCGCAGAAACGTTCTGCGCAAAAACGTTCTACGCATGCGTAGAAGTCTTCTACGCATGTATACAATGGACTTGTGCAGAAACGTTCTGCGCAGGTCCCGTAATCTCCGGAGCTGCGCTTGACAGGTATGACTGTATTTTAAAAGCATGGTAGATCATAGAATCATTGAGTTGGAAGTAGTCTATTAGGCCATTGAGTCCAACACTACTCAATGCAGGAAACTATTGCATTGGTCAAAGATAGTGTTCAAAGAAGGTAAGTTTTAATCATGTTTCTCCATGAAAACCATTGAAAGCAAAAGTCTAATGTGCTGTAGAACCTGAATCTTTTTTCATTGCATCAAAGGAGAAAGTCAAATGATATAAATTTCAACTGTTAAATCTAGCCTTCTTTCACAAAAATACTGCCTTGGGTGCACAGGACAAATATATATTGTGTTGTTTTGTGTACTCCTAAGCAAGATTTTATTGCAATATAGCATTACGGTGTATTAGTAGTTGTGTTGCAGTATGAAAAACAAGATGAGCAAGGTGTACAGTTAGTCTGTAAAAAGATGTCCTAGAAAACATATGCAGAAGTGTTTGCACAAAAAGAAGAACTTCTATGAATCTGGGCTTGTATATCACAGACCCATCTTCTGGTGGGTCAGAAAGAGGTTTTCTGTATCCAAGCTTGTTTGTTTATTTGTTTCCCTCCAACAGTTAGTGCTAGGCACTACTCTGGGTGTTTTACCAGGAATATCTATCTAATATTTTCAGTTGTAGGACAAAGTAGACAACACAACTGAAATAAGTATTTCAGAAAGAGAAGGTTAATGTTGATATACATACACATTTTATCCATGACAGCTACTTGAGTCACTATGGTTCCTATCCATTGGCCAACCACTATGGTATATCTTCTGCAATATTTGATCATATAAAAGCTGTTCTAAGCATTTGGTGATTGGTTTAAAATTCCATCTGAATTTAGCTCTGAACATTGGGAAGGAGCCAGTGAACATGGTATAATTTTAACTAGATGTATGAATTGGCTCTTGAGTTGCTACCTTAGCAACAAATGATTGTTTATAAAAAATGCTTTTTACAAAGAGTGTCAGGGTGATTTTTACTGTGCAACTTGTAACTAAACGTTCATTTAAACAAGATGCTGCCAGAGCATTCTTGTTGCTCTGATATTAGAACCATGGTAAATCTTCTCAGTGGATGTCATGATGTGAAAAAGCAAGATAGATTATCTGAAATGTTAGATTTTGTATCTTTTATTAAAATATTGTCCACCACCTTCCAAAGAAAATCAAAGCAGTGTATATAAGAAACATTAATTTGAAGATCAGCATAATGCCAATAACAATCACGGAAAACAATTTTATGAAACAAGATTGCCAGAGATCTTTATAAAGTACCATCAGTAAAACACACTGAAGTGTAGATTTCATCTTCTCTTCAGGAGAAGGTTCCTCAGTTATAAAGAAATGACTGGAAATCCAGATTTCTAGGGGGTTCCTGTGCAGAATTACCCTGAGCATGACAGGTTTATTACCCAAGCATGATGTATAGCAGGTAGGCAACTGTAGCTCTCTAGATGTTTTGTGCTGCATCTCTTATACACTCTCACTGCTGGCTAGGGCTGCCGGGAGTTATAGGTCAAAATATTCCTGGCAGACCGTTGTTCTCCATCGGTAATACATACAGTTGTAAAACCAACCACTTGAATTGGTCTTAGGAGTGCTGTGGCAGTCAGTACAGCTGGTAAAAGGTAGGTTGAATAGTCACACATTTCCTACTGTCTTTTGACAGGCGGGTAGCAGCATTCAGCACAACTTGAAAAGCAACTCCGTGTGCTTCTAAATCCTTCTGAACTCCATAGTAGTAGGAAAATCACCTGCAAGACAGCTTCCTTGTAATTCATTATCCATTAGTATCTGCCTCAAATCAATCCTTTTCAGTAAAATGTCAGTCTCCTAATTTTTCTACCAGCCATAACAACCTCAGTCAGGCATCTCGGTCCTCCTTCATGTTTCTTCCTCCACCCCCTCAGGTTTCATTCATACAGGCAGCTACACATGCACATAGGTAGACACAGGGAATATACACATTCCTTCTTGTGGTTGCTGGTAGCTGCTTCGTGTATACTAGCACCATGGTCTTTCTCTGTCTTTCTCCTCTTATCCTATCCACCCTGAAATCTCTCCTTGCTTCATGGTTGTTTTTGTCTCTGTCCTTGTTTTCTCTCTTTCCTTTCACCTGCCCCTCCATAGTTATTTGCCTATAAAGGTATCTGCCTATAAAGGAGTAGAAAAGGAATAATACATTTTCACACGTTTCACATAAAGGGTGTGATTTTCTTGATTGAAAATACTCGGCATTATGCAACACATTTAATTAGCTTGCCATTGAATAAACTCTCCATGCTTGTTACGTGTTCTGCTTTTTTAAAAAAAGCTCCAGATTTAGCCATACTAACATTTTGTTCCTTTATCAAAAGTATATAGCACATATTTCAGTGCAGGCAGAAAAATAAGAAGGACGATATGAAGCAGAAAAACAGTTGATGTTAGGTTTGGTGCAAGTTGCATGAGTGTCAAATAGATGGTTTGTATCTGACTCTTTACTAGGAAGTGACATCATGGGTATGGCTTTGCAGAAGAACTTTTTCAAGAAGCAAAGATTATTAAGGTTAGCAAAATACAGCTTCCAGATACTGTTGGACTGCAACTTATATCCGTCCCAGCCAGCGTAGCTGGTAAATTACCCTGAGCATTACAATCCAACAGAATGCGGAGAACTGCCTTTTGTCTCCAGGCTACACTGGAGAAGCATATTATTTTAAGGCATGTCAGCAAACAGAGCAGTGCTGATTTTCTTTCCACACACCCCACTTATTGCGCCTCTATGCAAGGCCAAGAATGAGTTAGGGCAGTGTTCCCCAACCTTTGGTGTTAGGACTTCAATTCCCAGAAGCCTAAATCAATGATTCCCCAAAGCACTGATCAGCCAATGTACTGGCTTAGGCTTCTGGGAATTGCAGTCCAAACACCAAAGGTTGGAGAACACTGAGTTAGGAGGTTGGAGAGTACCCTTACGACTTTGGCAATTCACTACTGCCGCGCATACCTGTCAACCTTCCCGGATTGGCCGAGATTTCCCAATTTTTGGTGCTGATTTGTGCCATTTCCTGCCCGCAGCTGCCCAAACCCCGGAATTGTCAGCAGGGGGAAAAGAGGTACTGTGCATCCCCCTTCTGCGCAGATCGCCTTCTATGCTTGTGTAGAAGGCTTTTACGCTTGCGTAGAACCCTTCTACGCATGCGTAGAAGGCGATCTGCGCAGAAGGGGTTCGTAGAAGCCTTCTACGCATGCGTAGACGGGTTCTACGCAAGCTTAGAAGGGTTCTACGTAAGCGTAGAAGGGTTCTACGCATGCATAGAAGGCGATCTGTGCAGAACCGTTCTGCTCAGGTCCCGTATTTTCCGGAGCCGCAGTTGACAGGTATGCTGCTGCAGGGATGGTTTTCAGTCTCATTCATAGATGGAAAGTAGAGATTGTTCAGTTCCAAAGCTGTCATCTTAGCAGTTGTGACTTCCTAGTCCAGCACCAAAGAAGATCCCTGCTGGGGGTTTTCCAACTGGAAACTGGAGATGAAGACAAGACTTTTGTTTGCAGTTGAGCTGCACTGTTTAATGCAAAACAATTGCAAAGGCAGTCCCTATTCCAAGCTAGGGAAAAAAAATGACCCAAGGCTTTTTGTTGTTAATTTGACCAGGATGCCAATGGCATACTCATCATACCAAATGGAATTACGGGCCATTGTTTTTTTGTTTATTAGAACTATGTTCTTTTGCTCTGTTTGCCATTCAAATAGTTTTTTTTAAGTCACTGAGTCTGTTTAGAATTGATACATCAAGTATATCATTTCCCAGTCTCTCCATTAACTCTCGAAAACATTGATATGGATACTTTTCAACTACAGTACTTGGTTTTTGTCTGTCTTGATACAGACAGCGCTCCTACATCGTCTAGAACGAATATTTGAGGCCTGTTTTCCTTCCGTACCTGTTTCTGAAATGGAAGAAGAGATTGTTCCTTTGACTCTGTTGTTGGAAATGTGCAATAAGCCTGAAAGGACAGAGGAGACCGTAATGGAAAGGTATGGACCACTTAATATGACAAATGCATAGAATGGGGGTGCCCAAACATTTCGGCCTGCAGGTAGGTCAGGTGGTCACATGGTTTCTCCCACCAGAAGTATAAGTTAAATGCGCCCACACATGCGCAAAACACTGCTGTAAAACACCCGTGTCTGTCGTAAGCGTGTTTACAACAGCTGCAGGTGCTTTACAGCAGTGTCATGCGCATTTAACTGCTTCTGGAAATGGCGCAGGTAGTGCAGGCCGGATTATTAGGCACCGCGGGTCATAGTTTAGGCACTCCGGCATAGAAACATGAATGTTTTAGGTGAATTGGGTGTGTGTGTGTGTGTGTGTGTGTTCACAGCAAAAACTGATTCATTGACTTAAATTATCAAGGCATCTTTAGTTTTTGGCACTTCTAGGACAGTGCCACTGGTCTTTAAGTCATTGCTTGTTTTGTTTTAGATCATCTTGGTGGCTTCTCATGTACTTTAAGTGATATGGGAATGAGGTAGTTAATTACGATGTGGCTTATTGCATACTGTACTCTTGCTGAAAGATGTTGAATTCCAAGTGCTTCAGACACAATCTTTTAATTAGAAGTGGGAATAATTCTGAGAACCTTAGTAAGACTGTTCTCTCACCAGAGCAGGAGTTCTCAACCTTCCGGGGGCCATGTCATGCTCTCTCAGACAGCTTCGGGGGCCGGATGGCCATTTTGCCCTTCCTCCACCACAGGGCACTTCCTCGTGTGGTGGAGGCAGTGGGTTGCCAAATAAGATGGTGCCGCAGGCTGCATCCGGCACATGGGCTGCAGGTTGAGAATCCCTGCTTCAGAGGTTTAAGGTTAAGGCATAAGTTTAATTAGACATTTCAATATTCCAGTCACTTAAAGACACAATTGAATGGTTAAGGCTTCTAAATCCTGGTGTTTCTTCCATTGTTTCACTTGATTTATCACTGATTCTGTAGGGAACTCTTTGATGTATGGACAGAAATTCAGGATATCCATGATGCATACGGATTGAAATATCAGTGGGGTGGCTCCCACAATAACAAAAAGCTCCTCTGCTCTTTGGGAATTGACACAAGAAACATTGTGAGTTACAAAAAAAGAGACTTTTTTTCCATTCTGCTTTTCCTATTCATGTGAAAATCAGTGTAAATAATTATTCTTAAAGAGTGTGAAAATAGGTTGCTGCCCAGAATAAATCTTGAGACTAACTGAACTGTGTTGAGATTAAAATATTTCAGTTTAATGAGATGCAAATGTCTTTTGCCTTAGCTCTTCACTGGCAACAAGAAGCAGCCTGTCATAGTGCCCATGTATGCAGCAGGCTTGGTAAGTTTCAATAGTTCCGTGAAATAGAAATCTAAAATAAACTTTAATTTTATTTTGATAAATAAATAATTGTAAATGTTTTATCATTGCAAACATTAAATACAGAGTCTGGCCAGGTTATCCTGCTATGGTAATAGAGTAGACCATATTGCCAGCGACTCAACACCGAGTGTCAGGCGGCAGTTAACTAACCTGACAACCCAGAGGACTCGCGGCCTTGGGTGCTGAAGTCCACAGGAAGGGTAATGGTCCCCAAGTGGATTAAATCCCATTTGAACCCATCTTGATGGAGGCCAGCAGCTTCATCAATACTGGCCTGGGGCTGAGGAGGACTTTATGTGCCAAAAGGGCTCAGGATCAGAAAGTGACTTGCAGAACTGGATCAGTGGTATGGGGGTCATGCTGCGATATGGAAGGCAGATGAAAGGCCACTGCATTATATTCGCAGGATAGTTTTCATGGCTGAATGCCATGATGATCATCTATATTTGGAATCCGATACGGCACAAGAAGAAGAAATGCTTGTGCTGCACATTATCAAAAGGAAACGTATGTCATTCTGTTAGTTATTGTTCAAGATCTCAGCTAACAGATGAAATTATATTTCATTTACTGCTGTTTAAATATCAGTAATATCACACACATTTACTGTCTAGACAGAAACTGAATTGTAATCCCACTACTCTCTTATAGTTGGGCATATAATCCAAACTATCATGGTATCTCTGTGAATGCCAGTTGCCATGGAAGACAAGTGAGAGGGTATACTGTATTTCTTTTTATGTCCATGGGGATAGAAAATAAGCATTTCTTTATGCTAAGTATTCAACAAGGAAAATAGCCAAAGTTGATCAGATGGCAACTTTTTTGGGGTGGGGGTTCTTTAGAACCAGGAAGGGGAAAGTAATGCCTTCAAGATGTTAATCCCACCCCCAAGTTTCCATAATTTGCTCTGGTGTCTAAGATGAGGGGTGTAGTCCAACAGCTTCTGGGGGTGGCGGCACGTGATCTCCACAACTGTTAGGTAGATTGTTGCTCAAAAAAGCTTTGAAAAAGACAGAACCTAAGATATGATGTTTTCATTTCTAGGGTATGTTAGAACCGACTAAGGAACCCTTAAAACCATTGTCTGCAGCAGAGAAAATAACTTCATTGGGACAGACTCCCACCGTATCGTCAGAGATGAATATACGTTCGCCTGATCAATCACAGGTAAAAAGCTAAAGCAGGGGCGTCATGGCTTTAGTTATGTTCTTGGTGAATATACTGATTTGCGTATGTTTGTCGCTCTTGGGTTTTTTAAAATTTCCTCTTATTTTTGCTTTCTCTTGACATCTTTGTTATGTGTTCCTCCCCAGCTGTACCCTAGCTTAGGTTTTTCTAATGTGACTAAAAGAAGTCTCTAACTAAGGCTCTAGTCTTCTGCCAATAGAGAGAAACTGAAAAGGCTATGATATCTGATCTGCCTCTTCTTAATTATCAGCCTTGTGCTGGCCATGGACAGCTGAGTTCCTAATTTATGAACACTGTTTATTTAACAAGTTATACTATTTTCCTACCTCCCTTTATACTGAAGTGTTGTTTTTTCCTGCCTTAAAGTTGCTGCTACCTATTTAGAAACTGCATACAGAGACTGTATCCTTTCTCTGTTTTTTTAACTTTCCCATTTTTAACATTTGAGAATATGCTATATTCAGTCGTAAAAAATGAGTTTTTATACTGAAGGTTTTCCTCTACAATATTCAAATATAAATTTATTGCATTGCAGGAGAGATGGGGAGGGAGTGAGCAATAGGAAGAATTAAACTATCTACTGCTTCTGAAGTTATGAACATAATTTAGAAGTATAATGGACTTGGCATATGTAGTATGTCGGATATTTCTTTTATGCCTTATATTTTTAGATTTTAATATATCCATAGGGTAGACTATTCAAAATGAAGAAAACAATTAGACCATCTTCTTTGCAGAGGAGCATGCCAACTTTGAATTATGTATATCATCCCCTACATAAAACTACTCTAATAAGATAATTGACATTTAATATTTTCTTTCCATCTAGAAGACACATTGCAGTAATCTCTTGTTTAAATATTGCCAAGTCCTTTTTAAAAAAAATCTTGACATCAACATCTGCAGGTCAAGACAGTTGACTCTTTATAATTTAACGTAAATCAATTATTTTTGTGTGAGAATGCATGAATGAAATTCTTCTAGCTAGCACCTGATCTTTGTAGAATTTTGCAAACACTAGAGATTATCCAAAAGGAAGGATGAGATTACGAGACTGTTGCCCCTTCATGTAAAGGGGAGCTTGGAAGACCCTCACCTTTGAAGGCAATGTGGAGCCTCTCTTCAAGGTCAATTTTCTTTTCTTTATTGTCATCAGAAATTTTATTCCACAGCAGACGGTCCTTTCGCTCTAGTGGTTTGTAATGTTGGACCTTCAGAATAAAGTTAAAAAAGAAAGTCTTTGTACAGATGTAGTTATATTTGGATTAGTAAACTAGTTCTATTGTCTACTCCACTCACTGTAGATAATTCTGAGAAGTGCAATTATTAAGACCAACAAGGAAGTTCCATGACCTCTCCTGCACAAGTTTTGCCTTCCTTGCCCCCCACATATTTTACACTAGGGAAGGGATCCAGTCCGCAACACCAAATAATCCGGCCCCCGAACTTGCCCCAGCTGCCCCCACCGGAATCAGCCTCGGATTCATTTGCGGCCACGTAAACGCATTTACTACAGCCGTAAATGAATCCGGGGCCATCGTAAACATGTTTACTACAGCAGTAAATGAGTCCACAGCCGCATTTACGACAGCCACAGATGCGTTTTATGGCACCAGTCCAGCCTGCTCAGCTGTCTGAGGGGACGTGGTCTGGCCTGTGGCTGAAAAACGTTGAGAACCCCTGCACTAGGGGGATTCTTTCATTCCAAATAGATATGAAAGGTGAAATGGCAAAGAGAGAATTGTAACATGAGCACAAGATGAGAGGTGAGCCTTGAGGTAGCCATAAATAGAAGTCTTAGTTTTTGTGCAGATAACGTGGATTAAAAGACCCAACGATCAGTAGAATGTTGTTTTCCCTTACAGACTAAACATCACTTTGGATGTATTTAGATCTTAAGAAAAAAGATCCAGTTTGGGGGGGGGGGGGGAATCCCAAATTGAGTTCTTGTCATAGGGTAGGATTAAGATGAATATTTAGCAGAATTTGACTTGTGCTGAAGGAAGGGGGTATGGCTGCAAAGAAATCAGACTTCTTCCTTCAGCCCCTTCTTCTCTCTTGAAAGATGACTCTAGTTTATATATTATAGTTTATTATTTCAGAACAGCATCAAAGATGGCACTAGAGAAGAAAAATGTAATCAGTGAAAATCAGCAACCTGTTTCCTCTAGTGGGAAACCTCTATCTATGGGGGTCCTGATTCTCACAACAAATAAAAGGCATGTCCTATCTTTTGGAAGGCTAGAATGAACCCATTCGATCTTTTAAAATGGAAGTACAGTAGAACCCCGCATAACGAAAAAGTCTGTTCTGCGAGGCACTTCGTTATACGAATTTTTTCGTTATACAAAGTATGCCTCGTATAACGAAAATCCCTATGGGATGCATTGTACAATGAAAATCTCTATGGGGAAAATCGTACAACGTAATTTTTTTGTTGTACGATGCATCCCATAGGGATTTTCATTGTACAATTTTCCCCAT
Source organism: Bradypodion pumilum (assembly GCA_035047305.1). Classification (NCBI taxonomy): domain Eukaryota; kingdom Metazoa; phylum Chordata; class Lepidosauria; order Squamata; family Chamaeleonidae; genus Bradypodion; species Bradypodion pumilum. The sequence continues at coordinate 274,991,318 of JAWDJD010000001.1, forward strand.
AGAGATGCATTGCTTCGTATAACAAAAAAAGTTATACGGGGTATAGCGGTTAGCGAAAATACTCTTTGTTGTACGAGTTTTTCATTATATGAGGCATTCGTTATACGGGGTTCCACTATATAAATCCGTGATGGTGAACCTTGGCACTCCAGATGTTCTTGGACTTCAATTCCTAGAAGCCCAAGCACCCTGTGAAGCCACACAAATGGGTTTAATGCGGTTCATCCGGCCCATGCTGCCTTCATTGCTCCCGGAAGCCCCAATTCCTTTCTGAACACTGTCATATAACATTGCTCAATATATTAACAGTCCAAAAGCCACTGAGTCTGTCCTTTGCAACTAAATACTACTTTTAATAATTAAGCAATTTAAAATTATTAAAACAGCTTTTTGATATACCATTTTTGCCCAACTGTTGCAACACCTGTTTAATTACATTTTAAGGAATTTAATGTTTTATAGAAATTGCTACAATTTTATTTGTGGGGAGGCTGATTCTTTTTCTGTCAGCTCAGTATTAAACATTTCTGGCAGTAGTATAAGCCCATTGTTTTCCCAAAGTAGTTATCTATGCAATTTTTGTTATAACCTTGCTTTATTGTATTTTGGCATAATTTGTCATGCCCTGCATATACTTCCAGGTCTGGCAGCCCTTGGAGCAGGCTGTATGTCGTAGTTGTGTGTCACATGGCAGAATATTTTTTAATGACTTTATTGTTATGTTTCGGCTGTTGTACTTTTTTCTTTTGGCTTTCAGTTGATGCATTTTTGCTTGCATGCAAAAGAGAACACGCAATGCATTTTACAATGCTGTGACCTAACTATAAAATCTGATTTCTGACTTTTCAACTCTAGGAATCTCTACCACCTGTCCAGTTTGACTGGAGTAGCAGTGGCCTTACTAACCCTTTAGATGGTACGTCTCTCCGTAGAGCCTCTAGCACCAGAGCTAGAGTTAAGCAAGCTACAAAGTTCAGACAAACATCTCTCTGCTGATATTTTAAATATATATAATATATTTCCTAACTTTGGAAATTCAGGCTTTCTTTCTGTTTAGCTATTCCCAGTTCAAAGCAATCTGTAGTGCTTAAGAGCAAGGTAAGACATCATTTTGTGAATTTGTGTTACACACACAGAACTGTGGAATAAAAAAAAATGCATTATGTGTTCTAAGACTGGAATAGTTAAATGAGTTTTATTTGATGCTAGTTTAGAGCTTTCATTCAACAAAATCTTGTCTACTTTAGACTTCATGGTAAAGTTCTAAATGACTCAACTGTGTCATGCTAATTGCTTCAAAATACAGTTTCTAACCAAATCAGTTTGAAAAAGATCCACTTTAAAAAATAGTTTTAAAATGTACAGACATTGTATATGCTAAAATGATAGTTCACTTTAATTTTTGTTTCTTTTTGTGGTGAAATTTACAATTTGATAAAATCTTTTAATAGCAAGCAAATTGTAATTTAATGACGGTCTGTGGCTTAATTACCAAGAACATGAACAGTGCTTCAACATCTAAATGCCTCTGAATTAAACAAGAGCTTAGCAGGTAGTGGCTCAGCTTCCTAATCTAGCCTGTTAAATGCAGTCAGACTTACCATAATTAACACCCACATCAGTGACATGAAAACACCGCTGTAGAGTGTTAAAGAATATGACAACTTTGATTCATACCAAAGTGCTGAAGGAAAGCCTGGATGGACTCTCTTGCTGTTGTCTGGTGTGTTACTACTATAGTTGATTCATCATGCTTTCTAATAACAGTTTCTTTAAAATGTATCTATTTCTAATTTCTCTGTTTCATTATTAAAGGGGAACTATATAATTTGGCATCAAGAAGTTGGATGTAATGAGGACCATTGTATCCAATATTTGTATATGTCACTGTTACCTTACTGACAATCTACTTGTTGGAACTGGCACGTACAATTTGTTGGCCTCTTAAATTGTGGCCTCTAAATATGGCTATAAATTCAGATAAATGGTTATGATGTTTTAAAGCGTTTCCCTTTAATTGGTCACATCTCTTCTGAATTTCTCTGGTGTCCATTTTTTCTAGAAAAGAAATGTGGACTAGCTTTTAATTTACTAGAGATAAAGTACTTGTGTTTTTTACTTGAGAAATGTACACTGTCTTGTTAACATCTTAGAAACTACAAACTAATCTTTGTAAGCACTATTATGTTAATTTAAAAAAAAACACTATGTAATGAGTACTAATTATAACTGGCATGTTCAAGTGTGTGTCTTACCCCCTTTTTACACATAAACCCCTACCTTGGCTTACCTTCTATATGGCTGCCTACCAATACGGTCACTGAACTTCAAGCTAGTGGAGGTTCCACTGTCCTGAACCTTGATTTCTTTGGGCCCGTGGATGACAGTAGCTCTAGCACCACCACCAGCATCCCAGGTCAGCAGAGTCCTAAACACTGCAAACGTAACCTTTTAACATTCTTGCTAAAAGCATGAGCCGCATTATGTGACTTTCCTAAAAACAAGAAGAACGTGTGCTTTAATTTTTCTCTAAGATGCCTGTTTTGAAACAGTGTCTTCTCCCGTCATTTGCTTCCACTGGATAATTAATGCTTTTTTGATCTGTGCTGTAGACCTTTAAGCGAAAAAATAAAAATTGATTTTGCTCATTTAAAACTCAAATGAAGACTTCAGTCTTGAGATGTCCTGACTGAAAACACAATTCAAACAAAACAGAAATATCTTCAGGCCTCACATTGTATGTGTGCTTTGGATTGTGTATGTGTGTGTCTCTCTCTGTGGTCTCACTACACTGGTCTTGGACTGTAATAAAGATTGGTTGGTTAGTTGACTGGTTGGTTGGCTGGCTGGCTGGCTCTCTGGTCTCAGCACTCTTTATAATCTTATTGAAGATGGCAGTGTCCTTTTCCAATAAGCTTTGGAGAAAAATTAGGTAGTTGCCATTTAAAGGTGGTATTGTAGACGCAATGGGCACAGAGCTGGGCGGGCTGAGGAGGATGGTGGAGGACAGAGGTGCCTGGAGGGCAATGGTCCATAGGGTTGCAAAGGGTCGGAATTGACTGTGCGACTGAACAACATTTAAAGCAGGGTAGTTAATGCTGGGAAATTTAATACCCAAAGATGTGATCATTAAAAACCAGACACTGTATATTATATTTTGCTTCAGCTATTATTACTTGAAAGAAAGATGCTTCTTACTTTACCTTGAATGATCAATCTATAGAAAAACTAAACTATAAAGAGCAGAGGTCTCAAAAGAGTCTTGGTCTTTTAAATACTGTAGCTACAGCATCACTACATATTTAGAAAGGTTATTGTACCCTTTGAAATGTTTAGAGAGAAAAAGAGGGTTGTGTATTTGACCCCATATGTATATAACCATATAGCCTATAGGCTAAGATCAAGTGTGGTGCATACTTTGTTTTAACCAAAAGTGTATAGCCATCTGCAAAGGACACATAGTCATCTCATGTCCTTTCTCAACATGCGGACTGAATACAGTAGTTTGCATATCCAGACCCAAACCTGTTGTTAGCACTCAGCAGAGTATGCAGTATGTTCGCATGGTGAGGCTGTAGAAAAACTGAGCTTTATTACGTGCTGTGGAGTGCTTTCATGAGTGGAAAATTGATCGTGCTCTATATTCAGTGCTGGTGAGATTCTTCCTCCAACTTGGTGTAATTGTTAAAGCAGATTATAACTTTGATTTGGGACTGACTGATAAATTGGCTAAACATTTGGAAAAGTAGATAGGAAACTGAATTTAGTAGTTTACTGACTGGATAGCTCAGTTAGTTAAGTGTCTATCTGACTTTAATGCAAGAGGTTGGGAGGTTCAATTCCCCCCTGTGGATCCTAGAAGACCGAGCCTGAGTGGCCTTGCGTAATCTGTACAGTGCCATGGTGCTCCCAAAAGAAGGGAATGGTCAACCACTTCTGAGTACTCTCTGCTTAGAAGATCCTGGAAAGTCGGAATCGATTTGACAGCACACGTTTATTATTTCTGTAACTGCACACGAGTTTTTATTCTGATGGATTTTAATTTCAATAGTGCCGATCATTATTAGTACATGCATTTTTTGAATCGGATAAATACAGTTTTTATATACAGTGGTACCTCATACAACGATTTTAATCCGTTCCACGGGGCTCGTTGTTGTACGAAACAATTGCTATACGATGCATGCATTATATAGCGATTTCCCCTATGGAATACATCGTACAACAATTTTTTTTGCTAAGTGGCTTTTCCCATTGAAAAATTGTTTTACGATTTTTTTCCATAGGGAAAATTGTTATGCGGGATGCCATTTCCCCCCCAGAAACCCAATTGTTATGCAATTTTGTTGCTGTATGGGGCAATTGTTGTATGAGGTTCCACTGTACATTTATTTGAGCTAATTACTATGGAGACCATATTATCATTTATTCTAGTTTCATAATTTTGTCATCCAATCAAATGTCACCATTGCCTGTAGGTTTTCTAGCTTGTTTCTTGGAAAGTCATTTGCTTCTAGCCTGCTGCTGTTTTTGTGGGTTATGTATATAATAGTGTGTGTGTGCGCGTGAGCTAAGAGCTTGGTCTAAACTCGGTTCCTAAATTCCCTCAATCTCATTAAGGTTCTTAAATATGCCCTTTTTTCCTGTTAAAATGTTATAAATATTGCTTATGGGATTTCCACGCATCTTAATGCAACAAATTAGTACATAAGTCGAAAAAAATCTTTTCAAAAGAATTGTCATGTGCAAGCATGCTTTAATGCCTTGGTTTAAAAGTTAATAATAACAAAATTAGAACATATCTAGTAATTATTTCATAATCCTACACTAAGCTAGTCAACTAATGGCAATGTTGAACACACGGCTGGAAAATATTGAGCAGCAGTGTGCTACAATACCCCTTTTACTCATCTAAATTGCTTAACTGTAATTTTTAAGCATTTAAAATATTTACACTTTTACAAGTTGGCATACCTTAATGGGATTTCAGAAGCTTTGTTTCTTATAGAGTATTATTATTTTTCTTCTATGTTTCTGTATATGACTCTTCAGAAGGCCTGTGTCTTTTGTCTTTAAGAGTTCTGTAAACATCTGACATTATTTAAACTGCATGGTGCTTTGGTTGCATATTAGAATTTGAGTCTAGCACTCTTTCAGTTGAATGCATAACAAGTTTGTAATGCATAAAAGATGCAAGTGCTATACAGTACCCTCCTTTGGCTTAGTTTATACAACGTCCAGCCTTCTTTAAACTGATTTTCTTAAAATATTTTTTTTTTAGCTTAAGTCCTCATCAAAATGATAAAACAATTGACTTCTCACTTTGTCACCATTTTGTATTCTTAGATATTCAGGTCCCCCCCTGGGGGGGGCGGGAAACTTACTTTATACTGTAGGTGTGTCAGATAATGCTGGGATTTTCTAAAAAGAGTCCTTATATTTTGGTATGCACATGTTAGTTCTTGAAATCCATTCCTATCCTAACTCTCTTCTAACAAGGCGAGGAAGCAGGCAGAATATTGAAATGCTTGTAGTTTTCTGGGGGAAAGAGAAATGAGGTGGAAAGGTTGCAAATACACTTTGGGTTCTTTAAAATGAAATAAAAATGGTAACTAAAAACAAACACGTCTAGTAATGAAGTCATGCTCCAATGTAAAGGTGAACAAAATGTGACCGTATAGCCATATTTTTGGATCCTAGCAGCTGCAGGGTTCCCCAGCAGCCTCCAGCCCATAAACAATAAGGACTCTGTCGAAAAACGTTTTTTGCTCAAAGAGACCACTTGTGCCCTTTAGAGAGAGTGTGGGGTCCCTCCAAATTTTAATATTTTGATAAGAGTTCTTTTTGTTTTGGCCACTAGAGAAAGCAGGGAACATTTTCTCTCCCCACCCCACCCCAGTTTACAAAAAACCATTGTAGCAACTTTTGTAGTATGTATGTAACTACTGTATTTTTTAAAACACACTCCCAGATATTATGTATGCGCATTATGCAGGGCAACCAACAAGATGCCAGCATATCTGGGGGGGGGAAAGGCTTTCAGTCCGGTTGAGGTCACCCACTCTTGCTCTAATTATTTGAAACTATTTTGATTTATGGCATCAAAAGAAAACAGTTGTTCACATTTAACAGATGGTTGACATCTGGTATTCCAGCGTTATCTTTATCTCTAATTATTTCTCAATGATTTCTGTTGGAAATATAGCAGTTTTATCTGATTTTCTTAGTGGACATTTGGTAGCTCAGATGTTTACAGAAAGGGGAAAGACAGTATTCTACATTGAGACTGAGCATGTGGCATGTGTTTCTTTCTGTCACTGATTATGATTTTATGCTATATAAGGTGTGGATCCAGAATTGTACGAGTTGACAACTTCTAAGCTGGAAACCTCCAACACTACCAGTAAAGTGACTGATGCGTTTGCAAAGCTGATGTCTACCGTGGAGAAAGCAACTTCATCAGCAAGGTAAATCACTGAACCCCGTGACTCATTATGGTTTGCCAAGGCTGAAGTTCATAAAGCGTTTTTCCCCCAAAGTAAAAAGAGTAATTTCTTCTTGAAGCTCTGTTTGCAAGGCCATGGTAACTGCCCAAGCCCACCAAACTCTTTCAGTGCTTCCTTCAGAAGAGAACCTCTGTTATATGTGAAGGCTTGAAACCCTTTTTGGTTGACATCTCTCCTAAGTCCCAGTTCTGCAAGTTGTAGGCCAGAAAAAAGCAAGATTCCAGAGCTCTGCTGGCCTCTCAATGGCATCTGGAACGCTAAAAACAAAACAGAACAGGTTTTCTGAGTGCATGGAGAGACCATATGAACAAGAGAGAATGCTGCTCATTTCTCACTACTGTTACACACATGAAGAGAGCAATAACAGATAGTGAAGCTAACCTGCACAGTTTCCTCATTCATTCAGATTAACTTTATCCCGAGCACCTATGTAAAGCTGTATACTCCCAAGTTAGTGTTTAATCTCTTTTTCCAGCTCCTTTTGATGAACAGTTGTTCATTCTTCACTCTTGTATAATAAATAGCCATCCATTGTTAACTGAGAGTATGGCCATATTAGCAGCAGGAAGCAAGGTAATATGGGACACTTTGAAATGATAGGACTTGGTTAGAGCGAACTAATCAAACCCGACAGTTCACATGGAAATTGTTTCTGCTAATATCGCGAAGTGGCTTAATAAGTGCACCACTTAAGGATATTGGCAAAGGGGCAGAGGAAGTGAAAAATTTTCTAACAATATATGGACTATGGATGATGTGCTGTATCAGTTATTTTAAAAGCCTCTTTTCTTTGCTTTCTCTTAAAGGGCCAGGTGAGAAACTGCCTTCAACTGAAGTCACCACCATGGTTTCAACTGTGGGCAGTTTCCCAACCAGCCCTTAAAGAGAAAGCAAATAAAACGGGCTTTTAATTTTTTTATATAACAGATGCAGCATATCAACAAGCAAGCATAATAATATTCTTAGGTCAGGTTCTACTTATATGCGTCACACAAACCTCACCTGATTTTTATGCCAGGCCTGCCTAACTGTCAATCCATCTATTTTTAAAGTTATGTAGTTTTTGAATTGTGTATGTAATCTCGTGGGGGTAAAAGGTATGACACAGAAGCTTAAGGCTATAAATATGGCGATGCTGTTTTATTAATCAAGGGTTGATGTGATCTATTGCCTGCACCTTCTGTAGCTCATGCTACAAATAACAGTGTTTCTTAATGCTGTTTCCGAGATGTATATCTATTAGTTGGAAATTCAAGTAACAACTTCACTTGTAACTTGTGTGTGTGAATATGTCTTGTGAGACTGATTGTGATGATGTGAAAACCCAGACTGAGCCAGTTCATATGTGCAAAAGCATGCCTCTCACTGTGGGGTGTGAAAGCTGTTACTAGTAGTAGCAAACTACTGTCACTAATGGGAGTGTTTTCTTCTGCTCCTTAAGCATACTAAGGTAACTGAAGCAGTTCATCACACTAACTTAGTTATTTCTTCACCATCTTCTGTGCCCCTAAAAGCCGCAGCTCTGACTATTGAAGGTTATATATAATTCGTACCAATGTCTGTTTTACTACCGACCCCTCCACTATGACAGCATTCTCTTTGATACTGTCTAATCCAGGGATGGCTAACCTACAGCCCATGGGTTGGTCCGTGGCACCATTTCATATGGCCTGCCATCGCCCTCTCCGCTACTGGAAGTGGAAGCAGACACTTTTACAACAGCCGTAAAACGCACCCGCCATAAATGTGTTTATGACAGCCGTGGATGTGTTTTATTGTAGCGTTACGGCGGAGGAACCATGTGAACTCATCTGTCCGGGGGACATGGTCCAACCTGCGGCACAAAAAATTTGGGAACTCCTGGTTTAATCCCTCAAGCTTGAGATCAAACCACGACTAGTCCCAGGGAAAAAATATGGTATTTCAGGAGGTCCAAGGCCAACCTACAGCACATGTATCTCTTTCTGTGCTTCCCTCTTGGTTATATGACACCAGGCAGTCCCGGTAGATGCCTTTCTTGGTGCCTTGCCTGACTGAATATCTTCACTCTAAACGTAATGAAGACTGTAGTTCTTTGTGCGTAAGATAAAAGAAGAACCTATTTTAGCAAAAGGGTCACAGACTTGATACCATGGGTTGGAAATTATATGAATCAGCTGCTGGTTCACTTTGTTGTACAACCAGGACAGCAGTTTTTGTGGTAGAGCGTTGCTGCTCCACTTGATAAGCTTCTTGAGGATAGCCATCACACATATAATTTTTTTTATAACTTGTAGGTCAACATATTTCATACTGCAAATCACTTTGCTGACTGTTAGGCCAAATCAATTGCCTTTACTATTATATTGACCTGACATGCTTAATTAAACCCCCACCGTCTCCCATCTGAGACATAGTCCACCATTCAATATTTACCCTTTGACAAGCAGGGTTTTCATTTCATTTCAATCTTAATTTATACCCCACCCTACTCAGCGCAGGGTTGACTCAGGGCGGCATTACAACACATTAAGGATACAATATACATGCCGGGCCGGGGAAGGAGCTGGACGAGGCACTGGTGGCAGATTTTAAAGTATGTGCCGCTGGGATCCCAGGTGAGCTCGACTTCCCCGCGGCCAGAGCCGGGCTGGGGAAGGAGCTCTTTTATCCCCCACAGGGGCTGGCGCCGGTGCTCCCACTCCTCCCGGTTTGCCAAACCGGGAGGAGGAGCTCCAAGTCTCTGTCTCTCTCCTTGCCCCTGCTCTCACCAAGGGCGGAAAAACGGTGAGTCTGGTGGCTCCGACATCGGAGCCGCCGGATGGAAACTGGTAATAAATTAAACTACCATCAGAAGAGGTGCCTTGCTGTACACAAGAATGACATACTGGTGTCTTCCGTGTCCTCTTTAAAATGTTGTCTGTCTTGATTCGGGCCACCTTCTTTTCAACTATTTTAATAGTCACCAGCAATACCTGTCCAAGGATCTTATTCAAAGCCTATTTTCTCTCAGAGAAAGCACCATTCCTTTATTAAGGAAAAGTGCAAAATATTCTTCCCTGTGGCAACTCTGACTCTTTGGTCAATGTATGTGTTCAACAGCCCTCTTACAGTCAGGTCATACTGCTGGAAACAGATTGTCCCCTTTATTCTGGGCTTAGTGGCTACAACCACTGATGCCTGGGACCTGTTCCAGGGCTGTTGGGTAGAATTCTGGCAGCTGTTCCCAACAGGGAATTTCCATTCCAGGGCTCCTTCCCTGGGACTTACCAAAGAGATTGTTCAGCTTCTGGAGAAAAGCAGACCATAGAGACTTTTGGTCAGAGGCTCAGATTACATGCATGTGAAATATAGTAAAGGTTTCCCTTGCTCGAAAGCAGTCGTATCCGACTCTAGGGATCAGTGATCATCTCTGTTTCAAAGCCGAAGAGCCAGCGCTGTCTGCTTCTGCAGATGTTTCCGTGGTCATGTGGCAGGCATGGCTAGACACCGGAGCGCATGGAATGCTGTTACCTTCCCACCAAAGTGGTCCCTATTTATCTACTTGCTATTTCTTGCTTTCGAACTGCTAGGTTGGCAGGAGCTAGGACAAAGATGGGAGCTCATTCTGTCCTGCAGTACTCGGGAATCAAACTGCTGACCTTCCGCCTCCCAGTCAGCGTCTTAGCCACTTGAACCACTGCAGTGCTCAAGTACACATGCACATTTTGCTGTACTCATACTTTACTGACCAAACAATTTTCCATTTTGCCACATCTGTGAATAAACCTAAAGTTGGTCACCTTGTAGCGTATCTTGTGTTTGCAGCAAATCAAATATGTTGCTGGTTTCATTGCTTGGTACAATGGGGTATTGCTTTCCACACATGTGTAGTTCTTCTGTAACATGTGGCCAGCAGATTCATACTGCAAACCACTTTGTTGACTGTTAGACCAAGGCAATGGCCTCTCTATTATATTGGCCTGGGGATGTCTGTGCTTTCTTCATTCTCTTTTATGCTTCCCTAAGAGTTTGGCTGTTGCTGGCATTTTTGCTGGGAGTTCATTGGTCCCATTTCACAACAGTAACAGTAGATAGCGCCTGTGTGCACACGTCAAGGAGAAGGGACTGGGCAAGGGTGAAAGATCATAGTCTGGGTGGCAAAATTGCCCTGGCTTTTGTCATGTAAAATGGATAAACCTAATACCCATTCCATTTAAAGCTTAATTACTGCCTCGCTCAGCTACTCACAGACATGTACGGATTCAACATGATAAGCTTCTGTGGGTAGTATAGGAAGTGTATTTGTTTGTTTGTTTATGTAAAATATTTTTACCACGCCTTTCTCCTAAAATAAGGGACTCAAGGCAGCTTTAAAAAGGACCCGAGACATAAAAGGATCTTGTAGAAAACGTAAAAGTTTTTAGAGCTGCTCAAGTATTCTAATTGAATAATAGATATTAACACTTCAAGTTACATTAACTTCAGACATTTGCCACTAGAGGGAGTGCTACACTTCAGTGATCTCTTCTACTGCATGGGTTGCAAGTGGAAGGTTCAGTTCTAGTAGGAAAGAACGAAAATCTATCCTGACCCAGGGTAGTTTTGGCATTTGTGTGTAGGGAAGTGGTTCTAGGGCCTCTCAAGATAATAAAGTAGAACATGGGTCTGCTGTATTTTGGCCCAGTTTTATGGCATGTTTACTGTCGGTTTTATTGTAGTTTATTTTTATTATAATTTTATGGAGGGTACTTTTAAAATGTCTGTTTGTTGTATAGGGGATTTTATGCTGTTAGCCACCTTGTGTAGGGATTCATTCTCCATAGAGAGATGGGGTATAAGTGCAACAATAACAGCAACAGCAATAATTTGTTCCTGAACATCTCTTGCCCCTCCAGTGGTGCTATGCAGAGAGTATACAGGTGAAACTCGGAAAATTAGAATATCGTGCAAATGTTCGTTCAGTTCAGTAATGCAACTTAAAAGGTGAAACAAATATATGAGATAGACTCATCACATGCAAAGCGAGATAGTTCAAGCCTTACTTTGTTATGATATTGATGCTTATGGTTTACAGCTTATGAAAACCCCAACCCCCCAATCTCATGTACCCCATAATCATCACATAATCTCATGTATGCTGTACGCCATGATCATCACAATTATAACGAATTAAGGCATGACATCTCTTGCTTTGCATGTAGTGAGTCGATCTCATATATATTTTTTTATTTTTTTTATTTATTGTTAGATTTCTATACCGCCCACTTGACCACGGCTGACTCAGGGTGATTCACAACATGAATAAATCAGATAAAAACAGAGTTAAGAACCCACCCCTAAAAAGGGGTGCAGGTACCGAGGAACCGTGGGGGAAAGCATATTCCTCTATACCAACCACCCAACGGAAGCCACCCCTTCACCTCCACCCCAAACTTGAATGGACATTTGCACAATATTCTAATTTTCTGAGTTTCACATGTAGATACAGTATTAAGCTTCTCCTCTTCCACAACTATTTATGTTCATACTGATTTTGTCAACTTGCATAGAAATTATAAGACTTTAGGCCAGCTCTTTATTCTTTGCCATGTATCATCTGTCCTTACTTTTAACAACAACTGTAGCTCCAGTGATCTAGGAGGCAGTTTGTTTTTTCCACTAACCATTACAATTTGCTTAGTATGTATTCAGCTCACAGTATTGAAAACAAAGATCTACTTAGACATAGCTCCTCTGCTTGAGAAGAATTGGGGATCTTGACCAACACCCCCCCCCCTCTATTTAAAAGGGTAGCATCATTCACAGCTTTAACTTTAGGCTTGGTAATGAATAAAATTTAGATTTTCTAAAAGAGTCAAGAGAAGAAGGTGAGTGTACTAAGGCAGGCAGGAGGGGAATACAGTACGAGGAATAATTCAAAAGCAGGAAGCAGGCATTGAAAAGGCACCTGAGGACGCAGAGACACATTAAAATGAGCAGCACATTTTCAAAGCAGGAGAATTTGTTGAACAGGGCATGTGGTGCACTTTCCTATAAGAATGCCCTTCTTGGAATGTTGTTTAACTGGCTTTAAGCTGTGAAATGCATGCAGTAGGAATGCCGCATCAAGAAGCAGCTGAAGGAGCCTACGGGGCCGAGACCCAATCCTTTGCTTGTGGCAGCTGTTAAAGGAAGATTTGAGGCTGGACAGAAACCTTTTATGGACTGCTGCAGACAGCTTGGCATGGGTGGGGTTGCTTTGGAGCAGCTGGGAGTGCACACAAGTTTCCAGCATTGGGCGCATCTCAGCTGCTAAACAAATATTCATGTTGAATTCTTGCTTACTTTGTAAGCCACAAGTCTTTTAAGGAGAGAGAAACATCTATTCCAAAATCTGTTTGGGGATCAGAAAGAAAGTACACAAAGTAGAAAGAAGAGTTTCCCCTCCTTGATGGTGCCATCTCTACTTGTGATGAAATAAAGCTTGATAGTCCTACTTACAAGGAAGAAATTCGCTGAGAAATGTTAAAATATTGTTTCACTTTAAAGGGAAAAGTCACAGTGACACTTTGGATTTCTTGTAAAGATTAGAATAGTATTTTTATAACAGAACTCTACGTGTCATATATTATCTATTAAAACTACTCTTTTAAAAGGCATTTCTGTGCTGGGTGGGAGGCTACTTTTCTTTCACCTCTTCCTCTCCTAATTTTGGTTGTGTTGCAATCTGTTCCAGAGGTTTGCTTCATCTTTAAACTAAGGTGCTCTTTGATGACAAAGGAAAAAGGAAGGACGGCTGTCCAGTGTATGCATTATATATTATTATTTGAATCTTAGCTAACAGAGTCACGTGCTTTAAAGCTTTAAGTCACATACTTTAAAATATAGGGTTTAAGATATATAAGCCAAGTAATATCTCCATCAAGGTTACAGCTTTCTCATAGTAAAGGTAAAGGTCACCCTTGCTCAAAAGCCAGTCGTACCTGACTCTAAGGTTCAGTGCTCATCTGTGTTTATAGCCAGAGACTATCTATGTCTGCCAATGTTTCCATGGTCGTGTGGCAGGCATGACTAGACACCGGAGGGCACCGAACACTGTTACCTTCCCACCAAGGGGGTTCCTATTTATCTCCTTGCCATTTCTTGCTTTCAAACTGCTAGGTTGGCAGGAGCTGGGACAGAAAGCTAGAGCTCAGTCCATTATGTAGCACTCGGGTCTTGAACTGCTGACCTGCTGACCTTCCAGTTGTCAAGTTCAGCTTCTTAACCACTAAGCTACTACAGTCCCCTTTCTCATAGTAGATTTTGCAAATCCAACTACAGCAGAATGTTTTATAGCAGTAGTAAGCAAGATGGCTTCTTATTCTAAACATTTTACATTAATGCCCTTGTTAATGTGAAGTATGTTCAGTTTTTCTATAAGGTGCCTATGTCCTGCTTACGCTGATATCGCCTCACCAGTCTTTCTCAGCATGTGCTGTAGTCTGAAACAAGAGCACTTGCGTCAAGGCTCAGCTAATACTATTCTTGGCTGTTTAGGCTTGTTCAGGTTAATCACCTCTGTGATCTCCCTTTAAGAACAGTCCCAATGGCTCATTTCAGCATTTTTGCCTATCCTTTAGTTTATCCTTCCTTATAAATGAACAAAATGAAATTACATTTTATGTTGTTGCTTTTTTTCCTTCAGAATAGAAGGTTGGAGATTAATCATGTGTACAGTACTGTCTAAAACCACAAGACCCAATGGCTAGACATCTCTGATATTTTATTCCACATGATTAAGGCAAAGGCAAAGGAGTCTCTGCTCTTTGAGGTGATCACCTTTGCACGGAGTTCACCTCCCCGTGCACCTTCATCTGTACTCTGTTGAGCAGTTGTTGCACATTAAAACCTTTCTGGTGGGAAACAATAGATTTTTGTGGAAGTTAGGTTCCAAAATCAAACATTAAATAAAAAGGCAGAATATGCAGTGCTATATCTCACATTACAAGGATATCAGAGAATAAACAAACCAAACCAAAACGCTGTAGAGATGTCTAGCCAGATGTCTAGTGGAAGACTGTTACAGTAATACCTCATACAAAGTCCGCTTCATACATCGAATTCATACAACATCGCCTAATTTCTTGAAAAAGGTTACCTCATACAAAGTCGCTCGACTTTGTATGAGGCATTCAGTTTTTCCCAGGTCGCATTGTGCCTGGGCAGTATAAAAGACAGGACACATGCGTGCATTGCTCTTGTGGGTTTTGCATGAGGCGAAGAGTGTTTAGGAGTGGTTTTGAGCGCGATTTTGGATTTTTTTGAATTTTTCATCAGAATTTTTAGAAGCATTCCTGGGATTTTTGCAGCACTCTTCAGGTTCTTGGACAATCAGGGTTGTTTGACATGCTTTTGTAATGTATTTAGCCTTTAGACAATGATTTCTTAAAAGTTCTGTCAGTTTCCTGTCTGTTTCCTTGACTTTGCCCTGACGTCTGTGCTGTTACAGTACAATGTATCTCTATGGAAATGACGTCGTATGAGGCATCGCAGCTAGGATTTTGCATGCCTCATACAAAGACCAAATCCGTATAAAGTCCAAACTTGTGGAACCAAGTTTGGACGTTGTATGAGGTATCACTGTATACGGTAATTTAATGTTAGCTTTCATGGATCAAATCCACTTCATCAGACATGGGAGTGAGACACACATCAGCTCATAGTGATTGGTTAGCATAACAGATAAGTATACAAATCAATATGGCTTTGTCTGTTATGCAAACCAATCACTCTGTACCTGATGTGTATAAATTGATGCCATGAAGTCTCACTCATGTCTGATCTTTGAAAGCTAACATTAAAATATAACAGTCTTCAAAGTGCTACAGCGTTTTGGTTTGGTTTGTTTATTCTTTGATATTCTTGACTAACATGACTACTATTCCAGGAAATTACAAGGATAGTTGTGTAAATCTTTTTTTTTTAAAGAGAGGAAATTTTGTATTAGGACAAAACAGTGGCTTTATTAGCCCTATTCAGAGGTCATCAAAAACATAGAACATTTCAAGATCTCAATCTGATGAAAAGCAGATCCGAAGATGTGGAAACTTTGCACATTTTGTGACCTTAATTATGGTCTAATAAAGATGAAATATTCTGTAATTTTTAATTAACATATATATATATATATTAGTTTAGTTTACAGAGATGGTATCATCTCAAACCAGAAATTGCCATTCATGGTCTGGCAATTATTTTATTGATTTGGGGCGTGGAGCTCCTGATGACTTTCAGAATAGACATGCTGTTTGTCCAATTGAACTGAATATCTGAGGAGACTAAATTATCTGCTAAACACAAATATATAATTTGTCTCCAAAAATCCGATTTAGGGTGGAACCTTTTAACAGTGGTAGTAAAAAGTTAGTTGGACTACTGTAATGTGCTCTACATGGGGCTGCCCTTGATAACCATCCAGAAGTAGCAGCTGGTCCAGAATGCAGTCGCCCTGGTGGTGATGGGATGCATGCGCTTCCGGGTGCAATTCAAGGTGCTGGTTTTGACCTTTAATGCCCTTCATGGCAGTGGGCCAGGATATCTAAGAGACCGCATCGGCCCAAGGTTTTCGACCCGTCCTACGAGGGCAGACCATAGGGGCTCTCTGGTGGTCCCATCAGGCAAGGACGCACATCTTACCGGGACCAGGAGGAGAGCCTTCTCAGTGTTGGCCCCAGCCCTTTGGAACCTCCTGCCACCAGAACTGCACCTCCAATCAGAGCTGTACCCCTTCAGGAAGGCTCTAAAAACCTGGCTCTGCCAGTAGGAATGGGAGGCGTTTGGCAGCACATCCCAGCCTTGCTGGCTCATCTAGCCCTGTGTTTTTTTTTAAATTAATCATTTAATTAACCATAGTTTTTAATCATTTTATTGTTAGCTGTGGGTTTTTAACGTATAAGATGCTTTAATTGATGTAAGCCGCCGTGGGTCGCCGAGGTGAGAAAGGTGGCCTACAAATCGAGTAAATGAATAAAAATTAAAAAATTAAATTTTCTTTAAAAATGATCTATTTTCTGGACTGGTTATGCATGAGAGGTAAAACAGATGTTTTGAAAATACATGAGAAGTCACATGTAAGTTATGTTGATCCCAAAAATAGTTAGTTTTCTTATTTTTCATGTTAGGTATACTCCTTTGGTATAGAATTGTTTAACCAGAATAAGCAGTAAATTTTAGTTACCACTGTATGAAAATGAGTATTAACAGAGTACTGTATTAACAGTTTTTGACTCAACAATGCAATCTCTACTTAATAAGAGGCTATGGCAGAGGCCTGATGTTCCAGTACAGGTATCTACATCAGTGTTTCCCAACCTTTGATTTTTTGAACTTCAATTCCCAGAAGCCTAAGTCAATTCTCCAAAACACCAATGTACTGACAGGCTTCTGGGAACTGAAGTCCCCCTCTGGGGCATTGCCCCACATCGGGAACCACTGATCTATATCTTTGAAGAGGCAGCATCCTTGGCTAAGATTGTATAGTATATAGCTAGTAGTATGTTTGTAATTATGGTAATGTGCAAGATGTTTCATTTTCTCTTCTGAGGAAAAGACATCATATAGATATTTGTGAAGTTTAATTTTGATTCATCTCCCCCCTTCATTTAATATCTCTAGAGCTTATTGCATTTGGAGTTACGTTTGTGACAAAGTGATCTTGTTATCTTTTTTGTTGATTACACCTGGAGAAACATGTTCTGTTCCAGCTTAAGAGGCTACCTGCCTGCACGATGGGGGTGGCCGTTTTGTCCCAACAGCTTCAAAAGGGGTGACCATTTTGTTTCTCAAATGCCCTTGGAGGGGTGGGGGTAGTGTTGCCATATGTCCCGGTTTCCCAGGATTTTCCCAGATTCAAGCTGTCCCGGCCGGTTCAAGAAAAAACATGTAAAAGTCCCGGATTTTTAAATTTGAACAAAGGAAGCAAGATCACCCCTCTCCAAGGGATTTTTGAAAAGAGTTAATTCACTGCCTCCCTGCCTTACTTTCAATTATCCTGCTTGAAAGCAGGGAAGGCAAAACAGCACCCTAAGAAGCCTGCTGGGGAGAGGAGACACTTGCAAGCAAGATAACTGAAAGAAAGGCACAGAGGCAGTGAAATAACTCTTTGCAAAAATCCCTTGGCTCACCTTGAAGTTTGGGAGACAAGGAGTCATCCTCAGCCCTTTTCCTCGAAAGCTGGGAGGAAGCAAAAAATACCCAAATCTAAGAAGCCAAACCTCCAGCATACACTGGGATGGAGGATTCCTTCTTCCACGTGACTGCAAAGGGTTAATTGCATAGAGTCGGTATTCCTTGTCTGCCCTGGACAGGGATTATGCAGGGTCTTAGAACCACGGTCTCCCTGACAGCCACGTCCAACACATGCGCAGTTTGAAGAATGCAATGGCTGTCCAGGTTTGGCGGAAGAGAATTATGACAACTTTAGGTGGGGGGGGGAACCACATGGAATAGTGCCACAGGCCAGATCTGACCCATGGGCCTTAGGTTGGGAACCCCTGATCTAGAATATTAAACTGTGAGATTGAGGATAATGCTTGTATCTGATAAAAGTGCCCTAAATCCATGAAAATTCACACCACAATGAAATTGCTAATTTCTGTGGTGCCAGGAGCCTTTGGTTTTGGTCTGACAGATGAACACAGCTACTGCTGTGTTAGTTTTGGCAGCACTGTGCAGGAGAAGAGCAAGCGGAATATTTACTAGGTACCAGTGCTTCAGTATTTCTGTCTCTGTCAGCATGGAGGCAAACAAGAAGCATGTGGAATTCATTTAGTCTTAATAAAATGTTTACATAAATTACAGAATGAAGATGGGCTCTGAACATGTCAACAGAATAGACTTAGCAGAGAGGAAGGTTGAAGTACTTGAATTCGAGTGGCTAAAATGTACATAATAGTTTTATAATGGATGCTTTGCCATGGTGTAGTAATTACAAGAAGCAACGTGAATGAAGAAAAGTCTTTACTGTGCAGGAGGACGACTGGCAGCAAGCAAGATAAACTTCTCACATGCTATTCACATGTTTCCTGTACACCCCACCCACGAGTGCAACTGTGTTGTTACTTTTAAAATGCCACACAGAAATGTCCCTTTCTTGCTAAAAAGAAAAAGGGAACCCATAAAAGTCATGCTCTGCATTAGGGAACATTGCTTAATGTCAGTGTAGTAAATAAATAAATAAATAAATGGTATTGGTAAAGAGTTGTGCCTTATTAAACTCTTTTGATACGTGTATTGTAGATACTGTACTATGGGCAAACCACACTGTAGAGTGAGGGTGGTGCAGCAGTTCAGATGTTGGCATCGGGGCTACCTCTTTGCAGCCTAGCCTATGTCCTAGGGTAATTGTGAGGATAAAGTGACCTTGAATAGAGCCAGAGATTACATAAATATATAAATCAAAATACATTAAAACCCCGACACAAATGCCTCGAGTTACATAAAATTCGACTTACATAATGATTTTATGCTAAAACCATGTCCCGATTTACATGATTTCCTATGGGTTTGCTTCGAGTTAAATAAAGATGCTTTTTCCTACGGGTTTGCTTCGAGTTACGTAAAGATTTATTTCCCTATGAGTTTGCTTCGATTTACATAAAAATTTCATTTTTCCTATGGATTTGCTTCGAGTTACGTAAAATAATAATTTTCCCTATGGGTTTGTTTCGAGTTACAAAAAAGATTCAATTTAAGCAAAAGCCTACGGAACTGACTTTTTTTTCGTAAGTAGGGGTTTTACTGTACCTATAAATAATAACCAGGAATCCCTATTCATGTACCTTCTGGCACATTTTAAGTCTGTATTCTTGTGGTCTGTGCACTGTGTAATTAGAGGATCGTCATTTTAGTGTGAGGTTCTTGAAAGTGCAGATGGACTTGGTTCATAATTGGTGTCTTGCTGACCTTTTAAAGCAAATGTTTTTAACCTAGCTGTTGATGGACAGCAAATTGGGGTAAACTTGGAATCAGCCTTCTGCAAGTATGTGTGTATGTGTATATTCACATACATGAATTTCTCTCTGTACCTCGTCCTCCATTGTGAGTGTATGCAAGAATCCCCTCGTATGTTGTCTTGCCAAGGCTCTCTGAGATCAGAGTGCAAAAGGAGGGAATAAATTCAAAGCTGGAGTGGATACAAAAAAGTATTTTATTTTTCTATAAAAATAGTGGTTAACTCTCTTTACCTTATTTTTTTCTTCTTCTCTTAAATAGAAAGGCCAAAAAAGAAGAGCAGCTTAGTGAAGAAGCCGCCAAGGTGATTTCTAGCCTTCCTGACTTATCTTTCATGCATGCCAAGGTGTTGATGTTTCCGGCCACATTAACACCTTCGACAAGTTGCCAAGCCAAGGTAGACTAAAATGAACGGAATTGGACAATTTCTATTGATTTTCCCCTTTAGCCCCCTTCCCTGGGTCCTATCAAGTGATCTTGCTTTAAATAAAAATTCAAAAGTTCAGATGATTTGTTGGTAAGCAGCACTAGAATGGTATACATAGTTATGTATATTTATTTACATACTGGAGTCCTAAATTTATATTAGTAAAAATGTAAATAACTGGGGCAGATTGAAGCTTTTTTTGGAAGATTTACACTTTTTTGTTGTGCTGGGGTGTAAACATTTGTCTTTGTGGAATACACTGGTAGTGTCCTTCTTACAAAAGTTTGTAAACTTTTTTTTAATGGGACTTCTGATTTTTGCTCTTCATAACATTTCCTCCAGTCCATCTCCTCTCCCCACGAACCACGTAGCTACTCTTGAGTAAAATCTTTTTACTGAAGCCTAACAGTTCAGGCAGGGTCTTTCAGTGCTTTCTTTTAAGCAGACTGAATTGTGTCCCTTTCATCTGACTTCATGTGGCTTTTTTCTTTGATGGGCTGGGTAGTTGATTTTTAGCTTTTTTTTTGCCCCTAGCAGTACAGACTTAATCATCATTGCCTTTCAAGAGGTTTACTCTTTTTAGTTAAGTGACAAATTACTGCCTAGCCATTTACTATGGGGATCTGTGTACTAATCAATTTTTGGTTTGGGATGGAAGGACCAAAGCTCTCTGAATGTCTTTTAGTGAAATATACCTGTTACATTTTTTGTTGTACCACTATTCTTATGTTTGATTTTGCACAGTGTAAATTTGACATAATCATAGATTGCTATGGTTTAGGCTGTATGTACAGTAAAACTATGGGTTGTAAATGTTTGGGGAAATTCCTATGGAAAAAGAGAATGCTATGTAGAACAACCTCTGAAAAGGTTTATGTGCATGCCTGAGGTCTTTTTGAAATTTCAGTGTATAAATTTCCTCTTAGATTACACGAATAAAAAAAATAAAGTTATATATAGTCTGTTAATGTGTGTAGTGATGTTGTTGTTCTCCTGATATGTCCAGTACTACCAAACACAAGCAGAAAAGCCTTTCTCCCAGTTCAAAGAAGTTATCTTATTTGCTATGCATCTCACCAAAACACACCCTGTAAGGTTTTGAGAGTAACCTTTGTATCCAGCTGATAAATATGGTAATGTTTTTCAACCAAATGCACAGAAGCAGTTTGTGCAGAATTTAAGCAATCTGGCATGTGGAGTGTATACTGTTCACCCACAGGAGTTGTCTTCCTCATACATACATACATACATGCATGCATACATACATACATACATACATACATACATACATACATACATACATACATACATACATACATACATACATACATACATATCTTTATTTGACTGTCAGTCAGTACAAAATAACACAGAGAGATTTAAACTAACATTTAAGCCTAACAATCTTTAGGAGTGTCTTCCTATTTATAACTTATATGATTTTGTGATGTTTACCTGTTTTGAGAGCCACCCAGAGTCGAGCAATCGAGGGGGGTGGCATATAAATATGAATATAATAATGATAATAATATTTGGAGAAATGAAGCAGTAGGAAGCATGGATGCTTCTTTTGGTTTCTTCAGACACCAGGGATAAGTGTAGCTACTGAAATGCTGTAAGAGGCAGAAACTAGTAACTCAAGGCATGGAAACAGCCACTTAGCCAAATTTCCTTCAGTACTTTCTTCTGGCAGAGGTATGCATTCCATTTAAACAGAGCAGTAGTGGTGGCGGTGGTGGTGGTGATGATAAGATTGTAGGGGGAATGGAATTATGTTAAAATTAACACATCGAACTAAGGTGTGAGCCAAGAGTTCAGATAAGTCAAAAATTAAATTAAAAAAAAGTTTGGACGAAAAATTAGAAAGAACTTGCTGATATTATGATCTGTTCTACAGACTGCCTCAGAATTTGGAAGATCTTCCTTCCTGAGAAGCAGGGCCGTAGCCAGGGGGGAGGAGGCGAAAACCCTCCTGAGCTAACAGCCCAACCCACTCTGGGATGCCAATGTTATATATGTGAGTGTGACATTGTTGCCTCTCTTGAAAAAAAATTCACACACACACACACCCAGTCTAGAATCCTGGCTATGGCCCTACTGAGAAGTTTTTTTACATAGAGGGTCATCGACAGGGATTGATTTATATTTTTTTTCATAGAATAATGGAGTTGGAAGGAGACTATAAGGCCATTGAGTCCAACCCTCTACTCAATGCAGGGATCCAGATCAAAATATATTTAATAAATGGTTATCCAATTTTCTTTTGAATGCCTCGAATACTGGAGAACTCACCGCCTCCCAAGGTAATTGGTTCTATTGTGCAGCTCTAATAAGCCTCTCCCCGCATCTGGCTTCCCATAACTTAAGCCCATGATTACATGTTCTACACTCTGGGATGTTTGAGAATAGATCCTGCCTCTCCTCGGTATGACAGTTTTTCAAGTATTTGAAAGATGCTAGCATATCACCCCTTAGTCTTTTTAAAAAATTAAACATGCCAAGTTCTTCCAGTCTTTCTTCATAGGTTTTGGTTTCCAGCCCCCTCATCATCCTTGTTGCCCTTTTCTGAACTTTAAAAATGCAATATCCAGAACTGAATGCAGTACTCAAGATGAAGTCTAAGTAGTGCTGAATAGAAGGCACTAGTACTTCACAGAATTTGGAGACTATACTTCAGTTAATACAGCCTAAAATAGCATTGGCTTTTTTTTTTTTACAACCACATTCTACATTGTTGACTCATATTCAATTTGTAGTCTACAACAATTCCAAGATATTCCTCACTCATGGTATTATTGAGCCATCTTGTAACTGTGTGTTTGGTTCCCCCCCCCCTATGTGTATAACTTTGCACTTATTGAACTTAAATTTCATTCTGTTGTTTACAACCCTGTGCTCAAATACACATCACACTCTTTTTGAATCTTATTTCTGTCTCCAAGGGTATTAGCTGTGCCACTCAATTTTGTGTCATCTGCATATGTTATTAGCATTCCCTGAATCCCCTCATCCAAGTCATTATTAATTATTTTTAAAAGGTTGAACTGAATTTTCCCATTTTTTTTCCTCTCAGTTTGAGAAAGAACCATCAATAATCACTCAGTACAATTCTGTAACCAACTGTTTATCCACCTGACAGGTGTTCTATCTAACCCACACCTACTTAGTATGCTAATCAGAACATCATGGAGGACTTAGTCAAAAACTTCGCTGAAGTCAAGATATACAGGTGAAACTCGGAAAATTAGAATATTGTGCAAAATGTTCATTCATTTCACATGAAAGTTGAAACAAATATATGAGCTAGACTCACTACATGCAAAGTGAGATATGTCGTGCCTTAATTCGTTATAATTGTGTGATGATCGTAAAGCGTACGTAAGATTATGTGATGATTAT
Source organism: Bradypodion pumilum (assembly GCA_035047305.1). Classification (NCBI taxonomy): domain Eukaryota; kingdom Metazoa; phylum Chordata; class Lepidosauria; order Squamata; family Chamaeleonidae; genus Bradypodion; species Bradypodion pumilum. The sequence continues at coordinate 275,014,583 of JAWDJD010000001.1, forward strand.
GGGGTACATGAGATTGGGGGGTTGGGGTTTTCATAAACTAAGCCATAATCATCAATATTATAACAAAGTAAGGCTTGAACTATCTCGCTTTGCATTGTAATGAGTCTATCTCATATTTGTTTCACCTTTTAAATTTCATTACTGAACTGAATGAACATTTGCACGATAGTCTAATTTTCCGAGTTTCACCTGTATTACAAGTACTGAATTTCCACCATCTACGAGGGGGGTGACCCAATCAACAAATGAGATAATATTAGTCTGGCATAATCTGCTTTTGTCAAATCCATGTTGGCTTCTGACTGCTTTATAATCTGCTCCAGAATTTTCCTTGGGATTGACTGGTCTGTGGTTCCCTGGTTCCTCCTTTCTGCCCTTTTTGAAGATAGGGACAATGTTAGCTCTGCTCCAATCCTCTAGCACAGAGGTTCTCAACCATTTTAAGCCCGGGGGCTGGGTTGCATTCCTTCAGACAGCTTGTACTTTTTGGTTTATTAAAAAGAAGAAAGACAGAAACCAATGCTGGTGCTATAGCTGCAGAAAAGAGCCGTATACCTATCGTTTGAGATGGGTGGCCGATAGTTAAGATTCAGAGCTAGGGAAACTACCCAAGGGAGATTGGAGTGGGGAAGCCAGCTGCAATCAAAGGTTCTGTCCTCCCACGGTTGTTTTTAGTGGCAGCTGTCTATTTGTCATGATGTACAGAGCTGGTGGCCTAGCAGAATCCGGATGGAGAACTACCGTACCTGGAAGCATAGGTAAAAAGGTAAAGGTTTCCCTTGCTCGAAAGCCAGTTGTATCCGACTCTAGGGTTCAGTGCTCATCTCTGTTTCAAAGCCGAAGAGCCAGCGCTGTCTGCCTCTGCAGACATTTCCGTGGTCATGTGGCAGGCACGACTAGACACCGGAGCGCACAGAACGCTGTTTACCTTCCCACCCAAGTGGTCCCTATTAATCTACTTGCAATTTCTTGCTTTCGAACTGTTAGGTTGGCAGGAGCTGGGACAAAGACGGGAGCTCATTCCGTCCTGCAGTGCTCCAGAATAGAACTGCTGACCTTCCGCCAGCCAGTCAGCGTCTTAGCCACTTGAGCTATTGCAGACCCTATCAGAGAATAAACAAAACTGATATAAACAAAACACAAGCTAACAGGGTTACTATTCCAAAAAAAATTCAACTACTGTACAGTATCTGCAAACATATTCCAACACTGAGTTCAGGCTAATTGCTGGCTATTCTTCTAAAGCTCTATCAAGTTATATACATCCAGGCTTCTTGGCATAATCAGTATTTACAGTTCTTGAATTGTGCCCTCTTTCTCTGGCCTTGCATGGCTTTTCTTGTTCTAAGATTCCTCTTCATGTTTTTGTAGCTTTACATGCCGCTCCCTCCCCACCACCTAGGACGGAAATTGTTCTCACAATTGTGTCTTTGTTGGTGTGAGTTAGGCTGTGGATCTTCTGTGTTGTGCAGGCAGATTCGTTCTTACACAGATATTGACAGTAAGAGGAGATTGGTCAGGAGTGGGGCCTGTGCCTATGACAAACAGAAGCAGCTGGCCACCCAAGAGTTCAATCTAGCCCACTTCAGGAAACCTCTTTTGCTACAAAGCTCAGCTACTTCCTCCCAGTGAAAAGAAAACAGTGTCCAAGAACTGTTTAGTCTGTTCCTCTATATCAGGAGTTCTCAACCTTTTTAAGCCGGAGGCCGGGTCACGCTCCCTCAGCTTCAGGGCCGGACAACCATTTTGCCCTTCCCCCACCACATGGCACTTCGTGGTATGGTGGAGGCAGGGAGGGGCCACATGAAATGGCACCGCAGGTTGAGAATCCCTGGTATAGCCTGTCTCATCCCTTTTATAAACTGCTAGCATATTTTTGCCCGGCACTGCTGGGCTTTGTGTGTGTTTTTTTTGTGGTAGGGGTTACACACACACAACACAAGTATACACTCCAATCATCTAGCACAGAGGTTTTCAACCATTTTAAGCCCGGGGGCTGGGTCACGCTCCCTCAGACAGCTTCAGGGGCCGAACAGCCATTTTGCCCTTCCCCCACCACATGGCACTTCGTGGTATGGTGGAGGCAATGGGGGGGCCACATGAAATGGTGCCGTGGGCTGCATCCAGCCTGCAGGCCACAGGTTGAGAATCCCTGCTCTATACTAGTGATGGTGAACCTTATAGAGACCGAGTGCCCAAACTGCAACCCAAAACCTACTTTTGTCACAAAGTGACAACACAGCAATTTAACCTGAATACAGTACCTTCACCACAGACTCAACAGGCTGCTGTCCATGCTGCACCTTCTTCCCGCCTTACACCAAATGGGAGAGAAGAAGTGCTCCAATTAGGCTGTTGGGCAGAGGGGCGGGTGATGTGAGAAATGCCCTCAGGCGCGCATGTCGAGTGGGGGAGGGGAGCGGCCCGGCCCTGAGGCCCTCTGGCTTTCTTGTAGCAAACTCTGTCAAATACTGTGTGGGGGTGACGGTGTGCATGCCCACAGAGAGTGCTCTGAGTTCCCCCTCTGGCAAGCATGCCATAGGTTTGCCACTACTGCTCTATAGCATTGGCAGATCCAAAATTTCTGGAAACTTCTCTTCGTTATACAGGTGAAACTCAGAAAATTAGAATATCGTGCAAATGTTCATTCATTCCACTTTAAAGGTGAAACAAATACATGAGATAGACTCACTACATGCAAAGCGAGAAATGCCATGCCTTAATTCGTTATAATTGTGTACATGAGATTATGTGATGATTATGGGGTACATGAGATTGGGGGGTTGGTTTTCATAAGCTTTAAGCCATAAGCATCAATATTATAACAAAGCACAGCTTGAACTATCTCGCTTTGCATGTAATGAGTCTATCTCATATATTTGTCTCACATTTTAAGTTGCATTGCTGAACTGAATAAACAATTTTCCGAGTTTCACCTGTATGCTCGCAACCACATATGCAACTTGAGTTACATGTGATGCTCCCCATTCCTGTGTAGGAAAGAAGAATGACTTCTAGATAGGAAGTGGTTGTAGTATCCAAAGAGGGGGACATTGTTTGGAAGAAAGGAATCACACTTGTCTTACTTGAGGCACAATCAAAGCGCTCTCGCTCTTGCTCTCTCTCTCTCTCTCTCTCTCTCACACACACACACACACACACGCACGCACACGCACACACACACACACACCTTCTGATTCCACAGTTCTCTCCTAACGCTTCATTTGCTTGCCTTTATTTTCCTTTATCTTAGTTCCTATGTAGGAGTTGAGCCTGATGAAAAATTGCTTTTGAAGAGATACAAATCACTTTGCTTGTATTCCTGCCTGTGAGCCAATAGGTTAGTACTACTACTGTTTGTCATTCAGTTCTTACTCAGTTCACGGTACTGCTTCTGACAACTCAGGAGTCTAAAAGCTTGTTGTGTTTGCACATTTTGCTCTAGTCTCATATTCTGTAAATATGGTTACTCTGGGTTTTTCCCTCTCTGAAATAGTCAGAATTTTCTGACTTGCCTGTTTGCCCAAAATCTTGCATGGCTGGTTGGACAGTGACAGAGCTTACGTAATGCAAGTGCGGCGCCAAAATGGCCGCCACGCTCTATGAGGGGGCCCCACCCACCCAGACTCGGACATCCGGGTTAGTTAGGGGGCGTGGCCAACCCTCCATAAAAGGGGTGGCCACGAGGCACCCTGGCTGCCATTTTGTGAAGCGATGGAGCGGAGAAGTTTGCTCCGTCGCTTCCTCCCCTGTTCGCCTCTTTTGGAGGCTCTCTTTGGCTGGCAATTTCCAGGAGAGAGACACTTACGTGTCTCTCTCTTTTAACGTCCCTTGATTGGAGGTTTCCTTCCTCCGAACGGCTCCGGACTGCAGTGGCTCAGGTGGCTAAGATGCTGACTGGGAGGCAGAAGGTCAGCGGTTTGATTCCTGAGTACTGCAGGACTGGATACCCTTTACTCGGGCGGCCCCCTTGGTCGCGCCTGGGGGGAGGCTCAGCCCACCCCCTCTACTTTTCGGGGGTGCCACCGGGCTGGGGGGCTCGGTCGGCACCCCCGCAGGTGGGTGGTGGGGTCATTGAACACACTGCCGCCAATGAGCCCAGGCTGAGGGCTCGGGAGGTGGGCGGCTCAGGCCTGCGCCACTGGGTTTTTTACCCCCGCTGCTTCTTGCCCCCCCTTGGGGCATAGCGGCCCACTTGGGCACGGTGCAGGTTTCCGCCCCGCCGTCATTCCTGCACTCCATGGGCGGGATCACTGGGCATGCCCCTGTTCTGGCCAGGGATTACCACATGGGTTTATCCCGCATCAGTTACCCGGTGGGGCCATCTGGCCCATCTGGCCCACCTTGTCCTGATGGGTTAGATGCTGTGGATCCTCCCCTGCCTGCAATTCGGCACGGGAGGCATCAATGGACATTGCTCCACCACCTTCGATGGTGGGCGTGCAAACTCGGTGGTTCCGGCCCACGTGCCGGCCACGGCTGTGCAGTGTGCTGACAACAGGGTTGAGCTGCTGGAGGCCATCAGGCCAGCGCAGGCTGGCGCCTCGCGGCTCCCTATCCGGCCTGGATGCACGGGAACACAGAGCTCGAGGGCCATCACGAGCTCCGACGCCCACCATGGGCCAGAACCCCCAGTGGGGGCGGCTTGTGGGGGTGCACCGAGTGAGTATCATGGTCAAATCAGCACACCTGTGACACTAGCTCATTACGCTGGGGGGGTATAGTGGCCATGGTCGCAACAGGCCAATTACACCCTGGTTCTTGCCGGGGTGACCGCCCCTATGCTTTTGCTTAATTTCTCTGGGGCCCTAAGGGCCGATTATGTGTTTCCTCACTCCACTCCGTGCCAACGGTGGTTCTGCCAACGGCTGGTTACTCTATGCCCCTGGGTGACCACTCGTCCCGGGCTATTAGCTATATTATGTAGCTTGGTGAATATATCCACATTTTCTCCTCTTGCAACGTGAACACACTGATGAGGGCATTGAGGGGCAAGATGACAGGGACAAGGAGTTGCCCTGTCGCCGCAAGCTGCCTCCCTATGGGGTCAATTGGTTACCGGCCTATTGGGCATCCATGGCAGGATATATAGGGCCCGTCCTGATTTGGCCATCCCAATGGTCCATGCAACATATGTCAGGCTCCAGGCACCCAAACGCAGCCGCAGTTGATACGGCGCCTAACTAGAAGGAATGGGTACCAGTTCTAGTTCAGTCAGGGTATACCCGGCTTGGTAGCCAACAACAGGGCAGGGCGTGAACTATGCGCTGCCACAAACACCTGTGGGGAAGCAACCAGACCTATGGCAGCGCCAGGCTAGTACCCTCTTCCGGCTGATCGGCCCTATAGGAGCGAAGCCTCCACAGAGCTCACTCCTAATCGAGCCCCACATAATCTATTTTGAGTGCCCTATAAAACATGTCCCCTGTTGAAGATGGCAGCAGCTAACTTAATCTGAGAGCTCCAGATCAAGGGACAAATGTTGTCGCCCGAAAGTAGGCCCTCCACACGGAGCATAAGTGCTGCCACATAGGAGTCATATATATTAACTAAAAGTGCTAGCAGGGCTCATCACTGACATCTCAGGGTGAAGGGCCGCCCTAATCCTAAGGTCTAGACCTAGGCTAACCATGAGGGGCCAGGGAAAACCACCACAGCTATGTACACTGGGCGGCAGAATATGCTGCGGCGACAGAGTGTGGACCCCAGCTCGGGCTACGTGTATCCGCACGTATGCGGTGGTATGGTATGCGTGGCATGGAAGGGTGGGAACTGTTGCCATTCCTGATGTCCATCAGGGATGCTGGACCGCCTAATGTTCTTATTCTGCACCTCGGCGGCGATGATCTCACACGGATCACTGACCTTTCCTTTAAATGTTGAGGTGCAATGACCTGGCTTTTTACATCATTTATGGCCGTACACGCGGTTGCCATGGTCTAACATCGTGCCGAGACACCATTTTAGAGGAGACATGGTACTACGTGGTTTGGACCATCCCCGGCGGTCAGTGGACAGGGCTGTTGCCCGGATCCTTGCTGAGAATGGCTTGGGACAGCCAGTAGACATCTGGGGATAGGCTTGTGAAAAATTTGACCTATAGGCAGGAAATGGGGTCCACCTGTCGGCCAGAGGTATGAACCTCTTTCTGGAAGATGTGCAAGCAGGCCTGGTGACCGAGCTGACGGTCTGAGTCATCATGGATGCCTCCCCGTGTGGCGGGTAGCACTGGGTAAGGTAAAGGTTTATGACACATAGGTATCTGGCAGGTTCGCATTGACTGGCCAACACGTAGATAGGTACAGGGGAAACAGGTTTGGCCGGTCAAGGGCGAACTATGAAAGGGGTGATGTCAGGAGCTTCACAGCCTGCATCACCTTGATATTTGAACGGATACATGTCAGTGTGGGTTCAGTAAATAGTATATTGACTCCGGTCAACAATTTGTGTCAACAAACAAATTGATACAAATTGATACATGTAGCCAATGTCCATTGGCATTTAGGGTGGAACCTTACCAGTGCTACTGCGGCCTGCTTGCCTTAAAGAATTACAATTGGATGATACACCAATTGAAAGTGATAATTCGGACTAGGGCATTATTCAATAAAAGTGGCCCAATGCCTTTAATCCAATACCGGTATCTGAGTCTTTATTTGGGTGGGTGCGCCTGCAAAGAGGTATGCACTACCTCTTACGCAAGGCAAACTCACGTTCACATAAAGGGGGGAAGCATTCCTAGATCTGTGACTACAAAGCAGAGGCTGCACAGAGCAACTTGAATGAAACACAATGCTCTGCCTGCAGGCAAACAGACTTCTAGCGTATGTTGTTAAATTTTTCTTCCAGCCAAAAGAAAGCAGAGATAGCAGTCCTTTCTGTCGATACAGCCACACACTTTCAGGGAGCACTGCCACATGCTGCATTTGTGAGACCGATTTTTAGCTCCGCAAGCATGTATCAGGCTATATTGATGTGGCCCACCCTTGATTAGCTTTGAAATTGCCGACAAAGTATTCGTTAGAGCATGCAAATGAATATGCTTTCGCCAGGTGCAACTGATTGCATTGAATCACATGGTACTGTAGATTATTAAAACTCAGTTTTATTTTAAAATCCAGCTCACTAAAAAGCAATGAGCGGCCTCATCGTTAGACAGTTTGTATCCTAACCTTCTTGGTATTGCATTGTGTAAGCCAATTAGTATACATTCTGTTTTAACTCAATTTTTTTTTAACTTCAGAGTTTAATCTGCTTCTTTGGTACGTCACCATCAAGAGACAAGAATGTCTGCAAAAGCAGACTGTCTAATCGGACCTGTTTGTATATACCGTAGTCAAGATGGTGATTCTTTTTGGTATTTGGTTGTATTTTGTAGTGCATCCGGTGGCTGAAATCCAGTAACATAACTTAGTGCAGGGGGACCAGAGATCACATTGCCAACATACGTTGGATCATGGAGAAAACAAAGGAATACCAGAAACAAGCTTACTTCTGTTTCATTGACTTCACCAAGGCCTTTGATTGTGTGGACCACAACAAAATGTGGCAAGTAATTAAAGAGATGGGAATACCAGAACACCTCATATGTCTCATGAGAAATCTGTACATGAGTCAAGAAGCAACAGTTAGGACAGAGTGTGGAATGACGGAGTGGTTTGGAATAGGAAAAGGAGTAAGACAAGGCTGCATTCTGTCACCCTGCTTATTCAACTTATACACAGAGCACATAATGCGTAATGCAGGAATGGAGGAATCAATATGGGATCAAAATTGCTGGGAGAAACATCAACAATTTGAGATATGCAGATGATACCACCCTAATAGCAGAAAGTGAAGAAGACCTAAAGAAGCTCCTGATTAGGTTGAAAGAAGAGAGTGCAAAAGCTGGCCTGAGACTCAATATCAAGAAAACCAAGATAATGGCAACAGGCCCTATCAGTCTCTGGAAAATAGATGGGGAAGAAGTAGAAGCAGTAACAGATTTTACTTTCTTAGGATCCAAGATCTCTGCAGATGGAGATTGCAGCCATGAAATAAAAAGGCGACTGATTCTTGGGAGACAAGCTATGAAAAACCTGGGGAACATAGTGAAAAGTAGAGATATCTCACTGCAAACAAAGGTCTGCATAGTCAAAGCAATGGTATTTCCGGTGGTAATGTATGGCTGTGAGAGCTGGACCATTAGAAAGGCTGAGCGAAGAAAAATAGATGCCTTTGAGATGTGGTGCTGGAGGAGAGTTTTGAGAGTCCCCTGGACAGCGAGGAGAACAAATAGGTCAATATTAGAAGAGATTAGTCCTGAGTGCTCCTTAGAAGGACAAATAACAAAGATGAAGTTGAAGTATTTTGGACATCAAATGAGAAGAGAGGATTCACTTGAGAAGGCCTTGATGCTGGGGAAGGTGGAGGGCAAAAGAAGAAGGGGACGGCCAAAGATGAGATGGCTAGATGGTATTGTAGACACAATGGGCACGGGGCTGTGTAGACTAAGGAGGATGGTGGAGGACAGCGGTGCCTGGAGAGCGATGGTCCATGGGGTCGCAAAGAGTCGGAATTGACTGTGCGACTGAACAACAATAAAACTTAGTGCAGGAGTTCTCAACCTTTTAAATCCAGGGGCTGCGTCACACTCCGTCAGACAGCTTCGGGGGCCAGGTGGCCATTTGCCCTTCCTCTACCACATGGCACTTCTGGGTGTGGTGGAGGCGATGTGGGGGGCCACATGAAATGGCGGCATGGGCTGCATCCGGCCCACAGACCACAGGTTGAGAATCCCTGACTTAGTGTTTTGTCTTTAATGCAGGCTATTTCAAAAACATGAGTAACAGTAACAGTGTAATTGACAGCATTGGTTGTCTGTTTGGAATGAATCAGGTGAAAAGAAGAGTCCTTTGCAAAGTTACATCTTCATTCAGTTATCAGATGTTGGACTCATCAGGTACCCAGCTGTACTCTACAGCAGGGTTTCTCAATCTTGGGGCCCCCAGGTGGTTTTGGACTTCAGTTCCCAGAAGCCCAAATCATTATACCTGCTGATTGAGGCTTCTGGGAATTGAAGTCCAAGAACATCTGGAGCCCTAAGGTTGAGAAACCCTGCTCTACAGGACTTGTTTTAGCCCCCTCCCGCCCCCATTGTTTCCTGTTTGGAGCATCAGTTGAAAAAACAATTATTGGAAATATTTTTATTGCGGGGGGGGGGCGGGGGGAGGTTTGGCTTGACTTCAAAACTTCTTTCTATAGAGCAGTGGTAGCCAATCTTGGCACTCCAGGTGTTCTTGAACTTCAATTCCCAGAAAGGCCCTGATCAGCTGGTGTGCTAACTTGGGTTTCTGGGAAATTAAAGTCCAAAAACATCTGGAGTGCCAAGGTTGACCACCGCTGCTATAGTGTAAAATGAATGAATGAATAAGTTTCATAGTATGACTATTATTACTTTTAAGAAATATTCTGGAAGGAATTTCTAAACTTCAGTTTTAAATCAAGATCACCCATCATGTTTTATCTTTATATACCTAGCACACACACCCCAAACCCCACCCGGTGAAGCTGGGCACCCCTGCTAGTATGTTCATAATATTGTCAAAGGAAATCTCCCATAATGATCTCCTGTCGTGTTGTGTTGTCAGAGCAGAAGAGACTTACAGTATTCCTAGCAGGGCTTTCAAGGTGAGTGACATCTTTAATGGGTGGCTTTACCAATTCTACACACCCAGTGAGTTTCCATAGCCAATTGGGGTTTCTAACCCAGTCTCCTGAGTCCTAGTTTGCCACTCTTACTTGCTACACCATGCTGGTTTATCAATAACTAGCAAGGGTTGATCAGTATTTTTGCAATATTGTAAAATTTGAAAAGTGTATATTTGATTAATATTGTAATGGTATAAAGTGGAAGTCTTCTGTTTTTAAAGGCTGTTTGGTTATTTGTTATTTAATTTTCAGCAGAGTAAATGGAGTTTGCAGCAGACAAAATGGATTCCGGTCAGTGAATCGTTTACTGAATTAGGTTTAATTGAAACTATTTTGGATCTTTTAAAATGTTGTGAAGTCGAAGGTTGCAGTCTTTAAATGGTGCTGTATCTTTTTAAAAGAGTGAATACTCTCAAGTTGTTGTTTTAAAGAGTTCTATTATTCCAATGTTTTACAACTTGAAAAGTATTTTTGAAACGTATTTTATGGTATGAAGTTGATGTTTTCTGTTTTTAAATGGTCTTTTCTCTTTAAAATTGAGTGCAAAGTGCTGATTTGTTGTCTTCAAGGAATAGTATGGTGTGGTTTAAAAATATTTCCCTGGGTTATTTCTGATTTCGCGAAGGTATTCTGTTCCTTAATTGTCTTTAGTGTAAACTGCTGCTTTCCGCTTTTAAATGCGCTTCGCTTTTTTCTCTAATGTATTTTTCGGTCGTGTTTGGTTTATTTCAACGTGTATTAAATTTGATTTAATCTATTTTCGATGATTCTATTATTTTCGATGGTTTTTGTAACTTAAATAATTTATTTAGAGAATGGAGTGTGCTGCGTTAATAATTTGCTTTTCAATAGCTCCGATGCGTTACGGTTTGCGTAAAGATTTATAGTTCAGTAGGAATGGATCCGTTGCGTTCGGCTTATGTGTGTTGAGAATTGGTTCGGGATGTTATTTTTAAAATATATATATGTTTTTGGAGAGTATATTCGCAAATGAAAAGTAAATGAAAAGAAATGAAAGTATATTTTACGTAAACAAATTAAATCTTAACCTTAAAATCTTAACCTATAAATTGTAAATGAATGGATGATAACTGTAATTGTGGTTTATGCTCTGCTAAATAAAATAAAATAAAAAACTATAATTAATTTAAATCAAAAGAGAAACTGAAAAGTGGAAGGTAAATTTAAAATAATAAATTAATTAGAAAGGAAGAATTAGGTTTTTCGTAGTCAACGGTCTCTGCTCAAAGCTCGCAATTGTTTTAGCTCCGTACCAATACGCAATCGCAAAAGTACGTAACTATGAGGGGTTTGCAAGGCAATGCAGCTCCTTTTGTACCATTGGGTGTTGCTTTTTTTCGTCATGTTGACGCGTTCGCTCCAAAGCAGATGATTGGCTATATTACTGTGAATACGTAGCATGGTTCTCAGTCGTTCGCAGCCACGCCGCAGCCAATCCAAACATGCTGCGGCGTGGCTGCGAACGACTGAGAACGTTGTGTTTCTCATCGTAATTGGCTGCCGCTTGGTGAACCACGGCAAAACGCAATGCTTTTGGGGTATTGAAGTTCTTTCCATTTCTTGCCGTTTGTGGGGCTGATGCCCCCGTGCCGGTTTTCTGAAACCTTCGTTGACCTACGGACCCACTTCGGCCGTGCGCACGAAGGGTGGGTGCGGGTCAGTAGGGCGAGGCATAGCAACCTATAGCCAGTTCCAACGGTTAACCCTTGGATTTATAGGTTAAGATCTGTGTAAACGTATCAGTTTGTTGCTTCTTGCCATGAGAAGAAAAGTGGAAGTGACTCTTTTATCAGTATATCTTTACTGTAAGCAGAAACACAATGTTAGTTCTGTAGCTATTTTTTTTAAAATCAGCCATGTGGTTCTGTCAGGTTGTCTTCGATTTGTCTTTATCCTGCCCATTCCTCTGCCTTGTTTGTTTAATTTCTGAAGTCTTGCCTGTGAGTAATCCTTCCTTCCTCCTCTCTACTTTGTGTATCCCTCACTAGTACTTGGTCGCTAAAAATATGTGAGATGTTTTCACACTAAGTGAGATAGAGGTGAAAACAATGTTGCTGTAGTTCATATCAAAATGTTTGGAACTAGTTATACACTACTACTCTAAATCGGGGTGCCCAAACTTTTCAGGCCATGGGGCGGTCACGTGGTTCAGGGGGCCAGTCACTATGGCCCACGGGCCGGATCCACCCCCAATGCCAATTCATCTGGCCCTCGACACCTTCGTTGCTCCCAGAAGTGGAAGTAAAACACGCCCATCTGGGTGCATTTTACTTCCACTTCCAGGAGCAATGAGTGCTTTGCAGGCCAGATATATTGGCATCGGAGGCGGATCTGCCCTGCAGGCTATAGTTTGGGCACCCCTGCTCTAAATGAATTACTCCATGTTTTACTAATGTGTACTTAATACATGCAATTTTTTTATTTTTCACTTCTCCACAAATTTTACTTCAGAACATATTTGGATGTGATTAGAAACAGAACAGCTTGTACCGGTTTGGCTCAGAAATAGGTTTAAGGTATTTACATCCAAACGGGTAATTCAAATTGTCCCACAACAAATCAAGCCAAATGTTCTTTATGGGGTGGGAGGGATTTTAATGGGGATGTTTTTTTTTAAATGATTTTATCATTGATGTTTTATTGTCTTCTATGTTTTTATTTGTGAGCCACCCGAAGTCGCTTGGGCAAGGGGGCAGCAATACAAATGTAAAAATTAAATTAAATTATGCCTTTCACAGGGGCTCCTTTGAAGACCTTCCCTGGGAAAGACTTGAGTCTACCTCTAATCCCACTTCCAGACTCAGTTGTGCAATAGGCTTCTGCTGCTCTTCTTTGGTCCCCCACAAAACTTAGATTCTGATTTTCCTTTAAAGAGCTGCTTCCTGTAAAATTCAGACTGATGAGTGTAGATAGCCTCTACCCAACCCTATATTTTGAAGGCTTGTTTCCTCAGGAAGAATTATTTTTCTGCTCTAGCTTTTATACAGGCAAAATTCATTGTCATTTTAGAGCCCATTACCAATGTAACTAGATAAATGTAAGTAGATAAATAGGGAAGGTAAACAGCATTCTGTGCACTCTGGTGTCTAGTCATGCCTGCCACATATCCTCTTTATGTTGCATGCAAATATACTTGAAACCGATTGGCTCATTATCTCTTCTCTCTCCTGGGAAAGAGGGTGTGAAAGGGAAGAGACAATGAGCCAATCGGCTTCAAGTATATTTGCATACAACATAAAGAGGATATTTTGATGGTCCTGCCTTAAACACAGAGTTTTAAAAAATTAAATTGAGGTACACAAGGCTAAGACAGTAGACAATTAAGTGATTAAAGTGTAAAAAACAGTTCCATGAAAAATCACCATAATATGAAATGCTGTCTCAGCAGAGAATGTGGAAAGAGATTTAAAATAGAATTATTATAGTAAGGCTGGCCTGTAGGGGCTGTCCTGTTGCCTTATTCCCTGTGAGGGACAGCAGTGGTGCTAAGGGAAGTGGGGGATTGCCTAGGGATTGGTCTTCCTCCACGGGGGCGGGGGAGCACCCAACACGCCTCCCTGGCTCTGGTGGTTCTTCTTCTAGGCTCTTGGATGTGCCTGGATTTTGGGGAGGAGGGGGCATGGCCTGGTAGGGAAAGGGGTGTGGCCCAAAATTTCCCTTATTTTCATGTCTAAAACTTGACAGGTATGTACTTGTCATGACCTTCTTATGAAGCTGAGAGCCCCATCAGTTGCAAGATTGAAACCCTAGTGGGAAAGCCATTGGAAATCAACCGAGTAGAATTATCAAAGATAAAGCCCATTGGTGAGCTATTGATGTGTTATTCTGTTAGTCACTGATCCTATCTTCAGACTCACTCAGCTTGTTTCTCTCAGTAAGTAACCCCTTCTGTACCTTATATTGCAGCTGCATTGTCATGCTGCATTACAAGGTGGCAGCTAGAGAATACAGAGAATGGAGTATTTAAAGTGGAATGTTTTTTGTTTTGTGATCTTTTGATGAAGATGACTGGAACTTCCAGAATCTGCCAGTTTTCATTGGTAAAGTAGGGTAAGGTAGGCAATGGTTTTGTTTAGTAAGACAGGAAACCCATCTATCTAATCTCATTTTCCTTTATTGGTAAAGTAAAGGGTAAGGTAGGCAATGGTTTTGTTTAGTAAGACAGGAAACCCATCTATCTAATCTCATTTTCCTTTATAGTTATAGATGTCCTGCTGTCCCTAGTGGATCTTTAACTCTCCTGACAAAGCAACCTCCTCTTGTATCTTCCTCATCTGTGAGAGCTGAGAGACATTAGCACTGATTTAGCTTTTAAGTAAATAGCTCTAGGGTCAAAGTCCATGCTGCATTTCTTCTCTCCATCTCCAGTGGAACAAAATGGTCTATTTCAGGGATTCTCCACCTGCGGCACACGGGTCAGATGCAGCCCACAGCACCATTTCATGTGGCCCACCTCCACCACACCAGGAAGTGCCATGTGGTGGACAAAGGGGGAAATGGCCATCCTGCCTCCGAAGCTGTCTGAAGGAGCGTGACCTGGCCCCCAGCTTAAAAAAGCAGACGGGAGGTCAACAGTTCGATTCCCAAGTACTGCAGGACAGAATGAGCTTCTGCCTTTCTCTCAGCTCCTGCCAACCTAGCAGTTCGAAAGCAAGAAATTGCAAGTAGATAAATAGCAACCACTTTGGTGGGAAGGTAAACAGCATTCCATGTGGTCTAGTGTCTAGTCATGCCTGCCAAATGACAATGGAAATATCTGCAGAAGCAGACAGCGCTGGCTCTTCAGCTTTGAAACATGAGCACTGAACCCTAGAGTCAGATATGACTGGCTTGCGAGCAAGCAAGGAAACCTTTACCTTTACTAATTAAATGAACATAAACAAATTCTAGCTGGTATGATTTGATTCTAATCTTAGAGCTGGTGGTAGAACTTTATGACCCTAAAGTGGTATCACTCCAAGAAAAGGAGAGAAGATGCAGATCGATCCTGCTTGCGTAAAACGCATGGATATAAATGCGCCCTGTGGCCATCTTCAGTTCAGTCATTTGGAGCATTTGGTGGCTTCATGCGTCTCGCCTCTGAGCTAGAACACAATCTGGATGTGAACAAGAAGATACATAAAATTGGGTCAATTATGTCTGTCATACTGTAAATACATACAAAGCAAAGCAAACACACTTATATACCACCCCATAGCGCGTAGTGTACTCTTTGGGCATTTCACAAGTAAATTAACATTTTGTACCCAAATGTTCCCTAATTAATTTATGTAATCTATTCTGGTTACAGAATTCAAATTTTTCCTATTGAACTATATCTTTAATTAGGGCATTGTCTGGACAGGAACACAATGGCCTTTTAACATGATGCAAAATAAATAAGGTAACTGTGGAGTGACCAGAGGCAAGAATGTTTTCCAATAACCTATTATATAAAAGAGAACACTTTCATAGATACCATTCTTCAAGTATTTTGCTGACAAGTGTTTTTAACTTATGTGCAGTTATAAACACTACAATATCCTTGCTTTCAGGTCATCCTACCACATAGTGTGTGGTGTACATTATGTGTGATTTATGATTAGATTGTGTCCCTATGAGGGAAGCTCCAATTTGTGAGATTATTATGTGAGGAGAGTTGGGCGGGTTGAGAGGGGTGGTGGAGGATAGAGGTGTTTGGCATGCGATGGTCCATGGACCATGGGTTGCAACTGAGTTGGAACCAACTGAGCAACTGAACAACAACAACAGAAGGCCTGTGAAGGAAAAAGATTTTTCTCTGATTTTTCACCACCCCACATCTATGTCTTCTGTAAGATGAATGGGAAACTAGTTTGATACTTTGGAAACTATCCTTTTCTTCCTTTCCACTTACTTTACTTTTTGAAAATCCCTCAGCATGTCCTTTACCACATCTAGGGAATGTTGCAGCCGCCAACTGCTGAGAATAAAACTAGTCAAAACAAAAAAATATTTGTCGAATAGAACTCTATTCTGTAGAAGATAAGAGGTTCTAGTGTTATCTCCAGAGTAATATAAACTAAGATAGCCTTCTCTCTCCACTTTTTGATTCTGCGGTGTGTGCACCAGTTACAGTAGTGAGAATATCTCCATTTTTCCAAGGTAGAAAAAGGGTAGGCAGTAATTTCATAGCTAAGAAACTTGTCACTGGTGATGTGAGTCTATGCATGGCTGGTCAGAATAAGCCCAGATTTCTAAGTAATTTGGATCTGCAAAGTAATTTGGCCCAGGTAGTTGTTGTAAATAGGTACTGCTTCAGTGGGAAGGTAAACTGTGTTCTGTGTCTCATTATGCTTGCCACATGTCCACGGAAACATCTGCAGACAGCGCTGGCTCTTTGGCTGTAAACAGAGATTAGCACCAAATCCTATAATTGGATACAACTGGCTTTTGAGCAAGGGGGACCTTTACCTTTACCCTAGTTGTTGGATGCATGTCTGGCTAAGTTATCCTCCTATGGTAATAGACTAGACCATACTACCAGCGACTCAATGCTGAGCATCAGGCGGTGGTTAACTAACCTGACAAACCTGAGGACTAACAGTTTTGGGTGCTGAAGTCCACAGGGAAAGGTGACGGTCCCCAAATGGATTAAATCCCACTTGAATCCATATTGATGGAGGGCAGCAGCTTTATCAGTAATGGCCTAGGTCTGAGGAGGACACTGTTTACCAAAAGGGTTCAGAACCAGAAAGTGACTCATGGAACTGGATCAGTGGTACAGGGGTCATGCTGCAATGTGGAAGGCCACTGCATTATATTTGCGGGACAGTCTTCATGGCTGATTGCCATAATGATTGTCAATATTTGGAATCAGATACTGCGCAGCAACAAGAAGAAGAAATTGTTGGATAATGTGATTATTTCTACTTTGTGTCTTGAGTTAGCTGGACCATAAGGAAGGCTGAGCGCAGAAGAATAGACACCTTTGAACTGTGGTGATGGAGAAGACTCTTGAGAGTCCCCTGGTCTGGAAGGAGATCAAATCAGTCAATCCTGAAGGAAATCAACCCTGACTGCTCCTTGGAACGACAAATACTGAAGGTACAGCTCAAGTACTTTGGCCACCAAATGAGAAGAGAGGACTCACTGGAGAAGGCCCTGATGCTGGGAAAGATCGAAGGCAAAAGGAGAAGGGGGCAGCAGAGGATGACGCATTGTTGATGCAGTGGGCATAGATCTGGGTAGAGTATGGATGATGGCAGATGACAGAGGATGCTGGCATGCTTTGGTCCATTGGGTTGCAAAGGGTCGGACTTTAGTGTGCGACTGAACAACAATAAGATTAAAAGAATTTGATCTGCTCAGTTGTGAGGCCTGTTTGATGTTTCGTCACTGGAAAACCCCGAGCTCAACCTGCCACAGCCCTTGAACTGTGGTTGGAGGGCTGAACAAGTGGACTAATGCTAGTGAAAGGAGAGAGGTTGACAAGGATATGGAGAGAAAAGAAGGCAGATAGTGGGAAGTTGAATGGTGTGATGTAAATATGAAACTTGCTGTCAGGAGAGTTCAGAGAAAAAATAGAAGAAATACAATGAACAGAAATGGAACATTTTGGCAGTTGCCCAATCTAGCATTGCATATATTTTTCCTTGGTCCTGGAAAATGAAGTTTGCCCATTTGAGGTTATAATAACTACTTAGAACAAATGGAGGAGGAGGAGGAAGGCAATACCTTTATTGGATCCCTATGAAAAAGCATTGCAAGCTTTTGTGATTCAAGATCACTTCTTCAGGCATGTTTGTTAATAGCTGCAGTGGCTCAAGTGGTTAAGACGCTGACTGGGAGGTGGAAGGTCAGCAGTTTGATTCCCGAGTACTGCAGGATGGAATGAGCTCCCGTCTTTGTCCCAGCTCCTGCCAACCTAGCAGTTCGAAAGCAAGACATTGCAAATAGATAAATTTGGACCACTTCAGTGGGAAGGTAACAGCGTTCCATGAGCTCCGGTGTCTAGTCATGCCTGCCACATGACCACAGGAACATCTGCAGAAGCAGACAGCGCTGGCTCTTCGGCTTTGAAACAGAGATGAGCACTGAACCCTAACCTACCCTTTGCTGGAACTCTTTGGTTTCTTTTAGTGAGATGTGGAGAAGAGAAATAAAGGCCAAAGCACAAGAGAGGAAGCTTGCAAAGGAGATGGTGTGAAGTCAATCATCAGCTGAGAAGCCATGCAAAGTTGCAGGTCCCACTAAGGCTGCTCTGCTGTCCACAGCAAAGGTTTCTGAAGGAGGGAAGCAGACTAATTTAGGATTACCAAACAGATTGGGTGGTATACATGGTTCTATTTTCTATTAGAGCAGGGGTGGCCAACCTTTTACGCAGCAGGCCTGACCATGTCCCCTGGACAGCTGTGGGAGTGGGCACATTTACGGCTGTCGTAAATTCGCCCACTTCCGTGTTTATGACAATTGTGGGCACATTTATGCATATGCGGTGGCATTTTACCGCTGACAAATGCGTCTGCTTCCACTTCTGAGTTTGGCAGAGGTGGTGACTTGCCGGATGGAATGGCATTGCAGGCCTGGTCTGGTCTGCGGGCCATAGGTTTGGAACCTCTGTATTAGAGGGTCCAGAGGCTAAGAAGGACTTATTTTCTCCAGTATCTGCTGCTGGAGGGGAAAGTGATTGCCTCACTTTCTCTAACATTAGGGCCAGCACTGACATCTTTATGGAAGTCAGCTACCGTATGAATATTATTTGTGGATATCATGGCTTGCTGCCATCCCGCACAACTTGAATCTCCAGCATCTTCTATGCTGTTTAGCAGTAAACTCAATATATCTTGATGTGTATGAGTCTGGGCACCTTGCAATATATCTCATTATAACAAACTACTCTAAATAGAAGACAGCTCTCAACTCTATCTGGCATGTGCCTTGCTACTGGAGAGTCCAAGAAAATGTCAGGTATGTTAGCCTTTGGGAGATAGATCACCAACATAAAGGTAAAAGGTTTCTTACTAAAGACCTTCCAAAACTAAATCTTAATTGAGTGTAAATGTTCTCCATTTCTAAAATATTGTGGCACGTGGAACGTACGAATAGGTAGGGCTTCCTAGTTCCATGAAGTTCAAGGGAAATAGCAATAAGCAGCCGTTTTCCTTATCCTCAAATTAACATGCTGCAGGTAACATCATTCTTTGTAAAAGTCACCTTCAATTCTGAATTATTTGTGCCTATATTAAAAGGGGGCTATGAACCTGAAAGAGACGTCTCAACCTAAGACTAACCAGTAGGTCCATAGCATAAGTAAGGTCTAAAGCCAGGAAGTTTTGGCTGTCCACCTTATGTTGAATCTGTCCTGTATCTCTTTGGAACTGGATCTAGGACAGAGATAGCTTGGGTTGCCTCAATGGATGACTGGGATCTATGTCATTGTTGATGATGCTGAAACTCTCAGTGACTTTTGACACCGTCAATCATAACCGTCAGTTACCTCTCTAGAGTCGGACTTGGAAACAGTACAGTAATACCTTGCATAATGTCCGCATCGGGCAACATCATATTCGCATAACATCGCGGTTTTTATGCACATGTGATGCCTCGCATAAAGTCCAAAACCACTCAAAAAATGGACGTTATCCAAGGTATTGGCATAGGAACCTCGGACAACATCTGTTTTTGACTATTTTTTGGACTTTATGCGAGGCAACTCCCCATAGGAACCGCATGACGTCCAAAATCACATAGCGACCAACTCCATGGAACAGAGTTTGGACATTATCCGAGATTCTACTGTACTTCATTGTGGCTCCAGTCCTTTCCAGAGGGAGAACTCAAAAGGCAATGCTGAGGGACTCCTGCCCCATTCCCTGGCCATTGGCCTGTGGTGGCATCTAAGGGCTGTGTCTTGTCCCTTATGCTGTGTCATTGGTAATAATGAAACCACTGTGAGAGGTGATCTTGAGTTTTGGAGTTTGGTGTCAACAGTATGTGAAAGACACCCAACACTATCCACCTAATTCCAAGGAAGCTGCTTTTGTTCTGAAAAAATGTCTTTTGTTAGCAGTGGACTAGATGAGGGCAAACAAATTGAAAGTGAATCCAGACAAGACAGATATGCTTCTGGACAGTTGAAAAGCAGATCAGGAAAAAAGGACTCAACCTTTACTGGATGGGGCTACATTCTCCCTGACAAGTCGGAGATGCAACTTGTACTTCCGGAATCGTCCCTGAGATTAAATGCTCAGGTATAAGCAGTGGAAAGAAGGGTATTTGCATAGTTAAAACTAGTGGGGCAGCTGCACCATTTCTTGAGATGTCTGATTTGGTTATAATGACACATGTCTTGGTCATGCTTGCTTGACTGCAATGTGTTCTATGTGGGGCTCCCTTGAAGATGGCTTAGAAACTTCCCCTGGGTTCAAAATGCTGCAGCCCGGAGCTGGTTATAGGGAGCATATAACTCTTTTACTACTACAACAGCTTCACTGGCTCACAGTCCATTTTCAAGGCCCAATTAAAAGTGCTGAGCTATAAAGTGCAGCATTCTGTGCACTCCGGTGTCTAGTCATGCCTGCCGCATGACCACGGAAACGTCTGCAGAAGCAGACAGCACTGGCTCTTCGGCTTTGAAACAGATGAGCACTGAACCCTAGAGTCAGATACGACTGGCTTTCAAGCAAGGGAAACCTTTACCCTTACCTATAAAGCCCTGTGTAGTTTTAGACTCAGGCTATCTGAAAGATCCAATTTCCCTGTATGAGTCTTCTTGATTTGGTCCCCTTGTTTTGGTCCCAAATGATGGGAAGGTGAAAGAGGGCCTTCTCTGTGGCTTCTCCCACTTTGGGATGCTAAGCTGGCCCCCTGCCTCCCCTCCTTCCCATGACAGATCAAGACCATCTTATTTAGACAGGTGCTCCGGTGTCTAGTCATGCCTGCAGAAGCAGACAGCGCTGGCTCTTCGGCTATGAAACAAAGATGAGCACTGAACCCTAGAGACGGATGCAACTGGCTTTCAAGCAAGGGTGACCATTACCTTTCACAGATAGGGCAGTTTTTGGTCTTGTGTGCTGAGCATTGTTTTTATTTTACAACTAGCAGAGGTTGCCCGGCGTTGCTGGGCTGTTTTAAATTGTGTTGGAAGGTTAAATTGTGTTAATGTTTGTTAAAAATTGCTTAGTCTGTAATTTTTAAAATGTTTATTTATACACATTTTTTTGGCTTGGCTGGCTGTTTTATGTAACTGAATAATGTTTTAGTTTTTGGTTTTTTAAAAAATAGTACCGTAGGTAATAATGTTAATAATGTGAAAGTAAATGTTTTTTACATTCATATGTTTTTAAAATGTGTTTAGTTGTTTTGGGTTTTTATTTGAGTTAGAACTCAGCACAGGACTTTAACATTTTATTTTATTTTATTGACATATGTTTGTGATTTGTGTTAAAGTGTGTTTTCGTGTAATTTTTTTTGACTTGTTATTATTGTGACCTTTTGTTTAAAATTGTGATTTTGTGTTATTGTTTTGATTTGTTTTTACTGTTGTGGCCTTTTGTTTGGGGCTGTTGTGTGTTTTTGAATTGTTTTTACTATTGTGGCCAGCAGGTGGTGCTGGTAGGGGTTTCCTTGTTTTTTGACTGTTTTTTCTCTCCTGGCCTCTGGGTGGAGCTTCTTCCGGTAAGTAGTCTCTTTCTTTATTCATTTCGTATCCGGTCGTCATGCAGGTAGGACATGTGGTGGTGAGTTGGCTTGTTTTCTTTACTTTGTAGGGGTGTTTGGGTTTTGTATTTTTTTGACTGTTTTGTTTTTGATTGTGTTTTTGTTTACTTTGTATTGTTTATTGGTGTTGTTTTTGTTTGTTTTGTGTATTTTTGATGTTTTTATTGTGTTTTAAGGTATTTTTTGATATTTATTTATTTATTTAGTTAGTTATATAATTTTTTTGTTGTTGTGGCATGGGGTAGTGGTGGTTTATTTCCACGGGCCGGCCTGGCTGGCCGGACTGCGGGAATTCCAACGCCGCTTTATGTGGAGTTGGGGGGGTTATTTCCGCGGGCCGGCTTCGCTGGCCAGACCGCAGGCGTTGGGGAGGGGGGCTTTATTGTGTTATGGTGCTTTGATTGTGTGGAGTCATGAAAGTAGATCGGGGTTTCCCCTTTAATATTAGTAAGTGAGGTGTGGCCATCCCCCTCTCCACTGGCTCACCTGGGGTTGGGAGGTTTGTGGGGACAAAAGGGATCTGTCCCCCCAACCCTTCTGGACCCAGGAGACCAGGGAGAGGAGTTCATTCCCCCCCTTTTGGGGGGTGGATTTGATCCCCTCTCCCTGTTCTACTGGGTCCAGAAGGGTTGGGGGGTCAGATCCCTTTTGTCCCCACAAACCTCCCAACCCCAGGTGAGCCAGCGGAGAGGGGGATGGCCATCCCCCACTTACTGATATTAAAGGGGAAACTCCAATCGGATTTTCCCTTTTAATATCGGGGTTGGGTTGGAATCAATCTCCTCTCTCGGGTCCCGTGGGTCCGTGAGGGTTGGGGGTGACAAAAGGGGTATGACCCCCCCCCTCAACCCTTCTGGACCCAGGAGACCATGGAGAGTGGATTGATTCCCCCCCTTCTTAAAAAAAACTCCGTTTTTAAAGAGAAGAAGCCGCTTGGTTTCTTCTCTTTAAAGACAGAGTTTTTTTGGGGGGGAATCGAACCCCTTTCCCTGGTCTCCTGGGTCCAGAAGGGTTGGGGGGGACATACCTCTTTTGTCCCCACAAACCTCCCAACCCCAGGTGAGCCAGCGGAGAGGGGGATCGCAACCCCCCACCTACTGATATTAAAGGCGAAACTCCAGTCGGGACCTTTAGGCCCCGTTGGTGAGGGAAAGAAGGGCTGTTGGTGTTTGCGTGGCTGTGAGGCAGTGAGTTGTTTTCTAAAAAAATTTGGGCGCCGGCTTCCTCAGCGTTCTGCACGCTTATGTCGCGCAGGACTCTGGGGCTTGTAGTTATGGGTTTGTGATTTGTGGTTATGGTGCGTTTTTTTCCCTGCGGCTCGATTTTGATTGGCCGTGGCGCATTTCTCAATGTTTTTTGTGGTTGCGCCTCTCAGCCTGATTGGCTGTGGTGTGGCGCGGCACAAAGAACTTTGGGAAATGAAGTTGTTTCCCTTTTTTCGCATTTGTGCTGTTGCCCCACTGCCGGTTTTTTCAATCCTTCATTGACCTGCGGACCCAGTTCGGCCGTGTGCACGAATGGTGGGTGCGGGTCATTAGGGCGAGGCTTAGGAACCTATAGCAAGTTCCAATGGTTAGCCCTTGGTTTTATAGGTTAAGATGTGTTTTGAAGAAATTTCAGCCATTTATTGTAATATTGTGACATGTTTAGTTGTTTTAAGTGCTATACAGTAATTTATTGTTGGTTTACTTTATTGTAGTCACTTACTTGGGAGAAAGGTGTTATACAAAAAAAAAAATCAACCAGTCTTAAGAAGCTTTGGGGAAGGGGTGGGTTGCAAACTTAGCCGAGACAACCTCTCTGACCTGCTGCACCCATTTCCTTACCAGCTGAGAGCTGCACATCCTTTTCTGGTTTTGCATTTTTGCCATCCCCTACCACCCACTCCTAAGCCTCGCCTGCTTCCCTCAGGCAAGGAAGGAGGAGGAATAGCTGGATATGTTAGCAGCAAAGGACTCTCACGAATGAAAAATCAAGCAGAGAAACTTTGAGGGTAGTGTCCATTAAAGGGTGGAAAAGAAAAGCAGATTTTGTGAACAAAAGTGGGAAGAGGATGAAATGTGTTGTATGGGGGACAAAAATAATGACCCAGCACTTATTCCAGGGGTTCTCAACCTACAGCCTGGGGGCCAGATGCAGCCCGTGACACCATTTCATGCCCCCCCCTCCACTGCCTCTGCTACACCAAAACGTGCCATGTGTGGCAGGCAGGGCAAAATGGCCGTCCAGCCCCCGAAGATGTCTGAGGGAGCGTGACCCGGCCCTCGCCTTGAAAAGGTTGAGAACCCCTGATGTATTATTTTCTCTATCAGAAAAGAGTTTATTTGATCAAGTATCTTCTCCTTTCCTAAATACAGTGGATCCCCGCTTAACGATGCGTTTGACTAACAACATTTTTGATTAGCAATGCGTTGTTAGTGGCAAAGTCACCATCCACACAATGATGTTTTTAGCATCATTATGCGAAAATGTCTTTAATCAAGGTTTTCCCATAGGAAGCCACTTTTTTGCGTTGTTGTGCGAAAACGTCATTAATCGAAGTTTTCCCATAGGAAGCCACTTTTTTAGCGTCCTTGTGCGAGAACTCACGATTAACGACGATTCGCGATTAACGACGCTACTCATGGAACCAAGCTTTGTCGTTAATCGAGGGTCTACTGTACCAGCTATTCTTTGCAAACAGCTAGAACTGGGGAGTATGGCCACAATCTGAGAAATTTAAGTCTTGAGCCGTAAATTGGTGGCAAGAAACATGGAACAGTACTCCTGTTGAGTCTGTTATGTAGTTAATGATCACACAAATTAAATTGTTCCTTGTGAGAAGTGTTAATCAAATATTTTAGATCTTTCTGTTTCTCAGATGTTCGGTTTCTCAATGGCTCTTTTCTAGGAAGCTTCTGTGCAACAATATTTTTCCTTAAATCCAGGCTCTGAAATGAGTATTGTTGTATCCAGCTGTTCCCCTGAGCTTTGATGCTAATGATTATGGTAGCAATCTCAAAGGGGTCCTAATCAGAGAAACTTGGAGAGATGAGCAGACTGTCCCAATTAAACATAAAGGAAGCCTCAATCAAGCAAGTACAATGGGAAGCTGAAGATTTCCTTAGTGAAATTGACAGAGGGCCTTTCTACACTGGTTGATTTTGGACCAATATGGCGTGGAAGGAAAGAGGGGCGGGGAACCACCCTTTGGTGTAATCCTCATATCCAAACAGCACAATGCTTCTCCAGCAACCCTTGTTGCTGCAATTGCTCAGTGGGAAGATAGTGGCAAATTAAACACTTCCCCTGATTTTCTCGGTAGACCAATCAGGGCAAGTATAATTTCCCACCACCACCCCCTTAAGTTTGGTAGTTAAGTGCTGCAATGCAACAGTGTTCATCTAGCAAATTTAAGGGGGAAAACATACTTCTCCTGACTGTCCCCAGGCAATCAGAGGAAGTGTTTGATTTGTTGTCAGCATGCAGCAGTTCATCAGCTGCTGAATGACAATGTCAACAAGGAAGATTTCATTTAATTTGTCACTGTCATCTGTCACTTTACTTCCAGACAATCAGGGGAAGTATCTAATTTGCCTTTATCCATACCTGTCAAGTTGCGGCGGTGAAAAAATGGAAAGCACCGCTGCGTCTGACAGATGTGCATGCGCGAAGGGGTTATGGCAGTGGTGTGCGTGCATGAAGGGGTTAATGTGCATGTGCAGTGACTCCTTTGTGCATGCACACCACTGCAGTAACCTCTTTATGCATGCGAACCGCTTTCTCTGATGGGTGCGCATGTGCAGTAACCCCTTTTCTGGCCATTCAAATATAGGATGGCCACAGAAAGGACCGGGAAAGAGGGGTGAAATATGCCCTTATCTTGCAGTGGCTGACAAAGTTGCTCTGTTCTGACAGGTGTAGACCGTGGTGGGCTCCAAAAAAATTTACTACCACACTGTGGCCGTGGTATGGTGGACGTGGCCAGGGGGAAAGCCTTGTGTTGCACCCGTAGTAGGACTACTTTATTTCAACACTTGGATGGGTGGGGCCAGCCAGAATTTCTGCTACCGGTTCTGGAGAACTGGTACGAACCTGCTGATGCCCACTACTGGGTGTAGAAGCTGGAAGGAAAAGCAGACCAACCACCCTATAAATGCCATGAAGAGTGAGATAGATACCCATGTAGATAACCCATCACTTGCCTTTTTAAAGACTGTTTTAAACAAATTAAGCCCAAATCATAGACTTGTAAACAAATTAAATCTTTATTTAAAGAAGCAAAAGGAAACCACTGTGAAGATGCAGTAGCCACATAGCAGCAATGCTACCAGTTTTCAACAGTTTTTTCTTTTCTCTTTGGGGGCAGGTCTCTGGGACGAAAGGCATAGGAGGGCATTATTGGCCATCCTTCCTTTATTTAAATTAAATTAAATTAAATTTTAATTTAATTTGATATTTGTATTCATTCATTCATTCATTCATTCATTCATTCATCCATTCATTCATAGTTTTATTTATATCTTGCATCCCTCAGCCCGAAGGCAATTTGAAGTGGCAAACAACAGTAAACAAAGAAAACAATACAGTAAGTAGCAAAATACAGAATAAATAAATACATAATAGTGTACACAAAGTCCAAAAAATAGAACAGGTACAATAAATACAATTCCAATAAAAATATGGCATATCAGGGTACAACAGTCAACCCGACAGCAGCAAAATTCACCCCAGGCCGCCCCCCCCCCAAGTCCAAGAGTCATAAGACAATGAACCTGCTGCCACTGTGAGCCTGAAGTCCTGGTCAGCAGCGTGGCGATGGTGGTGGAGGATCCCGGGAACTGATGAAAATAGTTCACGGCGGCTCCCACCTCCTTTTCTGCTCTCCGTGTAGGCCGGGCCCAGAGGGCAGAGGCAGCGGCGGTGGCTCCCACCTGTGTCGAATCCTGAGAGCCGATGGTGTGGGACCCCAGGATGAGCAGGGAGCGCTCCCATCAACTCGAACCATGACAGGACAAGCCTCAGCAGCACTCCCAC
Organism: Bradypodion pumilum; assembly: GCA_035047305.1. Classification (NCBI taxonomy): domain Eukaryota; kingdom Metazoa; phylum Chordata; class Lepidosauria; order Squamata; family Chamaeleonidae; genus Bradypodion; species Bradypodion pumilum. Next base: position 275,040,989 of record JAWDJD010000001.1, read on the forward strand.
CCCCCCGTGAGCAGCCAGGCCATGGGAGGGAGCCGAAAGCGCTGCCGCTGGTGTTGGGAGCGGCGGCGGCGGCTTTTCAGGGCCCCGCTGTGATGGTCCTCAGCTGCGCTCCCACCCCCTTCTTTTTTTTTAGTTCTGTGGAGAAAGTAGGGGGGGATAGGCCTGTCTTTATATTTTCTACCATTTCCGTCTGTCCCTCACTACTACTACTACTTCCTGTTCCTTGGATCGGTGGTGCTGTGCCCCTCCTCCTGCTACTCTTCTGTGGCTGCAAGGATACAGGATTACTGCAAAAATAAATCTGGTAAATACTATCAGTATATATACTTGGGCAATTTAAGCAGTGGTTTTGCTGCAGGAGAGGCGAGGAAGATTCATGTCTGAGGTAAAGAGTATACTACACCAATGCTCTTTCTCCATTGATGCCCAATCCTCATCTCATTATCAGGTGCTGATAGTGTAAACCCCGCCCCCTCCCTACTTTTAACAGTGTCCTATTTTTTTTATTTCACCATTTCAACCCTACAAATGCTGAATTGAATATGAAAGATCCATGGGATAGGCTGCTCTGCCCCATGAGTGCCCCTGGACTCTTTGCTTTGTCCCACGGTTACCCTAGAAACACACAAAAAGATCAGAATTGGTTAGGGCTTTGCCTTTCACCTTAATACAGCATATATCCTTACTAAAGACATTTCACTGGGAGTGCATGATTGCAGAACTCTGCATTGGTAGGAATTTTCATAAGGTTTCTCTGAATTTTTGTGCATCTGGAATTTGGGTAAAATAAATTCAAGTTGCCTATTTCTTTTTATTTCTTTTTAGTTTCATACTGCTCGGCTGACAGAGGGAGGGCTCAGAAACTCCCCACACAGCTATACAGGTCCAGTGTATCAGAAGGTACATCCTGACTATTAGCAGCTTATTTGTAATCTTCTTTGGGGGATGGTAGCCGCCCTTCCAAAGAAAGCACCCAGCAGAAGGAAATATCAATATCTTTCCCAGCTCTGCTGCATCCCCCTGTAGGGAACCCAGTAACCTGGTTTCCCTACAGAGGGATTACACTATCACCCCAATTGGTTTCCTGGGCTTTGCATACAACATGTCCTCAAACATTTTCATTCTACAAAAAGTACTCAGAAGAAAATAGTTTGAACAGAGGTAGAACAGGTTTTGAAGAATTGGTTTATAATTTAAGATTAGGTCACATAGAAATTAAAGGATTGGTAAACAAATTATACAAAATATTGAATTACAAACAAAAATCGCAAGAAGTTTTAAGTACGATATGGGAGCAAGATCTAAACATAAAAATTAATGATGAATCCTGGAATAGTAAATGGAGGAAAGTGAAGAAGACCTAAAGAATCTATTGATTGGGCTGAAAGAGGGGAGTGCAAAAGCTGGCTTGAGATTCAATATCAAGAAAACCAATATAATGGCAACAGGCCCTATCAGTACCTGGAAAATAGATGGGGAAGAAGATAGATAAATCTTTATTGTCATTGTCCTGCACAGAACAATGAGATTGGGGGAAAAAACACTTATCAACCCAACAAAACCTAAACAAAATACAACTATACAAAACTTTCAACATACTCCCACCCCACATATACAAATTTAACCCCTAAAAAGCTCTAAAACTCTAAAACTCCCTCATAGACTGCATTGCACTGCATTCAAATCCAGAACCGCTTTTGGGTAGAAACTATTTCTCAAGCAGCTGGTCCTGGTCCTTATGACCCTATACCTTCTTCTAGAAGGCAGAAGCTGAAAGAGATCATTTCCGGGGTGCGTACTATCCTGTGCAATCTCTACAGCTTTCTTATAACACCTGGTGGCATAGATTTGATCTAGAGTGGGAGGAGTACTTAGAGTAGAAACAGTGACAGATTTTACCTTCTTAGGAGCTAGGATCACTGCAGATGGTGACTGCAGCCATGAAATAAAAAGACGATTAACTCTGGGGAGACAAGTTATGAAAAACCTGGGGAACATAGTGAAAAGTAGAGACATCACCTTAAAAACAAAAATTCGCATAGTCAAAACAATGGTATTCCTGGTGGTAATGTATGGGTGTGACAGCTGGACCATTAGGAAGGCTGAGTGCAGAAGAATAGATTCCTTTGAGATGTGATGTTGGAGGAGAATTTTGAGAGTACCCTGGACAGCAAAGAGAACAAATAGGTCAATCTTAGAAGAAATCAACCCTGACTGCTCATTGGAAGGTCAAATAGTGAAGTTGAAGCTTAAGTACTTTGGACATCAAATGAGAAGGGAGGATTCACTTGAGAAGGCCTTGATACTGGGAAAGGTGGAGGGCAAAAGAAGAAGGGGGCGTCCAAAGATGAGATGGATGGATGGTGTGGTAGACGCAGTGGGTACAGAGCTGGGTGGGCTGAGGAGGATGGTGGAGGACAGAGGTGCCTGGAGGGCAATGGTCCATAGGGTTGGAATTGACTTTGCGACTGAACAACAACAAATGGGAGAAAAGATTCATGAGAACCCTTTCTGTTAGGGTCAAGGAGCATAATTATATGGTTCTATGGAGGTGGTATTTGACCCCAGTGCGCTTACATCAAATGCATGGTTGGAGGTGTAAAAATACTCTAGGTACATATTCTCATATGTGGTGGGACTGCAAACATCTGATACCCTTTTGGTTAAAAGTTGAAAGTGAAATTTAAAAAAAAACTGTGTGCAGATATTAAGTTGGATCCACGTATTGTTCTACTAACTGATGTAGATAAAAAATATAGATAAATACAAAAAAGATTTACTAACAATTATAATTATGTTAACAACCGCGAGACAATGTATAGCACGAAATTGGGAAAATGAGGTTATGACAAAAATTGAAGATTGGTATAAAGAAATGTGGACAATTGTTTTAAATGACAAATTTACCTGGAAATGACACCAGAAAAAGGAAATGATAAAATAAAATAAATTTTATGAAATTTGGAAACACTTTCTAGAATATACATTGAATAAGGGTCAAGGTAAAACACCAGCGCCTGACCAACTTGCATTTTGGATGTAAAAATAGTGATGTAGACTCTACTCAGTCCACTAGGCATTGTAAATAGCACCGGGTTATTTAATAATTGTAATTGTGACGTAATCTTGTTAGTTTTATTTATGTTTGAGTGTACCATTTGTATTACTTGTTGTCTCCTCTTAAAATATATATATTTTTTAAAAATTTCCTTCTATGCAATCCAATAAAGTAGAATTTAGATTTTTAAAAATGGGAATGTATTTCTTCCAGCCATTGTACTCATCTATCCCAGTTGTGTGTGTGTTGAAACCAAACCTAATCAAGTTATCAAGATAAGTGAAATATTTCAGGAGTGATTTTACCAGTTCTATCCTTCACACTATCCCAGGTGGGTTTCCATGGCTTGAGCAAGGATGTGAACCTTCAGTTTTGCTCTGTCACTTTGTCCACTACTCCATGCTGGCTAAAGCAAAGCAATCACACTTATATACCACCCTCAGTTTGGGGTATCTTAACCCTTGCTTCCTTTTGTAACATGACTGTAGGAACGTCAACTGTCATGTACATGTAATTATTTGCTGGGGTAAACTCAAATTGGAAAGGTACCTGGTGCAGAATGAAAGTGGAACCATATTTAGACTATTGTTCATCAGCATCAAGCTTTGTCACAGAGTACTTTTGCACTTACTCTGTTGTTACAGCTTCATCCTACCAGTCTTCCATTGTAGGTTTCAGAATGGCAACCAGGAGATTTACAGGTGGTCTGTTCTGGTACATTAAGGGCATTTTAGTGAAGAAAGCTCAGAGCTGACCTTGCACAGAGAGACCTGGGTTCAAATCCCAATCAATGGAGCAAAGACTACCTACAGCAAGGTCATAGCAAATGTGTAGGAATGCATTAGATTGACCTGAGTAGATTCATATATTAAACACATTATTTAATATTAAGGGTTCCAAGCTGGAGCGAGTTTGGAAGACACGCCCTCAGACTCAACCAAACAACAGGGCAGAATCCTTAAACTGATTAATCTAAGTAACCTTTTACCTCCTAAATTGACCGAAAAGTCACCCGTGGCTCAGGTCAACCTAATACCTAATTATTTTCTTGTGTATTTGAATACTTAACTCTTTCTGGTTAGAGATTTCTTCCTGGTAGAAAATGGAATGTTAATCTGTTGAATCAAGAATACAACTCTGTTAGTAGGGTGAAAACAAGTTAGCCATTTCTGCTTGGCAACAGGGATTTTTGTCTATTTAATGGGACTGAAAGATAAACCAAATCCAGCCATTGTGCTCAGTCTTTGAATGCATCTGATTTCTTCCTTCTTCGTCGGGTGACCCCAAAATGCAGCACAAATGCAGCCAGCCCACACCTGTCTCCCTCTTTACCACTGCTGGAAGCTCTGCCCTCACTTGTATCCACCTTCTGTAGTATCCATATGCATGCTTGCTTCCCTGCATGTGTGTATGTAACTATTCCTTGCTCTGCTCCACAATGGGCACCAATGCCACTGAACCAACCATGAAACTCCCTTGTGGTCCTTGTGCACATTATCAATTCTCTGCCTAACCTATCCAGAAGCAACTGTGAAGGTTGACTGGACTAATCTTACATGTGCCTCCATGAGCTTCCAAACAGAAGGTGGGATGTGTATGTGAGACTGTCTGCCTTGTCTATAAACAGATGTTGATACACATAGAGATATATAGAGCAGGAATCCTGTGGAAAAGGAAGTTTGTTCTACTGGAATTAGGGTGAGGCCTGGCCATGGCTGGGGTGAAGGAAGAACCTCCCAGCAAGGTAGCAAGTGACAGCAGCTGCACCTTTGCCTACGGGACCATCTCGGAATTCATACATCCACACTTCAGCAGTGGCGCATCATTCAAAGCTGGCCACAAATACAATAATCCAGTGAATGGCCTGTAATAATATGGTGCCTTACTCTCAAGCAGGCCCTATTGTTCTTCTGAGTTGCAGCCCCCTTGCTGGACATCCCAGGCATCAGATATGTGCAGATTCAGGTAGCGTCGAGCCAAGTAACCACTCTAAGTCTCTTCGGGCATTTTATAAGTGTATTGAAAGCATAGCAAGATTCAGGATACAGTCCATCAAAAAACAGAAAGCATTTCAAAGCATAGAAATGAACCAAACTGGTTCTCTAAGGGATAGCCCATACCTTACTCTCAAAGTTCTACATCTTGGCAGCTTGAACCACAGCACTCCCGAAAGTGCCTCTGTGTCGGCTTGTGTGCGTGCATGCCTCTCTGGGTTATATCTCCTCCCACAGGGTCCACCTTTGGCCCGCCTCCTTAGGGATTCCAACCAATGATCTTACAGCAAGTCATGTCAATCACACAATAAGTTTCATTTCACCAAAGCCATGAGGGTCACATTGTTTCAATACCATTCTCTCTCCCATTGATCTGAAATCGCCATATTGAATGAGAATAAAGCACAGGATATACTTCGTTCTGCTATATGGCCTGATGTATAAGAAGTTATAGGATGGAAAGTCAGTATGAAATAATACCAGCAAGGTTGGATTAACAAGTGGTGCGATTGGAGCAAATGCTCCAAAACCTTCAGTGGTGGTAATGGAGGCCGGTAATGCTTTCCAGTGTTGATTTTGGCACCAATTCAACTCTTAAGGAGGCAGTTGTATGTTACAGCTACTTGAGCAATGGAATCCAAATGTAAAGGACCATGCTGATGGTACAACCCAAACTGCAAGGCTGAAACTGTGTTCCCAGAGGAGAGGGGTTTTGTTTGCTACAATCTCTTGTACTTTATGTTTCATAGCTTGTATTTTATTTATAATTCCGCCTTTTTTAAAAGTTGAATTTCTGTGCCATCACTCCTACATTAGCTCATACGATGTGCACAAAAGAGGCCCAGTTGGATAGGTTTGAGGCATGGGAGGTTGGCATCCACTGGAAGAGGATGGAAGAACCACCAGAGTCAGAGCAGGCAAGCAGTGGCCATACGGGTCCCACAACGAGACCTGCCTATTTTGTGTTCCCTTCTGCCCAGGAGGAACAGCAAAAAGCATTAGATTAGGTGGGGTTTTATCCTTCTAGGGAAAAATTATGGAACCCTATAATTTTTTGCACCCTGGGTCAAAGCCCCAATCACCTTGCCCTAGATTTCTGGTATTCCTGGCCAGAAGATATGACCTTCTCTCCAAACTAACATGAATGTTAGTGTTAATAATTAGCACTTCTTAGGATCCAAGATCACTGCAGATGGGGATTGCAGCCATGAAATAAAAAGGCGACTGATGCTTGGGAGACAAGCTATGAGAAACCTGGGGAACATAGTGAAAAGCAGAGACATCACATTGCAAACAAAAATTCTCATAGTCAAAGCAATGGTATTCTCAGTGGTAATGTATGGTTGTGAGAGCTGGACCATTAGGAAGGCCGAGCGCAGAAGAATAGATGCCTTTGAGATGTGGTGTTGGAGGAGAGTTTTGAGAGTCCCCTGACAGTGAGGAGAACAAATAGGTCACTCTTAGAAGAAATCAACCCTGACTGCTCATTAGAAGGTCAAATAGTAAATATGAAGCTGAAGTACTTTGGACATCAAATGAGAAGGGATGATTCACTTGTGAAGGCCTTGATGCTGGGAAAGGTAGAGGGCAAAAGAAGAAGGGGGAGGTCAAAGATGAGATGGCTAGATGGTATTGTAGACACAATGGGCACAGAACTGGGAGGGCTGAGAAGGATGGTGGAGGACAGAGGCGCCTGGAGGACAATGGTCCATAGGGTAGCAAAGGGTTGGAATCGACTGTGTGACTGAACAACAACAAAAAATGTGAACTTGGGACAAGTTACTAACTCTTGTGACAATCAACATGGAAGAAGGTTGTCTTGCAAGCCTGGCTGTTGGTTGCAGAACAGCTGGAGTTGATATATACAAGGGTGGAAAATGAAACGTGAAACCCCTCTCACTCTTAAGCACGGCCAATTATTTATTTTGTCATCTTCCTCCTCCTTTGCTACAACATAATAGCACCCTTCCTGAAGGTACAGCTAAAGTCAATTTGCTTGAAAATAAGTTGTATCTGACTCTAGGGTCCGGTGCTCATCTCTATTTATAGCCAAAGAGCCAGTGCTGTCTGCATCTGCAGATGTTTCCATGGACACGTGGCAGGCATGCCTAAGCACCAGAGTGCATGGAACACTGTTTACTTTCCCACTGAAGTGGTACCTATTTATCTACTTGCAAGTTCTTGCTTTCAAACTGCTAGGTACAGAGATGGGAGCTCACAGCACTTGGGTCTCAAACTGCTGTACTGCTGACCTTCCAGTTGTCAAGTTCAGCGTCTTAACCACTAAAGCCACCACAGTCCCTGAATAAGCCTCCTGAAGATACAAGACCTTACTAAATTGAAGAACAGTCTCTCTTATCAGTTCTGCCAGTTTCTGCACTATGATACTTGATTCTCTGCTAGGGGAAACATGAAGTCTCTGCTGCTCTCCGTTGACCCTTAATCTCCACCCTTTCTAGCCACTCCTGTCCTCCAATTAAACCATAGCTTCAGGATAGAAAGGAGTAGGCTTAACAATAGTGTTTGCCAGGTGTGTGTGTGCATGCTACACAACTGTTTGTTTTCATACAAAACACAAACATACAGAGAAAGAACTGGCTGTGAAGTACCACTGGGCATGTTGAAACTTTTGTTGTTGTTGTTCAGTCACACAGTCGATTCTGGCCCTTTGCAACCCCATGGACTATTGCCCTCCAGGCACCTCTGTCCTCCATAGGGTTGCCATATGTCCCAGTTTTCCAGGATTTTCCCAGATTCAAGCTGTCCAGGCCGGTTCAAGAAAAAAACATGTAAAAGTCCCGGATTTTTAAATTTGAACACAGGAAGCAAGATCACCCCTCACCAAGGGATTTTTGCAAAGAGTTAGTTCACTGCCTCCCTGCCTTTCTTTCAATTATCCTGCTTGAAAGCAGTGAAGGCAAAACAGCACCCTGAGAAGCCCGCCAGGGAGAGGAGACACTTGCAAGCGAGATAACTGAAAGAAAGGCATGAAGGCAGTGAAATAACTCTTTGCAATAATCCTTTGGCTCACCTTGAAGTTTGGGGGACAAGGAGTCATCCTCAGCCCTTTTCCTTGAAAGTCGGGAGGGAGCAAGAAATACCCATATCTAAGAAGCCAAACCTCCAGCATACAGGAAGGATTCCTTCTTCACGTGACCACAAAGGATTAATTGCATAGGGTCGGTATTCCCTGTCTGCCCTGGACAGGGATTCTACGGGGTCTTAGAGCCATGGTCTGACAGCCCTGTACAATGCATGCACAGTTTGAAGAACGCAATGGCTGTCCCGGTTTGGCAGGAGAGAATTATGGCAACCCTAGTCCTCCACCATCCTCCTCAACATGCTCAGCTCTGTGCCCATTGTATCTACAATACCATCTAGCCTTCTCATCTTTGGCTGACCCCCTTCTTCTTTTGTCCTCCACCTTTCCCAGCATCAAGGCTTTCTCAAGTGAATCCTCTCTTCTCATTTGATGTCCAAAGTACTTTAGCTTCATCTTTACTATTCGACCTTCTAAGCTTGTCCTATTTGTTCTCCTTCCTGTCCAGGGGACTCTCAAAACTCTCCTCCAACACCACATCTCAAAGGCCAGCCTCCCTAATGGTCCAGCTCTCACAACCATACATTACCACTGGGAATACCACTGCTGAAAACAGTGCTTAAGGACATTAATACAAAATTTCCCCCCAGTATCTATGGAGTATTTATTTAGACTTTGTGAGATTCAACTGACTCAAAAGGAGTAGTGTTAGACACACACAAAGGAAACAATTTTTCAACACAGCTGCCTCTGGCCAATTCCTCCCCTAAAACAGGACTAATAGCTTGGCATTTGGTCTGAAACTGGATTCAGGGCCTGCTACTATATGCTTCAGGAATGATCACAAGAGATTTTTTCTGTAATTGAGTTCCTTGCTGATTAATTGACATTGAGCAAGAGCAGCTGTTTTCACCCAGAGCTTGGAAAAACTTCTTTTTGAGAAGCCCTCCCCCTCATATTAGCTGGAAGGTTCTGCAAACTGTAGTCCAAAATCAACACTTCCAAGATTGGAGCAGGGCACAAACACATACACACATGCTAGTTGTAAGGGACCAAAGACAAAGAAACAGCCGAAGGGTTGGCTTAACACAGGTTTATTGCATGATGATCCGGAGGAACATGTGGTAATGGCGGATGGGGAGCTCAATATATACAGCTGGCTATACATTTGAATGTGGCTCGTCGACAGGCTATTGGTTGCTGTCTGCGTGACGTCGTAGGAGGTCACGCCCTTCTTGACCAGGTGAGGAGGTCGCGGGGAATCTTCCCGCGCTGCTGAACCAGGTGACTATGATCCATGTGAGCTGGACGCTCGCTACTGCCCTCTGGTGGTCACTAGCTCGCGTCCCCTTATTAGGTTACATTGATGCAGCTGATGGTTATAATGTTGCACACAGAAAGGGTACATTGGTAACACATGGCAAAGGTACATTGTTAAAGGCACAGCTTTACAGAACACAACATCCCTCCCCCCTAGGATGAGACGAAGTCTCTCAGCCAAGATGGCTTGTTGCATGTGCGTTTGGGCCGTGAAGAGGGCTGCCCCCCCGGGGGCGTTATTGCTTCTTTGCTCCCTGGTCCCTTGTCCTGAAAAGGGAGAGGGAGACTTGTTAGTGGCTTGCCGCTGTCTGGCGGCCTTAGGGGAAGGGAAAAACTCCATTGTGGGCAGACCGGGGGCCGTCGGGGATAACGAAAAACCCCTCTTCTCGCTTGGACGGGTGGGGGACCACTCCGAAAAATCCCCCCGGTTCTGAAAATCAAAATCTAAGTTGGTAGGGGTACCCGCATTTGTGGGGACTTTCCGCGAGATATGTATGGGGTCGGGTTCCTCCTCCTCGGAAAGATCCCCCAGGGTATCTATGAGGATATCCTCCTCCCCCCTTGGTGGGGGCCCACGGTCCCCTTCTCCTCCCCCTTGGGCTAAACGGGTGGGGGAGAACCCTAACGCTGACTTATTTCCTGCGTAATCCGTGTCCTGCTCATCGGAGACCCTGCGTCGGAGCTGGTCTGCGTGCCGCCTCCATAGGAGCCCTGTGCTGGTTTCCACGCGGTACGACACGGGGCCGGTTTGTTCCACGACTACGCCCGGCACCCAGGCTGGGCCCGTGCTGGCGTAATTCCTGCAATGCACGGGGGCGCCTATGCTGAAACTCTTTGTAACCTCCAGCCCGATGTTCCTTCCTTTGTCCTCTACCCTCGTGGGGTCTAGCCTAGTAAGGATGGTGGTCAGCTTCCTGCGCATTAAGAGCTCTGCGGGGGAGTATCCTGACGCCAATGGGGTTACCCTGTACCCTAGCAGAAACTGACACACTTGCAGGTTCAGATCCCCTGGGCCCCTGCGCCGCAACGCGTCCTTCGTGGTGCGGACGAGGCGCTATTCTTGGCCGTTGGTGGCCGGGTGAAACGGGGCGGAGGTGATATGCCGAACGGCGTTAATCTCCATGAATGCCCTAAACTCGGAGGACGTGAAACAACTGCCGTTGTCGCTAATTAACGTGTCGGGTATGCCGAACGTGGAAAAAAGCCTCCGCAAATGCCTAATGGTCTGGGCCGAGGAGGTGCTCGTGACTGGGATAACCTCCAACCATTTGGAGAAAGCGTCCACCACAAGGAGGAACAGGGTGCCTCTGAATGGGCCCGCGAAATCTACGTGTACCCGGGACCACGGCCCCTTAGCCGCGTCCCATTCCCTGTGGGGAAGGCGGGCCTCCTCTGGTCTGGAGCATTGGCAACTTTCACAAGTGCCGACCATGTGCTCGATGTCGGCGTCTAGCTGGGGCCACCAGAAGTAACTCCGGGCCAGCGCCTTGGATCGCACGATGCCGGGGTGGCTGACATGAAGCAGTTTGAGCACCCGCGGCCGAAGGGAAGTGGGAATCACCACCCGCTGCCCCCACAAGAGACACCCCCTCTCTAGGGACAGTTCTAGCTTTTTTCTGAAAAATGGAGCGAACTCCTCCGCTGGGGAGGACGCGGGCCACCCTTTCTGCAGCCAGGAGCTGACTGTCGCTAACGTTTTGTCCTTCTCTGTCGCTTTGGCAATGTCGGCGGGCACTACGGGGGGCGAATCCAGCACCTCTATCATGAGAACCTGATGGTCCCGCTCCCCCATGCTCACCTGGCTGGGCGTTAGGGGAAGGGGAGACCTAGATAGAGCGTCCGCATGGCTGATCTCCTTTCCGGGCCAGTAGACCAACGCGTGCTGATACGCGTTGAGAAAAATGGCCCACCTGAGCATCCTTGGGGACAGAATCTGTGGGGTGGGCTTATCTGCGGTAAAAATGCCTAGCAGGGGCTTGTGGTCCATTACGATTGTGAAGGGGCGGCCGTACAGAAAATCGTGAAATTTTTTCGTCCCCGCGACTATTGCTAGTGCCTCCCTGTCCGTCTGTGCATAGTTCCTCTCTGCTTGGGACAGGGACCTGGAGTAAAATTCTATCGGGGCCTCCCTTCCGTTTTCCAACACGTGGCACAGCACCACCCCCACCCCCACTGGAGATGCATCACAGATCAGGACTACTGGGCGCTTGGGGTTGAAATGGGTCAGTATAGCGTTGGACGCCAGGAGGCTTTTCAGTTCGCTAAATGCCCTTTCCTGGTCATCGCCCCACTTCCATGCCTGGTCTTTCTTTAGCAATTTGTGTAGCGGCTCAGCCACCGCTGCCTTTCGGGGGAGGAAGGAGTGGTAAAAGTTGAGCAGCCCTAGGAACGACTGCAACTCGGGCTTGGAGGTGGGGCGGGGGGCATTCTTAATGGCTGCCACCTTGGACTTGGATGGTTTTATTCCCTCAGGAGTCACACAAAACCCTAGGAACTCAACCTCTGTTGCGAAGAAGACGCATTTGTCCTTTCGCAACCTCAGCCCCGCCTTTTCGAATATCGTCAGGACCTTCCCCAACCTTTTGGCCAATTCAGCCCGACTCTCCCCCCGTTATTAACACGTCATCAAAATAAGGCAACACCCCCTCCAATCCCTTCAGGAGGCGTTCCACGAGTGATTGGAAAATTCCAGGCGCCGAATTCACGCCGAACTGGAGGCGCGTCACCTGGAACGCCCCCTTGTGGGTGACTATGGTCTGCGCAGCAGCTGCGGCAGGGGACACCGTGAGCTGCTGGTAGGCCTGTGCTAAGTCGAGCTTAGCGAAACACTTTCCCCCGTGTAACCTGGCCAGCAGATGGCTGACTACCGGCACCGGATATGCATTCGGGCGGATCGCCTTGTTGATGGTGCACTTGTAGTCAGTGCATATGCAGACCTCCCCGTTGGCCTTTAGAGCGGTTACAATTGGAGTTTCCCACTTCGCAGAATCTACAGGCACAAGGATCCCCTGGCCCACCAACTTGTCCAGTTCCGCCTCTATCTTGTCCTTGAGTGCGAACGGCACCCTGCGTGGTTTAAGGCGAATTGGGCGGACCCCCGGGTCCAGGTCGAAAGTCACTGGGGGCCCCTTGAATTTCCCCAGTCCTTTTTTGAAAACTTCGGTGTGCGCCTCGCACACCTCCTGAATTGGATCAGTCCCAACGGCGTGCATCCCAACGGCGTGCACCCCCCCCAATAAACAACCCCAGGGGCTGGAACCATTGAGTCCCGAGGAGGCTGCAATTTCCTCCTTTGAGCACGACTAGGGGAAGGGACGCGGCGTGCTCCTTGAATTTGACCTGAAATTCTCCAACCCCCAACACTGGAATACTGTTCCCTTGCACGTCCCGTAGTGTGGACCTCAATGCTTTGAGCTTGGGTTGCTTGTGGGGGCAATTCCCAAAAACTCCCTCTGGGAAATGATTGAATATGAGGACCCCGAGTCAATTTCCATCCTAATGGGGACCCCTTGGACTAGTACCTCAACAAAGTAGCGGGGGTGTCTAGTAGACACGCTGAACACTGGGGCGTCGTCCTCGCTGCCGTCGGCGATGCGGCCCATGCCGTCCTGCTTCCGCGTGGCCTGGGCGCCGTCCTTGGGTTTCGTTGGGCGGTCTTGTCCGGCGGAACGGTCTGCGGAGCTCCTCCGGGTTTCGCGCTTCTTCCTGCACACCTTGGCGATGTGTCCGCGGCGGCCGCAGTTGTGGCACTCGGCCTTCCGGAAGGGGCATTTCACGCGGTCGTGGGCTGCTCCACAGCCGTCGCATCGCCGGCTCTCCTTCCGGACCCTCTGGATGTCCTCGTCGTCGCTGCTCTCTGCGGACGACCTCGAAGTTCGGCGGGCCGCCTGTACCGGAGCCTCTGCCTTGCTCGACTTTGGCCGCCAGTCCTGGAGTTCTTGGACCCCGGCCTTCGTAGCTTCTGCGGCCTGGGCCGCTCTGACGACCTCCTGCAACGTGGGAGGCGGCTCTTGATTCATTAATGTACGCTGGGTCTCGGCGTCGTTCAGGCCGCACAGCACACAGTCCTGGAGGGTGATTTCGGCATTCTCCCATTTGCACGGGCCGGCCGCCAGCCGCAGGGCCGCCACGAATGCGGCGACCGTCTCCCCGGGCGCTTGGACTCGCCTCCAAAACGCACTCCGAGCGGGAAACATCGCCGTGGCGGGCCGGACGTGCTCACGCAGCATCTGCATGAGTTCCTTGGCCTTGAATTCGCTCACCCTCCTCGGTGCAATCAGGTCCACCAAGGTCCTTTTGGTTTCTTGTCCGAGCATTCTGGTGAAGATGGCTCTCTTCTTCGCCTCTTCCGTGACTTCGGACTCGATCAGTGCGGCCTGGAAGTCCATCTCGAAGATCTCCCAGTCGCCCGGTTTCCTGATTTCGAAACCGGCGCATGTCTTGGTCCCGTGGGCTGCCATATCCCATCCTCGTCGCCAATTTAGTGTAAGGGACCAAAGACAAAGAAACAGCCGAAGGGTTGGCTTAACACAGGTTTATTGCATGATGATCCGGGGGAACATGAGGTAATGGCGGATGGGGAGCTCAATATATACAGCTGGCTATACATTTGAATGTGGCTCGTCGACAGGCTATTGGTTGCTGTCTGCGTGACGTCGTAGGAGGTCACGCCCTTCTTGACCAGGTGAGGAGGTCGCGGGGAATCTTCCCGCGCTGCTGAACCAGGTGACTATGATCCATGTGAGCTGGACGCTCGCTACTGCCCTCTGGTGGTCACTAGCTCGCGCCCCCTTATTAGGTTACATTGATGCAGCTGATGGTTATAATGTTGCACACAGAAAGGGTACATTGGTAACACATGGCAAAGGTACATTGTTAAAGGCACAGCTTTACAGAACACAACACTAGTAGTAGTATAGGGTTTATATGTCAAATAGCCAGGCTTTCTCCCACCTTATAATCTGCACCGGCCTTTTTAGGAATCTTCTGTTACCCAATTCCTTCTACGTTCATTGTGCATGGTTAAAAACAAAGTTTTGCTCACAATTAACAATCTTTGGCTGTTCTTTCTCTTTCCACACCAATTAACAAGCCAAATAGATGCTCATCAAGCTACTCATGTCTACTACACCCATGAGATCCAGAGTTAAAATAAACACAGTTTTTTTTCTCCTCCCATTCTTATCAGTGCAGAGTTTTTAGTGATTCAGTGACTGTAACCACCAAGGCAAAACTGAAAGCAAAAGAGGAAGCCCAGCCCAGCAGTCCACCCAGGGACGGGACGGGAGTGTAGTGGCTGGCCTGAGTCCCTGTCAATCAGTTTTTAGTTAGAATACATTAACATGGCTCCCACTGTTTCCTCCTCTGCTCTTTCTGCCTCCACCATTACTTGTCTGTGGGTTGACAAATCCCTGAACCTTCCTAGACCAGTGATGGTAAACCTATGGCACGCATGCCAGAGGGGGCACCCAGAGCCCTCTCTGTGGGCATGTGCCCTGTTACCCCAGCACAGAGTTCGCCCCTCCCCTCTGCCCAGCAACACAATGGGAGTGCTTCCTTCCTCCCCTCTCTGGGGTAAGGCGGGTGGCTCGCATGCGGCATGAGGGTGCGGTACGGATGGCAGCTTGTCAAGTCTGTGGTGAAGGTGAGTTTGGACACTCAGTCTCTAAAAGGTTTGCCATCACTGTTCAAGATGTTTAAGGCTGGTCCAGTGTGCCACTCATTCTTTGCAGGGAAGGGCCGGGTTGCTTGGTGCTACAATGATAAGGCTGAGACACTCCCCAAGGAGGACTGCTACCATGGCAGATTGACCACAAGTAAGGAGGCAGGTACTAAATAAGTGGCTCAAGTGGCTAAGACGCTGACTGGGAGGTGGAAGGTCAGCAGTTTGATTCCTGAGTACTGCAGGACAGAATGAATGCCTGTCTTTGTCCCAGCTCCTGCCAACCTAGCAGTTCGAAAGCAAGAAATTGCAAGTAGATAAATAGGGACCACTTGGGTGGGAAGGTAAACAGCGTTCTGTGCACTCCGGTGTCTAGTCATGCCTGCCACATGACCACAGAAACGTCTGCAGAAGCAGACAGCGCTGGCTCTTCGGCTTTGAAACAGAGATGAGCACTGAATCCTAGAGTTGGATACGACTGGCTTTCGAGCAAGGGAAACCTTTATCTTTACTCATAAGGTGAATTGAGGAATCAGAGACTCATGGGGCAACTTCCCACTCAAAAATGGGCTAGTTTTATTCCCGTAACATCCCTCGGTCTACAGCAAAGCCATCCCAAGAAAGAGTCTGTGAAAGCTTGTGTCAAATAAGCTGCTTAATCTTTAAGATGCCACAAAGACCCCTCCTCTCTACCATTCTAAATTGTCCAGAGGCATCAAATGAGCTGCTAAGAACATGCATAGGCTTATGTCCAATCCAGAATCTGGCCCTGTATGGCTGAGACAAAACCATAGCATTAGACCTATGTACCCAATAGGCAAGCAGCCCACAGAAAAAGCATTACATTACATCCAATTATATCACTCTATACTATCCTCCTTTCTCGCGATGAAGTGCTTACAGCAAATGGCTTATGGAACTGGCCTCCTGGTGAGGAGCAATTAATGGATTTTAAGTGCCCAGGACCAAATTAGCGTTGGGTTTCCATTAAAGCTACAAATGTATAAATCCTGTTATTTAGTATCCCAGTTTGAATATATGGCAGTAGTCATTAATTGTCTCTGAACCTTCTCAAGTGCATTTTGTCACTGAGCTATTGTCAGATATTGCAAAACTCTGACATATTTGCTTGTGGGCTTGCCTTAATATCTCTTTGATTTGATTTTTTTAAAATAGTTTTTGATTCCTTTTCCAAAGCTGACCATTTTTGTTTCACATTTTAGCAGTGAAGGGAAGTTGTGTTTGAAGGGTGTCTTGTCCAGGTCTGACTTGTCCTTGGTTTTGGTACTGTGTTAATCGTCACATTGGAACCTAATCTGTAGAGCAGGGGTCCTCAAACTTTATAAACCGGGGCCCAGTTGATGATCCCTCAAACTATTGAGGGGCCGGACTGTTTTTTGAATGGAATATATTTCAATGGGAAGTGTGAGCCTGCTTTTGGCTGATGAGATAGTCAATGTCCAGTTCCACGTTGGTCACTGCCAATTGTAACAGGTGATGCAAGTGTGCATCAGATAGTTTGGATCTGATTGGAGATTGCTTTCGAGAGGCCAATGTGTTCAAGAGAATAGCCTCTCCTGAATATCTTACATGACAGAGAGGAATTTTACCTAGTGCAAGTCCTGGCTCACGTTGTTTCTCCTGCTATTTGCCTTGGGTTCTGTTGTGGGTGCTGAACTGATGGCAAGACGGGCAGGAGACAGGCATGTTTTGTATCCTATAGACCTGTGGTTTCCAATGTGGGGCACATGCCCCACAGGGGGGTGGGATTTGAGTTTTAAGTGGGCAATTCGAGAATGAGTTATTAACAATAATTGGCCTTTTAGGCTTCCTCGATGTGAATAGGAGTTGGCTTTTTGAATAAAAAAAATTATATGTCACGGGTGGGTGGGAATCAGGATTTCAGAGATGCTTAGGTGGGCCATGGCCAAAAATAGGTTTGGAACCAATGTATATAGATATAGACCCATCATATATAGCAGGTGGTCCCCAACCTGTAGAGATCAGATGTGGCCCCTGGGCTCCAACCTGCTTGTTTACTGCTTTTTCTCTTGTCCCTTGCTATAAAAAAGAGCAACCTCATTTCTTCTGATCTCTATGGTTCTTTCTTTCATACCAGCATTTTGGTCTGGCTGGATGTCCCACTATGATAATGGAATAGACCGTACAGCCAGCGACCAAATGCCGAGTGTTGGGTGGTGGTAAATAACCTAACTCCCTAAAGGGGCCAACAGCTATGGCCGGATGAACCCCTTTAGGTAGGGTGATGGCCCCCTCAGTGGAGGAAATGCCACTGGAAACCATCATATTGGGCCCAATGACAAAATGAGCAGAGGAGGAACCATTTCACTATTCTGATTCCCAATGGTCATGGAAGCGGAAGAGGCCATGCCAGATGGACTGGCTGTGAAGGTGCACCTTGTCAATCTCCTCAAGGCTGCAGTAGTCCATTGCAGTCCCAGTGTCAAATCCTGTGTGTCTCATTTCATATATGCTGCAGGAGATGGCTCTGTGATCATAGTGTGTGGGGTCACTTCATGGCAAGCTGGGATCCACCTTAAACAAATTCACGCCATTGCC
Source organism: Bradypodion pumilum (assembly GCA_035047305.1). Lineage (NCBI taxonomy): Eukaryota > Metazoa > Chordata > Lepidosauria > Squamata > Chamaeleonidae > Bradypodion > Bradypodion pumilum. The sequence goes on from JAWDJD010000001.1 coordinate 275,058,643, forward strand.
ATTTTTGTCATTCGTTTTTCATCCATCAAATATGAAAATGATTTTCAGGAGGAAATGTAGACTCGGACACATAGGATAATAACGTTGTTACATTTTAACAATAGTAAGTACACTTATGTACCACCCCATTGCACTTAGTGAACTCTCTAGGTGGCTCACATGGTAATTAGCATTTTGTCCCCCACATGCTGAATACTCATCTTACCATTCTTGGAAGGATGGGAGGCTGAGTCAACCTTAATCCCCATCAGGATCAAACTCACAATCTCAGCAGCTTTGGCTACAGTACAACAGTTTACCCATTGCACCACGAGGGCTCCTTGATTTTGATTTAAGATGTGTCCCTTTTAAAGCATTGGCCATTCTAATGCAGCCCCATGTCCCAGACGCTTGGGGACTACTACTGTATAGCATTCAGATGGTTTTCGATACTGTAATTTAAAAAAAATCCAAAGGAAAAGGTAGTATCTGCAACAGCAACTACTGTGGGGGATGGCACCATATACTATTACTATTTCCACCCAGGTGGCTGTGTTTGTCAGTTGTAAGTGGTTAAGAAGCTCGCCTTGTTAGCTGGAAGGCTGGCAAGTCGGCAGTTTGAGACCCGGGTACTGCCTGACAAATTGAGCGCCTGTCTCTGTCCTAGCTCTTGGTGACATGAAAGGAGCCTCATTTGGGCATCCCCTGAGTGGAGTTTCTCCAGCAAAAATCATTTCAACCCAGAATAATGTCTGACCAAATTTTATTAGCACAAAAGCAGAACAAAGTGGTACCTTTAAGACTAAACAGCTTCCCTGCTCACCAAGTCTATTTGTCTCGATAATGAAGACAAAAGCTTAGGAACAGTAGATACAATTCATATTTCTGAAACAGGCTGTAGAGTATACTGCAGATTCCTCTTGTCCTAACTTGTAAACTGTGCTGTTGACGTATACTGTTCAGAAAAATCTGGCTCCTGAAAATTGGAGTGTCAAAGGCAGACAAGTTCTACCACCATGTGGGAGACAGAATGTAAAGAGAAGGAATGTAATTCGGCTGCTTATGAATTCAACGCTGCAAACCCTGGCCTAGGCTATGATAGTTGCAATCCAGAGATTTGGGGTAGAAGCTTAATTTTATTTTTGTTTAAAGGACAACTACTACCTTTTCCCATGGAATGCACCATGAGCTAAGGCAAGCTTCTGCATTAAGAAAAGCAAGCAAGCAAGAAGAAGATCATCAACATCATCATCATCTGGATGTAAATTACTTTTCCTGGCTCAGGAACATGTTTGGATTTTCCTGGCTTAAAGAAAATACAGAATTCCTCATAAAGAGGTCTGTTATGGCTGTTACATTTTGCTTTTATTCAAATAAGCTGGAGCCTGAGGTTAAAAAAAAAGTTCAACAATGTTCATGGAAGGAAGGTTTCCAGTCACTCGTTTCCTTCTGTATTCTCCAGAGGTTTTTTTCCTGAGTAGGGTACAGTATTTCTCCTACCATGCCACAAGGAAGATGGCTGGAGAGGAGGAGATTTTCCGATTTGGTGGAGCTTTGTCTGATTTTGGATTATTTCCTCACATTGGTGTCCTCACATTGGTGTCTTCTTGCACATACCATCCTGCATTGTTCAAAAGGACTTCCAGTCTTCTCTTGTAGATGCTTTTTTTGGGGGGGGAGAAAGGACTATAAAATTTATCTCCATTAAAGTCCATAGCTTAAGATTCAAACATTTTTATAACTATGCATTTTTTAAACCTTTAAAAAATAATTTAAAAACCCTAGTCTTCAGGACTGAAAATTGTATTTTACGCATCTGTGCTGTAGAATGCATATAATGACCTAGATACATATCACCCAGAACTACTATAAACAATGTCTTGAATTCCAAGCTAAAGAATTTTATTTATAACTTGTGTGTGTACGATTTTAAAATTATGTTCCGTAGTATCCTTGCCTACCGTATTAAACAAGGGCTGCTGTGGCTTAGTGGTTAAGACACTGAGTTGGATGGTCAGAGGTTGGCAAGTCAGCAATTTGAGGCCCGAGTGCTACATGACGGAGTGAGCTCCCGTCTGTATCCCAGCTCCTGCCAACCTAGCAGTTTGAAAGCAAGAAATTGCAAGTAGATAAATAGGTACTGCTTTGGTGGGAAAGGTAACAGTGTTACATACACTGTCTAGTCATGCTTGTGTCTAGTCATGCTTGTCACATGACCATGGAAACATCTTCAGATACTGACACAGCTTTTTGGCTGTAAACGGAGACAGGGCCGTAGCCAGGATTCTAGATTTGGAGGGGTGAATTTTTTTTCAGGAGGGGCAACAATGTCACACACACATATAACATTGGCATCCTGGGGTGGGTTGTGGGGGGAGGGTGGCTGTTAGCTCACGAGGGTTTCCCTCCCCCACCGCCCCCCCTATGGTTACGGGCCTGAACAAAGATGAGCACCACCTCTTAGAGCAGGCTAAATGTTGGCAGGAGAAAACCCTGGTGAGTCAGCTCCCTCCTTATTGCTAATTGCCATCAGTAATAAACTATGAGTTCAAGATAGTCATGTGATGGATGGAGAGACAAGAACCTGACAGTTGTGTGGGTGGGGAGAGGGATATATAAATTCAATAAATAAATAAATAAATAAATGGAGTGGGTGGACAAAGAAGAAAAAAATGCACAGAGAAAACTGGGATATATCATCTCATTACAATATTCTCCAATTCACAGCATTTTCAAATTGTCTAAAAGACAGAAAAGCAGCTCTCATTTTAACTAAATGTTCATTCCCATCTTTCTAGAAAATAAGCAACAAAGGAAAAGAGAACCTGAAATGGCTGGTTGTTGTTGTTGTTCAGTTGCACAGTCGATTCCGACCCTTCGCGACCTCATGGATCACCACACACCACACCAGACACCCCTATCCTCCACCAGCCTCCTCAACCTGCCCAGCTTTGTGCCCATTGTGTCAACAATGCCATCTAGCCATCTCATTTTCTGCTGCCCCCTTCTTTTGTCCTCGACCTTTCCCAGCATCAAGGCTTTCTCAAGTGACTCCTCTCTTCTCATTTGATGTCCAGAGTACTTTAACTTCATCTTCAATATTTGACCTTCCAAGGAGCAGTCGGGGTTGATTTCTTTTAAGATTGACCTATTTGTTCTGTTTGATGTCCAGGGTACTCTCAAAATTCTCCTCCAGCACCACATCTCAAAGGTGTCTGTTCGTCTGTGCTCAGCTTTCCTTATGATCCAGCTCTCACAACCATACATCACTACCAGAAATACCATTGCTTTGACTATGCAGACTTTTGTTTGCAAGATGATGTCTCTACTTTTAACTATGTTCCCCCAACTATACCTTTCCCTATTTCCAAAAACTAATACTTTCTTGACCTGGCATAAATCCTTTAGATTTTTTAAACACATATTCAATGAAGTCTCCCAATCTGTACAAATGTGCAAAGAATGAGATGGCTAAATGGCATTGTTGATGCAATGGGCACAAAGCTGGGCGGGTTGAGGAGGATGGTGGAGGATAGAGGTGCCTGGCATGGGATGGTTCATGGGGTCGCAAAGGGCCGGAATCGACTGTGCGACTGAACAACAAATAAAAGTGAAAATAGAGAATTAAGATTTGTGAAATAGAAGAAAAGGTCCTGAGGGTGGAGGATGCACTTGTCAATTGTTTATTGTTATATATGTTGTTGTTTTGCAATACAAACAAGGATGAATAATTAATGCACATTTTGTAATAAGCTAAACATTGTTTTTTTTTTAATTTTATGTGTATTTTTATTTTTTGAAAATTAAGTTATATATAACTTAGCAACAACACCTATATATAACAACACCTGAGCTTGATAGAAAATACTTCTTAAGAAATGAATCGAGGACAGCCGTGCTTCTTTTTTAAACTGTTTATTGTATAATATAAAACTACAAAAGTAAGACTGCTCATTTCCATGTAATTTGCCCAACTGTTTTTCTTCTTCTTCAATTATTATTATCATTACAGCCCATACCTACAAGTGAATACAGTAATCTGGTTTCAAATGTATATGTCTGTAACATTGCATAGAAAAGGCACAGCTCTAAGGTCTGTGGTTGTGGGAGGGGGGAACAGTGGGGGTGGTGGGAGAAAATACAGCCTTCTTTTTAACAAATAAAGCCCTGTTTTAAAACGATGCACCAAAACATGTCAGACTATGTACATCTTTTCTTTTCCCCACCCCTTCTGAATCTCCGCTTTAGAGAGTCTAGTATGGATTACATTGTTCAGCATCTACAAGTGGTTTTTTAAAAAAACTTTTTTCTCCCAAAATGGTCATAATTTGAAAGCAAAACCTAAAATTCGCATTATGATTATTTTTAGCATAACATTGCAAACAAATGTTACAGCATGAGCGAAAATTTCCCAAAGTAAAGTTCAGCCACAATATTAGAAGCACTGAAACATTAATAAAAGCAAGAGTCTGTTGGGTGTGTATTTTTTTTTAAAGGAATGCCTTGACTTTCTCTAGACATATTTCTTAAGGGGGAGATGGATCTACACTTTGTTTTTGTGATTGTTTCCTTTAAAGCAGGGGTTCACAACTTTTTCAAGCTGGGGGCCGGGTCACACTCTCTGTCAGCTTTGAGGGCCAGATGGCCATTTTGCCCTGCCTGCAACATTATGTCCCAACAGTTTCAAATGGGTGCCATTTTGTTTCTCAAATGCCTTTGGAGGGGTGGGGCCACATGAAATGGCACCACGGGCTACATCTGGCCCACGGGCCTTAGGTTGGGACCCCTGCTTTAAACCATAAACCTTTGGATTCACAAGTCTAACTCCAGTGAACCAAAAGAACTGCACAGCAGAATATACTCTCAAACTGGTAACTTGGGGAAAGTAGCTCTTATTTTCGCAACCACCATTAGATAAGGTAATGTCTTGGCACAGCCACCTTCTAACCTTCACTAATGACAACAGGACAACTCAATGACAGCGGACTGAAACATGTAATCCTCACCAGCCAGAGATGCCCAAGCACAACAGAGAACTGTGTTCTCTGCATTCAGCACCATGAGCTCCCTTCCATTTCCAGCAAAAGGCAGGCAGGGTTTTTGGGGCCATTCAACAATTATGTGATCCTTGAAGGGGGGAGGGGGTCTGCCATCTGAATTATGGAAAAATTACGTGGGGTCAGGTCAAAGATTACGTAATCCATTTGGAGCTGTTGTGCATTAGGCACCAATAGTGAAAAGCTCTAAAAATTAGAGTTTCGATACAAAAGCTCTGGATTACGTAATATTTTTTTTAAAGGGGGAGGGGTTCCAAAGCTAAAATTATGGTCGGATTACATAGGGGAGGAGGGGGTCAATTTCCCCCCAAAAATGGATCACATAATTGTTGAATGGCCCCTTTCTCCAAAGGACACTGGCTACTTCTATGACTCAGGGCACATTCTGTTTGGTACCGACTTTACACTGTATATGCATAAATCCAAATGTTGCGGCTTCCCCCATATCCCTCCCAAAACTGCAGTTCAGTGAGGACACTCAGAACTGTTGGACCTATCTCCAGTATATATATCTCTCCACCACCACCACCCCCAAACACTTCTTCTCTGGGGAAAATCTCTATTCTGTCTTGTATATATAAACTTAGTTAAGCCTAGAGCCTGCCACTTTTTTTTTTTGTAAGCGAGCCTTTCCCAATGTGAATTAATAAAAGGGTCCATCGTGATAAATTCAGTACAAACCTACTTCCAAAAGAACACTTCTGTTCCTCACCACTGCCATGATGCCTGGGTTAAACCTTGAAAAATGTGTCCCATTTGGTATTCTTGCCTTGGAAAACCCAGAATCTCCCATGCTGCCTACACTCAAAATTAATAAATTCATTTGACAAGCAGGGAAAATATGAAGACAAATCTTGTCATACTTGTAGGTGCATAAATAAAAAGCTTTTTATTCAAGGCTATGTTTTCTACCCATAAAGGTTTGGGCCATCCTCTGTTAATACGGGCCCAGGGTAGACGGTCTCTGAAAGTCCCGATGTCCTGGCTTCTACAGCAGTTCTGTACTGAAAGTTCTTGTGTCAGCGTACCAGAAATGTACTCACATACACAGGACACACTCAACTGATCAGTGATACCCCACTCTAAAGAATGTTCTCCAACAGACAACTGCTTAAACCTTTTCAATGGAAGAGCATTAACACTGGAGGCAGGTGATGCTGTACACAACCTTGGATCCTCATTCATCTCAGGCCATTTAAGACTGATACATGGGTAGTCTGCTGTGATACACACATCAGCTGTCTATGATGACGGGGTTTGTTGGTGTGGTCTGAAAGCTGGCTTAAAACCCACTCATTTAGCGATAAAACCAGGCCCTGCTTGGTCTCCTTGTTATGAATCTGGTATTCCTGTCTGCCTGTATGAAAGGAGGGGTTTTGTTTTATCAGGAAGCTTACTCAGGTGTCTGAGATAATACTACCCTTGGGCACCCAGCCAATTCAAGCTACCAGTGAGAGAGTAGATTGCTTTAAGTCTTCAAGGCTGCAACCCTAGGCACACCCAGCTAGGAGCGAGACCCGCTGAACTCAACGAGCATTACTTCACAGTAGACATATATATTTATACAGTGGAACTTCATACAACAATTGCCCCCTATAGCAACGTAATTGCATAACAATTAGGTTTTGGAGGGAAATGGTGTCCCGCGTAACAATTTTCCTTATGGGAAAAAAAATCGTACAACAAATTTTCAATGGGAAAAACCACTTAGCGAAAAAAATCGTTGTGCGATGCAACCCATAGGGAAAATCGCTGTACGATGCATGCATCGTATAGCAATTGTTTCGTACAACAACGAGCCCTGTGGAACAGATTAAAATAGTTGTATGAGGTACCACTGTATATGAAAACACTGGGACAAAGTCTCCTTGAAACCAAGGCTGTTCTTGGCAGACTGAAAGATAATCTGGCTTTTTTTTTTAATAAAAAAAGGTAACCAACAATACAAAACAGCTCAATTTTTATAACTACTGTAAGTTTATAAACTTTTTTTGGCCATAATTCTATCCAACCGGATCTACCCAGAGTAGAGAAAAAGCAAATAAAATGGGGGCAGGGGGGTATACTCCTGTTGATGACATGTATCCTGAATAGAACCCAGTTAATAATCTCCAAACCTTTCATCCCCCCTCTTGTATGGATTTACATTCCTACAAGAGAATACATTCCTACCATACATTCTGTACATGTTACAATCCAGATGTTGTTAGCATCACAATAAAATAAATATATATACTGTATATATATATACACAAAGGAAAAATAAAAAGGAATAAATAACTTACGAAAAACGAATGGAAAAAAATCACTTCAAATTCAAAGTAGGTCTTTTTAATTCTGCTCTCTTCTTGTCACTTCATTGCACAAGAGTGTCAACATGATTTCTCCCCCCCCCCCAAAAAAAAACCAACAACCCCAAACAACTTAGATATTTGTTTATCTTCAAGGGGTAATGGGAACATTTCTGTTCAATTTAGAACATTCAAAATGTTGGGCCTCCCTAGGAGGACAGGGAAAAATGTTGTCAATTTCAAATGATGTCAATTAAAAATGTGATACATGAATCAACTGGGGTACACTTTCCTATAGGGTAAGTCCTCAGTCTACCACTAATTTGCTGCAGACAATGTTCCAAGGCCACAGATTTTAGTTGCAAAGAAGCAAGCAGACTTAACTTTCCATGGCAAGGCTGGTGTCTGAGAAACAAACTTGCTGCTTTGCTCTAAAAATGGTGTTTAACATGTGGTCCTCATTTAAATGCTCAATCAGGAAGTCCAAAAAAAAAAGGGCAGTTGTTTCTAAGCTAAGTGTAAAATCAGAATTTAATTACAGTAAACACCTCTTTTTGCTTATACTATACTGCTATTTTCCCTCTTCCCAACAATCCTTGTAGCTTATGGATATCAGCTGAAACCAAAAACTGCCCCAGCAAAAATAAGTCCAGGCTAATCTTGAGCTGTTTTTGCTGTTCCCTCATGTTACATGTAACTACATTAATACCTCATACAAAGTCCGCTTTGTACAGCATCGAATTCATACAACATCGCCTAATTCCTTGAAAAAAGTTGCCTCATACAAAGTCATGCGACTTTGTATGAGGCATTGGGTTTTTCCCCAGGTTGCATTGTGCCTGGGCAGTATAAAAGGCAGGATACGTGTGTGCATTGCTCTTGTGGGTTTTGCACGAGGCAAAGAGTGTTTAGGAGTGGTTTTGAGCGCGATTTTGGATTTTTTTAAAAAAAAATGTCAGAATTTTTAGAAGCATTCCTGGGATTTTTGCAGCATTCTTCAGGTTCTTGGACAATCAGGGCTGTTTGACATGTTTTTTTACATGTTTTTGTAATGTATTTAGCCTTTAGACAATGATTTCTTAAAGTTCTGTCTGTTTCCTTGACTTTGCCCTGAAGTCTGTGCTGTTACAGTACAATGTATCTCTAAGGAAATGACGTTGTACGAGGCATCGCTGCAAGGATTTGGACGTTGTATGAGGCATCACAGCCATACCTGTCAAGTTTTGGATTTGGAAGTAAGGGAAATTTCCCAGCAAATACGGGATACTTGACAGCTATGCTTATCCTTTGTTGCCCTCCAATGGTGGCAATAGGGCATTGCAGTCTAATTACTACGGGATGACGGCAGGGAAGAGGGTAAAAAAGGGGTTTTTCCTGGCCAATACGGGATACTTGACAGCTATGATCACAGCTAGGATTTTGCATGCCTCATACAAAGTCCAAATCCGTATAAAGGCCAAACTTGTGGAACCAAGTTTGGAAGTTGTATGAGGTATCACTGTACCCTGTAGTATCTGTACTCAGAGCTGTGTTAGCCCCGTGGCTGGTCACATACCAGTGCTGTCTTCAACAGATCTGGAAGGAGCAGCATTGTAAACTGGAAATAACTTGGTTCTATTTACCTTCCTCTGCCAGACCATGGATGAATTGTAAATGTCTAGCTCAGGTACAGGTAGATCAGCTATTTTCTGGAATTATTGGATTTCTACCAGTGTTGAGCTGCTCCAGGTGCTCACAGGTGCCTGGGCACCGGTAGCGGAAATTCCCCAGGCCACACCCACTTGACCGGCCACACCCACCTCTCTACCCCAGGCCATGGCATAGGGAGGCCAAGTGGCCATGGCCCACAGAGTTAACCACCCCCATGGTGGGGGTAGTAATTTTTTTTGCAGCGCATCACTGATTTCTGCCTTTCTATATGATTCTATAGGATGGGCTGTTTTACAACTATGCTTTGTACAGTGCCAGCTGCACATCAATTGCTTCCAAAAAAACAAAAACCACACACACAACCTTAATATAGAATAGATCCCTGCCCAAAACAAAAGTACAATCTGGATTAGTTGCTACATCTTGCAGCTTATTTATTTATTGCTCGCATTTCTATCGCCGCCCCCTCGCCAAGGCGACTCCGGGCGGCTTACAACAAATAAAAACTTACAAAAACATTAAAAATAGCATTAAAATTGAATTATTTAAAATTAAGAAATCTAATTATTATTATTTTAAAAAGCTTATCTTCCCAGCTTCCTCCTGCTGCACCAATAATAGGCAAAAGTGTTCCTTTATAACAAGTTGTTTTCATGATCACATTTTGTGTGTGTGTGTCAGGCTTTTCAAGATATTAAAAGCTGACTGACTAGGTCCTCACTGACCACTTAGTTTAGTCCAGCAATTCTCCAATTACCAAGTTCACCTACGTATAAATAAGAAGTTGTGGGGGAATTACACTTAATACATTAAACATATTTTAAATAAATAGGTATGGCATGTTCTAAAGTGCCAGTTTTTATAAATCTGCCTTCCTAAAGGCAGTCAAGACCCCAATTTTTTAAATGCATGACAAAAAGTGAGCAGAACTGACTGAATATTGCCAAATTACATAAAACATAATTTAAAATTTCTTAAATAAATATAAAAGTTATTCCTAAAGAAGCCATATGCATATCAACAATATAGTTTGTAACCTGCACTCAATTAAGTACCATTTAAAATTAATATGCCATAGCAATTTCAGCAACAGGCATGAGAACATTGCAAGTTTTCTTTTAAAATAAATGTACATCACAATGAATATTTGGGGGGCGGGGGATGGCAATGAGAAGACTTCAGTGGGAAGGAAACATGCATAGAGAACTTCGGTTGTCCATACATTGTAAAACAGGCGTTATAAAGTGTAAAGCAGGTAACGCGGTTGAGGCAAGAAACCAACCTAAGAAAAGATATCAAAGCATTTGTAACATGATCAGCTCCAGTTCTGATAGCAAAGGACCTCTGCAGGAGTCCATCCATTGCCGCTTAGAGATGATTTTGCTGCAGTTAATACTGAAGTTGCCTTTTGCTTTTGTTTCGGCACACTTGTCAAAGTGTGAATAACAATAATGTTCCAAGAAAAGGAGAAGGGTATATCCATAAGACTAGATCAAAGGACTATGGCATATTAGCATTACATGGTAAAGGTGGGATGCATTTCCCCCCTCACTCCTGAACACATTTCCTTGGAAGGAACCTACATTGACTTCAATGCAACTTACTTTCAAGTAAGCCTAGTTCGTACAAGGAACTGAGTATCATTTAAAAAACAAAAAAGCAAAGTGAAACCAAAAACAAATTGCTACAGCTGCACTGTATTTATGGTTACATTTAAATCCAATGGGGAACTAAGTTACACTAAATGCAAAACGCAACGGCTGCAACCCAACGAAGAATTAATGAAACAGAAGGCCACCAATTTCTCCAACCTGGATCCTAAATCTGAGAAGCTGTTCTCGCAGAAGGCAGGGTGGGTGGGTGAGGGGCTCTTGCCACAAGCAATACTTGCTTGCAAGGCAGGGAGCAAAATGTTAGGATCCAATGCGCCCAGGGACACTCATTTTGGTGTTGGGATTGTGGTTGGCGTCTGTTCTTCTTTTTATTAAAAAATAAATAAAATTGTTTCAGTTAAAAAAAATGTCTTGATCATTTGTGAGAGGTGGGCAGGGGGAAGAAGCAGTTTTATCAGAATGAAGTTTCACAGCTATTTTCCTGCCAACTGTTTGACATCATTGTTGGAATATACATGGCTCTAATGGTTTTGTTAATCACAGTAGTACGCAGCAGGGAGTAAATATTTGTGAAACATTTCAGGGAAGAGCCCTTGGCCTTTTCCTTCAAGCCTGTGTTGTCTGGATTCAGGGAGGCCAAACTGCAGACCAATTTGATCCAAAATTCTCTTTGCACCATTATAAGGGTATAAAACACTACAAGTCTGTATAAAACTACAAGTAGTTCTTGTACATCAGAAGGTGGATGCAGGAACAGAGTGAGCAAATCCTACCAAAATAGCTATTTCCTTTATTTGTACTGAGTATAAACAGCATTCTGGTTTTCTTCTCTTTTTTTCTTTTTCTTTCTTTCTTTTTTTTTTTAAGAAAAGACCCCTCAATATCATAAATTGCAGAATTTGTACAAAAATATAAAATAAATTTGAGTAGCAGTTTCTAAAGAGCCATGTAAATGCAACGTTTAAAGAGGAATTGTTAATACCTCTAAAAAGGCTGAATTGCTAAGTCAGTCTAGACAGGGCTAAAATGCCAAAACGGTACTGCAATTATCTAAATAATATTTTAACCTCTCGCAATAAAACTTATAGAAAAAATAGATAAATATGCACATGCAATGTACAGCTTTCCCCCCAACGTAATCCTTGTGCTTAGCTTTTACAATTCTTTTTTTTTCTGTCCAACTTACTAATATTGTTTACAATATGCATTTCTCTTTCCTATATCAGGAACTCAGGTCTCCCTTGAGGAACCACTTTCAAAACTACATTAAAAGTGGTCATACATGGATAAAGGCACTCCAACTCTGCTTGAGGCAAAAACTAGTGTGATCTGAAGAGGAAAAAAAGAGACAAGCAAAGACGCATGCACAGTGGTGTGTGTGTGTGTGTGTGTGTGTGTTTGTCCATCCATCTGTGTAGATCTGTAAGGAGAGGGGTGGTTGTGAAAATACTACCAAGTATTTATACTGGTGCATTTTAAAAAATCTGCTATATTTAAGACCCAACGAGCACCTCCATGATATGATCCAGTTCTGTAAGGTCCATTTTGAAAGGCTGACTGGGAGCTACTGGCTGGTTGCTGTAAGGAGCCAGAGTTTTGAGAAGATCATCTGCGGAGACAGGAGCCATTTTTGAGGAGGCGCCGGTAGAAGACGTGCAAGGATCAAAATCATACATAGAAGTGTCAATGTCTGCAAAGAGAATATCATCTAAGGTCAAGTCTGTAAGAAAACCTGTAGATGTCGTGATTTCAAAATTACCAGGTAAAGAGTCCATTAGTTTAGATTCATTTATTCGGCTCTCCTGGACTCCCTCAGGCTTCTGAACACTGGGTGCACTGGAACTCTCCTTGGGGTTTTCTGATGGCGTCGTTTCTGCGGTTGCTGCAGCTGCTACTGCCTCAGCGGAGGTAGATGATGGACAGAGCTCCTCAATTTCATCCAAGGCCGAGGAGAAACTGTCCTTTACTGGTTGGACAGCTGGAGGTGGTAGTTTTGTAGGACCATCCTGTGGGATCGTCTGGGAAGTGCAAAAAGTGTCATCTTCAAGCAGAGAGGCAGGGGTGAGGCAAGACTCCAAGGGCGCGGTGCCTGTTGAGTCCATGGGGTGGACTGGCGGAGAGGCCAGATGGCTAAAGGCAGGCTGAACTTCTCGGAAGTTGTCTCCCAGAGGGTCAGTAGGCTGTGAAGTAGTGATGAACACAGGCCTCAAGCTGCCTTCCTGTTTGAGTTCTTCCTGGATTCGCCTCAACATGTTGTTAATTAGAACTGTCTTTTGCAAGCTTGGCTCTGTTAAAGGCCTGTGGTTATAAAGTTTCATAAGGGAAATGTTGAAGATAGTCTGGCGCTGTAAGGTGTAAGACACCTTAGATGGACCATCGGTAGGAGATACCACTTTGCCTTCCAACCCATCTTCATGCTCATCAAACTTCCGCTTTCCTCCTTTCCCCAACATATATCTGTAAACAAAAGGGAAAGGGATATTACAAACAATTCAACACATCTGCACATGGACTCCACACCCCATTCTACCTTCGCTTATGAAATGTCTTCAAATGGGCTAGAAATGACAGCTCAGGCTTTCTGCAACAAGGATGATAAAAGTCACAAACCACTTTCAATGTGATAATACATAAAACAGCCTTCATTCTTTGGAATCTCAAACAAGCACCAACAAAATGGGTGCAATGACTATCTGAAAGCCCAGCCTAGGTTCCACACAAGGTAGTCCCACTGACTACCACTTAAGGTAGTTCCACACGGAACTACAACAAGAGTTGTAGAACAAAAGGGTTCCAAGCTGTAGAATACTGTGTGTTGAACATTTTGCTAGTTTCAGAGCCCAAGTAGTATCAGGGGCCGTCACCACTTGGTCAAGACTGGGGAGAGCCCAGAGGAATTGCACTCTTCCCTAACAGGGTGCATTGGATTCACCACGTGCTCTTCTAATGGGTAGGAGGGTAGGTTTGATGAGCTTAACCTTCCTAGTCCACTAAAGTGCCATCCAATTTGCCTCCATCTTTTTCATGTGCAAAATATTTCTGCATGGAAATTATCGACATCTATGCATTTCTTTGCTTAGAAAGGTAGACAGTGTCACTTGCCCTACATGTATGCATAGTTTTTACTGGACTAGGGAACGCCTGGCGTTCCAGATGTCCACAAACTACCGTTGCCATCATGTTTCACCACAGGCCAGGATGGCTAGGACTGGTGGTGAGAACTGGAATTCAACACCATCAAAAGGGCCACGGGTTCTGCTGCTCTGCTCTCTTCTGGTTTTCACCCTAGATCAGAGGTGGCCTACAATCCCCACAGTCCTTTATTACTATCAACACAGGTTGGGAATTTTGGAAACTGTGGCCCAAAAATCTAGAATGCCAAAGGTTCACCTCTCCTTTGAGGTTCATACAAAAGAAAGAAAAGAGATCATTTCAGGATTTTATTTATTTTTCCCTTTATGCCATCTGTCACTGATCCAGATTCATTTGCCTCTAAATTTCAACCACCTCTAAGCTGGCTAGCTAAGACTGAACATGGAATTTATGATTTTAATCTAAAGATAGCTGACTGTCTTATATGTGTTTTGCTACAAAAGGCACCACAGCATTTGTTACTAAGGAATACAAACACAACTTTGGAAAATATGGGGAGACAAACCATCCTGATGTCTCCGGTCCTGAGGCCTTGACACAGAGGACCATAGAAGTGGAGCATTAGTTGAAGTTTTATTTTTCTTATTACAGCTCCTAGAATATCCAAGCTAGTGCAGACATTTACTGGGGCATTCTTAGCTATGTAATCCAAAAAGGTATTATTTCCTATATTGACTAAGAACTCTTAAGAGATTCACACTCACCCTTTAATGGTAAATGTCACTCCTGCTCGAAAGCCAGTGTAACTGACTTTAGGCTTATCTCTGTTTATAGCCAAAGAGCCAGTGCTGTCTGCGTCTGCAGATGTTTCCATGAACATGTGGCAGGCATGACTAGACACCTTTTAGAACCCAACATATGAATGTTAAGAGAAAGAACCAACTATCTTAGTATTTGCCACCACATTAGACATTACAAAAGATGTGTAATTTAAGCATATGCCTCAAAATATTAATATTTAATCAGTTCTTAAGCCCCATGCCAGGGACTGCAGTGGCTCAAGTGGCTAAGATGCTGACTGGAAGGCAGCAGGTCAGCAGCTCGATACCTGAATATCGCAGGATGGAATGAGCTCCCATCTTTGTCTCAGTTCCTGCCAAGCTAGCAGTTCAAAGGCAAGAAATTGCAAGTAGTTAAATAGGGACTACTTCGGTGCCTGCCACATGACCACGGAAACGCTGGTCTTCAGCTATGACACAGAGATGAGCACTGAACCCTGGAGTCAGATACGACTGGCTTTTGAGTAAGGGTGACCTTTACCTTTACCTTAAGCCCCACACTGGTATACTTTTCATTATGAAATATCAGTTATTTATAAAGGAGCGTTAGTTACAGATTAATTAGGAAAGGCAGGATCCTTGTCTCTTCAACAAGTAAGCAGCACATTTGAACTTGAAATGTGCAAAGAAGTTTAAGAATTTGACTTAGAGTACAAATATATACTGTATATGGAACCAACTCTTTGGTTTTACTGAATGTAACACAAGTGGACATAAATAAGGAAATGCCTTTATGATGATGGCTACATCTCAGAATCAGACATACTGTAAAAGAATGAAAGACTTTAAGAATGGTTATTCCTCTGCTCCTTCTGCCAACCATTCATGAATGTTTGTTTAAAGGAGAATTTCCCAAATGTGGGACCCTGAATGTTCTTGGACTCCCAACTTCCAGAAGCTCTGACTACTGGGTATGTCAGCAAGAGCTTCTGGAAGCTGGAGTAAAAAATCACTGTGGAGCTTTACACTGGGAAAACGTTGAGTTAAAGAGGAAGACGTTTCTAGCTTTCAGGGTTATAGGGCAAAAATGCTGAGGCTGAACTTGGTTTTTGCTAAGCCAGTCATCTGTCTCAGCTTCTGGCAATCTAGCAACTTGAAAGCAAGACATTGCAAGTAGATAAATAGGCGTGAAAGGTAACAGTGTTCTGTGTGCTCCGGCATCTAATCATGCCTGCCACATGATCACGGAAATGTCTGCAGATGTAAACAGCGCTGGCTCTTCTGCTATAAACAGAGATGATCACTGTACCTTAGAGTTGGATACAACTAGCTTTCAAGCAAGGGCAACCTTTACCTTACCAAAGACAACCTAAAAAATAAATGATGTGACAAAAATAAAGCAGCCCAACAAACTCAGCAAACACATTGTATAAAACCTACGCCAAGTAGGTTCCAAAATTAGGTGCTTAGGTAAATCAGCATTCTTCTGTATACTGAGCTCAGAAGAAGGATTCAGTTAACCAAGAGTCACTCTGGAGTTTCCTTATAGAATTTTAAGCCTGGGCTCTGAAAGGAAAAGTAAAGTGATCAGTAATGCACTGTTCTCTCCCTGCAGGCGGTTGTGAAAGGAGGCAAGCTAAGAGTTGCTAATGCTAAACTCCGTTCCATTACCAGACTTTACAATTATGATTTACAGAGCTTCAGTCACTGAGGGTATCATAACTACTGTATGATTTCCTCATTTTCTGAATCTATCCAAGCCGAGACGAATGCTGGGAAATCTTTTTTGTGGCCTACCTGTCCCAGAATACCTCAGCCAACTAGTTATAAAAGATTCTCAATGTGTTAGTCCACAACAGTTTCTTTACTAAGGCTGGAGGCAGAGGCCCCTACTTTGCCACTGCTGGATAATGCTACTGCTAACTACAGTAAAAAAACCTACTTACGCAAAAAGTCTGTTCCGTAGGCTTTCATGTAAATCAGTTTTTTACTTAACTTGAAGCAAATCCATAGGAAAATGATATTTATGTAAATCAAAGCAACCCCATAGGAAAAACAATTTTTACGTAACTTGAAGCAACCCCATAAGAAAAACAATTTTTTACGTAAGTCAAAGCAAACCCATAGGAAATTGTGTTATGCAAATCGGGACATGGTTTTAATGCAAAAATCATTATGTAAGTCGAATTTTGTGTAACTCAAAGCACATATAAGTTGAGGTTTCACTGTATAGCCAAAACGAGAACACTCATTGCTACTTCTACCTGCAAGATTTTTGGGGTGGGGGTGGGGGAGCCTGCCACTGGTATTAAAGTTCAATAATTTAATGTTTTTTTTTATTGTTTTTAATGCTGTGAGCCACCCTGAGTCATTTTGAATTGGGCGGCTATACAAATTGGAAATTAAAATTATAAAGAATATATACATCATATTGGATTGCTTGTTTATCCACCGAACTGACTTCTTCACACAATTGTAGCTAATACATCATACATACAATTTTATTTTCTTAAGCTCCAACTATTCCAAAAATTGTAAAGGCAAGAGCCTTCAGCATGTAAAAGCGTATTTTTTTAAAAAAATACACAGAGAGAAAAAGAAAAGAAAAGAAAAAAGAGAGATGTCAATAAATGAGGTACATCGTCCTTGGAACTGCAGCTGCAAAAGTTCTCTTTGGACTTACTCCAAAGCAGAAAATACAAGCACGCAGAAAACATTCCCTCCGCTGAACACACCCTTCTATAAATTAGAACAGGGATATTTATTAAAATGCTGAACTGGTAACCTATAAGTAAATGAGGGGAGGTAAGGGGTAAATGGAGGAATGTCAAAATGAATCACAAGCTCAAAGAAATTTTCATGACTGAATATACCCCCTCTGAATGCCACAACATTTATGGTCACGGCTGGCTGGAAGTTTGTGTTAAATCATCTCCCTCTACCTATTCAAAAGAGTAATACCAAGCTACTTTAGGGAGAAGCAACTGCTATTAAACATTTCATATACTGTATCTACTTTTTCGTAAATATCAACAGATGCAGATGAGAAATGAGAAGGTGTTGAGCTCCAGAACTTTTAGACTGGAACAAAGTATCACACTGAGTTCCCAAATGCCTGGAAACAGGCTGGTAACCAACACAGCAATGATCTGGAAAATTAATGGTTGCTAACAACCTCACTTTCAACAAGGCATTTGCCATTCTCAAGAACTAGGCCTCTTCCAG
Source organism: Bradypodion pumilum (assembly GCA_035047305.1). Taxonomy (NCBI): domain Eukaryota; kingdom Metazoa; phylum Chordata; class Lepidosauria; order Squamata; family Chamaeleonidae; genus Bradypodion; species Bradypodion pumilum. Next base: position 275,076,330 of record JAWDJD010000001.1, read on the forward strand.
AAGCTTCTAAGAGCCAGGTAGAGAAAGGATAAAGCTGCAAGTGGCTGTGGATCTTAACGCAACGGATACAGAAGAGATGGCCTTGTCAGAATCCTCAGGTTGAGAAAACAGAAACATGGACCCAACAAAACATGGCAACTGATGCGAAAGGTATACCTTTAGAGTCTGCTCTAATAATGGAATCCAAAGAGGACCAAATGCAAATGGGTGGCTATCAGCACAAAAACTTCATAATTCTCCACCTTTTATCCAGTTACAGCAATACCTCGCATAACGACTGCATCAGATAGTGTCATATTCGCATAATGTTGCGGTTTTTATGCACACGTGATGCATCACAAAACATCCAAAACCACTCAAAAAACTGGACGTTATCTGAAGTATTGGTATAGGAACCTCAGATAACGTCCATTTTCAACCATTTTTTGGATGTTATGCGATGCATCTCCCCATAGGAACCTCATAACGTGCAGAATCGCATAGCGACCAACTCCGTGGAATGAGTTTGGACGTTATCTGAGGTTCTACTGTATTGAAGTAACTACTTAGAATAGTTCTGGAGCATGCAGCGATGGCAGAAATAACATGTTCTTGGTCACCATCACTTTTACAGATCCCAGAATGCGCTCTAACCTTTTGCTCAGCTAGACTGAGACCAAGTCTTGTTCCAATAAAATTCAAATTACAGTATCATCTTTCTTTCCTTGCTGATTATTCAGAACAACTTAGAAAGTGGAGCTTCAACCAGATCACCAACATAGAGAGCAGAAACACCTCCCGCACAACTATCACAAAGCAGGCAGGACTCCATATGGATCCACTGTCCTCTCAAAAACATCTGTCCACTAAGTGACCCATCCATGTGAAATTTAGGATTTCCTGGGGAATGCTCATTGATTTTACAAAGCTAGACCTTCATCTTCCAGCAACCATTCCATAGTGTGTTCTGAAATGTGAGTCAGGCCAGGTAAACCCACAAGTGCCAGGTGTCCTGAATCTGCTCTGAACACATTAATAATGGTATATATTTTGGGCCTGCCCAGCAACTTCAACTGTGAAGACTCCCAAATCTGTTGTGACTAGGCTCAAGGATGGAATGGGCTGGAAGGCCAGAGAAAGCTCCAAAAGGAAGAGCTCTGTGAAGGATAGCAAGAGCTGAATAGCAACAGCAATAGTGTTTAAGTGCACTGGGTTAGACTATTCATAAGGGAACGCAGTGGCTCAAGTGGTTAAGAGGCAGAACTTGATGACTGGAAGGTTGGCAGGTCAGACGTTCAAGACCTGAGTATTGCACAACGGAATAAGCTCTCGTCTCTGTCCCAGCTCCCGTCAACCGAGCAGTATGAAAACAAGAAATTGTAAGTAGATAAATAGGGACCACTTCGGTGGGAATGTAAACAGTGTTCTGTGTTAAGGCATGCCTGCCACATGTCCACGGAAACATCTGCAGACATAGACACTGCTGGCTCTTTGAGCACTGAACCCTAGAGTCGGATACAACTTGCTCTTGAGCAAGGGCAACCTTTAACTTTACCTAGAGTATTCAATCAATTCCTAGCTTGATGAACTACTAGATACAGGATTCTGCATGTCCCTCCTTCCCTCTCTACCTGGCACCTAGAAAACAGGGAATTACGTTTTTCTATTATTATTATTATTATTATTATTATTATTATTATTATTATTATTATTATTATTATTATTATTATTATTATTATTATTATTATTATTATTATTGGCTTATATGACACCCACTCGCAGATGTGACTCACGGCTGCTAACAACAATATCACATCCAATACAATAGAAAACAAGATACAATTAGCATACATTAGAGAACAAGATACAATTAGGAGAATACAACTAGCATACAATAATAAAAGTCACCTAAGTCAAAACAACCCAAAACAAGAATTTGACCACAAGAGTCGAATGGTATCCTGACCGGGATATTAAATCAGAGTCAAAAGTTGTTTTAATATCATGATTAGTCATCTAATATTACTAAATCAAAGTTCCTTACTGTGGACGTACTTGGTAATTCAGGATTAACAACAACAACAACAAATGTATGCCATCAAGTCAATTTTAGACTTACAGTGACCCTTTCCAGGGCTTTCTAACTAGAAAGTACTTACGGTAAAGGTAGTTTACCATTCCCTTCTTCTAGGCACATCCTGAGTCTGTGCAACTTGCCCAAGGCCACATGGCTGGCTCATCTGAGATGCACAGCGGGGAACAGAACTCCCAACTTCTGGACTCCCGGCCAGATACACAAGACCAAGCCATTACAGGATCAAGGAGTTGAAAAGACACGGGAGGAACACCCAAGTAGACTTGAGAAGCCCTGCTGCCCATCTCCTTTTGCTAAACTAAGGTGTAGCAAACCAGGATGCTTAATGGATTCCCGTGAAAAGGATTTTTTTAAACCTTCATTTTTTGTGAAGCAAAACAACAAACCACATCTGAAAAGAATGCTCAGGCAACTCAAAGGTTTATTTTCTTGCTGTTGCTGACTGTTGTCCAAAACTGAGAGTGAGTCACACAGAGAACTGCACTTATACAATGGTCTGATTCAAAGACGGTACCAAAGTGCCCTCTGTGTGCTGACCAAATGGGCCCTCCTGCCCCACTCCATGTGGTGTAGGTAGGTAGGAGTCCACAAACATGATGGGTACACTTGCCACAAGAACTATCTGGTGATCAGAAATGGGGCACAGATGTTACGGTTACTTTGCCCTTCGGGCTTGTTGAAAATGCCACCACATATGATCAATGATAAAGCACCAAACATAAATTGCAACTGGTGTTGGCCACTGCGTCTTTAATCCAGGATCATCCTTGCAAGCAGCTGAGTGAGCAGGAGCTGGAAACCCCTTGTGAAAAATCCCCCTTTTAACCTTTCATTTCCATGGCTACTCCTTCGCTGCTGCTTTCTTGTTTTCTATTTTGGCTGAGGAGTCCTTCTCCCTTCCCCAACCACTGGACTTTCTCTGGATTTCCCTTCTGCAGCGGAGGGGACAGTACTCTCTCTTTCATGCGCTTATCTCTCAGAAAAGAGAAAACAATTTTACACCAGCTTACTCTTCCAAGCTTTCTATCTTGCCTCAGGCTGGTTTCTTTCTCTCGCCACCCCCTAGAAACAAACAAAAAACTGGTTTGTGAAGAACCAAGCTGTTGCAAGGAAAAACAACAACAACCCAGCACCATCAATGCTAAGAGTGGATTGCCTATGAAGAAAAGACTTATGTTTAGTGCTCTTTTACACTTTGGTGCTGCATAGTTTGCACAGCCACAAGTTGAAGTAAGTATGTGGGTGCTGCTTTGTAATGTCTCTGTTAGGCTTTGAAATGCTTTTCTCTTTGCACTTTTATGATATATATTGTATCTACGATGACATGACATTGCGACTTATGTATTGTTATATGTTACTGAAAGACCAGTAACTGAAAGACCAGTACTGAAAGACCAGGCCCAACTGCCCAGAAACCATCCAGAAGCCTTGGAGGGAGGTGAGTGAAGAATCGGCCCCTCCCTTCCACCCCATCCTAAAACCTGGGTGCAAGGAAGAAAGAGGCAGAGAAAGACCAGGCCCCAACTGCCCAGAAACCATCCAGAGGCCTGGGAGGGAGAAGGTCACCATCCACCACTGCAGCCAGAGGCAGAGGAAGAGGAACAGCTGAGACACAGGGAAAACATCCACTGCCCGCCACTGCGATGCCCCTGGAGCAAGGGACCCAGAGACAACAACCCCACTTGGGGAGTGAGGACACAAGGATAAGTAGCTGATGTGAAAAATGTAGCTGAATTAATATAGAGACTGACATAGAGACTTCATACTGACTTAATATAGCAAGTAACATAGAGACTGTGTTTTAGAGTGTGATAATTATGCATGACAATATGTAGTGTAAACTGTTCTAAACTTTTAAAACTGTGATATGATGTATGATGCGAGGAAAAAAATGGCGTAGAAACCGGCAAACCACGCCACAAAGCTTGCCAAGAGAACCCTATGGACCAAAACAAAAGGCAAAACAAAAGGGCAGGCTAGGTGATACAGGATGCTTCACACCTCAGAGGGGAGAAAGGGGATGGACAGGAAAGGGGGAGGGGAAATGCAATGTTGTAAGGAGCAATACTGTATAGGGACATGGAATGTGAGATCAATGAACCAAGGTAAACTGGAAGTGGTAAAAAATGAGATGGAAAGAATAAGCATTGACATCTTGGGAATCAGTGAGCTCAAATGGACAGGGATGGGCGAATTCAGCTCTGGAAACCATCACATCTACTACTGTGGACAAGAAAACTTTAGAAGACATGGAGTAGCCATAATTGTCAATAAAAGAGTGAGAAGAGCAGTAATGGGATACAACCTCAAAAATGACAGAATGATGTCAGTAAGAATTCAGGGCAAACCCTTCAATGTTACTGTGATCCAAATATACGCACCAACCACGGGTGCAGATGAAGCCACAGTGGACCAGTTCTATGAGGACTTACAACACCTCATAGAACAAACACCAAGAAATGATGTTCAAATTATTCTAGGAGACTGGAATGCCAAAGTAGGCAATCAAAAAGTGGAGGGAATAACAGGCAGGTTCGGTCTTGGAACACAGAATGAAGCAGGACAAAGATTGATAGAGTTCTGCCAAGAGAACGCACTGGTCATAGCAAACACCCTCTTCCAGCAACACAAGAGGCGACTTTACACATGGACATCACCAGATGGCCAACACCGAAACCAGATTGACTACATACTCTGCAGCCAAAGATGGAGAACCTCCATACAGTCAGCAAAAACAAGACCTGGAGCAGATTGTGGCTCAGATCACAACCTACTGATTGCAAAATTCAGGCTTAGACTAAAGAAAATAGGGAAAACAAAGAGACCAGACAGATATCACCTAGACAGCATCCCTAAAGAATACACGGTGGAGGTGATGAACAGATTCAATGGCTTAGACTCAATAGATAGAGTGCCAGAAGAATTATGGACAGAGATGAGGGACATCATGCAGGAAACAGCAAAGAAAACCATACCAAAAGAAAAGAAGAGTAAGAAAGCAAAGTGGTTGTCTGATGAGGCTCTTAAAATAGCAGAGGAAAGAAGGAACGCAAAAGTCAAAGGAGAAAGGAAAAAATACAATCATCTGAACACAGAATTTCAAAGAAAAGCAAGGAGAGATAAGGAAAACTATCTAAAAGAACAGTGCAAAGAAATGGAAGAAAACAACAAAAAAGGCAGAACCAGAGATCTTTTCAAAAAAATCCGGGAAATCAAGGGAACATTTAAAGCAAAAATGACCATGATAAGGGACAAAGACGGAAAGGAGCTAGCTGATGCAGAAGAGATTAAGAAAAGATGGAAAGAGTACACAGAGGAACTCTACAAAAAGGAACTCAACACTCCTGATAGTCACAATGATGAAGAAATTGAACCTGAGCCAGACATCCTGGAGAGTGAAGTCAGAAAGGCCCTAAAGAGCACTGCAAACAACAAAGCTAGTGGAGATGATGGTATCCCAGTTGAATTTTTCAAAGCTCTAAAAGATGATGGCATCAAATTACTGCATTCAATATGCCAGCAGATTTGGAAAACAAAACAGTGGCCACAGGACTGGAAAAGATCAGTATATGTTCCAATCCCAAAAAAGGGCAATGCCAAAGAATGTTCAAACTATCGAACAATCACGCTCATCCCACACGCCAGCAAGGTGATGCTCAAGATAATACAGGATAGACTTCAGCAGCATGTGGAAAGAGAATTACCAGAGGTGCAGGCTGGTTTCAGAAGAGGCAGGGGGACTAGAGACCACATTGCCAACATACGTTGGATCATGGAGAAAACAAAGGAATACCAGAAACAAGTTTATTTTTGCTTTATTGACTACACTAAGGCATTTGATTGTGTGGATCACAACAAGATGTGGCAAGTGATTAAAGAGATGGGAATACCAGAACACCTCATATGCCTCCTGAGAAATCTGTACATGAACCAAGAAGCAACAGTTAGGACAGAACACGGAATGACCGAGTGGTTTGGAATAGGAAAAGGAGTAAGACAAGGCTGCATTTTGTCACCCTGCTTATTCAACTTATACACAGAGCACATAATGCGCAATGCAGGGATGGAGGAATCACAATATGGGATCAAAATTGCTGGGAGAAACATCAACAATCTGAGATATGCAGACGACACCACCCTAATGGCAGAAAGTGAGGAAGACCTAAAGAATCTCTTGATCGGTTTGAAGGAAGAGAGTGCAAAAGCTGGCTTGAGACTCAATATCAAGAAAACCAAGATAATGGCAACAGGCCCGATCAGTTCCTGGAAAATAGACGGGGAAGAAGTAGAAGCAGTGACAGATTTCACTTTCTTAGGATCTAAGATCACTGCAGATGGAGATTGCAGCCATGAAATAAAGAGGCGGCTGATTCTAGGGAGACAAGCCATGAGAAACCTGGGGAACATAGTGAAAAGCAGAGACATCACCTTGAAAACAAAAATTAGAATAGTCAAAGCAATGGTATTCCCAGTGGTAATGTACGGATGTGAGAGCTGGACAATTAGGAAAGCTGAACGCAGAAGAATAGATGCCTTTGAAATGTGGTGTTGGAGGAGAGTTTTGAGGGTACCTTGGACAGCGAGGAGAACAAATAGGTCAATCTTAGAAGAAATCAACACTGACTGCTCATTGGAAGGTCAAATAGTAAAGATGAGGCTAAAGTACTTTGGGCATCAAATGAGAAGGGAGGATTCACTTGAGAAGGCCGTGATGTTGGGAAAGGTGGAGGGCAAAAGAAGAAGGGGGAGGCCAAGGATGAGATGGATAGATGGTATTGTAGACACAATGGGCACAAAACTGGGAGGACTGAGGGGGATGGTGGAGGACAGAGGCGCCTGGAGAACGATGGTCCATAGGGTCGCAAAGGGTCGGAATCGACTGTGCGACTGAACAACAAAATATGTTACTGTATTCTATTATATTTTGTACTTTATTATTTTACTCGAGTGGCTGAAGACGGTCTCGCCTTGAGGCTGAGGATGCCTGCCGTCCCACCCCCGGACTTTGTTGTTTCTTTGGGAACTTTTCTATGTGGTTGTGACTTTAGGTAAAGGTTTCCCTTGCTCGAAAGCCAGTCGTATCCGACTCTAGGGTTCAGTGCTCATCTCTGTTTCAAAGCCGAAGAGCCAGTGCTGTCTGCTTCTGCAGACATTTCCATGGTCATGTGGTAGGCATGACTAGACACCGGAGCGCACGGAACACTGTTACCTTCCCACCGAAGTGGTCGCTATTTATCTACTTGCAATTTCTTGCTTTCAAACTGCTAGGTTGGCAGGAGCTGGGACAAAGACGGGAGCTCATTCCATCCTGCAGTACTCGGGAATTGAACTACTGACCTTCCGCCTCCCAGTCAGCGGCTTAGCCACTTGAGCCACTGCAGTCTTTATCATTATATTATAATATTATATTGTGTTATTGTATATTATTATGTGCTGTTTTTGTAGATTGAATTTTGTATATTGTATTATTGTGTATTTACTGTGTATATTGTTTAATTATCATGTGAGCCGCCCTAAGTCGGGTTTCCTATGGGGGAGATGAGAGTTTGTACAACAGTTGGAGAGCCTGTTGTTGTTTTGCTGTGGAAAACTGTTAGTTGTGTACAGAATACTTTCAAGAGATCAGTGGGAGAATGCATGTATGATGTGTATCATTTTTTTTAAAAAAAAGGCTGGAGGGCCATAGGAATTAAAGAAAATGTTCATCTACAGTATTCTAACCTATGACTCCTTTCATTATTGAGGAAGATGAGCTTCTACCAGAGATGGCAAACTTTGGCACTCCAGATGTTCTTAAAATTCAAATCCCAGAAGCCCTGATCAGCAGGAGTGCTGACTTGGGCTTCTGGTAATTGAAGTCCAAGAACAGCTGGAGTGCCAATGTTTACCATCACTGGCTTATACCTGCAATCTGCAGAGCACCTCTGTGTATCCTCTGAAACAATCACTGATTACCAAGCCCAGCTATGATTTTCAGAGCTCTGCTAGCGAGCATACCATTGAAGCACATACCTGAGCTACTGATCCTTCATGTAAAATATGCCTGTGCAGGTAATGCACTCTGGGATGTAAATCATGCTAAGCACACCAATATGGGTACTGTTCTACTCTGCTTACTAACCAGTATCACATTTAAAACAGTGGCACGGCACTGGTGGCTCAGTGGGTAAAGCACTGTGCTTGGAGACCGAAAGCATGGGGTTCAATTCCCCATGAGCTGCATGAAAGGAGCCTTGCACGGGCGTCCCCTGCAAAAATCCTTTCAACCCAGAGTAATCTCTGACATGATAACACACACAATAAAATAACCAGATTTTTTTTTTACAATGACTTCTTACAAACCAACCATCTGTCAGATATGTTTTGATTTGGATTCTTGCATTCAGCAGGGGGTTGGAGTCGATGGCCTAAAAGGCCCCTCCCAACTCTGTGATTCTATGGTTCTAATGATTTTCTAATATATTAACTTCCTAAGCCTGTCTGATATACTTCCCGAAAGAAATGGGAAATGTTAACGTTATTACAACTTCCAGACCATCCACTGGACATATTGTACTTTAATGTTTTTCATCTCTGGTTCCCACATTATATGGCCTTCTTTCTAGAAAACATTAAGAAGGAAAATCTGTGCCACTAAAGTTCCAATGCCATCCTACAGTGTTCAACCAGAAGAGACTTCCACAAATCACTCTAGTTACACAAGCTACCACACACTTTGAGATTCATTTGTCAGATATGGTTTGACACCCACTTAGTAAAGCCTTTACTAGCTCTAGCAACTCCTGAGAAGCATTTCCCTCTGCTTATATCCAATGAGCAGCAACAAAAGAGAGGGTGGGGAACCCAAGGAGGAACATCAGAGCAACATTAAGCTTGGAAGCACCATTAAAGCTTGGAAGCAACATAAAAATCGCATAACAAAAGGAAATCCATAGAAAATAGTGGCTCTGTTTGTGGAATTTTTTTCAGAACGGATTAATTGGTTTTCAATGCATTCCTATGGAAAACCGCGTTTCGGTTAATGCATTTTGGTTTTCAATGCATTCCTATGAGAAATTGCATTCAATGCATTCCTATGGGAAATTTGGTTAAAGTAATTTTCGCTGTAAGAAACATCCTAGAAAATGCATTAATTATGTTAACCATGGTTCCACTGTATATATAAAGAACAAGGAAGTCACTTATTTCACAAAAATTCTGAGAAAGTACAGCATTTTCATGTACCTAATTCCAAAAAGTCCCAACGTGTAAGCTAGCGACATACCTCAGGTGAAAGAGGGCTTACACAATATCTAGCTTATGAAGTCAAATATGACCCCCACAGGACTCCCTGTCTCCAAAGTCCACCTTTGTTGCTCTTTACTGGCTGCCTGGAATGGTAAAAATTGTGACACAAATGCTTCTGGGATAACTAAAGCCATGGATCTCTGTTAGAACTTTGCCCCCACCTCAACACACATTAAAGTCAATTATAAGTGCTGCTAAGTCAATCCTGATTTATGGTGACCCTAATTAAAAGCACAAATCTAGGCAGCAGTAAGTCCCACGGAATTTGCAGAGAAATGGATGTACAGTTGCTGAAAGCAACAAACACCGAGCCTTGGCTGAGCTGTAGGAAGTACAGTAAAACCTCTACATACAATTTTCCCCATTCTACATGGTTATTTGTATGTTGAAAAATTTGTACAGTAAAACCCCGACTTACAAATGCCTCAGGTTACATAAAATTCTACTTACATAATGATTTTGTGCTAAAACCATGTCCTGATTTACACAATTTCCTATGAATTTGCTTCGAGTTACATAAAAAAATGATTTAAGCAAAATCCTATGGAGTGGACTTTTTTTCATAAGTAGGGGTTTTACTGTATGTGGAAAACACACTGGATTACCAGAAGAGGCCACTAGATGTTACCGTACATTTTTTGTATGTCGAATTTTTCTTATTAAAAATCTGCATGTCGATATTTTTTTTAGCCAGAATTTCTATTTGTATGTCAAAGTTTTTGTAAGTAGAACCTTTTGTATGTCGGGGTTCCACTGTACTTCACACCACATGGGTAATCTTCACAAGCTGGCCCTTCCAACTAAGACAGTCCATTTTGAGTTGAATACAGTGGTACCTCATACAATGATTTTAATCTGTTCCATGGGACTCGTTGTTGTACAAAACAATTGCTATACGATACATGCATCATATATCGATTTTCCCTATGGGATGCATTGTACAACAATTTTTTTCTCTAAGTGGTTTTTCCCATTGAAAAATTGTTATACAATTTTTTTCCATAGGGAAAATCGTTATGCAGGATGCCATTTCCTCCCAAAACCTAATTGTTATGCGATTTCCTTGCTGTACGGGGCGATTGTTGTATGAGATTCCACTGTATTTTGGTCACTTCCTGTTGTTATTATTGCTCTTGATCAAAACCTGTCTGGGGTGAATCATGACTTCAAGAATTGCCCTGACGGCTAAAATGCTATACCCTTTCTCCTTTTCTGACCCTCTTCTCAGAACATGTCTGGTTTTAAGGGCACAAAGTTGCATGCCCTTCTCCATGCAAAACAATGAATGATGTGGAATTCCTTGGGAGCTCACTAGCTTTAAGGGGCACAGAAGATGCTTTAGTTCTGCTACTAGCTGCTGAATGACACAAGCAAAGGTGATTGAGCTGGAACTGGAAGATTAACTAACCCGAACCTTCCAGGCATCAAGGTCAGCATCTTAACCACTAAGCCACCACACTCCCTTTTATGTCTGTGTACTACAACTCTTTAAAATCAATGTGCCATACTAGAGCCGCTTTCCACTATCCTTTTTCTTTTCAGAAAGTCTTTTCCACCTTTGACTACTTCTACTCCTGTTCTCTTGCCCCAATCTAAGATTTTTACTATGCTTACCTTCCTTTAGGCAACATTCTTTGCTGATGCCAAAAATTAGAATGCAAATATATATTCCATAATTATTAACATATCAATCCTGAAGTACTGCACAGATATCTCCCCCCCCCAACCCATGGTGAAAGTCTGTTCAATTATATGAATTCTCACTCCTGGAGTACATTATTACTACAGTAGAACCTTGCATAACGAAAAAACTCCATTCCATGGAGCTCTTCGCTATGCGTTTTTTCCCCCGTTATGGGAGATGCCCCGGATAACAAACAAACAAAAAAAATCATTATCTGGGGTTCCCATTGACTGGGTATATCCCATTTAACAAAAAATGGGGTATACCCGTTGTGCGGGGTATTGCCATTGCCTAACAAATGCCTCCTTATGCGATTTTTTCGTTATACGAAGCATTCGTTATGCGTGGTATTACTGTATTTGTAAAAAGTGAGTCACAAGTAGGAATGCCATACGTCCTGGAAAACCGGGATTGTCCAGGATAAAAGATCAAAAAAATTGTCCTGGCCGGTTCAATACAAATAATGTTAAAATCCTGGATTTTAAAAACTTAGTTAAGGTTTCCCTTGCTCAAAAGCCAGTCGTATCCAACTCTAGGGTGCAGTGCTCATCTCAGTTTCCAAGCCGAAGAGCCAGCGCTGTCTGCTTCTGCAGATGTTTCTGTGGTCATGTGGCAGGCATGACTAGACACCAGAGTGCACGGAGCGCTGTTACCTTCCCACCAAAGTGGCCCCTATTTATCTACTTGCAATTTCTTGCTTTCGAACTGCTAGGTTGGCAGGAGCTGGGACAAAGATGGGAGCTCATTCCGTCCTGCAGTACTCAGGAATCGAACTGATGACCTTCCACTTCCCAGTAGGTGTCTTAGCTACTTGAGCCACTGCAGTCCCAGCTTACTTACTGATTTGTATAACACCCTGAGCCTTGCTGCAATGCACCGCACATGGAGGGAGAAAAGGTGGGAAGTGTCTCCCTCTTAGACCCTCCCCATCTTGAGCTTTTGCTCGCTCACTCACGGAGGGAGAGAGGGTGGGAAGCGCATCCCCCTTAGTCCCTGCCTGTCTTGAGCTCTCATTTGCTCAGCTGCGGCTCTGCAGGTTGGGAGGGAAAAACAATGCCCGAGGAGGAAGAGAAGGGGAAGAGTGAGTGCGTGCCTGGAGGAGTGTGTATTTATTTATTTAATTCCATTTGTACCCTGCCCATCTGGGAAGACTTCCCCATTCTGGGCGGTTAACAAACAACACATTTTAAAAAGTATACTTCTGTCCCGGATTTGTGGGAGAGAATTATGGCAACTCTAGTCACAAGCCCATTATTTCGCCAGGGTCTAGTGTCCACAGAGAGAAAAGAAAAAGAGAACCACCTATAGACCTTTATGCATTAAACACACCTGTTTATGTTCACAGGAAACGTGTAAATCACAGACAAGTACACACAAGCATCTTGACATACTGATGCCACTAGGGTTTCTTGAAGTAGGTAGGTAGGTACTGAGTCTGGTTCAGGACCACAGCATCTTGGAAGAAAACTTCTCCCCCCCCCCCCCCCGCCTGTTTACCGGTATGTTAAGATTTTCATGTGAGGAACTTCCTACAAGTGCCCCTCCCCCCATTCACCTGAATTACAGCTTTCAGGAAGATCATCTTCTTTGCCCCCTTTGCAGAATGCCCTCCCTGGCATGCCCTACACCAGAGATGGGCAGTCTTGGTCCTCCAGCTGTTCTTGGACTTCAATTCCCAGAAGCCCAAGTCAACACACCAGCTGGTCAGGGTTTCTGGGAATTGAAGTTCAAGAACAGCTGGAGGGCCAAGACTGCCCATCACTGCCCTACACCATACCCCTTCAACATCAGGCAAAGCCTTTTTTTGATTTCCTAGTTTGTGTAGTATTTTTCTGCAGATTGTGTTGCAGCTTGACTAGGCAGAAGCATTTCTTTATTATAACATTATCTTTAAATGTTACAATGACTCGCAGAATTGAATCAGTGGTACGCTGCAATGCAGAAGGCAGGTGGAAGGCCACTGCATTATATTCTCAGGATAGTCTTCATGGCTGATCACCATGATGATGGCCAATATTTGGATTCGGATATGGCAGAAGAAGAAACTGAATGGGGCTAAAGCAGCTTTGAAAAATAAAGGATAAATAATGATAACCAAATGTGGATCTGTTGAGGGATGACACTGACATCAACAACAATGAATACAGAGATATATATGCCTGCCACATGACAACAGAACATACTTGTCAACCATCCCGATTTGGCCGTGAAAACCCCGTAATTTGACGTCCACTGATGTCATAACCCGCCCCGCGCTGCCAAAACACCGTAATTTGGCAGGGGGGAAATGCTTTCTGTGCATGCGCGGAAGCGCTACGCCGCTTGCGTAGGGGCTGCTCAAGCAGCATAGCACTTCCGCGCATGCGTGGAAGGGGTAAAACCCTTCCACGCATGCGTGGAAAGCGACCTGCGCACAAGCAATGTGCGCAGGTCCCATTTTTCCAAGACCACGGGTTGACAGGTATGCCACAGAAACATCTGCAGATGCACAGAGCACTGGCTCTTTGGCTGTAAATTGAAATGAGCACCGAACCCTAGAGTTGGACATGACTGGCTTTCGAGCAAGGGAGACCTTCACGTGGATATGTGGCTCAGTGCTCCATGTCTCAGGGTGTCAGTACCCACGCTGCTGCGAAGAGAGTAAGCAACAGTGGGGGCGGTTGCTTGCCAGCCCCTTCTCTTGCTGCCTGCAAAGAAAACAGATATAAAGGAGGCATCTATGGTGTCTGACTTGCTACCTCAAGCATCCCTGCCCCCGCAAAAAAGGTTGTGGTGAGAAACGGAGGTAGAGCCCTGCCAGAAAAATGGGCTTTCCCATTTCCTATCTCAGAGAAGGGCACCCAGGTGAATCTAGAAGAAACTGCCAATACTGCACCACAGAAAAGAGGTAGGCCTTCAGCAATGGCAGGAATGCTGCTACCTCTTCCACCTTCTCTTTTTTGGTGTGTGTGTGTGTGTGGTTTTTTTAATTTTAAATTAGGGCAGGTGGAAGTCTTCAAAAGATGCTGTGGAGCCCTTGCTTCACAGTGTGTGGGATTTTTACCCACTAAAACCACCTCACATTACGTCCTGCTATGCTGCGGAACTGCCGTCAGGCATTGCTTCGCGGTGGGCAGACTGACTGTTAAAAACCCTCCTCCAATTTGGCTACTCGCCCTCCTCCTCTATGCCTCTGGCTGCCCTCTTCTCAGTTTCTCTACATGTCTAAGTTCCAAGATGACCCTGACTGCATAATGAGACATCCCGGTCCAGGTAGTCTCCCTGCTCAACATTTCGCCGTTGTTGTCTTCCGGAGACAATTTCCCGTTCTGCATCAAAATGTGGACAGTGGAAAAACACGTGATCCGCGTCTTCCTGCACAGGCTGGCAGACGGGGCACAAAGCATCATCATCCAGCCTAAATCAGTGTTGGTAGGCTCTGAAGCAGCCATGCTGGTTTGTGTGTGTGTGTGTGTGTGTGTGAGAGAGATAGACCTGGTAGGTTATCCTGCTATAGTAATAGAATAGAACATACTGCCAGCAACTCAACGCCGAGTGTCAGATGGTGGCAGCTAACTAAAGTTGGGTGGCGAAGTCCACAGGGAAGGGTGATGGTCACCAGGTGGATTAAATCCCACTTGAGTCCATCTTGATGGAGGGCAGCAGCTTCATCAATACTGGCCTGGGGCTGAGGGCTTTGTGTGCCAAAAGGGTTCAGGACCAGAAAGTGAGTCATGGAACTAAATCAGTGGTTCGAGGGTCATGCTGCGATGCGGAAGGCAGATGAAAGGCCACTGTATTATATTCTCAGGACAGTCTTCATGGCTGATCGCCATGAGGATTGCCTATATTCAGATACAGCAGAACAACAAGAAGTGTAGGTGGAAGAGTCCATGCAGCTGCCTCCTCCTTGTCTATTTCACTGACAGCCACAGATCTATAGACATCAGTAAAGGTGGAGGGGTTACAGGGCAGGACAAGAAAAAGGCCGCTAGCACACCTGTGATGGAAGAAGCTGCAGGTAGGTTGGCATCTAGGGCTCTTTTGCTCTCCTACTTCCCATTATTCTAATTGGGAGGTGAGTGGCATCAGTATCAAGGGGATCTAGGTTGGTGCCAGGTCAAGCCGCAGATGTTGCCACTCCCAGCCCCTGCCACCTGAGGTGCCCACTTTACTCATCCTAATGGTAGTGGCTGACCTGGGATGGGAAAACCATTTCTGGTAGTACAGGAGCTACTTGTGATTTTTATCAACAGGCCACCACGTAAACTCTTATGTCCAGACCAGATAATAATAACCACAGACTGAAGTGAAAGGCAGAATGAAGATTACTCTACATGCTTACATGGGCCAAAATCCAAGTAACATACCTGTCAACCATCCTGTTTTACCCGGGAAAACCCCTTATTTTTACCCCTCTTCCTGCCCCCTCCCGTTTTATTAATTTCCCCGTATTTTCCCTTATTTTAAAAACAAATATCCTGACCGGAGCCCTCACAGGTGAAGCTGCAGTATTTTTTCCCGGCCACCAGAGGTCGCTGTGGCTGTGTGGCAGGCTTTTCGCTTGTGGAAGGGGAGAGAGAGAAGGTGAGGGGGGGGGGCTTTTGTAGGTTTCTCTTTCATTTTCCTCCTGCCACAGGGCCAAGATGGACGCTCGTTGGAGCCACCATGCTGGGAGGAACGGAAGACAGAGGTGAGCGATATTTCATATATGCAGAGGCAAATCAGCTCTTGGTCTGGGGGCAGAGACTTCTCTCTCACTCTCATGCTTTATTGAGCTGTTTCTGCCCTGCCTTCCATTTCTAGAGTTCTAGAGTTAACTTGGGAGGGGTGGGGGGCGTGGAGGATGTTGCTTGATCACTATATGCTAAAGGTAAAGGTTTCCCTTGCTCGAAAGACAGTTGTTTCTAGAGTGCCAAGGTTCGCCATCACAGTCAGAGATTCCTACACTATATGAGAGAGAGAGGGTGTGTGTGTGTTCCATTTCTGTTCTAGAGTTAACTTGAGAGGGTGGTGGTGGGGAAGTGCTTGATCACTATATGCTAAAGGTAAAGGTTTCCCTTGCTCGAAAGCCAGTGTATCTAGAGTGCCAAAGTTCGCCATCACAGTCAGAGATTCCTACACTATATGAGAGAGAGAGAGAGAGTGTATTCCGTTTCTGTTCTAGAGTTAACTTGGGAGGGGTGGGGTGTGTATGCTTGCACGGTTGTGTAAGATGATCTGAGTTAGGTAAAGGGTCGCACTTGCTCAAAAGCCAATCGTATCCGACTCTAGGGTTCAGTGCTCATCTCTGTTTCAAAGCCGAAGAACCAGCGTTGTCTGTGTCTGCAGACATTTCCATGGTCATGTGGCAGGCATAACTAGACACCAGAGCCCATGGAACGCTGTTGCCTTCCCACCAAAGTGGTCCCTATTTATCTACTTGCAATTACTTGCTTTCGAACTGCTAGGATGGCAGGAGCTGGGACAAAGACAGGAGCTCATTCTGTCCTGCAGTACTCGGGAATTGAACTGCTGACCTTCTGCCTCCCAGTCAGCATCTTAGTCACTTAAGCCACTGAGCAAACAAGAAAGAAAACAAAACAAAAGTCCCCCAAGAAAATGGGGTTAGGGTTCTTTGGCCCACAATAGCTTTGTGCCCATTGCTTCTACAAAACCATCTAGCCATCTTATTTTTGGCCATCCCCTTCTTTTGTCCTCCACCTTTCCCAGCATCAAGGCTTTCTCAAGTGAATCCTCTCTACTCATTTGATGTTCAAAGTACTTTAGCGTCATTTTTACTATTTGACCTTTAATGAGCAGTCAGGGTTGATTTCTTCTAGGATCGACCTATTTCTAACACTACATTTCAAAGGCATCTATTTTTCTGCGCTCAGCTTTCCTAATGGTCCAGCTCCCACACCCATACATTACCACCGGGAATACCATTGCTTTGACTATGCAATTTTTTGTTTGCAAGGTGATGCCTCTACTTTTCACTATGTTCCCCAGGTTTCTCATAGCTTGTTTCCCAAGCATCAGATCTTTGATCCTAAGAAAGTAAAATCTGCCAGTCATATCCAACTCTAGGGTGCAGGGCTCATCTCCCTTTACAGCCAATGAGCCAGTGCTGTCTGTGTTTGCAGACATTTTCATGGCCATGTGGGAGGCATGACTAGAGCCCAGCAAGTCACATGGCTATATTTGGCCACGCCCATGGATTTGGCCACACCCACAGAGGGGTGTGGCCAAAATTTCCCTTATTTTCAAATCCAAAAGTTGACAGGTATGAACTAAGGTTTTCCATCTGTATACAGTTGTTTGCAGGAGTCCTTTTTTAAGTCTTCTGGACTGACTATCCTGCAGCTCAGCTGCACTACTGACTGGGCAATCAAAGGAAGATCTCTCACACAGTGGGTAGCTGAGAAAACAGCTCATATATTTTGCACACTATCTTCATGCAACCACATAAGCCAAAAGGTCTTTTGCTTGTACATAACACTAATTAGGATTTTCCCAATTTCAGGTAGTTTTTCTCTTGCTCTATGAACCAACTTCTATATTGTCTACTTTCCCTTTGTTCAGCAAAGAAGCTATATTAACCACCAAATTACATCAATATTGGCTCCTTTTCAGTTATGGAAAAT